>CM040122.1:103415375-104650389 GCA_022559845.1 Amorphophallus konjac
GCTGGAGCTGGATTTTGTTGATTTGCTGGAACTACCTTCAGCGCTATCGCTTCTTCTTCCTCTCGGCTTCATCTGTCCTTGCATGTTTATCTCATATGCCATTAGTGACCAATCAGCTCATCAGCTTTAGTATTACGCAAGTCCCTTGACTCCTCCATCACTGTTGCTTTTGGTGTGCCAAATGGAGTCAGGGAGCGCATAACTTTCCTCACTACATCATACTCTGTCTGAGGTTTCCCAAAACCTCTGAGGCCATTGGTTATGACAGTCAGCCGAGCGTACATTTCGCTGATGGACTCGTTCTGCTTCATCTTGAAGGCTTCATACTCAGATACAAGAAGATTGGCCTTCTGCTCTCTTACTTGTGATGTACCTTCATGAATTACTTCCAGCGCATCCCACATCTCCTTAGCTGATTTGTAAGCAGACACACAGGAGAATTCTATAGGATGCAGAGCGCACTGGATAGCACTTATAGCACTCCAATTCAGCGTGGACCTTCTGATCTCCTCCTTGGTCCATACATCTTCATTCGGGGACAGCTCATTAGGTCCCTTGCTGACAATCTTCCAAATCTCATAATCCTTAGCCCTGAGGAACACTTGCATACGGTTCTTCCAGTATGCGTAGTTTGATCCATCAAAGAATGGGGGCTTCGTTGTTGAGTGACCTTCGGCAATCATCCCTCGAGCATCCATCTCTGCCTATTCTCTTCGGGCGATGAGTCCCTGCAGAAGAGTTAGGCTCTGATACCATGTTGGGTTAGATGGATGTAGTCTATCTCCACTGAGTGTGGATCTAGAGGGGGGGTGAATATATCAACTTGCCTAATTTAAAACTATTGTAAGTTCTAAAGCGGAATGTAGGCAAACATCAGTTAAGCTAAAGGAAGAATGCTAAGCAAAGGGTCGACCCATGAAAGCCATTCACCATATCTATATATCGAAAGCTAGACATGAGCATGAGCGATGAAACCAAATAAGCTAAGCAAGAATTCCCATCGCACACAGATCAAACAAAAACACAAACACACTGCACACACAATTTTTAGGTGGTTCGGTCAACGGCCTACGTCCACCCCACACTCAACCGAGTATGGCTTCCTACTGCGCAACACAGCTTGCGCCCGCTGGGCTTTACAACTTGGCCAAACAATCCGCTGATACACAGCTTCGCTGGGAACTACAGCTTGCCGACCAGAGGATCTGATCCTCTGCAACTGCTGGGGAAATACAGCTTAACCCATCCAGTGGAGACTACCACTGCAAGACCGCTGACACACAGCTTGAGGAAACAATATTCAGAAATGATAGACAGAATCAAAACGAAAAAGGAACACCCAAAAGCAATGTAGCGCTAAAGAGCAAAGCTCAGCTCTGGTTTTGAACCACGAGACTGAGATACAAACTCTCTCACTCTCACTCTCAATCAGCTCTCTATCTCTTCTTCTCTCGTTTTATTCTTCTTCTCTATTTCTTCTTCTTCTCTGTATCTTTTCTCTTAGTGGATCGAAGGAGCCTTGCTGCTTTGGCTGTATAGACTTTCTATCCTTCTCTTCGATCTCCCTTCTTCTGTGGAAGAAGGCATGTATAAATAGCAGCAGCAGCAGCAGTAGGCGTGTGCTCTCCACGTTTCCCGCCAAAGCATTTGGACCACGTGGCAGCATCCAATGGAGTGTCAGAACACTTGTCCTCATCTAGATACCTTGTTCTTCTCGGATCACGAGCCAGGTACCTTGGATCACGTGCCCTTCATTTGTCTCTGCATTCCCTGTCAGACAGACAAGAACATATTCAGTTTAACTGTAAACCCTGTACAGACTTTGCAACCACGAGTGCAATGCAAAGTATGCACAACGCAGTGTATAGACTCAATGATCGTAAAGGCTTCATGAGAAGGAAAGCAGTGTATAGACTTAGTAAATATAAAGGCTTCATAAGAAGGAAAACCAGTGTATAGACTTGCCCAAAGTATAGACTTTATATGAAGAGGCAACGGCTATACTTACTTCCTATATGAAGCAGCCACTGTACACACTCAAGGTGAAGACCGATGCCAATGTATAGACTTTACTGAAGACAACGGACTCAAGTGCAGTGTACAGACTTCGAATGAAACACCAATGTGTAGACTTACCACCGACCATTGTGTAGACTTGAAGAAGTGAGACGATGGCTAAGACACTGTACAATCGGATGTATATACTTTACTTAACACAGTCCGATGTACAGACTTGGAATTTCAACTGAAGGGTGTATAGACTTGACCAAAAAGTCCAGTGAATGGACTTGAATAGCTGAGGCCAGTATACAGACTTGCCACCGACCAATGTGTAGACTCGATCAGCATAAGGCACAGTATAGACATCAACTCTGCACATCGAATGTATAGACTTCAAGTGTGAAGACCATTGTATAGACTTTGGATTCGAAGACCAATGTGTAGACTTTGGATTTGAAGACAATGTGCAGACTTCAAGTTTCACTGTGGATGTACAGACTTTAGGAAATCAAGCGATGTGTAGACTTGAAGCTCCACGATGGATGTATAGACTTCAAATATCACTGTGGATGTATAGACTTCAGGAAATCAAGCGATGTGTAAACTTCAAAGAAGTTGGCGATTCAATGTACAGACTTGATGAAGCGAAGCCATTGTACAGACTTGAGTGTAGCTAAAGCCTTGATCGTAGGAATAGGCTGGAGTGTATAGACTTCAGGCTTCAGAAACGAGTGTACAGACTTCACTTAAGAAACGTAGGGAAAGACTCCAATGTATAGACTTTGCCTTGAACGAAAGTCAGTGAAGAATGAATAGACTTTCACGATGTGTAGACTTTGGATACGTGAAAGCTATAGTGAAGGAATGTACACACTTGACCAATTCAAAGGCGAATCGAGTGTACAGACTCTGAGTCCAAACCCAACGGCTGTACAGACTTAGAATGTGAAGACTGATGTACAGACTTCATTAATCAAAGCATGAATGAGATGCTGTACAGACTTAGCCTAAGATATGCATGAACTGACGCTGTATATACTTAGCCTAAGACATGCATGAACTGACACTGTATAGACTCAATCTAGACAAGTCTGCTAAAGGAGTCGACCCATCAGAGGATGCGTCGACCCATGACAGTGAGAAATGTAAACAGCAGTTTATGAAATGCAAAGAACACATAGTCAATCTGATAGAGCAATTTCATCAAAGCAAGAGCAGTTGCCAATCAATCAAAACAATGGTGTTGCCAATGAAATATAGCAAGTGTCAACATCATCAACATAGAGGGGTCACAACAGCTGGAATCCTCCTGAAGTCCCCCGAAGGAGCAGAGCTACAATACAGCTTGAAGTTCAACTTCCAGGCATCCAACAACGCCTTCGAGTACGAAGCCCTTATCTCGGGAGCCCACATGGCCCGGTGGTTGGGGGCTGAGCGAGTCAGAATTCACACTGACTCCCAACTGGTCGCTAGTCAGGTCAATGGTGATTACGAAGCTCGGGAAGAACCGATGGTCAAATACCTCCAGCTGGTCAGAACCGTGGCACAGCAATTCGAAAGTTTCGAGGTAGTCTGAATAGCTCGGGAAGAAAACTCCCAAGCGGACGCCCTCTCCCGGCTGGCCACCTCTCTTGACCCGGAAGGTACTCCATCGGTCCTTCTCAAAGAGCTAGAACGACCGAGCATTGATTCGGAGCTCATGGCTGTTGACTCGGCCTCCCCGAGCGACTGGCGTACCCCCTACCTGTCGTGGCTCCAAGACTCTCAGGAGCCTCCTGACCCTCGAGAAGCTCGGAGATTGAAATACCAAGCTCGGCGATTCATCATTCTAGATGGCACTTTGTACCGCATATCCTTCTCTGGTCCCCTCCTTAAGTGCATCAGTACGGACGGAGCTAGACAAGCAATTTAAGAAGTTCACGGAGGTCTATGCGGAGCGCATCAAGGAGAAAGGTATCTCGCCCGGACCCTGCTTCGGCAAGGTTACTGGTGGCCCACTCTACAACGCGACTGCTCGACCTACGTGCAACAGTGTGACCGATGCCAGTGATTTGACCACTTAGTCCATCAGCCAGCAACGGAGCTCATCACCCTACCTGAGACTTATCCTTTCGCTCGGTGGGGAATCGACATCCTTGGGCCGTTCCCTACGGCTCAGGCTCAGAAGAAGTTTGTCATCATCGCCATCGACTACTTCACCAAGTGGATCGAGGCCGAAGCTACAGCTAGGATCACTGAGACAGTCGTGTGGAGTTTCGTCTGGAAATCGATCATATGTCGCTACGGCATCCCCCGGGTGATAGTGAGCGACAATGGTCGACAATTTGATTCTCGTTATTTTTGAGGCAGATGTGTCGAGCTAAACATTCGCAATCATTTCACTTCGGTTGCCCACCCTCAGGCTAACGGGCTGGTCGAAAATACCAATAAGACTATCTTAAAAAGTATCAAGACTAGGCTCGGTAAAGCCAAGGGTAGTTGGCTCGAGGAATTGCCGAGCGTACTTTGGTCGCACAGAACGACTCCCAGAACGGCAACCGGAGAGAGTCCCTTTCAGCAGGTATACGGCACTGAGGCCGTGATCCCGTTGGAGGTTGGCAATCCCTCCCTACGAGTCATCTGCTTCTCGCCCGATGCAAATGAGCAAAAATTGCTCGAAAACCTTGACCTAGCAAATGAAGTCCGAGAGATTGCCAGCATCTGAGCAATAGAGTATCAACGCCGCCTCACTTGATACTACAACACCAAGGTTTGAGACAGACACTTCCAACTGGGAGACTTCGTTCTAAGAAAAGCCGAAGCCTCTCGACCACTTGAGGCGGCAGGTAAGCTATCCCCTAATTGGGAAGGCCCCTACCGAGTGATCGAGACGCTCGGGAAAGGAGCATACCGGCTATCTACTATGGAAGGAGAACCTATCCCTCGGACCTGGAACGCGACTACACTACGCAAATTCTATTTCTGAACACCGAGCATTGTGTAAGCAACATGAAATAAAACAAAAGTTTCCTTTCCTTTTTTATTCAAACAACTCGCTTGTACATCAGAAAGGCCGAAGCCAAGACAATACATGTCAAAAAAGTAAAAATCCATCTGGCGCCGCCGTACGAGCCCATCGCTTGGCTGACTCGATTAACCTCCCCGTGTCCAGCCACTGACTCTGCGTCGTGCAGAAACTGGCTCGGATTAAGGATAGTCGACCCCGTTGGCTCGGGTAACTCGGAACAAAGGTGACAGAGGGATTAGGAAGAAGAAGGCTACCTTCCAAGTTGACAGAGATGGAGGAAGGGGAAGAGGGAATACGAATGAAGGCCTCCTCTCTGCCAACTCTTTGGAAGGAAGAGAGTGTAGGCACCCTCCGATGAGTGAAAGAAATGATGAGAATGGCAGAAGAGAGAGAAAGAGGCTGCGGGGAGAAAGAAGGAGAAGCAGGGAGTGGAGAGGAATCTTGAGGAATCCCCTCCAGAGAGTGAGCGAGAAGGATGCCTGATTCCTCCATCCGTCTGCCATCACACCCCTCCCCGCAAGTGCCGGTCGGAATTGATAGAAGAAGGCGACATGCTTCCACACGTCGAACCCCCTTCAAATCTGCCCGCTGGCCGTCGAACTCCCTTCAAACCCGAAGCAGCAAGGACTCTCTGCCCTTTATCATCGGCAGCTTTGTCTTCCAGAACGTCTTCCATGCTTCAAATTCGACGGTACAACGCTTCGTGAAGAAGGAGAGAGGAAAGATTGTTAGAGAAAACCCTAAGCGATGGAGAGGGAGAGACGCCCTTCAGACCTTTTATAGGTGAAGGGAGGTTACTTGCCTTAAATGATTCTCCCCTCGAAAACACCCCAAAGGGACCTCTCCCTACGAACGCTCACCTCAAACTCCTCGTTTCCGCCCCAGCGGGACGCACGAAGCGGCCAAACATTCAAAGCATGAGAAAATGGAAAGACACCCTGTCAGATGCCCACCCAACCATCATGCAAGATCCGTGCAGAAAGTATCGGCACTTTCTAACTACTGCAGATACGCTGGTTAAATCATGGCAATGACAGTAAGAAATAATCAAGTGTTTATCTACTACCTTACGTTTTCAACCTACCTTTCACAAAAAGAAAAGATTTTTTTTTGAAAAAGGAAAAAACATACAAAAAGAGAAAGCAAAGCAGATACATTAGGCTTCTGGCCCACCCTGAAGCTCGGAAGTGGAAGGCTCGGACGGTCTGCCCCCGGCACCCTCGGCGACGGCCGACCCTGGCACTGACCCCACCGGCGTGGGAACTGTCTCGGTTGCGTGCCCTCCCGAGGTGTCCGAAGTTGGCGACCCCTCGGATGAAGAGCCCTCCCCGTCTCCTTCTTCCGACGATGCCGAACCGGAGGATGACAAATCTGAGTCATAGCGTTGCCCGGACGGGAAATCGATTGCTTCGGATGCTTGCTCCTCCGCATAAGAGACGGCCTGGTCATAGCCTTGCTTGAATCCCTTGCGGATGCCCCGGTGAAGTGCTGACTCATAGTAAGGGAGGGTAGCCTCTTTGAGGTCGACCCGGTAGGCCTCTGAGCATTTGTACTGCTCGAGTGCCTTTGCCCCGGCCGATCCCACCCTACTAGTGAGCTCGTTCTTCTCTCGCTCCCCCTCGGCCAATCTCTTCTCTGCTTCGGCCACCTGCTTTTCCACCTTGGCCAGATCAACCTCGGCCTCCCGCCGGAGGTGCGTTGCCTCCTCTGCCCGGTCCACCAGCTCGGCGCGCTCAGCCTCCCACCGGCCATCTAACTTGATGCGAGCCATGCGCTCCTCCTCAAGAAGCTTGCTCTTCCTCTCGAGCGATTCGCGGGCCCTAGCTAGTTGCTCGGTCAGTGCCCGGGCCTCTGCCTGGCTCGCCCGCTCCAGCTCCCTAACTGAGGAAAGCTCCCGCCGAAGCCCATCATGCTCCTCGGAGAGCCGAGCCATCTTCCTGTTAGACCCACCAAGGGTCCAAGCAAGGTTCGCCCGCTCTGACTCCGACCGGGCATAAGCTTCTGCCAGAGTGGCCCCCATCTGGGCCAGGATCAAGCCGCCCTCCATAACCATCTCGAGGGCCGCGGGCGGGGAGTGCTGCCTGTCTGCCCCCTTCACCTTCGCGGCTATGCGGCGGCATACCTGGTACAGAGGGCCCTAGATGCCGAGCCTCTCCAGGGCCACCGGAATAGAGACCTCATCTACGAGCGACGTCCCGCCGGTCGGCCCGGGTCGAGCCGCGGCTTCGTTTGCCCCTCGGGCCTCAGTCGATTGGGGCCGCGTTGCCTCTTCTTGCGACCCCCCAGCCTCAACTGACTCACCCCGGTCATCGTCACCCAGATCATCGCCTGCCTCGATTGGCACTCCAATCTCAGCCACGGGAGCACGCGACTCATCGACAGCCGAGTCATCACCTAGGTCGACCACTTCCCGCCCGGATGCAGGCTCCTCCTCCTCCACAGCCGACCGCCTGACGTCTGTGCGCAAGAAGACATGGCCAGGGAAAGAAAAAATATGGATTCGTCAACTGACAAGAAAATTGATTCATAGTGCCCGTACCTGTCGGCTATAGCCGATGGAGAAGACACCGCTCGATGTTCTCTGGGGTCACCAGTTCCTCCGTGGACTGGCGACGCTTCAGCAGGATGGCCGCATACTCCTCCACATCTGGGGAGAACTTATCCTGCCTCGGAGGGATATTCGGGTGAAAATTGGGGATTACGGGGCACCTCCAAGTCTCTTCCACCGAAGAAATCCCCACCCAGAAGATGGTGCGGACACATGCCACTATACACGCCGGTGGACAAGGACATGGCGGGCCCCGAATATCTCGCCGAGGACGTGGACGCATTGGCCGAAGCCTTCACCTTCATTTCCCATTTATTTGGCCTTGTTGGGCCCTATTTGGAGCTTATGGATCCTTATTGGGTTGTAATAGTATGTAAAAGGCTAATGGGCCTATGATCTTGTAATGGTATAGAGTTAGTAGTCTAGAGTTAGTGGGCTTATCTAATGAGCCTTTAAATGGGCCAAACCCATGGTCTAGTGTGGGCCTTTAAATGGGCCAAGCCCATGGTCTAGTGTGAAAGGAGAATGGGACTTGTGGGCTTCTAGAAGGGGTGCCCCCCCTTTCTTGGTCCAAGGGGAGACAACCACCTACCTCC
This sequence comes from Amorphophallus konjac, assembly GCA_022559845.1. Taxonomy (NCBI): domain Eukaryota; kingdom Viridiplantae; phylum Streptophyta; class Magnoliopsida; order Alismatales; family Araceae; genus Amorphophallus; species Amorphophallus konjac. Next base: position 103,423,528 of record CM040122.1, read on the forward strand.
CTTGACTCTCCTCTCCCATTGTCACAAGGGAAGCTTTCTTTCCCCTCTCTTGGTCCAAGAGAATGGCTGCCACCTACCATCTTGTCCCCCTCCCCTTTGAATTTCAAAGTTAGGCAAGTCTAGTGTTCCCTTGTCCCCCTCACCCCCTCTCATTGTCAAAGGGGCGCAGCCCCCTCTCCCTCCCCTTGATCCCAAGAATGTATCACCCCCTACCCCTTCCCAATTCCTATATAAACATGTGTATAGTGTTAGGGAAGAAGTTAATGAAAGATTTTTGAGAGAAATTTGCATTAAGAGAGTGATTCTCTTCGTTTCCCCTTGGGTGTGATGCCCTGCCTAATCCTGTGACGGGATTAATCTTGGGCGTGTGACTCGCCCCCCTATCCTCCCTATCCCTTTCGCATCTGGCTCCACCAAAATTCTCAAAGAAGCTTCTACGAGTCAGGAAGATTTCAGAGGTGGTTTCGCGTCGATCGGAGTTCTGGATCACCGGAGACAATTCATCTCGTGACGGCGCGCAGATCTGCCCGAGCTTGCTATCCAGATCTAGAGTTCCCTGATCCCAAAATTCTCCAGATCGCTTCACAAGCCTTCTGGATCTGATTTCCATAGTGATTGAAGGATTTTCAGTCCTCTTTACGTTGCCACCAATCTCGTCTCGATCCGAGATCTGTGCAGATCGTGACAACAATTTTCGTGGGATCGGGCAAGCTGATCTGTGCAGACCCGACTCAGCCCTAGAGCCAACTTCCCGAGTCTGCCCCACCTCATCCCTTGCAGATCTGTGCAAACACTTTGGTCTGCGTCTTCCTCAAGACGTCGCTGACGAACTCCCACAAACGGCACCTCGTTCTGACATCGGCAACCAATTTTCCCATAATTATTTGTCTTCCTTTGCAGTTCTAAGTGCATAAAACTAAAAGCTGAGAAGAGTTGCTGCTGCGTCCAGATCTGAAAAGATCTGATCGCGCCCTTCGAAGCAGACGATCTTCATCCTGTCGCCGACATTCTCCAACAAACGAAACTCCGATCGGGCATCGGATCTTGGTGCACCGGCCTTCGCAAGTTCGCTGCGCAGGGTGACCAGCGCGGGCAGAACCAACTCAGCTTCCAATCGGCTTACCCGATCGGCTCCGACTCGCTTCCCTCACCTCCTACGAGCGCGGCCCGTCAACCCGGACTTCAGCAATCCCAAAATTGATGTTTGTAGCCCGTTACCTCCCTGCGTGGAGTGGGCATCTAGTTCTGAAATTGTAAATTTAACAATTGTGTGTATTGGGGTTGTTTGGATTCGGCCGGGAATTCTTCCCCACGCCTAGCCGTGGAGGTATGCGCTTCGTTCCTCTCTCACTTTGCTAATTTAGTATATGTTCTATCATGCTGCGTTTCAGATATTAGGGCCGTTAGCTAGCTACAATTATCGTGATTGTGTGTGTGAGAGCCGTTCCTTAGCTCCAGTCGAGCACCGAGCTCGGACTACACCACCCTAGCCGACAGTGGTTCCTTAACCGCTGCGATCCCCACGTTTCCCTCGCAAGGGAGGATCTTTGGGATACCTAGTGTTTCTATTGAGAGACGTCTCCACCCGGAGAACGCCACGGTGGTCAGCTGCCCGGCTTGCCTTTAGCGTGCTAGTGCTGGCCGCAATCCAAGTCTGTCGTATGTCTTAGCCCGGTCGCGTCATCCGTCCCGTATCAAATTGGTATCAGAGCGTCCGGTTTCAGTCTAGGGTAGTAAAAATAACAAAAAAAGAGTGTCATTTAAGTCTAGTCATGTAATTCTAAGTGTCTAAGTCGGTCCTAGGAGTTGCATTGCATACCATTAATCGGTATATCAAAAGGTGTTGTCCGAACGTTAGGCTACGCCTATCGGGAAGTCCGCACACTCGCGTCGAGGAGACCCTCGGGTCAAGCCTCCGCCACGTACTGAGTCTTGGTTTAAGTCTAGGGTCCTTAGTGTGCATTAGTTAGTGCACTCCCATCTTGCATAGTCGTGTCTAGTGTCTTGCCCAAGTGTCGGCATGTCTAGCATGTAGTTTTCCCCCCCAATCTCTAATGGACTCCCGGTCGCCCAGGCTATCTGACCGTTGGCCCACCCAGGGGTTGGGCAACCATCATCTCCACTTCTGTAGGCCCGAAGCCTCAGATTTTTATGGCTCCAACGACTCGGGCGATTACCTACGTTGGGAAGCCGCCATGGAAAAATACTTCACTTGCTATCCCATGTCCGAGGCCGGACAATTCTATTTTGCCAAGGATAGGCTTCATGACCGGGCTGCCGAAAAATGGAGAACCATCGAAGGCTTAAGGCAGGTTAGGAGGCAATGGCCCCTCGAATCATGGTGGGACATGAAGAGAGAGCTTAGGAAGGTCTACGCACCCCACCCATCTACCTCCAACCACGGGGGTCATGCCATAAGCCAACCCCACTACATCACCCCCAAGCAAGTGGGCAACACCTCCAACCAACCGCACCCACTCGCCCCCAACCCATCCTACCCAAGCGCTTCAAATCAACTGGGTCCTAGTCGGAGGCAAAGAGCGCCACACTTTGACGAGCCCCGACCCAAGCCGAGGCCGGTTGATTACGGGCATGTCCACCGCGATACCCCTACTCCAACCCACACCATTGCCGAACTTGTGCAAATGCTTTCGGATCGGGTGGATAGGAGGTGCGCTTATTTTGAGTCGCAAGTCTCCCCTTGCCCACCTCCACGACCGTAGGTAGCCATACTCGAGCCTAGGGAGGTCATAGCCCGTAGCCCCTACCCGGCCCCATCTAAGGAGTCCCCAATCCCTCTCCCCATTATGGAGACCCCTCCTTCACCACCCATGAGTGCTCTGTTACCCATGAGTGCTCCGTTACCACCCTTACTTTCCAATCCTCATCCGGAGCCATCTTGTTTGGAGCCACCTCAACCCAAGCCACCCGTGTTCCTAACGGGTACACTTTACATAGTCGAGCCACTACTTAGTTGGCTCAAGGATAGCTTGGTCCCGTCTCCTTATCCATTAATGGACCCCACCCTACCATTAGTGCCGGTCAACTCATTCCATACCACATTCCGGTCTAGTCACCATGTTGACACCTTGGAAGACCTTATTGTGGGATTAGATTCGCAATGGAAGTTGACGCACTCATTGGCCCGAGGCTTCGACCAACCCACTAGTCTTAGCTTCACCCATCCGGCCTTAGGGTCCATTACCTCCATGTACACCGTGGGCTGTGTCACCACGGAGATTCTCTTATTCCTCCCTATGTCGGCTGAGCCCGACTTCATACCCTTTTGCCCGAGGGAGGAATCTTATTTCCTACATATGATCACCGTCCCATCTACCACAATGTATGAAGGTGACCATACACACCTTCAAGACTTCCATACATGGGACTGTGACTTGTGGGAACCCACCACAAGGGGTCATACCTTCTTTGATCCCTTTGACCCATTTCCTAGTGGGCCCCTTGACCCTCCATATATACTTTATTTCTTCGAGGGAGTCCACTACCACACCCCTCTCCTACGGGCTATTCCACTTACTCTCAGCCAGGGGGCCATTCCACGGTCATCACACATGGGTGACGAAGAAGGAGCATTCGACTCTCCTAGCCCACCCAAACCTTCCACATCCGAATGGCTGTCAATGCATGAATGGTGCATGGTAGGATGTCTAGGAGTCCATTCCACCAACATTCGGTTGCGTCGTATGTATGCTAGTCACACATTCGGGTGTCCTGGTCCACCATTGCATATGCATGGTCTGCATAGCATTAGGTTTGTCTAGGGCTTAGAGTGTGGTTTTTCTTTATTTGTACAGTTTGTTTGTCATGCATATAGAGTTCACATTATGTCGCCCCAATAGAAGGCCAGCCATGCACGTATAAGGAGTTAGCTGATGCACGCTACATATCCGTGAGTTCAAAAGGGAGAGTACGTCATGATCAGGGTCATACCTGAACGGTTTCCTCTTGGGGCCATAAAGCAACTCTTGGTCCGCGATACCCACCATTTCTGGGTCAAGAAACAAGTGAGTTCGAATGCGTACGTAATTGAACTACCAGGCCACTATGGTGTCAGTTCAACGTTCAATGTTTCTGATCTGGTGGCATATCGGAACCCGCGGTGATCCCTAGTGAGTTTCGAGCTTTCTCCTCCTATTGTGAGTGACACACCACCTGAGAGTCTACCTCTTCCAGCCTCAACGCACGCATATAGATTGTATACTGGTTGAGCAGGTGAACACCACCAGGAACGGAGCCTACCAACACTTCATAGTGCATTGGCGAGGATGCCCCACGATGAACAATGCCTTGATCACATGCGGAGAGCTCAAGCCTCGGGACCCTTACTCGACGGGGTCGAGTTCCTCCCACCCGGGGAGAATTGGTGAGGACACACGCCACTATACACACCGGTGGATGAGGACATGGCGGGCCCCAGATATATCACCGAGGACATGGACGCATCGGCTGAAGCCTTCACCTTCATTTCCCATTTATTTGGCCTTGTTGGGCCCTATTTGGAGCTTATGGATCCTTATTGGGTTGTAATAGTATGTAAAAGGCTAATGGGCCTATGATCTTGTAATGGTCTAGAGTTAGTAGTCTAGAGTTAGTGGGCTTGTCTAATGGGCCTTTAAATGGGCCAAGCCCATGGTCTAGTGTGAAAGGAGAATGGGACTTGTGGGCTTCTAGAAGGGGCGCCCCCCCTTTCTTGGTCCAAGAGGAGACAACCACCTACCTCCCTTGACTCTCCTCTCCCATTGTCACAAGGGAAGCTTCCTTTCCCCTCTCTTGGTCCAAGAGAATGGCTGCCACCTACCATTCTTGTCCCCCTCCCCTTTGAATTTCAAAGTTAGGCAAGTCTAGTGTTCCCTTGTCCCCCTCTCCCCCTCTCATTGTCAAAGGGGCGCATCCCCCTCTCCCTCCCCTTGATCCCAAGAATGTATCACCCCCTACCCCTTGCCAATTCCTATATAAACATGTGTATAGTGTTAGGGAAGAAGTTAATGAAAGATTTGTGAGAGAAATTTGCATTAAGAGAGTGATTCTCTTCTTTTCCCCTTGGGTGTGATGCCCTGCCTAATCCTGTGACGAGATTAATCTTGGGCGTGTGACTCGCCCCTCTATTCTCCATATCTCCTTTGCATCTAGATCCACCAAAATTCTCAGAGAAGCTTCTACAAGTCAGGAAGATTTCAGAGGTGGTTTTGCATCATCGGAGTTCTGGATCGCCGGAGACAATTCATCTCGTGACAGCGCGCAGATCTGCCCGAGCTTGCTGTCCAGATTTGGAGTTTCCTGATCCCAAAATTCTCTAGATCGCCTCACAATCCTTCAAGATCTGATTTCCAGAGTGATTGAAGGATTTTCAGTCCTCCTCATGCTGCCACCAATCTCGTCTCGATCCGAGATCTGTGCTGATCGTGGCAACAATTTTTGTGGGATCGTGCAAGCTAATATGTCTAGACCCAACTCAGCACTAGAGCTGACTTCCTGAGTCTGCCCCGCCTCATCCCTTGTAGATCTGTGCAAGCGCTTCGGTCTGCGTCTTCCTCTAGACGTCGCCGATGAGCTCCCACAAACGGCGCCTCGTTCCAACATCGGCAACCAATTTTCTCATAATTATTTGTCTTCCTGTGTAGTTCTGAGTGCACAAAATCAAAAGCTGAGAAGAGTTGCTGCTGCACCCAGATCTGATCGCGCCCTTCGAAGCAGACAATCTTCGTCCTATTGTCGACATTCTCCAATAAACAAAACTCCGATCGGGCATCGGATCTTGGCACACCGGCCTTCGCAAGTTCACTGCGCAGGGTGACCAGTGCGGGCAGAACCAACTCGGCTTACCCGATCGGCTCCGACTCGCTTCCCTCGCCTCCTGCGAGTGCGGCCCATCAACCCGAACTTCAGCAACCCCAAAATTGATGTTTGTTGCCCATTACCTCCCTGTGTGGAGTGGGCATCAAGTTCTGAAATTGTAAATTTAACAATTGTGTGTATTGGGGTTGTTTGGATTCTACCGGGAATTCTACCCCACGCCTAGTCGTGGAGGTATGCGCTTCGTTCCTCTCTCACTTTGTTGATTTAGTATATGTTCTATCATACTATGTTTGTGATATTAGGGCTATTAATTAGCTACAATTATCACGATTGTGTCTGTGAAAGCCATTCCTTAGCTCCAGACGAGCACCGAGCTCGGACTACACCACCCTAGGCGACAGTGGTTCCTTAACCGCTGCAATCCCCACGTTTCCCTCGCAAGGGAGGATCGTCGGGCTACCTAGTGTTGCTATTGAGAGACGTCTCCACCCGAAGAACCCCATGGTGGTCAGCCGCCCGGCTTGCCTTTAGCGTGCTAGTGCCGCCCACAATCCAAGTCTATCGTACGTCTTAGCCCGGTCGCGTCATCCGTCCCGCATCAGAAGAACTGAGTCTTCCACCCCTTGTGGGAAGAGTCCTTCACGGCCAGGGATACGCAGCTCCTATTCCACCTCGCTTGGATAAAATAGAAGCCTTTCCCAGCCTAGGATTGCGCCTTCAACTCAAAAAAATAGTGTGTTGTCCCTAAGGTCCTCGTATGGACAAGAAGGGGGGTTGAATTATCCCCACCAAGCGCGATGGTAGTTTTTAAAATTAATGTAGCGGAATAAAATTAACTACCAACTCAAGAATTGAAACCACAAGATTATCAATGGAGTTCTCTCAACCTCTCCGTTCTCACACGATTAGAACATGAAAAATAAACACACAAATCACAATCACACAGATGCGAGAGAGATTTGTACGTGGTTCGGGACCACGACGGGCTCCCTACGTCCATCCCTCACCAAAACGGTGAGGATCCACTCACTTCAAATGAAGCGCACAGAGCTTCCACTCCAAGAGACACGGAGACGACATCTCCTACACGATCCACGAAGGATCTAACCACAAACACGAGCTGCAACACCGCAGCACCACAAATGACTACCGTTGACCGACGGTTCAACACACACACAAGGTTGGAGTTCAAGAAAAATAAAGGATGTTTTCAATACATGCGTGTGAACCAAAGGAAAATGACTCAAATGAATGAAAACAAGATGAAGAAGTGAATCCCCAAGAGGAGAAAGGGTTTGTAGAATGTCTTCTCTAAGCATCAAGTCGGAGTGTGGTCGAATGACTGCGATTCAAGCATCCTCTTGTTCCTCTCGTCGATCCTCTCCTTTTTCTCTTCTTCCACGATCTCCAAAAATGATTCGTTGGAGATGAAATCAAACTTTCAAGAGCCTCTCCTTCCTTTCCCCCTTTTCTTCACCTACAATACAAGAGAAAATAAGCACATTAGGGTTCACCAAGACCAAACTCGGATTTCTCATTCATATATATAGGAAACTTACCCAAAGACCCAAATACCCCTCCCAATATGTGTTAAAAACACCCTAATATGTTTAGGAACCATTTGGGGGTATTTTCATAATGTTTAGAAAGGTTTTCAATGGGTTTTAATCCGTTTCGCAAAGTCCGTCCGGAAGGGGTCGACCCATGGGGTCGACCCTCGGGCTTCCAGAGGCATAAACCCGTGGGCAGAAAAACTCAGTACCCAATGGGTCGACCCCTGCACACTGGGTCACAATTTTTGTTCTGTCCGAATCAGAAGCTTCACGGGTCGACCCCAGGGGTCGACCCATGCCAGTATGGGTTTCAAAAACTTATCAAATCACTAAAAATACATGAGAAAATAAATGTTTAGATGTTACCAAAGTCCCATGATGATCAAACATGATTTCTTAACCTGAAACACATGATGAAACAAGCAGTTAGATCATAATCAACATTTGAGCATCAAATTTGACATTATGAGCTTGTTCATCCAAATAAACTACAACAAGCACACTTCACCAAGATTTTGACTTCCATTCTCAACCAATAAAAGTGTTTTCCAAATACAAGATCATGGAGGCTTTAATTATGCAAATACCATTCTTGAACCTCCCATATGCTCAACACAAGAAAAGCCTCAAATGAGGGATATTCATTTGCACATGAGGGAGCATCTTTGTTGATCATTTTAAGTCCTTCCAAAAATATGAAAAACATGATTGTTCCATTTAAAAACTATACACTCACACAATCAAATAAGAAGTATTATTCCATCACATTTCAACATCAAAATGCAACCAAATGTCATTATAAAGCACATGCTCTCCAAACACACAATGTTTTAAATTCATTGAACCATTCACAATGTTTTGCTCCCACAAACTCACGATATTTGTTATCATCAAAACTGGGGTCAAAAATAGTGTAGGAACACATATCCAACAATCTCCCCCTTTTTGATGATGACAAACTATTTTGGTGACAATGAACCTCTTTCTCTCCCTTTGGCATAATCAAAAATGGGAACGACAAATGTTGGAGCATTTTGTATGAAAACCAACCATACATGCACAAAGACTTCTAAACTCTCCCAAACTCATGCAAGCAAGCTGGCAAGCATGAATGACAAGCATGCATGTACATATATATATCTCCCCCTCAATGGGATAAACGGATAGCAAATGAGCATTTGATTTGAAACAGAATGTGAAACATGAACTATAATGAAAAGAGGTAGTGCATATATATCTTTGAAGCACTGCATGAACCATGATAAGAACAAATTCAAGGTACACATACATGACAATAATACCCGAGTGAAATATGTGAAAATGAGCAATGAACTTCAGAAATATATGGATATTGGCAGAATTTCTAGAAAACACTAGAGAGTTATTTCCTTTCTACAATTCCATTTAGATCCTCGACTTTTGGTAGCTTCGCACAACCCCCTTAATTTTTTTTAAAACTTGGATTTTACCGTTCGACGTGAGTCACCTCATGTGTCTCAATGGAGTTTCCCGGCTACTAGGATTCATCACAATTTTTATTCTTGTGGATTTTAGCTTCACTTTTTAGCGCGAGTCACCTCATTTATTTCAGTGGGGATTCCTGCCTACTCAGTTCCACATTCCACTTATTGATTGGGGTTGACAGCTTTTTCCTCACGATTACTCTTCATTTCCATGTAGACATTTGATTCCCGTTCAAGTGTTAAAAAGAAGTTCCGAAATCCTTATTAAGCAAAGTCATATGCATCATTTTGTGCAAAGTGTGTGGGTAATTGCTATGCATGTAGAACATGAATTTTCTATACCATATCTATGACTCCCCCTAAATGTATGCACAATTACAACTAATTCCTCCTCCTTTTTATATGGCACGATTCACAAATGATCAAAATCAAGGCACGTTATTTAACAAGGTGGTAAGGTCTTAGAAATTTTTCAAGGGATGGTTTTTCTAGAAATATATACATGCAAACGAGCAGGGGTAGTGTAGTATGTACAATCATGGCATGTGTTGAACCCCCTTCTTGAGTGAATGTCTATTTTCATAGCTTTTGATGATGACCAAACACTATATGTATATATATATATTGTCTTTGAAGTGTTCTAGCATCTAAAGTCTTGCAAAGCTTAACCTCCAATTGAGGACTTGAAGCTAAGATGGTTAAAGAACAATCTCAACAGGTAAGCCTCTTAAACTCAAATTGCAAGGCTACATCTAATTTCCAATTATGTCTTTGCAGGGCAAGGAACGTGCCTAAACACTTGAGAAGCTCAAGGATGGTCGGTGAGATCCACTTCAACTTATTAGCCCTTGAACTTATGGTTTGATGTTTCATTATTTCTGTTCTCAAGGATCATATTGGTTTAGGTCATGTCTTAGCCTATTGGTTTGGTTTTCATTACTGGAACAAGGGTTGACCCATTGGATCAACCCCTAGGTCCCCGGGTGCTAAAAGATTGAGTGTTTGGATCCTAGCTGAAAGGGTCGACCCCTTGGGTCGACCCCCAGCTGCAAGGGTCGACCCCTGGTAGTTGGTTTTTTTAAATCCGCCGGATCCCTTTTTTCCCAGCAGCAAGGGTCGACCCCAAGGGTCGACCCACTCACGCGAGGGTCGACCCCAAGGGTCGACCCCTGAGAATTGTTTTTTTTTACCCGCACGGGGGGTCACGAGGGTCGACCCCAAGGGTCGACCCATTGCTTTTGGTTCTTGCAAAACCCCACGAGGGTCGACCCCAAGGGTCGACCCTTTTCGGTCCGAGGCGGCGCCGTCAATTGCGACCTTCGTGTAGGCTCGCCATAAGTCTTCCAAGTCCGGTCCATTTGCCCCAAATCACTCCTGGATATGTGGATCTGGTCCCCAGGCTATCTTTTGACCATCCAAATCATATAAAACATCCTATTGGGTTGTAAACCTAAGGGGATTCGAGAGATCTAAAGTATGTTATTGTTCTAACCTTTGTGAGTGCAGGTTCGCAGCAGCAGCTCAGGGACTTCTTCCACCTTATTCTGAACCTGAAAGTGAAGGGAAGAAGCTTGAATCAAGCCTCTACATCATCCCCAACAGCAAGCTGCGTGGGATATCAAAGCTGCAACCGTATTTGTGCGTCATAGCCTCATTCTTCCTCAAGGATCGATCTTCCTCCTGCTGAAGCACCAAACTACGTTCGGAGAAGAAAAAGGGGGAGCTCCAACCACAATAAATCATTCTTCACTCTCTATTTTAGAATCATTTAGTTTGAACTTGAGCATTTGTTGTATAAACTTGAATCAGATACTTGTGTGTGGTGTTCGTGTTCGAAAACACGAACGTGTGCGTATTTGTGTGGCAGCCCAAATCGGGTGCCGTGTGTGTGTGTTTGCTGTTCTACACAGCGTGTGTGTGTGGCTCACTTCATAGTGAAGTCTTAATCCTCACTGTGAGGGGTGGACGTAGGGGACACTTCAGTGTACCCGAACCACCTAAAAACTCCGTGTGTTACTTGTGGTTTATTTTTCCGGATTCATTGTCGAGTGGGCTTCACGGTGAGTTGAGCATACACCACTTTCTTTATCAACCACATACCCTTATTTACACGCATTCACAAGTGTGATCATGTTCGTGTGAGGCCAAGTGCTTGTGTGCTTAATTATCATTGTTTTCACTTGGTAGAAATTTTAATTGGCCAATCAATTCACCCCTCCCCTCTTGATTGCCACCGTTCGGGACTCAACAATTGGTATCAAAGCTTTGGTCTCTGTTTCACTCGACCACACGGTCGTAGAGCAGATCCCTTTTTATGGCAAACAAGGGGATGATGCCCGAAGGGCATTCGATCCAAAGACCCCCGTTCTTTGATGGATCAAATTACCCTTATTGGAAAAATAGAATGTATGTCTTTCTACGTGCTCAAGACTATGACGTGTGGCGCGTCATTAGCAAGGGTCCGTATACTCTGTCTCAAAATGAGGATGAGTGGGATGATGAGGATATAAAGAAGTGTTCAGCAAACTTTAAAGCCATGAATATAATACAGTGTGCCATTCATCCTAATGAATACTCACGTATTTCCATGTGTTCTTCTGCGCAGGAGATGTGGAACAAGCTGCGGTTGATATATGAAGGAACATCGAAGTAAAGGAAACCAAGGCGAATCTGTTAGTCCGGGATTATGAGTTGTTTATGATGAAACCAGAGGAGTCCATTTCTGATATGTTTGCAAGATTGACGAAATCACGAATGGATTAAAGGGTCTTGGTAAAGAGTATTCCGATAAGGAACTCGTCAGAAAGGTACTAAGATCCCTGTCACCACAGTGGCATACAAAGGCCACTGTAATCGAGGATTCAAAGGATCTCAGCACCTTGAAATTGGACGAGCTAATTGGCTCCTTGATGACTTACGAAATCAACATCAAGAGGAGCGAGGAGGACCACAAAAAGAAGAAGGTAGTCACACCTTTAGCCCTAAAAGTGAATCCACAAGATTCAGAGGGTAGTGACAATGATTAAAATGGTAACACTGAAGATGAAGAGCTGGTTGCCATGATCACAAGAAGAGCAAGAAGATTCGTCAAAGGAACAAGAAAGTTCGGTGGTCAATTCAGAGTAGGACCAAGGAAGCAAGGTCCCAACGGAGGTGAAAGTAGAAGGAAGAAGTTATTTGCTACGAATGTAAAAAACCTGGTCATATGCGGGGTGAGTGCCCCGATCTCATAAAAAAATTCAAGAAAGGAAAATTCAAGAAGCCAAAGGCCATGGTGGCCACATGGAGTGATGAAGACGAGGTCGAGTCCGAGAAGGAAGATGAACTGGATGAGTTGGTTCAAAATTTGTGTTTCATGGCAAATGAAGATGACGTCAATGAGGTAAATTCTGAAACCGAATCTCTTACACGTGAACAATGGCAGATTGCTTATGAGTCTTTGTATGAAAAATGAAAAAAATTCAGATCTGAAAATAGAAATCTAAAAAAGAAAATTGATCATTTTGTGCATGCTGCAAAGTCTTGTGAGAATTGTCATGCTTTAAAATCTGAATCTGAAAAGCTGAAACATGAAAATGAAATTCTTGTGTCTAAGATTGAGTTATTTGAAGATGAGAGTTCATGCATGCGAGAGGACCAAGTCACCTTTACCAAAATGCATGAAGACTTGAAAAGAGATTTAGAACAAGAAAAGTTGGAAAGAAATGCATGTATTCAAGCCAAAGAAATGGCCGAAAACAAGATTCAATCACTAAAGCATGAAGTTAATGAGTTGAGGGATGTCATTGACATTCTTAAAAAGGAAAAACAGTACAATCTGAAATACATTCAACTCATGTGTCTCCCAGAAGTTCATTTCCATCTTCGTCAAAAACACATGTGCATAATTCTTTCTTGAATGTAGGAAGGAGAAGAAACAGGGATAGAGCCATTACATGCTTTTATTGTGGAAGGTTAGGCCATGACATGTATGATTGCAGAATTCTGAAATTCGATGATGAAAGCTTTGCTAGAATGAGAAATAGATCATACACATCTCATGTCTCTAACCATCGTGGACCCAAGCTTGCTTGGGTACCAAAATCTGCATAAGTACTCGTGTTGTCCTTGCAGGTCTGCTTGAGAGCTTCAAGAAATAGGTGGTATTTAGACAGTGGATGCTCTCGGCACATGACAGGAAACAAAGAATTATTTGCGGATCTGCATGAAAAGGATGGTGGAACAGTGGCATTTGGTGGTAAGGACAAAGGCAAAATCATCGGAGAAGGTAAGATAGGCAAGAATCAAAATCATGTCATTGAGAATGTCTTGCTTGTGAAAGGTCTGCATCATAATCTTTTGAGTATAAGTCAACTTTGTGATAAAGGATGCAATGTGATTTTTGATTCTAACCACTGCACCGTTGTGAATAAAAATACTCATGAGATAAAGTTCATTGGTTTTAGGCATAACAATGTATATATGATTGATTTGGATGAACCCTCTCATAAAAATCTGTGTTTGGTTGCAAGGAATAATGATGATGCTTGGCTTTGGCATCGCCGACTTGGGCATGCTAGTTTTAATATTTTGCTAAAACTGTCTCGAAATGATTTGGTAGTAGGATTGCCTAAGCTGAAGGTTACTGATGAAGGAGTCTGTGGGGCGTGCAGCATGGGTAAGCAAACAAGGACATCATTCAAATGCAAGAATGATGTAACTACATCAAGGCCCCTTGAGTTAATCCACATTGATCTATTTGGACCAAGCAGAACACATAGCTTGGGTGGTAAATTGTATGGCTTTGTCATTGTGGATGATTACTCAAGATTTTGTTGGGTTTACTTCCTTGCACATAAAAATGATGCCCTGACAGAGTTTGAAGCATTTTGTAGGGTAGTTCAAAATGAAAAGGGGTGCTGCATCAAAGCCGTGCGGAGCGATCATGGTAGGGAATTTGATAATAATGAGTTCAGCAATTTTTGCAAGACTCAAGGCTATATGCACGACTTCTCCACACCAAGAACCCCTGAACAGAGCGGAGTTGTTGAAAGGAAGAACATGACACTGATTGAGATGGCAAGAACCATGCTTAATGAGAACAACTTGCCAAGGTACTTTTGGGCTGAAGCAGTGAACACTGCCTGCTACATAGTCAACCGTGCCATGGTAAGACCATTGTTAAAGAAAACCCCCTATGAGCTGTACCGAGGTAAGAAGCCAAACATCTCTTATCTTAGACCTTTTGGCTCTGTTTGCTACATTCATAACAATGGTAAAGTAGACCTGGCAAAATTTGATCCCAAAAGTGATAAAGGTATATTTCTTGGGTACTCTCTTAGCTCAAGAGCTTATCGAGTGTATAACTTGAGAAATCTTGTAGTTGAGGAAAGTCCCCATGTCATTGTTGATGAATCATCTTCCCAAAGCACTAATGAAAAATCCTTTTTGCAGGACGATGAATTGAATGACGGTAATGTCAAGATGATGGAAGATAAAACTGAAAAATAAGAAGTAAAAGAACCACAAGAAGATGATGCAAAATCGGAAGATCAGTTGGAACAGCAGCTTCCAAGGCAATGGACTTTTGAAAAGGACCATCCGCCGGAGAATGTGATCGGAAATGTTGATGAAGGAATAAGAACACGAGCCTCCTACAGGGAAGTTGAAAATGCTGATTACATAGCCTTACTTTCTCAGTTTGAACCTCATTCCATAGAAGAGGCCTAGAAGGATGAGTCTTGGATCATGGCTATGCAAGAAGAGCTACACCAGTTCCAAAGGAACAAAGTGTGATTTCTCGTGCCATGTCCTAGAAACCACTCAGTGATCAGAACAAAGTGAGTTTTTCGAAACAAAATAAATGATCAAGGAGTGGTAACTAGGAACAAGGCCAGACTAGTAGCTAAAGGCTATAGCCAAGAGCTTGGAATTGATTTTGATGAGTCTTTTGCTCTAGTAGCAAGAATCGAGGCAGTGAGAGTTCTATTAGCATTTGCATGCTGTAACAACATTAAATTATTTCAAATGGATGTAAAGAGTGCATTTTTGAATGGCTATATCCAGGAGGACGTGTATGTGGAGCAACCACCGGGGTTTGAAGACATAAAGCATCCATACCATGTGTACAAGCTAGATAAAGCACTCTACGGTCTGAAACAAGCACCTCGAGCGTGGTATGAACGGTTAAGTGATTTCCTTGTTCAAAATGGATTCAAACAAGGTAATGTTGATCAAACTCTTTTCACAAAATTGGATGGTAAGGAAATCCTAATCGTTCAAGTGTATGTAGATGATATCATTTTTGGCTCCACTAAAGATGCCTTAAGCAAAGACTTTGCAAAGTTGATGCAAAGTGAATTTGAAATGAGTCTTATGGGAGAGCTAACATTCTTCTTGGGATTGCAGGTCACACAATCGGTTGATGGTTTGTTTATACATCAAAAGAAATATGCTATGGAGTTGCTGAAGAAATTCAATTTGACATCAACCAAACCACAACCAACTCCCATGTCCACTTCAATAAAGATTGATCAAGATGAAAAAGGTAAATCCGTGGACCAAAAGCTTTTCAGAAGCATGATAGGCTCATTGTTGTACTTAACTGCTAGCCGGCCCGACATACAATTTGCTGTATGCTTATGTGCGAGATTTCAGTCCAATCCGAAAGAATCACACATGTCGGCCGTGAAACGGATTTTCAGATATATTGCTGGTTCAGTTAATTTGGGACTATGATTTCCGTGTAATTCGAGTTTTGATTTGGTAGCTTATTCCGACGCCGATTATGCGGGCTGTAAAGTGGATCGAAAAAGTACCAGCGGGTATTGCCAGTTTCTTGGGGGATGCGTGGTCTCTTGGGCCTCCAAGAAACAAAACTCAGTGGCATTATCAACGGCCGAAGCCGAGTATGTGGCTGTAGGTAGTTGTGTTGCCCAGGTGTTATGGATCCAACAACAAATGATTGACTATGGCATTTCTTTCAAAAACACCTCAATCCTTTGTGATAACACTTCAGCCATAAATCTCTCAAAGAATCCTGTCCATCACTCTCGCACGAAGCATATTGAAATTAGACATCATTTCCTTAGGGATCATGTGAGCAAGGGTGATGTGGAAATCAGGTTCATTGAAATAGACCAACAAAATGCCGACATATTCACCAAACCTCTTAGTGAAGACAAATTCACAACATTCAGGAGAGAATTAGGGGTTTGTAGGATAGACGGGTCAGCATCATGATCTTTTGCACAACTGTGTGTATATGTCATTGCATTGCATGCATTTGCATTAGTTAGGTGCATAATTGATTTTCCTTGACATGCATGTGCATTAAGTTGCCTGAATAATAAAAAGAAAAAACCTTGTGTGAAAAACCTTGTGTTATGTATTGCATTATTTCTATTTATAATTAAACATATATTTTTTGTCAGTTCTATGGCCGATATTACCTTGAATATACTAAAATGCCAACAAGGGAGCAAAAAAATCGTTCAAAATCTGAAATCCAGAGTAATGGTTGAGAAACGTCAAGTATGATCTTCAATTCTCTTAAAAATATCCCCAATCGATTTCAACCCTTAAACAAATCAATTTTACTTGTTTTTAACATGAATTTATCATTGGGGACTAGAGCCTAACCTTGTTGATATTCCATTTCACCTCAGTCAAGTTTTTTTGTAAAATTCAACAGAAAGGATCGACCCCAAGGGTCGACCGTCGTGGACCTGAGCTGCAGGGTCGACCCTCGCGGATTCGATTTTTGGCTGGGGCCGGGGTTACGGGGGTCGACCCGTTACGGTTGGGCGGCTCTAGCCGTGTCCGAACCACCTTTCAAGAGGGTGGAACCCTATGTTTCCCCCTTCCCATTTCTTAAAACCCCTCAAGCCCCCTTCTAACCCTAGCCACCACCTCTTGCAATCCCACAAATCATCTCTTGGCAACCAAAAATGCTCCAAGCCCTAGCCGCGAATTTCTCCGGTGGCTTCCCGCGGATTCATCCTTGCAACGGTTCAAGGCATCGTTCTTGCTTCCAATACGTCTGAGGTATGTTCTTGGTGTGTGGAGGATCTTTTATTCCATGGATTAGCCTTCCATCCATGTTGAACCATCAAGATCTACAACCTCATCAAGCGGTTCTTTCGATTTATGTTCTAGATGGCCCCAAGGAGGCGTCCTTCTCAAAGAGGAGAAGCATCGACCTCGACAAGAGAGCGTTGATCTAAACAGGCCGCACAAAGCGCTGCTCTAAGAGGAAACCCATCCTCCAGCAAAGTTTTGGATAGAAAAGTACTCCGTCTGAGGGCGGTCGACTTCGGTAATCTTAGCCGCCATATTCCAAGTCTTGTGGATCTAATATGCAGTCAACCAAATCTAGACATTTTATGTCCGCACATCACCGCAGTTATCCAAACTTGGTGCATCAATTTTATAGTAGTTTGTCCATGTCGGGTGACACACCAATCACTGTGGTAAATGGAGTTCAGATTATACTTACACCACAGCTTTTAGGCGCAGCATTTAATTTATCTTCTGATGGTTATGCTTTTGGCGATATTGTGGTTTCGGATGAAACAGTGTATCTCTACATGACATCCGAAGAAAAAGGAGATAGATCACTCGCTGGTTTGAATGCCAACCATTTTCCTCTTATACAACATATATTGCACAAAATGATCACTACTATCTTGCTACCAAGAGGAGGAGGCCATGATAAAGTTACTGAGATCCATATGTTTCTATTTTATTGCTTCTTGGGTGGCATTCCTATAAGTTTTCCCACACTTATTTTGGACCACATTTGTTCAAGCATAAAGCACAAAAACAGGACATTACCTTATGCTGTCGCATTATCTGCTGTCTTTGAGTACATGGACATTGATCTCTCAAAGGAGCCCTCCAAAACAATACGAGATGCTAACATTTACTCAATTCAGACTATTTGTCACAACATGGGTTATGAAATGAGGGGTGGAGAATTGGTTCGCCAACTGAAACATCCTGCTTAAGTGGTCAGTTCTGAGGAGGATGACGATGATGATGATGGAGAGACGGCTGGAGAGCAACACCAACCTGTTCCTAATGAAGGGATGCCCTCTGAGGAGGTTCAACTGCTCATGGATCGTTTGGACACAATTGATGACCGTTTAGACAGGTATGGGGAGACAATGGAGGCTATTGAAAAAGAATTGTCTGATCTGAAGCTATCTCACCAAGAATCCACTCAGTCCTTCGCTGATGCCTTGGCACATCAATCCCACATGTTTGAGGAGATTTTGGATTATGTTCGACGTCCACCGCCTCCACCCACTCCGGATGATGACTAGATCGTTGCACTCCCGCAGAATGGCACACTTCTTATCCCACATTCCCCCCTCCTTTTTGATGATGCCAAAGGGGGAGAATTTTTGTATTCTATTTTGTATTCTATGTGTGCCCGGCAATCGGCTACCTATACATTATGTGTGTTGTGTGCCTACATGCATGTGTGCTTTTATCATATGTCTGGTTATTAGCTATGTTGCATTTAAGTTGTGTTGCATTTCTGTTCCATCTCATGCATTGCATCTTGAAATTTGCCTTTGAACTCAGACCTTGTTCCCCTTAAATTCTATTGTCGGCAGAAATGTTTTAAACATGCCTTCTATGGTCAATCTTATATGTTTGAAACGGTATGGTTCATATCCAAATGCTTCTTGAATGATCCATGTACAGGATGACAGTTTTATTCTTACTATGGAGGTTGACGATTGATTTTCATATGAATGCTAAATCATTTTTGAAGTCATATGTTATGCAAGGCATATAGTATTTTGTCATCATCAAAAAGGGGGAGATTGTTGAACCCCCTTCTTGAGTGAATGTCTATTTTGATAGCTTTTGATGATGACCAAACACTATATGTATATATATATATTGTCTTTGAAGTGTTCTAGCATCTAAAGTCTTGCAAAGCTTAACCTCCAATTGAGGACTTGAAGCTAAGACGGTTAAAGAACAATCTCAACGGGTAAGCCTCTTAAACTCAAATTGCAAGGCTACATCTAATTTCCAATTATGTCTTTGCAGGGCAAGGAACGTGCCTAAACACTTGAGAAGCTCAAGGACGGTCGGTGAGATCCACTTCAACTTATTAGCCCTTGAACTTATGGTTTGATGTTTCATTATTTCTGTTCTCAAGGATCATATTGGTTTAGGTCATATCTTAGCCTATTGGTTTGGTTTTCATTTCTGGAACAAGGGTTGACCCATTGGATCAACCCCTAGGTCCCCGGGTGCTAAAAGATTGAGTGTTTGGATCCTAGCTGAAAGGGTCGACCCCTTGGGTCGACCCCCAGCTGCAAGGGTCGACCCCTGGTAGTTGGTTTTTTTAAATCCGTCGATCCCTTTTTTCCCAGCAGCAAGGGTCGACCCACTCACGAGGGTCGACCCCTGAGAATTGTTTTTTTTACCCGCACGGGGGGTCACGAGGGTCGACCCCAAGGGTCGACCCATTGCTTTTGGTTCTTGCAAAACCCCACGAGGGTTGACCCCAAGGGTCGACCCTTTCCGTCCGGGGCGGCGTCGTCAATTGCGACCTTCGTGTAGGCTCGCCATAAGTCTTCCAAGTCCGGTCCATTTGCCCCAAATCACTCCTGGATATGTGGATCTGGTCCCCAGGCTGTCTTTTGACCATCCAAATCATATAAAACATCCTATTGGGTTGTAAACCTAAGGGGATTCGGAGAGATCTAAAGTATGTTATTGTTCTAACCTTTGTGAGTGCAGGTTCGCAGCAGCAGCTCCAGGGACTTCTTCCACCTTATTCTGACCTGAAAGTGAAGGGAAGAAGCTTGAATCAAGCCTCTACATCATCCCCAACAGCAAGCTGCGTGGGATATCAAAGCTGCAACCGTATTTGTGCGTCATAGCCTCATTCTTCCTCAAGGATCGATCTTCCTCCTGCTGAAGCACCAAACTACGTTCGGAGAAGAAAAAGGGGGAGCTCCAACCACAATAAATCATTCTTCACTCTCTATTTTCAGAATCATTTAGTTTGAACTTGAGCATTTGTTGTATAAACTTGAATCAGATACTTGTGTGTGGTGTTCGTGTTCGAAAACACGAACGTGTGCGTATTTGTGTGGCAGCCCAAATCGGGTGCCGTGTGTGTGTGTTTGCTGTTCTACACAGCGTGTGTGTGTGGCTCACTTCATAGTGAAGTCTTAATCCTCACTGTGAGGGGTGGACGTAGGGGACACTTCAGTGTACCCGAACCACCTAAAAACTCCGTGTGTTACTTGTGGTTTGTTTTTCTGGATTCATTGTCGAGTGGGCTTCACGGTGAGTTGAGCATACACCACTTTCTTTATCAACCACATACTATTATTTACATGCATTCACAAGTGTGATCATGTTCGTGTGAGGCCAAGTGCTTGTGTGCTTAATTATCATTGTTTTAACTTGGTAGAAATTTTAATTGGCCAATCAATTCACCCCTCCCCTCTTGATTGCCACCGTTCGGGACTCAACAGCATGCAAGCACAATCAATCATTCAAACAACAAATTCCAAGTTCCCTTCTTATTTGAGTGAATTTTTCAGGAGTTAAAGGTTTTATGAAAATATCTACAAGTTGATTTTATGTATTTACATGCACAAGCTGAAAATGACCCTTAATCACATGATCTCGCAAGAAGTGATGTGTAATCTCTGTGTGCTTTGTGCGAGAGTGCAAAATAGGGTTTTTGGAAAGATTTATTGCAGAGGTATTATCACAAAGAATGGGCGTGTCATTCAAAGAGATACCAAAATCAACAAGTTGTTGTTGGATCCAAAGCACTTGTGCTGTACAACTATTTGCCGCCATGTACTCGACTTCGGCAGTTGACAATGCCACATTATTTTGTTTCCTAGAGGCCCATAAGACCATGCAGCCTCCAACAAATTGACAGTACCCGCTCGTGCTCTTACGATCCACTAAACACCCAGCATAATCAGAATCCGTGTAAGCTACCAAATCAAAAGTGCAACTACGTGGAAACCAAAGATCAAGATCCGTGGTGCCTAGCAAATATCTAAAAATCCTTTTGACTGCTAACATGTGTGAGTTTTTAGGATCAGATTGAAATCTTGCAGACATGCAAACACTAAACATGATATCTGGCCTACTAGCAGTCAAGTACAATAAGGAACCAATCATTCCTCTAAAGAGTTTCTGATCGACAGACTTATCTTCTTTATCTTTATTCAATTTCACTGTTATTGACATAGGCCTCTTGTGTGGTTTTGCATTGTCGAATTTGAACTTTTTGATGAGCTCCTTTGTGTATTTTCTTTGAATGATGAAGATGCCATCTTTCAACTGCTTCCCCTGCCAACCCAAAAAATATGTTAACTCCCCCATCAAACTCATCTCAAACTCCCCTTGCATCAATTTTACAAAATTATCGTTTAATGAATCAGAAGTGGCTCCAAAGATAATGTCATCAACATATACCTGAGCAATAAGCATGTGCTTATTATTTCTCTTAATGAAAAGGGTTTGATCAATATTACCTCTCTTGAAACCATTTTCTGAAAGAAAAGTACTTAGCCTTTCATACCACGCACGGGGTGATTGCTTCAGACCATATAATGCTTTGTCAAGTTTGTACACATGGTCCGAGTTCTTCTCATCTTCAAATCCCGGTGGCAGCTCAACATAGACGTCTTCTTTCACTACACCATTCAAAAACGTACTTTTAATGTCCATTTGAAAAGGTTTTATGTTCCTAGAGCATGCAAAGGCTAATAATATTCTAACAGTCTCAAGCCTAGCCACGGGTGCAAATGATTCATCAAAATCAATCCCTAGTTCTTGACTATAGCCTTGGTCTATAAGCCAGGCTTTATTCCTAATTATCACCCCTTGATCACTAAGTTTGTTTCGAAAAACCCACTTAGTTCCTATCATCGGGTGGTTCTTAGGTCTAGGCACAAGAAACCACACCTCATTCCGTTGGAATTGGTGTAATTCCTCTTGCATATCTAAGATCCAAAAAATATCATTTAATGCTTCATTTACAGATTTGGGCTCAACATTGGAAAGAAATGCAAGGTTATCAGTTTCTTCAACTTCCCAGATTGAAGCCCTTATTTTTATTCCTTGTTCCACGTCTCCTTTGACATTATCTTGTGGATGGTCCTTGTGGAACGTCCATTGCTTGGGAAGCTCTTCATTTTGGGCTGGAGCTTCATCATTATTGTTGCTCGACTCTGCTTGATCCACATCTTGATTTTCCTTGTCTTTCATTGGAAGCTCTTCATTTTGGGCTGGAGTTTCATCATTTTTGTTGCTCGACTCTGCTTGATCCACATCTTAATTTTCCTTGTCTTTCTTTTCTTCTCCATCTTCATGCCCTACATCAAGAAAATGATTATCTTTCTCAGACATTCTTAATGTGTATTCATCAATGATAACATGAGGGCTTTCCTCTACCACAAGAGTACGTAGGTTATATACTTGATATGCTCTAGATGATAAGGAATAACCAAGAAATATACCTCTATCACTCTTTGCGGCAAATTTCTCCAAATGTTCTTTAGAGTTATTTAAGATAAAACATGGAGAACCCAAAGGTTTAATATATGCAATGTTAGGTTTCTTACCTTTATACAACTCATATAAAGTTTTCTTGAGTATGGGTCTTACCATGGCACGATTGATGATGTAACAAGCTGTGCTCACTATCTCGGCCCAAAAATATCTTGGTAACCCATTTTCAGAAAGCATTGTCCTTGCCATCTCCACGAGCGTCCTATTCTTTCTTTCCATGACTCCGTTTTGTTGTGGGGTTCGAGGTGCCGAAAAGTTGTGTGTAAACCCCTGTTTCCTACAAAAATTATCAAAGTCATAGTTATCAAATTCTCTTCCATGATCACTTCTAATTACTTTAATTTGATACCCCTTATCAGTTTGTAAGTTCCTGCAAAGATCTCCGAACTCCTGCAAAGCATCATTCTTATGGGTTAAAAATAATACCCAAGTGAATCTTGAGTAGTCATCTACAATAACAAACCCATAAAGTTTCCCTCCAAGACTGTGTGTCCTAGTCGGACCAAATAAATCTAGGTGAAGAAGTTCAAGGGGTCTAGTGGTGGTGAGAATGTTTTTGGATTTGAAAGACACTCTTGTCTGTTTTCCCATAGCACATGCATCACAGATTTTATTTGCATCAAAATTCAGTTTTGGTAAGCCTCTTACCAAATCTTTTCTAAATAGTTTAGAGAGCACTAAAAGTGGCATGACCAAGTCGTCGATGCCACAACCATGCATCATCGGATTTATTTGCAACCAAACAAAGATTTTTATTTTGAGAATTTTCAAGATCAACAGAGGAGATGTTTCCATCTCTAACACCAATGAACTTTATTTCATGAGACACCTTATCTACAATGGAGCAGTGTGTGTTTTCAAAGATGACTTTGTGACCCTTGTCACAAAGTTGACTGATGCTAAGCAAACTGTGATTCAAACCATTCACAAGTAAGACATCGTCAATGGATTGATTTGAATCCTTACCTATTCGTCCAATTCCCACAATTTTACCTTTGTCATTTCTGCCAAAAGTAACCAGTCCACCATCCTTTTCCTTCAGGTCTGAAAAGAATTCCTTATTTCCCGTCATATGTCTGGAGCATCCACTGTCTAGGTACCATTTACTCCATTTGGCTCTTAGACAGACCTGCACAATCAAAACAACTCTCAAGTTGATTTAGGTACCCAAGCAAGCTTCGGTCCCGAAGTGGTAGTCCTACAATGAGATAAATGCATTCTATTCCTTCTTTCAAAATATGCATCATCGGCCCTCATCAAATCAGAAACATACATTGAGTGGCCGAACATTCCACATTAGAAGCATGTGACACTTGGCTTTCTAAACCGAATCCTATGTATGTAAGATTTATCAATCAAAGAGTTCATGCATGAGTCAACATGATTAAAGCCATATGAATCAAATAATTTTTGAACTTTGTTATTCACAAACAAATTTTTCTTTGTGGGTGAGCGCCCCACAACAATTCTCTCATTCCTAGCATTTTCATTGCTAGCCTCACCATGTTCAACAATTTTCACTTTTCCTTTCAATTATTTTTGGGCAACATCTTTCAAACTTTTCAATTCAACATGCATGGTTTCAAAGTTGGTTTCCAACTCCTTTTCTGATTTCTCACAGTCACTCAATCTCAATTTCAAATCATCCAACTCCTTAGCCAATTGATCATTCTCATTTTTTGATTTTTCAACATTTTCATATGCATGATATTTTTCTGCCTCCAAACACTCTAGTTCATCCATATACAAGGTTAGCTTAGATTGAAACTCTTCTTTTTTTTCCTTGAACTTTTCAATTTGCATTTCATAAAAGCTACACCTATCACATGGATTAGTAGAGTTGAACAAGTCACAAAATCTCTTCTTCATTTTCTTAACATCATGTTTTGATTTCTTATACTTCTGAAACAAATCCACATAAGCTAAATGCCATTGTTCAGGGGTAAAGTTTTCAGTATCGGAGTTTACCTCAGAGTTGTCCTCATCCGCCATAAAGCAAAGATTTTGGAATTGCTCACCCAATCCTTCCTAGTCACCTTCGGATCTTGAGCTATCCGAGTCCTCATCACTCCATGTTACCTTCATTGCTTTGCCTTTCTTTTGCTTGTCCTTGTTCAGCTTCTTTTGGAGCTCGGGGCATTGACCTCTCATATGCCCAGCCTTCTTACACTCATAACAAATGATTTCTTCATTCTTGCTCGATTCTCCTTTCTTGTTGAAGTTTCTCCTCATGAATTTTCTAGAAAGATTTCCATCTCTTCTAGCTCTTCTGAAATATTTTGGGACATTCCTTGTTACAAGAGCCATCAATTTTTCCTCATCGCTGTCCATAAATGAGCCTCCATCATTGTCTTGCGACGATTCTGGGTATGCCTTCAATGCAATGGATTTCTTCTTCTTGCTCTCCTCTTCAGCTGGCTTCATGATGTTGATTTCATATGTCATCAATGATCCGATGAGTTGATCCACCGTGAGTGTGGTGAGATCTTTCAAATCTTCGATGACGGTCACCTTGGTGTGCCATGGAGGTGTGAGAGACCGTAATACCTTTCTCACCAAATCTTGATTAGAATACTCCATTCCCAAAGCCTTCAAATTATTTGTTATCTCACTCAGCCTTGCATACATTTCCAAGATGTTTTCCTCGGGCTTCATAGCAAACAGCTCATATTCTCGCACCAATATATTTGCTTTTGTTTCCCGAACTTCCGAAGTGCCTTCATAGATGACAGTGAGCTTGTTCCACATTTCCTGCACAGATGAACACATAGAGATTCGTGAGTACTCATTAGGATGTATTACGCACTGAATAATATTCATAGCTCTATAATTAGAACATGGTTTTTTAATATGCTCTTCCTCCCATCCATCCTCATTGGGAGGTAACACATAGGGACCTTTGTTAATGACCTTCCAACTATCATAGTCTTGTGCTCGCATGAACACAATCATCCAATTTTTCCAATAGGGATAATTAGTCACATCAAAGAAAGGAGGTCTATGAATCGAATGTCCCTCGGGGAGCATTCCCTTGTTGGCCATACTAAGGGATCTTTTTCTCTACAACTGCGAGGTTGTCCTAAAATCAGAGACCTCGCTCTGATACCAGATTGTTGTCCCTAAGGTCCTCGTATGGACAAGAAGGGCGGTTGAATTGTCCCCACCAAGCGCGATGGTAGTTTTTAAAATTAATGTAGCGGAATAAAATTAACTACCAACTCAAGAATTGAAACCACAAGATTATCAATGGAGTTCTCTCAACCTCTCCGTTCTCACACGATTAGAACATGCAAAACAAACACACAAATCACAATCACAAAGATGCGAGAGAGATTTTTAGGTGGTTCGGGACCACGACGGGCTCCCTACGTCCACCCCTCACCAAAACGGTGAGGATCCACTCACTTCAAATGAAGCGCACGGAGCTTCCGCTCCAAGAGACACGGAGACGACGTCTCCTACATGATCCACGAAGGATCTAACCACAAACATGAGCTACAACACCGTAGCACCACAAATGACTACCATTGACCGACGGTTCAACACACACACAAGGTCGGAGTTCAAGAAAAATAAAGGATGTGATGGGGACATCTCCAATCACTCCACATTTTTGGGGCTCCTGATGATCGCCAGTAGTGCTACATCTTGTTCGCCACTTTATTCCGAGTCATATGATGTATTTTTCATTTTTTTATTATGTAATTTTCCTTTTATTTGAGTCAAGTCCCTTGGTTAAGGAGTCATCTACCTAGGTTAATTGGCATTAGAGTGGGTATTGAGGCAGTTGGGCCCAATTAAGTGGGCTAGGCCCATGGGCGCCCCCTTCTCCCTTGGTTTATTGTCACTAGTCTAAAACTCAGGGTCTTATGTTAAATTGTGGGGTTCCTATAAATAGGACCCCAATCCCCCATTGGTGAAGATGACTTATGGAATGAAAATTTGAATTAAGTGTCCACTATATCTTGTGAGCTCTTCTATCTCTCTCTCTCTCTAGCTCTCTCTCTCTCTCTCTCTCTCTCTCTCTCTAAAGGGGGCGACCCCCTCTCTCTCCCAATTTCGCCCCCCTGCCTCTCTCTCCTACCTCCTTGCCACATCAGCCCTCCCCCATTAATCCCAACCCTTCACCTTCCCCAGACCCATAAATTCCCATTGCTCACACCAAGTCCCAAGCAACCCTCCACCTTCCAAGGCAACCTTCCCCATTCCCAAGCCAACCCGCCATCTCCCAAGGGAGAATCCCATTCTCCCACACATCTCTTCACCATCCCCAAGCAACCCTTCCTCTCCCCAACACACCCTTTACCCTAACCAAGGCAACATTAACCCCACCATTAACCACCCATTCAACCAAGGGTGAAGTCTCCCTCCCCCAAGCCACCCTGCGCCCCACCCTCTCTCCCACTCTTCCCTGGTCGCAACCCACTCTCT
The DNA here is from genome assembly GCA_022559845.1 of Amorphophallus konjac. Taxonomy (NCBI): domain Eukaryota; kingdom Viridiplantae; phylum Streptophyta; class Magnoliopsida; order Alismatales; family Araceae; genus Amorphophallus; species Amorphophallus konjac. Next base: position 103,450,346 of record CM040122.1, read on the forward strand.
CCCCCACCCTAGCTGCGACCCTAGCATCCCCCCCACATCTCCCAACACCTCCCACAGACATTAGACCTCACTCCATTGCACCCCTTCACCTCTTGCCACCATTAGCAATCACTCTCTCCAATCAGTTCTGCCCAGTTTGCAGGCAGTAGTAGAAGCACGAGTTGCAGGCCCGACCCAACATCAACTCAAGAATTCAAGTGGCATATCTTATATTGGTGGAAAGCTCTCCCATCCAGCATCGCAGGCATGGTGGTCTCGCATCCGTCTGAGCTCCGAGCTGTCCGGGAGGGCCATTCTCCCATGACTGCGCAAATCTACTCCGCCTGGGAATCGGAGGTCAAGTAAAGGAGCAACCATGGCTGCTCCAAGGCGAATTTGTAGTGATTCTTTCGCAGAAGTCTTCTCCTTTGAGTCTCCTAACATCACCAAGAAACGGAGCACCGTTTGAAGCCCGAAGCATAAAGTTACGAATTTTTCACCATTGGTGCGCAGGTCAGGTTAGTCAGGATCCGACCAGACCCCCTCCCACTCTTCCTTGCTGGACGAAGAAGACTCGCCACACTCGTGACTGTACTGGTCCCGCCTCGATCGGATCACGGGAGCGATTATGGTGACGTTGCCAACCGGCTGCTACAATCTGGACTCAGCCCAAACCAGAACCGAGCAGCACCGGTCCAGCCTCCACCTCAGCCGACAGCGACAGCCCGACGTCCCGAGAAAATTCAAGAGTCATCCCCGAACAGCCAGAGACGTTTTGGCCCTGGTCTCGTCAGATTCCAAGTTCGGGAGCGTCCGTGGCAGCGCTGTCATCGGCCCCCTATCTGGCTGCCCCAGAAGCAGACAGAACCAACAACGATCGCCGATCTTGCTTCCCCACCCCCGCCTAGCCGGCTTACAGCCCATCCCTGTGTGGAGGTAGTATTTTTTATGTATCCCACAGTCCCCCTCCCCTATGCCAACCCCTCTGTGAGGGCGTAGTGATTGTGTTAGCAGTTCGTCACCAGAAGCCTCATCGGCGCAGCGTGCGGGTAGCCCACGCTTCCCCGCTCGCCCTCGTCTCTGGCCGGGATCGGTGTCTTCACACCGATAAGGTGAGCTTCGGACCACTCTCCTCTGCTGCTTTTTCTTACCTTTGCTTAGCTTAGTATTATCCCTAGTTGCGCCGTCGGCAGTGAGAGAGAGATCGTTCCAACTTTCCATCTAATCGAGTGCCACCGCGGGTGAGTTGTGAGGGAGACATTACATCCCACGCCCTCGGTGTGCCGCCCTCCCTTGAAATTGGGCATCCATGGCCCATTGGGGTCCATCCCTAGCCGTCCATACCCTTGGAACCCCAAGGCCCAACCTCGGACCCTCACCACCATCGCCGGTCCGCCTACGGACCCGAGTGCGCGCGACGCGGGTGAGTCCGCTTGTGAGAGATCACCGTTCGGTCCGGTTACTTGAAAATTCAGGTCTAAGGGGTCGTGTCACATCAAATTGGTATCAGAGCCTCATTGCATCCTTAGGTCGTTTCACATCAAATTGGTATCAGAGCAAGTTCTAGACTTGTCTCTGCTAAGTCTTGTCCTAGGGCCATTGCATCCAGTCCCCCCGAGCTTCATCACTTCCCCATTCCTATGACTAACTCATACCAATCGCACCCATCGCTTTCACCTATGGACCCCAAACCCCATGGAAGCTCTGCTGCCAACAAAGTGGGCGCCATCTTAGAAGCCCTACCTAATGTCCTTGATCAACTTGAAGACCTCATGTTCCGACTCGACCGACTTGAGGGCAAAAGACCCCTAATTGACCCGGTTCCCCCCATGAGGGACACCAACACCCAATCCAAAGCCACTAAACCAACCCTCAACATTCAAAACCAAGTGGACCCCGTGTCCACCCCTCCACCTAGGCCCATGATGGCCACCACCCCTTCCCTTCCCCAACACACCTCTCCATCTCCCAACACACCCCTTCCCCTTCCCAAGACCACCATTGATCACCCACCATTAAGACCCAATTCAAACACATCCTCCCTCCCTCAAGGGTCACTTGTGCCCCTTCCTCTCTCCCAGCCCTAGCAGATTTCGACCCCATCTCCCTCCTCTGCTAACTCCGCCCCCTCCAGCCTTCTCCCCCCCTTCTCCAACCTGTGGTGACCCTCCCCACCTCCCCTCCCAACCAGGGAAAGCCCACAGCCCCTTCCCACCCATCCTCCCACTCCTCTCCCCCTTTATCCTTCCCTATCTACCATTGCTACCCAGTCCAGCAGTAGACGCAGAAGTACCAGCGAATTGCAAAGCCTGCCCCGGAATCATCACACATCTTCAGGTGGCGTGCCATACATTTCTAAACAGATCTTCGAGGTAGCTTCGCAGGCGAGGTGGTTTCGCCGGCATCCGATATCACTGCTGCCCAAAGGAGCCATTCTCCCCCGACTGCGCAAAGCTGCTCTGGCAGAGAACCTGAGCCCAAGTGCAGACACGACCACGGCTTCTACAGGATGACTTTGGATGTGATTTTTGGATGAGGCCTTCTCCTCCATAACCTCTGTCAGCACCAACAAGAAGGGAGCCATTTGGATCTCGGACCATAGAGTTCCAATTTTTCTCCTCGAGGTGCGAAGGATAGTCCAGTCAAGGCCTGAACTGACCCACCTTCACTCTACGGGCCCTATCTCTCTGATCCGACCTTCTCTGGTGGGCTCCTTGGTTGATTCTCAAATAGGATCCTCCCACGGTCGTGTCAATATAAGCTACGTCACATTCAGAGCTCAGGAGTGTTCGTGACGGCTTCTTTCATCCTGCTGCAGAGTTCTGGAGTCAATCTAAGCCAGAACAGAACAGTCTAGTTCCAGATTCGGCCCCGGCTGTCGGTGACATCCAGAGCTCACAAGAAAATTCAGGAGTTATTCCGGACCAGTCAGTGACAATTTGGCACTGGTTTCGTTGGCTTATGAGTTCGGGAGCGTCCTCGGCAGCGTCAACAGCGAGCACCTATCAGATGGGCAGACAGGCGGGCAGAACCGACGGTGGGATCAATCGGCTACCTCCTAAGCTATTTTCCCTTCCCCGCCTGTCCGGCTTAGCACCCCTCCCTGTGTGGAGGTAGTGTTTGAATGTAACCTCTATTTTCCCCACACCACGATCACCCTCCTGCGCGAGGAGTAGTTTTGTACTAGCAGGTCTTCGGCCGAAGCGTCATCGGCGCGGCGTGTGGGTAGCCCACGCTTCCCCGCTCACCCTCGTCTCCGACCGGGATCGGTGTCTTCACACTGATCAGGTGAGCTTTGAGCCCCCATCCTCTGCTGGTTTTACTATTCCTTATCTTAGTATCGTTTCTAGTTGCCCGTCGGCAGTGAGGCGAGTGCCCGATCTCAAATTGCCATCTAATTGAGTGCCACCGCGGAGCGAGTTGTGAGAGAGTCACTACATCCCACGCCCTTGTCGTGCTGGCCGCCCATGGAATTGGGCATCCCAGGCCCTTAAGGGTTCAGCCCAAGCTAGTCAAATCCCCGGATAGGCGAGATCCATCCTCGAACCCTCACCACTATCGTCGGTCCACCTACGGACCCAGGTGTGCGCGACGCGGGTGAACCCGCTTGAGTGGGTCCGTCGTTCGGTTCGGTTGCTTGCGAATCTAGGTCCGAGGGGTCGTGTCACATCAATTTGGTATCAGAGCCAAGTTTTAGATTTGTCTCTACGAGTCTAGTCCATGGGCACGCTTACATTAGAGTCCCCGACAGACCGTCCCATGCAATGTCCATGATGGGGACATCACCTCCCATGCCCACGTTCACAGCTCGTCTCCTCGCCCCGGTTGCATCTGGCATGGTCTAGTTATTTAATTTTGAGTCCTATGTAATTTTTATTTGAGTCATTTGATGTATTTTTCCTTTTATTTGAGTCGTGTTCCTAGGTCTTGTGTTTATTTCCCAAAGTTTGAGTGTCATTAGGTTGTCTAGTTAGCTATTGGGCCCAATTCATTGAGCTTGGCCCAAGGGCTCCCCCCTACCCCCTCGGTTATTTGTCATTGAGTCAATTGTCAAGGTCTTATTGTAAAATGTGGGTTGCCTATATATAGGGCCCCATTCCCCCCATTTCAAGGTAATGAATCAATGAATGAAAAACTTACCATTTTGAGAGTTCAAACTTCTTATCTAGTGGAGAGATTCCATTATTTGGGTGAGAGACCCTAGGGGAGAGATTCCCCACCCATCCCTCTCTTAATTTTTCTCTTTCACTCCCCTTTCTCACTCCTCCACACCCAATTTCAAAATTTTCTCTCTCCTCCCCTCCCAACCACCTCCACCCGTCCACTTACCTCCATTAACTCCTCTACAACTTCCCACAAGCCATCATTACTTCCCCCTAGTCCCAATAGACCCTCCACCAATCCACACCCCACCCTCCAACCCCCAACTACCCATCCCCTTCCCCAAGCAGCCCTCCACCTTCCCAAGGCACCTCTTCCCATCCCCAAGACCACCATTGATCACCCCACATTAAAGGAAATTCAAACTCACATTCCCTCCACCCACTTGTGCCCCCCTCACCTTCCCCCTTCTCCCTCCAAGCCCAAATTCGTAGCTCCTCCTCCCACCACCTGTTAGACCCCCTTCCAGACCCTATTCTTCCCCTCCCACACCTTGGAACACCCCCTCCTAGACCCCCTCACAGTCAGGGTTCTCCCCACACTCATCCACCTCCATTTCCCCTCCCATATACCCCATTCCCCCCCATCATCTTCAACCTCCAGTTTTCAGTTCGCAGGCAGCAGAAGAGTAGCAGTTTGCAGAGGCGACACCGACCACATCCCAGCGAATCTGAAGGCCCAAGAGGTATCCACGGAAGCATCTACCGGTCTTCTTCGCAACGGCAGTGGTTTCATCTCCATCCGAGCTCCGTGCTGCCCGGGAGATCCGTTCTCCCACAACTGCGCAGAGCTACCCCGGCTGAGCACCTAAACCGGAGTAGAAGCTTTACCACAACGAACCTCGGAAGAATCAGGCCAAGAGTTCTTCTGAAAAGTTGTTCCTCGTCTTGTCTACTTTCCGAATCAAGAAGCAGAACTTCGATCGACGTCCGTGGGCCAGAGTTATCAATTTTCTCCCTCGGGTACGCGGTTCTGCTTCCCACAGTCTGCACCGACCTGTCACCATTGTTCAGAGTCCATTGGTCTTCTCCGGCATCGTTTGGCTTTTCCTGCCAGTTCTGCTGCGAAGAGGACTTGTCCACGGTTCCAAAAACTCTGGCGGTTCTTGATTCTGAGTCCGGGAGCTATCGGGGAATCCTCTTCTTCCTGCTGTTGGAAACCTAAAAGCTGTCAGTCCGAGAATCTGCCACCCTGTTTGAGCCTCCACCCAGACCAGCATCGGTGCCAGAAGAAATCAACAAAATTCTGAGGCATTCCATTTCCAGTTACGAAGAGTTCCCCACTAGTCCTGTCTTCAGAAAAATTCCTGATCAAGTTCTGCGGCTTCAACTCTGTCTGACTGTCTCCTATTGCAGAGAGCAGGCAGATTCGGCTTCGCCATCTTTTCATTACTTTTAGTCCAAGTTCCCCTCCCCGCTTGGCCGGCTGAAGGCCCCTCCCTGTGTGGAGGTAGTTTTAGTTGTAATATCAATTAACCCCCACCCTAAGGTCCCCCTCCTGCGAGAGGTATAGTATTGTAATCATTTGAGCAGGTCAAGCTACCCCGACGCGGCGTGTGGGGATACACTCGCCTCCCCGCTCGCCCTCGTCTCCGAGCGGGACCGGTTTCTTCAAACCGGTCGAGTAAGTGCTCTAACCTAGCTCCATTATGTGCTTGTTCTTTCTAATATTAGTTCATAAACTCCGCTGGCCGTGAGAGTGAGAGCCCGATCCTTGAACTCCTTGCTTCAAGAGATCACCGTGGGGTGAGGAGTGTAACCCGTGCCTTGGCACCTCGTCGGCTCCCTTGAATTGGGCAGCCATACCCTTGGGGAAACAAATCTTGGCCTTGCTGGGCCCAGCCCACACAACCTCCACTTGGCATTGCCAAGTTACCCCGGGTCTTCGTGAGCATCGGGTGAGCGGTCGCCAATATCGGTTCGTTTGATTGCAAATTGTGCTTGTTCATTTTGGTCCAAGGGTGTGTCACATCAAGTGGTATCAGAGCAAGTCATTGACTTGTCTCTACAAGTCAAGTCCTAGGGCATGCTAGCATTCTTGTCCGAACTGTGCATTGTCAAACTCATCATTGTTAACGTTGAGTCTTGGGTCACATGGCCCCTCTCCCAATCATATCCCATGCATGCTTACCTAATGGAGATCCCGTAGAAATTGATTTCATTGACCTAGAATCTGAAAATTGGGTGTCCCCCGATATCATTACCTCTCTTTGTAGGACCGGACAAATTGTGCACAATGGAGACCAAGTCTTTATTGAATTCCATAAATGGTTCGGGAAGACTAAGCATTTAGATGGGGCGTGGTGTCAAAAGGGAACATTGGCGGGTCCATGTATAATCCTAGGTAAGAAATGGTTAGCTGAAAGGAATGCCGATATCGACCCAACACGTCGGACTTGCCCAGTGCATCCGCCACACCTTTCGGGAATCTTTAATTTCAACAACCTTGTATTCTCCCACCCGCGGGAATCCCGCCCTTGTTCACCACCCCGGGTGCACCATACTCCGGCCATCATCACCCCACCATCAAAGAACCTTCCCACTCCATTAGCTTTGGAAGAAGTAGTCCACCCACTTTACCACATGAAGACAAATACCTCTCGGGAACCTATCCCTTCCATGGAGAGCACCCATGTCCCAATTAAAGAGGAAGCATCGCACGAGGATCTTTACCCTCCACCACCCCCTCTAGATAAGGCCGAATTCATCTTGGAAGAGTCCCTTATTAGTTGGCTAAAGAAGAGCCCAATAAGAGAGATCACGGCCCACGATTGCCTTCCCATAAAGGAAAACCTTCCCATAGTGCACATCTCCTCCTATCACACCATAATCCAAACATCCTACCAAGTGGAAACCTTAAAGGACCTTCTCAAGGTCTTAGCTTGGCAATATGAGTTGACCAGCTTGTTGACCCCCATGGCTCACCAATCTAGGAGCCTTGACCTCCTACACCTTTATGTCGGGTCTATCACCTCGGTTTGCACCATTGGTTGCTACACTAGCGACCTCCTTCTATTCCTCCCCACACCCGATGAGCCCAACCTTCCCCTCAATTTGGAGCTTCTTATATCGGGTGGAAAGTCAAGCCCTCCCCTCATGGCCGACCCACTCACAAAGAACTTCGGCCCAATTATCTCATTAGAGGAGGATGACCCACCACCACTTGAGGATCTTGAGGACATAGGGCCCCTTCCCCTCGATAACCCTTTTTATGATCCCTTTGATCCCTTCCAATGGGGGTCAAAGAAATCATGGGACCCAACCACCTTATGCACCACCCACCTTTCCCTATCCCAACCCACCATGTTTGACCCAATCCACCCCATCCTAGACCCGGGTTACACCTTGGGAGCCATGACCTTGGACCACATATCCCTAGGTAATAAGGTTGTGCCCCACCCCATGATGACCACCTTCTTAGATCCATTCGATCCTTTCCAATGGGAGTTCAAAGGTTGTCCCACACCTATACACTTGGAAGTCACTTTTGGGAAAAGTATGCATGTGTCTAGGCTTTCCACACCCCTTGGCATGAACACTATGTTGGGTCCATTCATTCATATCACCCACATGTCAAGTAGAAAGCATGAGTGGTCCAAATTCGGATGTAGTGGTCCACCTTCACTCATCAAGAGTCGTAGGCATGATAGGAGTATTCATGGATGTCCGAGTCCCCCAGCATTTGTCACCCGCATGCATGACCGGATCACCTATGGATGCCCCGGTCCTCCCCATTCCATCAAAGTATTCTTGACGTCAAAGCATGATTGGTCTACTTTTGGTTGCCCAGGTCCACCCATCACCCCTAGAATGTCAACATTCAAAAAATTACATGAAAGCCTTTACAAGCACATAAGCGAGGAAAATGAGATCTATAAGAGGCAGGCTGACTCCCTTCGGCGTCACCAAGAATTCCACGTGGGTGACTTTGTGATGGTGAGGAAGGAGAGGCTCTCCCCGGGAGTCATCTCCAAATTGAGGCTACGTGGGGCTGGTCCCTTCCTTGTCCTGAGGCGCATTGGCGCTAATGCCTGTAAGTTAGATCTCCCCGAGGAGTATGGAGTGAGTCCCACATTCAATGTAGCCGACCTAGTGCCATATAAGGGACCCACGGTGGTACCTAGTGAGGATATTGAGCCTATTCCCTCCGTTGAGAGAGCACCCACCCGTGAGGAGAGTCCACCAGCCAAGAGAGCCCAGCGTGAGCGCATTGAACGAATATTGGATGAACAGGTCACTACCACCAGGAGCAAGGTATACGAGCGCTATCTCGGCAGGTGGATGGATCGGTCTCGTTCGAAAGACTTGAGGGCAGTACCACTTCTACACCCTCCAAGGAGGGAAGGACACTTACTCGATGGAGTCGAGTTCTCCGCACCCCGGGAGTATGATGGGGACATCACCTCCCATGCCCACGTTCACAGCTCGTCTCCTCGCCCCGGTTGCATCTGGCATGGTCTAGTTATTTAATTTTGAGTCCTATGTAATTTTTATTTGAGTCATTTGATGTATTTTTCCTTTTATTTGAGTCGTGTTCCTAGGTCTTGTGTTTATTTCCCTAAGTTTGAGTGTCATTAGGTTGTCTAGTTAGCTATTGGGCCCAATTCATTGAGCTTGGCCCAAGGGCTCCCCCCTACCCCCTCGGTTATTTGTCATTGAGTCAATTGTCAGGTCTTATTGTAAAATGTGGGTTGCCTATATATAGGGCCCCATTCCCCCCATTTCAAGGTAATGAATCAATGAATGAAAAACTTGCCATTTTGAGAGTTCAAACTTCTTATCTAGTGGAGAGATTCCATTATTTGGGTGAGAGACCCTAGGGGAGAGATTCCCACCCATCCCTCTCTTAATTTCTCTCTTTCACTCCCCTTTCTCTCTCCTCCACACCCAATTTCAAAAATTTTCTCTCTCCTCCCCTCCCAACCACCTCCACCCTCCCACCTACCTCCATTAACTCCTCTACAACTTCCCACAAGCCATCATTACTTCCCCCTAGTCCCAATAGACCCTCCACCAATCCACACCCCACCCTCCAACCCCCAACTACCCATCCCCTTCCCCAAGCAGCCCTCCACCTTCCCAAGGCACCTCTTCCCATCCCCAAGACCACCATTGATCACCCCACATTAAAGGAAATTCAAACTCACATTCCCTCCACCCACTTGTGCCCCCCTCACCTTCCCCCTTCTCCCTCCAAGCCCAAATTCGTAGCTCCTCCTCCCACCACCTGTTAGACCCCCTTCCAGACCCTATTCTTCCCCTCCCACACCTTGGAACACCCCCTCCTAGACCCCCTCACAGCCAGGGTTCTCCCCACACTCATCCACCTCCATTTCCCCTCCCATATACCCCATTCCCCCCCATCATCTTCAACCTCCAGTTTTCAGTTCGCAGGCAGCAGAAGAGTAGCAGTTTGCAGAGGCGACACCGACCACATCCCAGCGAATCTGAAGGCCCAAGAGGTATCCACGGAAGCATCTACCGGTCTTCTTCGCAACGGCAGTGGTTTCATCTCCATCCGAGCTCCGTGCTGCCCGGGAGATCCGTTCTCCCACAACTGCGCAGAGCTACCCCGGCTGAGCACCTAAACCGGAGTAGAAGCTTTACCACGACGAACCTCGGAAGAATCAGGCCAAGAGTTCTTCTGAAAAGTTGTTCCTTGTCTTGTCTACTTTCCGAATCAAGAAGCAGAACTTCGATCGACGTCCGTGGGCCAGAGTTATCAATTTTCTCCCTCGGGTACGCGGTTCTGCTTCCCACAGTCTGCACCGACCTGTCACCATTGTTCAGAGTCCATTGGTCTTCTCCGGCATCGTTTGGCTTTCCTGCCAGTTCTGCTGCGAAGAGGACTTGTCCACGGTTCCAAAAACTCTGGCGGTTCTTGATTCTGAGTCGGGAGCTGTCGGGGCATCCTCTTCTTCCTGCTGTTGGAAACCTAAAGCTGTCAGTCCGAGAATCTGCCACCCTGTTTGAGCCTCCACCCAGACCAGCATCGGTGCCAGAAGAAATCAACAAAATTCTGAGGCATTCCATTTCCAGTTACGAAGAGTTCCCCACTAGTCCTGTCTTCAGAAAAATTCCTGATCAAGTTCTGCGGCTTCAACTCTGTCTGACTGTCTCCTATTGCAGAGAGCAGGCAGATTCGGCTTCGCCATCTTTTCATTACTTTTAGTCCAAGTTCCCCTCCCCGCTTGGCCGGCTGAAGGCCCCTCCCTGTGTGGAGGTAGTTTTAGTTGTAATATCAATTAACCCCCACCCTAAGGTCCCCCTCCTGCGAGAGGTGTAGTATTGTAATCATTTGAGCAGGTCAAGCTACCCCGACGCGGCGTGTGGGGATACACTCGCCTCCCCGCTCGCCCTCGTCTCCGAGCGGGACCGGTTTCTTCAAACCGGTCGAGTAAGTGCTCTAACCTAGCTCCATTATGTGCTTGTTCTTTCTAATATTAGTTCATAAACTCCGCTGGCCGTGAGAGTGAGAGCCCGATCCTTGAACTCCTTGCTTCAAGAGATCACCGTGGGGTGAGGAGTGTAACCCGTGCCTTGGCACCTCATCGGCTCCCTTGAATTGGGCAGCCATACCCTTGGGGAAACAAATCTTGGCCTTGATGGGCCTCTACCAGCAAGGGCCCAGCCCACACAACCTCCACTTGGCATTGCCAAGTTACCCCAGGTCTTGGTGAGCATCGGGTGAGCGGTCGCCAATATCAGTCCGTTTGATTGCAAATTGTGGTTGTTCATTTTGGTCCAATGGTGTGTCACATCAGTCCACCACCCATTGTCAATGAGTCTACGGACCAAATGATCCCTCTCCCAATCATATCCCTTGCATACCTACCCAATGGAGAGCCTACGGAAATTGATTTTATTGACTTGGAGTCCGATAATTGGATATCCCCCGATATCGTTGCCTCTCTTTCTAGGACCGGATAAATTGTGCACAACGGAGACCAAGTCTTCGTTGAATTCCATAAATGGTTCGGGAAGACCAAATACTTTGATGGAGCTTGGTGTCAAATTGGTACTTTGGCGGGCCCTTGCATAATCCTAGGTAGGAGGTGGTTAGATGAAAGAAATGCCGACATTGACCCGACACGTCGGACTTGCCTAGTGCATCCGCCACACCTTCCGGGAGCCTTTAAATTCAATAACCCTGTACTCTCCCATCCGCCGGAGTCCCATCCTTGTTCACCACCCCGGGTGGACCACACACCGGCTATCATCACCCCACCCCCAAAAGACCTTCCCATTCCCTTGGAAAAGGAGACCACACCCATCCACACAAGAACATATGCTAACCTAGAGTCTCTTCCCACCCTCGAGGAAACCCAAGTACACACCACTGGTGAGGAAGAACCTCAAATCTCCCCTTCCCATAGCTCAGACCATCAAGAGCCACTTGCCTTCACTCATGGCACCATAACCATAGATGGGCCCATACTCAATTGGCTCAAGGTGAACCCCGGCCTCCATAGCTTGCACTCATACCTCCTACCCATGGAGCAACACCTCCCTATAGTGCCCCTCTCCTATCATACCACCATCTAATCATCTTTCCAAGTGGAGACATTAGGGGATCTCCTTAAGGGCCTAGCATGGCAAATGGAGTTGACTGGCATGTTGACCACAATGGCCAACCAACCTAGGAGCTTTGACCTCATACATCTATGTGTCGGGTCTATCACTGCAGTTTACACTGTGGGTTGCTACACTAGCAACCTCCTTCTATTCCTCCCTACACCCGATGAGCCCGATGCTATCCACGAATTAGAGTTGCTTATCTCTGGTAGAACGTCAAGCCCTCCATTCATGGCCGACCATCCCACCAAAGACTTCGTCCCAACTATTTCATTAGAGGAGGAGGAACCGCCACCATTTGAGGACCATGAGGACACATAGATCCTCTCCCTTGGTAGCCCCTACCATGATCCCTTTGATCCCTTCCTATACCCACCCACCTTACTCACCACCAACCTTTTCCTACCCCAACCAACCATGTTGGACCAAGCCCACCTCTCTCAAGACCCGGCCCACACCAAGGGTACCATGACCATGGGTGAAATACACCTAGGAAACAATGAAGTGCCCCACTCCATGACACATACCTTCTTTGACCCCTACGACCCTTTTGAGTGGAAGCTTGAAGGCCACCCCACCACCCCACACAAGGAAGACACAAGGAAAGGAATTCCTGTGTCTTGTCACATCACACCACTTGGCATGAATAGGAAGTCGGGTCCTTTCATACATGACACCCACATGTCAAGTCAGATGCATGATTGGTCCAAAGGTCCTCCCACATTCATCATTGGTCTTAAGCATGTTACGAACATTCACGGATGTCCGGGACCCCCGGCATTTGCTATACCCATGCGCGATAGATTCCCCTACGGATGCCCCGGCCCTCCAACCATTGTTATGAAGTCCATGCATGATAGGGCCACTTGTGGCTACCCCGGTCCACCTAAGTTCATCAAGGTCCACATGGCATCAAAGCATGATAGGTCAATTTATGGTTGCCCCGGTCCACCTTTGCACACTACCCACTTTCACAACCACTCACCGCATCATAATGCATGGCATGAGCATACACGCAAGCAAATCGCAACGAGCAGTGAGGTTCATAAAGAGCGGGAAAAGGATCGCGAGCGCCACTTGGAATTCCAAGTAGGCAACCTATCGATGGTGGCATTGGAGTGGCTCTACCCTAGAGTCACCTCCAATGTGAGGGCACGAGAAGACCTTTCCATGTTCCAAGTGGCTTTGGCAACACAGCTTATGGATTGAACTTACCAATGGATTATGGGATATACCCCACTTCTCACGTGGCAAACCTAGCACCCTATATGGGCACCGCGGTGGATCCTAGTGAGTGCTTTGAGCCTATACCTTCCTTTAAGAGGGACACCCGGGAGCGCCACCACAAAATAGCCTTGAGATCCTGATGCGTTCACACAGGGGCAATACTAGGCAAGCAGGGTTCCATCGCCAGCAAGAGGGTGCGCTCAAGCCACCTTGAGAGGATGAAGGACCATCCCCTGGTCGCGGACACAGGGTTGAGTTTGGAGGTCGAGGTTCACCCCGAGCTGCTTCAGAGGACCATTTACTCGACGGAGTCAAGTTCTCCACACCCTGGGGTATGATGGGGACATCTCCGATCACTCCACATTTTTGGGGCTCCTGATGATCGCCAGCAGTGCTACATCTTGTTCGCCACTTTATTCCGAGTCATATGATGTATTTTTCATTTTCTTCTTATGTAATTTTCCTTTTATTTGAGTCAAGTCCCTAGGTTAAAGAGCCATCTACCTAGGTTAATTGGCATTAGAGTGGGTAATGAGTCAGTTGGGCCCAATTAAGTGGGCTAGGCCCATGGGCGCCCCCTTCTCCCTTGATTTATTGTCACTAGTCTAAAACTCAGGGTCTTATGTTAAATTGTGGGGTTCCTATAAATAGGACCCCAATCCCCCATTGGTGAAGATGACTTATGGAATGAAAATGTGAATTAAGTGTCCACTATATCTTGTGAGCTCTTCTATCTCTCTCTCTCTAGCTCTCTCTCTCTCTCTCTCTAAAGGGGGCGACCCCCTCTCTCTCTCCTCCCCTCTCTCTCCCAATTTTGCCCCCCCTCTCTCTCCTCCCTCCTTGCCACATCAGCCCTCCCCCATTAATCCCAACCCTTCACCTTCCCTAGACCCATAAATTCCCATTGCTCTCACCAAGTCCCAAGCAACCCTCCACCTTCCAAGGAAACCTTCCCCATTCCCAAGCCAACCCTCCATCTCCCAAGGGAGAATCCCATTCTCCCACACATCTCTTCACCATCCCCAAGCAACCCTTCCTCTCCCCAACACACCCTTTCCCCTCCCCAAGGCAACATTAACCCCACCATTAACCACCCATTCAACCAAGGGGGAAGTCTCCCTCCCCCAAGCCACCCTGCACCCCACCCTCTCTCCCACTCTTCCCTGGTAGCAACCCACTCTCTCCCCCACCCTAGCTGCGACCCTAGCATCCCCCCCCCCCCACATCTCCCAACACCTCCCACAGACATTAGACCTCACTCCATTGCACCCCTTCACCTCTTGCCACCATTAGCAATCACTCTCTCCAATCAGTTCTGCCCAGTTTGCAGGCAGTAGTAGAAGCACAAGTTGCAGGCCCGACCCCGACATCAACTCAAGGATTCAAGTGGAATATATTATATTGGTGGAAAGCTCTCCTATCCAGCGTCGCAGGCGAGGTGGTCTCGCATCCGTCTGAGCTCCGAGCTGTCCGGGGGGGCCATTCTCCCACGACTGCGCAAATCTGCTCCCCCTGGGAACCAGAGGTCAAGAAAAGGAGCAACCACGGCTTCTCCATGGCGAATTTGGAGTGATTCTATGGCAGAAATCTTCTCCTACAAGTCTCCTAACATCACCAAGAAACGGAGCACCATTTGAAGCCCGAAGCATAAAGTTACGAATTTTCCACTATTGGTGCGCAGGTCAGGTTAGTCAGGATCCGACCAGACCCCCTCCCACTCTTCTGGCCGTTTCTCTCGACCCCGACCTCCTCAGGCACCATTCTTCCTTGCTGGACGAAGAAGACTCGACCACGCTCGCGACTGTCCTGGTCCCGCCTCGATCGGATCACGGGAGCGATCGTGATGACGTTGCCAACCTGCTGATACAATCTGGACTCAGCCCGAACCAGAACCAAGCAGCACCGGTCCAGCCTCCACCTCAGCTGACAGAGACACCCCGACGTCCCGAGAAAATTCAGGAGTCATCCTCAAACAGCCAGAGATGTTTTGGCCCTGGTCTCGTCAGATTCTGAGTTCGGGAGCGTCCGTGGCAGCGCCGTCATCGGCCCCCTATCAGGCTGTCCCAGAAGCGGACAGAACCAACAACGATCGCCGATCTTGCTTCCCCATCCCCGCATGGCCGGCTTACAGCCCCTCCCTGTGCCGAGGTAGTATTTTTTATGTATCCCATAGTCCCCCTCCCCTATGCCAACCCCTCTGTGAGGGCGTAGTGATTGTATTAGCAGGTCGTCACCGGAAGCCTCATAGGCACAGCGTGCGGGTAGCCCACGCTTCCCCGCTCACCCTCGTCTCCGGCCAGGATTGGTGTCTTCACACCGATAAGGTGAGCTTCGGACCACTCTCTTCTGCTGCTTTTTCTTACCTTTGCTTAGCTTAGTATTATCTCTAGTTGCGCCGTCGGTAGTGAGAGAGGGATCGTTCCAACTTTCCATCTAATCGAGTGCCACCGCGGGTGAGTTGTGAGGGAGACATTACATCCCACGCCCTCGGCGTGCCGCCCGCCCTTGAAATTGGGCATCTCTGGCCCATTGGGGTCCATCCCTAGCCGACCATAACCTTGGAACCCCAAGGCCCAACCTCGGACCCTCACCACCATCGCCGGTCTACCTACGGACTCGGGTGCGCGCGACGCGGGTGAGCCCGCTTGTGAGAGATCGCCATTCGATCCGGTTGCTTGCAAATTTAGGTCCAAGGGGTCGTGTCACATCAAATTGGTATCAAAGCCTCATTGGGTCCTTAGGTCATTTCACATCAGGATATGTTCAACACATGCTTGTGAACCAAAGGAAAATGACTCAAATGAATGAAAACAAGATGAAGAAGTGAATCCCCAAGAGGAGAAAGGGTTTGTAGAATGTCTTCTCTAAGCCTCAAGTCGGAGTGTGGTCGGACGACAGTGATTCAAGCATCCTCTTGTTCCTCTCGTCGATCCGCTCCTTTTTCTCTTCTTCCACGATCTCCAAAAATGATTCGTTGGAGCTGAAATCAAGCTTGCAAGAGCCTCTCCTTCCTTTCCCCATTTTCTTCACCTACAAGACAAGAGAAAATAAGCACATTAGGGTTCACCAAGACCAAAGTCGGATTTCTCATTCATATATATAGGAAACTTACCCAAAGACCCAAATACCCCTCCCAATATGTGTTAAAAACACCCTAATATGTTTAGGAACCATTTAGGGGTATTTTGGTAATGTTTAGAAGGGTTTTAAATGTGTTTTATTCGGTTTCGCAAAGTCCGTCCGGAAGGGGTCGACCCATGGGGTCGACCCTCGGGCTTCCAGAGGCATAAACCCGTAGCCAAAAAAACTCAGTACCCAGGGGTCGACCCATGGGGTCGACCCATGCCGTGTGGGTCGACCCCTGCACACTGGGTCACAAGTTTGGTTCTGTCCGAATCAAAAGCTTCACGGGTCGACCCCAGGGGTCGACCCATGACAGTATGGGTTTCAAATACTTATCAAATCACTAAAAATACATGGAAAAATAAATGGTTAGATGTTACCAAAGTCCCATGATGATCAAACATGATTTCTTAACCTGAAACACATGATGAAACAGGCGGTTAGATCATAATCAACATTTGAACATCAAATTTTACATTTTGAGCTTGTTCATCCAAATAAACTACAACAAGCACACTTCACCAAGATTTTGACTTCCATTCTCAACTAACAAAAGTGTTTGACAAATACAAGATCATGGAGGCTTTAATTATGCAAATGACATTCTTGAACCTCCCATATGCTCAACACAAGAAAAGCCTCAAATGAGAGATATTCATTTGCACATGAGTGAGCATCTTTGTTTATCATTTTAAGTCCTTCCAAAAATATGAAAAATATGATTGTTCCATTTAAAAACCATACACTCACACAATCAAATAGGAAGTATTATTCCATCACATTTCAACATCAAAATGCAACCAAATGTCATTATAAAGCACACGCTCTCCAAACATACAATGTTTTAAATTCATTGAACCATTCACAATGTTTTGCTCCCACAAACTCACGATATTTGTTATCATCAAAACTGGGGTCAAAAATAGTGTAGGAACACATACCCAACAATCTTCCCTTTTTTGATGATGACAAACTATTGTGGTGACAATGAAACTCTTTCTCCCCCTTGGCATAATCAAAAATGGGAACGACAAATGTTGGATCATTTTGCATGAAAACCAATCATACATGCACAAAGACTTCTAAACTCTCCCAAACTCATGCAAACAAGCAGGGAAGCATGAATGACAAGCAGGCATGTACCACTCATTCAAACAACAAATTCCAAGTTCCCTTCTTATTTGAGTGAATTTTTCAGGAGTTAAAGGTTTTGTGAAAATATCTACAAGTTGATTTTTTGTATTTACATGCACAAGCTGAAAATGACCCTTACTCACATGATCTCGCAAGAAGCGATGTCTAATCTCTATGTGCTTTGTGCGAGAGTGTAAAATAGGGTTTTTGGAAAGATTTATTGCAGAGATATTATCACAAAGAATGGGCGTGTTATTCAAAGAGATACCAAAATCAACAAGTTATTGTTGGATCCAAAGCACTTGGGCTGCACAACTGCTTGCCGCCATGTACTCGGGTTCGGAAGTTGACAATGCCACAATATTTTGTTTCCTAGAGGCCCATGAGACCATGTAGCCTCCAAGAAATTGACAGTACCCGCTCGTGCTCTTACAATCCACTAAACACCTAGCATAATCGGAATCTGTGTAAGCTACCAAATCAAAAGTGCAGCTATGTGGAAACCAAAGACCAAGATCCGTGGTGCCTAGCAAATATATGAAAATCCTTTTAACTGCTAACATGTGTGAGTTTTTAGGATCAGATTAAAATCCTGCACACATGCAAACACTAAACATGATATCTGGCCTACTAGCAGTCAAATATAATAAGGAACCAATCATTCCTCTAAAGAGTTTCTGATCGACAGACTTATCTTCTTCATCTTTATTCAATTTCACTGTTGTTAACATAGGCCTCTTGTGTGGCTTTGCATTGTCAAATTTGAACTTTTTGATGAGCTCCTTTGTGTATTTTCTTTGATTAATGAAGATGCCATCTTTCAACTACTTCACCTGCAAACCCAAAAAATATGTTAACTCCCCCATCAAACTCATCTCAAACTCCCCTTGCATCAACTTTATAAAATCATCATTTAATAAATCAGAAGTGGGTCCAAAGATAATGTCATCAACATATACCGGAGCAATAAGCATGTGTTTATTATTGCTCTTAATGAAAAGGGTTTGATCAATATTACCTCTCTTGAAACTATTTTCTGAAAGAAAAGTACTTAGCCTTTCATACCACGCACGGGGGGCTTGCTTCAGACCATATAATGCTTTGTCAAGTTTGTACACATGGTCCGAGTTCTTCTCATCTTCAAATCCATGTGGCTGCTCAACATAGATGTCTTCTTTCAGTACACCATTCAAAAATACACTTTTAACGTCCATTTGAAAAAGTTTTATGTTCCTAGAGCATGTAAAGGCTAATAATATTCTAACAGCCTCAAGCCTAGCCACGGGTGCCAATGATTCATCAAAATCAATCCCTAGTTCTTGACTATAGCCTTGGGCTACAAGCCAGGCTTTATTCCTAATTATCACCCCTTGATCACTAAGTTTGTTTCGAAAAACCCACTTAGTTCCTATCACTGGGTGGTTCTTATGTCTAGGCACAAGAAACCACACCTCATTCCTTTGAAATTGGTGTAATTCCTCTTGCATAGCCAAGATCTAAAAATTATCATTTAATGCTTCATTTACATATTTGGGCTCAACATTGGAAAGAAATGTAAGGTTATCAGTTTGTTCAACTTCCCTGATCGAAGCCCTTATTTTTACTCATTGTTCCACATCTCCTATAACATTGTCTTGTGGATGGTCCTTGTGGAACGTCCATTGCTTGGGAAGCTCTTCATTTTGGGCTGGAGCTTCATCATTTTTGTTGCTCGACTCTGCTTGATCCACATCTTGATTTCCTTGTCTTTCATTGGAAGCTCTTCATTTTGGGCTGGAGCTTCATCATTTTTGTTGCTCGACTCTGCTTGATCCATATCTTGATTTTCCTTGCCTTTCTTTTCTTCTCCATCTTCATGCCCTACGTCAAGAAAATGATTATCTTTGTCAGATATTCTTAATGTGTATTCATCAATGATAACATGAGGGCTTTCCTCTACCACAAGAGTACGTAGGTTATATACTCGATATGCTCTAGATGATAAGGAATAGCCAAGAAATATACCTCTCACTCTTTGTGGCAAATTTATCCAAATGTTGTTTAGAGTTATTTAAGATAAAACATGGAGAACCAAAAGGTTTAAGATATGCAATGTTAGGTTTCTTACCTTTATATTCATATGGAGTTTTCTTGAGTATGGGTCTTACCATGGCACGATTGATGATGTAACAAGCCGTGCTCACTGCCTCGGACCAAAAATACCTTGGTAACCCATTTTCAGAAAGCATTGTCCTTGCCATCTCCACGAGTGTCATATTCTTTCTTTCCACGACTCCGTTTTGTTGTGGGGTTCGAGGTGCCGAAAAGTTGTGTGTAAACCCCTGTTTCCTACAAAAATCATCAAAGTCATGGTTATCAAATTCTCTTCCATGATCACTTCTAATTGCTTTAATTTGATACCCCTTATCAGTTTGTAAGTTCCTGCAAAGACCTTCGAACTCCTACAAAGCATCATTCTTATGGGTTAAAAATAATACCCAAGTGAATCTTGAGTAGTCATCTACAATAATAAACCCATAAAGTTTCCCTCTAAGACTGTGTGTCCTAGTGGGACCAAATAAATCTAGGTGAAGAAGTTCAAGGGGTCTAGTGGTGGTGACAATATTTTTGGATTTGAAAGACACTCTTGTCTGTTTTCCCATAGCACATGCATCACAGATTTTATTTGCATCAAAATTCAGTTTTGGTAAGCCTCTTACCAAATCTTTTCCAAACAGTTTAGAGAGAACACAAAAACTGGCATGACCAAGTCGTCAATGCCACAACCATGCATCATCCGATTTCTTTACAACCAAACAAAGATTTTTATTTTGAGAACTTTCAAGATCAACGGAGGAGATGTTTCCATCTCTAACACTAATGAACTTTATTTCATGAGACACCTTATCTACAAAAGAGCAGTGTGTGTTTTCAAAGATGACTTTGTGACCCTTGTCACAAAGTTGACTGATGCTAAGTAAAATATGATTCAAACCATTCACAAGTAAGACATCCTCAATGGATTGATTTGAATCCTTACCCATTCGTCCAATTCCCACAATTTTACCTTTGTCATTTCCGCCAAAAGTAACCAGTCCACCATCCTTTTCCATCAGGTCTGAAAAGAGTTCCTTATTTCCCTTCATATGTCTGGAGCATCCACTTTCTAGGTACCATTTGCTCCATTTGGCTCTTAGACAGACTTGCACAATCAAAACAACTCTCAAGTTGATTTAGGTACCCAAGCAAGCTTGGGTCCCGAAGTGTTAGTCCTAGTATGAGAGAAATGCATTCTATTCCTTCTTTCAAAATATTCATCATCGGCCCTCATCAAATCACAAACATACATTGAGTGGCCGAACATTCCACAATAGAAGCATGTGACATTTGGCTTTCTAAACCGACTCCTATGCATGTAAGATTTATCAACAAAGGAGTTCATGCATGAGTCAACATGATTAAAGCCATATGAATCAAATGATTTTTGAACTTTGTTATTCACAAATGAATTTTTCTTTGTGGGTGAGCATCCCACAACAATTCTCTCATTCCTAGCATTTTAATTGCTAGCCTCACCATGTTCAACAATTTTCTCTTTTCCTTTCAATTGTTTTTGAGCAACATCTTTCAAACTTTTCAATTCAACATGCATGGTTTCGAAGTTAGTTTCCAACTCCTTTTTTGATTTCTCACATTCACTCAATCTCAATTTCAAATCATCCAACTCCTTAGCCAATTGATCATTCTCATTTTTTGATTTTTCAACATTTTCATATGCATGATGTTTTTCTGCCTCCAAACACTCTAGTTCATCCATATACAAGGTTAGCTTAGATTGAAACTCTTCTTTTTCTTCCTTGAATTTTTCAATTTGCATTTCATAAAAGCTACACCTATCACATGGATTAATAGAGTTGAACAAGTCACAAAATCTCTTCTTCATTTTATTAACATCATGTTTTGATTTCTTGTACTTCTGAAACAAATCCACATAAGCTAAATGCCATTGTTCAGGGGGAAAGTTTCCAGAATCGGAGTTTACCTCACAGTTGTCCTCATCCGCCATAAAGTAAAGATTTTGGAATTGCTCGCCCAATCCTTTCTTGTCACCTTCGGATCTTGAGCTATCCGAGTCCTCATCACTCCATGTTGCCTTCATTGCTTTGCCTTTCTTTTGCTTGTCCTTGTTTAGCTTCTTTTGTAGCTCGAGGCATTGACCTCTCATATGCCCAGCCTTCTTACACTCATAACAAATGATTTCTTCCTTCTTGCTCGATTCTCCTTTCTTGTTGAAGTTTCTCCTCATAAATTTTCTGGGAAGATTTCCATCTCTTCTAGCTCTTCTGAAGTATTTTCGAACATTCCTTGTTACAAGTGCCATCAATTCTTCCTCATCGCTCTCCATAGATGAGCCTCCATCACCGTCTTGCGACGATTCTGGGTATGCCTTCAATGCAATGGATTTCTTATTCTTGCTCTCCTCCTCAGCTGGCTTCATGATGTTAATTTCATGTCATCAATGATCTGATGAGTTGATCCACCATGAGTGTGGTGAGATCCTTCGAATCTTCGATGATGGTCGCCTTGGTGTGCCATGGAGGTGTGAGGGACCGCAACACCTTTCTCACCAAATCTTGATTAGAATACTCCTTTCCCAAAGCCTTCAAATTATTTGTTATCTCACTCAGCCTTGCATACATTTCCAAGATGTTTTCCTCGGGCATCATAGCAAACAACTCATATTCTCACACCAATATATTTGCTTTTGTTTCCCGAACTTCCGAAGTGCCTTCATAGATGATAGTGAGCTTGTTCCACATTTCCTGCGTAGATGAACACATAGAGATTCATGAGTACTCATTAGGATGTATTGCGCACTAAATAATATTCATAGCTCTATAATTAGCACATTATTTCTTAATATGCTCTTCCTCCCATCCATCCTCATTGGGAGGTAACACATAGGGACCTTTGTTAATGACCTTCCAACTATCATAGTCTTGTGCCCGCATGAACACAATCATCCGGTTTTTCCAATAGGGATAATTAGTCCCATCAAAGAAAGGAGGTCTATGAATCGAATGTCCCTCGGGGAGCATTCCCTTGTTGGCCATACTAAGGGATCTTTTCTCTACAACCGTGAGGTTATCTTAAAATCAAAGACCTCGCTCTGATACCAGATTGTTGTCCCTAAGGTCCTCATATGGACAAGAAGGGGGTTTGAATTGTCCCCACCAAGCGCGATGGTAGTTTTTAAAATTAATGTAGCGGAATAAAATTAACTACCAACTCAAGAATTGAAACCATAAGATTATCAATGGAGTTCTCTCAACCTCTCCGTTCTTACCCGATTAGAACATGAAAAACAAACACACAAATCACAATCACACAGATGCGAGAGAGATTTTTAGGTGGTTCGGGACCACGACGGGCTCCCTACGTCCACCCCTCACCAAAACGGTGAGGATCCACTCACTTCAAATGAAGCGCACGGAGCTTCTGCTCCAAGAGACACGGAGACGACGTCTCCTACATGATCCACGAAGGATCTAACCACAAACACGAGCTGCAACACCATAACACCACAAATGACTACCGTTGACCGATGGTTCAACACACACACAAGGTCAGAGTTCACGAAAAATAAAGGATGTGTTCAATACATGCTTGTGAACCAAAGGAAAATGACTCAAATGAATGAAAACAAGATGAAGAAGTGAATCCCCAAGAGTAGAAAGGGTTTTTAGAATGTATTCTCTAAGCCTCAAGTCGGAGTGTGGTCGGACGACCGCGATTCAAGCATCCACTTATTCCTCTCGTCGATCTGCTCCTTTTTCTCTTCTTCCACGATCTCCAAAAATGATTCGTTGGAGATGAAATCAAGCTTGCAAGAGCCTTTCCTTCCTTTCCCCCTTTTTTTCACCTACAAGACGAGAAAATAAGCACATTAGGGTTCACCAAGACCAAACTCGGATTTCTCATTCATATATATAGGAAACTTACCCAAAGACCCAAATACCCCTCCCAATATGTGTTAAAAACACCCTAATATGTTTAGGAACCATTTGGGGGTATTTTGGTAATGTTTAGAAAGGTTTTCAATGGGTTTTAATCGGTTTCGGAAAGTCCGTCCGGAAGGGGTCGACCCATGGGGTCGACCCTCGGGCTTCCAGAGGCCTAAACCCGCGGGCAGAAAAACTCAGTACCCAGGGGTCGACCCATGGGGTCGACCCATGCTGTGTGGGTCGACCCCATGGGTCGACCCTTGCACACTGGGTCACAATTTTGGTTCTGTCCGAATCAGAAGCTTCACGGGTCGACCCCAGGGGTCGACCCATGCCAGTATGGGTTTCAAAAACTTATCAAATCACTAAAAATACATGGAAAAATAAATGTTTAGATGTTACCAAAGTCCCATGATGATCAAACATGATTTCTTAACCTGAAACACATGATGAAACAAGCGGTTAGATCATAATCAACATTTGAGCATCAAATTTGACATTTTGAGCTTGTTCATCCAAATAAACTACAACAAGCACACTTCACCAAGATTTTGACTTCCATTCTCAACCAACAAAAGTGTTTGACAAATACAAGATCATGGAGGCTTTAATTATGCAAATGACATTCTTGAACCTCCCATATGCTCAACACAAGAAAAGCCTCAAATGAGGGATATTCATTTGCGCATGAGTGAGCATCTTTGTTGATCATTTTAAGTCCTTCCAAAAATTAGAAAAACATGATTGTTCCATTTAAAAACCATACACTCACACAATCAAATAGGAAGTATTATTCCATCACATTTCAACATCAAAATGCAACCAAATGTCATTATAAAGCACATGCTCCCCAAACACACAATGTTTTAAATTCATTGAACCATTCACAATGTTTTGCTCCCACAAAGTCACGATATTTGTTATCATCAAAACTGGGGTCAAAAACAGTGTAGGAACACATACCGAACAATCTCCCCCTTTTTGATGATGACAAACTATTGTGGTGACAATGGAACTCTTTCTCCCCCTTTGGCATAATCAAAAATGGGAACGACAAATGTTGGAGCATTTTGCATGAAAACCAACCATACATGCACAAAGACTTCTAAACTCTCCCAAACTCATGCAAGCAAGTGGGCAAGCATGAATGACAAGCAGACATGTACATATATATATCTCCCCCTCAATGGCATAAACGGATAGCAAATGAGCATTTGATTTGAAACAGAATGTGAAACATGAACCACAATCAAAAGAGGTAGTGCATATGTATATGTTTGAAGCACTGCATGAACCATGATAAGAACAAATTCAAGGTACACATACATGACAATAATACTCGAGCGAAATATGTGAAAATGAGTAATGAACTTCAGAAATATATGGATATTGGCAGAATTTTTAGAAAACACTAGAGGGTTATTTCCTTTCCACAATTCCATCTACATCGTCGACTTTTGGAGGCTTCACACAACCCCCTTAAATTTTTTTTTCAAATTAGATTTCACTGTTTGACGTGAGTCACCTCATGTGTCTCAATGGGGTTTTCCGGCTACTAGTACTCATCACAATTTTTATTCTTCTGGATTTTAGCTTCACTTTTCGGCGCGAGTCACCTCATTTATTTCAGTGGGGATTCTCGGCTACTCAGTTCCACATTCCACTTATTGATTGGGGTTGACAACTTTTTTCTCATGATTACTCTTCATTTCCATGTAGAAATTTGATTCCCCTTCAAGTGATAAAAAGAAGATCCGAAATCCTTATTAAGCAAAGTCATATGCATCATTTTGTGCAAAGTGTGTGGGTAATTGCTATGCATGTAGAACATGAATTTGCTATATCATAGCTATGACTCCCCCTAAATGTCTGCACAATTACAACTAATTCCTCCTCCTTTTTATATGGCACGATTCACAAATGATCAAAATCACGGCACATTATTTAACAAGGAGGTAAGGTCTTAGAAATTTTTCAAGGGATGGTTTTTCTAGAAATATATACATGCAAACAAGCAAGGGTAGTGTAGTATGTACAATCATGGCATGCAAGTACAATCACTCATTCAAACAACAAATTCCAAGTTTCCTTCTTATTTGAGTAAATTTTTCCGGAGTTAAAGGTTTTGTGAAAATATCTGCAAGTTGATTTTCTGTATTTACATGCACAAGCTGAAAATGACCCTTACTCACATGATCTCGCAAGAAGTGATGTCTAATCTCTATGTGCTTTGTGCGAGAGTGCAAAACAGGGTTTTTGGAAAGATTGATTGCAGAGGCATTATCACAAAGAATGGGCGTGTCATTCAAAGAGATACCAAAATCAACAAGTTGTTGTTGGATCCAAAGCACTTGCGCTGCACAACTACTTGCCGCCATGTACTCAACTTCGGCAGTTGACAATGCCACAGTATTTTATTTTCTACAGGCCCATGAGACCATGTAGCCTCCAAGAAATTGACAGTACCTACTCGTGCTCTTACGATCCACTAAACACCCAGCATAATCGGAATCCGTGTAAGCTACCAAATCAAAAGTGCATCTACGTGGAAACCAAAGACCAAGATCCGTGGTGCCTAGCAAATATCTGAAAATCCTTTTGACTGCTAACATGTGTGAGTTTCTAGGATCAGATTGAAATCTTGCACACATGCAAACACTAAATATGATATCTGGCCTACTAGCAGTCAAGTACAATAAGGAACCAATCATTCCTCTAAAGAGTTTCTGATCGACAGACTTATCTTCTTCATCTTTATTCAATTTCACTGTTGTTGACATAGGCCTCTTGTGTGGCTTTGCATTGTCGAATTTGAACTTTTTGATGAGCTCCTTTGTGTATTTTCTTTGATTGACGAAGATGCCATCTTTCAACTGCTTCACCTGCAAACCCAAAAAATATGTTAACTCCCCCATCAAACTCATCTCAAACTTCCCTTGCATCAATTTTACAAAATCATCGTTTAATGAATCAGAAGTTGCTCCAAAGATAATGTCATCAACATATACCTGAGTAATAAGTATGTGTTCATTATTGCTCTTAATGAAAAGGATTTGATCAATATTACCTCTCTTGAAATCATTTTATGAAAAAAAAGTACTTAGCCTTTCATACCACGCACGGGGGGCTTGCTTCAGACCATATAATGCTTTGTCAAATTTGTACACATGGTCCGAGTTCTTCTCATCTTCAAATCCCGATGGCTGCTCAACATACACGTCTTCTTTCACTACACCATTCAAAAACGTACTTTTAACGTCCATTTGAAAAGGTTTTATGTTCCTAGAGCATGCAAAGGCTAATAATTTTCTAACAGCCTCAAGCCTAGCCACGGGTGCAAATGATTTATCAAAATCAATCCCTAGTTCTTGACTATAGCCTTGGGCTACAAGCCGAACTTTATTCCTAATTACCACCCCTTGATCACTAAGTTTGTTTCGAAAAACCCACTTAGTTCCTATCACCAGGTGGTTCTTAGGTCTAGGCATAAGAAACCACACCCCATTCCTTTGAAATTGGTGTAATTCCTCTTGCATAGCCAAGATCCAAAAATTATCATTTAATACTTCATTTACAGATTTGGGCTCAACATTGGAAAGAAATGCAAGGTTATCAGTTTCTTCAACTTCCCAGATTGAAGCCCTTATTTTTATTCCTTGTTCCACGTCTCCTTTGACATTATCTTGTGGATGGTCCTTGTTGAACGTCCATTGCTTGGGAAGCTCTTCATTTTGGGATGGAGCTTCATCATTTTTGTTGCTCGACTCTGCTTGATCCACATCTTGATTTTCCTTGTCTTTCATTAGAAGCTCTTCATTTTGGGCTGGAGCTTCATCATTTTTGTTGCTCGACTCTGCTTGATCCACATCTTGATTTTCCTTGTCTTTCTTTTCTTCTCCATCTTCATGCCCTACATCAAGAAAATGATTATCTTTGTCAGACATTCTTAATGTGTATTCATCATTGACAACATGAGGGATTTTCTCTACCACAAGAGTACGTAGGTTATATACTCGATATGCTCTAGATGATAAAGAATAACCAAGAAATATACCTCTATCACTCTTTGCGGCAAATTTCTCCAAATGTTTTTTAGATTTATTTAAGATAAAACATGGAGAATCAAAAGGGTTAAGATATGCAATGTTAGGTTTCTTACCTATATACAACTCATATGGAGTTTTCTTGAGTATGGGTCTTACCATGGCACGAGTGATGATGTAACAAGCTGTGCTCACTGCCTCGGCCCAAAAATACCTTGGTAACCCATTTTCAGAGAGCATTATCCTTGCCATCTCCACGAGCGTCTTATTCTTTCTTTCCATGACTCCATTTTGTTGTGGGGTTCGAGGTGCCAAAAAGTTCTGTGTAAACCTCTGTTTCCTACAAAAATCATCAAAGTCATGGTTATCAAATTCTCTTCCATGATCACTTCTAATTGCTTTAATTTGATACCCCTTATCAGTTTGTAAGTTCCTACAAAGATCTTCGAACTCCTGTAAAGCATCATTCTTATGGGTTAAAAATAATACCCAATTGAATCTTGAGTAGTCATCTACAATAACAAACCCATAAAGTTTCCCTCCAAGACTGTGTGTCATAGTGGGACCAAATAAATCTAGGTGAAGAAGTTCAAGGGGTCTAGTGGTGGTGACAATGTTTTTGGATTTGAAAGACACTCTTGTCTGTTTTCCCATAGCACATGCATCACATATTTTTTTTGCATCAAAATTCAGTTTTGGTAAGCCTCTTACCAAATCTTTTCTAAACAGTTTACAGCGAACACAAAAACTGGCATGACCAAGTCGTCGATGCAACAACCATGCATCATCCGATTTATTTGCAACCAACAAAGATTTTTATTTTAAGAATTTTCAAGATCAACAGAGGAGATGTTTCCATCTCTAACACCAATGAACTTTATTTCATGAGACACCTTATCTACAATGGAGCAGTGTGTGTTTTCAAAGATGACTTTGTGACCCTTGTCAAAAAGTTGACGGATGCTAAGCAAACTGTGATTCAAACCATTCACAAGCAAGACATCCTCAATGATTTGATTTGAATCCTTACATATTCGTCCAATTCCCACAATTTTACCTTTGTCGTTTCCGCCAAAAGTAACCAGTCCACCATCCTTTTCTTTCAGGTCTGAAAAGAGTTCCTTATTTCCTGTCATATGTCTGGAGCATCCACTGTCTAGGTACCATTTGCTCCATTTGGCTCATAGACAGACCTGCACAATCAAAATAACTCTCAAGTTGATTTAGGTACCCAAGCAAGCTTGGGTCCCGAAGTGTTAGTCCTACTATGAGAGAAATGCATTCTATTCCTTCTTTCAAAATATTCATCATCGGCCCTCATCGAATCACAAACATACATTGAGTGGCCGAACATTCCACAATAGAAGCATGTGACATTTGGCTTTCTAAACCGACTCCTATGCATGTAAGATTTATCAACAAAAGAGTTCATGCGTGAGTCAACATGATTAAAGCCATATGAATCAAATGATTTTTGAACTTTGTTATTCACAAACAAATTTTTCTTTGTGGGTGAGCGTCCCACAACAATTCTGTCATTCCTAGCATTTTCATTGCTAGCCTCACCATGTTCAACAATTTTCACTTTTCCTTTCAATTATTTTTGAGCAACATCTTTCAAACTTTTCAATTCAACATGCATGGTTTCGAAGTTGGTTTCCAACTCCTTTTTTGATTTCTCACATTCACTCAATCTCAATTTCAAATCATCCAACTCCTTAGCCAATTGATCATTCTCATTTTTTGATTTTTCAACATTTTCATATGCATGCTGTTTTTCAGTCTCCAAACACTCTAGTTCATCCATATACAAGGTTAGCTTAAATTGAAACTCTTCTTTTTCTTCCTTGAATTTTTCAATTTGCATTTCATAAAAGCTACACCTATCACATGGATTAGTAGAGTTGAACAAGTCAGAAAATCTCTTCTTCATTTTCTTAACATCATGTTTTGATTTCTTGTACTTCTGAAACAAATCCACATAAGCTAAATGCCATTGTTCAGTGGTAAAGTTTTCAGAATCGGAGTTTACCTCACAGTTGTCCTCATCCGCCATAAAGCAAAGATTTTGAAATTGCTCACCCAATCCTTTCTTGTCACCTCCGGATCTTGAGCTATCCGAGTCCTTATCACTGCATGTTGCCTTCATTGCTTTGCCTTTCTTTTGCTTGTCCTTGTTCAGCTTCTTTTGGAGCTCAGGGCATTAACCTCTCATATGCCCAGCCTTCTTACACTCATAACAAATGATTTCTTCCTTCTGGCTCGATTCTCCTTTCTTGTTGAAGTTTCTCCTCATGAATTTTCTAGGAAGATTTCCATCTCTTCTAGCTCTTATGAAATATTTTTGGACATGCCTTGTTACAAGAGCCATCAATTCTTCCTCATCCCTGTCCATAGATGAGCCTCCATTACTATCTTGCGACGATTCTGGGTATGCCTTCAATGCAATGGATTTCTTCTTCTTGCCCTCCTCCTCAGCTGGCTTCATGATGTTGATTTCTTATGTCATCAATGATCTGATGAGTTGATCCACCGTGAGTGTGGTGAGATCCTTCGAATCTTCGATGACGGTCACCTTGGTGTGCCATGGAGGTGTGAGGAACCGCAACACCTTTCTCACCAAATCTTGATTAGAATACTCCTTTCCCAAAGCCTTCAAATTATTTGTTATCTCACTCAGCCTTGCATACATTTTCGATATGTTTTCCTCGGGCTTCATAGTAAACAGCTCATATTCTCGCACCAATATATTTGCTTTTGTTTCCCAAACTTCCGAAGTGCCTTCATAGATGGCAGTGAGCTTGTTCCACATTTCCTGCGCAGATGAACACATAGAGATTCGTGAGTACTCATTAGGATGTATTGCGCACTGAATACTATTCATAGCTCTATAATTAGCACATTATTTCTTAATATGCTCTTCCGCCCATCCATCCTCATTGGGAGGTAACACATAGGGACCTTTGTTAATGACCTTCCAACTATCATAGTCTTGTGCTCGCATGAACACAATCATCCGGTTTTTTCAATAGGGATAATTAGTCCCATCTTTGTTGATCATTTTATGTCCTTCCAAAAATATGAAAAACATGATTGTTCCATTTAAAAACCATACACTCATACAATCAAATAGGAAGTATTATTCCATCACATTTCAACATCAAAATGCAACCAAATGTCATTATAAAGCACATACTCTCCAAACACACAATGTTTTAAATTCAATGAACCATTCACAATAAATTGCTCCCACAAACTCACGATATTTGTTATCATCAAAACTGGGGTCAAAAATAGTGTAGGAACACATACCGAACAATCTCCCCCTTTTTGATGATGACAAACTATTGTGGTGACAATGAAACTCTTTCTCCCCCTTTGGCATAATCAAAAATGGGAACGACAAATGTTGGAGCATTTTGCATGAAAACCAACCATACATGCACAAAGACTTCTAAACTCTCCCAAACTCATGTAAGCAAGCATGAATGACAAGCAGGCGTGTACATATATATATATCTCCCCCTCAATGGGATAAACGGATAGCAAATTAGCATTTGATTTGAAACAGAATGTGAAACATGAACCACAATCAAAAGAGGTAGTGCATATATATGTTTGAAGCACTGCATGAACCATGATAAGAACAAATTCAAGGTACACATACATGACAATAATACCTGAGTGAAATATGTGAAAATGAGTAATGAACTTTAGAAATATATGGATATTGGCAGAATTTCTAGAAAACACTAGAGGGTTATTTCCTTTCTACAATTCCATTTAGATCCTCGACTTTTGGAGGCTTCGCACAACCCCCTTAATTTTTTTTTAAAAATTAGATTTCACCGTTCGGCGCGAGTCACCTCATGTGTCTCAATGGGGTTTCCCGGCTACTAGGACTCATCACAATTTTTATTCTTATGGATTTTAGCTTCACTTTTCGGCGCGAGTCACCTCATTTATTTCAGTGGGGATTCCCGACTACTCAGTTCCACATTCCACTTATTGATTGGGGTTGACAGCTTTTTTCTCACGATTACTCTTCATTTTCATGTAGAAATATGATTCCCCTTCAAGTGTTAAAAAGAAGTTCCGAAATCCTTATTAAGTAAGGTCATATGCATCATTTTGTGCAAAGTGTGTGGGTAATTACTATGCATGTAGAACATGAATTCGCTATACCATAGCTATGACTCCCCCTAAATGTATGCACAATTACAACTAATTCCTCCTCCTTTTTATATGGCACGATTCACAAATGATCAAAATCAAGTCACGTTATTTAACAAGGAGGTAAGGTCTTAGAAATTTTTCAAGGGATGGTTTTTCTAGAAATATATACATGCAAACAAGCAAGGGTAGTGTAGTATGTACAATCATGGCATGCAAGTACAATCACTCATTCAAACAACAAATTCCAAGTTTCCTTCTTATTTGAGTGAATTTTTTAGGAGTTAAAGGTCTTGTGAAAATATCTGCAAGTTGATTTTTTATATTTACATGCACAAACTGAAAATGACCCTTACTCACATGATCTCGCAAGAAGTGATGTCTAATCTCTATGTGCTTTGTGCGAGAGTGCAAAATAAGGTTTTTGGAAAGATTGATTGCAGAGGTATTATCACAAAGAATGGGCGTGTCATTCAAAGAGATACCAAAATCAACAAGTTGTTGTTGGATCCAAAGCACTTGGGCTGCACAACTGCTTGCCGCCATGTACTCGGGTTCGGCAGTTGACAATGCCACAGTATTTTGTTTCCTAAAGGCCCATGAGACCATGCAGCATCCAAGAAATTGACAGTACCCGCTCGTGCTCTTACGATCCACTAAACACCCAGCATAATCAGAATCCGTGTAAGCTACCAAATCAAAAGTGCAGCTACGTGGAAATCAAAGACCAAGATCCGTGGTGCCTAGCAAATATCTAAAAATCCTTTTGACTGCTAACATGTGTGAGTTTCTAGAATCAGATTGAAATCTTGCACACATGCAAACACTAAACATTATATCTGGCCTACTAGCAGTCAAGTACAATAAGGAACCAATCATTCCTCTAAAGAGTTTCTGATCGATAGACTTATCTTCTTCATCTTTATTCAATTTCACTATTGTTGACATAGGCCTCTTGTGTGGCTTTGCATTGTCGAATTTGAACTTTTTGATGAGCTCCTTTGTGTATTTTCTTTGATTGGTGAACATGCCATCTTTCAACTGCTTCACCTGCAAACCCAAAAAATATGTTAACTCCCCCATCAAACTCATCTCAAACTCCCCTTGCATCAATTTTACAAAATCATCGTTTAATGAATCAGAAGTGGCTCCAAAGATAATGTCATCAACATATACCTAAGCAATAAGCATGTGTTTATTATTGCTCTTAATGAAAAGGGTTTGATCAATATTACCTCTCTTGAAACCATTTTCTGAAAGAAAAGTACTTAGCCTTTCATACCACGCACGGGGGGCTTGCTTCAGACCATATAATGCTTTGTCAAGTTTGTACACATGGTCCGAGTTCTTCTCGTCTTCAAATCTTGGTGGCTGCTCAACATAGACATCTTCTTTCACTACACCATTCAAAAATGTACTTTTAACGTCCATTTAAAAAAGTTTTATGTTCCTAGAGCATACAAAAGCTAATAATATTCTAACAGCCTCAATCCTAGCCACGGGTGCAAATGATTTATCAAAATCAATCCCTAGTTCTTGACTATAGCCTTGGGCTACAAGCCGGGCTTTATTCCTAATTACACCCCTTGATCACTAAGTTTGTTTCAAAAAACTCACGTAGTTCCTATCACCGGGTGGTTCTTTGGTCTAGGCACAAGAAACCACATCTCATTCCTTTAGAATTGGTGTAATTCCTCTTGCATAGCCAAGATCCCAAAATTATCATTTAATGCTTCATTTATAGATTTAGGCTCAACATTGGAAAGTAATGCAAGGTTATCAGTTTCTTCAACTTCCCTGATTTAAGCCCTTGTTTTTACTCCTTATTCCACGTCTCCTATGACATTGTCTTGTGGATGGTCCTTGTGGAACGTCCATTGCTTGGGAAGCTCTTCATTTTGGGCTGGAGCTTCATCATTTTTGTTGCTCGACTCTGCTTGATCCACATCTTGATTTTCCTTGTCTTTCATTGGAAGCTCTTCATTTTGGGATGGAGCTTCATCATTTTTGTTGCTCGACTCTGCTTGATCCACATCTTGATTTTCCTTATCTTTCTTTTCTTCTCTATCTTCATGCCCTACATCAAGAAAATGATTATCTTTGTCAGACATTCTTAATGTGTATTCATCAATGACAACATGAGGGCTTTCCTCTACCACAAGAGTACGTAGGTTATATACTCGATATGCTCTAGATGATAAGGAATAACCAAGAAATATACCTCTATCACTCTTTGCGGCAAATTTCTCCAAATGGTCTTTAGAGTTATTTAAGATAAAACATGGAGAACCAAAAGGTTTAAGATATGCAATGCTAGGTTTCTTACCTTTATACAACTCATATAGAGTTTTCTTAAGTATGGGTCTTACCATGGCACGATTGATGATGTAACAAGCCGTGCTCACTACCTCGGCCCAAAAATACCTTTGTAACCCATTTTCAGAAAGCATTGTCCTTGCCATCTTCACGAGCGTCCTATTCTTTCTTTCCATGACTCTGTTTTGTTATGGGGTTCGAGGTGCCAACAAGTTGTGTGTAAACCCCTGTTTCCTACAAAAATCATCAAAGTCATGGTTATCAAATTCTCTTCCATGATCACTTCTAATTGCTTTAATTTGATACCCCTTGTCAGTTTGTAAGTTCCTGCAAAGATCTTCGAACTCCTGCAAAGCATCATTCTTATGGGTTAAAAATAATACCCAAGTGAATCTTGAGTAGTCATCTACAATAACCAACCCATAAGTTTCCCTCTAAGACTGTGTGTCCTAGTGGGACCAAATAAATCTAGGTGAAGAAGTTCAAGGGGTCTAGTGGTGGTGACAATGTTTTTGGATTTGAAAGACACTCTTGTCTGTTTTCCCATAGCACATGCATCACAGATTTTATTTGCATCAAAATTTAGTTTTGGTAACCTCTTACCAAATCTTTTCTAAACAGTTTAGAGAGAACACAAAAACTGGCATGACCAAGTTGTCGATGCCACAACCATGCATCATCCGATTTATTTGCAACCAAACAAAGATTTTTATTTTAAGAATTTTCAAGATCAACAGAGCAGATGTTTCCATCTCTAACACCGATTTTTATTTCATGAGACACCTTATCTACAATGGAGCGGTGTGTGTTTTCAAAGATGACTTTGTGACCCTTGTCACAAAGTTGACTGATGCTAAGCAAATTGTGATTCAAACCATTCACAAGCAAGACATCCTCAATGGATTGATTTGAATACTTACCTATTCGTCCAATTCCCATAATTTTACCTTTGTC
Organism: Amorphophallus konjac; assembly: GCA_022559845.1. Taxonomy (NCBI): domain Eukaryota; kingdom Viridiplantae; phylum Streptophyta; class Magnoliopsida; order Alismatales; family Araceae; genus Amorphophallus; species Amorphophallus konjac. Next base: position 103,485,014 of record CM040122.1, read on the forward strand.
GTTTCCGCCAAAAGTAACCAGTCTACCATCCTTTTGCTTCAGGTCTGAAAAGAGTTCCTTATTTCCCGTCATATGTCTGGAGCATCCACTGTCTAGGTACCATTTGCTCCATTTGGCTCTTAGACAGACCTGCACAATCAAAATAACTCTCAAGTTGATTTAGGTACCCAAGTAAGCTTGGGTCCCGAAGTGTTAGTCCTACTATGAGTGAAATGCATTCTATTCCTTCTTTCAAAATATTCATCATCGGCCCTCATCAAATCACAAACATACATTGAGTGGCCAAACATTCCACAATAGAAGCATGTGACATTTGGCTTTCTAAACCGACTCCTATGCATGTAAGATTTATCAACAAAAGAGTTCATGCATAAGTCAACATGATTAAAGCCATATGAATAAAATGATTTTTGAACTTTGTTATTCACAAACGAATTTTTCTTTGTGGGTGAGCATCCCACAACAATTCTGTCATTCCTAGCATTTTAATTGCTAGCCTCACCATGTTCAACAATTTTCTCTTTTCCTTTCAATTGTTTTTGAGCAACATCTTTCAAACTTTTCAATTCAACATGCATGGTTTCGATGTTGGTTTCCAACTCCTTTTTTGATTTCTCACATTCACTCAATCTCAATTTCAAATCATCCAACTCCTTAGCCAATTGATCATTCTCATTTTTTGATTTTTCAACATTTTCATATGCATGATATTTTTCTGCCTCCAAACACTCTAGTTCATCCATATACAAGGTTAGCTTAGATTGAAACTCTTCTTTTTCTTCCTTGAATTTTTCAATTTGCATTTCATAAAAGCTACACCTATCACATGGATTAGTAGAGTTGAACAAGTCACAAAATCTCTTCTTCATTTTCTTAAAATCATGATTTGATTTCTTGTACTTCTGAAACAAATCCACATAAGCTAAATCCCATTGTTCAGTGGCAAAGTTTTCAGAATCGGAGTTTACCTCACAGTTGTCCTCATTCGCCATAAAGCAAAGATTTTAGAATTGCTCGCCCAATCCTTTCTTGTCACCTTCAGATCTTGAGCTATCCGAGTCCTCATCACTCCATGTTGCCTTCATTGCTTTGCCTTTCTTTTGCTTGCCCCCGTTCAGCTTCTTTTGGAGCTCGGGGCATTGACCTCTCATATGCCCAGCCTTCTTACACTCATAACAAATGATTTCTTCCTTCTTGCTCGATTATCCTTTCTTGTTGAAGTTTCTCCTCATGAATTTTCTGGGAAGATTTCCATCTCTTCTAGCTCTTCTGAAATATTTTCGGACATTCCTTGTTACAAGAGCCATCAATTCTTCCTCATCGATGTCCATAGATGAGCCTCCATCACTGTCTTGCGACGATTCTGGGTATGCCTTCAATGCAATGGATTTCTTCTTCTTGCTCTCCTCCTCAGCTGGCTTCATGATGTTGATTTCATATTTCATCAATGATCCGATGAGTTGATCCACCATGAGTGTGGTGAGATCCTTCGAATCTTCGATGACGGTCACCTTCGTGTGCCATGGAGGTGTGAGGGACCGCAACACCTTTCTCACCAAATCTTGATTAGAATACTCCTTTCCTAAAACCTTCAAATTATTTGTTATCTCACTCAGCCTTGCATACATTTCTGAGATATTTTTCTCGGGCTTCATAGCAAACAGCTCATATTCTCGCACCAATATATTTGCTTTTGTTTCCCGAACTTCCGAAGTGCCTTCATAGATGACAGTAAGCTTGTTCCACATTTCCTACGCAGATGAACACATAGAGATTCTTGAGTACTCATTAGGATGTATTACGCACTGAATACTATTCATAGCTCTATAATTAGCACATTATTTCTTAATATGCTCTTCCTCCCATCCATCCTCATTGGGAAGTAACACATAGGGACCCTTGTTAATGACCTTCCAACTATCATAGTCTTGTGCTCGCATGAACACAATCATCCGGTTTTTCCAATAGGGATAATTAGTCCCATCAAAGAAAGGAGGTCTATGAATCGAATGTCCCTCGGGGAGCATTCCCTTGTTGGCCATACTAAGGGATTTTTTCTCTACAACCGCGAGGTTGTCCTAAAATCAGAGACCTTGCTCTGATACCAGATTGTTGTCCCTAAGGTCCTCATATGGACAAGAAGGGGGGTTGAATTATCCCCACCAAGCGCGATGGTAGTATTTTAAATTAATGTAGCAGAATAAAATTAACTACCAACTCAAGAATTGAAACCACAAGATTATCAATGGAGTTCACTCAACCTCTCCATTCTCACACGATTAGAACATGAAAAATAAACACACAAATCACAATCACACAGATGCGAGAGAGATTTTTAGGTGGTTCGGGACCACGACGGGCTCCCTATGTCCACCCCTCACCAAAACGGTGAGGATCCACTCACTTCAAATGAAGCGCACGGAGCTTCCGCTCCAAGAGACACGGAGACGACGTCTCCTACACGATCCACGAAGGATCTAACCACAAGCACGAGATACAACACCGTAGCACCACAAATGACTGCCATTGACCGACGGTTCAACACACACACAAGGTCGGAGTTCAAGAAAAATAAAGGATGTGTTCAATACATGCTTGTGAACCAAAGGAAAATGACTCAAATGAATGAAAACAAGATGAAGAAGTGAATCCCCAAGAGTAGAAAGGGTTTTTAGAATGTCTTCTCTTAGCCTCAAGTCGGAGTGTGGTCGGACGACGGTGATTCAAGCATCCTCTTGTTCCTCTCGTCGATCCGCTCCTTTTTCTCTTCTTCCACGATCTCCAAAAATGATTCATTGGAGATGAAATCAAGCTTGCAAGAGCCTCTCCTTCCTTTCCCCCTTTTCTTCACCTACAAGACAAGAGAAAATAAGCACATTAGGGTTCACCAAGTCCAAACTCGGATTTCTCATTCATATATATAGAAAACTTACCCAAAGACCCAAATACCCCTCCCAATATGTGTTAAAAACACCCTAATATGTTTAGGAACCATTTCGAGGTATTTTCGTAATGTTTAGAAAGGTTTTCAATGGGTTTTAATCGGTTTCGCAAAGTCCATCCGGAAGGGGTCGACCCATGGGGTCGACCCTCAGGCTTCTAGAGGCATAAACCCACGGGCAGAAAAACTCAGTACCCAGGGGTCGACCCATGCTGTGTGAGTCGACCCCTGCACACTGGGTCACAATTTTGGTTTTGTCCGAATCAGAAGCTTCACGGGTCGATCCCAGGGGTCGACACATGCCAGTATGGGTTTCAAAAACTTATCAAATCACTAAAAATACATGGGAAAATAAATGTTTAGATGTTACCAAAGTCCCATGATGATCAAACATGATTTCTTAACTTGAAACACATGATGAAACAAGCGGTTAGATCATAATCAACATTTGAGCATCAAATTTGACATTTTGAGCTTGTTCATCCAAATAAACTACAACAAGCACACTTCACCAAGATTTTGACTTCCATTCTCAACCAACAAAAGTGTTTGACAAATACAAGATCATGGAGGCTTTAATTATGCAAATGACATTCTTGAACCTCCCATATGCTCAACACAAGAAAAGCCTCAAATGAGGGATATTCATTTGCACATGAGTGAGCATCTTTGTTGATCATTTTAAGTCCTTCCAAAAACATGAAAAACATGATTGTTCCATTTAAAAACCATACACTCACACAATCAAATAGGAAGTATTATTCCATCACATTTCAACATCAAAATGCAACCAAATGTCATTATAACGCACATGCTCTCCAAACACACAATGTTTTAAATTCATTGAACCATTCATAATGTTTTGCTCCCACAAACTCACGATATTTGTTATCATCAAAACTGGGGTCAAAAATAGTGTAGGAACACATACCCAACATAGTGGAAGAGGTCCAAGGAAGGAGGAACCCCGCACTGACAACAGAGGATGCGAAATGCAGAAAGAAGAAGATAAGCATTGGCTACCAACTGTATGGGAGCCAACTTAAAAAAATCAAGAAGCTTAAGAACGAAGGGCTCGAAGGGTAGGCGGAATCCTCCCTTCCATGACAGAAGGAAGGAGCAAAAATGGCCCGTACGAGAATCCAAGCTTGTCTCATTTGGGGCTACCGCGGCAAAGTAATACTGATAGGGTAGGCGAAACTGGTGCTCCAGCCGCTTGACCTCCGCCTCCCCCAGTTCACTGCTGTTCGGAATCGGCGATATCACCATCACCCTCATCTCAGGCCCTCAAACTCTTCGATCTCCGAACGATGTTCTGCCATGAAATCTGAAGATAAACTTGCAGAAGAAGGCGCCCGAGACTCCGAAGCAAGGGGAAGCTGTCAGACTGCCTCCGCAGTTATCTCCGCCAACTCTGCAAACGCCGCTGCAAGTCTCTGTGCTTCCGCCGTAGCCTCACGGCACATTAGAAACTCCAAAGGCAATAATGAAGGAAGGAAAAACCCTAAAGCGGAGGGAGTATGGAACGGCAGTGAGCGCGCGACGCTTATATCCCCTAGCGGAAGGCGGCGCGTAGTTCTGACCTCTGAGAAAAGGGGGCCCCTTCATTTCAAATACGTCAGGATTATCATCATTACGGACCTAGGTTACCACAGCACGTGGCTTCTTAACATCGCCAGATCTCCACCCATTCGAGCCACACCGGTCTAAAACCCTAACGGCTACTCTTTCGAGCCTGCCAAGGCTCGGGAGTAGGAGGGGGAAAAGTGGAGAGGGGGATTTTTTTAGCCTATTTAAGAGCGGCCAAACTAGGTCCAGCGAGACCCAACGAGGCCCAGCTCATCTAAAGTGATAGCCCCGCATGGCCCACTTAGCATAAAAAGCCCAATAAGTTTGCTTGGGATCAAGCCCTTCCTAAGCGGCCATTAGGCTCGGAAGGCCGAGCCTCGGTCCGGTCGGAGGAAGACCTAAGCCCAACCTATCCCCTTCACCGGGATAAAGGCTAGCGCCTAGCGGCCACTCCGACTGAGCTCACCCGAGCTATGCCTATCACCCAGACATGGTCGGCATTCTCTGTGCTGGGGTCGGTCGACGATTCCTTATCCACACTGTCGTTGAGATCCCCTTCTATGCAGGAGATTACAAGGATAAGGGGACCCACGACTCCTCAAGGCTATCAAGATCCCACGATGAGGACGTAAAGGGCCCACGTCAGGGACGTAACCCCGCCTGAAACTCTTCAGCTTACGGGACTCATGGGGCCGGCGCACTATTTAAACCCGGGACTCCCTCCAAAGAAAGGTAAGGCCAACACATGCCTAGAATTCCCTGAGCAGGAACCACTTCACCATCTTGGTGTAGAGAGATCTCGTGCATCTGTTTCCTCCTCCCTTCATAGCTTCCACCATTGCTCTACTGACTTAGGCATCAGAGGGTTTTTCCCAGGGAACCATCCCTGGGCCCCCTGATCTGTTTCCGCTCTTTGCAGTTCATTATTCAGTGATCATCTCCTCCAGCTCAGGACTAGAGCGAGATCGCCCCTCTTCAAGACTTACATTTGTAATAAAATTATATTTTAGTTCAATTATATCTTATCTTATGGCTATGCTCCGATTGACAGGACTGTTTAACTACCATGTTCCGAGCAAATGACACGTTCCGCTACTATCAGTTTGGGAGATGACAGAAGGTGGTATCAGAGCCTAGGCTTTCTAAATCCCTAGGTCATTAAGTCCGAGTTATAAATCGAGTTGTCCTTGTTAATTATCCTATAGAAATCCCATGAGATTTGGGTAGAGCCATGGGCTAACCAATAAAAAAATGACTATCAACGTTAGAATTAATGTCAAGACATGAGTAATCATTACCTTAAAAACTTGTTTTGTAGGCTAACATGGTTGCCGAGAGAGCTCAATGGAGAGAGATGAAGCGCACCATCCGAGGGTTGACTCAGGCATTACAACAAGTTGCACAAGGTGGAGTTCAACATGGAGTCAGAGATTTGCATCGGAAGTTCCAAAAGATGAATCACCCTAAGTTTGGTGGGTCTACCGACCCGGATGAGGTAGAGAATTGGGTGCAAGAAATAGAGAGAACCTTCAGGGTTATGAAGTGTACCAACCAAGAGAAGATACTATTGGGGACGTATCAACTAGAACGGGATGCTCGGGCATGGTGGGGGTCCATGGCAGCGATTTTGCCCAACAACCAAGTTACATGGGATGAGTTCCTAGAACACTTTAATGAGAAATATTTCTCCGAGAGAATCCGAGAAAAAAGACTATGGAGTTCGCGGCATTAAAGCAACGTAGTTTATCGGTTGCGTATTATGAAGCAAAGTTTTCTAGATTGGCCCAATACGCACCACATCTAGTCTGTACGGAGAAGATGAAAGCAAGGAGATACATGAATGGGTTAAAGGTGGAGCTTATTCCTGAATTGGCTCCGCTAGAAATTCAAACTTATACTGAGATGGTTAGAGAAGCACAATTATTAGAGGACGCTATGGATATGATGGAACGAATCAAAGGAAAAATCGCCAAGAATGAGTTAGCAAACGGACACAAGAATGGGGAACCTGTGAATGGAAAAAGGAGGCCAAGTGGTGGTAATGGTTCTCGGAAGGACAAGAAACCCCAGAACGAAGACCAACAAGTTGTTCCAACCAAGTAAAAATGTGAACATTGCAATAAAGGTGGGCATCAATCGGAAGAGTGTTGGTATAAACTTGGTAAGTGCATTCATTACATAAGTAAAGATCATAGAATCGCTCGTTGCCCACTTTTAAAGGAACAAGTGCCACGATAACATCAACAAGGTGGACCTAAGCTGCAGGGCAGGTTACAAGCATTGGAAGGTAACTTTAAAAAAAAACTACTCTATTATAAATTGCATGATTGGATATGGTGATATTAGTACTTAGCATGCTATGAGGATGAATCTAGCTAGAATAGATATTTTGGACTATGGTAATTTTACCCCACTAATATGGAAAAGAAATCGTGTGAATTTGGGGACAAAATCCTTTTAAGTAGGGGAGGGTGTAGCTGTGACGATCCAAGATCCGGATATCGGGAGGAGCCCGATACCATTCGAATCCTAGCCCGCCGTCCACGACCCGGGAGGGCTCGGAAGGGCTAAAAGGAGTGTGGAGGTACAAAGAAATAGGAAGTAGAGTAGAACAATTAGACAATTAACAGAAATAAATAACAACTACAACAGAGTCCAGTCCAACAGAAGTACAGTATAAAGCAGTAAAACGCACCAAATGCCAAGTGAACACTCGGCCCGATGAGCTGGCAACTAAGAACCTCCGCACAGCACCCTCGAACCTCGAGGAAGAACTGTCTCACCTGAAAAGCAGGGGAGAGCCTCCTGTGTCTGGCCCAGTAGGGGTCCCACGGAACCCCAATCGAAAACAACGGCGGTAACGGAAAGCAGCAACTACAACAAGAACAACAGTAACAACATGAATAGTAAACCAGTGGCCGGTAAAATATCGGCACTACAGCTACTCCTGCTGTACCAGAAAACACGACCTGGTCTCCCAGTCGGGGGACAACCAAGCCACGAACCCGACATCCCGATCCCATGGTCGGGAGACGACCAGAACACGAACCACCCTAGCCACGCTACTAGGAAAACACCACGATACCTCTGTCGCGGAGGCCTGCCCTCACAGAAGGGCCCAAGCCGAAACCACAGGGTCTGGAAACACGGTCAAGACCTCGCCTGCCTTGAACACAACGCCGCTCAGAAAAAGCCCTCGGTGACGTTCACCGGAAACCCCATACCTCGGCAACGGGAACGCTCCCGAAACTACACACGAAGCCCCGTCTCACAAACGGGTAATGAAAACCCGGGACACGACAACTCACGTCTCGTGACGGGAGTACCGCCCACCAGAAGCAAGGCCGGATGTGTCCACTGACGACTTAGTCCGCAGCCTCAGGTGTCTCCCTACAATGCCCTAGGCGGAGACTGAGACACCATACAGCAAACAAGGACTAGCTGAGGTCGCGCTCGTCAGTGTTGATTTGTTTTTTAATTAGATTCCTATCCCTCCCCCTTTAAATACATACATGCATAAACATGTGAATCAAAGACAAAGGGGATGAAAGGATAGAAATACTAACCGTGATCGCCAAAAAAATTATCTGTTGATTTTATTTTGCTTCTCTATCTCCTTCTTGGGTCTTAATGATGATATGTAGCAAGATGACAAGCAAATAATCAAAGATCTGCACTCAACCTATGAACATGTGATCATGAACCTAGGCAACCAAAGCAAGCTGTAGCATGGGCATGCTATCTCAACCAAACTAAGCTAAGGAATAAAGGAAAAAACACACGCCGGGGCATGGAGCAAGGAGTAAATAGAAACACACCGCAAGGGGTGAAACAAGCAAGGAAATAAAAGATGTGAGATGCGAAAGAGAAAGCTAATGCCCAATACTTAAGAAAGATGTGATCGCCACCAAGGTAAAAACAAGCCAAAGACCTGAAAATACATTGGAAATAGGTGGATGAAGCACCCGCCCACGGGAGAGGAAAGATCAGAGAAACCTGCAGGTCAGCTTGATGTAACGGTCAAGACCCCGTGCGTCACTTAGAAGTAACGATCGCTCGATAGACCGCTGGAAGAATATGACGCTCCTGAACCAGACCGTCAAATAACCTGCAGTAGCAAAGCGTGAATCCTTTTAACTCCAACTCTTCCAGTCGGCTAGAAGACTTGGGCCTCGTGCAAAGAGCCTGTAAACCTACCAAAGACGTAGAACAAGAACAAACAGCCCAAATTAGCCCTTTCAACAATATAGCATCAATTCTTCAATAAACACGATATCATCAAAAGGAAAGGGAAATACTGGGAGGTTTTGGTTTTTTAACCCCTCTGGGCATTTTAAAAGATTGGGAGGAAGTTTAGATGATGAAAACCAGTGAAAAACGTGGAGAAAGGAGAGAAATAGTGCTTATGATGAAAGGGAGATGGAAAAAGAATTCGATATGCAAATATGAACTTTGGAACGAAGAGGAACAAATACTCCCTTCACCAGGCAGCAAACGAACGTGAGAAGCACTTCTCCTTGATCAATCGTGGCTCTAAAATGCGGCAGCACTTCGTCACAAACTCCAGAATTTCCCCCCCTTTGGCCATGAAGTTAAATGTTCTATTTATAGAGCCTCAAACCCTTAGGTCGAGCAGAGGAAAATCCAGCAAGATAAAGGGATAACTCTTAACAAATCCTTGAAGATAATATCACCAAGAGTCCATAGAATCAAACAGAAGGTCCTGAGGATTAGATTTGGAAGAGATATCGTCAATCCAAGTTCTTATCTCGACCACGGAGTAGCAGAGAAAAGGCCTGAACCGCTAGGACTCTCTGAAGGAAGTAACGGCTGCACGACAGACCGCCACAGTGAAATAACGCATCAAGGAACATCCGCTACTTTCAACCTTATCCCAAAGAGATAAGATCAATAGGAAGAAGATCAAAACAATAGGACTATGTAAAGAAAGCAACGGCCAAGGCATGGGGCGTCACAATGAAACAACGGCTGCACGACAGACCGTTATATTCAACATACAGGCCAAAGGATAAGCTTTGGAACAAGACCTCAAGCTTCAGGACTCTTCAAGGAGCAACGGCCCAGGACCCATCCGTTAGAAGGAAGAAACGCGCCTGGAACAGACCGTTATTACTAATGGAGTTCCAAAAGAAGGAATGAAGGTTTTGCTAAGCTTTAGTCAAAATGAAATGCCACAAAGAGCCACATCCGATCAAGGAGTCAAGACCCAAGAAATGATCTTTAACTAAACAAAGAGACTCGATGAAGAGTGAATAACTCAGAGCATCATATATAACGCATAAAGAGATGACCCGACTTATTGGTCATAAAATGGGTGTCAACAGATGCCCCTCCTTAACGTCCTCTTTGCAGGGGAGTGAGCGGAGGTGAAGCGAAAATGAAATGGAACATGGAGATGAAGCGGAAGTGAAGTGGAGTGGATCGAAAAGTGGGCGTTAAGGTAAACGACACATGTTCTTTACCAACAAGCGATAGGAATTTTCTTGAAAAACTTCGAACTGATCACAAGGAAATTGCCAACCAAAGGACGCATGTCTGGAGGAAGTAACAACTAAGGAAAGGAAACACGGCTAGCCGCCGGAGGCAACAGAAAGAAAAGAGAACTGACTAAACTCCAGACAGGAATCTTCAGCCAACCAAATCGAGCGAGGAGATCAAAGGAAACCCTTTAATTCGGAGTGGAATAATTCTCCTCATTCGAGATCAAGAACACAGCTATTCACCATCATCGATCTACCTTGAACAGATGAAGCACGTGAATGCTCAAAAGATGCGTATGATGCATGCTGGGCTAAAGAAAAAGAAATCTTTAAAATGAATGTAAAGAAAGATAAAATATCAAGATACTCGAGAATAGTATTGCTAGATCGGAGAAACCAGGGTCAGGACACCATCTGCAACCACGGCGTGCAAGACAGAACCATCGTCCCCAAATTTTTCCAACCTAACGGCCTATCCAACGATTAAACATGTGAACTTAGATCATCATCATTTTTGTTTAAGGGGAACATCAGATCCCGGAACACATGAATGACCAGCCGGTTCTCGAGATAATATATCATAAATAACATATAGTAATGCATTAAAGGATAAAGGAAAGAGATACAATACCTGACTTACCTGCCTGACGAACGGTAGAGCGTGGCTTTGTTCATAAATTCCTTCATGGAAAGAGGTTAGCCAATAACAAATATGAACACGAATTAAGGCATAACCATTTGTACGTGCGAGAGGCACCAATAATGAACAACATGAAAGGAAATGGAACCATTTTAACATCAATTAGACCATTTAATTCATCAAGAAACTTGCAAGTTTTTAACGGTCTAGTGTAAGGGCGTCACACGAAATAACGGACCAATACTGGGCCGTCATAAACCAGGCAGTTCACATTCTTCAATAAAACAGGGCCAACACATGTAACGGTCAAAGACAAACGCGTCAGAAGGATTTGACGGTCGGTCGATAGACCGTCATATTTCCTGAGCGTTCAAAAAATAAAACCCGAACGGTTACGGCCCATTCATTCATCATTCAACACCCCAAAAACCTCCAACCGAGAAACCCTCCGGCGACCACCAACCCCACCGCCCCAATGGCCGGCGACGAGCCATCTCAGCCGCCTCCACAGAAGAGGGAGAGAGGAAAGAGGAAGGCAATACGGCGGTTCCACCGCCGGCTAGAACGGGAGGCCATCCCGCCGGTGGAAGAAGAGCAAACGGCGAGAAGAGATCCAAGGGAGGAAGAGGAAGTTCCCACGGCTGCAGAGGACCAAGAAGAAGCCCCCTTGGGTGAAGAGGAACCCAAGGAGCCAACAAAGAAGAGGAGAAGGGGCATGGACCATGAGGTAGGTCCCCTCACCCTAATTTCAATTTTTGATTTTTTATGTTTCTATTTGTGAATGCATGCGGGGTTGAGGGGTAGAAATGGGTCCACGAACCCATTAGGATTGTTTGTAGGCCATTTGGCCAAGGTGGGAAACAAAATGGGAATGCAAGGAAAAAAAACCCAATAGCAGACAATGTGACGATCCTGCCAACGACCGTCACACGCCTGACGCGCCACCCTGAGTGCGTCAGAGCCAGTAACGCCCCACCCCAAGGCCGTTACATCTACCAGAGACCCAAACTATTTTTAGGGTTTTCCAATTTCTGAATTTTTGTTTTGTTTTCATTTTATAAATGTTTATGCAATGATTTTATGATGCAATTGACTAACCCATGATCTACATGAATGCAGGGAAAGAGAAGAACGCAGATCTCCTGGCTGCAGATCCGGGCAGTGTACCAGGCATTACCCGATTACCAGAGGGAGAGACTGGCCGGGATGGGATTCACCGAGGTGCTCAGCATCGAGGTGATCCGAATGGACACACCCTTGTTGTACGCGTTACACGAGAGGTGGGACCCAGTCAGCAGAGCCTTCATCTTCCTATGGGGCCACATGATCCCCACACTAGAAGACATAGCGAGGATTACGGGATTGAGAGTCCACGGAGCTGCAGTGACAGGATGGACGTACGACGACTACCGGGAGATGGCACAGCAGCTGCTCGGACTGGATCTGATCAGGCCGGGACATTCCTCATCTCAACTTTCGAGATCAGTACTATAGGAGATCTTGGGGTTGTGAGGAGCAGCGATCGCCGTAGGAGAGCTACCCAAGGAGCATCTGGGCAGAGTGATAGACCAGGTGCGCCCTCACGTGGCGGCGGAGGCAGGACCTGAGGGAGATAAAGTATTGAGACACTTCCTGATGCTGCTATTCGGGAAGCTCCTCTTCACGACTCGAGCGGACGTCATCAGCTGCAGATTGCTTCCGATGATAGAAAACTTGCACAGAGTCGGGAGATATGCATGGGGAGCAGCAGTGCTCGCGTTCCTGTTCGAGTCCCTCAGCACGACGGACCGACAGACAATGCTGGGCGGCTTCTCACCTTTTCTGCAGGTGAGTGCAATTTAAATGCTTTCTATATTATGCAAAAAAATGTTTATGCCATGATTATGCAATTTGACCGACTTAATTTCTAAAATGCAGATCTGGAGCTACATGTATCTCCCGGGCATTGGGAGAGGCACACTACTCCGCCCCGGCCGCATCCCGATCACGAGGCGATGGACGGTAGCGAGGGACACAGGGTCGATCATCAGACTGACCCGGATGATCCAGGACAACCTGGACTCCTACCCACACACGTCGGTAAGTCCAGAACTTGAAATGATTTCTACATGCTTTTAAATGCTTCTACACGCCTTTAAATGATGAACTTATATGCTGATGAACGGACTTAATGGTTCTAGGTGAGATGGACCCCGTACCGAGGCGAGGTTTACACGGGACAGCCGTGGGTAGAGGCGCCTTGTCGTACAGGGGGCGAGACATATGGTTGCATTGCATCCACATCATCGAGCCTCTGCACTACAGGCTGATCCTGTGGACTCGGGGACTACACCAGCCCGAGGTGACCTTTCCACGCCACAATGATGGCCACCCAGGCAAGTCGGCAAGGGGCATCAGTGGCAACGTGGATTGGTGCGCTCGGAAGGCAAAGTACGTCCACGACTGGAACAAGCGGGGCCGAGCGGTGAAGGAGTGAGATGAGAGCAACGAGGCATATCTGAAGGCCTTCGCTCGACTCTACGGTGACCGGGTGTACCGAGGTACCCGACGACCGGTATGCAACTCTAAACCTTAAACCTCTTTACATGCAAAACATGCAATGCTATATGTAAACGACTCACATGCTTTCTAAATGCAGCTAGACCCTGAGGGACGGATAGCTGAGCTGGAGGGATTACTTCACTCCACCATCCAGCAGCGGGACGAGTACCGGACCGCCCTGGAGCTCCTGGTGAGACTCTAAACTTATATTAAAATGATTATGCTTATGAAATGCTTAATGTGATCAATCATGAAAATGCAGCAGGCCGAGGGAGCCCAACGAGCTGGACCGGATGCCCCATCGTCTTCCTCTCAGCCTGCGGGAGGCCGGGCAGAGCAGGATGCCGAGTTTGCTCGGGCGGTTGCCCGGGCTGAGGAGGCGGAGGCCACCCTCGCAGAGCAGGTAAGATGCTAAAATACTTATGCTCATGATGATGCCAATTAAATGCCTTACGATTTAACTATATGAAATGCTATCTACAGGCGAGAGAGGTAGCCGTAGCAGTGGCCGAGGCGAGGCAGGCTCGGTCGGAGGTAGAGCGTCTCCAGGCGGAGATAGAGAGGAGCCGAGCCGAGACGGAGAGAGCCCGAGCAGAAACAGAGCTTGTGCGGGCGGAGATGGCCAGATTGCGAGCGGAGACCCCGCGACGCCCGGACGACGGAGAGATGGAGCGACTCAGGGCTGACATCGCACGTGTAAGAGGCGAGCGAGATCAGTTCAGAGTGCAGACCTTCGAGATGAAGGGCGCGATCGGGGCCTTTTTGGATGCACTCTGGCTTCTAGGGAAGAGGTCGGGGACGAGCAGCCGGAGCCAGAGCGTGGCCCCTATCAGCGGAGTTCACGGGTATTTTACCAGTTCTTCCGACCATCGGAGGAACGAGGAGGCGGACCAGAGATGACAGCCAGAGGGTGAGCACAGCGCCATGGGACCAACAGCCAGGCAGCCCGAGGGTACCGGAGATAGTGATGGTGGCCCGGGAGATAAGCCGGCCGAGTGATATATATATATATATATATATATATATATATATATATTTGCCTTTTGTTGTCACTTGTACATGACTTATATAGAAAAATGGAGTGAAAAATGAAATTTCTTTTTGGTCTTTTGTTATTTTGTGCAGGAATGTGTGTTTTGTGAAATACCAAAAATAAATGAAGGATTGTATGTGATGATGAATGCGTGAGATGTGTGTATGAATGCATGTGTAGGAATGCATGTATGGGAAGAATGAAAAACAGTTGTGCATGAGAATGTGCGGAGAAGGAGGTGTAAAATGTGAAAGACCGCCAGGTCTAGGCAAGGGCAGGAAGAAACAGCCTTAATTCAGCAGCAGAGAATGTAACGGTCCAGGTTCAGACCGTCGTAATCAAATAACGCGCTAGATAAGGGCCGTTAACCATGACAGCGGTCAAATTGTAGCTGGGGCTGCAGGAAAAGCGACGGTCAACGGAAGGCGCGTCGAAGACAAATAACGGCCAAATGCTAGACCGTTGATCATGGCAGAGCGATGGTTTGCAGGGCAACTACCAGGAAATGCGATGGCCCAAAGGAGACGCGTCGAGGTGAAGCAACGGTGCTGACCAAGACCGTCGGGAAATGTTTAGCCCAGAAGCCAAGGAGCTGAACGGCTGAGGGTGTAACGGCTCAGGGTTCACACGTTACGAAAGAACGACGGTCAAACGCTGGACCGTCAGACTTCACATAATAGGAACGGGCGAACTTGAACCTACAGGAAATGCGACGGCCCCATTCTGATGCGTCAGAGACAAATGACGGTCCCACGATGGACCGTTGGAGCCTGAGTTGTGTTCCGAGACGGATTGATCCGTGAGAGCCTAAACCTGAGATTTATCCACTTAATCTCCTATTAGAACTTATCTAGATTGAAGATAAGGCCTCCTAACCCAAGTCTTATCCTTATAAAACCAAAATCAAGCCTTTAAAACTTGGAAACTCAACCAAAAATCGTAGCTTTGCTGAAACCTCTGCTCTAGGGCTGAAAGACCACTCCTAAAGGCAGAAATCAAGATGAAGAGAAGCCTTGAGGTGATGGCTATGGAGGAGAAGGTCTACATCGGACCTAAGGCTGCAAGAAAGGAACACGGAGAGCTTCAACGGCTAACTTCAATTCCCAAGCACCTAAGCTCTAATGCTCAAAGGGTGGTAAGTCCCAACAACCCAACCAAGTTCAGAATTTTCCTGCACTTCAATTCCTTTCATGACTCCCTCTCCTTCTCCTTCTTAAGCCCCTTCCTGGCCCAAGATGCTATTCAAATTTGAAATGGGTGGCTCCCATGGTAAAGGTACTCCCTAGAGAGGTCACATCAATCCTTAAAGCATGGCACCTTCAACCTCTCTTGGTCTTAGGCAAAAACTTCCAGAAATTATCTTTAGATTGGCCAAGTATTTCTGCTCTTGTAGAACTATGGCATCCACAAACTCATACCTTCATCTTCCCTTCCTTTGAAGCGACAATCCTATTAGAAGAGGTAGAGACCTACCTAGCCCTTCTTAAGACTAAGGTGGGGGATGAAGACCGGGTTTGCTACACGGTTGAGCCTATTGACCCGTCCTTGATCCTGAGCGATTTTATCCATAATCCGAAGGACGTGAAGACCATGATCAGCCCACACCACGTTCATTTGATACCCTTGGCACAATGGATAGTGTCCCATTGTAAGAACAAGTGGGAGAGACACGAAGCAATAGCCAAGGCGGTGGCGGTGTGCTTATGCGGAGTCTTCTTTTTCACCACAACCGACCACCTTTTAGACACAAAAAATCTCAACATTATTAGTGGGTTGTGGCGGGGAACGTCCATCTCTCAAGCGATCCTCTCATACCTCTATGAAGGACTAAGTTCAGCTTGCCTAGGAGGACCTTTGTTTGGCTCTATGATACTCCTTGAGTGCTGGACGAGAGTGAGAGTCAAATTCCAACCAAAGGAAGACATAACTTCAGCCATCCGAATCTTCGGGAGCGACCCTCTCTTCTTCATTAGAGGGGCATTTGGATACTCTTCACAGGTTGAATGCAGGACGGCGGATAAGAAAACTCAGGATGAATGGCGCCTCTTCTTCAATACTTTGCCAATAAACAAGTTCAATATGCGACAAAGAATCCTTCGAAGCACTCCTCTTAAAATACCGCGGCGTCAAGGCCTGGACCTCAAGCTAGTGGGAAACACTACAATGGCGATCTACAACCCGCGCCGGTGCCATCTTCAGATCAGACTTCCGAGAACCCAAGCTCCTGCACTATCACACTACCCTCCCCTTTTATCTAGGAAGATGGGGACCGAGGAGGATGAAAGAGCGATCCAGAATGCGCTGACCATGTGGGAGATCAGCAAAGTGCGCCCGTGGCAAGAAGAAGTTGAAGAGAACGACGAAGCACGCCGAGGCTACGTGAAAGAGTTGAGGAAGATCCGCCCTCTTGCAGATGAAAAACTTAATGTAGCTTGATTTTTTTAGTTAGAGAGATGTTGGTTGTATGACAAAAAGTTGGAATTTTGTGAATTCATTTTTCATTAAGCCTGATTGAATGAGATGAGATTGTCTTAGTTGAATGAGCAAGAGTTTTGTGGCTTGATCGTCTGGAATAATGTGAACAGGCAGAGCCTCTGGAGTATGTAATGGATGTGCATTGGGCCGCTATAAAGAAACGACGGTCTGACGATAGGCCGTCAGAATGGAAGCGCGAAGAACCCTGTTCTCTGAGGGATGTAACGGTCCAGACTCAGGCCGTTAGAGTAAGTAACGGTCATAACCTTGGCCGTTAGAATGATGGCTGCTGAAAGAAAGAAAGCTTATGCAAGAAGAGGAGTGACGGTAGGGATATGACCGTTAGATGACTGTAGCAGTCTGGTGATGACGCGTTATAGCCTTTGAATCTGCATAATTGTGAGCTTCTCACTTTGATCTTGATCCTGCGTTCTGCGCACACTTTAAACGTGAAACAAGTTAGATCTGCTCTTAGAGTCAACCCCTTGCCTTGAAGCAAGTTAGATAATGACCGTTTCTCAATATTTGGTCAAGGGGTGGAGCCTTGTTAAAATAGGCGGAAAACATAATAAAAATGATGCGATGCATGCAATGCATATGATGGTGTTTTTCGGGGGTTTTGGAGAATATCTGATTTTTGTGAGACTTTGAAAATATTTGATTTGTTTGGGTTTTGAAAATATTTTATGTTTTTTTGGATTTTGGAAATATTTAATTTTTTTTGGATTCTGGAAAATATTAAATTTGTTTGGATTTTGAAAATATTTGATTTTTTTTGGATTTTGGAACACCAGTGCTTCCCCAGCAGCGTGAGTCCTTCCTTGTTGATATCGAGTCCGGGGTGGGTGTGAGAGAAGATGACGACCCCTGGAAAAGGTCCAATTGTCATGATGGTGTTTTTGCCGGGGCCATACCCAGGGTACTAATCTTGGTCCTAAAAAGAAAAACAGAATACAGGGGGTAAGCTTTAGGCCAGATATAGAAGTTTTTAGGACTTGATTTCCCTTCCGTACAACCCATCAGAGATTTGGTCTGTTGTGTCGGGGCTTTGAGTCCGTCATCGAACCTTAATCCACCCTAGGCATGCATGCGACCGGGCTCATAACGTCCCGCGGGGAACTGTACTGCCACTCTTGTCATGCCTAGCTTTTCTTGCTTTGCCTTTCTGGAGCTTTGGAATTCATAATTCATACTATATCGACTTTGAGGTGATGATTTTGATTTTGTCATAGAGATTGCCCCTTTGCTGTCTCTTTTGTTTCTTGTGGCGTCAGGTCATAATAGACTGCCCCTATTTGAGACCTCCTCTCGTGAGGGTGTTTGGATCGGTTATCGCCTCCTTATTCACCTCTTGCCCCTGGTTTTAGCTGAGGGAAGAAACGGACAGGGACCTCGACTTTCCCCCAAAGCATGGCCAAGGAGAAACGTTGTCCTCTCTCAACGTGGAAAACCTGACCAGGGACGTCGTGTAGTGTGTGATTGCCTCACTCGTGACTCCTTTAGTGACAGGAGGAACATCTTGCTGCCGGGGTAGCACATGGTTAGACTCTAAGGAAAGAAACGCTTAAGATACAACCCATTCCACGGGTGAGAGAGCTCCTCACCTTCCGCGTTTACTAAACGATAAGCATTTCCCGGATAAGCTTCTTTTACGACAAACGGCCCTTCCCAATTAGGTTGTAATTTAGACCTAGGACCTGTAGACCAAATGAATTTTCGCTTCAAAACCATATCACCCTTTTGAAACTTACGTTTGATTACCTTCTTTTGAAAATAACGTGAAACCCTCTTTTGATAAACGGATACATGATCGGCCGCATTCATCATCTTCTCACTTAAGAGTTCCAACTGAACCAGCAACGCCTCTCGACGTTCATCGAGATTAAGTTCCTTATCAAGCTGCACTCTAATGGAAGGGATCAGGATCTCATATGGGAGCACCGCCTCCATCCCGTAGGTAAGAGAATAGGGAGTTTATCCCGTAGGGGTACGGACGGGGGTGCGGTAAGCCCACAGAGCTTCCACTAATCTTTCTAGCCAATAAGAAAACTTATGAGCTTCACATGTTTTCTTGATGATTTTAAGAAGAGTTTTATTAGTGGCCTCGGCTTGACCGTTGCCTTGAGGATAATATGGAGATGAATGATGCAATGCAATATTGAACTTCTTACATAGGTCCTTGAGCTCTTGAGAAACGAACTGGGGTCCGTTGTCGGTGATGATGCTGCTTGGCTGTAGCACCCCTTATAAAAAAAATGAAAATGAAAAAAAATTATTATTAATATTATTTTCCAAATGAAAAAAAAATAGTAGATAAACTCTATAGGAAGCTTATGTAAGAAGCTGGAACACGGAGTCATCATATATAAAGATTATTCACTTAACAAGTGGCTTCCTAGAGTAGTTGGTTAAGTGATGTGCCTTTCAACCTAGTGATTAGGGTTCCAATCCTAGCATCCACACCATTTACCCTTTTTCCCAAATAATTATATGTTATAAGTTAGCAAAACTTGCACTTACGATTTGGGCCATGGATTAGCTGTACAAACAGTATCTCTTATCTCTCCAGCCTATCTCTTATCTCTCCAGCCTGTACAAGCTGTAATGCCCCATTATTCCAGATCTTGCCCCCTATTCGGTCATGACAGACCCTATAAACATACCCGTAGCTACCCCATTCTAGGCTAGCTAAGATTGGGGCAAAGCTCTGCAGGGATTGCGCAAGAAGGGTCTGCTACTACGATCTTCCAACAAGGTAGGTGTTCTCAATTTTTAACTAAACTAGTAGCTAATCTAGGATGACTAGTCTAGACAGTTAGTCTTAGGCTCATCTCCATGTGATCTTTCACGTTTATACAGCATGTGTTAGCCTCATAGTTATCATGTATTAGCTTTAATCTAAGAAAAGTAGTAAAATTAGTAAAGTAATTAGTTTCACAACGAGGATAATTAGCATGCAATAGCTTCAATCTTGGACAATTAGCAAGTATTAGTCTCATGCCCTAGATAACTAACATGAATGAGCTTTATTAACTAATCTAATAGCATACCTAATCTTTTAGCATGCTTAATTAACCTGTTAATCTACCAAATCACTCAATGTCAACACCTCACATAACACTTCCATATATATATATATATATATAATGCAGGTGTTGACACCTCGTGTCAACACTTCCATACATATGTCATACATATGTCGACACTTGCATTATAGGTGTTGCACAAGTGTTGCATAAGTGTTGACACCTACGCAACACTTACCCGAGGTGTCAACACTTCCGCGACACCTACGCGATATCTACCCGAGGTGTCAACACTTACGTGACACCTACGCGACACCTACGCGACACTTACCCAGAGTGTTGACAAAACCAAAATTAAACCATGGCTTAAAACCTTAAACACTTGATTAACAAGATGATTAAACCAAAACAAGACTTAATTAATAATAAAGACGAAGACAGAACCACAGGTGTCGACATAGGTGTCGACACACACAAAACATTGTGAACAATAGGTGTCGACACTAGTGTCGACACATACTGTAAACTTAATGAAAACAACGTACGTGAACCTCATGTGTCGACACAGGTGTCGACACATACAATATTAACGGTATATGTAAGCCGTAGAAGAATCTCATGTGTCGACACAGGTGTCGACACCGGTGTCGACACAGGTGTCGACACACAAAACATTGTTCGATTAACTGTACAACAGAGACCAAAAACTAACAGTAAGTGTCGACACTAGTGTCGACACATGCTGTGAACTTAATGAAAAATAACATAAAACCCCTTAAATATATATATATATATATATATATATATATATATATATATATATATATATATATATATATATATATATATATATATATATATGTATACTCCCATTAATTGTATATACAAGCACCTTCATTATATATGTAAATAAATTCATATATATACTTCCATTAACTATATATACAAAACACCTTCATTATATATATATGAATATATATATGTATATATAACTAATGTCTGCACCTCCATTCTCACCGAATATATATAGAGAACATAATATAATATAAAATAGACACCTTCATTCTTACAGAGTATGTATATATATTTGTAGAATGAAATTATTTTTTTTTGTAAAGATCTAATTTTCACCACATTAGTTTATACATACTAAAAATTATCTCCAACATGTTAAAACTATTTTCAGCATGTTAAAAGTGACTTCCAATATGATAGAATTATTTTATACATACTGAGATATAAAAATTATTTTCAGCATGTTAAAATCTATTTAAAGCTATTTTGTGCATATAAAACTTACTTTCCTATTAAATAAAGTAGTAAATTGATGCATGAAAATTACTTCCAGCATGATAACATTTCTTCATTTTTGACATGTTATAGTTATTTTCAGTGTATTAAAACTATTTTTCAGCATGATAATTCTATTTTCCTATCAAATAATTAGCAAATAAATGTAGAAAAATTATTTTTAGCATGATAAAAAAATTATAACATGCGACAAAGGCCTTAAATATCTATTCTCTCAGAGAGAGCTGAACATGCGACAAAGGCGTTGGCTCGAGTATCTCAAGGATTTCGACTTCACTATACAATATCATCCTGGTAAGGGTAATTCCGTAGCAGATGCCCTTAGTCGGAAGCCGAGAGCCCTAATAAGCAACTGTATGGTTCAAGAATGGAAGCTGCTAGAAAAATTGTCTGAACTCAATATAAGCATGGATGAGAATGACAGGTGTATTACTCTATCTCTCATAAGTGTACATCCGGATTTGCTAGCTGAAATCAAGAGGTTGCAAGAAGAAGATCCTACCCTAGTGGAAATAAAAGAAAAGCTGGACGAGAAATCTGATTTCAAGTTGGCACTCGATGGCAGATTATTATACCATGAACGGACATGTGTACCAGACAGTCCTGAGCTGAAGAAGAGGATTCTTGAAGAAGCTCACCGATCGAGGTATACGATCCACCCTGGAGCCACTAAGATGTACCAAGACATAAAAAGAACCTTTTGGTGGCCCAATATGAAAAGGGAGATAGCAGACTTCGTGTCTAGATGCTTGACATGCCAACAGGTGAAGGCGGAACATCAGAAGCCCGCTGGAAGATTGCATCCACTAGATATCCCCAAGTGGAAATGGGAAGACATCGGCATGGACTTCATCATGGGTTTGCCCAGGTCTAGGGGTGGACATGATGGAATTTGGGTAATCATCGATCGCCTTACTAAATCGGCTCATTTCTTGCCTATCAAGAGTCGGTGGTCGATTGATGTTCTTGCTGCCCTATAGATCAAAGAGGTTACTAGATTACATGGAATTCCTGTGTCTATAGTATCTGATCGAGACCCACGCTTTACTTCTCATTTTTGGAAGGGTCTACAACATTCTCTGGGAACGAAACTCAACTTTAGCACTGCTTTTCATCCCCAAACAGATGGTCAGATTGAAAGAACAAATCAGGTTGTTGAAGATATGTTAAGGGCATGTATTATCGATTTCGGCGGAAGCTGGCATGACCACTTACCCCTAGCCGAATTTGCCTACAATAACAGCTACCAAGCCAGTATCCAGATGGCACCTTTCGAGGCACTTTATGGCAGGAGTTGTCGATCTCCAATATGATGGGATGAAGTTGGTGAAAGACAACTTCTAGGCCCAGATATGGTTAGAGATTCAACTGAAAAGATACACCTTATCCGAGAGAGACTCAAGGTAGCTCAGTGCAGGCAAAAATCTTATGCTGATAACAGAAGGAGAGATTTGGAATTTCAAGTGGGTGATCATTTATTTCTCAAGGTATCTCCCGACCGAGGTATTAGAAGATTCGGTGTTAAGGGCAAGCTCACACCAAGGTTTATCGGTCCATTTGAAGTATTAGAAAGAGTGGGCGAGGTGGCTTACCGCATTGCCTTACCACCTCAACTCTCGGAAGTGCACAATGTATTCCATATTTCTATGCTGAAGAAGTATGTGCACGATCCTCTCCACGTCATCGATCACACTGACATGGTGATACAGAAGGACCTCACCTATGAGCAAAGGCCAGTAAAGATTCTCGACCAAGAAATCCGAGTTCTAAGGAGCAAGACGATCCCTATGGTAAAAATCTAATGGAATCGATGCTCGGAGCAAGAAGCAACTTGGGAGACCGAGGAATCTATGAAGAGAAGATACCCAGAACTATTTTAGTCGGCATGTATCTTATACTTTCTACAGTATCCTTATGTAGTTGAATTTACCCTTATACAATTGAATTTGGGGACCAAATTCTTTTAAGTAGGGGAGGGTGTAGCACCCCGTATAAAAAAATGAAAATGGAAAAAAAATTATTATTAATATTATTTTCCAAATGAAAAAAAAACATTAGATAAACTCTATAGGAAGCTTATGTAAGAAGTTGGAACACGGAGTCATCACATGTAAAGATTATTCACTTAACAAATGGCTTCCTAGAGTAGTTTGTTAAGTGATGTGCCTTTCAATCTAGTGACCAGGGTTCCAATCCTAGCATCCATACCATTTACCCTTTTGCCAAATAATTATATGTTATAAGTTAGCAAAACTTGCACTTACGATTACCTTTTTTGCCAAATAATTATATGTTATAAGTTAGCAAAACTTGCACTTACGATTTGGGCCATGGATTAGCTGTACAAACAGTATCTCTTATCTCTCCAGCCTATCTCTTATCTCTCCAGCCTGTACAAGCTGTAAAGCCCCATTATTCCAGATCTTGCCCCCTATTCGGTCATGACAGACCCTATAAACATACCCGTCGCTACCCCATTCTAGGCTAGCTAAGGTTGGGGCAAAGCTCTGCAGGGATTGCGCAAGAAGGGTCTGCTACTACGATCTTCCAACAAGGTAGGTGTTCTCAATTTTTAACTAAACTAGTAGCTAATCTAGGATGATTAGTCTAGGCAGTTAGTCTTAGGCTCATCTCCATGCGATCTTTCACGTTTATACAGCATGTGTTAGCCTCATAGTTATCATGTATTAACTTTAATCTAAGAAAAGTAGTAAAATTAGTAAAGTAATTAGTTTCACAACGAGGATAATTAGCATGCAATAGCTTCAATCTTGGACAATTAGTAAGTATTAGTCTCATGCCCTAGATAACTAACATGAATGAGCTTTATTAACTAATCTAATAGCATATCTAATCTATTAGCATGCTTAATTAACCTGTTAATCTACCAAATCACTCAATGTCAACACCTCACATAACACTTCCATATATATATATAATGCAGGTGTTGACACCTCGTGTCAACACTTCCATACATATGTCATACATATGTCGACACTTGCATTATAGGTGTTGCACAAGTGTTGCACAAGTGTTGACACCTACGCAACACTTACCCGAGGTGTCAACACTTACGCGACACCTACGCGATACCTACCCGAGGTGTCAACACTTACGCGACACCTACGCGACACCTACGCGACACTTACCCAGAGTGTTGAAAAAACCAAAATTAAACCATGTATTAAAACCTTAAACACTTGATTAACAAGATGATTAAACCAAAACAAGACTTAATTAATAATAAAGATGAAGACAGAACCACAGGTGTCGACACAGGTGTCGACACACACAAAACATTGTGAACAATAGGTGTCGACACTAGTGTCGACACATACTGTAAACTTAATGAAAACAACGTACGTGAACCTCATGTGTCGACACAGGTGTCGACACATACAATATTAACGGTATATGTAAGCCGTAGAAGAATCTCATGTGTCGACACAGGTGTCGACACCAAAAACATTGTTCGATTAACTGCACAACAGAGACCAAAAACTAACAATAAGTGTCGACACTAGTGTCGACACATGCTGTGAACTTAATGAAAGACAACATAAAACCCCTTAAAATATATATATATATATATATACTCCCATTAATTGTATATACAAGCACCTTCATTATATATGTATATAAATTCATATATATACTTCTATTAACTGTATATACAAAACACCTTCATTATATATATATGAATATATATATGTATATATAACTAATGTCTGCACCTCCATTCTCACCGAATATATATATAGAACAGAATATAATATAAAATAGACACTTTCATTCTTACAGAGTATGTATATATATTTGTAGAATGAAATTATTATTTTTTTGTAAAAATCTAATTTTCACCACATTAGTTTATACATACTAAAAATTATCTCCAACATGTTAAAACTATTTCCAGCATGTTAAAAGTGACTTCCAATATGATAGAATTATTTTATACATACTGAGATATAAAAATTATTTTCAGCATGTTAAAATCTATTTAAAGCTATTTTTGTGCATATAAAACTTACTTTCCTATTAAATAAAGTAGTAAATTGATGCATGAAAATTACTTCCAGCATGATAACATTTCTTTCAGTATGGTAAAATTATTCCAGCATGTTATAATTATTTTTGGCATGTTATAGTTATTTTCAGTGTATTAAAACTATTTTTCAGCATGATAATTCTATTTTCCTATCAAATAATTAGCAAATAAATGTAGAAAAAATTTTTTTAGCATGATAAAAAAATTATGTTGTTATCAGAAAATTTCTGCAATCAGCATGGCAACCTTATCTTATCAACCTATCAGTAAGTTAATTATTTTAGCATGTTAAGCATAGATTTTAGCATGTTAATAATTAATTTTCAGCATGTAAAAATTAAATCCAGCATGAAAATTTTATTTTTATCATCTTACCAGTAAAGTAACATATGAAACTCATTCTCAACATGTTAATATCATTTTTAGCAAGTTAGAACTATATTCAACATAAAAACTTATTTTCATAATTAAATTCTGATTATTATAATAAATCACCATTTTGGCTAATTCATATATGTATATTGGACAGAAGATATACATACCTATAACCTCCATTATATTAGACAGAATTCTATAATCGGATATATATATATACATATACATATTGGATAAAAATAATATATATATAACTAATATCGACAATTGTGTCAACACCAGCAAGTTAGTCTCAAACTCCTATTGTCATTAGCATGTATCGAACGTTACGGGTTTTACTCCTAGTTCGTCCCTACATAATGATACGCCTTGGATTCTATTCTATAATCCATCTTATATACATCTTACCGAGTCAACCCTTGAAATTTCATATTGGCTATAAACGAGAGTGGATGTCGACAAACATGACCAATGTTGTGCATATAGGGCCCGGTCTGGTCCTGGGAGGAGCACCCGAAGGTACTTGTGCCCATGGGAGTTTATTGACCACGGTGTTTGGCATTGCACCGGAGTACTTGCTTGCTAGACTTTAGGCATTCCACTCATTCTCGTGATATTACTTGATTGATTGACTTGAGACCCGCAGAAGGGTAAAAGTGTTTACTTGAATGCATTATAAATAGTCAATTCCAGTTATACATGCTTGAAGCTACTTTGCTTACTATTGCTAGCTTGATTAACATGTTGCTATTCCAGTTATTACTTCTCAGTTATCACTGGCCTGATGTCATTTGCTATCACTTGCTACTGATGCTTGAAATTGTGCAATCTATATACTCTCACTTTCTACTCCTATCGATTTTACGATTCTTTGATATCTATCTGTCTGCATGCATAGTTTACCTACATTAAATAAATGGGTAATTCACTTAAAGCATGTTAGAACTTGAGATGTAAATCCTACTGAGCGATTCGCTCATCTAGTTATTTTCTAACCTTTTCAGGTAGTTCGGATATCAGCCAGAACTCGGAAGGGAATGAGTCTGAGTGATGAGTGTAGAAATGGATTTATCATGTTGTCTTGTTAATTGTGGTGTAGTAATTATGTCATTTATATCCAGTTATGTCAGATGTTAGTTGTATTAGTCTAATTTATTAGAACTGTAATAAGGGCTTGAAGCCTAGTAGTCGGACTCGAGAAATGTGTGTAATTATCATTTGGTTAGTGGTAACAATTGTCATCTCGGATTATTTGTATTAATTTCAAGTAAATCTTAGTTATTTACGCACCCTATTAACTATCAAAATGAAGAATTCCATCGAATAGCTAGCTCGCTTTGGTTCTATATAAAACTGTCGCGTCACGGGTAAGCTTCCGCGCTCGGGACGTGACATTGGCACTCCGAACCGCGAGATGATATTCTTCGTAATAAAGCGGCCCACCGTCGTAGCTTTGATCTCTGCGTACGCCTCGGCTTCGGCCCACTTGGTGAAGTACTCAGTGGCGGTAAGGATAAAGGATTTCTGCTTGATCTGAGAATTAGGATCACCAAGCGGGCCGACAACGTCAAAGGCCCACATAGAGAATGGCCAAGGAGCGGTCATAGGATGGAGAGACGAAGCTGGAGAATGAATCTTATCAGCGTGGAGTTGGCACTTAAGACACCTCTAGACATAGAGGGAGCAATCTTCCACTAGAGTGGGCCAATAGTAGCCCTACCTTAGGATCTTCTTCGCTAGAGCCTGGCCATTAACATGACCCCCACACTCACTAGAATGGGCTGCTTCAGCCACCTTCCAAGCTTCAATATCATCTAAACATCTCATGAGCATCTCATTAGTAGCACGCCTGTATAGCTCTCCTGCGACAATAGTATACCTTGCGGCGGCTCTTCTGATTGACTTGCGTTGCTCAGCAGTTGCCCCTTCTGGGAACAATCCCTTCTTACAAAACAACTCAATTTCATGATACCAAGGCAACTCTTCTTCGTCCAGGATCTCTTCTAGCTCTGTTAAAGATACTTCCTTAAGATCTTCCTTCTCAGCTCTTGCCTCTACAGATTTCCTAAGATTGATGTACCAAGGATCCTGAAGAGAGGGTGCGTCCAATCTCTGAACGATGATAGTCTCAGTGCTCCAACTGAGAGGGAAAGATAGGGAAGAAGCAAGGGATGCCAGAGCATCAGCTAGAATGTTCTGAGAACGGGGAGTATGGATATAGATCAGCTTACGGAATTGCCTGGCAAGGAGCGTGACCAGATCTTGATAAGGCTTGAGCTTGGGGTCACGAGTACGGTAAGTGGATAGAACTTGCCGTAGGATGAGCTGAGAATCTCCTATAATGTTTAAATAGCGCGCGCCTAGGAGATAGGCATGCTTCAATCCGGCCAGGAGAGCCTCATACTCAACGATGTTGTTGGTAGCAGGAAATCAAAGTTGATAAGCAAAGGGAATGGTCACCCCCTCTGGAGTAAGCAGAACAACACCGATCCCTCGGCCTTGAGAATTGAGTGCACTGTCGAAGTGCAGAGACCAGAAGGAGTGATGAGAGATAACAGAAAGATGCTCATCAGGGAAGTCATCCTGGATGGAATCGGTGTGAGGAATGGGGAGATGAGCGAGATGCTCAGCAATGGCATATCCTTTGACCGCCTTCTGAACAACAAAGGTGATGTCGAATTGAGAGAGGAAGCTCTGCCAGCGAGCTAACCTACTAGAAAGGACAGGCTTTTCTAAGAGATAGCGAATCGGGTCCATTCTAGAGATCAACCTAACTGGGTGGGCAAGAAAATAGTGTTTAAGCTTCTGAGCTACCCACACTAAGGTGGCACAAGTCTTCTCCATAGCGGTGTATCTGGACTCAGCTGGATTGAACAACCGAGAGAGGTAATACGTAGCCCGCTCTTTTCCTTCATCATCCACTTGTGCTAAGACCGCCCCTAGGGAGTCCTCAATGACCGAGATATATAAGATTAGGGGTTTCCCAGGGATAGGAGGTTGCAAAACCGGGGGGTTGGATAGATATTCCTTCAAGTCCTCGTAGGCTTTTTGACAATCTTCATTCCATTCAAACTTAACCCCCGCCTTAAGCAATTCATAAAATGGACGGCACCTTTGAGAATGCTGGGATATGAATCTTCTGATAAATTGTAATCTACCGATCAATCCTCGAAGTTCCGTAATGTTCTTAGGCGGAGGCATATCCATGACGGCCTGTGCTTTGTTAGGATCAATCTGGATCCCCCGTTTGCTCACTATGAAACCTAACAGCTTCCCCGAGGAGACTCCGAATACACACTTCTTCGGATTCATCTTAAGCTTGTACTCCCTGGCTCTTTGCAGCACCTTGGCCAGAATAGAGGGGTGTTCTTCTTTGGTTCTAGACTTCACCAGAATGTCATCCACGTAAGCTTCCATATAGATGTGCATCATGTCGTGGAAGATGGCCATCATCGCCCTTTGATAGGTGGCGCCCGCGTTCTTCAGACCGAACGGCATAACCACATAACAGTGCGTGCCCAAGGGCGTGGTGAAGGAGGTTTTCTCTTGATCTTCTGGAGTGAGACAGATTTGATTATATCCTGAGTAACCATCCATAAATGACAACGATTCGTACTCGGCGGTACTGTCGACCAAGACATCAATATGAGGCAACGAGAAATCATCCTTGGGACATGCTTTATTGAAATCCCTGAAATCGATGCAAATACGCACTTTTCCATCCTTCTTGATGACAGGGACTATGTTTGCCACCCACTGAGGATATAGAACAACTCTGATGAATCTGGCCTTATATAACTTGTCAACTTCTTCCTTGATCCTCAAGGCCATGTGGGGGGTGAAGTCTTCTTGACCGTTTTTTGACAGGTGTTGCCCCTGGTTTAAGCACGAGTCGATGTTCCACTAAAGAGGGGTCAAGACCTGGCATGTCCTCATAAGACCAGGTGAAGGAATCGCTATACTCTCTTAGAACTTTGATCAAGTCTTCTTCTACTTGTGGAGGGAGATTAGCAGCAATAATGATGGGCCTGGGGTCTTCTTTGGTTCCCAGATTGATTTCTTTCGTAGGTTCATCCACTGCTGATGACGGCTCGTTGAATTTCTTAAGTCCTTGCGCGTACAGATCAGCAGTGTCATCTACATCGCTGTCCTCATTAGCCGGATCTTTTTCACCCAGGATTTCATAGACGCCGAGTCCGTCATCACCCCACGCCCCTTCTATTTCTTCTTCATCTTCAATCGCAATTGCCGTAGAAACAAATTCTGGACATTTTAAAAGGGCATGACAGCGCTGAGCTAGGTCTTGCAAGAACCAATCAGGAACAGATTTGGGAGGACGCGCAAGCGGGCGCGGCTCAGAGGAGGAAGGGTTGGATGACCTAGAACAAGACCCTACTTCTTTAGACCTAACTAATTCTACTTCTCTAGACTCGATAGATTCTAATCCTAACTTAGGAGAAAGGAGACCTAGTGGAAGAGAAGGAGTAGTGGACTCGTGCCCCTGGGATGAGGATGGAGACAGGGTAGCATAATCTTCCACTGAAATCTCCATTTTGAATTTGACATTTTTTTTTGAGATCAGCAGAGACTGTACAGC
This sequence comes from Amorphophallus konjac, assembly GCA_022559845.1. NCBI lineage: Eukaryota > Viridiplantae > Streptophyta > Magnoliopsida > Alismatales > Araceae > Amorphophallus > Amorphophallus konjac. The sequence continues at coordinate 103,515,071 of CM040122.1, forward strand.
AAGATGGAGGCGGCGGGAGCTGCATAGGGAATAGCTCGGGGAAGATGCAGTCAAAGAAGGGATCGAAAGATGAGAACCACATCTCGTGGAGTTGGGCGTTGGGAGGAGGAGGAGTGAATAGAGTGGATAGATCAATGGGCGGGCAGTGCCCGCAAGCGCATGGAACAAATAGAATCTCGGGCGGATCAACAAAGGATGGATTTATCATGATAGGAGGAAGACGGGGTAAGAACTCCCATTGCTGGAGGAGAGATTGAAAGCGGGAGGGAGACCAAGAAAAGATAATCGGCGAGCTCCCCTCCTCCCGTGGATCATTGTCTGGCCGCTTCTTCGGTCTCCATTGCATGAGCCAAACCTCTTGCTTCTTTTGGTAGTTTTCTTCATGAAACAACCCCTAAAGGGTTTGACCATAATCAAGCAGATCATGTTCTAGCCTTTTTAGTGTCGGCGGAGGACTGTTAATCGGACATACTGTATTTCTCTCTAACGGAGCCGGCTGCAGAGCTAACGTGCTGGGCTGGAGAGGCCCTCGGACAAAGTGCTGATGGTAGTCCCAGGTGAGTGGCCCAGAATCACCCATCATAGATAATGCAGTTTCTTTGTAGCCAAGACCTCTTCTGCCCATCTTTCTTCCCTTGGGTATGGGTTTGGTCATTCCTTGTAATTGTGCACCGAGGCCTCTCCTCGGTTGGTAGCCTAGTTTCAGTATAATGTTCCAGCCTTTTGAGTCTCGGATATGGGGCTTCACCTTGACGTTAACTGGAGTAATGATGGGCCTAGGAGGTGTATAAGCCCAAGGGAAGTTTAAGTCCAGCACTGAGATGACGGGTCGGCTGCTTGGCCAAAGTGTAAGAAGAATCTGTTCTGAAATGGCCTTAACCGATTGTACTGTAGATAGGCTCTTGACCTTGACGACCCTCCCTTGGAAAGGGAATTTGACGCACTGATGTGCGGTGCAGGGCACGGCACCGAGCGTATCCAGCCATGGACGACCCAAGATGGCCTTGAACATAGGGTCGATGTCTAGTACATAGAACTCTACGGCCATTGTAAGGGGTCCGAGCTCTGCTTGGATAGTGACCACCCCGTGACATGCTCGCCTTGAGTTGTCATATGCTGCTATAGTGGTAGGGGTAGGTCGTAATAACTCTTCAGATATGCTGCAAGCTCGGAGGGTACTGAGTGGGCACACATTGATTGAAGCCCCTGTGTCAACCAGTGCTGCTTCAATACTAACTTTGTTCAGAGTGATTGTAATGCAGAGCGGCATCTGCCGTGCTTCCGGAGGTGCTAGCTCGGTTTCTGAAAATGTAATCGCCGGCCCCTTTGAGATAGTAGCCAGTGCGGTCGGTAAACTATCGACTGCCATGTCTTCGCTGACCATTACCTTTTGTAAGAAATCTCTCAGTGCATCCTGGTGAAGGGTAGACCTTTTGATCAGCTCCAGCACAGATATTTTAGCGGGCACTCGATCCAGATGATGTAGCAAGTCATATTGAGTACCCGGTAAAGGTTCAGTTTCTTCTTGCTCGGCTGTTGGCTGAGAGGACTGGGGATTGGAATTAGTAGGGTAGTTCCGATGGAACATCTTCCCGCTCCTTAAGGCGCAACTCGTAGCGGCCGCGGCATCGGCGGATAGTATGATGGGCCCTGCGGGGTGAATAAGCGGAGTAGGCTGTGCAGTGGAGATGATTTGGTGGGGTGTGAGGTTAGTGGGGGTAATAGGCGGTGGTGAGCGGACGGTGGGTGAAGGACTGGTGAATGGCGGGATGGTGATGAGTGTTGGTGCAGGTGGATGGAGCGTAAAGACAGGTGAAGGGTTGGGTGGTGGCGTGATGATGGCAGCGTGGGTAAGTGGCGAGGGGTATGACGGAGTGGTGGGTGGTGGTGAATTTGTTGGAGCGGGTGTAAATGGGAGGACAGGTGGAGAGGGTATTGGGTGTGAGGGAAGGACGAAGGAGGGGGTAAGAGGATTGCGGTGGTTGTGGTGGAGGGCCATGACTTGCGGTGTGGCGCCATCGTCATCAAAAGACCACTCGGCACTAGGGGCCGGGGGTTGAACTACGTTCACTTGTGCCGGTGCCGGCGGCTGCTGTTGCTGTAGAGCAGGCAGATGACTTGGCATCAGATCTTGATGGATCCCCAGATCCTGAGCCTGTTGTGGTTGCTGTTGTGGTAGTGGCTGCTGCGGCTGCGGTGCTTGTTGCTGCTGCACTTGCTGCCTCGGCTGCTGCCTTCTTTTCTCTTTGATTTCAACAATGGCCCGATGCATCTCGGCCTAATCGATTCTCTGCCCTTCATGGAGATCGTATACCAGATCCCGGAACTGATAACATCCTTCGATAGTGTGGCCTGGCTGCCTATGGAACATGCAATATTTCGTTTGATCAACGGCTGGGTTCCAGTTAGGCCGTTCCGGAGGAAGTTGAATTGCGTTCACCGACATATAAGGCGAGAAGATATCCGTGAGGGTCTCTGGCAATGGGGGGTATTGAGCTCTCTTGGGAGCCGGACGCTTGTTGTTTGGATTGTTGTTATAGCCGTTGGGTGGAGGGACATTGTGGTATTGTGGAGGTGGTGGTTGTTGCTGTGGAGCGATGAAGGCGTTTTGTGGAACGGTGAAGGCAGGCGGAGGGTTTTGTGGAGCGGCTTGAAAGTTCTGTGAAGCGGGATTTTGTGGAGTGCGGGGGTTTTGGGGGAAGCGAAATGGTGCGGCTTGGAATGGAAAGGCAACGGCTTGTACCTGTTCATTTGTTTGGACCCCCTCGGTAACCGGCCCTTGTGGTTTCTTGTGATATTTGGGCTTTTGGTTTTCAAATAGGGCGTGTATGGGAGAATCCTTGAACTGGGTTTGTATGAAGCGCGCCCGGCTGTAGAGTTGATGCATGTTAGCTATATCATTAATTGCCAGGATGTTCCTGAAGGTCGGGGTAGCATTTGAAATGAGCAGCTTGACCTTCTCTTCCTCCGGAATGTGGCCAGGTACTCTAGCAGCCATCTGTCTCCACCTGTCTGCATAAGTGGTGAACTCCTCATCTGGCTTCATCTTCTCGGCTACTAGATCTGTAAATGAGTATTCCGGGCCGACCCTGTCTTGGAACCGCTGGATAAATTTGTCTTTTACTACCTTGAAACTTTCAGCTTCTTCTAGCGGCAAAGAGTAGAACCACTCCAGAGCAACACCATCCAAAGATCGGCGGAATAAGTACGCCATAAGGCGATCATCATATTGGAACTGCGCCGACTCATATAGAAAATCCCTCACATGAATGAAGGGATTGCCGTTCCCATCATACTTGCGATAGCTGGGGAGCTCTGATTGCGGAGGGAACCGAATGTTCTGAAAGCTCGGGACAGGAACATCTGCCAAAGATTGTGGGCCAACCCGCTTCTGGAGGAAATCGAGTTGTTGCTACATGGTGGCCCATTTATCAAGCAAGTCCTGCTCTCGGGAGGGAGCAGGGGTAGTGAAGGACGCTGATTGAATTTGGGGAGCAGATGGAACGTTTGTGGCAGAAGGTGGAAGCCCATAGGCAGAAGTGGAGGGATAAACAGTAGAGATGGGGGGCCCATAAGAAGGATATTGGGCCTGAGACTGGCCCAGATTAGAATGGGCTTGAGCCACCCCTTGCTGAGGGCGCAAGAAATCTGAAGGGCCCATGAGAACTTGCGGAGCTATCGGGCCCGATGTATGATGATCCACTTGAGCAAAGGAAGGGACTGGTGACTTCCCTTTATCAAAAGATTGATAGGCTGAGTTGGAAGATTGGCCCATCTCCATGCCTGTGAAAGTGATGGTCCGGGGTTGGACCGGGGTGAGATCAATCGGAGTGGGCTGGACAGAGGGCCCACTGATTCTAGATGGATCGATAGGAGGGTTGGATTTAGAAGGAGATGCGTTGGACCCTTGCATGTCCTGATAAAGAACTTGAAGTTGGGTCGGATCCAATTGGGCCATCATCTGAAGAATGGAGCCCGCGGAAGGAGTGGAGAGTGAAGGGGTAGCTTGACCACCTTCTATAGAAGTGGAGGATGGAAGAGGGGTAGTCCCCTCTCCAGAAGAAAAGGTGATAGCCCTAGGAGGGTTTTCAAGGAGCCCTTGAGGAAGAGAGTCCTCTTGGGAACGGGGAGGATTGAATGATGCCATGGCGGACTCAAAGAGAGGATTGGAATAGAACGTGAAGAAGGAATTGACCCCACGAGATGATTCGGACGAATGAAAACAACTCCACATGCAACGAACAACCTTGGATGCAAACAATCAACACAGACAATCACACAATGAGCAACCAAACTCGGATGTTTTAACAAAAGATGTAAGTGATAAAAGATGAAGACACCCCCAGTCAACCAAGTTGTTTAAGATGATGCAGCAAGATTCTTGTGATTTCTCCTTCAGAACTTTAGTGAATTGATTGAAATGTGCTCTCAACAATGGGTTCCTAACAGGAGATGGGTATGGGACTTGGCTTGACTCTAAGTGTAATCACTCCTTTACTTATGCAACCCTAGACACGGGGTGGGAAAGGTACAACCAGCCCGGCGTCCGTGTGGGAATCCACGGCTCGCGGAGACTTATGGAGGTCCTTGGTGTGATTTCCTAGTCGGCCCCAAGGAATATGGAGACGAGAGGTCCTCACAACAAGGTAGGAAAATGCAATCTAAGATATGAATGTATGAATGCCCCTATGTGCACCGGAGTGCATGCAAAGTCTAGCCTATGATCTAACAAACAATGATGCACGCAATGATATGGAGATATGAAACAAAGCAAGGAGGAAGTCAAGTATCACCCAAGCAAAGAGTCACAGCTGAAACTGCAGAAATAAATGCACCTCGGATGCGTACCTGTCTGGAGTATAACGGTCGAGGAACCCTGCGTCAGAATAAAATAACGGTCGAAGACCAGACCGCCAGAAGTAATATAACGCAGGGAGATAGGACCGCCAAATGAGCCAGAGAGCCAAAATCAACCAGAAGTAACAGGAAAAGACCGTGAAAACTCTCGCAGCAGAGCAGATATGGCAGTATAATGACCCTGCGTTAGAGGACTCCAACGTAGGGACAGAGGGCCGTCAGAACGCTCAGAAAACCAGGATTTAACAGGAAATAAGAGGAAAACGGGAGGGGAAGAACACAAGAGATGATGGCAGGTTTAAAAGGAATCAAAAGCACGATTGGCACAAGCTGTCCCACCGTGATTGCCAAAAAATTATTGATTTATTTTTTAATTAGATTCCTATCCCGCCCCCTTTAAATACATACATGCATAAACATGTGAATCAAAGACAAAGGGGATGAAAGGATAGAAATACTAACCGTGATCGCCAAAAAAATTATCTGTTGATTTTATTTTGCTTCTCTATCTCCTTCTTCTTGGGTCTTAATGATGATATGTAGCAAGATGATAAGTAACTAATCAAAGATCTGCACTCAACCTATGAACATGTGATCATGAACCTAGGCAACCAAAGCAAGCTGTAGCATGGGCATGCTATCTCAACCAAACTAAGCTAAGGAATAAAGGAAAAAACACACGCCGGAGCGTGGAGCAAGGAGTAAATAGAAACACACCGCAAGGGGTGAAACAAGCAAGGAAATAAAAGATGTGAGATGCAAAAGAGAAAGCTAATGCCCAATACTTAAGAAAGATGTGATCGCCACCAAGGTAAAAACAAGCCAAAGACTTGAAAATACCTTGAAAATAGGTGGATGAAGCACCTGCCCACGGGAGAGGAAAGATCAGAGAAACCTGCAGGTCAGCTTGATGTAACGGTCAGGACCCCGTGCGTCACTTAGAAGTAACGGTCACTCGATAGACCGCTGGAAGAATATGACGCGCCTGAACCAGACCGTCAAATAACCTGCAGTAGCAAAGCGTGAATCCTTTTAACTCCAACTCTTCCAGCCGGCTAGAATACTAGGGCCTCGTGCAAAGAGCCTGTAAACCTGCCAAAGACGTAGAGAACAAGAACAAACAACCCAAATTAGCCCTTTCAACAATATGGCATCAATTCTTCAATAAACACGATATCATCAAAAGAAAAGGGAAATATCGGGAGGTTTTGGTTTTTTAACCCCTCTGGGCGTTTTAAAAGATTGGGAGGAAGTTTAGATGATGAAAACCAGTGAAAACGTGGAGAAAGGAGAGAAATAGTGCTTATGATGAAAGGGAGATGGAAAAGGAATTCGATATGCAAATATGAACTTTGGAACCAAGAGGAACAGATACTCCCTTCACCAGGCAGCAAACGAACGTGAGAAGCACTTCTCCTTGATCAATCGCGGCTCTAAAATGTGGCATCACTTCGTCGCAAACTTCAGAATTTCTCCCCCTTTGGCCAGGAAGTTAAAGGTTCTATTTATAGAGCCTCAAACCCTTAGGTCGAGCAGAGGAAAATCCAGCAAGATAAAGGGATAACTCTTAACAAATCCTTGAAGATAATATCACCAAGAGTCCATAGAATCAAACAGAAGGTCCTGAGGATTAGATTTGGAAGAGATATCATCAATCCAAGTTCTTATCTCGACCACGGAGTAGTAGAGAAAAGGCCTGAACCGTTAGGACTCTCTGAAGGAAGTAACGGCTGCACGACAGACCGCCACAGTGAAATAACGCATCAAGGAACATCCGTTACTTTTAACCTTATCCCAAAGAGATAAGATTAATAGGAAGAAGATCAAAACAATAGGACTCTGTAAAGAAAGCAACGGCCAAGGCATGGGGCGTCACAATGAAACAATGGCTGCACGACAGACCATTATATTCAACATACAGGCCAAAGGATAAGCTTTGGAACAAGACCTCAAGCTTCAGGACTCTTCAAGGAGCAACGGCCCAGGACCCATCCGTTAGAAGGAAGAAACGCGCCTGGAACAGACCGTTATTACTAATGGAGTTCCAAAAGAAGGAATGAAGGTTTTGCTAAGCTTTAGTCAAAATGAAATGCCACAAAGAGCCACATCCGATCAAGGAGTCAAGACCCAAGAAATGATCTTCAACTAAACAAAGAGACTTGATGAAGAGTGAATAACTCGGAGCATCATATATAACGTATAAAGAGATGACCCGACTTATTGGTCATAAAACGGGTGTCAACAGTCAGCGCGGGCCCGACGCCCTTAGCCCCGTTTGCACACTCAGACCATACGCCCTAGGCCTGTCCTCTAGCTGGTTCTTCCCCCGAAGCCCGGACTCGGATGCGCGTGGGGGCCCTACGGTAACCAGCCTAACAACCGTCTCTCTCGGGTCAGCCGCTTCACCACTCCCGGGTGGGTCAGCACATGCGTGCCGTAAGAAGGCTACGGCTAGTGGGGGCTCACGGAACGTGGACACAGCAAACCACGCATGCACCCATCACGAGTAACTCGAAGTAACAGGTGGCTCGAAGCCACCAGACACTAGACTGTCCACTAGACCTAATAATCACAACGGTCCTTGAGTCACGAGACTCAGGGTCAAGACCGTTGCACACGACACACTAAGCCGTTAATCTGGCCTAATCCCTAGGTCCAAAACCACGATGCGATGACTCACGAGGCAGTTCACAACTGCCGAGACCCATCCCTCAATAAGGGAAACTTAAGAGACCTCCAGCCCTAGGCTGGGAGATTGGACTCGTAGTCCAAGGCCATACACATGGCCCACTAACACGGAAACTTCACGACGTGCGGGAAGGACCCTCCGCACACACACCGGCTCGCGAGGACTCACTCGAGTACCTTACGGAACCCAAGGCACACACAGGGTCACTCGAACCCTCCAAAACACATGATCACATGACTCGAGGTAACACGACACTTTTGAAATCACGGAGAATCACCCGGACACCTTGCCCACTCATCCGTACCACACACGGACACCTCGGGTGAAGGGAAACCCGAAACATGATGACCCGGGGCCAACTGGGCTGGACGGCCACATACCTGGCCGCCCATGGGGCTGGGCGGCCAGGGCGATGGGCGCCCAGGCCAAGCCTCCCCAGGACGGCGGCTAGCTACCTGGTCGCCCTTCCCTCTGGGCGGCCAGACCTCTAGTCGGCCAGGGTCCTGGGGGGCCAGGGTCTTGGCCGCCCAGACCAGGGCTGGGCGGCCAAAAGGCTGGCCGCCCCCTGCGTCTAACCCGCGGCAAACCGAGCTCCCCCGTGAGTTCGGCTCCACACCCCGTTTGAACCCGATCGAAGGGCGAAACAAGGGGAATCCATCCCCGGACACTCCCACAACCCAAAAACACACTCAAAACTCCGATTGGGCCTCGAATCGGCCGAAAAGTGCCACACTCCCGAAACATGGAATTTTCCCCCGCTTGAAATAAACACACTCTCGGCCTCGCCTCGGCCTACAAAATGTGGGGAAATGAACTACATGGGTTAGGGAACAATCCCCCAACCTCCACCGAATATTCGACGCGCCGTGGACGCTGATCCATGAAGAAACGCCTCACAAAACCCCGCCGGTGCCCCACGCTCGCGAACCGGCTTCACCGCGCCCCCGTCCCTCTATCCTCGACCCATCCTCACTGTCCTCCTCACCCGCGTCACCCCGCATCACCCCCGCCTCTGTCCGTCGACCGCCGGAGAGGAGAGCGTGGGAGAAGAGAGAGAGGGAGAGAGGGAGAGAGTGAGAAATGAGAGGAGAGAGAGGGGTGGGAGGGTTTAAATAGGAAAATCCAAAAATTTTGGAAAATTCCAAAAATTGGGAAAAAAATATTCCCCACGATCCTCGAAAAATGCACAATACACTAGTACCGTCCCGGAGTCGGAGAACGCAACGGTTCACCCTACACGGCGTTCCGTAGGTCCGACAGACAAAAATACGCATAAAACCCAAAACGAGATCCGGGACCCATAGGGCACTCTGAAAATTCCAGAAAATTATCGGCGTGCTCCCCACAATGCCGCGGACCCAAGGAAATTCACGGGCACACCTCCAATGGGTCCAACAATCCAGAATAAAAAGTTTGAAGCTCACTCGGACACAATCCGCAACCCGCGAGAAGACGATCCGAAACCCACGGATCCTGATCCGAGAAATATCCGAAAAATCTGGGGCATTACAGCCCTCCCCCGTTATAAGAATTTTATCCTCTAAATTCAGGACAAGCACCAATCCTTAAGGGGAGAACGCCAAAATTCACTGACGACGCCGTCAAAGCCCCAACCAAACCTCGATACTCGTAAAAACCACGATCCTGAGGGACGCGGCCAGGCAATGATCACGGATAATGCCTCGCTCACAACCCAAGACATATCGATCATCAGAGCAGGCACATGCGAAAAGGCACAAATCTGGCGCTGATAAGTGTCCATTTGTTATGACAATTCATTGCATGTACACCATTTTATGTGCATATAATTAGATAATTATGCATATTTCATAGTTAACCTCAACTCCGCATTTAAATTGGAGCTTTCACGCAAATTGATTAATTTGGCAATTTTATTTAATAATTTAAAGTTGAGGGCCATGAGCATTAATTCTCCATTGCATAATCATGAGCATTTGAGATTTATGTGCACATTGTGGTAAATTTTTATGGACTAAAGTGCAATTATGTGTGTGTAGGACACCGAAGGTAATTACAAAAGAAGCCAGGGGCAAAACTGTCACCACTACTTTGACCAAGTCAAAAAGCACATATTTTGATTGGAGGGAAAAGAAATTTCAAAAGTTTGAAATTGAGGAAAAGAAACACATATTTCGGTTAGAGGAAAAATTGAATTTAAAGTTTGAAATAAAGGAGAGACATGATGAGCCTTGGGAAAGGGGGTGCCCAAAGTCCAAGAAAGGGGGTGCCCACCTACTTTTCCTCTTCCCCATGCATCATATTCCACTTAAATCTCAGCCATCCATCTCCTTTTGATACAATCTCCACCCTTCATCTACTCAACTTTCCCTATAAATAGCCCATGACAAGGAGGAGAAAGGGACTTCTTCTTTTGACAATTTTTCACTCTTTCTCTCCCTCTCACATCTTTTAGTTCACCGAGTTCGCCCTCTTCCATCCCTCTTCTCCTCTTACTTTCTTCATGAAAGTTTTTTATTTTTACATTTTCTACAACTTCTTCTTCTGCATCATCTTCTAATTCCTTCTGGTTTTCAATCTATTTCATGTTTTTCACTGTGCTATCCTGTTCATCTGCGAACCAGTGTTTCTCTCTGGTCCTTCCCTTGTTTCTCACCCTTCGAGTCATTTTCTCCTCTTACTTTCTTCATAAAAGTTCTTTGTTTTTAAAATATCTTCAACTGCTTCTTCTATGCCATCTTCTAATTCTTTCTGGTTTGAAAGTTATTTCCCATTATTCAACTTACTGTCCTGTGATTTCATTGTTCATCCGAGGTTCTAACTTTTGTTATTTCTCAGTTTTGAAGCCCTTACGCTCTTCTTCTCTCTCTGAGTTATTCATCAACGTTCTTCCTATTATGTAGATTTAGATTTTCTTCTTCTATCACTTCCTCAAATTCTTCTTTATTTATGAGTTATATTTATTTTCTCACTGTTTTACTCTCTCATCTTCTTCTTTCTTCATCTCCACACAAACCCTTCCACATTTCTCTCTATATTTCTCTCCAAAGTTTGTCCTCCACAACTCCCCTTTCATGACGGCGTGCACATCAAGACGGGCGACGTTCCAAGGCTCGTGACGTGGATGGCGACGACTTCTTCATCCACCTCTTTCCACGGCGATCTCTTTCAAGGCGGAGCGATCCTCTCCAAAGCTCGGCGAGGAGGAGACGACGGCGTCATCACCATTGCTACTACCATCTTCACACCTTAGGCTTCTCCTTTTGTTATTGCTTTAGTTTTATTTCACTTCATTGTAATCTCATTGTGTCATTAGTGTAAACTTGTTTCACATTTCATATACTCTTTCTTTTAAGTTAATGAAAGTTGTTCTCTTGATCTAGTTCTTGATCTTCTTCCATCTCTACCTCTTTCTTCTATCTCTTCTTTCCACTTCATGCAATTATTTTCTATAGCATAGGTGCATAGTCATAGGTCTTTTCAATTAAGTGTTTGGTTTGTTCATCATTTCACTATTTTCTTTAAGCAAAGCCAAATCATAAGTGTTTGTTTCTAAAAGGTTACAAGGTTTTTAACTTTAAAAATCTCTTCTTCCCTGTGGATTCGACCCTTCTCGTCACCTTATTACGTCTTTCTTTCATATAGTGCGAGTTGGAATTTTTAAGATTGATACGCATGTTTTAAACGATGAACTTTCACGTTATCAATTTTTGGTGCCGTTGCCGGGGGGAAATGATGATTTTTGATTTAAGAACTTTGTTTTCCTTGTGTTTATAAGTGTACTAATATCTCTTTCTTTTTTTTATTTCTACAGGTGAAAAAAAAAGAACGAGGGAACGCACGTCAAGAATCGAAGCTAAAAAAGAAAAAAAGAAGCAGTTAAGAGGTAAGCTCTCCTCCCTTTCCTTAGTCTTTTTGTCATTTCATTTCAAAAAAAAAAGAAAAAAAAAGAAGGAGGGAACGCTTTTCAAGTAAGTATCCAAACTTCTCCTCCTTCATTTTAATTTCATTTCTCTACATTTCATATCTTGTGGTTAGATAGGTTCACTAAATAAAAACAAAAAAATCATCGCTTGAACTTCAATAAAAATCTTCATTGTAAGAGTAGAACCCACACTTCCATCTTTTAGGTCATGCATCATTTAGGATAGAATTTATTTTTCCTTGTTGTTTAATTATTGTTAATTGCATTATTGAAGATTACGGGAGGCAAGGTGAGTACTCTATTTTTTTCAAAACCATGCTCATGCATTTCCATGCTTGCATAGAACCCCTTGTTTGAACTTGGTTTGTTGCATATCATTTCTAAAATATTCTAAGGGCAATACCCATAAGCAAGATAAGGTGGGGATTTCATCACCATTCCTTTGCCCACAAACCACAATTCCCATGCATCTTTGCATCACCTAGACCTTAAATAAAATCCAGTAGACATTGGCCCTAGGTTCACACTGTGGTTCTTGTATTATTTGGGCTTACCCTCTTATGAAAACCGGTGCCTAAGGCAAGACGGTCGGACAGCAAACGCCTTAAGCGGGCTAGTGGTTTGACATAATTAGGTCTCTACGAAAGTAGGGGGAACCTCCCACTACCCCACCCCTTACCTGGCCGGTGGAAATATTGAGGGTGAACTTAAGTTTCACTTTAGTCATTTTGTGAAACCCAATTTATAGGTCTAGGTCACATCTAGGGCAGTAAGTAATTTGTGTGATAACTTGTTTGTGCTTACATAAAAAAAAACAAAAACAAAAAAATCTCATCTTCTCTTTCTTCGTCCTAGTTTGTATCAAAACCAAAAAAAAGAGAAAAAAAAATTAAAATAAAAAAATTAAAATCATCTCTCTCTTTGTCCTAGTTCATGCAAGGTAGACGATCTCAACATCCAAACCTACTAGGACCCATTCAAGAAATTGAGAGAGTCTTGTATCTAGGGAACGATCTCCAACAAGATCTCGTGGCCGAAAATCAAGGACCTCACCACCAAAATCTAATGGCCGAAAATCCCGATCCTCCAAAGCAAATGAAGGACTATTTCTTGCCCAATCAATACCAACCGTCTTTCTATGTCCAAGTACCTCAGAACCAGGCAGTTCCTTATGAAATCAAGTCTAGTACCATCCAAATGTTGCCATCTTTCTATGAAAATCTCAATGAAGACCCTTACAAACATCTTGATGAGTTCCTTCAGATCTGCTCAACTGTTAAAATCTAAAATTTCTCTGATGATACTCTTAGGCTAACTCTCTTCCCATTCTCTCTCAAAGATAAAGCCAAATATTGGTTAGGACCCTTAGGTAGGATCATTGATACATGGGCAGAAATGCAAAAAGAATTTTTGAAGAAGTTCTATCCCATAGGGCGAACCAATACGATGAGAAGAGCAATTACTGGATTTACACAAAACCCAGGGGAACATATCCATGAAGCATGGGATAGACTAAAAGATTTATTGAGGAAATGCCCCCACCATGGGTTATGAAGATGGCAAATTGTACAAACATTCTATGAGGGTTTGGCGGAGAATTATAGACAGATGGTGGATGCATCATGTGGGGGAGCATTAATGAGTAAGAGCGAGGATGAGGCTTATGATTATTCAAAATGCTTAGTGAAAATTCCATAAGCCATACCTCGCTTTCATCATATGAAAGAATGATTGGGCCTTCTAAGAGGGGTGGACTTTATGAAGTTAAGAGCCAAGGTGAGTGTGAGAACAAGATGGATATTAATGCCATAAACCAAAAGTTGAATAAAATAGATTTGTTGGTGCAAAAGATAGAGAAGGTCGATATGGTTTCCCAAAAGCTAGACCAGTTGTTGTCCATGTCTAGACAGGAACCCTCTTTCCCATCTGCCCCTCAACCTCAACAATTCTCAACCCCAAGTCAAGAAGAAATATGTGCTTTGTGTTCGAGCTCTAGCCATTTCTGTGATTGGGTGTCCCACAGCAGCCCAACTCCCCCCATTTATCCAAGAACAAATCTTTGCTGCTCAAGGTGTCTCCAAGCCCACATATGATCCTTATTCAAACACTTATAATCCGGGCTGGAGAAATCATCCAAATTTTTCTTGGAAGTCTAACCAAGGTCCATCCACCCAATCTCATCCCTCACACCATCCAAATTCAAAACAATCATTTTCCATGCCAAGTCAGTTAAACCAAAATCTCTCTTATCAGCCTCCTTTCCATCAACAATCACCTTTCCATCAAGCTCAGGCCCCATATCCTCAAGCTCAATTTGCTCAGGGCCAATTTCAACAATTTCCAACACATCGTTCACATCAACCACATTATCAACCACCTCCTACTTAGCCCACTTTTGATGACAAGTTTGAACAACTCCAACAACTCATCCTTACCCAAGCACAATCTATTTCTAAGTTGGAGAACCAGATAGGGTAACTTGCTGCCAATAACATGAGAAGAGAGGTAGGTCAGCTCCCTAGCCAACCGGTGGCCAACCCCCGCAATCAACAACCTCCAGGCTTCCTTCCAAGAGCTCCTATTCTTCCTCAACTCAATCAGCCAAACCAACCTCAGCTGCCCCCTCCTATAGGTCCTCAGTTCGAGAATGCCAAAGCCATCTCTAGCCTTAGGAGTGGGAAAATTCTTAATGACCCTTATCAGGCTAGGGATGTGGGTAGTAGTTCGGGCCAAGATGCCCATGAGGAGAGTGATAGTGAAGATGAGGAGCCAACAATTTTGCAAGAAAAGAAGAGGTAAGAGGGGGGAGAAAATAAGTTGGACAATGGGAAAGCAAAGGTTGATGAAGGACCCCAAGAGTATGTTCCTAAGGTCCCATTCCCTGATGCATTGAAGCCTAAAGCTCAAAAGAGAAAGCCGGTCCAACAAGAAGAACTAGTGGAATTGTTTAAACAGGTGAACATCAATATTCCACTATTGGATGCGATCAAACATGTACCGGCATATGCAAAATTTTTAAAAGAGCTATGTACACCAAAAAGGGAACCAAAGGCAATAACACAAATGGTCCGCTTATCTGAAGATGTCAATGCAGTTGTTATGAATCATTTACCTAAAAAATTGAAGGACCCCGGAGCTCAACTGGATCTTGGAGCCAGTGTGAACTTGTTACCCACCTTTATATATGAGCAGTTTGATCTAGGGGAGTTGAAACCCACATCTATAATCCTTCAACTGGCAGATCGATCTGTAAAGACTCCGAGGGGACTATTGGAAGATGTGATTGTGAAGGTGCATGAATGTTATTTCCCGATGGACTTTCTTATTCTGGATATAGCCTCGTCCCAAGAATTAAAGCACACAACTATCATTTTGGGACGTCCGTTTCTTGCTACAGCCAAGGCCAATATAAATTGTGCCACGGGGATGATGGATATTTCCTTTGGAGGAGAGAAGGTTTCTCTGAATGTGTTCAAAGCATCTCAATATCCAGACCATGAGGAGGAATGTAATGTCATTGATGTTTTTGAAGAACTAATTGAAGAAAGTCTGGAAGTTAATGAGGAATGTCTAGAAGAGGGTAGCATGCTCCAGGATTCTCCACTTTCTAGTGCACCCGACTCTAGAGTAGAACCACTCCCTCCACTTCAAGTTGAACTTATTCTTCCATCTTTGGATCAGCCGCCCAGTCTAGAATTGAAGGCTCTGCCGGATCCTTTGAAGTATGCTTATCTAGGTCCTAACCAAACACTGTCCGTAATCATTGCTTCCAACCTCACTGCTACTCAGGAATCCCAACTCCTAGATATCCTTCAGGAGCACAAGAGGGCGATAGGTTGGTCAGTGGTCGATTTGAAGGGTATCAGTCCGGATGTGTGTATGCATTACATTTACTTGGAGGATAATGCCAAGCCGAGCAGAGAGATGCAGCGTCGGCTGAATCCAAGTATGAATGAGATAGTGAAGAAAGAAGTTGTCAAATGGTTGGATGTCGGGATCATATATCCTATTTCTGATAGCAAATGGGTCAACGCAACTCAAGTTGTTCCCAAAAAGTCAAGGCTGACAGTTGTAATAAATGAGAAAGGAGAAGAAGTTCCCACACAATTACCAACTGGATGGAGAATCTGCATTGATTACATAAAACTAAATTCAGTCACGAAAAAAGATCATTTCCCACTCCCATTCATTGATCAGATCTTGGAGAAACTGGCTGGGCAGAAGTATTATTGCTTTCTGGGTGGCTATTCTGGGTATAACCAAGTTGCAATTTTCCTAGAAGATCAAGAGAAAACAACCTTCACATGCCCCTATGGCACGTTTGCTTTCAGAAGAATGCCTTTTGGGCTCTGTAATGCCCCTGCCACATTCCAGCGATGTATGATGTCCATTTTCTCTGAAATGGTGGGAGAATGCTTGGAAGTTTTTATGGATGACTTTTCAGTGTTTGGTGATTCATTTGATGATTGTTTGGGAAATTTGACTCGGGTATTGAAAAGATGCATTAAGTCGAATCTAGTGTTGAGCTGGGAGAAGAGTCATTTCATGGTAAGAGAAGGGATCGTTTTAGGCCATGTAGTTTCAGAGAAGGGAATAGAGGTTGACAAGGCCAAGGTTGATGTGATTTCTAATCTTCCTCCCCCTTCTTCGGTCAAACAGATCCGTTCCTTTCTTGGCCATGCAGGATTCTACCGCAGATTCATTCAAAACTTCTCCACCATTGCTCGACCACTTACACAATTGCTCGCCAAGGACACTCCCTTTCATCTTGATGAGTCATGTCTAGAGGCGTTCAATTCTTTGAAAGCGGCTCTCACACAAGCTCCCATTCTCCAATATCCTGATTGGTCGCTCCCTTTTGAGATAATGTGTGATGCCTCAGACTATGCTGTAGGAGCTGTCCTAGGTCAAAGAGTTGAAAAGAAACCCGTGGTGATCTACTACGCGAGCCGCACCCTCGCTGATGCCCAAGTGAATTACACCACCACGGAAAAGGAATTATTAGCTGTTGTGTTTGCCCTCGAAAAGTTTCGATCATATCTGTTAGGGGCGAAAGTCATTGTTTATTCCGATCACTCAGCATTAAAATTTTTGATGTCTAAGAAGGAAGCCAAACCCCGTCTCGTACGGTGGATTTTATTACTACAAGAGTTTGATTTGGAAATAAGAGACAAGAAGGGGTTAGAAAATATTGTAGCTGATCACTTGTCTAGGATTGTAATTTCTGAAAGTGCCCCTATGTCTGATTCCTTCCTTGATGAAAAAATTCTTTCCATCTCTCACACAACAACCCCTTGGTTTGCTCATATAGTCAACTACCTGGCAGTAGGGCAGATTCCCGAAGGGTGGTCTAGACAGGAGAAGGATCGATTCTTTTCTAAGGTAAGGCACTATTTTTGGGACGATCCGGAGCTATTCCATATGGGTCCAGATCAAATAATAAGAAGATGTGTCCCCGAGGATGAGCAACAATCTATTTTGAACTTCTGTCATAATCTCGCTTGTGGGGGACATTTTTCAGGAAAGAAAACATCGGCGAAAGTGTTGCAGAGCGGATTCTATTGGCCCACATTATTCAAAGATGCTTATGAATTTTCCAAAACATGTTTAAGGTGCCAAGCCGTAGGAAATAATTCAAAAAGAGATATGATGCCGCTCATTCCCATTCTGGTAGTAGAAATTTTTGATGTTTGGGGAATATACTTTATGGGACCATTTCCACCTTCATTTGGTAATGAATATATTTTGGTGGCAGTGGACTATGTTTCAAAATGGATTGAAGCTGTTGCTACTAGGACAAATGATCACAAGGTTGTGATGAAGTTTGTGAAGAAACACATCTTTTCTAGATTTAGTTGTCATAGAGCTATCATTAGTGATGGGGGCTCTCACTTTATTCATTTTCAATTCCGAGCTCTGCTTCGCAAATATGGCATCACTCACAAGCTCGCTAGCCCCTACCATCCCCAAACCAGTGGCCAGGTAGAAGTGTCCAACTGGGAGATAAAAATCATTCTGTATAAGACAGTTCGGCCAGATAGAAAAGACTGGTCCGGAAGACTAGATGATGCACTTTGGGCCTATAGAACTGTATTTAAAACTCCCATTGGCATGTCACCTTATTGCCTCATTTTTGGAAAAGCCTGTCACTTACCTGTAGAGCTTGAACATAGAGCATATTGGGCCATCAAACAAGTCAACTTTGATCTCATTCAAGCCGGGGCCCAAAGAGCTCTACAACTCAATGAATTGGAGGAACTAAGAAATGAAGCCTATGAAAATTCAAAAATCTATAAAGCCAAAATGAAAGCCTTTCATGATAAGCATATTCAAAGGAAAACTTTTCAACCAAATCAGAAAGTCATGCTTTTTAACTCTAGGCTACGCTTGTTCCCTGGAAAGTTCAAGTCCAGAAGGGATGGACCGTTTGTAGTTGTCAAAGCTTTTGACCACGGTGCTGTCAAAATTTTAAATCCTAAAAATGGTCACATTTTCACTGTCAATGGTCAAAGATTGAAACCTTATTTGGAAAATGATCAGTTGCAAAAAGAATCCATTGTTCTAAGTGGTCTGGAATAAAATCTTCATGAGCTCTCATGCGTCTAGCTGAAGATGGAAAACTTAGCGCTTCTGGGAGGCAACTCAAGGTTGTTGTTTTGACGTTTTTGTTTGAGTGTGTTTTAGTAGTTAGGTTAAGGCCAAGGAGAAGAAGTCGTCGTTGTCTATGACATTGATGGAGGTTTCATCCTGCATATCTGGTTGTCTCTTTTCTACTCAGAAGTATTTATTGATACATTGTTCTATTGCTTTCAATTCTATGTTCCGTCCCTCTTCTCCTCTTACTATCTTCATGAAAGTTTTTTATTTTTACGTTGTCTACAACTGCTTCTTCTGCAACATCTTCTAATTCCTTCTGGTTTTCAAGATATTTCGTGTTTTTCACTGTGCTATCCTGTTCATCTGCGAACCAGTGTTTCTCTCTATTCCTTCCCTTGTTTCTCACCCTTCTAGTCATTTTATCCTCTTACTTTCTTCATAAAAGTTTTTTTTAATAGATCTTTAACTTATTCTTCTACGCCATCTTCTAATTCTTTATGGGTTGAATGTTATTTCCTATTGTTCAACTTGCTGTCCTGTGATTTCACTGTTCATCCGAGGTTCTAGCTTTTGTTATTTCTCAGTTTCGAAGCCCTTCCGCTCTTTTTTTCTCTCTGAGTTCTTCATCAAAGTTCTTCCTCTTATGCAGATTTAGATTTTCTTCTTCTATCACTTCCTCCAATTCTTCTTTGTTTACGAGTTATATTTATTTTCTCACTATTTTACTCTCTCATCTTCTTCTTTCTTCATCTCCACACAAACCCTTCCACATTTCTCTCTATATTTCTCTTCAAAGTTTATCATCCATAACTCCCCTTTCATGGCGGCGTGCACATCAAGACGGGCGACGTTCCAAGGCTCGTGACGTGGACGGCGACGGCTTCTTCATCCACCTCTTTCCACGTCGATCTCTTTCAAGGCGGAGCGATCCTCTCCAAGGCTCGGCGAGGAGGAGACGACGGCGTCATCACCATTGCTACTACCATCTTCACACCTTAGGCTACTTTTTTTGTTATTTCTTTAGTTTTATTTCACTTCATTGTAATCTCATTGTGTCATTAGTGTAAACTTGTTTCACATTTCATGTACTCTTTCTTTTAAGTTAATGAAAGTTGTTCTCTTGATCTAGTTCTTGATCTTCTTCCATCTCTACCTCTTTCTTCTATCTCTTCTTTCCACTTCATGTAATTATTTTCTATAGCATAGGCGCATAGTCATAGGTGTTTTCAGTTAAGTGTTTGGTTTGTTCATCATTTCACTATTTTCTTTAAGCAAAGCCAAATCACAAGTGTTTTTTTCTAAAAGGTTACAAGGTTTTTAACTTTAAAAATCTCTTCTTCCCTGTGGATTAGACCCTTCTCGCCACCTTATTATGTCTTTCTTTCATATAGTGCGAGTTGGAATTTTTAAGATTGATATGCATGTTTTAAATGACGAACTTTCGCGTTATCAGGCGCCACCTCAGACAACACGAGAACCAACCATAGCACCACAACCACCATCACGCTCACCGAGAAAACACACTCCTCACCACGAGAACCAAACCACCGGTCAACGCCCATGCTTGGCGGACCAACAAGACGCCAACTCCACAACCAGCTGATTAATCTCACGCCCTACACCAAGGACGACCAATACTGAGCTTCCACCAGCTCACACCCGACAAGCTGTACGCCCTCAGCAACACGGCCAACTCTTGCCAGAAGACAAACTCCTCACAAATCCGAGATCCAATCCAGGAAAAGGCACACCTCTTAATCATCCGCTCAAGGCCTCGCTGGCACATAGCTCATGCCATTCTCGAGCCCCAACAACCAGCCTTTTTTGTCTATGAAAGACCATCCACTGGTCACCAGACATTCCTCAACGGGAAACCTTCACTGGCCCAACATGCACGATCCAAATCACGGCAGGCCATCCACTAACTCTCACACAGACCAACATTGCAACCGATCTCGAACCTCACGCCAACTCTACCCCCTCAGGGGAGCACGGCGGAATCACATGACCGAATCTCCCCTCGGTCCTCACGTCACTCGACTCAGACTTACGGGGAATCCTCCCTTGCTGGTCGTAGACCAGGGATCACCATCCAACGTCAACGTCTCTTGAAAGACCACCACCACCACATGCATCGTCCATCGCCCTGTCTCATCAAATCCTATATCATCTCAATTATTCCAAGTGGACGCCCGCCAATCCGGATTCTCGCTCTTACCACAGAGCCACGGGACACAACCTCTCACAGTCCACGGCACACTTCTCCAGAACCGACAAGTGTCGTTTGCTACCACAGCAAGTAGGTCGATGACGCCGCAACCAATGCATGTGGGTCCCCAGATAATACACGTCTTACCACGGTCGACCGCTCAGTCAACCCTACTGGCCGCTCACAGCTACCAACAAGGACCAATAATCTCTCAGAGATCACTTCTCCAAAACATGATATCATCCACGAACACACCTCCAATGCAAGAACATGGTACTCATGCGGCAACCTCGCCAGCATTATTCCCCAACTCTCCACCTACCAATGCCATGAACCACAACATCTCGAGCAACGACACGGTAACAACACGTCTCATATAGCCGGAGATAATGAATATCGAGGAACCAATCTTCTGTTGTTGTACACTTCCTCAGGAATCCACCCGCAGTAACCAACGCTACGATCCACGCACTCTGATCCACACGCACAACCACGACAATGCCAACTCGATATCCTCCATCCCAACAATCCTTTGCTACTCCGCAGGCTCTGATCCTCCACACATCGGGAACCACAACACTAACCATAAATTCTCACAAACACCACCCAGTTGGCAATCGTCCTTTCGTAACAATGCCAACACCCTTACACACCAGGGAACGGGCACGACTTCTCACCGACAACCACCTTGCCATAACACAAGACACGTCTTGCACTGACTTCATGGCACACGAAGGCCAACCGATCCGAGCACATGATGCAAGACGACGAACCATAGCCCAAACGCGATCTATCCAACCAAGGGAAAACACAATACGCTTCCGACCAACGGAAGGAAAACTCCACGCTCGACCTGGCCTCAAATCTTGCACATGCTGGGAACAATACCTTCCAGCACCAAGAAAACCTTTGCTTCTGTCAGGTCAGCTCCTCCGACAACACTCGCCAAGTGTTCCATCGGACCACGATCTTAGCATCCCTCGATGCACCACCACTGCAATTCCTCGAACTGTAACACGCCACGCCAAGAGACGCAACACAAGCCATAATCGGCAACCACCAACGCTCATCCTCGAGTCTCGAAACTCACCGTGTAACCTCCACATCTCAAAGAAAACCAAGGGCGAACACAGCTCATTTGCACGCAAGAGCACAAGAGCAAAAACTTATTGGGACAACTCCGCCCAATCCTAGCCCGAAATCCATAAAAATAATTGGGACCAACACGTCATTTCTGACACCACAGAGCATGACAAGAACAGTGGGCTCGACAAATCAGTAGCTCAATAGAAGACCTCCGCTCACCAGAGCACAAGTCTCGACCAGAGCACCCGCTTTGACACCTCAAACCACAACCTTAAAGTCTCAGAGGCTAGATAAACCTCAAGCTGAAGTGGCACACACCAATAACAGCTCCCTTAGAGCACGCTCACGACCACTTAATCATCAGCAATCCTTTCCAGCCACTTGACCTTGCTGCAAATTCCTCGAACGCAGCACCGCAGCAACACGCCTGCCGGCAACCTCTACCCAACGTAGCACAATCGGGGCCACCATCGATGAGGGAGAAAGCTCTCAACCTCAATCCTTAGACCCCACACCGGCACTCCAACGAAACAGCAACCACCCTCACAGTGCCAATTTCGCGCACTCAAGCTCTTATGCGAAAAACCAAACGGAAAGCAAACACAAAACCTATGCCAGCTGCCGACTATACTGGACCTTACAGACTCTGATCACTGCAATATCTTGAATTCCCATGTACTTCCACAGCCTCGCTCTGGTACCAACTGTGACGACCCAAGATCCGGATACCGGGAGGAGACCGATACCATTCGAATCCTGGCCCGCTGTCCACGAGCCGGGAGGGCTCGGAAGGGTTAAAAGGAGTGTGGAGGTACAAAGAAATAGAAAATAAAGTAGGACAATTCAACAATTAACTAAAACAAATAACAACTATAATAGAGTCCAGTCCAACAAAAGTACAGTATAAAGCAGTAAAACGTACCAAATATCGAGTGAACACTCGGCTCGACGAGCTGGCAACTAAGAACCTCCGCACAGCACCCTCAAACCTCGAGGAAGAACTGTCACACCTGAAAAGTAGGGGTGAGCCTCCTGTCACTGGCCCAGTAGGGGTCCCGCGGAACCCCAACCGAAAATAATGGCGGTAACGGAAAGCAGCAACTACAGCAAGAATAACAGTAACAGCAGGAACAGTAAACCGGTGGCCGGTAAATCCTCGGCACTACAACTACTCCTATTGTACCGGAAAACACGACCCGGTCTCCAAGTCGGGGGACAACCAAGCCACGAACCCGACATCCCGATCCCACGGTCAGGAGACGACCAAAACATGAACCACCCTAGCCACGCTACTAGGAAAACACGATACCTCCGTCGCGGAGGCCTGCCCTCATAGAAGGGCCCAAGCCGAAACCACACGGTCTGGAAACATGGTCAAGACCTCGCCTGTCTTGAACACAATGCCGTCCAGGGAAAGCCCTCGGTGACGCTCACCGGAAACCCCAGACCTCGGCTAAGGGAACGCTTCCGAAACTACAAACGAATCCCCGTCTCACAAACAGGTATTGGAAACCTGGGACACGACAACTCACGTCTCGTGACGGGAGTACCGCCCACCAGAAGCAAGGTCAGATGCGTCCACTGACGACTTAGTCCGCAGTCTCAAGTGTCACCCTACAACGCCCCGAGCGGAGACTGAGACACCGTACAGTAACCAGTACCACAAACAAGGACTAGATGAGGTCGCGCTCATCAGCGCGGGCCCGACGCCCTTAGCCCCGTGTGCACACTCAGATCATACACCCTAGGCCTATCTTCTAGTTGGTTCTTCCCCCGATGTCTGGACTCGGCGGCACGTGGGGGCCCTACGGTAACCTGCCTAACAACCGTCTCTCTCGGGTCAGCCGCTCCATCACTCTAGGGTGGGTCAGCACACGCGTGTCGTAAAAAGGCTACGACTAGTGGGGGCTCACGGAATGTGGACACAGAAAACCATGAATGCACCCATCGCGAGTAACACGGAGTAACAGGTGGCTCGAAGCCACCAGACACTAGACTATCCACTAAACCTAATAATCACAACGGTCCTTGAGTCACGAAACGTGGGGTCAAGACCGTTGCACACGACAACACTAAGCTGTCAATCTGGCCTAATCCCTAGGTCCACTAGCACGATGCGATGACTTACGAGGTAGTTCACAACTGTCGAGACCCATCCCTCAAGAAGGGAAACTTAAGAGACCTCCAGCCCCAGGCTGGGTGATTGGACCCTGATGTGATACCCCCTAGGACTTAGACAAGCAAGCACATTCACAATCAAAAGGGCCAATTTGGGCCACCGCTCTCCCGTCGCTCACCCAAGTCCCGGGGTAACTTGGCAATGCCAAGGTGAGGTTGAGGGGTTGGACCCTTGCTGGTAGAGGGCCAGCAAGGCCAAGATTTGATTCCCAATGGATGTGGATGCCCAATTCAATGGGGCCGACAAAGTGCCAATGGCACCGGTTACTCTCTTCTCACGGTGATCACTCAAGACAACGGGGCTTGAGGATCAAGCTCTCACTCTCACGGTCAACGGAACTAAGAACTAATATTGAAAGACAAGCACTAAAGGGAGTGAGGTTTGAGCACTTACTCGACCGGTTTGAAGAAACCAGTCCCGCTCGGAGACGAGGGCGAGCGGGGAGGCGAGTGGATCCCCACACGTCGTGGCGGTGTAGCTTGACCTGCTCAATCCAATTACAACACTACTCCTCTCGCAGGAGGGGGACCTTGGGGTGGGGTTTAATGGATATTACAGCCAAAACTATCTTCACGCAGGGAGGGGCCTTCAGCCGGCCAAGCGGGGAGGGGAATTGGAGGAAGGAACACCGAAGATGGGAGGTTGCCGATTCTGCCCGGTTCTGTGGGTGCAGACAGGTGACTGAAGAGTTGACTGCTGCAGCTGGTACCGAATTTTTTTGGGGGCTAAACCACCTGGGAAATCTTCGTAGGAGGCAGGGGAAGTCATCCAAATTTTGTTAATTTCTTTTGTCATCGATGCCGGTCTGGGTGGAGGCCCGAACAGGGAGGCAGACTCTCGGACTGGCAGCTCCTAATTTCCAACAGCAGGTTGCAGAGGATGTCCCGACAGCTCCCGAACTCGGAATCAAGCACCGTTGGAGTCTTTGGAACCGTGGACGAGCCCTCTTCGCCAAAAAACTAACGGGAAAGTCAAACGATGCTGGAGAAGGCCAGGAGACTCTGAACACCGCTGACAGGTCGGTGCAGACTGTGGGTAGCAGAACTACGTAGCTGAGGGAGAAAATGGATAACTCCTCCTACAGGATGCCGAATGGAGTTCCGCTTCTTGATTATGAAATTAGACAGGGATAGGAAGAACGTTGCAGAAGAGCTCTTGAGCTGATTCATCCGAGGTTCGTCGTGGTGAAGCTTCTACTCTGGTTATGGTACTCAGTAGGGGCAGCTCTGCGCAGTTGTGGGAGAACGGAGCTCCCGGGCAGCACACAGCTCGGATGAAGATGAAACAACCTCCGTTCCGAAGAAGACCGGTAGACGCTTCCGTGGATACCTCTTGGGCCTTCCGATTCACTGGGATGTGGTCAGGGTCGCCTCTGCAATCTGCTACTCTTGTGCTGCCTGCGAACTGAAAATTGGAGGTTGAAGATGATGGGGGGAAATGGGGTATATGGGAGGGGAAATGGAGGTGGATGAGTATGGGGAGAACCCTGGCTGTGAGGGGGTCTAGGAGGGGGTGTTCCAAGGTGTGGGGGGGAAGAATAGGGTCTGGAAGGGGGTCTAACAGGTGGTGGGAGGAGGAGCTACGAATTTGGGCTTGGAGGGAGAAGGGGGAAGGTGAGGGGGGCACAAGTGGGTGGAGGGAATGTGAGTTTGAATTTCCTTTAATGTGGGGTGATCAATAGTGGTCTTGGGGATGGGAAGAGGTGTCTTGGGAAGGTGGAGAGCTGCTTGGGGAAGGGGATGGGTAGTTGGGGGTTGGAGGGTGGGGTGTGGATTGGTGGAGGGTCTATTGGGACTAGGGGGGAGTAATGATGGCTTGTGGGAAGTTGTAGAGGAGTTAATGGAGGTAGGTGGGAGGGTGGAGGTGGTTGGGAGGGGAGGAGAGAGAAAATTTTCGAAATTGGGTGTGGAGGAGAGAGAAAGGAGAGTGAAAGAGAGAAATTAAGAGAGGGATGGGTGGGGAATCTCTCCCCTAGGGTCTCTCACCCAAATAATGGAATCTCTCCACTAGATAAGAAGTTTGAACTCTCAAAATGGCAAGTTTTTCATTCATTGATTCATTACCTTGAAATGGGGGGGGAATGGGGCCCTATATATAGGCAACCCACATTTTACAATAAGACCCTGACAATTGACTCAAATAAAAATTACATAGGACTCAAACTTAAATAACTAGACCATGCCGGATGCAACCGGGGCGAGGAGACGAACTGTGAATGTGGGCATGGGAGGTGATGTCCCCATCATACTCCCGAGGTGCGGAGAACTCGACTCCGTCGAGTAAGTGTCCTTCCCTCCTTGGAGGGTGTAGAAGTGGTACTGCCCTCAAGTCTTCCGAACGAGACCGATCCATCCACCTGCCGAGATAGCGCTCGTATACCTTGCTCCTGGTGATAGTGGCCTGTTCTTCCAATATTTGTTCAATGCGCTCACGCTGGGCTCTCTTGGCTGGTGGACTCTCCTCACGGGTGGGTGCTCTCTCAACGGAGGGAATAGGCTCAATATCCTCACTAGGTACCACCGTGGGTCCCTTATATGGCACTAGGTCGGCTACATTGAATGTAAGACTCACTCCATACTCCTCGGGGAGATCTAACTTACAGGCATTAGCGCCAATGCGCCTCAGGACCTGGAAGGGACCAGCCCCACGTAGCCTCAATTTGGAGATGACTCCCAGGGAGAGCCTCTCCTTCCTCACCATCACAAAGTGACCCATGTGGAATTCTTGGTGACGCCGAAGGGAGTCAGCCTGCCTCTTATAGATCTCATTTTCCTTGCTTATGTGCTTGCAAAGGCTTTCATGTAATTTTGTGAATGTTGACATTCTAGGGGTGATGGGTGGACCTGGGCAACCAAAAGTAGACCAATCATGCTTTGATGCCAGGAAGACTTTGATGGAATGGGGAGGACTGGGGCATCCATAGGTGATCCGGTCATGCATGGGGGTGACAAATGCTTGGGGACCCGGACATCCATGAATACTCCTATCATGCCTACGACTCATGATGAGTGAAGGTGGACCACTACATCCGAATTTGGACCACTCATGCTTTCTACTTGACATGTGGGTGATATGAATGAATGGACCCAACATAGTGTTCATGCCAAGGGGTGTGGAAAGCCTAGACACATGCATACTTTTCCCAAAAGTGACTTCCATGTGTATAGGTGTGGGACAACCTTTGAACTCCCATTGGAAAGGATCGAATGGATCTAAGAAGGTGGTCATCATGGGGTGGGGCACAACCTTATTACCTAGGGATATGTGGTCCAAGGTCATGGCTCCCAAGGTGTAACTCGGGTCTAGGATGGGGTGGATTGGGTCAAACATGGTGGGTTGGGATAGGGGAAGATGGGTGGTGGATAAGGTGGTTGGGTCCCATGGTTTCTTTGACCCCCATTGGAAGGGATCATAAAAAAGGTTATCGAGGGGGAGGGGCCCTATGTCCTCAAGATCCTCAAGTGGTGATGGGTCATCCTCCTCTAATGAGATAATTGGGCCGAAGTTCTTTGTGAGTGGGTCGGCCATGAGGGGAGGGCTTGACTTTCCACCCGATATAAGAAGCTCCAAATTAAGGAGAAGGTCGGGCTCATCGGGTGTGGGGAGGAATAGAAGGAGGTCGCTAGTGTAGCAACTAATGGTGCAAACCGAGGTGATAGACCCAACACAAAGGTGTAGGAGGTCAAGGCTCCTAGATTGGTGAGCCATGGGGGTCAACAAGCTGGTCAACTCATATTGCCAAGCTAAGACCTTGAGAAGGTCCTTTAAGGTTTCCACTTGGTAGGATGTTTGGATTATGGTGTGATAGGAGGAGATGTGCATTATGGGAAGGTTTTCCTTTATGGGAAGGCAATCGTGGGCCGTGATCTCTCTTATTGGGTTCTTCTTTAGCCAACTAATAAGGGACTCCTGCAAGATGAATTCGGCCTTATTTAGAGGGGGTGGTGGAGGGTGAAGATCCTCGTGCTAGGCTTCCTCTTCAATTGGGGCATGGGTGCTCTCCATGGAGGGGATAGGTTCCCGAGTGGTATTTGTCTTCATGTGGTAAAGTGGGTGGACTACTTCTTCCAAAGCTAATGGAGTGGGAAGGTTCTTTGATGATGGGGTGATGATGGCCGGAGTAAGGTGCACCCGGGGTGGTGAACAAGGGCGGGATTCCCGCGGGTGGGAGAATACAAGGTTGTTGAATTTAAAGGTTCCCGAAAGGTGTGGCGGATGCACTAGGCAATTCCGACGTGTTGGGTCGATGTCGGCAGTCCTTTCATCTAATCATTTCTTACCTAGGATTATACATGGACCTGCCAACGTTCCCTTTTGACACCAAGCCCCATCCAAATACTTAGTTTTCCCGAACCATTTATGGAATTCAATAAAGACTTGGTCTCCATTGTGCACAATTTGTCCGGTCCTACAAAGAGAGGTAATGATATCGGGGGACACCCAATTTTTAGATTCTAGGTCAATGAAATCAATTTCTACGGGCTCTCCATTAGGTAAGCATGCATGGGATATGATTGGGAGAGGGGCCATGTGACCCAAGACTCAATGTTAACAATGATGGGTTTGACAATGCACGGTTCGGACAAGAATGCAAGCATGCCCTAGGACTTGACTTGTAGAGACAAGTCAATGACTTGCTCTGATACCAATTGATGTGATACCCCCTAGGACTTAGACAAGCAAGCACATTCACAATCAAAAGGGCCAATTTGGGCCACCGCTCTCCCGTCGCTCACCCAAGTCCCGGGGTAACATGACAATGCCAAGGTGAGGTTGAGGGGTTGGACCCTTGCTGGTAGAGGGCCAGCAAGGCCAAGATTTGATTCCCAATGGATGTGGATGCCCAATTCAATGGGGCCGACAAAGTGCCAATGGCACCGGTTACTCTCTTCCCATGGTGATCACTCAAGACAACGAGGCTTGAGGATCAAGCTCTCACTCTCACGGCCAGCGGAACTAAGAACTAATATTGAAAGACAAGCACTAAAGGGAGTGAAGTTTGAGCACTTACTCGACCGGTTTGAAGAAATCGGTCCCGCTCGGAGACGAGGGCGAGCGGGGAGGCGAGTGGATCCCCACACGTCGCGGCGGTGTAGCTTGACCTGCTCAATCCAATTACAACACTACTAATGCCGGTCTGGGTGGAGGCCCGAACAGGGAGGCAGACTCTCGGACTGGCAGCTCCTGATTTCCAACAGCAGGTTGCAGAGGATGTCCCGACAGCTCCCGAACTCAGAATCAAGCACCGTCAAAGTCGTTGGAACCGTGGATGAGCCCACTTCGCCAAAAAACTAACGGGAAAGTCAAACGATGTCGGAGAAGGCCAGGGGACTCTGAACACTGCTGACAGGTCGGTGTAAACTGTGGGTAGCAGAACTACGTATCTGAGGGAGAAAATGGATAACTCCTGCTACAGGATGCCGAATGATGTTCCGCTTATTGATTCTGAAAGTAGACAGGGAGGGGAAGAACTTTATAGAAGAGCTCTTGAGCTGATTCGTCCGAGGTTCGTCGTGGTGAAGCTTCTACTCCAGTTATGGTACTCAGCAGGGGCAGCTCTGCGCAGTTGTGGGAGAACGGAGCTCCTGGGCAGCACACAGCTCAGATGAAGATGAAACCACCGCCGTTGCGAAGAAGACCGGTAGACGCTTCCGTGGATACCTCTTGGGACTTCAGATTCGCTGGGATGTGGTCGGGGTCGCCTCTGTAATATGCTACTCTTCTGCTGCCTACGAATTAAAAACTGGAGGTTGAAGATGATGGGGGGAAATGGGGTATATGGGAGGGGAAATGGAGGTGGATGAGTGTGGGGAGAACCCTGGCTCTGAGGGGGTCTAGGAGGGGGTGTTCCAAGGTGTGGGGGGGGGGGAAGAATAGGGTCTGGAAGGGGGTCTAACAGGTGGTGGGAGGAGGAGCTACGAATTTGGGCTTGGAGGGAGAAGGGGGAAGGTGAGGGGGGCACAAGTGGGTGGAGGGAATGTGAGTTTGAATTTCCTTTAATGTGGGGTGATCAATGGTGGTCTTGGGGATGGGAAGAGGTGCCTTGGGAAGGTGGAGGGCTGCTTGGGGAAGGGGATGGGTAGTTGGGGGTTGGAGGGTGGGGTGTGGATTGGTGGAGGGTCTATTGGGACTAGGGGGGAGTAATGATGGCTTGTGGGAAGTTGTAGAGGAGTTAATGGAGGTAGGTGGGAGGGTGGAGGTGGTTGGGAGGGGAGGAGAGAGAAAATTTTCGAAATTGGGTGTGGAGGAGAGAGAAAGGAGAGTGAAAGAGAGAAATTAAGAGAGGGATGGGTGGGGAATCTCTCCCCTAGGGTCTCTCACCCAAATAATGGAATCTCCCCACTAGATAAGAAGTTTAAACTCTCAAAATGGCAAGTTTTTCATTCATTGATTCATTACCTTGAAATGGGGGGGAATGGGGCCCTATATATAGGTAACTCACATTTTACAATAAGACCCTGACAATTGACTCAAATAAAAATTACATAGGACTCAAAATTAAATAACTAGACCATGCCGGATGCAACCGGGGCGAGGAGATGAACTGTGAATGTGGGCATGGGAGGTGATGTCCCCATCAGACTCACAATCTAAGGCCATACATATGGCCCACTAACTCGGAAACCTCACGACGTGCGGGAAGGACCCTCCGCACACACACCGGCTCGCGAGGACTCACTCGAGTACCTCACAAAACCCAAGGCACACATAGGGTCACCCGGATCCTCCAAAACACATGATCACATGACTCGAGGTAACACGACACTTTTGAAACCACGGAGAATCACCCGGACACCTTGCCCACTCAACCGTACCACACACGGACACCTCGGGTGAAGGGAAACCCGAAACATGATGACCCGGGGCCAACTGGGCTGGACGGCCACATACCTGGCCGCCCATGGGGCTGGGCGGCCAAGGCAATGGCCGCCCAGGCCAAGCCTCCCCAGGAGGGCGGCTAGCTACCTGGTCGCCCTCTCCTCTGGGCGGCCAGACCTCTAGTCGGCCAGGGTCCTGGGCGGCCAGGGTCTTGGCCGCCCAGACCAGGGCTGGGCGGCCAAAAGGCTGGCCGCCCCCTGCGTCTAACCCACGGCGAACCGAGCTCCCCCGTGAGCTCAGTTCCACACCCCGTTCGATCCCGATCGAAGGGGGAAACAAGGGGAATCCATCCCCGGACACTCCCACAACCCAAAAACACACTCAAAACTCCGATTGGGCCTCGAATCGGCCGAAAAATGCCACACTCCCGAAACATGGAATTTTTCCCCGGCATGAAATAAACCCACTCTCGGCCTCACCTCGGCCTACAAAACATGGGGAAATGAACTACACGGGTTAGGGAACCATCCCCCTACCTCCACCGAAGATTCGATGTGCCGTGGACGCCGATCCACGAAGAAACGCCTCACGAAACCCCGCCGGTGCCCCACGCTCACGAACTTGCTTCACCGCACCCCCGTCCCTCGATCCTCGACACATCCTTGCCGTCCTCCTCGCCCGCGTAGCCCCGCGTCACCCCCGCCTCGGTCCGTTGGCCGCCGGAGAGGAGAGAGTGAGAGGAGAGAGAGGGAGAGAATGAGAAATGAGAGGGGAGAGAGGGGTGGGAGGGTTTAAATAGGAAAATCCAAAAAAATTGGAAAATTCCAAAAATTGGGAAAAACTATTCCCCACGATCCTCGAAAAATGCACAATACACTGGTACCATCCCGGAGTCGAAGAATGCAATGGTTCACCCTACACGGCGTTCCATAGGTTAGACAGACAAAAATACGCATAAAACCCAAAACACGATCTGGGACCCACAAGGCGCTCTAAAAATTCCAGAAAATTACCGGGGTGCTCGCCACAACGCCGCGAACCTAAGGAAACTCACGGGCACACCTCCAATGGGTCCGAAAATCCGGTATAAAAAGTCCGAAGCTCACTCGGACACAATCCGCAACCCGCGAAAAGACGATCTGAAGCCCACGGATCCTGATCTGAGAAATATCCAAAAAATCCGGGGAGTTATAGTAGCACCCCGAAAATTTAAATATAAAATAAATAAAAATGACTATATAAATATTAGTCATATAACAGTTATGGAGAATAAAATTTTGATATAAGAAAAATAGAAATAGCTAAAAGAATTAAATGGACATTATTAATTTAAGTAATGGGGTTTACTGGACTTTAAACAAATAATTCCCAATATACATATATATATATATATAACCACTTTGGCAGAAAATGGGCCTTAATAAAGATTAACATGTAAAACTTGTTAAAGTAGCAAAAAAACCCATTATAACTCTAAAATAATAGGTAATGGGCTTTTGGGCCTTAAGAGAGTTACGTATAAACATATGATAAGGGGATATATATGTATATATAAATATATTAACCAGAGGGTTTTTCAAAAAGGCCACAAACCCTTCCACGTTCGAAGCATGCATGGAGAGATTAGGGTTTAAGTTGAACAAGGAAGGTGGCTGGTGATGTGGAAAGGGTGAGATCGATCAAGGAAATTAAACCCCATTAGGATTGTACGAAGGGAAGTTTGATTTCCACTAGGATCCATGCACTCATGAGAATGCTTCCCTTATAAATATAACCCTAGATAGAATAGTACGTCGTTACTACTGCTGCCGATCGAAGAGAGGAGGCTGTTTGTCTCTTCTTTGTTGAGTCTCTCCAAGTGATTTTGATGATAACAAAATCCTGGATGTGCTTTCCGTCTCGTGCCGTGCATATTTGATCAAGAGCGAACTCAGATTGTATCTGAGGCTATTGTGCGTCAGCGTTTTTGGTGATAACAAAATTCTCTTTTAGTTGAGGTTGATGATATCAAAACCTTGGAATGGCCAATGGCCTAGCACCGTTTAATTACAAAAGTGCAAGCACTTGTACGCTCTCAAAACCATTTCCATCACAAGCTAATGCATAAACGAATCATGCCCCACAATGCCCAGAACAAGTCAAATAAACTCAAATTGAATGGAACAAAATGAGGACACCAAGTCTTTTGTATGTGGATATGATTTATGGGCTAAATGATTCTATTTTGTAGGAATTCCAGAGTTCGGTCGACCAACTTGGTTGGTTCGGTCGACCAATCCTTCCAGCACTCAGGACTCTGTAAAATTACAAAGTTTGGTCGACCGATGGCCAAGGATCGGTCGACTGAATTTCCCAACACTGAAAAGTTACAGAATTGTCACAGTTCGGCCGAACGACTGACTCGCATTGGTCGACCGAACCCTTCGAAGCCCCTTTTGTTGACTTTGTTTCTTCAACGTGTTCAAAGCCTTTCCTTTGGACTTTTAGGTTCCAAAGCCACCAGACATGCCTAAATTCATGGATATGTGCTTTGGCATGTCCCTTGACCAACCCAAGACTTATAAAAACATCTCTTAGGGGAACGAAACCCTAATGATCCAAGGAGAAAAGGGGAAGGCTATCAAGGGAGAAAGAAAGCTCTGTAAGCACTGCGTGGACAGTGATTCGTCTATGGATTCTTCATCCATCTCCAAGCTTTTCAAGTTCAATCTGAAACCAATCAAGCTCAAATCAAGTGAAGAAGCAAGCCATGTTCAAGATCTGCATCATATACTCAAGGGGATCCTAAATCAAAAGTCTTTCTTTCGTGTTTCATCTTCTAAAGTGTTTGAGCTTCAAGTTTGTGCTCTTTGTGATTTGTAAACTTCTGTGTGTGTGTGGATCATTTCAGATTCGTAGTTGTGTGTGTTGTCTCGTTTAGATCCGTGGTTGTGCGTGGATCTCTTCATATTTGCGTGTGTGTGTGGATCTATCCAGATCCGGGTGTTCGTGTGTGTAGAGTGCTGCATCTGTTGTAGTGTGTGTGTGTTGTTGATCCAGTCGTCGGATCGTGTTGGAAACTCTGTTTCCATGTATGTGTGTTCCCCATATGTCTGTAGGCGTCAACTTGCGTGTTGTTGGAGTTTTGACTCCGTGTTGGAGATTTATCCCCGTGCTAGTTTTCTAGCAGTGAATTCTCACCGGGTTTTGGTGAGGGGTGGACGTAGGTTGCTGTCGTTGCATCAGAACCACCTTAAAATTCCTTATGTTTTGTGGTTTGAGCCGTGTTGTTTGATTCATTTCCTCTACCTCCGTTCTGTGTGATTATTCTTGCATATTGTTCTTCTGCATTTGTCACTTCAGATCTAGCACAATCGATCTTTTCTAAATAGATATTTGGTATATCGTTATAGATCTAATGTGTAATTAAATAGATCTGAACTTCTTAGTTATTGTTTTGTCATATCTTTTAAAATCGGCTAAAAGTTTTCTAAAATCTATAATCACCCAATTCACCCCCCCTCTTGGGTGTTGTTGATCACGGGACTTCAATTGATATCACTGCTAAGGCTCTATTTTTCATAGATCTAATGATCTAGAGAAAGATCCAGATCAATGGCTGCCACCATGTTCACCATGAACTCTCCACCTGTATTTGACGGTTCTAACTTCGATCTGTGGTTGGGAAGAATTTGCAGTCTAGTCAACTCATATGACCTTAAGCTATGGAAGCTTATATCTCATGGTCCTTATGAGTTGCCTAAAGACAAATAAGTCTGGACTGCAAATTATGAGTTCAAACATGATCAAAATTGCTTGGTTCTATGTTTGCTCACTACCGTAATTAATGCTAATAGTTTTCCTTTTATCTCCAACTACAGCTCCACAAAGGACATACTGTATGGCTTAGCCAGCTTCCATGCAGAGAATGAGGACAAATGTCTTATGGCAGGTATGAGTGATCACGACAGTGATCAGCAGAATGGATCACCCTCGGAGGTAAAATCAGATTCTGAAAATATATCTCTTGATGAGCTATTGGTTGCATATAGTGAGCTTGCAAGTAAATATAAGGAGCTTAAATTTGAGAATAAAAAATTGAAAAAGAAGGTTGAACAAAACAACTGTGATTCCTCCTGTAAAAAATGCTCACATTTAGAGGATTTGATTGAGGCTCATGTGTTCGACATTGAATTTCATAAAGATCAAATCTACTCCTTAAGAAATGAACATAAAGAGCTGAAAGAAAAAGTAAACTCAGTGGCCAATGATCAAATCTTGATAAATGAACTCATTTGTGATGAGAAGCTTATGAAAGAAAATGAGAAACTGAAGGAATTGAACATGACCATTTCTAAAAGATTGTTGGTTCTAGAAAAAGGAAAATTTATGGCTGTAAGTGATTGTGAAGATGTGGATGGATTAAAACAGAAAGTTGATAGCCTCAAGAATACCAATGCAGTGTTCAATGTCAGTCTTGCTAATTGTGAAGAAGAACTTGCTGGTGCTGAATTACAAATTACATCCTTAGAGAGTGAAATCCAGGACTTAAATAAATCATTGTCTAAATTTATGGATGGAAAGGATAATCTGGATAAACTTTTAGACATGAAAGTTAATTTTCAAAAGGAAGGGCTTGGCTATAATCCTGTTAAGAAGAAGTCTTTTGAGAACAAGGTATATACTTCTTTTGTTCAAAGTTTAATTATACCCAGTACCTCAATTTCACCCCCAAAGTAGTCTTATGTCCAAAAGATTCAAAAAGAGAATAAAAATCAGAAAAACAATATGCTTCAAAAACCTAAAAATGCTGCTAGCACCACTGTGCATGTTAAACACACTCCTGCAACACACGCACATGCACCTAGAAAGAAAATCTCATGCTTTTATTGTGGAAAATATGGTCATGTGATGCATGATTATTTTATCATAAGAAATGATGATTTAAGAGCATGCAAGAATAGAATGAACAATGGAAAAGGTAAGGGCAGGTCGACGCACCCCAAGGCTAGACAATAATTCATGAAGAAAAAGGATTGAGAAGGTCGAGACTACCAACCTATGGTGTCGAAACATCCTGTGTTTCTGACCTATTATCCTCAGCAAAATCCAAGGGCAGGTTGATTTGAGATCTCTAACATATTTAATACACCCCCTACCATTTGGAAACAACATTGGATCTTAAAGTCACATGCTTCAAATAATCTTCATGCTTTTAAGTATTCAAAGTCATGTTGTTAGTACTGTGGTAAATCTGGGCATAACATGCATGATTGTTTTCTGATGAAGAATGATGATTTGAATGTTGTCAAAAAGTGGAAGCTACGTGCCAAGAGTGCTAACCCACAAGGACCTATGATGGCTTGGGTACCTAAGAATGTAAAATGAGAAATCTATTTTGTAAGTGTGGCTTGGGAATATAAAGCGTGAAATACATCTTCAATTAAGAAGGTAAGGCACACGGGCCAAGCGACATAAGTCGGGTTAAAAAAAAAAATCAAAAACTAAAATCTGAACACTCAAGTGATATCCCTCTCACTTCTCTAGAAAAGGTGCTATGTCTTGATTGGCTTTGTGCTGAATCCTATGTGATAATGCATATATTTGTACATGCATTCCATCTATAGTTGTTTGCATATCTTTGCGTATATCACTTGTCATATAGCATCTTGTTTAAGGGGAGCTTGAAGAATTTTCAAATCAAATTTCACTGCATACATTGAGTTTGCATACACTTTCATATGTTGTCATGCACAAAAGTTGAAGAATCTATTTTCAAACTAGAATGAATTCATGTCATAATGTATTGCAATACTCCTACCTTCATCACATCCATGACTACATAGTATATCAAATGGTGACATGTGGAAGGGCATGTTAAGCCTCTCTGAAAACTATCACTACGCATGAGGTGATCTTCAGATCTAAGCTCTACGCCTGGTACTATGAGTCAATTATTTACAGGCTGTATATGGCTTTAAAATTTCACTGAACATTTTAGATTCTTGTACACATTAAGGGGGAGTTGCCAGATTAGTCATGTGAACATAATGCCTATGCTCGCTCTTGAGTTATGCATTTAAGTCTAGAACTTTAAGAATGTTCAATAAGGGGACTTTAGTTGCTAAAGGAAGTCTTCATATTATTATTGATAAATCTGAATCGAGATTGACAAATCAAATCATTTCAACTTTGGATGCAGATCACACTCCCAAAATCCAAGTGATGTTGGGCCAGCTATGGCTAAGTTTGAATCAACTGAAGGAATATCTTGCGAGGGTGAAGATGATGAGAACTCCCTCAATTGCTACCAGGAGATGGGTAGTGATTTTGATGAGTCCCCTATACCGGTTGCTAGATTAGAAGCAGTCCAGACTCTACTATCCTATGCTTGCTCTCTCAATTTCAGATTAT
Organism: Amorphophallus konjac; assembly: GCA_022559845.1. NCBI lineage: Eukaryota > Viridiplantae > Streptophyta > Magnoliopsida > Alismatales > Araceae > Amorphophallus > Amorphophallus konjac. The sequence continues at coordinate 103,551,804 of CM040122.1, forward strand.
TTCAAATAGATGTTAAATCTACTTTTCTCAATGGGTATATTAAAAAGGATGTTTTTGTAGAACAACCTCTAGATTTTAAAGACCCAAAATATCCACAGCATGTGTACAAGCTGTAGAAGGCCTTGTACAGATTGAAGCAAGCACCAAGGGCATGGTGAAGCAAACGTCTGAAGGCATTTTCATAAATCAAGCCAAGTACACCTTCGAGCTATGAAAGAAATACGACATGAAAGATGCAAAGCCAATGTCAACTCCGATGGCCACAACCACGAAGTTAGATAAAGATGAAAACGGTAAAATAGTAGATCCTACACTGTTTCGAGATATGATCGGATCACTACTGTACTTAACAGCATGCCGTCCTAACATTCAATACAGCATATGTCTATGTGCTCATTTTCAGTCATGTCCTAAACAATCTCATTTATTAGCTATTAAACAGATTTTTTGATACTTAATTGGCATAGTAGACTTTGGCTTGTGGTTTCCCATCGATACCTCATTTGATTTGATTGCATATACTGATGTGGATTATGTGGGATGCATTGTTGATCGCAAATGTACTAGTGGGTATTGTTAATTTCTTGGTGGGTGCCTAGTTTCGTGGGCCTCGAAGAAACAACATTCAGTAGCTCTCTCAACGGCCGAGGTTGAATATGTAGCCACCAGAAGTTGTGGAGCCCAAGTACTTTGGATCAAAAATCAATTGCTTGATTTGAATCTTGAAATGAAATGTGTTCCAATTTTGTGTGACAATACTAGTGCAATTAACTTGTCAAAAATCCTGTACAACCATCTAAAACAAAACACATTGACATTTGGCATCATTTTCTGAGAGATCGTGTAGGAAAAGGGGTCTTTGAATTAGAATTCATTGACACACACAACCAGTTAGCTGATATCTTCAAATCCCCTAAACCAGGAACAGTTCAGCAAAATAAGAAGAGAACTCGGCATGTGCAATGGTGAGAGCATACATACCTTGGTTTGCACTTAGGTTAAGTGTTTCACATGTAGAAAAAATCATTTGCATAAGGGGTAGGTTGTATTAAATACATGCATATTTTGTGTGACTTTTTCTGTTCGTGTATGTTGAAATAGCACCTGGCATGCTTGAATGTAAGTATACATACAGCCCCTCCTTGAAATTTTTCTAAGGCCAAATATTCCTTGATTAAATAAATGTGGACCCAGTGACCTCGGGATCTGAGGCATTTTTTGAGGGGAAGAGTCAGAGGATTTTCTCAACGCCCCATCACTTCTTACTTCAAGTCATTCCCTCTCAGCTACACCAAGGTGAAAGTTCTCACAACAAAAAAAAGGAAGGTTGAAGGAGATATAAAAAAAGGGTTGAAGGTGTTATAAAAAAAACATTGAAGGAGTTATACCCCCCCCAAAAATGATGATGAAAATTAGGGCTAGGTCAACCATTTCGGTCGACCGACGCCTCGAGTTTGGTCGACCGAATCCGGCGAACTAGACTTGCCGAACCGTGTCTGAACTCCTTATTAAGAGGGCTTCCACCCCCATTCTCTCACCTTTTCACCTCTATTCATCATCCTAACCTCCTCTCAAACCCTAAAACACCCAAGCTCACCCATTTCCACCCTAACAACCTCCTTTTTCTTCCATCCCCACAAGATCCAGCTTGTTCGTCATCGTTTCGGGACGAAATCTCCGCAACGGTCTGTGCATCCTTGAAGCCATTCCTAGGGTTCCAGATTGTGGAGAAGAGGTTTCCACTACATTTTGGTGTGACATCCGGTCTCCATCTTCATCCCAAGGGCAGAGGCTAGCAATCTAAGGGTTTCCACCGAAGTTTTCAAGTCTAGGATGGCGCCTTGAAAAAGTTCTCAGCGTCCTACCCGGGGGGAGTCAAGTGCCAGGGGAGGTGAGGCTCCAACTCCTCCACCACAGCAGTCTCCCACACCTCCACGTGCACCGCCACAGTGCCCACGGCCCATACTTGACCCCTGTTTGGTCGATTTTGGTGAGATGCATGAGTTCTTTCCAGATCTAAGTGCTATTTTTGAGGTTCAGAATGGTTGGAGTGATTTTGTCACAAGGTATACAAAATATTATACCAACCTTGTACAATAGTTCTACGGCAATCTAACCATGAGAAATGAGGCTATGTACATTGTTGTCAAAGGAGTTTAAATTCTTATCGATCCAGAATTATTTGAGTGGGCCCTTGGAGTTTTAGCTAGGGGTGCATATATGGTATGTGGCCATGGCCTCGTTGAGGACACCTTTATGCTAATGACCTATAGTGAATACGTGCATGGGGTTAGTAACTTGATCAAGTTAAATGCCAATTATTTCCCTCCACTATAGCACATTCTGCATCACATGTTCACCGCCCTCATCTATCCCAAGGGTGGAAGTCAAAATGAAGTCACTGAAGTGCACCGATTCCTATTCTATCATGTGATGAATGGGGTGATCATCAACATGGGTCGCCTTATGACGAGTTTAGTTGGGTCCTGCCGTACCCAAAGGAGGCGATCTCTACCTCATGCATCACAACTGACTGGGGTTTTTATTTATGCTAGCTAGGATTAGCTTGGCCGATGAAGTTTTCATTCCTATGCGCCAAGATGATGTGTACAACAAACACAAAATGTTCACATATTTTGGCTACTATTGGGGTCCTGATGGCGAGCTCCACAGAGATGTGCGGGTTCATGGGGAAGAGTCTAAAAATGATGAAGAAGAAGAGGAAGGCCAGCAGGAAGCTCAAGGGCAATTCCCACCTCCAGTTCAGCCCGAGGAGCAGCCACCTCCTCCTCCACATGCAGATCCGGATATGCCACCTCCACCTCAGTTTCATTATGGGGAGTCCTCTACTCAGGGTGCCGGACAACCCTCTCGGGCAGATTATGAGGCTTTTGATAGGCGTCCTTCTAGACTAGAAACTCGCATGGACACTTTTGGGGAGCAACTCTCTCACTTTGGTAGTAACATTGACACCATGGGTGATATGCTTGAATCCATGTCTGATCAGATTGATTCCTTCTCCACCGTTTTGGATACCTTGTCCACTCAAATGGCCACCCTATCCACTCATATGACCACCCTTACCACCAGCCATGAAGACTCCCGCCATGCTTTTCACATCATGAACAACATTCTTCTTGACATGCAGCATCGTGACCAGGCTCGTGACAACACCCTTGCCAATATTCAGCATTGTCTTCAGTATCAAGATCACATTCTAGATGATATCTGACGCCATCTTGACTATCGTCCGCCTCCAACTGAGCCTTCTCATGATGATGGTGCCCCAAAGGACTCTACTCCTCCTCCTTAGTTGTTGCCTCCACGGTTTTCAGTTTCACCATGGTCTACTTTTTCTTGTATCCCCTCCCCTTTTTTGATGATGCCAAAGGGGGAGAAGTAGCTAGTCTAGGCTTATATAAGTTATCCATGTGTTGAATGCTTGTATGCATGTATGCCATTTGGGATTGGCATTTGTGAGTGTCACTTGCATTAGTTGAGTCATTTAGTCATTGCATTTTGTGTTTGTTGCATTCATATGCCCTAGAGTCATCTTGTGTCAGCGCATGTCATGTGATATGTAATGACAATTGGAATTAATGAAATGCACTTGTTAGTGGACATACATGTTGGTTCTTGCCCTTCTTCTCAATTTCAATTTGGCAAATATTATTGAATGATTTGTGTTGGCTTGAATGGTTTGAATGATGCGGATTATTGGATTATTAACCCTCCATGGGTTCTATGTATATCAAATGGTGTTGGATAAAAGATAGGTCGTCCCGTCTGAAATCCCTCACTATGCATGACTGCAAACTCCGCCACATACAAGAACCATGTGGGAGCTTGCAAGCATATAATGTGTTGATTTCAGGGTTCCAAATTTGTTTTAAGGCACGCTAATGGTTTTTATGTTCTAGAGCTTTGTCATCATCAAAATGGGGGAGATTGTTGAGTCACTCCAAGTGATTTTGATGATAACAAAACCCTAGACGTGCTTTCTGTCTCGTGCCATGCATATTTGATCAAGAGTGAAATCAGAATGTATCTGAGGCTATTGTGCGTTAGTGTTTTTGGTGATAACAAAATTCTTGATGTGACACAACCTTGGACTTAAGCAAGCAAGCACATTCGCATTCTAAATGGGCCAATTTGGGCCGCCGCTCTCTCGTCGCTCACCCAAGCCCGGGGTAACTTGGCAATGCCAAGGTGAAGATGTGGGGTTGGGCCCTTGCTGGTAGAGGGCCAGCAAGGCCAAGGCTTGATTCCCAAAAGGATGTGGAACCCAATTCAATGGGGCCGACAAAGTGCCAAGGGCACCGGTTTCACTCTTCCCACGGTGATCACTCAAGGCAACGGGGCTTGAGGATCGGGCTCTCTCTCGCACAACCAGCGGAGCTAAGAAACAAACATTGATAGACAAGCACAATGAGCAAGGGTTTAGAGCACTTACTCGACCGGTTTGAAGAAACCGGTCCCGCTCGGAGACGAGGGCGAGCGGGGAGGCGGTGGATCCCCACACGCCGCGGCGGTGTAGCTTGATCTGAAATTGCAAACGGTACAGCACTACTCCTCACGCAGGAGGGGTGATCTTGGGGTGGGGGTTATGCTTAATACGTTCAAAACTACCTCCACGCAGGGAGGGGCCTTCAGCCGGCCAAGCGGGGTGGGGAGAGATGCAAAGGAAACCGAGTTTCCGAGCTTCGCCGATTCTGTCTAGCTTCTGTAATTCTAGATAGGGAGTCGATGTTGATGCAGCCAATAAATCCACCGAGCTCAGAATCTGATAAGACTTGCGCCAAAAGATTGCTAACTGGAGAGGGGTGCAGCATGAATTTTTGAACGACGTTCTGATCTGGGGGCTGACTGCTCCGGCGACTGGAAGATGGATGCAGCTCTGGTCTCTGGCCGAGCTCAGTCTGAAATAGCAGGTTGCAGAAGCGGCCACGGTCTCTCCTGAGCTCTAAATCTGGCACCGCTAGACTCGTTGGAATCGTTGACGAGTCTACTTTGCAGAAAAAGAAACGGGGAAGTCTTCTAATGTCGGAGATGAGCTGGGTGTCCAGAGAAGTGGACGGTGGTTGGGGCAGACTGTGAGGAGGCAGACCGGCGTGGTTGTGGTAGAAAATTAATATCTCTGGTTGTCGGATGCCGAACGGAGCTCCGCCTTCTGTTCCTGGACGCTGACAGGGGGAGTAAGATCTTTTTAGAAGACCCTGAAGGCTGATTCCTTAAAGGTTCGTCGTGGGAGAGTCTTCTCTACCGCTCTGGCTTTTGGTCTGAGAGGTTCTGCACAGTCGGGGAAGAACAGCCTTCACGGACAGCCACGAACTCGGAATGGAGTGATTCCACCTCGCCTGCGAAGAGCACAAGGAGGCCTTTCCAGAAAGTTAGGCCACGCCACCAGCAGAACCAGGATGCAGTCGTGTACGTCACTGCAACAGAGTGCTATTCTGCAGGTTGGCCTGCACACAAAGCTGGAGTGGAGAAGAGAGGAGTGGGCGAACTTGGCTTGAGGGGAGAGGAGGGGTGCGACCTAGGGAGCAAGGAGGGAAGGGGAGATTCGAATTTGGGCTTTGGAATGAGTTAATTCAGCCTTGGGAAGGTGGAGATATGCTTAGGGAAGTGAAAGGGGTAGGTGGTGGTTGGAGGGTGGGGTTTTGAGTGGTGGAACTTCCTTGGGACTAGGTGAGGATTAAAGAGGGGTTGTGGGAAGTTGTGGGGAGTTAACGGAGGTAGGTGGGGGTTGGAAGTGGTTGAGAGGGGGAGGAGAGAGAAGAAAATTCGAATTTGAGTGTTGAGGAGAGAGAAAGTGGAGTGAAAAAGAGAGATTAAGAGAGGGAAGGGTGGGGAATCTCTCCCCTAGGGTTTCTCACCCAAAAAATGGAATCTCTCCACTAGATAAGGAGTGTAAACTCTCAAAATGGCAAGTTTTTTTTATTCATTGATTCATTACCTCCAAATGAAGGAAATGGGGCCCTATATATAGGAAACCCACATTTTACAATAAGACCCTGACAAAAGACTCATTGACAAATAACCGAAGGGGTAGGGGAGCTCATTGGGCCAAGCCCGAAGAAATGGGCCCAATTAGCACATTACACAGTCTAATGACACTCAAACATAGGAAAATAAATGCAAGACCTAGGGACATGACTCTAATAAAATGAAAATTACATCAATGACTCAAATAAAAATTACATTGGACTCAAAATTAAATGACTAGACCATGCCGGATGAAATAGGAGGTGATGTCCCCATCATACTCCCGGGGTGCGGAGAACTCGACTCCATCGAGTAAGTGTCCTTCCCTCCTTGGAGGGTGTAGAAGCGGTACTGCCCTCAAGTCTTCCGAACGAGACCGATCCATCCACCTGTCGAGATAGCGCTCGTATACCTTGCTCCTTGTGGTAGTGACTTGTTCATCCAATATTCGTTCAATGTGCTCACGCTGGGCTCTCTTGGCTGGTGGACTCTTCTCACGGATGGGTGCTCTCTCAACGGAGGGAATATGCTCAATATCCTTACTAGGTACCACCGTGGGTCCCTTGTATAGCACTAGGTCGGTGACATTGAAGGTGGGACTTATTCCATACTCCTCAGGGAGATCTAACTCGTGGGCATTTGCACCAATGCGCCTCAAAACCTGGAAGGGACCAGCCCCACGTGGCCTCAGTTTAGAGTTGGCTCCCGGGGAGAGCCTCTCCGTCCTTACCATCACAAAGTCACCTACATGGAATTCTTGGTGACGCCGATGAGAGTTGGCCAGCCTTTTATAAGCCTCATTCTTTTTGCTAATGTGCTTGCAAAGGTTTTCATGTGATTTTGTGAATGCTGTCCTTTTAGTGGTTATGGGTGGACCTGGACAACCATAGATGGACCTATCATGCCATGATGCCATATGGACCTTGATGAACCTTGGTGGGCCAGAGCAACCATATGTGGACTTATCATGCAATGTTGTCATGTAGACTTTGGTGGGCCTAGGTGGGCCGGGGCACCCGTAGGTGGCCCTATCATGCAAATTGGTGATAAATATCGGGGGACCCGGACATCCGTAGATGCATTTGACATGCTTAAGATCTATGATGAATAAAGGTGGACCATGACATCTGAATATGGACCACTCATACTTTCTACTTGACATGTGGGTGATATGAATGAATGGACCCAACATAGTGTTCATGCCAAGGGGTGTGGTAAGCCTAGACACATGCATACTTGTCCCAAAGGTGACTTCCATGTGTATAGGTGTGGGACAACCTTTGAACTCCCATTGGAAAGGATCGAATGGATCTAAGAAGGTGGTCATCATGGGGTGGGGCACAACCTTATTACCTAGGGATTTGTGGCCCAAGGTCATGGTTCCCAAGGTGTAACCCGGGTCTAGGATGGGGTGGATTGGGTCAAACATGGTGAGTTGGTGTAGGGAAAGGTGGGTGGTGGATAAAGTGTTTGGGTCACACGAGTCTCTTGACTCCCATTGGAATGGATCATATGGATCATAAAATGGGTTACCTAGGGGGAGGAACTCTATGTCCTCAAGATCCTTAAAAGGTGCTAAGTCATCCTTCTCCATGATAGTTGGGCCAATGTTCTTGGCAAGTGGGTCGGCCATGAGTGGAGGGCTTGGCTTTCTACCCGAGATAAGAAGCTCTAAATCGAGGAGAAGGTTGGGCTCATCGGGTGTAGGGAGGAATAGAAGGAGGTCGCTAGTGTAGCAACCAATGGTGCAAACCGAGGTGATAGACCCTATGCATAGGTGTAGGAGGCTAAGGCTCCTAGGTTGTTCGATCATAGGGGTCAACATGCTAGTCATCTCTAATTGCCATGCTATGCCCTTGAGAAGGTCCTCTAAGGTCTCCACTTGATAGGATGCTTGGATTGTGGTGTGATAGGAGAAGAAGGGCACTATGGGAGGAAAAACATGGGCCGGGATCTCTCTAATTGGGCTCTCCTTTAGCCAACTAATAATAGGTTCTCCTAAGATGAGCTTGCTCCCAACTAGTGAGGGTGATGTAAGGTGAGGGCCATCGTGTGATGTTTCTTCCTCAACATGGACTTGGGTTTCCTCCAAGGTGGGGAGTGGGTTTGGAGTGTCCTCAACTATTGAATTGGGTATGAGTTCTTCTTCCAAGGAGGTGAGAGGGGCTTTTGAGGGTGTGGTGATGATTGGGACATAGTGTATCCGGGGTGGTAGGTAGTAGGAAACTTGGGTTAGGATAGGTAAGGGTAGTAGTGGAGGCTTTGGTGGGAGTTGGATTGGGGTAGGGAGAGGAAGATGGGTGGGTTGAAGGGGTTTGGGTTGATTGGTTTTGGGAGGAGTGTCCCCTTTTTGGGGTGATGGAGAGGTAGTGGTGGGGGTTACCATGGGCCTAGGTGGAGAGTTGGCCATGGGGCCCAATTGGGTATGGGGGCCTATGATTGTGGTGTGGACTTGGAGGTGGGGTGTAAATGTAGTGGTTGGGGTGGGAGAGATGGGAAGTGGTAGGGAATGGGTGATTGGGGTCTTGGATTGACCGGGTGGGGATGAAGGAGTTGAAGTACTCCTTGGGCTTTTGTGATTTGAGTAGGAGGGAGAGGGTTGGAGAGTGTAGGTTTTCCTAAGCTCGACCTTCATCTCATCCCAAATGCTAATGGGGGCCTCCCTGCGGATCCTTCTTAAACCTTCCACAACTAACCAATGAGTTTTAGCTTGTTTGGAGAGGTGTGCCTTGGCTAGCCTCATTCTCCTTTCTTCATTCAAGGGGTAACTTTTAAAGAATTGGTCTAGGGAAATCTCCCAATCTCTATAAAGGCTTGGGCTGTTGGATCCATCAAAGGCGGGGGTTTTGATTTTTAAGTGTTCTAAAAATATGGTTTCTAGATTTCCCCAAAGGTCACTCTCATTCACTCTTGGTGCACGGCTATTTCCTTCAAGTCGATCGAGTCGAGACATGATATCTTCAAGCCGATTAAGGACATTAGGTAGGGCTTCTATGATAGAGGTGTTGCTACCCACTTTGTTGGCAATGGAGCTTCCATGAGGATTTGGGCTTCTTGGGAAAGTTGATGGGGATGAATATGATGGGTATGAAGTGGCCATTCTAGTGGACATGGGAGATGCAACCGAGGACTCTAAATGCATAAACATGCCCTAGGACCAACTTGTGGAGAGACAAGTTGTGAACTTGCTCTGATACCACTTGATGTGACACAACCTTGGACTTAAGCAAGCAAGCACATTCGCATTCTAAATGGGCCAATTTGGGCCGCCGCTCTCTCGTCGCTCACCCAAGCCCGGGGTAACTTGGCAATGCCAAGGTGAAGATGTGGGGTTGGGCCCTTGCTGGTAGAGGGCCAGCAAGGCCAAGGCTTGATTCCCAAAAGGATGTGGAACCCAATTCAATGGGGCCGACAAAGTGCCAAGGGCACCGGTTTCACTCTTCCCACGGTGATCACTCAAGGCAACGGGGCTTGAGGATCGGGCTCTCTCTCGCACAACCAGCGGAGCTAAGAAACAAACATTGATAGACAAGCACAATGAGCAAGGGTTTAGAGCACTTACTCGACCGGTTTGAAGAAACCGGTCCCGCTCGGAGACGAGGGCGAGCGGGGAGGCGGTGGATCCCCACACGCCGCGGCGGTGTAGCTTGATCTGAAATTGCAAACGGTACAGCACTACTCCTCACGCAGGAGGGGTGATCTTGGGGTGGGGGTTATGCTTAATACATTCAAAACTACCTCCACGCAGGGAGGGGCCTTCAGCCGGCCAAGCGGGGTGGGGAGAGATGCAAAGGAAACCGAGTTTCTGAGCTTCGCCGATTCTGTCTAGCTTCTGTAATTCTGGATAGGGAGTCGATGTTGATGCAGCCAATAAATCCACCGAGCTCAGAATCTGATGAGACTTGCGCCAAAAGATTGCTAACTGGAGAGGGGTGCAGCATGAATTTTTGAACGACGTTCTGATCTGGGGGATGACTGCTCCGGCGACTGGAAGATGGATGCAGCTCTGGTCTCTGGCCGAGCTCAGTCTGAAACAGCAGGTTGCAGAAGCGGCCACGGTCTCTCCTGAGCTCTAAATCTGGCACCGCTAGACTCGTTGGAATTTTTGACGAGTCTACTTTGCATAAAAAGAAACGGGGAAGTCTTCTGATGTCGGAGATGAGCTGGGTGTCCAGAGAAGTGGACGGTGGTTGGGGCAGACTGTGAGGAGGCAGACCGGCGTGGTTGTGGTAGAAAATTAATATCTCTGGTTGTCGGATGCCGAACGGAGCTCCGCCTTCTGTTCCTGGACGCTGACAGGGGGAGGAAGATCTTTTTAGAAGACCCTGAAGGCTGATTCCTTAAAGGTTCGTCGTGGGAGAGTCTTCTCTGCCGCTCTGGCTTTTGGTCTGAGAGGTTCTGCACAGTCGGGGAAGAACAGCCTTCACGGACAGCCACGAACTCGGAATGGAGTGATTCCACCTCACCTGCGAAGAGCACAAGGAGGCCTTTCCAGAAAGTTAGGCCACGCCACCAGCAGAACCAGGATGCAGTCGTGTACGTCGCTGCAACAGAGTGCTATTCTACAGGTTGGCCTGCACACAAAGCTGGAGTGGAGAAGAGAGGAGTGGGCGAACTTGGCTTGAGGGGAGAGGAGGGGTGCGACCTAGGGAGCAAGGAGGGAAGGGGAGATTCGAATTTGGGCTATGGAATGAGTTAATTCAGCCTTGGGAAGGTGGAGATATGCTTAGGGAAGTGAAAGGGGTAGGTGGTGGTTGGAGGGTGGGGTTTTGAGTGGTGGAACTTCCTTGGGACTAGGTGAGGATTAAAGAGGGGTTGTGGGAAGTTGTGGAGAGTTAACGGAGGTAGGTGGGGGTTGGAAGTGGTTGAGAGGGGGAGGAGAGAGAAGAAAATTCGAATTTGAGTGTTGAGGAGAGAGAAAGTGGAGTGAAAAAGAGAGATTAAGAGAGGGAAGGGTGGGGAATCTCTCCCCTAGGGTTTCTCACCCAAAAAATGGAATCTCTCCACTAGATAAGGAGTGTAAACTCTCAAAATGGCAAGTTTTTTTTATTCATTGATTCATTACCTCCAAATGAAGGAAATGGGGCCCTATATATAGGAAACCCACATTTTACAATAAGACCCTGACAAAAGACTCATTGACAAATAACCGAAGGGGTAGGGGAGCTCATTGGGCCAAGCCCGAAGAAATGGGCCCAATTAGCACATTACACAGTCTAATGACACTCAAACATAGGAAAATAAATGCAAGACCTAGGGACATGACTCTAATAAAATGAAAATTACATCAATGACTCAAATAAAAATTACATTGGACTCAAAATTAAATGACTAGACCATGCCGGATGAAATAGGAGGTGATGTCCCCATCAATTCTCTTTTAGTTGAGGTTGATGATATCAAAACCTTGGAATGGCCAATGGCCTAGCACCATTTAATTACAAAAGTGCAAGCACATGTACGCTCTCAAAACCATTTCCATCACAAGCTAATGCATAAACGAATCATGCCCCACAATTCCCAGAACAAGTCAAATAAACTCAAATTGAATGGAACAAAATGAGGACACAAAGTCTTTTGTATGTGGATATGATTTATGGGCTAAATGAATCTATTTTGCAGGAATTCCAGAGTTCGGTCGAGCAACTTGGTTGGTTCGGTCGACCAATCTGTCTAGCACTCAGGACTCTGTAAAATTACAGAATTGAAAAGTTACAGAATTGTCACAGTTCGGTCGACCGACCGACTCGCATCGGTCGACCGAACCCTTCGAAGCCCCTTTTGTTGACTTTGTTTCTCCAACATGTTCAAAGCCTTTCTTTTGGACTTTTATATTCCAAAGCCATCAGACATGCCTAAATTCGTGGATCTATATTTTGGCATGTCCCTTGACCAACCCAAGACTTATAAAAATATCTCTTAGGGGAAAGAAACCCTAATGATCTAAGGAGAAAAAGGGAAGGCTATCAAGGGAGAAAGAAAGCTCTGCAAGCACTACGTGAACAGTGATTCGTCTAAGGATTCTTCATCCATATCCAAGCTTTTCAAGTTCAATCTGAAGCCAATCAACCTCAAATCAAGTGAAAAAGCAAGTCTTGTTCAAGATCTGCATCATATACTCAGGGGGAGCCTAAATCAGAAGTCTTTCTTTCGTGTTTCATCTTCTAAAGTGTTTGAGCTTCAAGTTTGTGTTCTTTGTGGTTCATAAACATCCGTGTGTGTGTGGATCATTTCAGATCCATAGTTGTGTGTGTTGTGTCATTCAGATCCGTGGTTGTGCGTGGATCTCTTCAGATCTGCGTGTATGTGTGGATCTATCCAGATTTGAGTGTCTGTGTGTGTATAGTGTTGCATCTATTGTAGTGTGTGTGTGTGTTGTTAATCCGGTCATCGGATCATGTTGGAAACTCTGTTTTCATGTGAGTGTGTGTGTTGGGGTTTGTTCCCCGTATGTATGCAGGCGTCGACCTGCGTGTTGTTGGAGTTTTGACTCCGTGTTGGGGATTTATCCCCGTGCTGGTTTTCTAGCAGTGAAGCCTCACCGGGTTTTGGTGAGGGGTGGACATAGGTTGCCGTCGTTACATCCAAACCACCTTAAAATTCTTTGTGTCTTGTGGTTTGAGCTGTGGTTTGATTCATTTCTTCTACCTCCGTTCTGTGTGATTATTCTTGCTTATTGTTCTTCCACATTTGTCACTTCAGATCTAGCACAATCGATCTTTTCTAAATAGATATTTGGTATATCATGATAGATCTAATGTGTAATTAAACAGATATGAACTTCTTAGTTATTATTTTATCATATCTTTTTAAATCGGGTAAAGGTTTTCTAAAATCTGTAATCACCCAATTCACCCGCCCTCTTGGGTGTCATTGATGTCACGCCCCGAGCTTTTAATACAGCGGAAGGAATATCGGAACGTGAACATCTAGCATGGTAAGCCTCTCGCAAGCAAGAAATCAGAGTGCAAGACAATAACATAGAAGTAATTGCACAAGTAATTTTTTCTCAAATTTTAAACTTTATTTCATAACCATAATCAATTTACGCAAGATCACTTCATGACAACTTTCATCACTATGAGTCAAGAAAAACTCAAAATTGCAATATGACTAGACTAGACACTTTGGTCATCTAAGGCTTCTCTCATCTTGAAAACCTTCATTCACTCTCGGACCCGCTGCTAGCATAATCCGAATATGATTCACTAGTACTTCCTGAAATAGACCAGAAAATAGGTATGAGCACACTTGCCCAGTAGGTATCTTCGTATCAACATGAAGGCAATATTTAAGTGATTAATATCTTAGCTCTAGAATTAAGATAAAAATAAGAATGCGATAAACAATCGATATAAACCAAGATAACCAAGAATCATGAAATAACTGAGCAAATAGATGTGAGCAAGTATCGATCATGAATTCAAGCAAGATTAATCATATAGATGTAAATTTGGCCTTTCATGAACAAGAATGTACGAGCATGTAACTAGAAAGTACTTTACACAACCTTGTAATGGCTATGCATTAACAAGCATGTAAATTTCATAACGAGCCTCGTGATTTTCACTCATTTATAAGAGAAAGTACTCCCAGCGTAATGCAACGCCAGTATCATCATACCCAATGGTTTATAGCACGTTTCCGACCATCGACCGTGGGGGCTAGCATGGAGCCCTTGGACACAATCTGTGCCCGGTCTTGCATCTTCAAGTTATAAATTCAGCTACTTTCATGAGATATAACAATAATTTTGGCCAATAATTCAATTCCAAATAATGAGTTTCATGATCAAGTAACCAAGGAAAAAAATGTACCAAAATTTGATATGATTTCAAATAATGATTTAAAAGGACATTATGATACGGCGACAGTCCGACAGCATAACGGTACATTCATTATATTCCATAAGTTAATGTTAACCTTTTTAAGACAGTTTGGGACTCCAGATAATCCTAAGGTCATCTAGAAACTCAAGAAAACCAACCCCAAAGGTCAAACCTCGGGTAGACAGGTTTAGAGAATAAAGCAGTCGTAAACTGGACCGTTTCATGCAGAAAGCGGTCAGAGTCTAGATCGTTTCATTAATAGAGTCGACGCATGAAAAAGAAGTGTCGACATAGGAAAAATTGGCTGGAGCTTTGCGGTCTAGTGAATGGCCGCTTGGTATCCTTTAGTGGTCGTCCATAGGGCCGCTAAGGTCCAGAACACATAAAACACCGGTAAAGTGCTTTCTAGACAATTGGTTTTAATGGTACAACCAGATCGGCATCCTAGTGGGAATCCCATGCTCGCGGAGTCTTACAGAGGTCTTGAAACATAATCCCCTAGTCCGACAGAAGGAATATCCGACGGAGAGGTTCATAAGTCCAAGAGAGTGTGCCTATAAGTGCAAAGTGTAACTAATGGTCACATACCGGGGTATATGCCATGTACTTAAGAAAATGACTCATAGATGAGAAAGGATCGTGATGAAACAACGATCAAGTTAAAACTAGACAGGTCATGAGCCATGTGAAATGCAATTATAAAAGTGTATGGTTTTGGCATGAATTTAGTATAAGTTTAAAATGATCCCAACGTGCATAAGGAACATGAAATCAACTAGGATGATAGATTAACATACCCAAGTACAAGAATACAACATTTAAAATAGGTGTAAAACCTAACTAGCTAAGCTTATCATATGATATTTAGGGCTATTCTGTATTATGTTTTGGATTAACATAAACATAGAACTCAGAAAACGTAAACGGTCATGTGAGGACCATTTTATCGGGCCTAGCGGTCTATCGCAGGGCCGCTAGTGATTTCAGGCGGTCTTCAGGAAGACCATTTCTTCCTGTTTACGGTAAATTGCAATAAAAATCGAAATATGGCTACTCTAAGGTAAATGGATGCATAGTAAGATGTTCCAACAGGTAAATAAGACCTGATAACATCATATTAAGACATGGAGACACATGGGTAACCATGATTTATTACTTTCATTATTAAAGGTATGAACTATGCATGCTAAGTTAGCCCTAGATGTGGAATCGAAATAAAATATGAAATACTCTGAGTACAATGCATGAAAACAACTACAACTTGAGGAATTTTACTCCTAAGATCATATTTACGCCATTCATGAGGTAACCTACCTCTGATATGGACTTTAATTGTCGAATTTAAGGCTGGAAGTCAACCCTAATTTCTGCTCGTTTAGAACCAAACCAGCAACTTTGTGTCCTTCTAACTTCTGATCCTCTTCACCTATGATCACGAAACTGGGAGGGTAAGAAGATGGTACTAAAAGGAACAAATAACTTTAAAGAACCCTTATATAATTACCTCGTTTAGGGCTTCTAACTTGCTGATCAATCTGGCCCGATCGCACAGGTTCCTGAGTCGCTTGTACCAAACCAACGACTTTGGATGCCTCTAACTCCTCGTGGGCTTGATCTCCTAGAATGAAATTTTGAGGATAGTTAGACCTTAGTATTATAAACAAATCCTTCTAAAGAACCTACCTCAAATTCGTCCTCCTTACCTTAGTTCCACGCGAACCAAACGTAAGATTCGCACATGTGAAATCTTAGGTCTATTTATAGGGTTAGCTAGGGTTTTATGGATTTGGACGAACCTAGAGTCCAAATTAGGAGTAGAGTTAATCCTTAGAGAGTTTTAGAGAGTCATCCATGCCAGGCAGCTTTGATCTAAAGTGATTAGATCATCCAAGTTTTAATCTTTTTACGTTTTCTTCCATTCACAGAATTGGAGTTGCCTAGCGGTCTAGCTAGGACCGATTCTTGGCTCAAGCGGTCGCCCGATATACCATTTTTATCCTTGGGCGCCGAATTTGAAATACTTCAAACTCTTGGTTATATATCTGTATATTTATCCTCTAATTAGTATATTTATCCTCTAAATTTCGTAAATAGCCTATTTTAAGTTTCTAGAATGTGGGCCAAACCTTATGGGCTTGGTTTTGGGCCATTTTGGTCTTATTTAAAATGCCAGGTTAATTAATAAATATTGGCCTTATTCTTTGGTTTTAAATTAACCCAAATTCTTTTAATAATCCATTTATCTCTAGAAAATCTTAGAAAATCTAAATAAATTCTAGAAAATTCTAAAATATCATATACAAAATTTTGGGGTTTTACACCCTCCCCCACTTAAGAGAATTTGGTCCCCAAATTCTAATACATGGGATTTAAGGGGGAGTGTACTTACATTCAAAGAGATCGAAAAACCTCTTGAACATGGCTTCCTCTGTCTCCCATGTTGCTTAATGTGGGCATGATTTGGTCCACTGGACTTTGACCATGGGAATGGTTTTATTCCGAAGTTGACGTACATCTTGTTCAATTATTTTGATTGGCTTTAGCTCGTACGTCAAATCCTTTTGGATCTCCAGATTATCATAAGTGATAACGTGGAACGGATCATAGACATATTTCTTTAACATAGAGACATAGAATACATCGTGAACTCCAGCCAATTGAGGAGGCAAAGTTAGTTGATACGCCACCTCACCCACTCTTTCAAGAATTTTAAAAGGGCCAATGAATCTTGGTGTATGCTTGCCTTTGATGTCGAACCTTCGAATACCTTGACCCGAAGAGATCTTAAGAAATACATGGTCACCTACTTGGAATTCCAGGTCACGCCTTTGATTATCAGCATATGACTTCTATCTATCTTGGGCTATCTTGAGTCTTTCTCGAATTAGTTTAACCTTCTCAGTAGTATCCCTTATCAATTCTGGACCTAGAAGTTGTCTTTCCCCAACTTCACTCCAGCAGATAGGTGAGCGACAGCTTCTCCCATATAGTGCCTCAAATGGTGCCAATTGAATGCTAGCTTGGTAACTATTATTATAGGTAAATTTTACTAGAGGTAAATGGTCGTGCTAGCTTCCACCAAAGTCTATAACACATGCCCTTAGCATATCTTCTACAACTTGATTGGTTCTTTCAGTTTGTCCATCAGTTTAAGGATGAAACGCAGTACTAAAATTCAATCGGGTCCCCAAAGAATGTTGCAGACCCTTCCAGAATTATGAAGTAAATCGGGGATCTTGATCGAAAATAATAGTGACAGGGACACCATGTTGTTAGGTGCGGATAATGAGACAGACGCAGATCCAGAGGGGGGTGAATGGATCTTCTAATGATTTTTAGCCAATTTAAAAACCGTATGAGATGATGATCACAGATTCGATGGACAAATACTCAAACATCAAAGATGCATGCCCCATCAATCACTAGAACATGGACAACCAATAAGATCACGTTCCTAGCATGCATCTAGCGAGATCAATCAACCAGACAAAGCAATCAAACCATGATGGACAATGGATTTTTTAGGTGGTTCGGTCCACAGACCTACATCCACCCCTCACTCCAAACCGGAGTGAGGCTTCCACTAGCAACAACTAGAACAGCAGACTCAGTCTGCAAACAAACGCTGCCAAACAATTTGACAAATCAAGGGAAACAAATCCCTTAAGCCAAGCTCTGCAGCCCACAAAAGCTTGACACCTGGACTTCCTACCCACAAGACCAGAACCGGAGGGTGAGCCTCCCTTCCTCTAAACCAGAGGGAAAACATAAGTGACACCAAGTCACTTGCCAACCGGAGGAAAACCTCCCTTCCTCCAAACCGGAGGGAAAACTCAAGTGACACCCAGTCACTTGCCAATCGGAGGAAAACCTCCCTTCCCTTAAACCGGAGGGGAACTGCTAGTGATAGCCCGTCACTGGTAAACCAGAGATCACAGATCTCTCTTCCTCCAGACCAGGAGGGAACCCGACCTCAAACCAGAGGATCGAAAGAACAAGTATGGTAAAGGCAGAAAAGGGAAAACCAAAACAACAAAGGGAAAAACAAAAACCAGTTAGCTCCAATGAGCACAGTCGTTCTGGATTTGATCCACGAACGGACTAAACAATTCTTCAAGAAAAACTCTCTCCTCTCCACTTTTCAATCTCTAGATCTCTCTTCCTCTTTCCTTCTCGAGCTCTCTTCTTTCTCTGATGTTCTCTCTTTTTCTTCTTCTGCTGGCTCTTCTTCTTCTTTTCTTTCTTCTGCTACTCTCTCTGCTTCTATTTTCACGATCAGCCTTCTTTTGAGGAAGAAGACTTCCTTTTATAGCAGCAGCAAGCAGGTAGGGCGTGTGCTCTCGACGATTCCCACCCAGAAGGTTTAGTCCACATGGCAGCATTTCAGCATAGTGGTTCCACGTGTCACGATCAGGGCCATCTCCTATTCTTGGATCACGTGCATCATTAACCTCCTTGAATCAGCAGTCCTGTTAGAACAAATTTACTATTAGTGTAAGTTAATTTATCTGACAGGAAAGACTGAATGCATCGAGTCACTTTGATGAATGAGCTGAGCCTGTACAGACTTGATGCATCAATTGAAATGTGCACATATGAGAAGGTATGTACAATGAGAATGAATGTACAGACATTACATTCACGAGTGTACATACTTCAAATGCATGAGATGCAGGCAACGAGTGAGTAGACATGAAGTGAATGCAATGCAGACACAAGAGTGTATAGACTTGAAGTGAATGTGATGCAAACATAAGGAGTGTATAGACTTGATGTTTACGTGCATGAGAAACCAATGTACAGACTTGCTGTGCTTGCAGCAGACGACACCAGTGTACAGACTTGCTAAGCTTTCGCTAAGTCTGTATAGACTTGATCATGCAGACGACGACACCAGTGTACAGACTTAGTGCAAACGGAATGTGCAGACTTTGTAGCATGCAATGAAGCAATGCACAGACTTAGAGTGAAGCACAAACATATGCAATGTATAGACTTGGAAAGGTTGAACACCAACAGGCTGCAATGTATAGACTTTGATGCGGCTTCAAAGCAACCATGTGCAGACTTTACCGATGTACAGACTTAGTGTTCTGAACGTAGGTAAAGGTAAGAAATGTATAGACTTCAAGTGTGGATGACCAGACAATGTATAGACTTGCACATATGCATGAACAAGTGGCGATGTACAGACTTGGCCAATGTGCAGACTTGAAGCAAGGGGACGATGTGTAGACTTGGCCAATGTACAGACTTGAATGCAAGGAGACGATGTGTAGACTTGGCCAATGTACAGACTTGAATGCAAGGAGACGATGTGTAGACTTGGCCAATGTACAGACTTGAATGCTCCATGCACAAAGACGCTGAGTGAGACGATGCAGGCTGTACAGACTTCGAGTGTGTGCTACAGGACAGTGTATAGACTTGTGTGTGTAGGGTAGACAAATGGATGTACAGACTTGGGCTGTACAGACTTCAACTCAAATATGCATAGACACTAAGTGAGACGAACACGGCGATGTGCAGACTTTAGTTGAACGATACATGCAGAAGGAATGTATAGACTTGATGGCATGAGACATGCACAAGCTACAACGATGTATAGACATGATGAACAATGCAATAAGACTCTGTACAGACTTGGCCAATGCAAACTGTGCAGAACTCTGTACAGACATTAAGTGGTGCATGAATGTATAGACTTGGATGTGCTGCAAGGGCTGTACAGACTTGAAGAAATGCATGACTATTGCATGTACAGACTTTGTGTGGCCCTATGCAAAGACAATGTACAGACTAGACTGCAATGTGTAGACTTGGCATAAGCATGAAGATAACAATAGAGAGTGTATGGGCTTGCTGTATGCATGAACTACCCTGTACAGTTCATATGCCCAAAGCAGAACAATCATTCAGACACAGATTCATGATATGCTATCATCAAAATCATGGAGTTCAAAATCATGTCACAGATGTTCAGATTACTCATAGTGTTTGCTATCATCAAAATCACAGGGGCACAACAATCTCCCCCTTTTTGATGATGGAAACACTATGAGTCACACTGGCTCATGTCAAACTATTCTCCCCCTTTGACTTCATCAAAAAGAAAAATAGTTTGAGATGAGAAATACAAGCATACATGATATGAATAAAGAAAATACTCCCCCTTTGACTCAGTCATTTAGACATGAAAGACACAGAGGCAGTTAAACAATGAAGCACAAATCAAGACAATGTTGCAGATGTATGCTCTCTTATACCAGCCAGATCAAATCATGCACAACATGTGAAGGATAGCCAAGAAATGACAAGCAGGTTAATCTCCCGCTTAAAGCCAGAAAGGAGTTGAGGTATGTCAAGAGGAGATAAGCATCTATCAGTAAAAGTACATAGGCACTCAAGGATTACCACAACCTGTAAGCACAATGAATAAATGAGGAAGAAGGATTTTCATTAGCACACCAAATTCATAAATCTTTGTAAACGAATTTTAGATTCTTCAATTATAATAGATTATGAATGAGTTTAAACTTACCATCATGATCTAAGAGTGATGTATTCAAAGTTTATCAAGAAAATTCAATGCTCATATCTGAAACACATTTTAATAGAAATGAACCAAAAACTCATCTGATATTCATGTTTAACCTCCTTCCATCTTACTCATTTAAATTCAATGACTCCTATGGAAGTTACACAAGATAACATTGAGATTAAACAGAGATTAATGTGTTTGAACTTGTCTTTAGTTTTTCAGAATTTTCTGATACCAATTGAGCAGCACTTATTTTTCCTGAGCAAGTTTGGTTCAGTCAACACCTTTTTACATGAGGCACAACACGTCTTAGGTGAAGTGACCCAGTTACTCAGTGTGACAACCATATTACCTCTCAAGGAGAACATAGTTAGCAATGGAGTATCTTTTTACATGAGGAGACACCTTGATCAGAGGCCAGAATCCCCAGTTACTCAACATAACCATGCCATTGCTCTGCCAGATTTTCAATCATTTTTATAAGAGAGGTAACTATGGCACTTCATGACATGGGCTTGCTCTATTTCTTTGATAGAGAACCCAGTTTCTCTGTGACCAAAGTCATTGCTCTTGCATAATTTTCTTTCTTATATTTTCAAGTTTTCCAGACAAAGCTCAGTACACTTAATTGTTTAAGAACAATATTCTCTACATGTATCTTAACCAAAGATAGCCATGTCTTTTAAAAATTCAGATTTCAGAAGGTTTTGCATGAAGTTCATGAGACAATTGATTAAGATTTATTAAGCATGATGATTCAGATATTTTCAAGAATTCTTAATCTAGACTTAGGAAATACATTAGACTTAAATCAATTTGATTTATCAAAACATTCTTAAGCCAGTATAATAGAAGATTCTTCTTTTCAGAATATGCCTGATTTATGACTAGGGTGCACTGACTAAAATCTTTCCTCATTTAGATGAATCATTGACATTGTCAGGAAATCAGTGGAGTCAACAAAGCATTTTTATTGAGAGAATAGCAAAGAGCAATCAGAAGCTAGCATTAAAGACTAAAATTCAGTCAGATTAGCTTGGACCAGACTTGACAAGATATGAAGAAATGTGAATGATAGGAACAAGCTAGCAATTGAATTCACAGGAGGCAGAATCAATAGCTGAGTCTGGAATACAGACAGAACAGCTACACAAGTATAGACAGCAAGGAATTCAAGTGAACCACACAATTGCTAAGAGAATGGATCAGATTGTTAGACAGAAGGAGTTTAAAAGGTGAAGAAGTGATCAAACAGGAATGCTCCCCCTGTCTAGATACAATGAGTCATTTCTTTTTAGATTTTTCAATGTAAGGAAATGCAATGCAACTAACTACATGTATTCAAAGACATGCAATGTTTGCAATGAGGGCTGAACATATGACTATGTGACTCATGCTTATACAGACTGCCCTATCAAGCAATATGACCCATGGTACTAGGCGGAGATCTTGGTCTAAAAGACCATCTCACACATAGTAAGAACCTCCAGACAGATTTCACCCGCCTTTTAGTAGCTTACCATTTAATATACCAGGGTTATGCAAAGTGATGCAGTGCCAATGCAGTTCTATATGTAGTCAGTTACTTCTTTTTGGAGATTTCAGAATGATGATGTGCAATGCATTCACTATATGTATGCATATGCAATTTCAGACAATCATTAATATGCAAATCATGTATGAGGAGAATTCAGAAAATTCAAATCTGAGAATGCTGAACATTAAAGAATGTGCAAAAAAAAATAGATTTAACATGCTATGTAGTAAATCTAAGAACAGGAAGTGCATAGAATTTACCTGAAAGGGGCTTTATCAACTTGGGTGCCTTGGTTTAATTTACCCCTCTTTATTCCTCAGTCCAAGGCACACCTGCAAAGTTTTTGATCATTTTGATCCTGCAGGGACCCAAGCAGCTTTGGGTCCTCCGTTAGCCCTGACAGGTGTTCTGAACAATCTTTTAGCCAAGTTATCATCATGATCCATCAGGTAACAATTGTTCATCGAGTGACCAAACTTCCCACAATATCTACATGATGTGACTGGTTTCTGGTTCTTATGATGCATAGTAACAACAATATGAGGTTTATAAACATGATCATAAGATTTTCTGTTGTATGCATGAACAGTTTGATTCTTATTCTTAATCAGCCAACATTCAGCAGATTTGTGACCTTGCTTACCACAGTTATAGCATGAAAATTTCACAAAAGGTTTTGCAGGGAGTTTGACAGCATGGGGGTTTACAGAATTCTTCTGAACATGCCAACAGTCCTTGACTGTATGGCCATTTTTCCCACACTCGAAGCATCTGGTATGCTTACCTTTAAAATCATTTTTACCCCAAGTGGATCCAAACCAGCACTCAGCAGCCTTGTGCCCAGGCTTATTGCATTTAAAGCACACAATGTGCTGACTCGAAGCAAACATGTTTGATGGAATCGTCGATTCAAGATTCAAAGTTCGAGGTTGAATTTGAAGGGATTGACAAGCGGCTTCAACAAAATGATCAAATAGATGTTTTTTTTAATTGGGCCACATGTATGGGCTTAATGGGTCATGTTTTATGTTTGTAGTAATTATGTCCACAAAAATTTATGTAAGAGTCTTTTTTTTATTTTATGTCTTTTAGTCTTCCCAAGAGAGTGTCTTCCCAAGAAAGGTATGAGTGGTAGGAAGTAGGTGTTAGGTGAGTTATCTTTTGGTCTTCTTTGTGGAGTCTATAAAAGGTCATGTAATCTTTGTTTAAGGCAATGAAGTGATTAGAATTTTTGGAAACCTATCTTTGTGAGGTGTGAAGCCTTGTTCCTGTGTTCTCTTCTCCGAGAAGGAGATGAGGTGAGATGCCCCGGGGTGAGATGCCCCTCCTATCCACCGTCCACTTCCTTCCCTCCATCCGGCTCTCTCTCCATCTCACCTCACTTGCCATCTCCGCCATCACCGGCCGCCATCCTTTCCTCTTCCTTCCTGCAGGGGCCGCAGCCCATCTACCACTTCGCCTCTGTCGCCACAGCCCTACCTTACCATCTACACCTAGTTACCCGTCGACCACTGTCCCTTTTCCCCCACCTGTTAACGGCAAAGAGTGCCCCTACAAATAAGCTCGCCGCTGCCAGCTCCGGCTACACTCAGGAGAGCAGGCGGCACTCACGCTTCCGGTCACCTGCTCGCCATCGCCGCACCCAGCCCTGCTCCACTTTGCCTACATGCACCTACTCACCGTCGTCCTCCTCTGAGAAGCAGCTGCGCAGACCTACTGATGCATCACGCTCGAGCCTCCACCACCGTCATCCATAGCACCGAGTCGAAGGAAGAGTCGGCTGCATCAGCCCTGAGATGGGGTTGGGTGAGAAGCCCCAACCGCACTTCCTCCTTCATCTCTGGCTACTCCGCTGCTGCCGATCACCACCTTGCCCCTCTCTCCCGCTGCCTTCACCATCTCCTCCCACCCCTTGCTACCACCACTTCCCCTACAAGTATCTTCTCCAGAAAAGGCACGGCCCACCTACACACGAATCTCCAGCACAGTTAACCCCCACGTCCCACACCATCTTCTCCACCTGCTCCCATGGTTAACACCTCCCAACCATTCGCACCTCAGACATGCATGGCGGGAAGAAGAAGAAGAAAAAAAATAGAGCTCCGTTTTCACCATCTGTCCCATCACTGTTGGCCACAAAGTAGCTTCCCACCATGCCCACATCTGCCATCCTCTCCACTCCCTTGGGCGGGCCCGTCACCCCACACCTATCATCCCATGCCCATCCCTCACCACCCCCTTCTGGCCACCACCTCCTCTACACCTCACCCAGCTTGGCAGTAGGAGGAGCTCGCCGTGTCACCCCCCCATACGGCCATGCACACCTCACGGTAGCGACCTCCCCTCCTTTGTCTCTCACCCTCTTTCTCTCACTAGCCTCCACCACACATGGCTTCCCCTCCCTCTCTAACACTCTCGCCATCCCCATCTCACATACCTTCTCCCCCCCTCATACAACCATTAAAACCCTGCACACAAGCTTCCTCAGACGTCCACAGCGTTCGGGTCTGAAAACAGAGTCTCGTTTTGGAGTTCTGTCCCGCCAGGTAAGACAGATGGGTCGACCCACCCAGCCCCCCGCTTCTTCTGATCCTATAGGAACCCACCCTACGCCCATCTACTTCTGAACCTGCAGGGACCCACCATCGTCATAGGCCAACTCCATCTGCAGGAGATCCTCCCTCCTCCCATTTCCAAGGTTCTACGCCTAGAACACCCCACAACCGATCACAACACACTCCCACTCTCCCACACCTCCCCCATCCCTCTACATACTTTATGACTTTACACATGATTTCAGATGAACCATGGGAAACCTGAATTCTATGAGGGTGCATTATGAGTTTTTTTTAGTTCTGTCAGAGATGGTATTAGTGAATCAAAGGCAACTGGAAGCATGTTTCCAAGGGTGCATTTATTGTGAGAAGGAGCTGCTATTCACGGAAGTATCACTCCGATTGATGAGATCATAAGTCAAACTCAAAGGCCCATCTTGAGTTCCCAGAATACTTTGCTTGCTGATGTTTAAGGCATGCCGAAGCACCTCAGTGATAGATTTCCAATCATACGAGGTCTTCTCGGTTCCATCAGAAGGAAGCGGTCAAAGGACACTCATCCTGTATGCAGTCATAGAAGCTTGCACATTATTTCTGATTATCGGTCGGGTATCATAGTGAAGATCTGAAAAAAAAAGGTGGGGAGAAGTTATTTTCGAAAAGAAAAAAAAAGAAGGGAGAAAATGAAGAGAAAAGAAAATCACACGATCCGAATTTTCGTTTCACATCAATGTTTCTTTTGGGGCCATGATGATTAGTAGAAGACTTAGCATGCATTTTATCATCTTGTTTCATGATGAAACATGCATTCATGAGATGACCATGCCTACCATAATAGTAACATAAAGCATTAGGCTTCCTAGTATCATGGTTTCTATCAAAAATATTTCTAGAATGTAATGTTCCACTAGCATGCTCATCCTTTAACTTCAATCTGCAATCTTCCATTATGTGACCTGCCTTCCCACAATAATAACATGAACTCTTTTTAGTATGAGTGTGTGAGGGATCATGTGACTTGTGTGCAGCATTCTTAGTACCAGCAGGTGTGTCTTTGTCCTTCTTCTGTAGATTTTCATTCTTTTTCAATTTTTGAGTTTGTTCTACAGTTTTGGAACTGACAATGGACTTTTGTGCGGTGAATTGAAAAACAGAAGGAGCAGAGGTTTTGTTCTGTTTAGAAGCTTTGACAAACACAGTAGAAGTTTTATTCCCATTACTCCTTTTGTTTATCGGACTGTAACCCAGTCCCTCTCTCTAAAAGCTAACATTATTTCCAAGAAGCTTATTCAAATTGTCCTTACCTTTGACAAATTTTGATAGAGAGTTTTTCAAATCTTGGATCTCAGAGTTTAAGACAGCAATATTAGCTTTATATTTGGACAGATCTGTTTCACAGGAAATGACTTGTTGATGCAAGGCATCATTCAGACTTTTGAGTTTTTCTACTTCCTATTTTAACTTTATTTCACTGTCAGCTTCAGATAGGGACCTGTTAAAATCATCAACTTCTTGTTGAAGGGATGTGATTGTAAGCTCATAGTTAGCTATCTTTTCTTCACAACAAGTGACATTTCCACTCAACATTAGGTTGATGGTTTTTAGACTCTCAATTTCTTGTTCAGCGTCCACCAACCTATCAGAGTTATCCATGCTCACACTTGCCTTTTCAATTGTCAATAGCCTATCTGACAGTTGGGTGTTTAGATGTTTCAACTCATTGATTTCCTCTTTCAGTTTACTATTCTGCTCTAGGAGTTCATCATCAAGTATCCATTCATCTGAGGAAAACTGGCATTTATAAAACATTTCTTGTTGTTTTTCATATTGAAGTTGGTCGAGATTTTTCTGAATCTCTAGATTTATTACTCTATCAGCCTCCAGTTTCTCAGAAATCAATCTGTTTTCTTTTTCAAGACTCATAGATTTGTGTTCAAATTCCTTGAGTTGGTTTTTGAGTATTTCATTTTCAGATTTCATGTTTTCTAATTCAGAGTTAACACACTCTAAATCTTTTATCAACTTTTCATTCTGAACAACATTATTGTTATGAGCCTGATCATCAATCGAGCTAAGTTTTTCTTTTAGTTCAGCAATTTCCCAAACAAGCTCTTTTTTTTATCAAAAACCTTTCCTAGGTGCATTAGTAATGCAAAGCTAGGAGGTATTTTTATTCATAAAAAAGAATCACAAGAATTACATTGTACGGATGCTAGGCATTCCTAGCTTATCCAACCGGGCAATGCCTCTTATAGCACTAGGAAGCTGCTGCTGTGAGGAAAAATAAAGATTACATTTGTTTGTGCAAGCTAGATTGGCCAAAGAATCTACCACCTTATTCGCTTCACGGAAGATATGTATGATGGTATCATTTGCAGTGAGGAGGACCCGGATTTCCCTCACATACTTCAATATTTCCCAAGGACAGGGAACCTTTTGGTTAATAACTTGGACCAGGATTTGGGAGTCACATTCAATGGTGCTCGGGTGTGTAGTAATAGTTCTCAGATATTTCAGACCATCCTTAAGTGCTCTAGCCTCTGCCATCATGCTGCTAGCTAGAGCATAAAAATGGGAAAAAGCCAATAAGATTGATCCATGTGAGTCCCGGATAACACCACCCCCACCTGAAACCTGAGTAAGCTTGGAGGCACCATCGGTGTTCAGTTTAATGTGAGGCCAGGGTGGGAGTTGCCATTTGATGAGCTTCACCTTTGGACTGTTGTTCCTGATTGACTGAATTCCACAAGCAGCTAGGACTATTTTTCTTTCATGTTTGTCTTCCCTAAGCTTTGACATTGCTAGTGATTGCCTTACCTGGGAGAGAATTTTTTGGATCATGTGCTGGATCTTTGGAGGCTTTCCATCATGGAGGACAGAGTTTCTAGTAGTCCATATCTCCCACAAGCTGAAACCAGTCAGAGCTATAATGAAGAGACCAAACAGAGATGTACCAGCAACATTTTGAATATTTTTGGAAATAAGTTCTCTGACTGTCCGACCACCTAGCTCTAGACCTTTGTTTTGAAAGAAAGACAAGATGTTCACAGCCCAGTCACTGTTAATAAAGAGGTGGTTAGTATCCTCTTCTTTATGGATATGACAGCAATTGCATTTGGAGCATATAGGTATACCACAAACTTTAACATTCTGATCAGTGGGCAGACAGTTGAAGAATACTTTCCATATATGCAGCAAAATTTTGGTTGGAATCCATGGGGACCAAATGCGATTCCAGTTTACATTCATCTCCATAATATGTGAGTGTTGAGTTTGCTTTAGATTTTTATAAATGGATGAGACAGAATAGTCACCATTTCCTGATAATGACCAGATGAAGTGATCTGAATGAGGAGTCAGAATGGATGGTGTCAAAGTTCTCCTGATCTCAACTGGTAGGTGGAGTTCCAATGCATTAGTGTCCTCTGGCCTTGGAGTCATAAGTATGTCTTTTACAGTTGCATTTGTGTTGATGGTGCTATCAGTGCATATATAGGAAGCAAGAGTTCTGTTTCCCAGCCAAGTATCCAGCCAAAAATTAGTTTGAGCCCCATCACCCAGAATGACCCTCTGATTATCCTGGATGATTATTTTTGCTTTAGACCAGCTACTTTTATTTATGCCCTTCATGCTTTTGAAATTAACCTCAGAGAGATGTGCATTCTGAATATACTTGGCCCTGAAAAACTCTGCCCAAAGGGATTGAGAATGGAGACCATTCCATAGCATTTTGACCCGAAGTGCAAGATCCATATGTCTTAGGGACATAATCCCAAGACCGCCCTGTACAATAGGTTTGCATACAGAATTCCAAGATTTCCAGTGTTTACGGTTGCCATAATTAGAGGAGCCCCAGAAAAAATTGGCAAAGGATCTGTCCATCATCTGATGTATGCCTGCGTGTAGAGGGGTGGATGCCAGGATATAAATTGGGATGGATGACAGAACATGTTTGATCAAAATTAACCGAGCACTCTGTGAGAGTAATCTAGCTTGCCAACCTTCTATTCGCTTCTGAATGGTGGTGATGATGCCAGCAAAAAAAAATTTCTTGGATCTGCCCAAAACCAGAGGGTAGCCCAAGTATTTTTGAGGAAAGGTTTGTCTAGAGAAACCTGTTATGTTTTCTAGTTTTCTACTGAGGGTGGAGTTGCAGTTTGAGTGTAGAAGAAAACCACTCTTGCTAGTATTGATCAATTGCCCTGATGCTTCCTCATACGTTTTTAAGGAGTGCATGAGTTGACGGATTGATGTGGCACTGGCATTGGCAAATGTTAATGTATCATCAGCAAATAATAGGTGCGATATGGGTGGGCACCTCCGGGGGCCAGAATACCAACCCACTTTACCTTTGTCAAATTGGTCCTTGAGCAACCTGCTAAGTGACTCTTGGGCCAGAATAAAAAGAATGGGGGCAATGGGATCACCTTGCCTGAGGCCTCTGGTAGATTTGAAGAAACCAGCTAGTTCTCCATTTAATGCTATTGAGAACCAGCAGTTAGTAATCAAGCTTTCAATCATATTAATGAACTAAGTGTCAAAACCAAACTTCTTCAGAACTGCAACAAGAAAATCCCATTCAATTCTGTCGTATGCCTTGGCCATGTCCAATTTAAGAATGACATTGCTACCTCTGGTTTTCCTGCCTAGTTCTTGCACCAGTTCTTGGGCCAAGGCAATATTCTCAATGATGTGCCTTCCTTTGACAAAGGCTGTTTGTTCCTTTGAAATGATTGATGGAAGAAGTCTGCTAATTCTGTTGCTGAGGATTTTAGAAATGATTTTATGAGAGAAGTTGCATAAACTGATAGGCCTGTAATCAGAAATGTCATTGGCATTCTTTGTCTTTGGGATAAGGGCTATGACAGTAGCTGTGATACATCTTGGGAGAGGCTTTCTATCATTGAAAAATTCCTGAATGGCCTTGATGAGAGTGTCTGCAATTATATGCCATGCATGTTGAAAAAAACTGCCAGTGTAGCCATCCGGGCCAGGGGCACTATCAGGAGATATTGAGAAGACAACTTCCTTTATTTCCACATCAGTTGGGACTGCATTTAACTGTCTGTTATCATCCTGGGTCACAATATTTGGAATGTAGTTCAGACTGTCCATATCAACATGGTGGGGTTGGGAGGTGAAAGCAGTTTGAAAATGGGAGACAGTAATTTCCTTCATCTTCTGAGGGTCGGATGTTAAGTCACCCATGGCAGTCTTGAGATGGTTGATTACATTATTTCTTCTATTAGCTGAGGCAGTGGCATGAAAAAATTTAGTGTTTCTGTCTCCTTCAGCCAGCCACCTAATCCTAGACTTTTGTTTCTAGAAAATTTCCTGCTGTAAAATTCTTTCTGTGAGAATGTTTTTGGCACTTTCTAGGGATGAGAGTGTATGAGAGGATGGTTGCTGGTCATAGTTGTGTTCGGCCTGTAATACCATATCTTCTGCTTCCATTAAGTTTTTATGAACATTACCAAATATGTTCTTGTTCCAATCCCGAAGGGTATACCGCAAGGATTTAAGTTTGAGAACCAGAGTAGTAATAGCAGAGGAGGCTAAAGGACTGGTTCTCCAGGACTGCTCTACTGCTGAAAGGAAGAAGTCATGCTTTGTCCACATTTGCTGAAAATAAAATCTGCTTTTAGTAGTGTATTGTCTAGCCAATTTGACCAGAAGGGGGGCATGGTCTGAAGCTTCTCTAGAGAGGTGTTCCACAGTAATGGGAAAAGAATTCATCCAAGAGTTATTAGTGAGGACTCTGTCAAGTCTAGCCCAAATGCCATTGGAGCCTGTTTGCTGATTGTGCCAAGTGTATTTGGAGCCCATAAAACCTGCATCTAAGAGACCACACTCATTCATGCAATCCTTAAAGTCATTCATGGACCTGAATGACGGAAGATTGCCCCCCAATTTTTCATCAACTGCCATGATACTATTGAAATCTCCGGCCACTATCCATGGGCCATTAATAAGAGAGTTGGCATGAGTGAGAGATGCCCATAACTGAAGCCTTTCCACTGGAGTGCATTTGGCATAAATAAAGGATGCATAGAATTCAGGCAAATTGTGGGAGGTCTGTTTGATGGTAACTTGTTGATCATGCTGACATATAATATCAAAATTCAACTGACCTTTCCACATAATCCAGATGTGAGCTTGCTCTTCTTTATTTGCAATACATTTCTCCATACCTAGCTTCTTGCAGATTCTATCCATGTTGCTGTTATTAATTTTAGGCTCAAGAATGGCAATGCAGTTAACTCTATGCTCTTTGAGTAAGAGTTTAGCACGACCCACAGATCCAATCCATTTCCGATGCCCCTTATGTTCCAGATGAGAAAAGACATTAGAGAAGGGTTTTGGACTAGATCTTGCCTTCAGATCCAATCCTCTTCATTCCTCTGGTTATGACCCCCGGTCTGTCAGCAGGGATAGTTGTGATGTTGTCAATCTCTGCTTGGAGAGCAATGTTATTCCTGCATTCTTTTATCTTTTCCTGCGACTGAGGATCATTTAAATGATGTGTCTCCTGCTGCATACTGAAATTGGTGTCAGCCTCCGATGTGTAACTTTGGTTGCCAATTCTGACTAGGCTTATTTCAGATGGGGGCCTAGTATTGAGGGAGGGGGAACTTATGATAGTTTTGCCTTTGTCCAACCTATTAATTGTTGGGTGATCAGTGCCCTGGGGTGTTGGATTACAGGATATTTCAGGAGCATCGACAGTCTTTTGTGAGGACAGAGTGTGAATCTCCTGAGAACAGGCTTCGACATGTGTCTTGTTTTGGTCCTCAGCTTGATTAGGAGAATTCTCTAAGGGGAAGGGGTGCAAATCCAGAGATGAAGGATCATCCTTATCCTTAGTGGATTCATCAATCTGCTGAAGGAGTTGAAAGGTATTGCCGACCGGAATTTCTTCTTGTCCAGTAGCTTTCTGCAAGTGTGTGGATTCACAAACAAGCTCTTGATTCTCCTTTTTGTGTAATCAAATTTGTTTCATAAGAGTTTGTTTTTCAGATTTGAAATGATCTAAGTCTGAACTAACAGAATCAAAATCTTTTAATTGTCTTCTGAATATGTCATTTTCTGTCTTCAGAATTACCATGTCCTTACCTCCAGAATTAACATTCACATATTTATTCAACTTCTTTTTCAGAGATTTATTTCATTTTCTCACTTTTTCGTAAGAATCAAGCAAATCATTGTATGCTTCAATCCAATCATCCATATCATAATTTTCAAATTTAGAAGATACCTCATCATCATCTTTTTCTTCATTTTCTTCTTGCTGTCCATCAACGTCCACCATCATACATGTGTTGTGATTCCTGGTAAGCTTCAATTTCTCTAGAATCTCCTTGGCGGACCTGCAAGAAGAAACACATGAGATTAGAGCTCTGTCAAGTGATGCTTTCATTAAGTCTAATGCTCTAGAGTTGACAGAATCCTTCAATCTATCCCTATCAGTCCATTTAGATATATCCCTTGATAATTTATGAGGACCGTGAGTTATCACCTTCCAAAGGTCAGGATCAATTGTCCTTACATACAGATGCAATTCTTTCAGCCATAGATCAAAGTCATCACCTCTGAACATTGGGGGATTAGCCATCGAGAGATGATAAATGCACAGTAAGCAGATGAGCAAATCAAGCTACTAAACCAGTGAAAGAAAACACCAAGCACAAGAAACCCACTCTGAAATGCACCA
The DNA here is from genome assembly GCA_022559845.1 of Amorphophallus konjac. Lineage (NCBI taxonomy): Eukaryota > Viridiplantae > Streptophyta > Magnoliopsida > Alismatales > Araceae > Amorphophallus > Amorphophallus konjac. The sequence goes on from CM040122.1 coordinate 103,583,962, forward strand.
CAAAAGATGCAGGATCTGCTGCGGATCGTTGGATCCAATGCACATCAACCCGCTCTCATACCAACTGTTAGGTGCGGATAATGAGACAGACGCAGATCCAGAGGGGGGGTGAATGGATCTTCTAATGATTTTTAGCCAATTTAAAAACCGTATGAGATGATGATCACAGATTCGATGGACAAATACTCAAACATCAAAGATGCATGCCCGATCAATCGCTAGAACATGGACAACCAATAAGATCACGTTCCTAGCATGCATCTAGCGAGATCAATCAACCAGACAAAGCAATCAAACCATGATGGACAATGGATTTTTTAGGTGGTTCGGTCCACAGACCTACATCCACCCCTCACTCCAAACCAGAGTGAGGCTTCCACTAGCAACAGCAGACTCAGTCTGCAAACAAACGCTGCCAAATAGCTTGACAAACCAAGGGAAACAAATCCCTCAAACCAAGCTCTGCAACCCACAGAAGCTTGACACATGAACTTGCTACCCACAAGACCAGAATCGGAGGGCGAGCCTCCCTTCCTCCAAACCATAGGGAAAACACAAGTGACACCCAGTCACTTGCCAACCGGAGGAAAACCTCCCTTCTTCCAAACCGGAGGGAAAACTCAAGTGACACCCAGTCACTTGCCAACCGGAGGAAAACCTCCCTTCCTCCAAACCGGAGGGGAACTGCTAGTGACAGCCCATCATTGGCAAACCAGAGATCACAGATCTCTCTTCCTCCAGACCAGGAGGGAACCCGACCTCAAACCAGAGGATCGGAAGAACAAGGATGGTAAAGGCAGAAAAGGGAAAACCAAAACAACAAAGGGAAAAACAAAAACCAGTTAGCTCAAATGAGCACAGTCGTTCTGGATTTGATCCACGAACGGACTAAACAATTCTTCAAGATAAACTCTCTCCTCTCCACTTCTCAATCTCTGGATCTCTCTTCCTCTTTCCTTCTCGAGCTCTCTTCTTTCTCTGCTGTTCTCTCTTTTTCTTCTTCTGTTGGCTGTTCTTCTTCTTTTCTTTCTTCTGCTACTCTCTCTGCTTCTATTTTCACGATCAGCCTTCTTCTGAGGAAGAACACTTCCTTTTATAGCAACAGCAAGCAGGTAGGGCGTGTGCTCTCGAGGATTCCCACCCAGAAGGTTCAGTCCATGTGGTAGCATTTCAGCACAGTGGTTCGACGTGTGACGATCAAGGCCATCTCCTATTCTTGGATCACGTGCATCATTAACCTCCTTGAATCAGTAGTCCTGTTAGAACAAATTTACTATCAGTGTAAGTTAATTTATCTGAAAGGAAAGACTGAATGCATCGAGTCACTTTGATGAATGAGCTGAGCTTGTACAGACTTGATGCATCAATTGAAGTATGCACATATGAGAAGGTATGTACAACGAGAATGAATGTACATACATTACATTCGCGAGTGTACATACTTCAAATGCATGAGATGTAGGCAACGAGTGTGTAGACATGAAGTGAATGCAATGCAGACACAAGAGTGTATAGACTTGAAGTGAATGCGATGCAAACATAAGGAGTGTATAGACTTGATGTTTACGTGCATGAGAAACCAATGTACAGACTTGTTGTGCCTGCAGCAGACGACACCAGTGTACAGACTTGCTAAGATTTCGCTAAGTCTGTATAGACTTGATCTTGCAGACGACGACACCAGTGTACAGACTTAGTGCAAATGAAATGTGCAGACTTTGTAGCATGCAATGAAGCAATGTACAGACTTAGAGTGAAGCACAAACATATGCAATGTATAGACTTGGAAAGCTTGAACACCAATAGGCTGCAATGTATAGACTTTGATGCGGCTTCAAAGCAACCATGTGTAGACTTTACCGATGTACAGACTTAGTGTTCTGAACGTAGGTAAAGGTAAGAAATGTATAGACTTCAAGTGTGGATGACCAGACAATGTATAGACTTGCACATATGCATGAACAAGTGGCGATGTACAGACTTGGCCAATGTGCAGACTTGAAGCAAGGGGACAATGTGTAGACTTGGCCAATGTACAGACTTGAATGCAAGGAGATGATGTGTAGACTTGGCCAATGTACATACTTGAATGCAAGGAGACGATGTGTAGACTTGGCCAATGTACAGACTTGAATGCTCCATGCACAAAGACGCTGAGTGAGACGATGCAGGCTGTACAGACTTCGAGTGTGTGCTACATGATAGTGTATAGACTTGTGTGTGCAGGGCAGACAAATGGATGTACAGACTTGGGCTGTATAGACTTCAACTCAAATATGCATAGACACTAAGTGAGACGAACACGGCGATGTGCAGACTTTAGTTGAATGATGCATGTAGAAGGAATGTATGGACTTGATGGCATGAGACATGCACATGCTACAACGATGTATAGACTTGATGAACAATGCAATAAGACTCTGTACAGACTTGGCCAATGCAAACTGTGCAGAACTCTGTACAGACATTAAGTGGTGCATGAATGTATAGACTTGGATGTGTTGCAAGGGCTGTACAGACTTGAAGAAATGCATGACTATTGCATGTATAGACTTTGTGTGGCCCTATGAAAAGACAATGTACAGACTAGACTGCAATGTGTAGACTTGGCATAAGCATGAAGATAACATCAGAGAGTGTATGGACTTGCTGTATGCATGAACTACCCTATACAGTTCATATGCCCAAAGCAGAACAATCATTCAGACACAGATTCATGATATGCTATCATCAAAATCATGGAGTTCAAAATCATGTCACAGATGTTCAGATAACTCATAGTGATAGCTATCATCAAAATCACAGGGGCACAACACATGTAACTTAACAATCTCCTTCATGTATAAGGCAGCCAAAATATCCACAGACCATCGGCTTTTAATAGGTAATAAATGAGCCGATTTTGTTAAACGATCTATGATCACCCATACTCCATCATGTCCACCTCTTGATTTTGGCAGTCCCATGATAAAGTCCATCCCTATACTCTCGCATTTCCATTCTTAAATTTCCAAGGGATGTAGTTTTCCAACGGGTCTTTGATGTTCTGCCTTAATTTGTTGACAAGTGAGGCAACGTGACGCATAGTCTGCTACTTCCCTTTTCATATTGGGCCACCAATAACTCCTTTTGAGGTCTTGATACATCTTGGTAGCACCAAGGTGAATGGCGTACTTAGATTTATGAGCCTCTTCTAGGATCAATTTCTTAGTATCCAAATGATCTGGTATACAAACTCATCTCCTGAATAATAATCTTCCATTATTTGCAATAGAGAAATCCGATCGTTGCTCCATATTGACTTTGATCTCCAATAATATGGGGTCATTATTTGGAGTTTGACTAGATCTTCTATTAATGTGGGTTGTGCCCAAATATTGGCTATAAAGCAATCCTTTTTCTTCTTCATATTAATATCTAAATTCAACCGAGCAAATTTAGAAATAGGATTGGTCATACCTTTCATGAGACTAGATAGCTTTCCCATCAGTTTCCTACTGAGCGCATCGGCAACAGCATTCACTTTGCCAGGATGATATTGGATAGCAAAATCAAAGTCCTTAAGGTACTCCAACCAATCCCTGATAGGGTGCTAGGCCCGGATATAGAGGGGGGTGAATGTATCCCTCTATAAATATAGCCCAAATTATACTCAGATCTAGACATAGTTGCGGAATAAAACCAAATCAATTGATCGTATGATCAAACACTTGGAGCGCGCCTATCCAATCATCTAGCGGAAGCAATCAAACAGACAAACCACTACTCAAGAGATTTTTTAGGTGGTTCAGTCCACAGACCTACGTCCACGCCTCACTCCAAACCGGAGTGAGGCTTCCACTAGCTACAGCTAGAACGCAGACTCAGTCTGCAACAGGTGCTGCCAAACAGCTTGACCAGGGGAACAACCTCCCCTCTTCCTCCAGACCGGAGGGACACCCCAAGTGACTCCCAGCCACTTGGAACCAGAGACTAGGTCTCTCTTCCTCTAGACCAGGAGGGAACCACTGATGACACACAGTCACCAGCGAACTGGAGATCAGATCTCCCTTCTCCTGAGTCCACAGGAGGAACCCGACCTCACTACTGAGTATCGGAAGAACAAAGATCACAGTTAAAAAGAAAAATAATAAATGAAAAGTACAGCAATCAGAAAGCTGGAAAATGAAATCATAATGTGGCTCTCGCAGGAGCTGACTGGAGTGGATCTGATCCAACTTCCAGTAGGAACGATCTTCAGGTAAGCTCCTCTTCCTCTTCTCTTCTCTCTCACTATCTTTCTTTTTCTCTTAATCCTCACGAGCTCTATCTCTCTCTCTTTTTCTTCTGATACTTCTCTCACTCTGCCACTCTTCTTTTTCTTCTGCTACTTCTCTTCTCTTTCTTTTTCTTCTTGCTGGATCGTGCAGACTCTGTTGCTTCTATTTCGATCAGCACTCGATCCTTCTATTTCTTCTTCTTCTGCTCTCTGCCTCTCTATTTCTCTATCCTTCTTCACTCACAGTCTCGATCTCTCTTGCTCGATCTATTCTTCTGCTCAGGCTCACTCTTCTTCTTTCTTCTTCTTCTTATTCTTCTTCTTCTGCTTCTCTGCTACTCTCACCTTCTTCTATCATACTCTCCTCTTCACGATCAGTCTTCTTCTGAGGAAGAAGCTTCGCATTTATAGCAGCAGTGGCTAGGGCATGTGCAGGGCTAATGCTCTCCACGATCCTCGCCCAAGCTTTAGTCCACGTGGCGGCATCTCAACTTCTTGGATCACGTGCCAGGTGCCAACCTCGCATCATGTGCCCAGACACCTGCAGGATTAAAGAAGAGTTCAGTCGATCAACAAAGCATAGGCTGTACAGACTTGGCGTGCAGGCTACCAGACGTAATGTTCAGACTTTGCGTATAGCTGCTGGACGCTGTATAGACTTTGCTGTGCAAGCTGCCAAATGCAATGTAGAGACATTGCATGTAGGCTGCCACGATGTGTAGACATTGCAGTGTTGCTGTGGGACGTTGTATAGACTTTTCTTGCAAGATGCTAGACGTTGTATGGACATGCTGTGCAGGCTGTGGGGGATGCGTAGACTCTGCGTGAAGGCAATGCATGAACAAGTGATGCATTGTACAGACTTGATGAAAGCAATGCATGCACAATGATGCAATGTTCAGACTTTGCTGAAGGCTGCCAGTCGATGTATGGATTTGGCTGAAGGTAACGCTAAAGCAATGTTCAGACTTCATGTATGCAATGCAGTGGCGTGTACACACTTTGTGAATGCAAAGCTATAGCATGTACAGACTTCACATATGCAATGCAGAGGCATGTACAGGCTTTGATTTCATGCATGAGAAAATAATGTTCAGACTTGCTATAATGCATGCATGATAAAGGAGCAAACGGATGTATAGACTTTAAGTAAAGATGCATGAGCAATGTATAGACTTAGCATCTAACTAAGTATGCACAATGACAAGGGATGCTCAGGCATGCAGTCAAGGGATGTACAGACTTAGCAGCTAGATGCACACAATGTATAGACATGATCAATCTTTAACAGATGGATGTATAGACTTAGAAGATATGTGTGTGAAGCTCAACAATGTATAGACTTCAATGCAAACGGGATGTGCAGACTTTGTAGCATGCAATGTATAGACTTCAGCTCGTGCAATGCAGATAGTGTATAGACTTGATGAATGCCTTCCTAGCATGCAGATGTACAGACTTATGTTATGCGGCCAAACTATGTACATACTTGATGAGACGCTAAGTGAGACAGAGCTGGCTGTACACACTTTGAGAGACGATGCACTGTTGGCTAACGCTGTACAGACTCTGAGAGACGATGCACTATAGCCTAACACTGCCAGACTCTGTACAGACTTGCTAAGACTATGCATGAGACGCTGCCAGACTGTACAGACTTCGAGTGAGATGATGCATAAGATGTTGAACAATGTATAGACTTTATCGTAGGTAAAGTTAATATTGTCCAGACTTTAACGTAGGTAAAGCAGACATTGTATAGACTTGTGATCACACAGCAATGTGTAGACTTCGAATGCCTGCCTGCATGCGATGTACAGACTTAGTGTTGCGACACTAGGCCAATGTACAGACTTAGACCGCCTGCATGCTATGCAATGTACACACTTCGACCGCCTGCATGCTATGCAATGTACACACTTTGAATGCCTGCATGCTATGCAATGTACACACTTTGAATGCATGCATGCTATGCAATGTACAGACTTAGTGTTGCGACACTAGGCCAATGTACAGACTTAGACCGCCTGCATGCTATGCAATGTACACACTTTGAAGTCTTGCAAGCTGTGCGATGTATAGACTTGAAGTCTCGCATGCAATGCAGTGAGTAGACTTGAAGTTGCTGCATGCTGTGCAATGTGCAGACTTCCACAAGCAGACTTTCACAAGCAGAGAAATGCAACAGATATATGTGTATATGAATGCTTTATGCAGCAGATAGTTTGACTGAACATCAAATGCAATGCTTTATGATCTGATAAACTGACTGAACAGCAGAATGACTGAACATATGAAAGACTGCATTATGATATGATAAGATGACTGAATAACAGCAAGGTGACTCACAGTGTTTAACTCACATCAAAACCAATCATCATTATGATCTGATAAGATGACTGAATAACAGCAAGGTGACTCACAATGTTTAACTCACATCAAAACCAATCATCAAAACCACAGGGGCACAATAATCTCCCCCTTTTTGATGATGGCAACACTACACTGTGAGTCATTCTGATGACTCAAACTATTCTCCCCCTTTGACTTCCTCAAAAAAAAATAGTTTGAGATGGAAGTTAAAGCATATTGAGGACTCAGCCAATTTCTCCCCATGAAGAGATATGAATGCAAAGATGCAGATGTACCAAGAAATGCAATACCTCCCCCTAAAAATATGAATACAGGATCACAATTGATATGAACATGATTCAATATGACAAGGAAGCTCCCCCTGAATAAATGGAGTCTTATGATATAGATGAGAGGGAGACAACAGTGGCATTCAAGGATAAGTTCAGGTCAATGAATCAAGGACAGTGAGTAGAAGAGTTTCAAATAATAGATTTTCAAATAAGCTCCAAACACAAGAAATTCAGCCAGATTTTCAAGGAGATACCAATCTCATAAATCAATAACAGAATTTTTCAAAGTCTTCCATTATAAGGACTTATGAATGAACTTTATTGAACAGCATGGTTTAAACATGATTTATGCAAAGTTTGTCAATAAAATTCTGTATTTATATCTAAAATCACATTTTAATAAAAGTAAACCAAGCCCTCATATTATATCTTGATTAACCTCCCTTTCTCTTACACAATCAAATTTACTGACTTCTTTAGGAATTACATTCACTAGTATTGAGATCAAGCAATTATGAAGTCATGTGAATTTGTCTAGGGTTATAGCAATTTAGCTTTTGCATCAATATTCAAATATTACAATTTATTCAGCAAATTTTCATTCTACATATTTCCAGAGCACTCTAGTTCAGTGCACACCTTGTAACTAGAGGATATACGTTGATCAAACACCAATATCCCTAAGCACTTAGTGTGACTAACAGTCATGCTTTATCAACAGAGTTAACCTTTACACCTCATGACATACCTCATTTCATTTCTTTGATGAGTGAGATGTATTTCTCAGTATGCATGCCATTGCTCTGCCAGATTTAACAATCATTTTTAAGCATAGTTAACTATGGCATCTCATGACACAATCCTTTGGATATGGTTTCTCAGTGACCAAAGTCATTGCTCTGAGAATTATTTACCCTTTAGACATTTCAGAGAGCTCATTTACTTCAAAACAATATTACTTTCATGTACTTAACCAAATAAAGCCATGTATTCAATAATGTAGATTTCAGAAGATTTTACAAGACACAGCATGAAACAGTTGGTTGAAGTTTATTAAAACATGATTCAGATATTTTTTTAAGACATTTAAAGTCAAACTTCAATGAATACATTAAACTTAAACCAGCTGAGTTATTTCAGACATTCATAAAATCGTATAATAGAAGATTCCTAGTTCAAGTGTTTTCAGATTTATGAACGAGAGATGTCCCATTGAAATCTTCATGAATGACTGATGGAAGAGGTCTTCAAGAATAGATGCTTTTGAAGCTCAGTGTTTTCAGATATGATCAAGGTTTGTCAATAGAATCCATGAAAAAAAATGATATGTAGACCAAGCAAGATATCAGGATCAGGAAGTCAGGCATGTTTCAGGAACTTCAAGGTTAACATGCAATGAATTTTGACAGAAATGTATGCACTTGACCACCTACATGCAATGCATTGACTCCCCCTGACAATGTGCATTTAATCAAATTTTTTTTTGGCATTTCTAATGTAATGAAATGCAATGCAATTAACTACATGTATGCAAAGACATGCAATATTTTGCCATGAGAACTGAACATATATCTTTGTGACTCATGCACATTCAGACTGCCCTATCAAGCAATATGACCCATGGTACTAGGTGAAAAACCTGGTCTAAAAGATCATCTCACACATAGTAAGAACCTCCAGACAGATTTCACCTACCTTTTAGTAGCTTACTATTTAATATACCATAGTGGTCAATCATGATAATTCAACATGCAGTCCTATATGCAATTCATATTTTCAGTAAACTATGCAACAGACAGATTTCAAACAACATTCATATGCAGTTCAGATTTTCAGAAATTGCAAGTTTATTCTCATTTTAATATCTAAACAGACAATTCAGTATGAGCATTGAGAGACAGGAATACTCATAGTGTCCAAAGCATAAATTTCAGATGAGAAGAGTTCAGAAAATTCAAATTTAACAATGCAGATGATGAGTGAATATACAAAGACAGATTTAACATGCTATGCAGTAAAACTAAAAATAGTAAGTGCAAGAAATTTACCTGAAAAGTTCAGAAAGGGATTTTCATTCTTGAGTGCCTTGGATTATTACTCCTTTTATTCCATTCCAAGGCACACCTGCAACAAACGCATCATTTTGATGCAGTAGGTACCCAAGAAGACTTGGGTCCTGGATTAACAGTGACACCTTTGGCAGGTGTTCGAAATAATTTTCTAGCAGCATGGTCATCAGATTTCATCAAGTAGCAATTATTCATTGAATGACCAAATGTACCACAATAATAGCAAGATGCAGCAGGTTTCAGATTTGATTTATGCACATTCTTATTAGCATGATTTCTATGTGCATATGTATGAAAATTTTTGTTAACAGAATTAAAATTCTGTTTACCAAAACAAGTCTTGCTTTGGTATCCTGCCAGCCAACAGGTTGCAGCCCTGTGACCTGGCTTTTCACAGTTATAGCATGAAAGTTTTACAAATTATTTTACAGGGAATTTGACAGCATGGGAGTTAACAGAATTCTTCTGAATATGCCAACAGTCCTTGACTGTATGGCCATTTTTCCCACACTCAAAACATGTAGAAATCATTCTTCTAAATGTAAATTTATTCCCACCAAATTCATTTCTATTTGCAGAGAATTTAGCATGTTTGGAATTCTCATTCCTACCCTGAATATGTCAACAGTCCTTGACTGTATGGCCATACTTTCTACAGTGAGAGCAATTGAGAGAATTTCTTCTAAAAGAACCTGACCAGCATTCACAGGCCTTGTGACCAGTTTTGTTACAGTTAAAACAGATGGTGTGCTGGTTCTTTGAAACAGATTTGTTCTTATTAAAAACATGCTAATTTGCAAAGTATTTTGTATGATATGAACATGATTTTTTCTTACCACTTGCAAACCAGCAATGAGCAGTAGTGTGTCCTACTTTATCACAATTAGAACATGTGACACTCTTTTTCGGAGGGACATGGATCTTGACCTGCGAATCCCTACCATGCATTTCTCTAGCTTTCAGATCATCTGATTTCATTAAGTTACATTCATGCATCAAGTGGCCAATCTTGTGACAGTAATGACATTTCATGATTTCCCTTTTATGTGCATGTCTAGGTGTATCAGTGTGTTTTACAGCATGCACATTTTCAATGTGATTCAATCCTTTCTTCACATGACTGACCTTTTCCATGTTTTCAGTTTGTTTCTGATTCTTCTGAACATTTGGTTGTTTATTTTCTGAGGTGGTGGCTACATCTGATGCTTTGATAAAAGATGTCATTAACTTATTTTTGAAAGCCTTTTTATTGACATTGTTGTAGCCTAACCCTTCCTTTTGAGTATTGACCTTAACTCCTAACAACCTGTCCAAATTTTCTTATCCATCAACAAATTTAGACAAAGAGTTCCTCAAGTCTTGGATTTCATATTCAAGAGAGGTAATTTGTAACTCATAACTGGCAATCTCTTCCTCACTGCAATTCACACATTCAGTTAGCACCATGTTAGCAGTTTTATATTTCTCAATTTCATGTTCCAGATTGCTCAGTTTATCAGACTCTTCTATGTGAACATACTTTCCTCTTTCTAATGCTACAAGTCTTTCAGACATAGCAGTGTTCAACAGTTTTAACTTTTCATTCTCCTTAGACAGAGCATCATTTTGAATTAACTCATCAAGAAGAGTCTGATCATCATTTGATATTTTTGGATTATCTGAAATTTCAGATTCTCTTTGCATATTTTCAATGTCTTTCTGAAGGTTTATGTTCACAAAAGTTATCACATCATATTTTTTAGCTATTAGACTCTTCTCGTCTTCAATTCTTCTGAATTTCTTTTCATGATCAATAATCTCATTTACAAGTTCTTGTTTTTCAATTTTCAACAACTCAATTTGATCTTTAAGGATTTGAATATCAGAAAAACACGCATCATGAGATTGTGTCAACTCTAGACATTTTCTACAATAAGAACTTGAACTTTCTAACCCAGTACCCTTTTTCAATTTTTTATACTGACTTCTTAACCTCTCATGTGACTCTAATAATTCAGCATATGAATTCTCCCAATCATCTAAAGTATAGTTCTCAAAGGGATTTACCTCATCATCATCCTCTTCTTCATTTTGGCTGCCACTTTGATTGCTTCTGTTAGCCATCATGCAGCTGTCTTCATTTAGCCTGTGAGCTCTCTTCAGCACATCCAGAATGTCCTTAGCAGAACTGCAATCATGAAAACAGGAGTGTAAAGCCTTATCAGTAGCTGCCTTCATTAGATTCATAGCTATCTGATTCTCTTCATGCATTGATCTGTGACTGTCAGTCCATTTGGACTTTTTCTTTGGTAATTTATGAGGACCGTGTGAAATTAACTGCCACAGATCAGGATTAACTGATATAACATAATTGTGCAAACTGAAAGAGCACACATTAAAATTTGAGCCATTGAAAACTGGTGGATCACCCATGGAAACAGATCAGATTTAATGCAACAGGAATATTGATGCACTAAAAGCAAATTAGCACCGAAGACTGCAGGATCGGATCTGCAGGTCGCTGGACCTTCTATGCAGACATCGCTCTGATACCAATTGATAGGGTGCTAGGCCCGGATACAGAGGGGGGTGAATGTATCCCTCTACAAGTATAGCCCAATTTATACTCAGATCTAGACATAGTTGCGGAATAAAACCAAATCAATTGATCGTATGATCAAACACTTGGAGCGCGCCTATCCAATCATCTAGCGGAAGCAATCAAATAGACAAACCACTGCTCAAGAGATTTTTTAGGTGGTTCGGTCCACACACCTACGTCCACCCCTCACTCCAAACTGGAGTGAGGCTTCCACTAGCTACAGCTAGAACGCAGACTCTATCTGCAATAGGTGCTGCCAAACAGCTTGACCAGGGGAACAACCTCCCCTCTTCTTCCAGATCGGAGGGACACCCCAAGTAACTCCCAGCCACTTGGAACCAGAGACTAGGTCTCTCTTCCTCCAGACCAGGAGGGAGCCCACCAGTGACTCCCCGTCACCAGCAAACCAGAGGTCACAGACCTCTCTTCCTCCAGACCAAGAGGGAACCACTGATGACACACGGTCACCAGCGAACTGGAGATCAGATCTCCCTTCTCCTGAGTCCACAGGAGGAACCCGACCTCACTACTGAGTATCGGAAGAACAAAGATCACAGTTAAAAAGAAAAATAATAAATGAAAAGTACAGCAATCAGAAAGCTGGAAAATGAAATCATAATGTGGCTCTCGCAGGAGCTGACTGGAGTGGATCTGATCCAACTTCCAGTAGGAATGATCTTCAGGTAAGCTCCTCTTCCTCTTCTCTTCTCTCTCACTATCTTTCTTTTTCTCTTAATCCTCACGAGCTCTATCTCCCTCTCTTTTTCTTCTGATGCTTCTCTCACTCTGCCACTCTTCTTTTTCTTCTGCTACTTCTCTTCTCTTTCCTTTTCTTCTTGCTGGATCGTGCAGACTCTGTTGCTTCTATTTCGATCAGCACTCGATCCTTCTATTTCTTCTTCTTATGCTCTCTGCCTCTCTAGTACTCCCTCCTTCTTCACTCACAGTCTCGATCTCTCTTGCTCGATCTATTCTTCTGCTCAGGCTCACTCTTCTTCTTTCTTCTTCTTCTTCTTCTGCTTCTCTGCTACTCTCACCTTCTTCTATCACACTCTCCTCTTCACGATCAGTCTTCTTCTGAGGAAGAAGCTTCGCATTTATAGCAGCAGCGGCTAGGGCATGTGCAGGGCTAATGCTCTCCACGATTCCCACCCAAGCTTTAGTCCACGTGGCGGCATCTCAGCTTCTTGGATCACGTGCTAGGTGCCAACCTCGCATCACGTGCCCAGACACCTGCAGGATTAAAGAAGAGTTCAGTTGATCAACAAAGCACAGGCTGTACAGACTTGGCATGCAGGCTACCAGACGTAATGTTCAGACTTTGCGTACAGCTGCTGGACACTGTATAGACTTTGCTGTGCAAGCTGCCAAATGCAATGTAGAGACATTGCATGCAGGCTGCCACGATGTGTAGAAATTGCAATGCTGCTGTGGGACGTTGTGGAACGCACTAAGTTTCTTGGGGTATGAAATATTGTGGGATATCGGTGGTTATATCGATTCGACATCTCTTGTCCCACCGGGCGTGCCAGCTTGTGGAACGCACTGGAATTCGATGGATGAGAATATCAGGGTATCGGTGGTCTTTTTATCGGTTTATCTAGTGCGAGGGCGTGCCAGTCACCTAGGTGACAATGTGTTCGGGCTTCAAGACTGGAGTGGTCCGAAGCCCGGGGTGCGCTCCATCTGACTGATCAGATGATTGTGGATATCGGGTCGGGACTGGAGACCCGCCGCGCCATAAAGGGCGCGACGTTAATTACATCCCCTCGGAGAGGGGAAGACCTCTGATTAATCGCCAAGAAAAGGGGTCAAATGACCTAAAGATCGTTTTTCATTAAAGCATGCGAGTTGGGTTGACATGATTTAAACCCTCCGCATCGGTATGCAAAACGGTGTTCAAAACCATACAAATATTTGCTGCGAGTGCGGCAAATTTAATGCAAGTGCGGGATTAGATCTTGGTATATATATATATCAGTCACTAAGGACCATCCAATATCCGGTCAAGAGTCCGTATTCGAAGCATCGAAGGTAACAACAAAGACATTCGGATATCTACCGTAGGTACGGCGCGTTTCATGTGGGTGCGGGATCAGATCCCGGAAGAAATGGGTCAAGCTGATGAACTATCGGCCCGAGAGGTGCACGGATCATGACCATGTCGGGGATCCCGAGGTCCATGTCCGATACCACGGGGCATCATTACACAGTCCGGGGGAGAGGGTTGTTAAGTGTAAGGCCAAAACTCGACAACGTGCGCCCTCGCACGCGGATCGACCTTCCTTCCATTCTTTTAGTTTTCTTTTAGCACGCCGTGTTGGCAGGTTGCAAGAAGATGGGCGCGCCGGATAAGGGGCGCCGGGTCAAGATATGAAGGGGGGGCGCGCCGGGTAGAGGCATCCATGGGCGCGCCGGTTTAAGGGAGTTCAAGGGGGGGCGCGCCGGTTAAGGGGCGCCGTTTTAAGGATACTACAAGGGGCTGAAGGGCGCGCCGGTTTAAGGGAGGCCAAGGGGCGCCGTTTTAATGGTTAAGCAAGGCAGTAGGGCGCGCCGGATAGAGAGGCTCCCACGGGGGCGCGCCGTTTTAGCATTCAAGGGAGATGGGAGGTTACGAGGGTGGTGTTAAATCGGCGCGGTGAGGGGTGACCGCGCCGGGTTAGGCCATGCCGGGACATCATCTCTTGAGTTTTCTTATTCGTTCTGTGGACTTGTTTTGCTTTCTGTTCTTGATTCTATGGCCTACAGAAGGATCAATAGTTAGATTAATTGTTCAATTGACACCCTAGGTCAATAGGATGAAGGTTTAAGCATCGTTGATGGTTTGTTAAGGTGAGTGAGCAGGAGGTTTAAGTGTTTTATTCGGGGGGGTTTGATTCACAGAACTTACTGTGTATTGGATTAAAACTCAGTTCGTTCTTGAGTGTTCTATTTGTTCACTTGTTCTTGGCCCTTGCGAGAATCGGACAGCACCTCCCCTAGATCGGAAGGGTCCGAGGGAAAAAATGGGGCGCGCCATGCGGAGAGAACTCCGACGGCCCCGAAACATCCCGGTGTGTGCATAAGCAACGACACCAGTAAAATTACCCCATTTGGGGCCGGAGATCCCGAGGGCTAGCCTACAAGGGAAACCGGTGACCCATGGGTTGTTGCGATCGTATCGACTCCCCCCGTTCGGGGCCGGAGGTCCTGAGGGCCAGCCTACAAAGGAACTCCGACGACCCGAGGGTTGCCGTGATCGCGTGGCTGAAGACCACGTGAGAGCCGAAGTCGACGCAAGAACACGGCGGTAGGAAAAAAAAGAGCCACTATGGGCTGAGTATTGAGGGGGATTGGGGCATCAAAAATCTCCCAAAGGGGAGTTTTCCTTTCATTCCACAACAGACCGAACTCCGATTACATTGAAGGGGAATACGAAGACAAAGGTCTACATGTGAAGATCACCAAAATGAAATCAAAGGGGCAGAAGGAAATGCAAAGACAAAGGGGGGAACCGAGCTCTCTTCCCCTCACCTCTCCTTCTTTCTTTCACCCTCTTATCTCTCTTCACACTTCGGAGCAGGGCTTCGCCGTCAGTAGAGCGTCCCTCTCCCTTTTGCTTCTTGCCTGGAGCTTGTATTTATAGGGGGAGCAGGGAAGCAAGCTTCCCGTTTCTATGGCTTTTGTTCTGTTCGCAGTTGCCGTTGCTGACGTCGCTGGGGTCACCGTGTCGAGTGCCGTTGTCGTGGACGTCACCTCCGCCGCGGCTACAGTGTGATCGGGAGAGGGGCAGAGGCATGGCCTCCTCCTCTGTTGGCATATCCACCGCGAGACACGCGGCTTTCATCATTTGCAGGAGCATGGGTGGCCGACGGACGAAGTGGACGTTCGACGGTGCAGGGCTCGAGGGTTTCCATTTGAAGAACATGCTTGGATGCCCAACGGGTCGAAGCATACCTTTTGCCATTTTAAGCAGTTCGTCGACGTGCTGTTCGCAGGAAACAGGGGACCGTAATGCCGACGGGATGGGTTGGTTGCTCGCCAGGAAATGCTTCAGAGAAAGGGGTTAAAACGGCGCCACATCCAAAGGGGGGGCGCGCCGTTTTAAGCATCCAAAATGGAGGCCCCCTTCGAGCGCGCCGTGTAGCCAATGAAAATAAAAGAGGTTAAAACGGCACCATATTCCAAAGGGGGCGCGCCGTTTTAAGGCGCGCCGTTTTAAAGCCCCCTCGTGCCGTTTTAAGCACTAAACGGATTCTTCTCGAAGTCGCGGCCATTTTACGTGAATGTCGACATTCCCGGAAGGTTCCGGTTGCTATGTATGACCTCTACAATGTTCCATTCGCAGCCTTTGGGGCCCGGTCCCAGACTCTGCGTGACTTTCGGTGCACGTCGGGCTATGTCGGAGTCCCCGACTCTTCTTTGATTCAGCTCTCGGCACGGCCGGCTGTAGAGTTGTGGCCATATCTTCCGCCCGGGGGGCTCCCTCATCGGCTAGCGGACCACCAAGCAAGTCCTCATCCTGATCGGGGAGGCATGAGGTTTATTTGGCATTTTCATCTTCGGCTTGCTCTCGAGTGTCGAGACGTGCATGCCGTATGATCATCATCGACATTTTTCGACGTCCACAGACGTTGTATAGACTTTGCTTGCAAGATGCTAGACGCTGTATGGACATGCTGTGCAGGCTGTGGGGGATGCGTAGACTCTGCGTGAAGGCAATGCATGAACAAGTGATGCAGTGTACGGACTTGATGAAAGCAATGCATGCACAATGATGTAATGTTCAGACTTTGCTGAAGGCTGCCAGTCGATGTATGGATTTGGCTGAAGGCAACGCTGAAGCAATGTTCAGACTTCATGTATGCAATGCAGTGGCGTGTACACACTTTGTGAATACGAAGCTATAGCATGTATAGACTTCACATATGCAATGCAGAGGCATGTACAGGCTTTGATTTTGTGCATGAGAAAACAATGTTCAAACTTGCTATAATGCATGCATGATAAAAGAGCAAACGGATGTATAGACTTTAAGTAAAGATGCATGAGCAATGTATAGACTTAGCATCTAACTAAGTATGCACAACGACAAGGGATGCTCAGGCATGCAGTCAAGGGATGTACAGACTTAGCAGCTAGATGCACACAATGTATAGACATGATCAATCTTCAACAGATGGATGTATAGACTTAGAAGATATGTGTGTGAAGCTCAACAATGTATAGACTTCAATGCAAACGGGATGTGCAGACTTTGTAGCATGCAATGTATAGACTTCAGCTCGTGCAATGCAGACAGTGTATAGACTTGATGAATGCCTTGCTAGCATGCGGCTGTACAGACTTATGTTATGCAGCCAAACTATGTACATACTTGATGAGACGCTAAGTGAGACAGAGCTGGCTGTACACACTTTGAGAGATGATGCACTGTTGGCTAACGCTGTACAGAGTCTGAGAGACGATGCACTATAACCTAACACTGCCAGACTCTGTACAGACTTGCTAAGATGATGCATGAGACGCTACCAGAATGTACAGACTTCGAGTGAGACGATGCATAAGACGCTGAACAATGTATAGACTTTATCGTAGGTAAAGTTAATATTGTCCAGACTTTAACGTAGGTAAAGCAGACATTGTATAGACTTGCGATCACACAGCAATGTGTAGACTTCGAATGCCTGCCTGCATGCGATGTACAGACTTAGTGTTGCGACACTAGGCCAATGTACATACTTAGACCGCCTGCATGCTATGCAATGTACACACTTCGACCGCCTGCATGCTATGCAATGTACACACTTTGAATGCATGCATGCTATGCAATGTACAGACTTAGTGTTGCGACACTAGGACAATGTACAGACTTAGACCGCCTGCATACTATGCAATGTACACACTTCGACCGCCTGCATGCTATGCAATGTACACACTTTGAATGCCTGCATGCTATGCAATGTACACACTTTCAATGCCTGCATGCTATGCAATGTACAGACTTAGTGTTGCGACACTAGGCCAATGTACAGACTTAGACCGCCTGCATGCTATGCAATGTACACACTTCGAAGTCTTGCAAGCTGTGCGATGTATAGACTTGAAGTCTCGCATGCAATGCAGTGTGTAGACTTGAAGGTGCTGCATGCTGTGCAATGTGCAGACTTCCACAGGTAGAGAAATGCAATAGATATATATGTATATGAATGCTTTATGTAGCAGATAGTTTGACTGAACATCAAATGCAATGCTTTATGATCTGATAAACTGACTGAACAACATAATGACTGAACATATGAAAGACTGCATTATGATCTGATAAGATGACTGAATAACAGCAAGGTGACTCACAGTGTTTAACTCACATCAAAACCAATCATCATTATGAACTGATAAGATGACTGAATAACAGCAAGGTGACTCACAGTGTTTATCTCACATCAAAACCAATCATCAAAACCACAGGGGCACAACAATCCCTTTGTCTCATATTTAGCTCTTTCTGAGAGAATAGATATTTCAAGCTCTTATGGTCCGAATAGACTATGAATTTCTCTCCATAAATGTAGTGACGTCAAATCTTCAAGGCAAATATAACAGCAGCCAGTTCCAGATCATGAACAAGGTAATTTTCCTCATGCCGCTTTAACTGTCTTGAAGCATAGCAAATCACCTTGTCATTTTACATAGGTACACAACTTAGACCAATGCCAGATGCATCGGTATAGACATCAAATCTGCCACCTTCTACGGGTAATGCCAGTCTCGGTGCCGTGGTGAGATGCTCTTTAAGGGCTAAGAAGTTTTCTTCATATTCCTGGTGCGGACACCAGAGCGAGCGAGAAGCGCGAACCGGCGAGCCGTCAGTACGGTACGCGGAGCAACACTCGAGCTACATCAGCTTCTCTTTGGCCCGGAGATAGTTTGGAGTCTCCGCCATGAGTTTGGACACTTTTTAGCACTTATTTGGATTATATTTGGGCTTGTAATGTGTGTTTTATTTGGGTTTTTCATTTTGGGCTCATTGTAAGGCTCTTAATAAGCCATTTGGGTTAAGCCCTTTAGAGTCTATTAAGGGGTGATTGCCATATTGGGCTATGAGGCTTCATTAAGCTTCATATTGGGTTCTTAAGCCACTTAAGGCCTAATTAAGCTTCTCTCTCTCATGGGCCACATAAGTTGGAATAGAGTGGGCTTGTGGATGGGCCTTGATGGCCTTGGATCATAGTGGTCCAAGAGAGGCCCATGTAGGGGGGCGCACCCCCTTTTGTCTCTATTAGGCTAGTTGTTTATTTTTCTTTCTTTCCTTTCTCTCTTTGACCACATGTGTAAAAAAAGGGGATTGGGCTTCCCCTAATTGTCCCTCCCAAACCTAGATCTGAGGGCATGGAAGGTCATTTGCCATGGGAGGTCAAGTCATATAAAGAGTTGTAATTTTCATTTCTTACACAATTAATGCCAAAAAAATTGCTGAAATTCTTGGAGCCTCCTTGAGTGGTGCGCACCCCTCCTCTCTCCTCGCCCTTCCTGCAGCTGTGAAGGCTACTTCCAGAGGTGTGAAGCCTCTCCTTCAAGTCTCTTCAGAGTGGGAAGCTCAGATCTATCGCCGCTGCCGCCATCGAGCCGCCGTCGCACTGCCACCGCAGCCTTATCAGAATTCTGTCTTCATCCAATAGCAAACCCTTCCATGAATTTTAAATCTCAGATCCGAGATCTTCTGAATGCCAAATTTTCAGGGTGAGTTCTAGGGATCCAACCCACGTTCCAAAAAATTTGGTTTGGCCTCTAGTGTCCGATTTCCATTTTTCCATTTTCGTCCATCTTTTCCTTCCAGATCTGCCTATTTTCAGTCTAGATCCACAGCCACCCTGAGTTTCCCATCTCTGGACCACCTTTTGATTTTTTCTGGAACCCCCAAAATTAATGGAGGTTCTACCCACCATCTCCTCCACCCATGAATTTTCGTGCAATTTCAAAAGGTCTCCACCTATTTTCTAAAAATCATTTTCAGATCCTCTTCAAGTCTGCCTACCTCTATCCAGATCCGACCACCTACCAGTATAAAATAGTTTTCCCCATCCAAATCTCCACCAAATCAGTCATAAGAACTATTGTCGTTTTCCTCTCTCTCACCTCTACAATCTTCATGAAGAGCTTGAGGTCTGAATCTGAGGTCTACCACGCGGTTAACGGCAGTTCTCAGGAAATTTCACTACTGCCCTAAGATTTCGGACCCTATCCAATAGCAACTTCAAAAATCGACTAAGGCCAGATCCGTGCAGATCCAATTTATCTCTTCAGCCCTACATCGAAATACTTCGAAAGAGCTTTCCAACGATACCTTCTATGTATCAATGTCAGGATTGATCGCAGCAGCCAATCTCGCCGGATCGCGTGCTGTAAAACAGAAGCAACCAGTCCGTGGGCAGCAACTCCAAAGCTTGGAGATCGGAGCCGATCGGCCTCCGACTGGCGTTCCCACCCGATCGCCATTTAGGGAGGCACGCCACCAGGGGTCTCCATCACAGCGGGACCCACCCCATCAGACCCGGAGGACAGAGCGGTCCGTGGGCCCCACGAACCCGTAGATCGCGCCCTCCGGATAGCACGAAAACGTGGATTTCGGCACCGACGGACGACATCAAGATGCTGCCCGTCAACCCAATTCGCGTGACTCCCGGGCCGCACATGTGACCTATTACCTCCCTGCGTGGAGTGGGTCAAAACCATTGTACCGCTGTAATAATTGTTAACCGGGAGTCCGGAGTTGGCCGGGGTTGTCTTCCCCACGCCGAGAGCATGGAGGTAACGGTCTTAACTCCTTGGCGTTCATTTGCTAGTTTAGTATATGGTCGCATGCCGCTGTGAGAGCGTAGGATTCTATCCCGTGAGTCCATGTCACCGCTGTGAGCGAGAGAGTGACCCATCCCGTGGCTCGATCCGAGCACGGAAGTGAGTCAGACTACCCTTAACTCTGCCGGTTCCTCAACCGTGCATGATCCGTGTTTCCCTCACCTGGGACGACGAGTGAGCTTACATTTCTGTTAGCGACGTATAGCCCATATGAGCTCTTAGTGTCGGGCCTAGTTTCTCTCATGCTCGTATGTTGCTGGTCATGTCCGCATTTAGAGTCCGAGGTCCATATCACTTAGAGTCGGTCCCCGTGTCCGTCCCGCATCAGTTTGGTATCAGAGCGCCAGTTGAGTCTAGCGTAGTCATTTGTAAAACTCCAAACACAAAAAAGAGTAGTGGTCTAGGTCAAGTCTAGGATCATCATTATTTTCAAAATAAAAAAAGTGTTTTAAAATTGCATTTTATCCCGATAATTCGGTATATTAAAAGGTGTTGTTTGAACGTTAGGCTACACCTATTGGGAAGGCCGCACACTTGCGGGAGTGATCTTTGAATCGATTAACTCCGCCACGTACCGGATATTGGTTTAGGTCTAGGTGCATTAGTCGGTGTTTGCATCAGTTTGTGTCTCCTAGTTCGTGTGTCTTTGCATGCCCACTCATCGAGGCACCCAATACTCGCCACCACCACTTATGACGGATTCCCGAGCCCATAGCTCAGATGAACCCTCGACGGCCGAGATGTTCCGAGCCCTCATGGATCGTCTCGATACGTGTATGGATGGCCTTAGTACGCGTCTAGATGGCATAGGAACGCGTCTAGAAGGGAGGATGAAAGCCCTCGAGGATCGGGCCGAAACTTCAGACCAGTCCATCCAGGGTCTTATAGGGAGGATTGCCGTCCTCGAGAGGGCCCCAGCGGCGGCGCAACCCACACCGACCAATGGTCAATAAGAGCCGGCCCAGCAACCTGCTGCGCCAAGAGCTCAGGCGGTAGATGTTGGGAGGCAACATGTGCATAAGGTGGCTGACTATGCATCTGATAATGAGCAAGGGGGCTATGGTCGTCGTAACCAATGATGGAATCGTGATGATGATGATGACGACCACGTTCTTCGAAGCGTGCGTGTGGACCCTCCCCTTTTTAGCGGGTCCTTGGACCCGAAGGTCTATTTAGATTGGGATGCCGGCATGCACCGATACTTCGAGTGGTTTGAGATGACGGACCACCGGAGAGTTCGATACGTGAAGATGAAGCTGCATGGGCAGGCCCAAACTTATTGGACCAATGTGGAGAGCCTGCTAAATCAGCGACGTCAACCCCCGATCGGTACTTGGGATAACATGAAAATGAAATTGAGGGAGAAGTACCTTCATGCCTCATATCGCCAACGTCTCATAGACAAATGGCAAAGTCTCTCCCAAGGGAACCGATCCGTGACCGAGTACACCGCCGAGTTTGATGAGTATTATTTGTGGTGTGAAGTTACGGAAGAGACCACCATGACCATATCACGCTTTTGGAGAGGTCTGCATCCAAACTATCAATACAAACTTTTTCGCCACAATGCGACCACTTTGGAACATGCGTTTCAGGTTGCTCTTGAATTGGAGCAATTCGAGGCCGAGTTCGAGTCTCCCCATCGGTTGGGCTCCTTCCCACTTCGTAGTGTCGAGCCCCGTAGCTCTTCTGGCACGTATCCTAGGGCCCCCATGGCCCGACCTCAGGAGCCCACTCGTCCCGAGCCTTTCACTCCTAGGCCTCGCCCCCCACCCCCAAGGGATCTCCCTCGTCCCCAACATCTTACGGCACCCACAGCCCGTCCACCGGCACCCGCACCTCCGGCCCGTCCTTTGTTGCCTTCACCTCATATCCGTAGGGAGGATAAAGGGAAAGGACCCATGATTGGGGAGCCTAGTGGATCACGGTAGCAGTGTTATCGCTGCAATGGGTTTGGCCATTTTGCCAACCAGTGTCCCACCCTCCAGTCTCTTGTCATTGGGGACACACAGGCCGAGGATACCACCCCTATGGACCTCGAGTTAGTCAACGACGAAGCAGATCCGGAGCTAGCTGACGAGTACTATGAGGCCGAAGGTAATGGCCAGGATGCCCAGCATCCGGATGATACCCACTTGGGGGTCGTCAGGTGTATTCTCACCCAGCCACAGGCCAGTGATGACTGGCGACGGACCACTATCTTTCATACATTCTGTCGGCTGGGCAAGCAAGTTTGTAAGGTGATTATCGATAGTGGGAGTTGCATCAATGCAATCTCTACGGGCACTGTCTCCAGTCTTGGTCTTACGCCCGTGGATCATCCTTGCCCCTATCGAGTATCATGGGATGATTCTACCTCCATTCCGATCAGGCTGCGGTGTCTGGTCCCACTACAGTTCCGTGCCTACCGTGACGAGATCTGATGTAATGTCCTCCCCATGGAGGTGGGGAGCATTATTCTTGGTAGGCCGTGGTTATTTGATCGGGATGCCACACTACATGGCCGGTCGAACACCTGTACATTCGACCATGCTGGCCAACGGATTACCCTCCAACCCTCTCAGCCCAAGAAGCCTTCAGTTAGGGGTTCTACTGGCCCTAGTACTCCGGAGCCTTCCATCCCCGGGCCCAGTACCCCATCCCCAGCTTGGGCTATGACCGTTACATCTGGCCCAGGCGAGCCCTCGACTAGGAGGTTGATGATGATTAGCTCCCGGGAAATGGAGTAGGAGGCTAGTCGGGGCTGCCCTGTATTTGCTATTACGGTCCGAGAGGTGGAGCCGAACTCCGAGGGTGAACTCCCACCCGATGTTATTCCTACTCTGCAGGAGTTCGCTGATATTTTCCCCGAGGAGCTTCCCGAGGGACTCCCACCCATGCGGGATATTCAGCATGCTATCGACCTGATTCCGGGCTCTTCATTGCCCAATCTTTCTCATTATCGCATGAGTCCCACGGAACATACCGAGCTAAAACGGCAAGTCGATGAGTCGATGCAGAGAGGGTCTGTTCAGGACAGCATGAGTCCATGTGATGTTCCCGCATTACTCGCCCCAAAGAAGGACGACACGTGGAGAATGTGCATTGGTAGTCATGCCATCAATAAAATCACCGTGAAGTACAGGTTTCCTATTCCTCGCCTAGATGATATGCTAGACATGATGGCCGGTGCCACTATCTTCTCGAAGATCGATCTTAAGAGTGGCTACCACCAGGTGAGGATTAGGCCAGGTGATGAGTGGAAGACCGCATTCAAGACAAAGGATGGTCTATATGAGTGGTTGGTTATGCCTTTTGGGTTGACCAATGCCCCTAGCACCTTCATGCGACTCATGACTCAGGTCCTTCGACCATTCATTGGAGTCTTTGTGGTAATGTACTTCGATGATATCCTTATCTATAGTCGCACCACGGGGGACCACTTAGACCACCTTCAGCAGATCTGTTTACTCCTGAGGCGAGAGCAGCTGTATGCGAACCCACAGAAGTGTGCCTTCATGACACCTCAACTTACCTTCTTGGGTTTTATTGTGTCTAGTACTAGGGTCTCCACCGATCCGGAGAAGGTCCAGGCCATTGTTGAGTGGTCGGAACCCCGTACGGTCCATGATGTCGGCAGCTTCCATGGCCTTGCGACGTTCTATCGTTGTTTCATCCACGGATTTAGCTCCGTTACCGCCCCGATCATGGATTGTATCCGGAAGGGCACATTTGTGTGGACGAAGGCCGCAGCTGATGTCTTCAAGGACATCAAGGAGCACATGACCTAGACACCTATCCTTTGATTGCCAGATTTTTCGAAGGTGTTTGAGGTTTCTTGTGATGCGTCGGGTGTGGGAATTGGAGGAGTCTTGAGTCAGGAGACCCACCCGGTCGCATATTTCAGTGAGAAGCTGAATGACGCAAAACTGCGATATTCCACTTATGACAAAGAATTCTACGCAGTTGTTCAGGCTCTTAGGCATTGGAGGCATTATCTATTATATCAGGAGTTTATCTTATACTCTGAACATGAGGCTTTGAGGTACCTCCATTCCCAAAAGAAGCTTAATGCGCGTCACAGCCGTTGGGTTGAGTATCTCCAACAGTTCACATTTGTGCTAAAACATAAGGCTGGAGTGGAGAACAAGGTAGCTGATGTCTTGAGTCGGTGAGCGTGTTTGCTTACCACCATGAGTGCCGAGGTCATAGGGTTAGAGAAGATGAGAGAGACCTATGTTGACTGTCCAGACTTTGGTCAGATTTATACCACTCTCCAGGTCGGACCCTTAAGAGACCTTGATGATTATGTGCTTTAGGAGGGTTACCTCTTTCGAGGAGGCAGACTTTGTGTTCTCTGAACTTCGGTTCGAGACTTCTTAGTGTGGGAACTACATGAGGGAGGTTTAGCCGGCCACTTTGGTCGGAATAAGACTATTGAGGCTGTTGAGCACATATTTTATTGGCCGAGTCTGAAGAGAGATGTTGCTCATATTGTGGCTCAGCGTTGTACATGTGCTACGGCCAAAATGTAGAAGCAAAGCTCGGTCCTTTATACACCTCTTCCCGTGCCTGATGCCCCGTGGCAGGATGTTAGCATGGATTTTATCTTGGGATTTCCACGTACCTCCAGGAAGCATGATTCGGTCTATGTGGTTGTTGATCGATTCTCGAAGTTGGCCCTTTTTATTCCCTGCTCGAAGACTTCGGATGCTTCGAGGGTAGCCCTCCTTTTTCTTACTCATGTGGTGTGCAAGTTCGGGTTGCCTCGTACCATAGTGTCTGACCGTGATGTTAGATTCACCAGTTATTTTTGGAAGACACTGTGGCATATGTTGGGTACTCACCTCTTCACTGCATATCATCTCCAGACAGATGGTCAGACCGAGGTGGTCAACAGGAGTCTGGGTGACCTTTTGAGGTGTCTTGTCAGGGATCATCTAGGGGATTGGGATCTCATATTACCATTGGCAGAATTTGCATATAATGATTCAGTTAATAGGTCTACTGGCATGAGTCCATTCGAGATTGTCACAGGTCGTAGGCCTAGGAAGCCAGTGGATCTTGTTCCCATGCCCATCCATGCACGAGTGTCGGATTCTACCGAGTCGTTTGCTAGGATGTTAG
This sequence comes from Amorphophallus konjac, assembly GCA_022559845.1. Classification (NCBI taxonomy): domain Eukaryota; kingdom Viridiplantae; phylum Streptophyta; class Magnoliopsida; order Alismatales; family Araceae; genus Amorphophallus; species Amorphophallus konjac. The sequence continues at coordinate 103,609,456 of CM040122.1, forward strand.
GAGTCTGCATGACGACATCCGTCGTCACATTGAGGCCAGCGATGCATGGTATAAGGAGTTAGTCGATGCCCATCGACACCACCGTGAGTTCCAGGAGGGTGAATATGTCATGATCAGGGTAAGACCTGAACGGTTTCCCTCTGGGACCATAAAGAAATTGCAAGCTCGCGGAGCCGGTCCATTTAGAGTGTTGAAACGCGTTGGATCTAATGCGTATATTGTGGACCTGCCCGAGGAATATGGTATAAGCTCAACTTTCAATGTGTCGGATCTAGTTGCATATAAGGACCCAACAGTGATCCCTAGTAAGCCTTTTGAGCCATCTCCTCCCATTGAGAGTGATCCCTCACCTGAGTGTCCACCACCAGCCACATTTCCACAACAGCGAGAGCATATCGATCATATACTAGATGAGCAGGTGACAGTTACCAGGAGTGGATCCTACCCGCGCTACCTAGTGTGTTGGAGAGGGTGACCCGCAACCGAGGATACTTGGATTACCCGTGGAGAGTTGCAGCGGATAGATCCGGACCTACTGGAGTGCTACCAGAGCGATGCTGACCCTTACTCAATAGGGTCGAGTTTCTCCCACCCGGGGAGAATTGGTGCGGACACCAGAGCAAGTAAGAAGCACGAACCGGCGAGCCGTCGTTACCGTACGCGGAGCACCACTCGAGCTACATCAGCTTCTCTTTGGCTCGGAGATAGTCTGGAGTCTCCGCCATGAGTTTGGACACTTTTTAGCACTTATTTGGATTATATTTGGGCTTGTAATGTGTGTTTTATTTGGGTTTTTCATTTTGGGCTCATTGTAAGGCTCTTAATAAGCCATTTGGGTTAAGCCCTTTAGAGTCTATTAAGGGGTAATTGCCATATTGGGCTATGAGACTTCATTAAGCTTCATATTAGGTTCTTAAGCCACTTAAGGCCTAATTAAGCTTCTCTCTCTCATGGGCCACATAAGTTGGAATAGATTGGGCTTGTGGATGGGCCTTGATGGCCTTGGATCATAGTGGTCCAAGAGAGGCCCATGTAGGGGGGCGCACCCCCTTTTGTCTCTATTAGGCTAGTTGTTTATTTTTCTTTCTTTCCTTTCTCTCTTTGACCACATGTGTAAAAAAAGGGGATGGGGCTTCCCCTAATTGTCCCTCCCAAACCTAGATCTGAGGGCATGGAAGGTCATTTGCCATGGGAGGTCAAGTCATATAAAGAGTTGTAATTTTCATTTCTTACACAATTAATGCCAAAATTAATTGTTGAAATTCTTGTAGCCTCCATGAGTGGTGCGCACCCCTCCTCTCTCCTCCCCCTTCCTGTAGCTGTGAAGGCTGCTTCCAGAGGTGTGAAGCCTCTCCTTCAAGTCTCTTCTGAGTGGGAAGCTCAGATCTATCGCCGCCGCCGCCATCGAGCCGCCGTCGCACCGCCACCGCCACCTTATCGGAATTCTATCTTCAACCAATAGCAAGCCTTTCCATGAATTTTAAATCTCAGATCCGAGATATTCTGAGTGCCGAATTTTCAGGGTGAGTTCTAGGGATCCAACCCACATTCCATAAAATTTGGTTCGGCCTCTAGTTTTGGATTTCCATTTTTCCATTTTCATCCATCTTTGCCTTCCAGATCTGCCTGTTTTTAGTCTAGATCCACAGCCACCCTGAGTTTCCCATCTCCGGACCACCTTTTGATTTTTTCTGGAACCCCCAAAATTACTGGAGGTTCTACCCACCATCCCCTCCACCCATGAATTTTCTTGGAATTTCAAAAGGCCTCCACCTATTTTCTAAAAATTATTTTCAGATCCCCTTCAGGTCTGTCTACCACTGTCCAGATCCGACCACCTACCAGTATAAAATAGCTTTCCCCAACCAAATCTCCACCAAATCAGTCATAAAAAATATTTACGTTTTCCTCTCTCTCCCCTCTACAATCTTCATGAAGAGCTCGAGGTCTGAATCTGAGGTCTACCCCGCGATCAATGTTAGTTCCCAGGAAACTTCACTGCTGCCCTGAGATTTTGGACCCTATCCAACAACAACTTCAAAAATCAACAAAGGCCAGATCCGTGCAGATCCAATTTGTCTCTCTGGCCCTAGATCGAAATACTTCGAAAGAGCTTTCCAAAGATACCTTATGTGTATCGATCCGACGTTAGGATTGATCGCAGCATCTGATCTCGCCGGATCGCGCGCTGCAAAATAGAAGCAACCAGTCCGTGGGCAGCAACTCCAAAGCTTGGAGATCGGAGCCGATCGGCCTCCGACCGGTGTTCCCGCCCGACCGCCATCCAGGGAGGCGCGCCACCAGGGGTCTTCATCATAGAGGGACCCACCCATCAGACCCGGAGGACAGAGCGTTCCGTAGGCCCCACGAACCCGTAGATCGCGCCGTTCGAACAGCACAAAAACACGGATTTCGGCACCGACGGACGACATCAAGATGCTGCCCGTCAACCCAATTCGCGTGACTCCCGGGCCCCACATGTGACCTATTATCTCCCTGCGTGGAGTGGGTCAAAACCATTGTACCGCTGTAATAATTATTAACCGGGAGTCCGGAGTTGGCCGGGGTTGTCTTCCCCACACCGGGAGCGTGGAGGTAACGGTCTTAACTCCTTGGCGTTCATTTGCTAGTTTAGTATATGGTCACATGCCACTGTGAGAGCGTAGGATTCTAGCCCGTGAGTCCATGTCACCGCTGTGAGCGAGAGAGTGACCCATCCCATGGCTCGATCCGAGCGCGGAAGTGAGTCGAACTACCCTTAACTCTGCTGGTTCCTCAACCGTGCACGATCCGCATTTCCCTCGCTTGGGACGACGAGTGAGCTTACGTTTCTGTTAGCGACGTATAGCCCATAGGAGCTCTTAGTGTCGGGCCTAGTGTCTCTCATGCTCGTATGTTGCTGGTCGTGTCCGCATTTAGAGTCCGAGGTCTATATCACTTAGAGTCGGTCCCCGTGTCCGTCCCGCATCAATTCCATTATGCACTTGAAAGGATTTTCCTTCCTAGTGAGTCATGTTAAAGGAGCGGCGATTTTGGAGAAATCCTTGATAAATCGCCTATAGTAACCAGTCAAGCCAATGAAACTTCAAACTTCAGATACGGTGTTCGGTCGGCTCCAGTTCTTAACAGCTTCAACCTTAGAAGGATCTACTGCAATGCCTTCTTTAGAAATAATATGGCCCAAGAAAGAGACTTCCTTAAGCCAAAATTCACCTATGTTTAACTTAGCATAAAGTTGGTGTTCCCGTAAGGTTTGCAAGGCAACCCTTAGATGTTCCTCGTGTTCCTCCTTTGTCTTTGAATATATGAGAATATCATCAATGAATATGACCACAAATAGGTCAAGATAAGGCATGAACATATTATTCATCAGTTGCATGAATACAACAGGTGCATTAGTTAAACCGAACGGCATAACCACAAATTCATAATGTCCGTATCGGCTTCAAAAAGTAGTCTTGTGGATGTCTTCATCCTTGACCCTCAGTTGATGATAGCCTGACCTGAGATCGATCTTGGAGAAGTACTCCACGCTAGAAAGTTGGTCAAACAGCTCATCAATACGCGATAGTGGGTATTTGTTCTTGATGGTGAGTTGATTCAACTGCCCGTAGTCAATGCATAATCTGAGGGAACCGTCCTTCTTCTTGAAAAATAAGACTGGCGCACCCCAAGGGGATGTGCTAGGTCATATGAAGCCTTTTTTTAGCAGCTCCTGAACTTGCTTCTTTAGTTCTTTCAATTCCGTGGGGGACATCCTGTAAGGAGCTATTGACACTGGTGCTGCTCCAGGTGCGAGTTCGATGGTGAAGTTAACCTCCCTTTCGGGTGGTAAGCCAGGTAACTCGGAAGGGAAAATGTCAATAAACTCCCTAACTATGGGGATTTCTTCTATCTGTATTTCCTTAGACTCAGTAACTACTACGGAGGCAAGGAAAGCTACACGTCCTTGCGAAATGAGTTTGCAAGCGTGATGAGATGAAATAAGAGAGGGATGCTTCTGGTATTTGATGCCAAGAAAGGAAAATCGTGGAAGACCTAGTTTTCAGAAGGAAATTATCCTACTACGACAATTTATATAGGCGTCGTGGTCTACAAGCCAATCAACTCCTAATATGGCGTCGTACCCTTCTATATCAAGGCATACGAGATTAGCGGAAAGATTATGCCCTTCTACAGTAACTTCAATATTGGGGAAATAGGTTTTTAATTCCGTTCCCGACCCTAAATGAGTGACTATAGTTAAATCCGATGGTAAGGGAATAGGCGAAATAGACAATATTTTTGCAAAGGAACTAGCAATAAAGGAATGAGTAGCACCTGTATCAAATAACACAAAAGTAGGATGGGAATGAATATGAATTGTACCTTCAATGAGCTCCCCTTCTTTGGTTGGTTCTTCCTCCAATACGGCATTCAATCTAGCTTGTCGCTTTCGTCTACCATTGCTCCTCGTAGATGATTGCTCTTTCATCAGAGGACAGTCACGCATGCGGTGCTCCCGACTTCCACATCTTAGGCATGCGCCCAAACGTTTCCAACATTCTTCAGCCGCATGACCGAATTTATCACAGAACGAGCAAGCCGTCATGACTTGCTTATCTTCTTCTTTAGTCTTCTTGTTCCGACGATCGTCCTTGATGTCCCCATTCTAGGATCTCTTCTTGCTATCTCGAGAGTTATAGGTGATGCTAAAATTTTCTTGCTTCTTACCTCGCCGATCAGACTTTCGGCTCAGCTCCTCCACTTTGACCTTGAGTTTATCGACCTTCTCCAAGGTCCGTTCACATAAGTGTGCCAGTTGGACCATCTCTACGTAGGTCCGAATGTTTTGTGGGCCAAGTTGCTTGATGAAAATGGGTCGCAGCCCATCCAAAAAGTGACTTGCTTTAAGAAGATCCGTGCTCACTAGATGTTGAGCATAAGGTGCCAGGCGAGAGAATTATAACTCATATTCCGCCACTGTCATCATGCCTTATAAGTAGTGACGCGAATTTGGCCGCCTTCCTCTCCTTTACATGCTCAGAGAAATACTTGGCTGGAAAGAGAGTAAGAAACCCATCCCATGTGTATGGTGCGTCTGTAGGTGGTGTTGGAATAGACTTCCACCAGGTACGTGCATCTTTGTTTAACTAGAACGTAGCAAGACAAACCTTCTCTTGGTTGGCACATTGCATGACCTCGAATATACGGTTCATTTCATCAATCTAGTTTTTCGCTTCGTCTCGATTGGAAGAACCATTAAATCACAGAGGATTCAAACTCCAGAAATTACGGTGTAGATCACCAGCTCCTGCCCTCGCGCCAGCTTGGGCCATAGTTTGCAAAGCTTGTGTGAGACCTGCAACTGTTTGTTGCATTCCATTCCAATAGACATGATGAGCCATTGCAAGAATAAGGTACCTGAGAAGAGTAATAAGTGTGTTAATTCTAATAGAATTGGTGGGTTTAATCTTAGAGGAAATTTCTAAATAACTATCTCAACTCGGTTCTACCTAATTTCTCTCAAGGGTCGGTATTTCTTTCCTTAGGTTCATAGCCATGGGTCCTTAAACCTGGGACTTAATCCTATGACATGACTTCTTTTTCTTAGGAATGAATAAAATCCTTAGACCTTGGCTCTGATACCACTTTAACTATCACGCCCCAAGCTTTTAATACAGCAGAAGGAATATCGGAACGTGAACAGCTTGCATGGTAAGCCTCTCGCAAGTAAGAAATCAGAGCGCAAGACAATCACATAGAAGTAATTGCACAAGTATTTTTTTCTCAAATTTCAAACTTTATTTCATAACCATAATCAATTTACGCAAGATCACTTCATGACAACTTTCACCACTATGACTCAAGAAAAACTCAAAATTACAATATGACTAGACTAGACACTTTGATCATCGAACGCTTCTCTCATCTTGAAAACCTTCATTCACTCTCGGACCTGCTGCTAGCATAATCCGAATCCGATTCACTAGTACCTCCTAAAATAGACCAAAAAATAGGTTTGAGCACACTTTCCCAGTAGGTATCTTCGTATCAACATGAAGGCAATATTTAAGTGATTAATGTCTTAGCTCTAGAATTAAGATAAAAATAAGAATGCGATAAACAATCGATATAAACCAAGATAACCAAGAATCATGAAATAATTGAGCAAATAGATGTGAGCGAGTATCGATCATGAATTCAAGCAAGATTAATCATATAGATGTAAATTTGGCCTTTCATGAACAAGAATATACGAGCATGTAACTAGAAAGTACTTTACACAACCTTGTAATGGCTATGCATTAACAAGCGTGTAAATTTCATAACGAGTCTCGTGAATTTCACTCATTTATAAGAGAAAGTACTCCAAGCGCAATGCGACGTCAGTATCATCGTACCCAATGGTTTATAGCACGTTTCCGACCATCGGCCGTGGGGGCTAGCATAGAGCCCTTGGACACAATCTGTGCCCGGTCTTGCATCTTCAAGTTATAAATCCAGCTACTTTCATGAGATATAACAATAATTTCAGCCAATAATTTAATTCCAAATAATGAGTTTCATGATCAAGTAACCAAGGAATAGAATGTACCAAAATTTGATATGATTTCAAAGAATGATTTAAAAGGGCATTATGATACGGTGACAGTCCAGCAGCATAACGGTACATTCATTAGATTCCATAACTTAATGTTAACTTTTTTAACACAGTTTAGGACTCCAGATAATCCTAAGATCATCTAGGAACTCATGAAAATCAACCGCAAAGGTCAAACCTCGGGTAGACAGGTTCAGAGAATAAAGCGGTCATTTACTGGACCGTTTTGTTGGGTCCCACGGAGTGCAATCAGATCTAGAAGGGGGGTTGAATAGATCCTATTGATAACTTTGACATATTTAAAACTTGACTCCTAAAAGCATAAACCACTCCTATAAACCAATAAAACACTTAGGCTCACAGCGCAGCGGAATAGATAGGAATGGAACAAGTAATAATGTTAAAACTCGATACCTAGTTCAGACAGGTCGACACCCCCAGCGGGCAAGTCGACACTTTTTCAGTAGGATCCAGCTATGAAGTAAGTTGGGGTCTGCTCTTCAGGGCAGTGAGGTCAACACCTTTAACAGATCAGGGCAACACAGGTCGACTCTTCACTGGAGAGAGGTCGACACTTCTTTAAATACACTTGAAATCTTTGAGAGGTATAAGCCTTGGAGTGCAAGGATCATGAATCACAATACTAGAACATGAGAAGGCTTGCAACAAGCATGTGTGCATGTATGCTTTGTTGATCACTCAGAGTGCATATGTGTGTGAATGTAGTAGTGATCAACCTAGGTGCAAGCGAGTCTAAGCAAGGGAATCTCTTAGCAAGACTTTTACCTTGGTGCCTGTATGCAAGGTTGCAGCAGGCCGCCTAAGTGGTGCAGTCAAAGGGCTAAGGCCAATTAAAGCACAGATAAAATAGAAAGTGCTAATAAGAGTGCTTGAGTGTGCAAATGAGATAACCAAGATTAGAAACTCATGAACCTGTGAAATAGGGATAGAGGATATGGAACAAGCTCACAATGTATACAACCTACAACACAAGGATTTTAAGGTGGTTCGGTTGTTAGCGCACAACCTACGTCCACCCCTCACCAAACTCGGTGAGGCTTTCTAGCTGACACAGCTTGATCTACTGAGCAACACAGCTTGCTTACATAGCTGAGCAACACAGCTTACTTTCTACTGACTAATAGCTTGAACCACCCAGAGGATCTGATCCTCTCTTCCTTTAAAACCACAGAGGGAACCCGGTCCCTAAACAAGGGATCGAAAAAGTTAGATGTATTGGTGATAGACGAACCGTAACAAATAGAAACTGATTACTGCAAGTGTAGTGGAGAAACAATAGAGACAATGTAGACACCAACTAAAAGAATGGATCAAGACATCGGAGCTGGTGAGTGCAGTTGCAAGATTGGATCCAAGGATCCTTTTCTTCAAACACCGGTAGACTGCAGGATTTGTCTTCTCTCTCAAGGCTGCTCTCTCTTCTTCTTCTTCTTCTTCTTTTCTTACAACACTGGACTATGTCAAATAGGTGTGGGGCTGCTCTCACGATTCTTAGGAATATTCTTGGTAGATTGGTCTAGTGCGTGGCACTTTGTGGACTGCAGCTGCAGCTCCTTCTTCATTTTAGGAAGCTTGGTATAAATAGGAAGACCAGTTGAAAAAGCCTGGGAATATTGCACGCCAAGAAGTCTTCCTTTGGACCAGTGGATCAACAAAGTATTCTCTCCAAAGCTTCCTTGAAGTGTGCACCAGAAGGTGAGAGCTATAATGTCTTCTAGAGCGAATGCCATGTGTGATAGTGGTAGTCAATGAGAGGAAGGTGACCATATCCCATAACATTTAATGTGCTGCTTGCTGTGATCTCCCTATTGGTTGGTCGCAGCTTTAAGTACAAGGATAGGTACGATGGCAGACAGTGTGAAGGTGCAGACCAGATTTCCCTTTAGACAGCATCAGATATTCACAATAATTCTTCCTCAGATATGCAGTCTTCTCATACTGCATAGGTGTACTATTCTGCGTGCAATGGCTGGTTGGACACCACATTGGTCGACAGTAAGATTGTGGCATACTGCGGAGTGTCCTATTCCCAGTAGCATACAGTATGGACAGGCAGATAGAAGTGGCTCTCCAACTGTATCTCTGACAAAAACCATCTCCAAAAGGTAGCCAAGTAATTGAAAAAATGGTAGAGCAAGGGTCAGACCTCGGGACGTGGTCTGGACCCCAAAATCCTTAGTGAAGAGGCAAAATCCCGCGCTTGTATCCTGAGCGGGCTGTGGATCACCTGAAGATGAACTGCAAGACAGGGAAACGTATCAGAGGGCCCAGGGGGCTTCCCTGGGGTAAAACCCTCTGATGGCTAAGTCAGTAGAGCTGTGGTGGAAGCAATAATGGGGAGGAGAAAAGCTAGCGCGCGAGATTCCTCTCCACCAGAGGGTGAAGCGGATTGCTCAGGAGTTTGGGTATATGAGTACCTGAATGGCTCTCTTCTTCCGTCGGAGGGTAGCCCTGGTTTAAATAGTGTGCCGCCTTCAGGAGTCCTGCAAGCTGAGGGGTCTCCGGCGGGAGTTACGTCCTCAACGTGGGCTTTCATGGCCTTATCGTGGGAACGTTATCGCCTTGAAGTCCGGCGATTTCTTGACTCCCCTATCCGTTGGGGACTCTTGAACGGATGATATTTGGTCTGGCCGAGCTCCTGAAATGCCAGCCCTATCCGGGCGATGAGCATAGCTCGGTGAAAGAGGGGTCGGATAGGTCGGCTAATGCCTGTCTCTCCCGGGCGGGGAAACGGCTTGGGCCGGACCTTCCTTATGACCTGACCATCACTCGGGCCCTCCGAGCCTAGGGGCCGCCGGGGAGGGTTGTTTCCTCGAGTGTTTGTTTATTGGGCTTTTCTTCCCTGAGTGGGCCCTGTGGGTTGTCACCCAGGTGGGCTTGCCTCGTTGGACCCTGTTGGGTCTAGTTGGGATGCTCTTTGGGTGGGTTACAGAAATCCCCCTCTCCACTTGTCCCCCTCCTACTCTCGAGCAATGAAGGCTCGGTCGAGTAGCTTTTGAGGCTTTGGACCGGCGTGACTCAGGTGGGTGGAATTCTGTTGGCGTGGTGGAGCCACATGTAGTGGTCGCCTGGGCCCGTAATGATGATCCTGGCGGATTTGAACTGAAGGGCCCCCCCTTTTCTCGGAGCACGAAACGACGCGCCGCCTTCCTCCAGGGTTTTATAGGCGTTGGGCGATGTTCGTCGTTCTAGGCTTCTCAGGGTTTTGGGCTTTCCTTAGTTTCTTTGCTTCTGGGGCTCCTTGATGCGCCGTGAGGGCACAGTGGAGGCGCAGAGTCTTGCGGCGGCGTTTGAGGAGTTGGCGAGGATAACCGCGGAGGCGGTGCGGCAACTTCCTTCCCCTCCGGAGTCTTCAAGCTCGCGCGAGGTATCATCTTCCGGCTCGATGGCTGGTCTGCCTCTGGAAATCGGGCAGGTGAGGCGGGAGCCCGTCTCCAACTGTAGTGAGTTGGGGGAGGCCGAGGTGAGGAAGCTGGAGCATCGCTTTCACTTGCCTCTCAGGTACAGCTTTGCTGCCGCCGCCCCGTATGAGACTAGTCTGGACAGCCGTACGGGGCACATTTGCACTTTCCTTCTGGTTTGGAAGAGTGGGTTCCGCCTTCCCTTCGAGCCTCTTGTACTCCAGCTTCTCGAGTTTTTCCGGTTGGCGCCTATTCAGTTGGTGGCCAACTCATATCTCCTTCTTTCCGCCTTTCGGATTCTCTATCGTCAGCACGACATTTTTCCTTCCTTGGACCTCTTTCATTATTTTTTCGAGTTGAAAGCGCACCCGTCGGCGGGGAAGGGCTTTTACTTCATCCAGGCGAGGAGGAACAGGAGTTGCATCTCCCTCGCTGAGAAGGACTCCTCGCACAAGGGGTGGAAGACCCAATTCTTCTGGGTGAAGGCGGAGGCGACGGATGAGTTTTGGAGATGTCCGATCTCGCCCAATTTTCATCCGAATCTTCCCCCTCGCCCGGAGGAGTTCCCTTCCCACGTGGAGCGGTAGGCCGCTCGTCTGCTGGGTAACCGCCAGTCGACCGAGGAGCTGGTGACGCCGGAGAACATCGAATGGTGCTTGCTTACGCGGTTGACGTCGACAGGTACCGCTCTCGAGGCTCTTCTCCTGGGATGGTAGTTACTTTCTTTCTCCTGACCGGCTCTTCTCCCTTTGTGGCAGACGTTAGGCGGGAACCTCTGGAGGAAGCTGCTGAGGTCATTGATCTGGGAGATGACTCGGCGGCCGATGAACCAGATGCTTCTGTGAGTCGCGCCCAAGCCCGAGATAAGGGCAAGGGGGTGGCTCCCGTGGGGTCTTCACGGCCAACTGGTACAAAGCGCAAGGATCCCATGGCGGGAAAGTTGCGGGAGGCCGTGAAGGCCAAGAAACGGGCCAAGAAGGCCAGTCTTCCTCCTACCGCCGGGGGTGACTCTGGCTCGGCGGCGCTCCCCTCTCGGGGGCAAGAAGGGGCCGACCCCTCGGGGCCAGCTCCCCCACCTGCCAGGCGAGAGGGGGCCGAGGAGACCGGGGGCCCTTCAGGGGGCGGCGATAGGTCGGCTCTCCCCCCCACGGGGGTAGAGGGGGCCGATGTGGAAGTAGCTGACGCCGAGGTCGGAGGATCGGCCGGAGGCGGTGGTGTCCCAGTTGGCGAGGTGCGGGCCGAGACAGGCAGGGCTGGGGGTTCGCCCGCTAGGGCGTTGCAGCCCCAGGTGCTTGGAGCTCCCGGTGCAGTCGGTCCCGCGGCGCCGGTCGAGGTTGGGGGTTCACCCGGGGAGGCGTCGCAACCCCAACCGACCGTGGCACGCGAGGCGGTTGGTTCCGTCACTCGAGCGGAGTCTTCTGGCGGGGTGCCCCGGGCGGAGCGGTCCCCTCTGTCGGAGCCCTTGGAAAGGCTCGGCATTACGGGCGACCTGTATCAGATCTGCCGGTCGATTGTCGCAAGGACGAAGGGGGGAGAAAGGCGCAATACCCCCCCCCCCCCCCGGGATAACTGATGTCTTGATGGAGGGCGGCCTGGTCATAGCTCGGTCGGTGGCTTTGATGGCGGAGGCGCACGCCCGGACGGAGGCGGAGCGGTCGAACCTTGCCTGGACCCTTGGGGGCTGCGAGAGGAAACTGGCCCGACTCAAGGGGGAGCATGAGGGGCTCCGGCAGGAGTTCTCCGCGTTCCGGGAGGTGGTGCGGGCAAGCCGACTGGAAGCCGGGGTGCTGACCGAACAGCTCGCCAAGACCCGAGAGTCTCTCGAGAGGACAAGCCGATCCCTGGAGGAGGAGCGTCTGCGTCGCCTCGAGCTAGACAATCACTGGGAGCTCGAACGCGCCGAGCTGCTAGATCGGGCAGAGGTGGCGGAGCGTCTCCGAGCTGAGGCTGAGGCGGACCGGGCCCGGGCAGAGGAGCGCGCGGTCGAGGCGGAGCGGGCTCGGGTCGAGCTCGTCGGAAGGGCGGGGTAGGTCGAGGCGGAGGCAATCGAGCGTTACAGGAGCTCGAATGCTTACTCGGCCGACCTGGTGGAAGTCGCCCTACCCTATTACAAGGTAGCACTACGCCGGGGTGCTCGAAAGGGGTTCAAGCAGGGCTATCGTCGGGCGGTGGACTACGCCGTTGAGCAAAACTCCGCGATCGAGTTCCCCTTCGGCCAGTGTTATGACTCGGATGAGTCGGTTTCCAGCTCTTCCTCATCGGTCGGGGGAGATTCGGAGGGGTCGCCTCCATCGGGGTCACCGGCTCCGGGCGTTTCAGGAGGGCTCACGACCGAGACAGTTCTCGCACAGGCGAGGTCAGTGTCCGAGCCGGCCGTCACCGAAGGCACCGGGGGTGATGCGTCTCCTCCCGCCGTTCCCGAATGTCAAAGTGGGCCCGAGGCCTGATGTACTTTGCCTCCTTCCCTTTTTGTCTCTCTTCCCTCTTTTTAGAGGGTTTCCTTTTGGTGTGATAATAAATGACTTGCTCCGTTTGAGTACCATCCTTGTCGTGATTTGGTTGGCGGATCTTGAGTGGTTGGGAGGTGCCGATATGTCCTGCGTGGTTTTCGCATGCAGTTTTGGTAGGCTTTTGACGGGGCGTCTTTCCGTTCCCTCATGCTTTGAATGTCAGGCCGCTTCGTGAATCCCGCTAGGGCAGGGGACGAGGAGTTGGAGGTGATTGTTCATGGGAGAAATCCTTTGGCGTGTTTCCGAGGAGGGGGGGGGTCATTTAAGGCGTGTAGCCTCCTTTGGCCTATAAGAAGGATTGAAAGGCGCCCTTTCCTCTTCACTGCTTGGGATTCTCTCTAACAGTCTTTCCTCACTCCTTCCTCTTCACTCTGCGTTGTGCCCTTGTATTCGGAGCATGGAGGATCCTTCGGAGGGCGACGCCGCCGACGACGGGGAGCGGCGGGCTCCCGCTGCCCTGTAATGTTGAACGGATCCCACGGTCGCCGCGCGTGCATGAGACGGGTCTGACGGTCGCTGCGCAGATCTCGAGAGGGCTTCGACGTGTGAAGGCACGGTTCTTGCCCTTTCTCAGTTCCAGCGTGGCTTCCGGGTGGACGCCGAGGCGGAGGATGGATGGGGGCATCAGGGGAGCCTGCCGTCACTTCCCTCCGTGTGAGGGGGGGGAGGCGACTCCAGCTCCCTCCTAACCTCTCCCAGCAGCCTCTTTTTCCCTCTTCTGCTCTTCATTTCTTTCACTCTTCGGGGGCTGCTTGCTCTCTCCTTCCTTCCAAGGAGTTGGCAGATTGGAAGAGGGGAGGCTTTCACGGCGCTCCTTTTTCTTGGTTGTTGCCAACTTGAGAGGTAGCCTTCCTCAACATTTAAAGGTGGCCTCCCTCCTGCAATCCCTCTGTCACCTTTGTCACGGGCCACCCGAGGCAACTGGCTTGACCACCTCTTGTCTGAGCCAGTTTCCGCACGAGGCAGAGTCAGTGGCTGGACGCGAGGAGGTCAAGACCGAGTCAGTCGAGCGATGACCCCTTGAGGCGGTGTTAGATGGATTTTTGCTTTTTTCTATGTGATGTACTGGCATTTGCCTATCTGATGTACCAATGGTTTGGAATGAAAAGAAAAGGGATTTATTCCGTCCATCTTGCTGTACAATTTCAAAAATAGAATTTATGTAGTGCGGCTACGTTCCATGTCCGAGGAATAGGTTCCCCTTCCATTGTCGCTAACCTGTACGCACCTTTTCCGAGCGTCTCGACCACTCGGTAGGGGCCTTCCCAGTTGGGGGATAGCTTGCCCACCGCCGCTAGTGGTCGAGAGGCTTCGGCCTTCCTGAGGATGAAGTCCCCCAGTTGGAAACGTCTGTCTCGGACCTTGGCATTGTAGTATCGAGTGAGGCGACGCTGGTACTCCGTTGCCCGGACGTTCGCGATCTCTCGGAGTTCGTCTGCTAGGTCGAGGTTCTTGAGCAATTTTTGCCCGTTTGCCTCGAGTGAGAAGCTGATCACTCGGAGAGACGGATTGGCGATCTCCAATGGAACGACGGCTTCGGTGCCATATACCAACTGAAAAGGGCTTTCACCGGTTGCCGTCCTGGGGGTTGTTCGGTGCGACCACAGTACGCTAGGCAATTCCTCGAGCCAGCTACCCTTAGCCCTGCCGAGTCTGGTTTTTATGCCTTTCAAGATAGTCTTGTTGGCATTTTCAACCAGCCCGTTGGCCTGAGGGTGGGCGACCGAAGTGAAGTGGTTGCGGATATTTAGGTCGGTGCATCTATCTTGGAAGTACCGAGAGTCAAATTGCCGACCGTTATCACTTACTATCACTCGGGGGATGCCAAAGCGACAAATGATCGATTTCCAAAGAAAGCCCCAAACGACTATCTCGGTGATCCTTGCCGTAGCCTCGGCCTCGATCCACTTGGTGAAGTAGTCGATGGCGACGATGATGAACTTCTTCTGGGACTGGGCCATTGGGAATGGCCCAAGGATATCGATTCCCCACCGAGCGAAAGGGTAAGGCTCGGCTAGGGTGACAAGTTCCGTAGCCGGCTGATGGACCAAGTGGTCGAACCGCTGGCATCGATCGCACTGTTGAACATAGGCCGAGCAGTCGCGCTGCAGGGTGGGCCACCAGTACCCCTGTCGTAACAGGATTCTGGCCAGCGACCTTGCCCCTGAGTGCGCTCCGCACAGGCCTTCATGAATCTCTTGGATGGCTCGGCTTGCCTCGTCGGGACCGAGGCACTTCAGGAGGGGACCGGAGAACGATCTTCGGTAGAGAGTGTTGTCGAAGACGACGAAGCGCCGAGCTTGATACTTCATTCGGCGGGCTTCTTGAGGGTTGGAGGGCTCTTGGGAGTCTTCTAGCCAGGACAGGTAGGGGGAGCGCCAGTCACTTGGAGTGGCCGAGTCAATAGCGAGGAGCTCCGTGTCAATGCTCGGGCACTCTAGCTCTTCTAGGAGGACCGATCGTGTACGTTCTGGGTCTAGGGAGGAGGCCAATCGAGAGAGGGCGTCCGCCTGAGAGTTTTGCTCCCGAGCTATCCGGACCACCCCAAATTCCTTGAACTGTTGGGCCAGGCTCCGGACCAACTGAAGGTATTTGATCATGGGTGCCTCCCGAGCTTCATAGTCACCGTTGACCAGACCTGCGACTAGTTGAGAGTTGGTGTGGATCCTGACTCGCTCGACCCCCAGCCGTCGGGCCATGCGTGCTCCCGAGATAAGGGCCTCGTACTCAGAAGCGTTGTTGGATGCCTGAAAGTTGAATTTCAAGGCGTACTGTAGCTCTATCCCTTCGGGGGACCTCAGGAGTATCCCCGCACCGCTGCCTGCCGAATTGGACGATCCGTCGATGAACAGTTCCCAGGTTGGCCCGGTCGTGGTCGGAGGCCTGTCCTCGGCGAGGATGGTGCTTTCGGTAATGAAGTCGATGAGCGCTTGGCCTTTGATTGCTGATCGCGGCCGGTACGAGATGCCGTAGGCCCCGAGCATAATGGCCCATTTGATGAGTCGCCTTGAGGCCTCGGGGTGGGTCAGAATCTTCTTCAACGGCTCGCCGGTTAGCACGGTGATGGGGTGCCCCTGGAAGTAGGGGCGGAGGCGCCTTGCGGAGGTAACCAACGCTAGCACGAGTTTCTCGGTTGTGGGGTACCTCTGTTCGGCCTCATTGAGCACCTTGCTGGTGTAGTAGACCGGTCTTTCGATTCCCGAGTCATTTCTGACTAGGACCGAGCTGACCGTGGATGGCGTCGCCGAGAGGTAGAGCAGCAAGACTTCGCCTGGGGCGGGCTTGGAGAGCACCGGTGGCGAAGCCAAGAAATTTTTAAGCTCGGAAAATGCTGTCTGGCACTCCTCATCCCATGCGAACGTAGCAGACGCTAGCTTGGGTCCCCTCATCAATTTGAAGAAGGGCAAGCATCGTTCGGCCGCACGAGACAGGAAACGGCTGAGAGCGGCCACACGCCCTGCCAGACGCTGAACGTCTTTAATGCATGTGGGCGGGCGCATGTCTAGGATGGCCTGGACTTTGTCGGGGTTGGCCTCGATCCCGCGCTGAGTGACCAGGAAACCCAGGAACTTCCCGTATTTTACTCAAAGGCGCACTTGGCGGGGTTGAGCTTCATGTTGTACTTCAGGAGGGTGCCGAAGGTTTTGGTAAGGTCGGTGAAGTGGTCTTCGGCCTTGGGGGTCTTGACGAGCATGTCGTCAATGTAAGCCTCGACGTTCCGACCCAGCTGTCCCTCGAACATGTGATTTACCAGCCGCTGATATGTGGCTCCGGCGTTCTTCAACCCGAAAGGCATCCGGGTGTAGCAGTACACGCCGCAGTCAGTGATGAAGGCGGTCTTCTCGACATCTTCTGGATTCATTCTGATCTGGTGATAACCTGAATAGGCATCCAGGAAACTGAGTATCTCGTTGCCCGAGGTTGAATCAACCAATTGGTCGATGCTCGATAGCGGATAGCAGTCCTTGGGGGTAGCCTTATTCAGATCGGTGAAGTCCACGCACATTCACCATTTGCCTGTAGTTTTTGGCACCAGGACGACATTGGCTAGCCACGTAGGGTACAGGACTGGTCTGAAGAGGCCTGTCTCTTGTCCCTTGGTGACCTGCGCCTTGATGATCGCCTGTTTCTCGGGCGCATGCCTCCTTCTCCGTTGCTGTACGGGCCTGACGGTGGGGTCGAGGCTGAGCTTGTGCATCACGGTCTTCTCTGGTATGCCATGGAGTTGATCGTCGGACCAAGCAAAGACCTGAACTTACTCAGAAAGGAATTTTTTGTATTGCTGCTGTTCCATGGGTGGTAGGTCGGCTCCGATCCTTACTCCGAGGGTCGGGTCATCGTTTAGGAATACCGTTAGCAATTCGCCACCGGGCTCGGCGGTTACGGTCTTCCCTTCGATTCCCTTGGGGCCCTTATCTCCCCCGTCCGGCCTTGAGGCTTCCACCGAGATGTTGTAGCACCTTCTAGCCGTGGCCTGGTTACCTCGGACTTCCCCCAACCCGTTTTTGGTGGGAAACTTCATTTTCTGGTGATAGGTAGATGGTACGGCCTTTATCCGGCTGAGAATTTTCCGGCCAAAAATGGCGTTGTACGCTATCATACCCTTAATCACTATGAAGTCCACCATGACCGTAACGGTTTTGGGTGGGGTGCCGATGGTGACCGGCAGGCTTAGGGCTCCCTCGGGGTAGGTGGCTAGGCCGTTAAACCCGCAAAGGGGTGTTCGGATCGGGCGGAGCTTGGATGGGTCTTCCCCCATCTTAAGGAAACAGTCGTAAGATAATACATCGGGGGCGCTCCCATTGTCAACCAGAATTCTATCTATGTTACAATGGTTTATTGTGGCCGAGATAATGAGGGCATCATCATGCGGGGTTCAGCCCTTCCAGGTCTTGGTCAGAGAAGACTATGACCTGGGGCTCCCTCGGCGGGCCACTGGAGGGTTCTAAGACCTGGCTGGCCCGCTCGGCATGACACTTCCTTCCTCGGCTGGTGTCGCCACCCGACGCCGTTCCTCCGGAGATGACGTTGATGTGGACCCCTCGGGGGGCGTTGTCGATCTCCTCGGCGGCATCCCAGTCTTCTTTGCGCCCGGCTGCAAACCGGGCCAGGTGCCCCTGACGGATGAGACGTTCGATCTCGTCCTGGAGCTGGTGGCAGTCACCGGTGTGGTGCCCGTGGTCGCCGTGGAACAGGCAATGCCTGTCGCGCTTGCGATTCTTCGATCTCATTGGTTCGGGCTGGTGGAGGAGTCCCGAGTCTTTGATGTCTTCATAGATCTCGTAGATTGGCGCGGTCAACGGGGTGTACCGCTCATACTTCCTCTTGCGCTCTCCTTCCCGATCTCGCTTCTTGCCCGAGCCAGGGTTTGGCTTTGATGTCTTCACACTCGGCATGGCGCAGTGCCAGAGTCACTAGCTCGGCAAGGGTCGAGGGAGGGTGGAGGACAAGTTCACGGCGGAGGTTCTCGTCCCGGGTGCCCCCGGTCAGAGCGGTCGTGGCCGAGGCCACATTCAGGCAGGGAATTCTGAGGGCTTCCGATTTAAATCGGTGGACATAAGCCCGGAGCCTTTCCCCTTGCACCAGTTTGAGGGCCAGGAGCCCCGCTACTGACCTTGGGGGGCCGCTTCCGACGAAGCTCTCCTTGAAGACTCACCCGAATTGCCTGAAGTCCCGGATGGACCCAGGGGCGAGGGCCCGGAACCATGCCTGAGCGCCTTGGACCAGGGTGGCCACAAAGGCTCGGCATTTAATAGGATCCGATATTCCATGCAGAGTCACCAGGGCGTCGAAGCTGTCGTAGTGGTCGGCTGGGTCGCCCTGGCCATCATAGAGCTTGAAGGTCGGAATAGAGGTTCTGGGAGACACCTCTGCCTTCAAGATGTATTCGGAGAAAGGGGATTTCTCCTCATCCTCCGAGAAAGAGGTTTTCTACAGGGCGCGGAGGGCGCGCTCTTGCTCTGCAAAATGTCTTTCGAAATCCCTCAGCCGGAGGGATAGTTCCGACTGCGGTCGTGCCGTGGGACTGGGGGGAGCGTCGTGGCGATCCTCAGGACCACCAGCGCTCGGGCGTGGAGGCCTCGCCCCCTGTTTCCCTTTTCTGGGCGTGGAGGAAGCCTCTTGCTCCGGGGGCGGAGCTTGCGAGGGTCCTCCCACGTTGTTGCGGATGAGCTGCTGACCGCGGAGGGTGAAGCGGCCCCCAGCGGTATGCTGGGACGCACTTCGGGGGGGGGGCTCCCGGACGGGGCGCGGGACCTGGCATCCCTTGCCGCTTGGGCCCTCATGAGCTCCACGAGGACGTCAAGCTTTTTATTGAGGGCCTGGAAGACCTCGTCGCCACCGTTGGGGGGTACCCCCGTCACCGTCGGAGGGGGCGGCGGTCCGTTGGCGGGGACGCTGGCGTTGGAGGGAGGGTTCTGTGAGGCCCTAGAGGGGCCATCTCCTGCCGCCACCACGGCCTTACCCTTCTCGATGGCGGATCTCCTCCCTGAGTTTCTTCTCACCATCTCGGCTCTTCGTGCATTTCCCACAGACGGCGCCAGATGAAGAGGCGAAATCTCGCGCTTGTATCCTGAGCGGGCTGTGGATCATCTGAAGATGAACTGCAAGACAGGGAAACGTATCAGAGGGCCCAGGGGGCTTCCCTGGGGTAAAACCCTCCGATGGCTAAGTCAGTAGAGCTGTGGTGGAAGCAATAATGAGGAGGAGAAAAGCTAGCGCGTGAGATTCCTCTCCACCAGAGGGTGAAGCGGATTGCTCAGGAGTTTGGGTATATGAGTACCTGAATGGCTCTCTTCTTCCGTCGGAGGGTAGCCCTGGTTTAAATAGTGTGCCGCCTTCAGGAGTCCTGCAAGCTGAGGGGTCTCTGGCGGGAGTTACGTCCTCAACGTGGGCTTTCATGGCCTTATCGTGGGAACGTTATCGCCTTGAAGTCCGGCGGTTTCTTGACTCCCCTATCCGTTGGGGACTCTTGAACGGATGATATTTGGTCTGGTCGAGCTCCTGAAACGCCAGCCCTGTCCGGGCGATGAGCATAGCTCGGTGAAAGAGGGGTCGGATAGGTCGGCTAATGCCTGTCTCTCCCGGGCGGGGAAACGGCTTGGGCCGGACCTTCCTTATGACCTGACCATCACTCGGGCCCTCCGAGCCTAGGGGCCGCCGGGGAGGGTTGTTTCCTCGAGTGTTTGTTTATTGGGCTTTTCTTCCCTGAGTGGGCCCTGTGGGCTGTCACCCAGGTGGGCTTGCCTCGTTGGACCCTGTTGGGTCTAGTTGGGCTGCTCTTTGGGTGGGCTACAGAAATCCCCCTCTCCACTTAGTTTTAATGATTTGCGGTTCCTTTTTCTCTCTCTGGATGGCCCACTGATCTAACAGTTTATTGGCTAGAGGACTTCTGGAAGAACAAGGGTGTCGACCTCCTGCATGAAAAGAGTCGACACATCTTAGTACTATATCCAATAGAGCAGTTCCTGGAAGATAGACGGTGTCGACCTCCTGTGAGGTAAGTGTCGACACTTCTTAGTAGAATAGTCAATTGAGCGCTTCATGTAAGATAAACGGTGTCGACCTCTTGTGAGGTAAGTGTTGACATGACTTAGTGAGACAGCCCTCAACGATTTCTGGGAAATCCAAGGTGTCGACCTCCTTGATTGGAGTATGCTCAGACCTTGTCTTCATATGTGCACAGACCTTCTGGTGTTGAAGGAAGAATGTGCACCAACTTTGTATAGCATACATGCACTGACCTTGATCTGTGTTGGCCAGGTGTTGCACGGACCTTGATCTTCACATTTGCTCAGACCTTGGTTCATTGTAACAAAAACTTGCACCGACCTAGTGTAGCACTGACCCTGAATGTGCACCGTCTTCATAGCAGATGTGCAGCGACTTTGTCTATTGTTGCTGCTAATGTGCACGGACCTTGAGGAAAACGTGCATAGACCATAGTCTCTTTCCTTGGTCTACTAGCATCGACCTTGGTCCTTCTTGGTCTGCTGAGTATTGGCTGTAGTGTCGACACATCTGTTGTTGGAGTCGACACTTCTCTTGTGTTACTTTAGTGTGTGTATTATTTCCAGCAGTTGCATTGGCCTTGACTGCATGGATTTCTGTGAAACCATGATTCTGCCTTGATTCTTGTGCAGCCTAATGCCTCAATCTCTGTGCCTTACTTGATTTATTTCTATCTTTGCAGACACACTTTGTTGCCGGTGTGGGCTTGACCTGAAATGCATGAGTGTTTGTCTCTATCAAATGCAGGTCAAACTATATTAATGAATCATAGTCAGACATCATCGAAACAAAGGAATGTTAAACATAAGCCCAACATACATAGTCAGACATCATTAAAACAATAGAGTTACACATGTTATACACATGCCCAACATTCTCCCCCTTTTTGATGATGGCAACTATGAACTATGAGTCATTATGATGTCCAGCTTTGAGTCATTTTGAGTATATTGAAAGTCAAGGATTAAAAGAATGTAATCATGAATAAAAGCACAATGAACCTCAATGATTTTCTCCTCAGATAATTTTCTCCATTAGACACAATATAATTATCTCCCCACATATTCTTATACAAGTATTCAAGACTGTCTCCCCTATGCACTCCCTAGTTAATGACACATACAATTCTCTCCCCCTTTGACATCATCAAAATAGCATACTAGAGAGAATATATGGCATAATTAGGAAGATAGGAGTGAAGGCAATTGCAGCACACCAAATGTTGGAAATTATTAACACATGACGCACAGTGTAAAAGAGATTAGATACCTGGAGGGAGCAACTTAAAGTGCAGCAACCTGAGATGTCTATCTTGTCACAAGCAGTGCAGTCTTTATTCCAGAATTTCAGAAAATGATGTGGAAATACATGCCAATGGTTGTACACTTATTAAAGTTGACAAGATAACCATTGTGAACAACCAATCTTGGAAAGTTGGTTTTAGGACTAATACCAACGAATGATATGGATTTATCGATCAAGGCCAATTGTTAGAATCAATGGTTTTGTCTGTTGGCTTGGCAAAGATAGTTGTAATTTGAAAGGTATGGTTGCAGCAGTATGATGCATTATAGCAGCCAAAAGGAGCACATTTTTTATTTCAGATTTTTCAAGATTTTTAGTGGTTTTCTATTTTTTAGACTTTTGGGGTTTTCTATGCAATGCATGGGAATGCAGAATGCAAGATATATGTGTACGAAGTTGAAGAATGCAATCCACCCAATTTTTTGAAAAATTGAAACCAGTTGGATTGTAACCATAATGCCAATGATGCTAGGACTTATGTCAGATGCCCATGGAAGATGATTTCAATTGTTATGTCCAAGGGATGATTACAAAGTTATACACATGCAACAATGCTAGCAATGACTGATGCAAATATGTTTCATGCAAGGCAAACACCAAGGAGCATCAAGATATGATATTTCAAGAAGGGATGGCATGATCTGACATTAATTGATAGGAATGTAATGATTTCTAATGATAGAAGTCATCAAAGAGCATTGATACCATTTGTCTAGAGAGGGCAACGATCAAAGGATATAGAAAGACAGCTTGTCTTTATAGAAGATGAAGGTTCTTTAACCTGAGACCAAGTTCATAAATCAGAGTTATTGAATTTTTAGAATTTTCAGTTATAGAACCCGAATGAACCAGTCCTTACACTTAGATTGGTTTAATATTAATGAATTCTGGCCTACTCAGTAGAATCACATGAAAACATTTGTATTCAAGTTTGATAGAGATGAACCAAAAATTCATATCAAAGTCAGATTAACCTCCTCTTATCTTACTCATTCAATTCCATTGGCTCCTTTGAGAGAAACTCTTAAAAAGTATTGAAATTAAACAAGCAAGAAGACTAAAATAGAACTTTAGAATTTCAATAGATGTGCATTTAGCTTTTGCAATCTCAACCAAAATATTCATTGAGTATAGGAGAAGTTTTTACGAGCATTTAAGTCTAGTGCATCCCTCATATCCATAAGGACACACGTTGTTTAGACGCAAGTGACCCTAGGTAATTGGTAAGACTGACTGTCATGCTTCAAATAGAACATAGATAGCATTGTCACCTCCTGACATATCGTACCACTTATTCTTGATGAGGGGACATGTTTCTCAGCAACTTTGCCATTGCTCTGCCTCACGACATACCTTATAAACCAGCAGAGTTAACAAGGGCACTTCATGACATATCTCATCTCAGTTCATTTATGAGGAGACAAGTTTCTCGGTGAGCCAGTGTCATTGCTCTGACGATTTTTGCCATTAGGAATTTCACAAAATCAGATTGTTTAAAAACAACACTTAGACAGAAGTTTCTCAATCATAAATGCCTTTGTACTAAAAATAAACTATCAGATTTCAAAAGGCATAACTGGTCAACAACATGAGAAACTGGTTTAAGTCTATTAAGCCCGAACACAAACATTTTCAAGACCATTAGACTTCAAGACATAAGAAATCATTAATGTTAAACCAAAATCATTCATGTTCAAGGCAGTCACAAATCTCTATAAAAGAATATTCTTCTTGAAGATTTACTCTGATTAAACAACCTTGGTAGCAGATAGAGAGTCCTCCAAGAAGTTCAATGATGGGGACATCGCTTACCACTTCCCATTTCTCCAAGGGTCTCGATGCTCGCCATTGTGTTCATCTTGATTTTCTGAGTCTAGCTATGTAATTTTCATATCTTTCTTTGAGTCTTAACCATGTAATTTTCCTTTTATTGAGTCAAGTACCTAAGTTAGTGAGTCATCTATCTAAGTCTAAGTATCATTAGGTGGCCTAGTGGGTTAACGGGCCCACTTCAATGGGCTTGGCCCATGGGCGCCCCCTTCCCCCCTTGGTCATTTGTCAATAGTCCAAAAGGTGAGGACTTTTTATAAATTGAGGGTTTCGTATAAATAGGACCCCAATCCCTCCATGGAGAACTAATGAATGAATGAATGAAAGTTTAAGAGAAATCTTGAAATCCCTTGTGTTCTCTCCCTCTATCTCTCTCTATCACTATCTCTCTCTCTCTCTAAAGGGGGCGACCCCCTCTCTCTCTCCTCCCCTCTCTCTCTCCCTTGGGCGCCCTTGCCCCTTCACCTTCCTCCCTTGCCACCTCATCCTCCACCTCACCCCAACCCCTCATCTTCCCAAGGCCCCATCACTCCCACCATTACTCTCACCAAGTCCCAAGCAACCTTCCACCTTCCAAGACAACCGTCCCCATTCCCAAGCCACCCCTCCATCTCCCAAGGGAGAATCTCATCTCCCAACACACCCTTTCCCCTCCCCAAGACTTCATTAACCAACCACCATTAACCCCACATTCAAACCAAAGGAGAGATCTCTCCTCCCTCTCTCCTTCCCAACCCAAATTCGCAGCTCCCCCTTCCTCCACTTGCTAGACCACCTCCCAGCCCCCTTTCTGCCCCTCCCACACCTTGTATCACCCCTTAACAGACCCCCACATAGTTAGGTGTCATCCCCACACCCATCCACCCCATTTCCCACCCCATCTACTCCGTCTCCTATCACCTATCATCACCCTATTCATCTCAGTCCGTAGGTAGCAGTCAAGGGTTGAGTTGCAGAGTCAACCACGTCTTCACCGCACATCTTCTGGAGGCGTATCCTACATTGCCGGAAATCTCTTCCAGTCGTCTTCGCAGGCGAGGTGATCCCGCCCTAATTCGAGTTCGGAGCTGTCCGGGAGAGCCATTCTTCACCAATTGCGCAGAACCAGTCCGGCCAGAAACAAGAGCTGCCATTCAGAAGCTACTACGACCACACCGGTGCTCCACTTGGTGCGCCACTTGACCGGGGCAAAGATCCATCAGTCCTCTGTCCAACACAGCAAGCGGGAGCTCGTTTGGAGTTCGGAGTTCCCCGTTCCAAATTATTTTCCCCAGGTGCGCAGGTCAGTTCTGTCAGGGTTTGATCAGACCCCCTCTCACTCTTCAGGTTCCACCTCCCTGCTCCAACCTCCTCTGGTGCCCATCTTAGTTGGTGATCGAACAAGATTTGACCACGCTCGCAACCGTCCTAATCCCGTCTTGATTGGATAATGGGAGCGATTGTGGTGAAGTCGCCAACCTGCTGCAACAACCTGAACTCAGTCCAAGGCAGAGCAGAGCAGCGCCGGTCCAGCGTTTGTCCCGGCCAGCGTCGATAACTTCTGGTGCCAAAAAAATTCAGGCTTCACCCCGGGTCAGTCACCAACATTTTGGCGTTGGTCTTGTTCACTTTCGAGTCCGGGAGCGATCACAGCGGAGTCGACAGCGAGTGCCTGTCAGCGGGCAGAACTGGCGGACAGAACCCCAGGAGGGCAATCCGGCTCCGTTCTTAGCTTCACGCCCCTCCCTGCCTGGCCGGCTTACCGCCCCTCCTTGTGTGGAGGTAGTGTTTGTGTGTAATCCACTTTTCCCCACCCCGAGATCCACCCTTCTGCGTGAGGCGTAGTGCATGTAAATAATTAGCAGGGATCAAGCTTCATCGATGCAGTGTGCGGGGAACCCACACTTCCCCGCTCGCCCTCGTCTCCGAACGGGGTTGGTTTCTTCAAACCAACCGGGTAAGCTCTATCCCGTGCTCTCATATCAGTAGTTTGTTCATATAATATCTGTGGAATTGCTCTGTTGACGGTGAGAGAGCGCCCGACCTCGAAGCTCCCCGTTTACGAGTGGTCATCGTGGGATTGTGAGAGAGCGACCCGATGCCCTTTCGGCACCTAGCCAGCCCTTTGATTGTGGGCACTGTACCCTCGGGAGGGCGACCATAGCTTTTCTGGTCCTCTACCAGCAAGGGCTTTGTTCCACTACCTCCACTCGGCATCGCCGAGTCACCCGGGAATCGTGTGCGCAACGGTGGCTTGGGAACTTGCGTAATTCTCTACTCTTGTGCGTTGTGCTTGCTTGGTAAGTCCAAGGACCCTCGATCTAGTTGCTGCATTCACAAAGTCGGTGTCACATCAACTTGGTATCAGAGCAAGTTCTAGGCTTGTTCTCACAAGTCTAGTCCTTGGGCATTGCATTAGAGTCTTCCAAACAGTGTCGTCATCGTGTCTAGTCGAGTCACCCTCCCCGCTCCACTATCCCTTCCCAAGATGAGTGCATGGGACAAGCTTGTTATAGGGATGTTGAAGGAGCGTGCCAAATCACCTACAACCTTTTACCAAAAATATGGCCCGTGCGTGTGGCCAACGTCCCCAATCTCTTACCCCACAAAACATATCCCTTTCACACCTACACCGGAACCCCACACCCTTTCGATGATCCCTCTGCCAACTCCCTCACACCCACAACATTACACCCACCAGTCCAAATTCCTACCAAAACCACCCACATGGGAGACATGAGCTTAGTGAATGAAGTCCCAAAGAATGACGATGTTTTCCTCAATATCACCCCTACACCGAAGGACACCCGCATCCAAACAATGGAGGGAGACCGGCGTCAGACCTCTAACTTTCACACCAACCTTAAGTTCTACCTAGAGCCTTCTTTCCCATCCAATGGACAGGTGATCATAAGAGAGCCTCTAGCTGAGTGGCTGAAGAAGAACCCCACCGTTCACAACTCAAGCCCATACCACCCACCCATGGAACACCTATCCTAAATAGTGCCCATCCAACCTCCCCATGTCACTTATCATTCCATCTACTTTGTTGAGACCTTGAGAGGCTTGGTTGAAGGTCTGCTTGGGCAAATAAGGTTGACGAACATGCTAGCCATATGGTTATTTGACATAGGATACTTGAGTCTCACTCACCCCTCTGTTGGATCCATCACCTCCATCTACACAAGGGGTCCTTGCACAAGCAAGCTATTATTGATCCTGCCCGAACCCGAAGAGTTTTGCCAAAACCAACCCTATGACCCCCACCTCCCTCAAGAAAAGGGCACCCTATCTAGGGAACCTTGGTGATTGTCCCACTAGGTAACGAGTGCATAGTCCGCACTAGGCAGTGTGTGACTTGGAATACTATAAGTCTAGAAATGGAAGAAGCATCCTTCCCCACAAGCCAAGCCCACCTACATCCTTGTGACCCATTCCCTTGGGAACCCCAATGCCAACCTGGCCACTTTCCCTCCTTCACCATTTCCCACCCCTCATCCAATCCCAAGGGCCATTTCATTATACCCAACGAGGCCCATTGCTCCCGCACCACTACATGCCTAGTAGGCCTCAAACTGATCCCTTGGGGCGAGCAACACCCACCACTCACACCCTTCAATTTTCCCATTGACGAGGTCCCAACCTACATTGGGGAATCTATGGAATGGACTTTCTTGATCCATGGGATTGAAAACACCCCCTTCACCAAGGGCCTAACCATACTTGACCCATTTGATCCCTCCGCATGGGAACCCCCAAACCTGCCATCCTTGTCCCATTTCTCCAAAGAATTCCTAAGCCTCGCCCCTTGCCGAGACCATTGCGCCAAATTTGAACCAAACCCCTCCTTGTCAACACCCACGCTAAGGAAGATAAGACTCAACGTTTGGGTAGAGTGGCATGGTAGGATCACATTTGGGTGTCCTGGACCCCCTATAGAAGTTAACATTGTTAGGAGACACATGCATTTTAGGACCACATGTGGATGCCCCGGTCCTCGAACCTTCCGTAGAGAACCTATGCATAATAGGGCCACGTTTGGATGCCCCAGACCCCCAGTCTTCACCCACCTTGATAGGAAACCTAAGCAAGCTAGATCCACTTTTGGATGCCCCGGCCCTCCTAAGTCCACCAAAATCAATGTAACACTTGATAGGGCTAAATTTGGTTGTCCAGGCCCTCCCTTCATCCCTAGAGGATCATCATTTATGACATTGCATGGCAACCCTCGCAAGCACATCAACAAGAGCAACGAGATGAGCAAACAATTAGCCAACTCTCACCGCTGCCACCAAGAATTCTGGTTTGGTGATTCCGTGATGGTGAGGATTGAGAGACTATCCTCTGAGAATGTCTCAAAACTGAGGTCTCGTGGAACAGGTCCCTTCCAGGTCCTGAGATACATTAGTGCTAATGCTTATATGTTAGACCTCCCTGAGGAATACAGAGTAAGCCCCACTTTTCATCGTGGCTGACCTGGTGCCATACATGGGTCCCACGGTGACGCCCAGTGAGGAAATTGAGCTCATCCCCTCCCTTGAGAGAGCACCTACCCTTGAGAGAAAGCTACCAGCCCAGAGAGACCAGCATGAGCATGTTGAACGGATATTGTATGAACAGGTCACTGTCATTTGGAGCAAAGGGTAAGGGCGCTACCTCACTTGGTGAAAGGACCAGCTACCTTTGGTAGACCAGTGGGCAACCCCGCCGTGGCTGCCTCCGCATACGATGGATCTTTACTCGACAGAGTCGAGTTCTCTGCACCCCGGGAGTATGATGGGGACATCGCTTATCACTTCCCATTTCTCAAAGGGTCCCGATGCTCGCCATTGTGTTCATCTTGATTTTCTAAGTCTAGCTATGTAATTTTCATATCTTTCTTTGAGTCTTAACCATGTAATTTTCCTTTTATTGAGTCAAGTACCTAAGTTAGTGAGTCATCTATCTAAGTCTAAGTATCATTAGGTGGCCTAGTGGGTTAACGGGCCCACTTCAATGGGCTTGGCCCATGGGCACCCCCTTCCCCCCTTGGTCATTTGTCAATAGTCCAAAAGGTGAGGACTTTTTGTAAATTGAGGGTTTCCTATAAATAGGACCCCAATCCCTCCATGGAGAACTAATGAATGAATGAATGAAAGTTTAAGAGAAATCTTGAAATCCCTTGTGTTCTCTCCCTCTATCTCTCTCTATCTTTATCTCTCTCTCTCTCTAAAGGGGGCGACCCCCTCTCTCTCTCCTCCCCTCTCTCTCTCCCTTGGGCGCCCTTGCCCCTTCACCTTCCTCCCTTGCCACCTCATCATCCACCTCACCCCAACCCCTCATCTTCCCAAGGCCCCATCACTCCCACCATTACTCTCACCAAGTCCCAAGCAACCTTCCACCTTCCAAGACAACCCTCCCCATTCCCAAGCCACCCCTCCATCTCCCAAGGGAGAATCCCATCTCCCAACACACCCTTTCCCCTCCCCAAGACTTCATTAACCAACCACCATTAACCCCACATTCAAACCAAAGGAGAGATCTCTCCTCCCTCTCTCCTTCCCAACCCAAATTCGCAACTCCCCCTTCCTCCACTTGCTAGGCCACCTCCCAGCCCCCTTTCTGCCCCTCCCACACCTTGTATCACCCCCTAACAGACCCCCACATAGTCAGGTGTCATCCCCACACCCATCCACCCCATTTCCCACCCCATATACTCCGTCTCCCATCACCTATCATCACCCTATTCATCTCAGTCCGCAGGCAGCAGTCAAAGGTCGAGTTGCAGAGTCAACCACGTCTTCACCGCACATCTTCTGGAGGCGTATCCTACATTGCCGGAAATCTATTCCAGTCGTCTTCGCAGGCGAGGTGATCCCGCCCTAATTCGAGTTCGGAGCTGTCCGGGAGAGCCATTCTTCACCAACTGCGCACAACCAGTCCGGCCAGAAACCAGAGCTGCCATTTAGAAGCTACTGCGACCACACCGGTGCTCCACTTGGTGCGCCACTTGACTGGGGCAAAGATCCATCAGTCCTCTGTCCAACACAGCAAGCGGGAGCTCGTTTGGAGTTTGGAGTTCTCCGTTCCAAATTATTTTCCCCAGGTGCGCAGGTGAGTTCTGTCAGGGATTGATCAGACCCCCTCTCACTCTTCGGGTTCCACATCCCTGCTCTGACCTTCTCTGGTTCCCATCTTGGTTGATGATCGAAGAGGATTCGACCACGCTCGGAACCATCCTAATCCCGTCTCGATTGGATCATGGGAGCGATTGTGGTGAAGTCGCCAACCTGCTGCAACAACCTGAACTCAGTCCAAGGCAGAGCAGAGCAGCGCCGGTCCAGCATCTGTCCCAGCCAGCGTCGATAACTTCTGGCGCCAAAAAAATTAAGGCTTCATCCTGGGTCAGTCACCAACATTTTGGCGTTGGTCTTGTTCACTTTCGAGTCCGGGAGCGATCACAGCGGAGTCGACAGCGAGTGCCTGTCAGCGGGCAGAACCGGCAGATAGAACCCCGGGAGGGCAATCCGGCTCCGTTCTTAGCTTCACGCCCCTCCCCGCCTGGCCGGCTTACCACCCCTCCCTGTGTGGAGGTAGTGTTTGTGTGTAATCCACTTTTCCCCACCCCGAGATCCACCCTCCTGCGTGAGGCGTAGTGCATGTAAATAATTAGCAGGGATCAAGCTTCATCGACGCAGTGTGCGGGGAACCCACACTTCCCCGCTCGCCCTCGTCTCCGAACGGGGTTGGTTTCTTCAAACCAACCGGGTAAGCTCTATCCCTTGCTCTCATATCAGTAGTTTGTTCATATAATATCCGTGGAATTGCTCTGTTGACGGTGAGAGAGCGCCCGACCCCGAAGCTCCCCGTTTACGAGTGGTCATCGTGGGATTGTGAGAGAGCGACCCGATGCCCTTTCGGCACCTAGCCAGCCCTTTGATTGTGGGCACCGTACCCTCGGGAGGGCGACCATAACTTTGCTGGTCCTCTACCAGCAAGGGCTTTGTTCCACTACCTCCACTCGGCATCGCCGAGTCACCCGGGAACCATGTGCGCAACGGTGGCTTGGCAACTTGTGTAATTCTCTACTCTTGTGCGTTGTGCTTGCTTGGTAAGTCCAAGGACCCTCGGTCTAGTTGCTGCATTCACAAAGTCGGTGTCACATCATTCAAGGCATTTGAATCTAAGATGAACCAAAAAAAATAGGCATTATGATGCAGTGGTCTGGTTCAAGAAGACAGTGTTGCATGAGTTGAAATCAAGAATGGATGAGGAACACTCCCCCTGAGGTTATGGATTATGCTCAGATTGGTATGAATGAGATATATACAACATATTGCAAGGAAGTGTCGACACTTGCACTAGATGGTGTCGACACCTGAGCTCAGGTAGAAGGCAATTTTTAGCCAGGCAGAACTGAGAGGTCGACCTATCAGGGTTGTGAGGTCGACCTGTTTGACTGTAGGACAGAGTTTTGATGGATTATAAAAAAAAACAAACTCCCCCTGAGAAGATGCATTCTATGCAGGTGTCAACAGAAATGAATGCAAGAGTGCAGACTTAATTTCTGATGTTGACTCCCCTTGAGCATGTGCATGTAGTATGCAACCTATGACTTAAGTGAACACATGATGCATGAAAAATGATGCCATTGTTGGGTCCTTTTTAACATGAAATGTATGATTGCGCAGGAGCCTCCATGATGACACTCAATGACCACAACACATGCAAATTCAAACATATGCAATGCATTTATCCATGTGAGTGGTGAGTTGAAATATGTGTAGCTTGGTTTTAGATGATGATTCCCCCTAGAAGCATGCATGAGTTGTCAATGAACTATGCACCCTAAGACTTATGTGAATGCATATTGCAATGAACATGCTGTGAGATGATTGCGGATTGTTGTGTCTTTCTAACTATGATTTGCATTCAAGTACATGAGTTCACATGAAGATGCAAGCATAAGTCATTCACAATTGATTTTGAATTGAATGCTACATGATGATGTCAATTGCTAGACTTTTTGATGTGACACCACCTATGAGAATGCATCAGCTAAATTGTGATCCCTTGGACCTACCACGCAAACACAAGCACAAGAGCGGAGACTTACGTGGAATACCGAACCACCGTGCGCACTCGCTTCCCGGGGTGACTCGGTGATGCCAAGTGGAGGTAGTGGAGCAAGACCCTTGCTGGTAGAGGGCCAGAAGGGCTAGAGTTGCCCTCCCAAGGGTATGGTGCCCACAATCAAGGGGCTGGCTAGGTGCCTAAGGGGGCACCGGGTCACTCTCTCTCACAATTCCACGGTGACCGCACGTGAGCTGGGAGCTCCGTGATCGGGCGCTCTCTCACCGACTAGCGGAGTAATTCTACGGATATTAAATAAGCAAGCACTGAAATGGGAGAAAGGGGTTAGAGCTTACCTGGTCGGTTTGAAGAAACCGACCCCGTTTGGAGACGTTGGCAAGCGAGGAAGTGTGGGTTCCCCGCACACTCCGTCGGTGAAGCTTCTCCCTGTTTATTAAGTTACATGAACTACTCCTCACGTAGGAGGGGGAACTCGGGGTGGGGAGAATAAGGGTACAATCAAACACTACCTCCACGTAGGGAGGGGCGCTAAGCCGACCAGGCGGGGAAGGGAGAGTAGCTAAGAAAGTAGCCGATTGATCCCTTCGCCAGTTCTGCCCGCTTATGTGACTGCCTGATAGGTACTCACCATTATCGCTGCCACGGACTCTCCCGGACTCGGAAGTCACCGAAACCAGCGCCAAGTTTTCACTGGTTGAACAGGGTGGACTTCTGAATTTTCTTGGAATTTTTAGTCGTCGCCGACGGCTGGGGCAGGTGCTGGAACTGGGCGGCTTTGTTCTGGCTCGGACTGGTTTCAGAGTACTGCAGCAGGAAGATGAGCTCGCCCCGAACACTCCCGAGATCCAAATGACGCGGGACAAGAACGGACGTGAGCGTGACCGAGTCTTCTTCAATCAGCAATCAAGAAGGGCCCCAGGGGAGGTCAGAGTCGCGAGAAAGAGCCCGAAGAGTGGGGGGTGTCGGGACTAGCTCTGACTGGACTGACCTACGCACCCGAGGGAGAATAATTGGAACAGAGGGTTCCGAACTCCAAACGAGACTCCGTTTGCTGGGCTGGACAGGGGACTGGTAGAAGCTTGTCCCGGTCAAAGAACGCACCAAGGGGAGCAAGGATGTGGGCGCAGGAGCTTCAGCACTGGGACTCTGGTCTCTGCTCGAATGCCATCTGCGCGGTCGGACGAGAATGAACCACCTAGGCCGCTCCGAACTCAGATCGAGGCGGGACCGCCTCGCCTGCGAAGCCGACTAGAGGATCTTTCCACCAATATAGGCTGTGCCTCCTGGAGCTCCGTGATGTAGTGGTGGACGGCGCTGCAACAAGCAGGGTCTTCTGTAAATCTTCGTGGTGGGGACATCGAAGCAAGACCGCTCATATTTTATTTGTATTTATATCCTTTTATATTTGTATGTATACCCTTGTGTTATATGGGTACACAATTGTAAGTCTTAGAGGGTTTTTATGCAAAATGTCAGTAGGACCAGCAAGGGGGCCCTCACTCCTTCCTCATTGGTTCAAGTGACACCATTTGGGTCCATGTGGGGCTGGTCAAAGTCCTAGGTGACATCTAGAAGGTCAATTGGACACATGGGAGACAAGTGGTAAAAAAATTCAAAGATGCCACCTACCTTACCTATCTAGTCAAGGGGGCGCCCCAAATTTTGGTCCAATTTTAATTTTTGAAAAAAATAAGTCTATTAGAACTAATTAGTTCTATACCTTGTATACCCCTCCCAACCCTAGATCTGAGAGTATTAAGAGTCTTTTTTCATTTCATATAAATAGCATGTAATTTCCATTTTATGTGAATTAATGAGAAGAAAATATTGCATTGTGCATTGGAGCTTGGTGCGCCCCCTCCTCTCTCCCTCTGGTTCCTCCCTCCTCCTTCAACATTTCAGGGTATAGACCCCTTCTATCTTAGCCCCTCTATCTCTGATTTCTATCTCTGCCGCCGCCGTTCGTACTGCCATCGAGCCACCGCGAGCATCCTTCTGAAGTGCTGTCCAAGTTCTGTTTTGCTGGATAGAGGCTTACTATGAGAATTTTAGCTCCAACCTCCCTCATCATCTGGAGTTGAGATTTTCAGGGTGAGTTTTAGGGATCATCACCACATCCCATAAAAATTGAAAAAAACATTCTAGCCCCATTTGCCATTTTTCCATTTTCGTGCATCTCCAACCTCCAGATCTGCCAGTTTCTCAGTCCTGTGTAACAGCAGCCTTGTGTTTCACCTTTTTGATCACCTTCTTGATTTTTGTTTGAATCCCCAAATTTATTGGAGGTTCTGTTCACCATCCCCATCCTCCACAAATTTTCGTCGAATTTCAAAAGCCTTCTACCTATATTTAGAAATTGTGTCTTTCTCCAAAATTCTGTTCTGCCTCTGCTAAACATATCCGACCACCCGGTACTAGAAAATACTTTTCTCTAGTCAAAACTCCACCAAACCTTTCATAAAATATATCCCCATTTTCACCTTTCGTTCCCTACAATTTTTTTGAAGGGCTCAAAAGCTAAATCGAAGGTCTACATCACGGTCATGCCAACTCTCAGGAAAAATCACTTCTACCCTGAGTTTTCTGATCTTGTGAACCAGCAGCTTAATTATTCGACAAAGGCTATCAACGGGAAATTCAAATTTATTTCTCCATCCATGGATCGAAGGATTTTGAGTTAGATTTCCATCGGTACCTCTTGTGCGTCGATTCGACGTCGGGAGTGACCGCAGGAGCGGATTTCGTCGAGACGCGCGGGTCTGAAACAGCAGTTCAGATCCGTGGGCAGCAACTTCGACGAGTGAAGATCGGAGCCGCCCGATCTCCGACCGGTGAACCAGCGCGCCGCCTTCCCAGGGAGCACCCCCCCAGGCGTCTCCACCACAGTGGTGCCACCCCGGTCCCACGCGGCCCCACTAACCAACACGTGGGCCCCACGATCGTGCGTACGCGTGCAGCCGAAGCTACGCAAGAAGCTGCCCATCAATTCGAACCCGCTAGTCCCGGGTCCCATTGTGCCGTTCTTTACCTCCCTGCATGGAGTGGGCATTCATATTCATTGCTGTAATTTAATTACTTACTATTCCGGGAGTACGAGATCAGCCGGAGTCGTCTTCCCCAAGCCAGGCGCGTGGAGGTATCGTGTTCACTCCTTTAGCTGGCAATTGCTTTATTCATATATACTTGTTTATGCCGCTGCTAGAGAGCATGTGTTAGGTTCGTTAGCTCGATATATTTATTTCACCACTGCTGCGAGAGAGAGCGAGACCGTCCCGTGACCCGATCCGGGCACGAATTTGTGAGTTGACCACCCTAGCTCACTGCCGATTTCTCAACCGTGCACGTCTGTACGCTTCCCTCGTTAGGGACGATCGCGAGCTTGCTTAGAGTCCAAGGATCGCATATCCATTTGGAGTTGAGTCGTGTGTCCGTCCCACATCAATTTGGTATCAGAACGCCAGTTGAGTCTAGGGTTCCTAAAATCAAAAAAAAAATGTCATTTACGTCTAGTCATTATCTAAGTCGGTCTAGGTTGCACTTGCATCCCATTAATCGGTATATCAAAAGGTGTTGTCTGAACGTTAGGCTACGCCTATCGGGAAGGCCGCACACTTGCGCGAGTGATCTTCGGATTGATTAACTCCGCCACGTACCGAGTCTTGGTTAAGTCTTGGTGCATCATCTTTGCTTTAGTCCGTTCTTGCATTAGTCGGTGTCTCCTAGTCCGTGTGTCAGTTGCATGCTCACTCGTCGAGGCACCCCATACTCACCCCCACCACCACCTATGGCGGATCCCCGAGCCCCTAGTCTCGATGCGTCGTCGGTGGCCGAAATGTTCCAATCCCTTATGGGGGAAATGCGAGGGTTGAATACACGCATGGACGGGTTAAGTACTCGAATGGATAGAATGGATGGGTTGAGTACGTAGATGGATGGCCTAGGCACCCATCTTGAAGAAATGATGAAGGTCTTAGAGGATAAGGCCATCGAGTCGGATCAGTCCGTTCAGGGCCTGGTAGGGAGAGTTGCCACATTAGAGAGAGCCCTAGCCGAGGCACCCCCGAGAGCCCCAGTTGAGGCACCTCCCCCGCCTACACATGGTCAATAGGACCCGGTTCAGCAACCTGCTGCTCCGCGGGTTCATGGGGTAGATGTTAGGAGGCGTCAATTCCCCGAGGTGCTAGACTATGAGTCCGAGGATAAAAATAGGGGATATGGCCGTGACCGTCGTGTTCAACGATGGAATCATGATGAGGATGAGCGGACCCTCAGGACCGTTCGTGCTGACCCTCCCACTTTTGACGGGTCCTTAGACCCAAGGGTATATCTTGATTGGGAAGTCGGTATGGACCGATATTTTGAGTGGTTTGAGATGTCGGACCAATGGAAGGTCAAGTTTGCCAAGATGAAATTGGTAGGGCAAGCTCAAACCTTTTGGAGAAACATGGAGAACCTACTATTTCACCGTCATGAACCCCAGGTAGAGACGTGGGAAGAGATGAGGTCCAAACTTAGGAAGAAGTACCTCCCTGCCACTTACCGCCAGCGTCTCATAGACAGGTGGCAGAGTCTTACCCAAGGAGATCGGTCCGTCTCCGAGTACATCACCGAGTTCGATGAATACTACTTGTAATGTGACGCCACGGAGGAGGACTCCCTTACTGTCTCCTGATTTTGGCATGGGCTACTACCGCACCTACGGTATGAGCTTCTCCGCCACAAGGTGGACAAGTTAGAGGATGCGTACCAAGTTGCTCTCAAGATGGAGCAATTCGAGGGAGAGTTCGAGTCTATCCAATGATTGGGCCCCATTCCTCTCCGTAGTGCCGAGTCACATAGCTCCTTAGGCCCATACCCGAGGGGTCCCATGACTCGACCTCACGAGCCCGCCCGTCAGGAGCACTTCGCTCCTAGACCTCGTCCTCCCCCACCACGGGATCTACCTCCGCCCCAACCACAGGCACCCGTAGCTTGCCCCCCGGCACCCATTGCCCATTCTCTAGCACCGGCACCCCCACCCTTGTGGCCTACGGCACCTACAGCTCCACCTCTGTTGCCTACACCCCCTGCCCGTCGGAAGGATAAAGGTAAGGGCCCTCTTATCGAGGAGACCAGTAGGTCACGGCTACAGTGTTTCCACTGTCTTGGGTTTGGCCACATCGCCAACCAATGTCCCTCTCGTGCCACTCTAGCCATAGGGGTAGAAGAAGCCTCGCCTTCTAGACTTGTATCTGTCAGCTACGAGGTCGATCCGGAACTAGTTGATGAGTACGAAAGGGTGGAAGAGCCTACCGACGCTCAAGATGCGACACTCGGATGATGGCCACCTAGTGGGGTCGATGTAACCACCTTAAGTCTAGGGCAATGCATGAGTCAGTTTGTTTCTTCTTTGTGTGGTTTGCTTTGTGTGGCTTGTTTATGTGGTTTGCATACGTGTTTAGTATATGGTGAGTCTGCATACGTCTTGTGCAAGCTTGTTGATGTCAGTCCCGTATGAGTGAGAGGCGAGTGGACTCGCTCGAGGAGTATGGGACCAGCTCTACATCTATGCCTCGGATCTAGTCAACTATAGGGACCTAGCGGTGATTCCTAGTGAGTCTTTGAGCCGCCTCCTCCCATTTGAGAGTGACCCCACCCGGAGTGTCCACCTCTAGCCTCGTTCCCACAGCAGCTTGTGCATATCGAGTATATACGGAATGAGCAGGTGACGACTACTTGGAGTGGAGTGTACCCGCGCTACTTGGTATGGTGACGGATTCGTCGGAGTTATTCGAGCAGCAGCACCTCTTTACTCGACGGGGTCGAGTTCTTCCCACCCGGGGAGAATTGATGGGGACATCGAAGCAAGACCGCTCATATTTTGGTTGCATTTATGTCCTTTTATATTTGTATGTATACCCTTGTATTATATGGGTACACAATTGTAAGTCTTAGTGGGTTTTTGTGCAAAATGTCAGTAGGACCAGCAAGGGGGCCCTCACTCCTTCCTCATTGGTCCAAGTGACACCATTTGGGTCCATGTGGGGCTGGTCAAAGTCCTAGGTGGCATCTACAAGGTCAATTGGACACATGGGAGACAAGTGGTAAAAAATTCAAAGATGCCACCAACCTTACCTACCTAGTCAAGGGGGCGCCCCCACATTTTGGTGCAATTTTAATTTTTTAAAAAAATAAGTCTATTAGAACTAATTAGTTCTATACCTTGTATACCCCTCCCAACCCTAGATCTGAGGGTATTAAGAGTCTTTTTTCATTTCATATAAATAGCATGTAATTTCCATTTTATGTGAATTAATGAGAAGAAAATATTAAATTGTGCATTGGAGCTTGGTGCGCCCCCTCCTCTCTCCCTCTGGTTCCTCCCTCCTCCTTCAACATTTCAGGGTATAGACCCATTCTATCTTAGCCTCTCTATCTCTGATTTCTATCTATGCCGCCGTGCAGCCGTTCGTGCCGCCATCGAGCCACCGCGAGCATCCTTCCGAAGTGCTGTCCAAGTTCTGTTTTACTGGAAAGAAGCTTACTCCGGGAATTTTAGATCCCACCTCCCACATAATCGGGAGCTGAGATTTTCAGGGTGAGTTCTAGGGATCATCACCACATCCCAAAAAAATTGAAAAAAAAATGCTAGCCCCATTTTCCATTTTTCCATTTTCATGCATCTCCATCCTCCAGATCTGCCAGGTCTCAGTCCTGTGTAACAGTAGCCCTGTGTTTCACCCTTTTTATCACCTTCTTGATTTTTTTTTGAATCCCCAAATTTATTGGAGGTTCTGTCCACCATCCTCATCCTCCACAAATGTTCGTCGAATTTCAAAAACCCTCTACCTATTTTTAGAAATTGTGTCTTTCTCCCTAATTTTGTTCTATCTCTGCTGTCCAGATCCGACCACCCAGTACTAGAAAATACTTTTCCCTAGTCAGATCACCACCACACCTTTCATAAACTATATCCCCATTTTCCTCTATTCTTCTCCTACAACTTTCATTAAGGGCTTAAAATCTAAATCGAAGGTCTACATCGCGGTCAATGCCAACTCTCAGAAAAAAGCACTTCTGCCCTGAGTTTTCTGATCCTATGAACCAGCAGCTTGAATATTCGACAAAGGCCATCAAAGGGAATATCAAATTTCTTTCCCCAGCCATAGATCTAAGTATTTTGAGTTAGCTTTCCATCGGTACCTCTTGTGCGTCGATCTGACGTCGGGAGTGACCGCAGCAGTGGATTTCATCGGGACACGCGGGTCTGAAACAACAGTTCAGATCCGTGGGCAGCAACTCCGACGAGTGAAGATCGGAGCCGCCCGGTCTCCGACTGGTGAACCAGCCCGCCGCCTTCCCAGGGAGAGCCCCCCCAGGCGTCCCCACCATAGTGGTGCCACCCCGGTCCTACGCGACCCCACTGACCAGCACGTGGGCCCCACGATCGTTCGTACGCGTGCAGCCGAAGCTACCAAGAAGCTGTCTGTCAACCCGAACCCGCTACTCCCGGGTCCCATTGTGTCACCCTTTACCTCCTTGCATGGAGTGGGCATTCATATTTATTGTTGTAATTTAATTACTTACTGTTCCAGGAGTACAAGATTGGCTGGAGTCGTCTTCCCCATGCCAGGCGCGTGGTGGTATCGTGTTCGCTCCTTTACCCGGCATTTGCTTTATTCGTATATACTTGTTTATGCCGCTGCTAGAGAGCATGTGTTGGGTCCATTAGCTCGATATATTTATTTCACAGCTGCTGCGAGAGAGAGCGAGACCGTCCCATGACCCGATTCGGGCACGAATTTATGAGTTGACCACCCTAGCTCACTGCCGATTTCTCAACCGTGCACGTCCGTACACTTCCCTCGTTAGGGGCGATCGCAAGCTTACTTGGAGTCTAAGGATCACATAACCATTTGGAGTCGAGTCACGTATCTGTCCCGCATCAATTTGATATCAGAGCGCCAGTTGAGTCTAGGGTAGTCATTTGTAAAACTCCAAACAAAAAAAAAGGTGTGTCATTTACGTCTAGTCATTTAAGTCGAGTCTAAGCTTGAGTCGGTCCAAGGTTGCATCGCATACCTTTATTCGGTATATTGAAAGGTGTTGTCCAAACGTTAGGCTACGCCTATCGGGAAGGCCGCACACTTACGCGAGTGATCTCCGGATCGATTAACTCCGCCACGTACCGAGTCTTGGTTTAAGTCTAGGGTCCTTAGTGTGCATTAGTTAGTGCATTCCAACCTTGCATAGTCGGTCTAGTGTCTTGTCACCAACTGTTGGCATGTCCATTCACTAGCATCCCCGTGTCCCATGGATGACCAAGGTGCCGCATCTTCTGCATGGTGGCGATACTATCTAAGATGGGAGAACCACCCGGACCACCCCCGTAGGCCCGTAGCCCAGGATTTCAATGGATCCGAAAACCCAGGTGACTACCTAGAGCGGGAAGCCATTATGGATGACTACTTTGAGTGTTACCTTATGTCCGGTCCCGCGCAAGTCAACTTTGACAAAAGGTGACTTTTTTATGAAGCCGCCGAAACATGGAGGGACATCAAATATTTTCGGGAGGATAGGAGACTAAGGCCCATCGAGTCATGGTGGGATAGGAAGAGAGCGCTTAGGAGGGTCTACCTTCCTCGTCCACCTACCTCCAACCACGGGGGTCATACCACTAGCCAACCCCACCAACTCACCCCCAATCAAGTGGGCCACACTTCCAACCAACCCCGCCCCTTCACCTCCATCCAAGTCCACCAAAGTAACCCCAATCAAGTGACCCTCCCTATCGCCTCCAACCAACCACCCCTTGGCACCTCCATCCAATCCCACCCAATCACCTCCAACCAAGTGGAAGCCCCACTTATAGTCGAGTCTAGGTCCGCATCCGGGCCGAGAGATGAGGAGCGAGTCCACCCCGAGGCCCCTACTCCAACCCGCACCTTAGATGAAATCAAGAAAATGCTTTCGGATTGGTTGGAAAGGATAGAAAGGACACATGCTCCTTCACCACCCGTGAGTGCTCCATTGCCACTTTCTACTTCCGAACTTTATTCGGAACCATCTTATTTGGAGCCACCCAAGCCCGAGCCACCCGTGTTTCTAACGGGTACGCTTTTTATCGCCGAGACGCTTCTTAGTTGGCTCAAGGATGGCTTGGCCCCTCCTCCTTCCCCCCCATGGACCCCACCTTACCTCTGGTGCCTGTCAACTCCTTCCACACTACATTCCGGTCTAGTCACCATGTTGATACCTTGGATGACCTTCTTATGGGATTAGACTCACAATGGCAGTTGACGCACTCCTTGGCCCAAAGCTTCGACCAACCCACTAGTCTTAGCTTCACCCATCTGGCCTTAGGGTCCATTACCTCCGTATGCACCGTGGGTTGTGTCACTACGGAGATCCTCTTATTCCTTCCCATGTCGGCCGAGCCCAACTTCATATCCTTTTGTCCAAGGGAGGAATCATACTTCCTACCTATGATCACCGTCCCACCCGCCACAATGCATGAAGGTGACCATCCACACCTTCAAGACTTCTACATATGGGGCCGTGACTTGTGGGAACCCACCATACGGGGTCATACCTTCTTTGATCCCTTTGACCCATACCCTAGTGGACCCCTTGACCCACCATACATACTTCACTTCCTCGAGGGAGTCCACTACCACACCCCTTCCCCACTGACCGGACCATCTACACCCACCAAGCCCATCCACGATACACCAACATCTAGCTCTTCTATCCCTCTCAAGTTCCCCAAATCCAAAGGGCCATCCATGCATGACTGGGTCATACTTGGACGTTTCGATGTTCCCCATGCCATCCATCTCCGGTTGCATAACATGCATGCATGGCACACGTTCGGGTGTCCTGGTCCACCGTCACCTATGCGTAGGTCGGACTAACATTAGATGTGTCTAGGGTCTTGTGTGTCTGTGCATACTTTGAGTCGAGTCGGTCTTTTGCACGCTCGTGATGTTAGTCCCTTTCTAGTTGAAGACTTGTCGGACTTTGGGATCGGTTCTACTTCATATCGGATCTAGTCACATAAGGGGCAAGCGGTGATTCCTAGTGAGCCTTCGAGCCATCTTCCTCCCCTTGAGAGTGACCCCACCCCGGAGTGCTCCACCTCTAGCCTCTTCCTATAGCAGCATGCGCATATCGAGTATATACGAAATGAGCATGTGACGATCACTTGGAGTGGAGCGTACCCGCTCTACTTGGTACGGTGACGAATCTACCGGAGCTACTCGAGCAGTCACCCCCTTTACTCGATGGGGTCGAGTTCTACCCACCCGGGAAGAATTAATGGGGACATCGAAGCAAGACCGCTCATATTTTGTTTGCATTTATGTCCTTTTATATTTGTATGTATACCCTTGTGTTATATGGGTACACAATTGTAAGTCTTAGTGGGTTTTTGTGCAAAATGTCAGTAGGACCAGCAAGGGGGCCCTCACTCCTTCCTCATTGGTCCAAGTGACACCATTTGGGTCCATGTGGGGCTGGTCAAAGTCCTAGGTGGCATCTACAAGGTCAATTGGACACATGGGAGACAAGTGGTAAAAAATTCAAAGATGCCACCAACCTTACCTACCTAGTCAAGGGGGCGCCCCCACATTTTGGTGCAATTTTAATTTTTTAAAAAAATAAGTCTATTAGAACTAATTAGTTCTATACCTTGTATACCCCTCCCAACCCTAGATCTGAGGGTATTGAGGGTCCTTTTTCATTTCATATAAATAGCATGTAATTTCAATTTTATGTGAATTAATGAGAAGAAAATATTGCATTGTACATTGGAGCTTGGTGCGCCCCCTCCTCTCTCCCTCTGGTTCCTCCCTCCTCCTTCAACATTTCAGGGTATAGCCCCTTCTATCTTAGCCCTGCTATCTCTGATTTCTATCTCTGCCGCCGCCGTTCATGCCGCCATCGAGCCACCGCGAGCATCCTTCCGAAGTGCTGTCCAAGTTCTATTTTGCTGGACAGAGGCTTACTCCGAGAATTTTAGCTCCTACACCACTCATCATCTGAAGGTAAGATTTTCAGGGTGAGTTCTAGGGATCATCATCACGTCCCAAAAAAATTGAAAAAAAAATTCTAACCCTATTTGCCATTTTTCCATTTTTGTGCATCTCCATCCTCCAGATCTGCCAGTTCTCAATCCTGTGTAACAGCAGCCCTGTGTTTCACCCTTTTGATCACCTTCTTGATTTTTTTTTGAATCCCCAAATTTATTGGAGGTTCTATCCACCATCCTCATCCTCCACAAATGTTCGTTGAATTTCAAAAACCCTCTACCTATTTTTAGAAATTGTGTCTTTCTCCCAAATTTTGTTCTATCTCTGCTGTCCAGATCCGACCACCCGGTACTAGAAAGTACTTTTCCCTAGTCAGATCACCACCACAACTTTCATAAAATATATCCCCGTTTTCCTCTCTTTGTCCCCAACAACTTTCATGAAGGGCTCAAAAGCTGAATCGAAGGTCTACATCACGGTCAACGCCAACTCTAAGGAAAAAGCACTTCTGCCCAAAGTTTTCTGATCCTGTGAACCAGCAGCTTGAATATTCGACAAAGGCCAACAACAGGAAATTAAAATTTCTTTCTCTGGCCATAGACCAAAGAATTTTGAGTTAGCTTTCCATCAGTACCTCTTATGCGTTGATCCGATATCAGGAGTGGCCGCAGCAGCGGATTTTTTCAGGACGCGCGGGTCTGAAATAGCAGTTCAGATCCTTGGGCAGCAACTCCGACGAGTGAAGATCGAAGCCGCCCTGTCTCCAACCGGCGCACCAGCGCACTGCCTTCCCAGAGAGCACCCCCCCAGGTGTCCCCACCACAGTGGTGCCACCCTGGTCTCACGCGGCCCCACTAACCAGCACGTGGGCCCCACGATCGTGCGTACGCGTGCAGCCGAAGCTACGTAAGAAGCTGCCCGTCAACCCGAACCCGCTACTCCCGAGTCCCATTGTGTCTCCCTTTACCTCCCTGCATGGAGTGGGCATTCATATTCATTGTTGTAATTTAATTACTTACTATTTCGGGAGTACGAGATCGGCCGGAGTCATCTTCCCCAAGCCAGGCGCGTGGAGGTATCGTGTTCGCTCCTTTACCCGGCAATTGCTTTATTCATATATACTTGTTTATGCCGCTGCTAGAGAGCATGTGTTAGGTTCGTTAGCTCAATATATTTATTTCACCGCTGCTGTGAGAGAGAGCGAGACCGTCCCGTGACCCGATCCGGACACGAATTTGTGAGTTGACCACCCTAGCTCACTACCGGTTTCTCAACCGTGCATGTCCGTGCGCTTCCCTCGTTAGGGGCGATCGCGAGCTTGCTTAGAGTCCAAGGATCGCATATCCATTTGGAGTCGAGTCGCATGTCCGTCCCGCATCGCTTTGGGTTGGGGGTTGGTGGCCCTCAAGGGGGAAACCGGGTCGGTCAGGGGTCTTTTGCCCTTGGGATCAGCCGGTTGTGGAGGAGTGAGGGTGGGGGCCGATTTGGTTTGAATTGTGGTGGTTGGGTAGCAAAGTGTAGAGGTGTTGATTGGGGTTGGCATTATTGGTGGTGGAATTTGGGCCCTATGGGAGGTCTTGGGTTGGCTGGGTGAGAGAGGAGGAGTGGTAGTGCTCCTCGGGCTTTGGCTAGCCGGGTGGGAAGGGGAGTGCTTGCCTGCGGAGCCTCCTTACACATTCAATAGTTAACCAATGATCACTGGCTGGCTCGGTTAGATGATTTTTGGCTAGGTTCACTTTCTCCTCCTCGGTCATGGTGTACCATTGAAAGAATTGG
This sequence comes from Amorphophallus konjac, assembly GCA_022559845.1. NCBI lineage: Eukaryota > Viridiplantae > Streptophyta > Magnoliopsida > Alismatales > Araceae > Amorphophallus > Amorphophallus konjac. The sequence continues at coordinate 103,653,452 of CM040122.1, forward strand.
CCCACCGAAGCTTCCCACTCTAGATAATGGTTTAGACCATGGCATCCGTCAAAGGCGGGGGTTTTGAGTTTTAAGAGCCTCAAAAGCGGACTATCCACGTGTTCTAGAGGGGCACTCTCATTCACTCTTGGCGTAAGACCATTTCTCTCAAGTCGACCGAGTCGGGCATTGATGTCATCAATCCGCCTAATAATGATGGGCATAGCCTTCATGAAGGAGTTGATGCGGTCATCCTTGTTGGCAGCGGGAATCCCATGGGGTTTGGGATCTCTAGGGAAAGACGAAGAGGAAGGATGTGACGGGTATGAGATGGCCATTCTAGTGGACAAAGGTGATGCACCGGGTGAAAATGCAATGGCCCTGGGACTAGACTTAGTAGAGACAAGTCTAAAACTTGCTCTGATTCCAAATTGATGTGACACCACCTATGAGAATGCAACAGCTAAACTGTGATCCCTTAGACCTACCACGCAAACACAAGCACAAGAGTGGAGACTTACGTGGAATACCGAACCACCGTGCGCACTCGCTTCCCAGGGTGACTTGGTGATGCCGAGTGGAGGTAGTGGAGCAAGACCCTTGCTAGTAGAGGGCCAGCAGGGCTAGAGTTCCCCTCCCAAGGGTATGGTGCCCACAATCAAGGGGCTGGCTAGGTGCCTAAGGGGGCATCGGGTCACTCTCTCTCACAATTCCACGGTGACCGCACGTGAGCTGGGAGCTCCGGGATCAGGCGCTCTCTCACCGACCAGCGGAGCAATTATATAGATATTAAATAAGCAAGCACTGAAATGAGAGCAAGGGGTTATAGCTTACCCCGTCGGTTTGAAGAAACCGACCCCGTTCAGAGACGTTGGCGAGCGGGGAAGTGTGGGTTCCCTGCACACTGCGTCGGTGAAGCTTCTCCATGTTTATTACGTTACATGAACTACTCCTCATGCAGGAGGGGGAACTCGGGGTGGGGAGAATAAGGGTACAATCAAACACTACCTCCACACAGGGAGGGGTGCTAAGCCGGCCAGGCGGGGAAGGGAGAGTAGCTAAGGAAGTAGCCGATTGATCCCTTCGACGGTTCTGCTTGCTTCTGTGACTGCCTGATAGGTACTCGCTGTTATCACTGCCACGGACTCTCCCGGAGTCGGAAGTCACCGAAACCAGTGCCAAGTTTTCACTGGTCGAATAGGGTGGACTTCTGAATTTTCTTGGAATTCTAGTCATCGTCGACGGCTGAGGCAGGTGCTGGAACTGGGTGGCTTTGTTCTGGCTCGGACTTGTTCCAGAGTACTGCAGCAGGAAGACGAGCTCTCCACGAACACTCTTGAGATCCGAATGATGCGGGACCAGAACAGACGCGAGCGTGGCCGAGACTTCTTCAATCAGCAATCAAGAAGAGCCCCAGGGGAGGTCGGAGTCGCGAGAAAGAGCCCGAAGAGTGGGGGGTGTCGGTACTGGCTCTGACTGGACTGACCTGCGCACCCGGGGGAGAATAATTGGAACGGAGGGTTCTGAACTCCAAACGAGGCTCTGTTTGCTGGGCTAGACAGGGGACTGGTAGAAGCTTGTCCCATTCAAACGGCACACCAAGGGGAGCAAGGATGTGGGCGCAGGAGCTTCAGCACTAGGGCTTCAGTCTCTGCTCGGATGCCAGCTGCGCGGTCGGACGAGAATGAACCTCCTGAGCGGCTCCAAACTCAGATCGATGCGGGACCGCCTTGCCTGTGAAGCTGACTGGAGGATCTTTCCTGCAATATAGAGTGTGCCTCTGCCTCCTGGAGCTCTGGGATGTAGTGGTGGACGGCGCTGCAACAGGCAGGGTCTTCTGCAGATCTTCAGCTGCACTCAGGTTAATGGAATAAGGTAGAAGAAGGGAGGTGTTTTGGTTGAGGGGTATAGGATTTGGAGGTGTTGATGATAGGGAAGGGTTGGAAGGTGGGAAGGGGATGTGGGGAAGATGGGCAGGGGGCGGAGCTAGCAAGGGGGAGAGGTGGGGTGCGATGGTTGCTTTGGTGGAAGAGAGAGGCAGGGGGGGCGCAAATGGTCTTGGAGGGAGAGGAGGGTTCTTTCCTTTGTTTTGAAAAGGAGATAGAGGAGGGATTAATTTTGGTCTTGGGAATGGGAAGGGTTGTCTTGGGAAGGTGAAGGGGAGCTTAGGGAGATGGGATTCTCCCTTGGGTGATGGAGGGGTGGCTTAGGAAAGGGAAAGGTTGCCTTGGAAGGTGAAAGGATGCTTGGGGCTTGGTGAGAGTAATGGTGGGATTGAAGGAGCCTTGGGAAGATGAAAGGGTTGGGACTGATGTGGAGGGTGAGGTGGCAAGGGGAGAGGAGAGAGAGGATGGTGCGCCCTAGAGAGAGAAGGGTGGTCGCCCTTGTTAGAGAGAGAGGGAGAATGAGAGAGAGATTGAGAGCTAGAGAGAGAGGGGGATTCTCACAAGATTTTGTGGAATGCTTAATTCTAATTGTTCATTAGTTCTCCAAGGAGGGGTTGGGGTCCTATTTATAGGGACCCAAACTTTTACATGACAAGACTACCCTTGGCTTTACATATAATGACCAAGCTGACCAAAAAACCAACCAAGGGGTAGATGAAGACACAAACATAGAGAAATGACTTAGGACCTAGGAAAATGACTCAAATAAAGGGAAAAATTACATCAAAATGACTCAAACAAAAGAGAGAGATACATCAAAATGATCTAGATAGGTAATCTAAGTGTCGTGGGGGCTCTACTCGATATGGAGCTCGATCCTATCCCTCTCCTGGAGGAAGTGAAGTCCCGAGCCAGAGAGAATCATGGGTGATGTCCCCATCACTTTTCTTTTAAATAACGCTAATCATGAATAATGAGTTGAAAATGCAACCATGGTATGCGTCAATGTTGACATGTTTGTTTTACTCCTCATTGGCTTAAAAGATGTCTTCTCTCCCCTTCTACTAAATCGATATATAAAATAAATGGGAATAGTAGAAGGAGAACTGAAGAGTGTAAATAACTGTGATCGCCACCAAGGTGCCTAATGTGATTGACACACCGTACCTGGGAAAGATGGAGACACTAGCCTTATGAGCAGCGCTGGGAGGATGTACGGCTCAGGAGGAACCGCCTGTAAGGATGTGCGGCCACACGATAGGCCGTCTAAGGGCACTGCAGAGGATGCAGGATAAGTAACTTCTGGCTGATGAACGGCTCTGACCTGACCGCAAGATGAAGAAGAACGTCCCAGGTAACACCGCACGTCTCCGTGAATGGCTGGTTAGGAACCGCACAAGGCCACCACACCAGAAGTTGTAAAAGGGTCCAACTTCCCCCCTTTTCGGTCGGCCAGAAAGGATGGGCCTCCTGATGAGGACATCTCACGACACTCCCTTTGGCTCGGGTCGCCTGCACACTCTTGATGTGGATTGACTATGATCTACACTTATCTTCATTTCCTAAGTTTCATATTATGTATTTTCCTTTTATTGAGTCCTATCTTATGTACTTTCTTTTATTGAGTCGTGTTGTTCTAGTCTATTTCTCTTATTTTGTTTAATTGGGCCTTAGTACCTTAGTTTGGGCCTAATGGATTGAGTCTAGGACTTGTTGGGTCTTTTGTCTTAATGTCAGGGTCATTTTGGTCATGTAAAGAGTGGTTGCCTATAAATAGACCCCATCTCTCTCCATGTAATCAACTTTTGATGAATCAATTTGAATAGAAATATTTCCCAAGTCTCACTCCCCTCCACTAAATTTCTCTTCTCTCTCTCTCTCATTATCTCTCTCTCCCTCTCTCTCTTCAAGAAGGGGGCGCACCATTCTCTCTCTCCTCCCTCCTCCCAATCACTCCCAACCCCCACCTACCTCCATTAACTCCACACAACTTCCCATAGCCCCTCTTTACTCCACATCTAGTTCCATGAACCCTCCACCAATCTAAGCCCTACTTCCCAACCACCACCTACCCCCCTCCACTTCCCTAAGCACCCCACCACCTTCCCAAGGCTGAATTAACCTCTCCCAAAGCCCAAATTCGAAATTCCCTCCCCTCTCCCATCCCTCCCACACCCTAGGTTGACCCAAACCAGACCCCCCTTGGTCTGGTCACCCTCCTCCTCCTCCTCTCCATCTCACCCTCTCTCTTGTGCACACCCACTTCTCCACCACCACCTCTTGCAGCTCCAGCTCCCTCTCCACCCATCCCTGCCCCACCAGAACCCCTTGGAAGCCCTAACCATGTCCCTCCCCTCTCCCAAACCCTCAGCCATCACCCCAGGCTGTGCTAACTCCCCTTGCCCCACCCCTTATTTTTGCAAGTTATAGTTTCAGGTAGTAGGTCGCAGGCAGTAGAGTGGGGTCCTGAAGTCGCTTCATCCCTGGCTGCTCCCTGCTCCTCCTGGTGTCAACGCCTACATCTCTGGAAAGGTCGTCCAGAGAGCTTTCAAGGCGAGGTGGTTTCGTCGACATCCGAGTTCTGAGCTGTCCGTAGGAGCTGATCTCCCTCGACCACGCAGAAGCCCTCTGGCAGGGAACCAGAGCCTCAGCTCCAGTCCGACCACGGCTTCTTCCTTGAAGATCTGGGTGCCATTTTTGGAGGGCAGAAACTACTTCCAGTTATCTGTCATCTCCAAGAAGAAGGACCTCATTCGGCCCCCGGAGCTTCCAGTTACTATTTTCTTCGTCGGAGTGTGTAGTCTGCCCCCTGTGGGTCTAGGTTTGACCTGTCCCTACTTATCCGGCTACCTTGATCTCCTCCGATCTCGGATTGTGGCCTCGTCAACTTCTGCTCGAAGCTACTCCGACCATGCTCGCGTTACCACCAGTTTCGTTCCGATCGGAGTTCGGGAACGTCAACAGTGCCTTATGCAACCCACTGCATCCGTTCTGCACCCGCCAGAGACAGAAGTTGCTGTCCAGTTCCAGTTGCCGACCCGATCATCCCTGAGTTCCTGAGCCTCCCCAAAAATTCAGACATCATCCTTGGTCCGTTGGGGAGCTTTTGGCGCAAGTCTCATCAAGATCTGAGCTCTGTGGAATTTGTGGCAGCATCATCACCACCCCACTGTCCAGCAACTCTGAAGATTGGCAGAACCGGCAACGCTCCGAACGTCGGGTTTTCTTCATAATTCTCCCACCCCGCTTGGCCGGCTGAAGGCCCCTCCCTGCGTGGAGGTAGTTTTGACTGTAATAAGTTTAATCCCCACCCCAAGATCATCCCTCCTGCGAGAGGCGTAGTGCTGTACTCTTTAATTTTCAGGTCAAGCGACAATCGCCACAGCGTTCGGGTATTTACCCACGCTTCCCGGCGCGCCCTCGTCTCCGAGCGGGATCGGTGTCTTCACACCGATCAGGTGAGCCTCTGGTACTGTCCTTGATTGCCTCATTTCTGCAAGTTCAGTATGGCTTTGAATGCCCGTCGGACGGTGAGAAGAGAGCCCGATCTTGTATGCTACTTTGTGAGTGACCACCGCGGACCGAGAGTGAGTGCCACCCAAACCCCACCCTGCGGGCCAGCCGCCCACGAAGTTGGGAATCCCAGGCCCATTGAGGGTCAACCTAAGCCAACTAAGTCACTTAGAATCATTGGGTCTCGCCTCGGACCCTTGCCATCATCCCCCGGCTCCGCCGGGTGATCGCGTGTGCCGAGTGAGTAAGACGCTATCGTGAGAATCATTGGAGTGCTTGTATGCTTGTGGGTCTAGGTCCTAGGTTGCTCATTTCATACTTAGTCATCATTGGGCTGTTTCACATCAAGTGGTATCAGAGCAAGTTCACAACTTGTCTCTATCAAGTTGGTCCTAGGGCATGTTTATGCATTTAGAGTCCTCGGTTGCATCTCTTTGTCCACTAGCATGGCCACCTCATACCGACCTTACCCATTGACCCTCTCCATAAGTTCAAACCCCCAAGAGAAGCCCACCACCAACACACATAACCTCCAAGGCCATGTTGAATACCTCATGGGAACCATGAACAATGCCTTTGATCGCCTAGATAGCACAAATGGTCAACTTACCCAATTAGGTGACAATGGGCCCATCCCAAGGGTGGACGATAGAATGGTCCCCCTCCCACTTCCCACCTTTGATGGAACCTCTCCTAGAGAATATTTAGATTGGGAATCCACATTGGACAAGTACTTCACTTGGTATCCCATGTCCGAGGATGAAAAGGCTTGGGTTGCCAAAATGCAACTTACCAAACGGGCAGAAACTCATTGGTTGCAAATTGTCGGATTAAGGATACTTAGAAGGGAAACTCCCATCACCACTTGGGAGGACATGAAGGAGAAACTTAGGGCAAAATATGTGTCCCCTTCCTACCCGAATCACCAAAGCTTAAGGAGCACTTCAACTCCTTCACCCCCTCCTGGCCAACCCAAGACCCTAATTCCCCATTCCCCACCACTTCCCACCTATCCTATCCCGACCACCACATCTACACCCTACCTACAAGTCCTCACCACAACTATAGCTCCACAAACCCAATTGGGCCCCATGACCACCCCTCCACCTAGGCCCATGACGACCACCACCCCCCAACCCAAATTCTCCCACCAAACCCATATCCCACAAGCCCCCTTGAACCCCACCATTATCCCTCCATCACCCCCAAAGAAAGATGCACCTCCCAAGGCCAACCAACCTATACCCCCTCACCCAACCCACCTCCCGCTTCCTACACCAATCTTTCCCCAACCTAGGCCTCCACTACTTCCCCTTCCTATCCCAACCCAAGTCCACCCTTGCCCACCACCCCGAGTGCGCCATGCATCGACTACCACCAACCCACCCACCATAGACCTTCCTACCCCATTGTCCTTAGGAGTTGCAACCCACACCCTCACCCAAGTGGAGAGGGATACCAATCCGGATCCACCTCCCAAGATAGAGGAAATCCAAGGGCCACGCAACTCACCCACCACTCCTAGCCTAACTCCTCAAGAGCTACACACCCTTCCCCATGACACCGTCACCATAGAAGAGTCCGTACTCCAATGGCTCAAGCAAGGCCTCACCATTCCTAGTTCACAACCAAGCCACCTACCCATGGGACATCAATCCTAAATCATTCCCACTCAACCTCATGTCACTTATCAAACCTCCTATTGTGTAGAAGATTTTGGAGACTTAGTGGCCTACCTACATTGGCAAGTCCACTTGACCGATATGCTAGCCATGAGGCTGTCGGAGTCTAGCACCATTAGCCTAACTTACCCCACCGTTGGCTCCATCACTTCCATCTACACCAATGGCCAACTTACAAGTGAGATCATACTCCTTCTTCCCATGGAGGAGGAACCCATCCTAGTCTACTCTCCAACCATTGAGATCCCAAGTGCTTTGATTGGCCAACCCATTAACAACCTTGGCCCAAATAATTTGGAGGAAGATGACTCACCATTTGAGGACCTTGAGAACATGGAGTACCCCTACCTAGGTAACCCTTACCATGATCCCTTTAACCCCTTCCTAAGGGAGCCTAGATCTCCATGTAACCCACTCCCCCTATTCACCACCCACCTCACCCTACCCATATCGCCCATGTTGACCCAAACTCCTCCCTTCCTAGAATCGGGTTACACCATGAGAGCATTGACCTTAGGCAACAAACACCTTGGGATTGATGAAATGTCCCACCCCATAACCACCTTCTTAGATCCCTTCGACCCATTCACATTGACGTTCAAAAGTCATCCCACATCTATGCACATGGAAGTCACCGTTGGGATAAACATGCATGTGTCTAGGCCTACCACACCATTTGACATGATTCATAAGTCGGGTATATTCATTCACATCACCCACATGTCAAGTAGGCAGCATAAGTGGACCGTATTCGGATGTATTGGCCCACCTTCATTCATCATGAGTCTTAAGCATGAGAGGAGCATACATGGATGTCCGGGTCCCCCGACATTTGTCACACCCATGCATAAAAGGTTCATCTATGGATGTCCTGGCCCTCCTAAGACTGTCACAGTCTTCATGGCATCAAAGTGTGATCGGTCTACATTTGGCTGCCCAGGTCCACCTTTGCATACCATTCGTTTCACACCAACATCGCATTATCATGCATGGCATACGCATTCTCGCAAGCATATGGGAAAGAGCAATGATGCTTAAAAAAAGCGGGTAGATGCTCATCGGCGCCACTGCGAGTTCCAAGTGGGAGACTTGGTGATGGTGAGGATAGAGCGGCTCCTTCCGGGACCCGTCTCCAAGTTGAGGGCACGGGGTTCGGGACCCTTTCGAGTTCTGAGACGACTTGGTAGTAATGCTTATGAGCTAGACCTACTTAAGGGTTTTGGGGTACACCCTACTTTCAATGTGGCGGACCTGGTACCCTACAAGGGCCCCGCGGTGGAACCCAGTGAGGAGCTCGAGCCTTTACCCCCCCCTTGAGAGAGACACTCCCGGTGGGACTCCACTTCATAGCTTGAGAGACCAACGAGAGCAGGTAGAGGCAATACTGGATGAGCAGAGTCTCATTACTAGACACAAGGTGTATCAGCGCTACCTGGTTAGGTGGAAGAACCGTCCCCCGACAGAGGATACTTGGGTGAGTCGGGAGGACCTGCTGCGCTTGGACCCCGATATTATGGAGTGATACTACAGCCAGGCGGACCCATACTCGACAGGGTCGAGTTCTCCCCACCCCGGGGGATTTGATGAGGACATCTCACGACACTCCCTTTGGCTCGGGTCGCCTGCACACTCTTGATGTGGATTGACTATGATCTACACTTATCTTCATTTCCTAAGTTTCATCTTATGTATTTTCCTTTTATTGAGTCCTATCTTATGTACTTTCTTTTATTGAGTCATGTTGTTCTAGTCTATTTCTCTTATTTTGTTTAATTGGGCCTTAGTACCTTAGTTTGGGCCTAATGGATTGAGTCTAGGACTTGTTGGGTCTTTTGTCTTAATGTCAGGGTCATTTTGGTCATGTAAAGAGTGGTTGCCTATAAATAGGCCCCATCTCTCTCCATGTAATCAACTTTTGATGAATCAATTTGAATAGAAATATTTCCCAAGTCTCACTCCCCTCCACTAAATTTCTCTTCTCTCTCTCTCTCTCATTATCTCTCTCTCCCTCTCTCTCTTCAAGAAGGGGGCGCACCATTCTCTCTCTCCTCCCTCCTCCCAATCACTCCCAACCCCCACCTACCTCCATTAACTCCACACAACTTCCCATAGCCCCTCTTTACCCCACATCTAGTTCCAAGAACCCTCCACCAATCTAAGCCCTACTTCCCAACCACCACCTACCCCCCTCCACTTCCCTAAGCACCCCACCACCTTCCCATGGCTGAATTAACCTCTCCCAAAGCCCAAATTCAAAATTCCCACCCCTCTCTCATCCCTCCCACACCCTAGGTCGACCCAAACCAGACCCCCCTTGGTCTAGTCGCCCTCCTCCTCCTCCTCTCCATCTCACCCTCTCTCTTGTGCGCACCCACTTCTCCACCACCACCTCTTGCAGCTCCAGCTCCCTCTCCACCCATCCTTGCCCCACCATAACCCCTTGGAAGCCCTAACCACGTCCCTCCCCTCTCCCAAACCCTCAGCCATCACCCCAAGCTGTGCTAACTCCCCTTGCCCCACCCCTTGTTCTTGCAAGTTGCAGTTTCAGGTAGCAGGTCGAAGGCAGCAAAGTGGGGTCCTGAAGTCGCTTCATCCCCGGCCGCTCCCTACTCCTCCTGGTGTCAAGGCCTACATCTCTGGAAAGGTCGTCCAGAGAGCTTTCAAGGCGATGTGGTTTCGTCGACATCCGAGTTCTGAGCTGTCCGCAGGAGCCAATCTCCCTCGACCATGCAGAAGCCCTCTGGCAGGGAACTAGAGCCTCAGCTCCAGTCCGACCACGGCTTCTTCCTTGAAGATCTGGGCGCCATTTTTGGAGGGTAGAAACTACTTCTAGTTAGCTGTCATCTCCAAGAAGAAGTACCTCATTCGGCCCCCGGAGCTTCCAGTTACCATTTTCTTCGTCGGAGTGTGTAGTCTGCCCCCTGTGGGTCTAGGTTTGACCTTTCCCTTCTTATCTGGCTACCTTGATCTCCTCCGATCTCGGATTGTGTCCTCGTCAACTTCTTCTCGAAGATACTCCGACCACGCTCACGTCACCACCAGTTTCGTTCCGATCGGAGTTCGGGAACGTCCACAGTGCCTTCTGCAACCCACTGCATCCGTTCTGCACCCGCTAGAGACAGAAGTTTCTGTCCTGTTCCAGTCACCGACCCGATCAGCCCCGAGTTCCTGAGCCTACCCAAAAATTCAGACATCATCCTTGATCCGTTGGGAAGCTTTTGGTGCAAGTCTCATCAAGATCTGAGCTCTGTGGAATTTGTGGCAGCATCATCACTGCCCCACAGTCCAGCAACTCTGAAGATTGGCAGAACCGGCAACGCTCCGAACGTCGGGTTTTCTTCATAATTCTCCCACCCCGCTTGGCCGGCTGAAGGCCCCTCCCTGCGTGGAGGTAGTTTTGACTGTAATAAGTTTAATCCCCACCCCAAGATCATCCCTCCTGCGAGAGGTGTAGTGCTGTACTCTTTAATTTTCAGGTCAAGCGACAATCGCCGCAGCGTTCAGGTATTTACCCACGCTTCCCGGCGCGCCCTCGTCTCCGAGCGGGATCGGTGTCTTCACACCTATCAGGTGAGCCTCTGGTACTGTCCTTGATTGCCTCATTTATGCAAGTTCAGTATTGCTTTGAATGCCCATCGGACGGTGAGAAGAGAGCCCGATCTTGTATGCTACTTTGTGAGTGACCACCGCGGACCGAGAGTGAGTGCCACCCAAACCCCGCCCTGCGGGCCAGCCGCCCACGAAGTTGGGAATCCCAGGCCCATTGAGGGTCAGCCTAAGCCAACTAAGTCACTTAGAATCATTGGGTCTCGCCTCGGACCCTTGCCATCATCCCCCGGCCCCGCCGGGTGATCGCGTGTGCCGAGTGAGTAAGACGCTATCGTGAGAATCATTGGAGTGCTTGTATGCTTGTGGGTCTAGGTCCTAGGTTGCTCATTTCATACTTAGTCATCCTTGGGCTGTTTCACATCACCTCCCGTTAGTGAATTGCTGACCTGCGAAACAGAGTGTAAAACATAAAGAAAAACCCAATATTAGAATTATAGAGTGTAGTAAATGCTAACATGAAAGGAAATAGACGTAACTAAGTGAAGTGGGGGATACCTGGGGAGTTTTAAACCCCTAGGGCGTCAAAAACGTGGGAGTGTGTGTGTGAATGATAGTGCAAGCAATGAAAACGTGGGAGAATGGATGTGTAGAAACAAACATGCAATGAGAAGAAAATGAGACTTTCAAGAATGCAAGAGGACTCAAAACAGAAGTTACTCTCTAGACCGGAGGCCTATATGGACGTAGAAGGCCTCCCTCCCTGGTCCTAGGTCGCTCGAGGATTCGGTAGGGCTTCGCCGTCGACCAAAATCTCCCCCCTTTCAAAGGTAGCCTTTAGGGTCTATTTATAGAGCACCTAAAGTTCTAGCTCAAAATTAGGGTTTAGAAGCATTTTCAGGTCAAGATTATCAAACAAAAAATCGTAGATAATTGAATTATCTCTTATCCAGTTGAAACGGTACTAAAAATGGTTCAGCATCCGCGGAGAAAATGACGGGAGAGTTAGGGATAAAACCACGGATAGAGAGAGAAAATCTGTTGAAATTCAGGAATCGAACGGATGAACGGTCTTACGATAGACCGTTCAACGGGATGTGCGGCCATGTTCTGACTGTCCAACCCTGTCGGTGGAAATTCAAATAAATCATAAATATTATCAAACTATCCATCGAACTGACCGAAATCTTCACCGTTGGACTCTCATAGATGAACGGCTCAAATGAAGCCGTTCAAAGGTAGAGCGGCCAAAGACCCACCGTTATAGCCTTGTCGGTGATAAATAGATTAATTGGATAATTATCTGAGAAAACCACCAAACGTAGAACTCTGAGAGACGAGCGACTACCATCCGTCCGTCCATCATGTTGAACGGCTAGGGCAGGACCGCATAAATGCTTGTCGGTGGAAATTCAGAAAATTGACCAAAATATTCCAAAATATATGGACGGTCCGCAGGCAACCACACACTAATTGAGCGGCCCGGGATGAACCGTATATGTATATGGGCGCTTGAAACTCAAAGAAAAACTCAATCAACAAAAACCAAGGCCCATTAAGCCCAGAATTGAAACAAACCTAGCCAGGGAGGGAGGCTACCCATAAAACTGGCCCAAAACGTGCCTAAAAATAGCCCCAACAAGCGATGGACAACTTAAGGCATCAACAAATGGGAGTAAGAGGAACGACTCAACTCATCGGCAAAAAATGGGTGTCAACAGATGCCCCTCCTTAACGTCCTCTTTGAATGGGAGCGAGCAGAGGTGAAGCGAAAGTGACATGGAACATGGAGATGAAGCGGAAATGCAGCGGAGTGGACCGAAAAGCGGGCGTTAAGGTAAAACGACACCCGTTTTACCAACAAGTGACAGGAATCTTCCGGAAAACTCTGAACCAAATGTAAGGAATGATAAAACCAAAAGTGACACCAGTCTGGAGGAACTAAACTAAACGAAATGAAACAAATCGATAAGACCAACCTCATGGGGGACACAATCCCGCGGTCCAATGAGGAGGCCAGAAGCAGGTAGTAAAAGTAAAGAAAATAGGCTAAAGCTCCAGACGGGGACCTCTTAATCAACCAAACCAATCGAATTAACCAAAGAGAACCTTCCAACTCATAGTGGAATTAGTTCCTCTTACTCAAACACTGAACGCATAGCTAACCATTGCTGGTGGGACATTCTTCAGGCAAACCATGGGTCATGAAAGCTCAAAAGATGCGCATGATGCATGCTGGGCTAAAATAAAAGAAATCGTTAAAACAAATGCGAAGAAAGATTAAAATACTAAAATACTCGAGAATAATACTGCTAAGCTGGGAAAATCAAAGTCAAGATACCATCCGCAACCACAGCGTGCAGGATAGAACCATCCTCCCCAGGTTTTCCCAACCTAATGGCCTATTCAAAGATTAAACACGTGAACCTGGATCATCATCATTTTTGTTAAAGGGGAACATCAGATCCTGGAACACGTAGATAACCAACTGGTTCTCGAGATAATATAGCATAGTACCATATAATAATACAATAAGGGTGATAGGGTTAGAAGGCCATACTTGACTTACCTGAGTAGGTGAAATGGCAAGTTTTTGGATTTCCTTTTTTCAAATTTTTATGGATTTTTATGAATAAGACAAATGAGTATAAACATAGCAGAGATAACACAATGATTAACTGAACGACAAACAAGATGACATAACACGACGATCAACATAACATAACAAAGGCAAACGAGCACATATGTAATGCATAAACAAACAACACGCATGCACGAACACAGCATGACAAGACACCAATGCGACGGGACAACACACGGTTGGGAGAAGAACATGACGGACGATCACACGGTTGGGACAACACATGGAACATAGAGGGACGACTATCAACATGTGCAAGTCAACTAACAACATGCAGTAAGGGACAAAACAACATGTGTGAGACGACACAGTGGAGCATAGACACGAGACAAGGACACGGCGGGACAAAAGACATGAACAAATACGCACTTCAATCAAAACCCAAGATCAGAATGAAGCAGAACCACCAGGTTCATAATCGTGAGGCAAAGCCCTCTCATAAAGATATGATCATTGTAAACAAAAGCTGGGAAGGACATGAGCTTCAGAACAGATCGAGAGTGGATCGAAGAAGGAAAGAACATATCAAAGATGTGGACAGGAGGCAGAGCAAAAAGATATAGCAAGGAATGCCTAAGTACTTGCAACCTGCACACTTAGCAAACGGATTACGTATATGTCCTTAAAATAAATGCAAATGCATGAAAAAGATACATTTTTTTAAATTTTTTATAATTTTTTTTATTTTTTTAGATTTTCAATAGTATTTCATTTTTCTGGATTTTTTTTGAAGTATTTGATTTTTTAGGGTTTTGAAATATTTGATTTTTTAAAAATTTTTTGAAGTATTTGATTTTTTTGGATTTTTGACAATATTTGATATTTTTATAGAAATTTTAATTTTGACATAGCAATCCGCAGCACCTAAAGACGGGCTCAAACTATTGGCCAGGGATCGTCGTTCCTACCCCTTTCATTAAAGGCTTCCCTTAAGCACGGCGTGCATGTGAGGGTGGCTTACCACAACCAACCGCTTCTAAAGAACAGTGCCCCTACTAAGGCCATACCCGGGATACAACCCAACCTAAGAGGGAGAAGCAGAAAAAAATTGGAGACAAGCTTCGTGCAGGATGGGAGATATCAAGGCTCGAATTCCTTCCAGGGCACTACCCCTCAAAGAGATAGCCTATTACGTTGGGGCTTTGTGTCTTTGATTTTTAGACCCATCTTTATCAGGCACGCATGCGACCGGGCTCATGACGTCTCGCGGGGAACTGTACTGCCACTCCTGCCATGCCTTTGATTCATAATTTTGTATTGATTTATTTTCTCATTTTGGTAGCCCTTATTGGCCAGATATAGCATGAAAGCTCACTTTTGAGGGTCAAGACTGTCCCTATTTGAGACCTCTCCCGTATTAGGGAGCGCCTAGGTTGGTCATCTCAGCCATCCATCTCTTGCCCCTGCACTTGGCCGAGCAGAGAAGAGAAAAAACCTTTGTGCATACCCAAAGTATGGCCAAAGCAGCAACGGTGCGCCTCAGAGAGATAGGCTATGGCTTGCCGTGTAGTGTGTGAAAAATCCATACTCATAGGTCACCCTCAACAATCGAGGAAAGAAACTAGACTCCCAGTGCGGAGCTATCACCAACCAAAAAAATGTTGCAGAAGCTAACTTTTTATTTGACACAAAGTTAAGATCTAATTAAACAAAGACTCCTAAAACCACTCAATCATGTTAAGGAATCATGTGCAGAAATAATAGAAATAATGGAAATGAAAGCACGTTCTTGCACAAAATAAAGATACCTTTGCAGATCCATGGCGTGGAAACCAGCATCCTGAAGGGATTTCGATCAACGAGCTTTGAAGAGCGCGAGTAGCTTTGCATTCCTTGCTTGTCAGGATAAAGGATGAAAAGAGAGCAAAGGATTGGATTCCTCGACACAGAGGAGTGGCAAACATCATACTGGACGAAGAAGGGATAAAAAGGAAGAGAGACGAGGGCTAGAACTCCCTCGTTAAGGTACTGAGGCCCTGATAACAAGGAACCATATACAAAATAAACAGGGATTAACTGAGATCAAGGCGGGATAAAGCCTCGAAAATAGCAAGAAAAATGGTAAGAACCCTGAAAGGGTGAGGAGGAGAAAATAGAAAGACGACGAAAAGATTCCTGCGAGGGTAAGGGAGAAAGAGAAAGATCATCCAACATGGTCGGAGGAAAGGAATAGCGATCACCCGCCATAGGCGGGGAAGAAAATGTATGAACACCTGACGAGGTCAGAGAAAAGAAATGGAAACCACCCGACAAAGTCAGGGAAGGATCAGAAAAACCACCCGACAAGGTCGGGGAACGAGCACAAGGAATCCCCAATAGGGTCGGGGGAAAGAGATGAGAAGTAAAATCTGGACGTATACGGGGAGGAAAGCTAGAAGATGCCCCTAGATTAGGGGAAGAGAAGGACACAGGCCGAGGCCTAGAATGGTAAGGATAGGAGAAGATGGTAGAAATATGGCCAGGTGGTGGAATGTATACCACCCAAGGATAAGAACCGAGCAGAAGAAAAGATGAATGGACGGAAGAAGGAGAGGAGGAAGTGGACCCCCAAGTGCGCAACTGACGGCCCTTGAACTTATGTCGTCGCCTCTTCTTAGCAGAAATCTTCTTAAAACAACTCCGCCCGATGTGGACTTGGGCCTTCGGGCTTCTTGTCTTGCACTACTTTCTCAAATAACGGGCCCACCTGGCAGACGGCCTAGCCCGGTAACGAACATGCAGCTTCATCGGGACGGTTGCCCCTAGCTGTGCGGTGCTAACCATAGAAGGATATTCCACAACAGTTAACTTCTTGTGATGAACATTAGGAAGCAATGGAGTTTTGTTGTTCGGCACTAGAACATGGATCTTTGGCATCTTCACTTGGCAGCTGGGCATGAAGCATAACTCCCTTGCTAGAAGCACAAGACAGAACTGAGGGAGGGCGATGCACGGCGTCGACGTGGCCACCTCACCAATAAGCCGAGGGAGATTGCATAGGATGTGCAGAATGTCCTTGAAAATTATAGCAGATACGGCCAATTACCCCTTGAATGCTGAATTGATCAAACTTTTGGCGGCCGTGTGGGTTAGCACCATCCGGGCGGAAAACTCTTCTAGGCCAGTGAACTGAATAGCAATCAAGCGAGAGGTGATAACAACATCAATAGTGAATTCTCCGGTGACCAAAGAGATTGTCACCGGCCTCGCTTTTGAAGAAATTGGCACTAGTGCACAGGAACTCTTCTTTGCAACTGTCTTCATAGCAAGTGTGGGCTGATTATCCCTAGAATAGCCAGGGACAAGGACTCAGACCGGCAGGCGGCAGATGAAATCTTGAAGCTCGTTATGCACAGTCAAGACCTGGCTCAGCTCTTTATCTCCCTAGGGACTAGACCCGAGGGGCACCAAAGATAGCGTGTACCTACTCCGCGAAGTGGGAAGTGGTAGAGGAAGGTTAGAAGGAGGAGGTTTGAAGGGCGCGTGTAATATCCCGGACCTTTCGGATTCTTCTTCGTGGGTCCCGGATCTGGTTTTCGGAGCGTCCGGCTCTGTTGTGTCCGAAATTCCGTTTCGGACATCTTTCGTGTTCGGATCGGCGCGATCCGGAGTCGTTTCGGAGGCCCGGAGGCATTCCGCGGCTTTTTCGCGTGTGTTTTCCGATTCCCGACGTGTGTTTCGGCTTTTCCTTCGGACGCTCGCTGCGGGTTAACTGGGCCGTTCACCCGGGCACGAGTGGTACCGTTGCGATCGGTGTGTTCCGAGGATTCCAGAAATGTATTTTTCTATTTTTCGGTATTTTTCCGAAAATTTGGATTTTCTATAAATCCTAATCCTTTTTCTTTTCTTTTTCCCTTTTCTCTTTTTCTTCTTCCTCTCCCTCTCTCTCGCGACCGTGAGCCTCCTCTCTCTCCCTCTCTCCCATTCGGACGCGGCGAGCCCCTCTCCGGCTACGGACGGCGGCGGGGCGACGGCGCGGACGCGTGGGCGACGGTGAGGCGATCTCGTGGGCGTGCGGCGAGCGTGGGAAGCGTGGGGAGTTCGTGAAGCTTCGAGCATTCTTCGTGATTCGTGATCGATCCGGCGGAGCATTCGCTCCATTGAGGTAGGGTGACGTTCCTTAGCCTCATGCCGTTCTTTTCCGTGATTTATAGGCCGCGGGGAGGCCGAGAGGGGATCATTTGAGCGTTTTTGGGTTTTTCCATGATTTGGGGAGAGCTCGCCCGATCTATGGATTCAATGCATGGATTCGTGTTTTGAGGGCCTAGAATCATGCTAGGGGTCCCCAGGGGTCTTCCCCTTTGTTTTCCCCCTCTCCTATGGAGGTATGGGGGCGTGGTTGGATTTTTTGGGCGTTCTTACCGTTTTCGGCCGCGGACTGAGAACGCGCTATACTCCAGTAGCGCGTTCTTGGAGGTCGCGCCGCCCCGACCGAGCGCGTTCATCGGAGAAGATGAACAGGAGGCGGTTCCTGTCGCGCTATGGGGTCATAGCGCGATCGTCCTGTCGCGCTAGGGTTCCCTAGCGCGATGGTCCGTGTCGCGCTATGGGGCCATAGCGCGACAACCCTTGTTGCGCTAGGGGACCCTAGCGCGACATGCCCTGTCGCGCTAGGTATCCCTAGCGCGATTTGGTTCGTTGTTGGGTGTTCCCCTTGGGCCGTGTGTGCGTCCCGGGCACCCCGTGGAGTTCCGTGACCGTGTCTTTGGTGTCCGGAGGTTCCGTTTGCCTTGGTCATGAGTTTGGCCGTGGGCGGTGCGTCCGTTTTTCTCCGACCGTGGCCCCGTTTGACGGAGCTGGTGCGTGGGGTGATTCCCACACGTTGTCGGTTTCGGACGTTGTTTTCCGTTGACTCGAGAGTCTACTCCTTCAGTGACCCTCCACTAGTCGTAGCCCACCAGTACGAGGTGCTGGTCTCACCTGGGAGTGGTGTACGGGCACCCACCTTTCGAGACGGTTTGTGGACCGGTTACCGTAGGCCCCTCGTCGTAGCCAGAGTCCGGCTGCGGGGGAAAACCGGTCAGAGGGCCAGACCTAGGACGCGTGGTCTGTGTGTGCACACGTGGTTGGGGGCGGTTGGACCCACGTCGACGGGCGTGACCCCAGCTAGTTACTTGTTTGTGGTTACTTGTACGGTGTTTGCGCCTCGGGTAGGACCTACCACGTCAGGCGGTTCACCTGCGGTGCGGTGTAAGACGTCAGGGGACGCTACCGGCTGTGCTTCTAGTGGGTGGTACTCCTGTCGAGTACGGAGTGTTAGACTGTCAGTCGTGTGTTTCCGACCTTCGGGTTTTACGGTTCGACCGTTGAGTTTCGGTCTTCTCGTACCGTGGCACGTGTGTCGGTTTGCGTGCCGTAGGGTCTAGTTCTGTAGAGTACAGGGCTTTCCTTTCCGAGGTACTTTCCTACCGCTAGAGTAGTGGTTTCTCGTTTTTCGAGGTAGGGTTCGAGTGATCCCTACTGAGTCTTGTTCTGAGACTCATTCCCTGCGTGTTTTCACCGTGTTTCAGGTGAGGCGCCACCTTCGGGGAGCGCGTCAGGAGCGCAGCGTGGTGCGGGTGCCCAGAGGTAGTGCCAGAGGTCAGAGCCGGGGGATGCCCCGTGTAGCTGTACTTTTCTTTCTTGTCACTGTACTAGTCGTGGACTGCTGTTATTATTGTTCTTTATTGTGGACCATGTAAATTGTTAATTTATTTCCTGCTTAATATTATAACTGTTTAATTTCTGCAATTATCTGTGATGCTTATGTAGTTTCCACACCATCCTTTTAACCCTTCCGAGTCTTCGGACTCGTGGGTGGCGGTACGAGTCTCGGGTTATCGGGCCTTCCCGGTAATCGGATTCTCGGGTCGTTACAGCTGGTATCAGAGCGCGGTTGTGGAATTACATGAGAATCATAGGTAATTGTAGTGGTCCACTAGTCCACAACGATGATGTACATGTGACGCTGGCATTGGGCACCGCATGTTTTATTCTGACATTGCCGTTTCCGTGTTTTCTGTCTTGTGCTTCAGGAGCGAGGATGGCGCCGAGGAGGAGTTCTCGCTCTCAGCAGGGGCAGTCGGCTGGAGGTCAGGAGATCCAGCAGGGGGTCCAGAGGGACCAGGAGGAGCATAGCAGAGTTCCGGGAGCTACCGAGGCCGCGGATGCTGCGAGGGCTCCGGGGGCCGAGGATTTCTTCCGTGGCATGTACCATCTCATGTCTCAGCAGTTTGGCGGAGAGGCTGCTGAGGGCTCGTCAGTCAGGGGTGGGCCAGGCCGAGCGGTGAGGGACTTCATGCAGTTCCATCCACCTTACTTTAGCGGCCAGGCAGACCCTGATGCGGCTCGTGATTGGCTCGATGAGATGGAGCGGGTGTTCAGTTCTGCGAAGAGTACTGCCGAGGACAGAGTGGTGTTGGCCTACAACCAGTTGCAGGGTACGGCTCGGAGGTGGTGGTCTTCCGAGTGGAAGACGTCCTTTCAGCTTCGTCCACTTGAGCAGGTCGAGTGGGATGACTTTGTCAGTGCTTTCGAGCGTACGTACTGTCCAGATGTTGTTGCTACGCAGCGGATGCGGGAGTTTCTGGAGCTGGTGCAGGGTGACATGTCCGTGTTGCAGTACAGGGCCCGATTTGTCGAGCTGGGTCGGTATGCACCTCATATCATGGAGCATGAGAGGGTGAGGACCACGCAGTTTGTGCAGGGCTTGAGGTTGGAGCTGAGGCACCATTTGATCGCGAATGGGGCCACTGATCTAGAGACAGCGTCTCGTGTTGCGATTTCCTTGGAGATGGATATGCAGAGGACTCGAGGACCGATCAGCCAGGGGCAGTCTTTGTCAGGTCGCAGCCAGCAGTCGGCTACCCAGCAGCAGGGTTTCTTCCAGCATGCGTCGGGTGGTTCAGGAGTACCGGCATCGGCAGCTTCAGTGACAGGATCTGCGTCTTTTAGCTCGAAGGTCAAGAAGTTCTTGAAGAAGGGTTTCCGTAAGAAGCCCAAGGATCAGGGACAAGCTTCATCGGGCAGTGTACAGCAGCCGATTCCTTTTCAGCGTCAGGGATCAGGGGGTGGATCACGAGGATCTTGTCCACGGTGTGGTGGGACCCACCCAGGCAGGCAGTGCACGGCGCCGATCATCTGTTTTCGGTGTGACCAGCCAGGGCACATGGCGCGTGACTGTCCTCAGAGACCGCCGCAGCAGCAGTTTCCTCAGCAGCAGCAGGTTCCCCAGCAGCAGAGGCAGCAGCAGCAGCAGCAGGGACAGTATCCGCCACTACCCAGGTCAGCTAGCGTGGGAGGCAGGCAGAGGGCTCGTGGCCAGATCACGCACTTGACCAGGGCAGAGGCAGTGGCGTCGCAGCTCGTGGAAGGTACCGTTCAGATTTTGGGTTGTGCGGCTCGGGTTTTATTTGATTCTGGCGCGTCTCATTCGTTTATTTCGGAGGATTTCGCGTCGAGCGTCGAGGAGCCGGTGACCCAGTTGTCCTGTGATTTGGCAGTGGAGTTGCCTTCGGGTGATTTTATGGTCACTCCGTATTGCTTCGACCAGGTTCCGGTGTGGATCGATGGGCGGAGTATGCCAGGCAGGTTGTATGCGTTGCAGCTTCGGGATTACGACGTGATTCTAGGCATGGATTGGCTCGAGACTCATGGAGCGGTGGTGGATTGTGGGATGAAGAGGGTCTACTTCCAGCATCCGAGCAAGAGGACCTTCTATTTCCAAGGTATCCGTTCCACCTCTTCTCGATTCCTTATCTCTGCTATTCGAGCCCGTCGATTGCTTGATTCAGGTTGTCAGGGTTTTCTCGCGTCTGTGGTTGTGTCTGACCGGATGGAGCCGGATGTCGAGGACATTGCGGTGGTGTGCGAGTTTCCCGATGTTTTTCCTGAGGAGTTGCCTGGATTACCTCCCCAGCGGGAGATCGATTTCGTGATCGAGGTTGTACCTGGTACGGGACCTTTGGCGAAGGCTCCCTACCGTATGGCCCCCGCTGAGCTGAGGGAGTTGAGGGCGCAGTTGCAGGAACTGTTGGCCAAGGGGTATATTCGTCCGAGCTTTTCCCCTTGGGGTGCGCCCGTGTTGTTTGTGAAGAAGAAGGACGGTAGTCTGCGGCTATGCATTGACTATCGGCAGCTGAATGAAGTGACCATTAAGAACAAGTATCCGTTGCCGCGGATTGATGATTTGTTCGACCAGCTTCAGTCTGCGCGGGTGTTCTCGCGGATTGATTTGCGGTCCGGTTACTATCAGCTGAGAATTCGCGAGTCCGATGTGGAGAAGACTGCATTCAGTACGAGGTACGGGCATTATGAGTTTCTGGTGATGCCGTTTGGGCTCACCAATGCCCCAGCAGCCTTCATGGACTTGATGCAGAGGGTGTTCCATCCGTATTTGGACCAATTCGTGGTCATCTTCGTGGATGACATCCTTGTTTATTCGCAGTCTACTGAGGAGCACGCATACCATTTGGGTGTGGTGCTGCAGACGCTGCGAGATCACCAGTTGTATGCGAAGCTCAGCAAGTGCGAGTTTTGGCTCAGCGAGGTGCACTTTCTGGGGCACGTGATTTCTGGTGATGGCATTTCCGTGGATCCCGCCAAGGTCGAGGCTGTGATGCAGTGGCCGAGGCCGAGGTCGGTGACGGAGATCCGGAGTTTCTTGGGGCTTGCGGGGTATTATCGTCGGTTTATCCAGGATTTTTCCCGCATTGCGACCCCGATGACGAGGCTCACGCGGAAGGATGTGCCTTTCGTTTGGTCCGAGGAGTGTGAGCAGAGCTTCAGTGAACTGAAGAGGTTGCTCACCTCGGCTCCGGTGTTGGTTTTGCCTTCTGGATCGGGAGGTTTTGTGGTGTGTACAGATGCTTCCGGCGTTGGACTGGGTGCTGTTCTGATGCAGCATGGTAGAGTGGTGGCTTATGCATCTCGGCAGCTAAAGCCCCATGAGGAGAACTACCCTACCCATGATCTTGAGTTGGCGGCGGTGATCTTCGCGCTGAAGATCTGGAGGCATTATCTGTACGGTGAGAAGTTCGAGGTGTTCACTGACCATCAGAGTTTGAGGTATGTGTTCTCGCAGAGAGATCTGAACCTCAGACAAAGGCGTTGGATGGAGTTCATGAAGGACTATGACTTCACCCTGTCTTATCAGCCGGGCAGGATGAATGTCGTCGCCGATGCCTTGAGTCGGAAGGTGGCGGTCAGTACCTTGATGCTGAGGAAGTGGAGGCTCTGGGAACAGGTGCCCGAAGTATCTTCAGGCTCAAGATTCCCCAGGAGCGAGGGTTGGCAGTGCTTGCGAGTCTGACTGTCACTCCTGCTATCCGTCGTCAGGTGACAGAGGCTCAGCATGCGGACCCTGAGTTGCCCCGGATTCTGGCTATGGCTGACGTAGAGCTCGGCGAGGACGGTGCTGCGAGGTTTCGTGGCAGGTTGTACGTCCCAGCGGAGGAGCAGGTTCGTCGTGCGGTGTTACGCGAGGCTCATGGGAGCAGGTACACTGTACACCCGGGTGCGACGAAGATGTATCGGAACTTGCGGAGGCAGTTTTGGTGGCCTGGCATGAAGAGAGATGTCGCCGAATTTGTGGCCAGGTGCCTGATCTGTCAGCAGGTGAAGGCGGAGCATCAGCGACCAGGAGGTACTCTCCAGCCCTTGGATGTTCCTGCTTGGAAGTGGGACCATGTGACCACAGATTTTGTGGTGGGGTTGCCGAGGACCCCGAGTGGGCAGGACAGTATTTGGTTGCTGGTGGATCGGCTGACGAAGGTGACTCGGTTGCTACCGGTCAAGGTCAGCTGGAGCGTGCCTAAGTTGGCTCGTCTTTATGTGGAGCGGATCGTGCCGTTGCATGGGATTCCCATTTCGATCGTGTCGGATCGAGATCCGCGCTTCACTTCTGGATTCTGGAGGAGTTTCCAGCGAGCTCTTGGCACGGAGTTGGCATTTAGCTCGGCATATCATCCTCAGTCAGATGGTCAGTCTGAGAGGACCATTCAGACTTTGGAGGACATGCTGAGATCCTGCTGCCTGGAGTGGCAGGGGAGTTGGATTCATCACCTACCGTTGGTGGAGTTTGCCTATAACAACAGCTATCATTCGAGCATCGGCATGGCTCCTTATGAGGCATTGTATGGGCGTCCTTGTCGGACTCCACTTGATTGGTTTGAGGTGGGTGAGCGTGTTTTGACGGGACCGGAGTTGGTGCAGCAATGTGTGGACGTTGTGCACCTGGTTCGTCAGAACATGTTGGCGGCCCAGAGTCGGCAGAAGAGCTATGCTGACCGTAGGCGGCAGCCTCTCGAGTTCGCCGTGGGCGATCATGTGTTCTTGAGAGTTTCTCCGATGAAGGGGGTGATGCGTTTTGGACGGCGTGGGAAGCTGAGTCCCCGCTACATTGGTCCTTTCGCGATTGTGGAACGCATCGGTGAGGTTGCTTACCGGTTGCAGTTACCTCCTGAGTTGGCGTCGGTGCATGACGTGTTCCACGTCTCGATGTTGCGGAAGTATATGCCCGATGACTCTCATGTGCTCGAGTTTTCTGTTTGGCCTGAGGTGACTCCAGATCTTTCTCTCCCAGAGTTTCCGATCCGCGTGGAGGATAGGCGAGAGCAGCGCCTGCGGAACAAGGTCATTCCCTTGGTGAAGGTCGTGTGGCAACGACACTCTGGTGGTGAGGCTTCGTGGGAACGTGAGGACGAGATGCGTCAGCAGTTCCCGTATCTGTTTGAGTGAGTCTTCCTCTTCTTTCCCCTTTGGTTGTTCTCAATTTCGAGGACGAAATTCCTTAAGGGGGGAGGGCTGTAATATCCCGGACCTTTCGGATCCTTCTTCGTGGGTCCCGGATCTGGTTTTCGGAGCGTCCAGCTCTGTTGTGTCCGAAATTTCGTTTCGGACATCTTTCGTGTTCGGATCGGCGCGATCCGGAGTCGTTTCGGAGGCCCGGAGGCGTTCCGCGGCTTTTCCGCGTGTGTTTTCCGATTCCCGGCGTGTGTTTCGGCTTTTCCTTCGGACGCTCGCTGCGGGTTAACTGGGCCGTTCACCCGGGCACGAGTGGTACCGTTGCGATCGGTGCGTTCCGAGGATTCCAGAAATGTATTTTTCTATTTTTCGGTATTTTTCCGAAAATTCGGATTTTCTATAAATCCTAATCCTTTTTCTTTTCTTTTTCCCTTTTCTCTTTCTTCTTCCTCTCCCTCTCTCTCGCGACCGTGAGCCTCCTCTCTCTCCCTCTCTCCCATTCGGACGCGGCGAGCCCCTCTCCGGCTACGGACGGCGGCGGGGCGACGGCGCGGACGCGTGGGCGACGGTGAGGCGATCTCGTGGGCGTGCGGCGAGCGTGGGAAGCGTGGGGAGTTCGTGAAGCTTCGAGCATTCTTCGTGATTCGTGATCGATCCGGCGGAGCATTCGCTCCATTGAGGTAGGGTGACGTTCCTTAGCCTCATGCCGTTCTTTTCCGTGATTTATAGGCCGCGGGGAGGCCGAGAGGGGATCATTTGAGCGTTTTTGGGTTTTTCCATGATTTGGGGAGAGCTCGCCCGATCTATGGATTCAATGCATGGATTCGTGTTTTGAGGGCCTAGAATCATGCTAGGGGTCCCCAGGGGTCTTCCCCTTTGTTTTCCCCCTCTCCTATGGAGGTATGGGGGCGTGGTTGGATTTTTGGGCGTTCTTACCGTTTTCGGCCGCGGACTGAGAACGCGCTATACTCCAGTAGCGCGTTCTTGGAGGTCGCGCCGCCCCGACCGAGCGCGTTCATCGGAGAAGATGAACAGGAGGCGGTTCCTGTCGCGCTATGGGGTCATAGCGCGATGGTCCCTGTCGCGCTAGGGTTCCCTAGCGCGATGGTCCGTGTCGCGCTATGGGGCCATAGCGCGACAACCCTTGTTGCGCTAGGGGACCCTAGCGCGACATGCCCTGTCGCGCTAGGTATCCCTAGCGCGATTTGGTTCGTTGTTGGGTGTTCCCCTTGGGCCGTGTGTGCGTCCCGGGCACCCCGTGGAGTTCCGTGACCGTGTCTTTGGTGTCCGGAGGTTCCGTTTGCCTTGGTCATGAGTTTGGCCGTGGGCGGTGCGTCCGTTTTTCTCCGACCGTGGCCCCGTTTGACGGAGCTGGTGCGTGGGGTGATTCCCACACGTTGTCGGTTTCGGACGTTGTTTTCCGTTGACTCGAGAGTCTACTCCTTCAGTGACCCTCCACTAGTCGTAGCCCACCAGTACGAGGTGCTGGTCTCACCTGGGAGTGGTGTACGGGCACCCACCTTTCGAGACGGTTTGTGGACCGGTTACCGTAGGCCCCTCGTCGTAGCCAGAGTCCGGCTGCGGGGGAAAACCGGTCAGAGGGCCAGACCTAGGACGCGTGGTCTGTGTGTGCACACGTGGTTGGGGGCGGTTGGACCCACGTCGACGGGCGTGACCCCAGCTAGTTACTTGTTTGTGGTTACTTGTACGGTGTTTGCGCCTCGGGTAGGACCTACCACGTCAGGCGGTTCACCTGCGGTGCGGTGTAAGACGTCAGGGGACGCTACCGGCTGTGCTTCTAGTGGGTGGTACTCCTGTCGAGTACGGAGTGTTAGACTGTCAGTCGTGTGTTTCCGACCTTCGGGTTTTACGGTTCGACCGTTGAGTTTCGGTCTTCTCGTACCGTGGCACGTGTGTCGGTTTGCGTGCCGTAGGGTCTAGTTCTGTAGAGTACAGGGCTTTCCTTTCCGAGGTACTTTCCTACCGCTAGAGTAGTGGTTTCTCGTTTTTCGAGGTAGGGTTCGAGTGATCCCTACTGAGTCTTGTTCTGAGACTCATTCCCTGCGTGTTTTCACCGTGTTTCAGGTGAGGCGCCACCTTCGGGGAGCGCGTCAGGAGCGCAGCGTGGTGCGGGTGCCCAGAGGTAGTGCCAGAGGTCAGAGCCGGGGGATGCCCCGTGTAGCTGTACTTTTCTTTCTTGTCACTGTACTAGTCGTGGACTGCTGTTATTATTGTTCTTTATTGTGGACCATGTAAATTGTTAATTTATTTCCTGCTTAATATTTTAACTGTTTAATTTCTACAATTATCTGTGATGCTTATGTAGTTTCCACACCATCCTTTTAACCCTTCCGAGTCTTCGGACTCGTGGGTGGCGGTACGAGTCTCGGGTTATCGGGCCTTCCCGGTAATCGGATTCTCGGGTCGTTACAGCGCGGGTAGCGATGGTGCAAGTGATGGGGGAATAATGACGATGATTGGCATGGGTGGAGGTAAAGGCAAAAGTGGTGGTATGGGTTTAGGGTCGGCCCGCTCGGGCTCAGAGGATGATGGCGAAAGAATTGGCATCGGTCGCGGGGATGGTTGTGAAGGTGACGGAATAGGGATTATTACGAGGGGAGGTGATGAAGACAGTAGTGGTGATGGTAATGGGGATAATGGAGAAGGTGATGATGGAGATGTGGCCAATGGAGGTGGCGAAGATGGGGGTGGAGAAGGTGGTGACAAAGGGGGTGATGTGGTTGATGGAGATGGTGAAGGTGAAGATGAAGGAGGTGAAGGTAGGGGTGGGGAAGAAGGAGGAGAGGAAGGTAGTGCCATAGTGGGGGAAGTGGCAGGTGGTGGCGCTGTCCGACGTATCTTTACAACACGTCGAGAGGCGTTGGGAATAGGTGTGGTGGTGGAAACGGAGGGTGAAAGAGAAGTTGCCCGAGTGGAGGCTAGGGTAGGTAAAGGTGGTGGAGGAGATGGGATAGAGGAAGAAGTGGGTAATGGAGCAGGTATATTATCAACTGAAGAAACACCAGGGTGCCCCTGGTCTTGAAGTGGAGACGGTTGCCTAGGCGGCACGGCTTGCTGCTGTTGCTGTTTGCTGCTGAGATCTGAAATAACTTGGCGTATGATAGCCCAATCAATCATCTTCTTATCTTTCAAGTTGTGAACAAGTTCCCGGAACTCGGAACAATTCTCGACTACATGCCCCTATTGACGAATGAATTCACAGAAATGGAGCAAGTTCTCGACCGCGGGTCGGTAAGGCATAACCGGAGGGAGCTGCAACGCATGGGTGGCCATCAAAGCCCTAAAAACATATGTAAGAGATTCCGGCAACGGGGGGTGAGAAGCCCGCTTCGGGCAAGGCGGATGCCGAGGGGTGTGAGAGGGTAGTGGGGATGGTAGCGGAGGTTGCGTAGGTAAGGGGGATTGCATAGGCGAAGGCGGAGGGCTAGAATGATGTGGCGGTGTGGAGGGAGTGGGAATGTAATGGATGGCATCTACCCGCTCTGGGTGTAGTGTTTCCTTGACCGGAAGTGGAGGGGTGTGGGGAGATAAAATAGCGGAGGGTTGACTCGTGGAGGGTTGGTATGTGGTGGAGCACATGGAGGTATATGGGTGTGTGGGAGTGGACGGTCGACCGGTGGAGGGATATAAGGTGGAGGGTTGATTCATGGGGGGATATAAGGGAGATGACGGATGGGAGGTGTACGTGGGCGTGGAAGGTGGAGGAAATTTGGGGTCAATGGAAACTAGGAGTTGTTGGCTAATGAAGCGGGCTCGGCTGTAAAGTTGTTGCCATGAAGTGATATCGTTCAGGGCTAAGATACATCTGAGCTCGGGCGTTGCGTTAGAAATAATCATCTTGATCTGCTCGCCCTCGGAATATGCCCCGGGACTTGCGCGGCTAGGCGACACCAGCGGTCGGCAAACGTGGAGAATTCCTCATCGGGCTTCATCTTCCCTTGGGCCAGATCAACCAAAGAATGTCTGGGCCCAACCTGATCCTGGTACTGCTGAATAAATCTTGTTTGAACGGCTTGAAAATTCATCATCTGCTCTTGCAGCAATGTGAAGAACCAATCATTGGTTGAACCCTCTAAAGATAGGCCAAACAAATAGGCCATCAAGCGTTGATGATGTTGAAACTGGGCCGACTCGTATAAGAACTCCTTCAAACGCACGTAGGGGTCACCGACTCCACCATAGCAACGATAAGCCGGTATCTGTGAACGTGGCGGAAGCTGAAGACCATGGAATGCAAATGGGATATACAAAGAAGTTTGGAGATTGATTCGGCATTGCAATTCATCAAGCTGGCGTTGGGCCTGAGTGAACATCTCCTTGGTAGGAAGAGTCCGAGAAGGATATGGGCTAGCTTGAGCAAGAGATGATGAATTTAGACCAGGATAATGTTGATGGGCCGGATAAGGGGATCCGACCTGAGAAGAAGGAAAGCCCATTCCAGGAATGGAGGAATGCATAGGCCTGGACGGATTATGTATGTGGGAATGAGGATTGATTGGGCCAACAGCAGCATGGGCGGGATAAGAAGGCTTGTTAAAAGAATAGGGTCCAATGGAGGAATAAGGAGATGGGCCCGCACGGGAAGAGGAATCCACACGGGGGTAAGAAGACGGAGAGGTGCAGGAATAAGGTACATGGGAGAAGTGCTCCATGGGGAGAATGGAGACTTTGCACAGTGGATCTCAAATGAATACAAGGAGGGAAATGACCCCAAGACAAATGCAACTAAATGGGGACACACAAAGATGAACTAGACCTAATGAGCCTAATCTGACAAAGAGATGCAAATGATGACACTGCAACATGTAATGGAGGGGAGAGATGAGAAAAGAACCCACCAATTAACCATCCAAGTTGTAAATGATGCACGAAGATTTTATAAGTTCATCTTTAGGACCTTAGTGGATTAATTAAAATGTGAATTCTCTCAACCACAAGGTACCTAAATAGGGTGGGGGATGAGAAACTGGTAGACTCTAAGGGACTCTCTCTCTCTCATGAATGCAGACCCTAGACTGGGGGGTGGTACGGTACAACCTGCCCGGCTGTGTGGGAATCCACGGCTCACGGGGACTTACGGAGGCCCTCGGCAAGGTCCCCTAGTTGGC
The DNA here is from genome assembly GCA_022559845.1 of Amorphophallus konjac. Lineage (NCBI taxonomy): Eukaryota > Viridiplantae > Streptophyta > Magnoliopsida > Alismatales > Araceae > Amorphophallus > Amorphophallus konjac. The sequence goes on from CM040122.1 coordinate 103,682,529, forward strand.
TCCAAGGAGTATGGAGACGAGAGGAAACTCTACCTCGGTAGGAACATAACTAAATATGAATAAAATGCATGAATCCTATGTGCACCGGAGTGCATGCAAAATTCTAACCTAGAAACTAGCAAGCAATGAACTAGCAAATGTAAGAAAATGAGATGAACACAACCATGGAATGATATAAAAACAACAGGGGGAGGTCAAACAGCACCAACGTATATGCATGTAATGATATAATTCAATGATAAAACTGTAGCACGGGGTGCACTGTAGCAGAGAAAGACGGTCTGATGAAGACCGCTCATGGAGCAAGAATGGCCTGTGAACGACCGTTCAAACCAGGGAGTAACGACAAAGTAATCAGAAAACTCAGACAATGATAGAATGGAAGTAGGTAGCAATCAGAAGCGTACCAGGATGGGCGGTCTACTGACAGCCGAGTGATCAGTAGAACGGACCTTCACCGACCGTGCAACAGCAACCAAACCAACAGTCAGAAGATAGAGGAGTACCTGTGCCAACAAGATGGACGGCCAATAATTGACTATGTAATACTTGAACGGATGTCATTGGACCGCTTATCACAGTACGCTTTGCAGAAGATATGGCGCTGTTCACAGAGAAGAGCGGTGGACTTCCAGCCATCGAAGATATGGACGGCTCCTGGAGATCTGCACATGCTCCGGAGGACAGAGACCACGCCCAGACCAACCTGAAATCACTTCGAAAAGAGGACTAACACAGCAAAAGAAAAGGTTAGCAAATCACTAACACGATGGACACTAGGTGTCCCACCGTGATCGCCAAAAAACGGGCTATTGACATGTTTGTTTTACTTCTCATTGGCTTAAAAGATGTCTTCTCTCTCCTTCTACTAAATCGATATATAAAATAAATGGGAACAGTAGAAGGAGAACAGAAGAGTGTAAATAACTGTGATCGCCACCAAGGTGCCTAATGTGATTGACACACCGTACCTTGGAAAGAGGGAGACACTCGCCTTATGAGCAGCGCTGGGAGGATGTACGGCTCAGGAGGAACCGCCTGTAAGGATGTGCTGCCACACGATAGGCCGTCTAAGGGCGCTACAGAGGATGCGGGATAAGGAACTTCTGGCTGATGAACGGCTCTCACTCGACCGCAAGATGAAGAAGAATGGCCCAGGTAACACCGCACGTCTCCGTGAACGGCTGGTTAGGAACCGCACAAGGCCACCACATCAGAAGTTGTAAAAGGGTCCAACCTCTACCCTTTCCGGCCAGTCAGAAAGGATGGGCCTCGCGTTAGTGAATTGCTGACCAACGAAACAGAGTGTAAAACATAAAGAAAAACCCAATATCAGAACTATAGAGTGTAGTAAATGCTAACATGAAAGGAAATGGACATAACTAAGTGAAGTGGGGGATACCTGGGGAGTTTTAAACCACTGGGGTGTCAAAAACGTGGGTGTGTGTGTGAATGATAGTGCAAGCAACGAAAATGTGGGAGAATGGATGTGTAGAAACAAACATGCAATGAAAAGAAAACGAGACTATCCAGAATGCAAGAGGACTCAAAACGGAAGTTACTCATGGGACCGGAGGCCTATATGGACATAGAAGGCATCCCTCCCTGGTCGTAGGTTGCTCAAGGATTCGGCAGGGCTTCGCCGTCGACCAAAATCTCCCCCCTTTCAAAGGTAGCTTTTAGAGTCTATTTATAGAGCACCTAAAGTTCTAGCTCAAAATTAGGGTTTAGAAGCATTTTCAGGTCGAGATTATCAAACAAAAAATCGTAGATAATCGAATTATCTCTTATCCAGTCGAAACGGTACTCAAAATGGTTCAGCAACCGTGGAGAAAATGACGGGAGAAGTTAGGGATAAAACCACGGATAGAGAGAGAAAATTTGTTGAAATTCAGGAATCGAACGGATGAACGGTCTTACGATAGACCGTTCAACGGGATGTGCGGCCATGTTCTTGCCATCCAACCCTGTCGGTGAAAATTCAAGTAAATCATAAATATTATCCAACTATCCATCGAACTGATAGGAATCTTCTCCGTTGGACTCTCATAGATGAACGGCTCAGATGAAGCCGTTTAAAGGTAGAGCGGCCAAAGACCCACCGTTCTAGCCTTGTCGGTGATAAATAGATTAATTGGATAATTATCTGAGAAACCCACCAAGCGCAGGACTCTGAGAGACAAGCGGCTACCATCCGTCCGTCCATCATGTTGAATGGCTAGGGCAGGACCGCATAAATGCTTGTCGGTGGAAATTCAAAAAATTAACAAAAATATTCCAAAATATATGGACGGTCCATAGGCAACCGCACACTAATTGAGCAGCCAGGGATGAACCGTACATGTATATGGGTGCTTAAAACTTATAGAAAAGCTCAATCAACAAAAACCAAGGCCCATTAAGCCTAGAATTGAAACGAACCTAGCCAGGGAGGGAGGCTACCCATAAAACTGGCCCAAAACGTGCCTGAAAATAGCCCCAACGAGCGATGGACAACTCGAGGCATCAACAAATGGGAGTAAGAGGAACGACTCAACTCATCGGCAAAAAATGGGTGTCAACAGTCAACACAACCAATATCCCAGAATATTGTATGGCTGGTAGCAAGAATCAAACAACTCATCATCATATCAGCAATATCAGTAGACCAAGTATTTTATGAATTAAGCAGCTGAATTAATTAATCTCTGGTACAAGGCGGAGGTATGGATCTGAGATCCTGCTCACGCATAGTTAGAGCTCTGGGCAAGCTTGACTTGCCTTTCTTCTCTAGACCATTTGAAATACCAGAGGTCACGCAAGGTGCAAGCAATTAATCCAATCTAGAGGCTCATCTCACACCAAGAGGATATTTCAGCAGTTCAAGGAGACAACTTCTTGCATGATTTATTGACACATAATGCCCCTAATATGCAATGACTTACAATGCAAGCCTATCATGCAGCAATTAAATAAATGACATTATCTACATACCTGTGCCTTGAGCTTTTATTTTCGTGAGCATCCAGTGTTCAGTTCCAAGGCACTCTACACCCAAAATTCTTATTTGAAATTTTTAGATACCCAAGCTTGCTTGGGTCCTTGTTGGTTAGCAGCAGTTCTAGCAATTGATTTTCTTTTCTTTGCTGCCTTTTGGTCACCCACTCTCTTCCAGGGACAATAATTGGATGTATGAGTATATTCACCACAATAGAAGATACGCACAGGGTATTCACCATTTTTTCTATGCATATGTGCATTGTTCCATTGCGAGTGAGCATGTATATTGTTATGTTGATTTTGAGAGTAGCTCCTACCTCTCAGTCGCCAACAGTCCCAAATTGTGTGGCCAATCTTTCCACAGTGGTAGCAACAAGGAGGGTGATTTCTGTTGAAAGCCATGGGGAGTGTCGACCTGTCCAAATGGAGGTGTCGAGTCTTCTAATTCCCCATGTGATTCTGTTCAGAGTTCTACTGCATACGTCCTCTGCCAGAGTTGACAAGTCTTTTACCCTTGATTTCAGCAGCAATTCTTGAATCCTTTTCTGCTCTTAGTTTATCATTATTCAAGGTGAGACAGTCATGTACAGTGTGACCAAGCATGCCACAATGAAAGCAATAAACATTCATTTTATGAGAGGCATGGTAGTCATCATGGCTTTTCCTGTTGTGCATGTCAAGACAAGCAGACTTAGGTTTGTATTTTTGCATGAGAGCCTTTCCTTTCTGCTTACCAATACGTTTTTTGTTTTTCTAATCATCATGCGGTATTGGGAGGTGATACGAAGTGCTGGCTTCATTCTTACCCTTGACAGAAGTGATGTAGGCCATGCTTCCGAAGGGTTGTTGGTCTTCGGGTTTGTAACCCAATTCTCCCGTATGATGACTCACTCTTGTTATCAAGAGTCTGTCCATGCTTTCCTTAACCTGCATACACTTAGACAGTGAGTCATTTAATTCTTTGATTTCATTCTCCAATGAGGAGACGTGCAGCTCGGTTTCAGCGAGGTCCTCCTCACACACAACCAATTGTTGATTGAGCATGGCATTAACCCCCTTGTAATTTTCAATCTCCATTTGAAGTTCATTCAGTTTTTCAAAACTGTCATGGGCAATACCCTTGCCTTTCTTAGAAATGGACAATCTTTCAAGCAACATGTCATTTTGTTCTTTTACCATTTTTATTTCTTCAATCAACCTCTTATCAGGGATTAGCTTGTCCGACATGGTTTGTTCATTAGAGATTGATTTAGGTTGGTTTTGAAGTTGTCTTATGATTTCTTCCAACCTAGTGATTTCAGCTTGAAGTATTCCATTTTCATCTATTAGGCATGTAATGGTTTGCTTATTTACATCCATGTCAGAGGTGAGAGTGTCATTTAGCTCTTCAAAAGCTGAACAATTATAATAGAAAGAACTTTCATTCTGACGGATTGGTTGGATTTTAAGTTTTCGAATAGTCTCTTCCAACCTTATGATTTCTTCTTGAAGGATTCTGATTTCATCTTTTAGATAAACGATGTTTTGTTTGTTCAGATCCAAGTCAAAGGCAAGAGTATTGTTCAGCTCTTCAAGGTTAGAACAATTTTTACAAACACGACTCTTACCTTGACTATTTTTTTTCAAATCCTTTTTCAATCTTTTATTTTCAGATTTCATCTTTTTGTACTACTCGATCAACTGGTCATATGAACCCATAATCTCTTCAAAAGTAAAGTCTTCAGAATCAGAGCTTACCTGCGATGAGGATGGATTGCTTGACTGCTCTAATTGGTCAGCCATAAGGCATTGATGCTCTTGATCTTCTTTCTCATGGAAGTTCATCAACACCTCCAGAACTTGTTTAGCTGTGTTGCAGGTAGACACAAGATCAAGTAAACTGTCATCAACCGTAGCTTTGATTAAATTGAGTGCAGCAAGGTTATTGTTATGTTTGGTCTTATGTTCAGCTGACCATTTATTTGAATCTGATGGCAGCTCATCTGGACCAATGTATATAAGGTTCCACAATTATGGATCTGTGAATTTGACATAGACGTACATTCCTCTCAGCCATATTGAAAAATCTGAACCATCAAAAATGTTGGGAGCAGAGGATCGTCAAACTAGAGGGGGAGGGGGTGAATAGATTGACCACTTAAAAATTTTAAGCGGAATAAGACAATTGCACTCTCTATGATACCACAGATAAAAATCCGATTCGTGAATCTCTAAAGAGCTAGTGCAATATCTAAGCGGTCTAACGAGACAATAGACACAATAACAAACCACAAGCATAAGCCACAGTAGATCAGAGTTTTTAAGGTGGTTCAGTCTCTATCTCGAGACCTACGTCCACCCCCTCACCAAACCGGTGGGGATCACCGCTGAGCTTTACAGCTTAGCTAACACCAGAGAAGAATCCTTCTCTGACCTGCAGATCCAATCTGCAGAAGACAACTATATCCTGTCTTAGAACCGCTATCGAACAGCTTGTAGACACAGAGTCTATACACACTCTGATCTCAGAACACTCTCTGGATCAGAACACATCTGACCACTGAATCCCAGTGGAACAGTAATCCGAGAATAGAATTGTATAAGAAAACGAAAATACAAGGTAAGGGATAAACTCAGAATATGCTGATCAATGGATCTTCAGACTTCTTGCGCAGCAGAAGAGAGTAGAGCCCGAAGAGATGAACAGTATTATCTGAGTGTGATCTTCCCTTCAGTTGAGACTAGATCAGTCTGAAGCCTTCATGGTTCTTCGGCTTCTGATCTTCTTCACCAGGAGAACGAACCTATCTTTCAATCCACGCACTGGACCTTCTTTTTGATCCTCGGCTCTCCACGTTCTTCACACCATGCTAGTCCTTCTTAGTCTCTTCTATTTGTCTACTCTACTCATCCCACTTCGATCCACTTCTACATTTCCTTTTTCATTTTTCCCGCGCAAGATTGGGCCCCACGAGATTCCCAATCATTCGCTCACGTGTGGGGAAGCTTTTGGACTAAAGGAGGGAGAGTGTAGTTCGTTTGCGGACGTGGCTGGCCCACTTTATCCAGTCCTTTTGCCCGAGCGCTTATCTGGGACTGGGTGCGTCGACGCCAGCATTTGAATGCGTAGACGCTGTGTGAAGACAGCTTCTTATCTTCCTTCGATATACGACCTCAGGCTATCACTGCGTTGACGCTGATAACTGGTGGCGTCGACGCTATGTGAAGATAGCTTCTTAGTCTTTTGGCACCCGCTGCGTCGACGCTGGTAGCTGGTAGCGTCAACACTGTGTGAAGATATCTTCTGGAGGCATGCGAGTCGACGCTGCATCCGAGTGGCGTTGACGCAGTTAGCATGCGCATGACTCAAACATCTTGAGATCTAGTCACAGCGTCGATGTTATCTTGCTTGAGGCGTAGACGCAGTTTAGATGAAGTATGCTTCAACTTGGAGGAGCTGAAGGCTGCGTCGACCCTTTGATCTTGTGGCGTCGACGCTGACTATTGCCTGCATTAAAGTTCAACAGAAATTCTTGCCACTTACCATATTGTCAGATAATAATACACCCTGTCATATCATGGTGATCATCATCAAAATCAGGAGCACAACAATCTCCCCCTTTTTGATGATGGCAACCATGATGAAGTTTTGGCACTTTAATGATCATGCAATACAATAATCAATTAAGCAGAGGCATGCATAACCATAGGTATCACATTCAGCTCATTCATCATTCACTTACGCACATGATCAATTTTAATTATAAAACAGAACGAAGTGCTTTCACAAGACAAGATTGTGATTGTCTCCCCCTTGGACATCAGCAAGAAGGGGAGGCTAGAAGTCAAGTAAGAAAAACAGAATATTCAGACCATTACTGATGGAAATACTGAGAATGTCTCTTAGAGGAGTGACTAGAGGACTGGCCCGGTGGAGGTGGAGGATGATGAGATGAGGTCTGCTGGGCATGCAGAGCTTGAATTGCCTGTGAAAGCTCGCCCAACTGAAATAAAAAAGTGCTTTTAAGACCTCCCAGCTCGGAGCAGACATCGTCAGATCCTCGTGTCAACGACTCAAGCGTACCGCACATAGTTTCCATCGAGGATGAAAGACTAGACAGCTTGTTAAACACGGCTTGAAAACCTGTGGGAGTTGAGGTGACTTGAGACTGCAAAGTAACCATAGCAATTTGAATATCATAACACATGGATTGCATCTTGGCCATGGTCTGAAGAGAAGACAACTGTGTAGAGTGCATATTGGAAACTAACTCTGCAATCTTGTTGACAATCTTTGCAACACTCTGCAGGACCTTCCTCATTGCTTTGTCAGTTTTCTGCTTGGCCTTCATATAGTCTCTCCAGAAGACCATCATCAAAATTTCAGATAAGACAATTCTTTTATACAGTCGTTCCAGCTGAAAGTCAGTATACAAAATAAAGGAGTTAAGCTTATCCCCTTGATGCTACATCATTCGGATGAGGTGAACAAGTAATTCCTTTTTAGTTGCACCAGGAGGAGCCTGAAAATAATCATCCTGAGGTTGTTGGCTACTGGACCCAAGTTCTCTATTCAGATTATGTGAGCTAGACTCACCTTGTTCCCACTGAGTCTTGGGTTCCCCTCTAATGTCAAACCATTCAGGCTCATCATCTTGAAAAGGGGGTACTGTAGATTGAAATCCTTCCTCATCAGCATCATTGGGAGACTCCACCACATACGAAGGAAAAACCTGCTCACTATCAACAGTATGAGCATGCCTATCCTGAGTGTCAAAAGGTGGAGGTGACCTGGCTGGAGCTTGTGTTGCACCTTGGACCTCAAAGTCCACAACTCTTTCCTGACCCTCCCAATGTGGAGGAGAAGCAACAGGTTCAGGAGATATCCTGACTGACTCTGGTTCGGGCTCAGGAGGAGGAGCAGCTGCCCTGTCAGAAGATTGTTGACTTGGCAGCACTCTGACTGGCCTGCCATCTACAATTTTGACACCCATAAAATTCTGAACAAATGACATGGAGTACACATTGCCTCTAGGAACAACACACTTCTTTTCATTGCCAAACTGAACTCCAACCTTTCTGAACAAGGCTGTGAGATGTGCTGCGTACGGCAGAGTCCTAGAGTTGTCCAGGCAAGTCCCCATTGTCTGGATGATTACATCAATCAACGACACATTGATTTCTTTCAACATGCAGTATAGTAAAAATCTCTACATGATTGTAACCCTTTCACGACCACTGCTCTGAGGGGTAAAAATGGAAGTGCATATATGGTGCAGGAGTCGAACATGAGGTAAAAACTGGTTAGCTTTTAAGCTAGACAAATGGGTCTGCTTAATGTCTGAAGGGTCCTCTGTCTGGCCGGTCAAAACAGCAAACGCTTCATGTTCATTCAATGGAAATGAGTGAAGTTCGGCCCCCTTCATAGGAATCTTCCATACTTTGGTGAGCAAACTAGCAGTAAGTTCAAACTTAATTCCCTGAACAGAGCTGATCAGTCTACCACGTTCGGGTTGATGGCATAAATTGCGGTAAAACTCCCTGACAAGAGTAGGATAATAGACGGAGTACTTGGTGGCAAAACCCCACCAACCTTGAAACTCCAAAGTGGGTCTAATCTCAGGGAAGACATCATGAAAGGCTTCGTCCGAGTCAAGGATATATCGAGGAATTAAAACCTTCAGGGGTTCGTCTTTACCAGAAGAAGGAGCGGAGACGGAAACCCCAGACCTGGATTTTTTGGAGAAGACTTTCTTCTGTGAAGATGAGGGCTTGGAGGACGATCGAACCTTCTTCTTCTTGGAAGGAGGGGAGGGGCTGCGTGGACGCTTCCCCTTATCTTTGCGTTTAAGCGAAGAAGAAGATGTAGGAGGAGGAGCCGCCGCAGGTGATTCATAAACTTGGGCTTCAGCAGCGATGGCAGGAGCTGGAGGAGCCGAAGATGGTTCCTCAGCAGGCTTCTTACCCTTCCTGGAGTAGGCGAGAGCCATTTTCATGGATAGAGGAGAAGAAGAACAGTCAAGAGGTGTTACAGAGGAAGGAGAGGAACCGTCGTGCCTCAGAAGGATGAATGAAAAGTAGCCGACTGTTCCCTCGATTGAGGGTTTTAACCGGGTGACACGCGAAACCCCCAATCTTGTTATTGGGTAATCGGGTAACGGATCTAGTTCACAACCAAAAGAACCTAGATAGAGTGGATGCGTCGACGCGAGGAAATCAAAGCGTCGACGCTATGAGCACTTATGCACAAAAGTGTATAGGAAAAACACAGAGGCGTCGACCTTAAGAGATAGGATGCGTCGACGCCATAATGTGAATACACGCTGCAAGACCATGATTTGTGAAAAATAGAAGATGCAGCTAAAAGAGCAGAAATTGGGAAATGTCATTAGAAGCCTGGTTTCATAATGTAAAACACTCAAACTCAGGGATTTTTAATAGCTTCAGTTCAAATTCCCATGAAAAATAAATTTTCTTAGATTAGCTTCGAACCATTTAGTGACATAAAATGTTGATACTCTGCGAAGTTTGAAGCACAGAAATGAACAGTAATAGTGTAGAATTGGAGTAATTTCTAAACTAGCTTCATACTCGGGATCTTCTCATAACTTTATCCTTCGTTACTCAATTTCGAAAGAATCTTTGAAGAAAGAAGTTTAAGAAGCATTGAGGATAAGTTCATTAGATCTTTTGAGCCTTTGATTTCATACCATCACACATGAGTCTTAGTATTTATTTTATTGATTCCATCCATTAGCAGTCAAATATAGCTAGCCTTGTGACACGAGTACACATGCTTATCAGGCACCAGAGTCCCCGGTTACTCAGCATAGCTAATCATTATGCTTAGAATCAGAGGTAGTCATCAACCTCATGACATGCCTTCCAACACTTCATTGGTGAGGAAGGTAGTTTCTCGATTGAGAATCACCATTGCTCTAACATGGATAAGTTTCATTAAAGGACAGAGATAGTAGTCCACCTCATGACTTGCTCTTTAACACTTCTTTGGTGCCTAGAGCAAGTTTCTCTGTGGAAATCTACCATTGCTCTGCAAGGAACAGATACACTGTGTGATTCACTTTTTCTTGAAGCTCGTTTTAGATCTAAGCAAACTTTAGCAACAATACCGATTAAATTTCCATATATTGAAAGATCCTTCTACTTTTGATCAATTGGAAAAAAAAATGATAGGAACCAAGTCACATTAACTTGTTTAGTTCTTATTCCAAATTCAACCACTTTTAGGTTCAAGTTCTGGTGAGTTCAAACATTGAAGGACACACATTTTATATCATTAAGTAGTGTGAAGTTATTCTAAGAGAAACTTGTTTTCATTAGAAATTATTCCCTTAGCTCCCCCTGAATGTGAGGCATTAACTTTTCACCAGGACATTTGAGACAATTCCCTTATTCAGGAATAGAAGGAGAGTACATCAAGAAATCTTGGGATTAAGAAGGTGAACATGATTGAGTGTAAGGTGATACTTGAAGAAGAACAAATCTAGCAAGAAGGATGAACGAGAGAATCCTATGAGCTAGACGAGAGGTCATAATCACCATCACACCACACTGTTACTTGCATAGCGTCAACGCAGAATCCCTGAAGCGTCGACGCACTATGCCATACTGCACGGATTGGTTAACATTTAAACAAAGTCAATCCATTGCAGCGTGGACGCATCCTTACGGGTGCGTTACCGCAAAAAACCTTACTCCCCCTTAACTCAAGCATGAAAGAAGAGATTAAAACAGATGAATTTGTAAGCATGCTGAGGTTTTATTTCAGATGAATCAAAATACCAAGAGAAAAAAAAAATTTTATACTCCCCCTAAGTGTATGACTTATTCAAACATTGACAAGTTTATCATAGCAGGACTTCAAATATGATCATCACAAAAGCAATCAAGCAGCATTCAGATATGAGGCCATGCAGTCAATTCAAGATTCAGAATTCAAATTGCAGAGTCCAAGCTCTCTCCTAAGATATGAAAAACGCTCATTGTTGAGAGGCTTGGTAAAAATATCAGCTAGTTGATGTTCAGATTCTACAAATACAAGCTTGAAACTTCCTTTACTGACCTCATCTCTTAAGAAGTGATGTCTGATTTCAATATGTTTGGTCCTAGAGTGCTGGATGGGGTTCTTGGCCAGGTTTATAGCACTTGTGTTATCGCACAATATTGGGACACATCCAAGATCAATTTGGTAATCTTGGAGCTGATGCTGGATCAATAACACTTGAGTGCCACAGCTCCCTGCAGCGACATATTCTGCCTCTGCAGTGGACAGTGCCACTGAGTGTTGTTTCTTGGAGGCCCAAGAGATCAAGCACCCACCCAAAAATTGGCAGTAGCCACTAGTACTTTTTCTGTCCAATTTACATCCAGCATAGTCTGCATCCGAATATGATACCAAGTCAAAGGTGCAGGATGCAGGATACCAAATCCCTAGGTCTTGAGTTCCAGCAAGGTATCTAAAAATACGCTTGACAGAACTTAGGTGGGATTCTCTAGGATCAGCTTGAAAACGAGCACACATACAAACACAAAATTGAATATCAGGCCTTGATGCAGTAAGATATAGAAGTGACCCTATCATACCTCGATAGGTCTTGGCATCAACTTGTGTACCTTTCAGATCTGCATCCAAGGTTGTGTTTGTACACATGGGAGTGATGATTACTTTCAGATTTTCCATTTTATACTTCTTCAGTAGCTCCTTGATGTACTTTGTCTGACTAATAGAGCATCCTTCTCTGCGTTGGGTGATCTGCAAACCTAGAAAAAATTGAAGTTCACCCATGAGACTCATTTCAAATTCTGTTGTCATTAAGTTAGCAAACTCCTTACACATACTAGGTTTAGTGGAACCGAAGACAATGTCATCAACATATATTTGAACTAAAATGATATCTGAATTCCTTACCTTTGTAAACAATGTCAGGTCCACTTTACCTCTTGAGTAACCTTTTTCAGTGAGAAAGGAGCTGAGCCGGTCGTACCAGGCTCGAGGTGCCTGCTTGAGTCCATACAATGCTTTGTCCAATCTGTATACGTGGTTAGGATTTTCTGCACATTCAAATCCAGGGGGTTGTTCCACATATACTTCTTCTTTTATTATTCCATTTAGGAAAGCACTTTTTTCATCCATTTGTTGTAATTTTATTCCATGACTTACAACATATGCAAGCAACAAACGAATGGCTTCTAATCTGGCTACTGGTGCAAAGGACTCTTCGAAGTCAATACCGAACTCTTGATTGTAACCCTGTGCAACCAGTCTAGCCTTATTCCTAACAATTATACCATTTTCATTTTGTTTGTTTTTATAGACCCATTTAGTTCCTATTATAGATTGATCCTTGGGTCTGGGCACTAGATGCCATACTTTATTTCTTATGAATTGGTTGAGTTCTTCATGCATTGCATTTATCCAGTTGGGATCTTTTAAGGCTTCCACAACATTCTTGGGTTCAGTTTGAGACACAAGTGCCATGTTATCCATTTCTTGTATTTGAGAGCGTGTCCTAACAGGTTCATGCAAGTTGCCTATTATGCTAGATGAGGGGTGATCCCTTAACAACCTAATGTTAATCAGAGGGTCACCTCCATTAATATCTGCATTGCCCTGATTACTAGACTCTGGCTCATCTTCTTTTGGTCTTGAATCTCCTTCCAAAGTCTCTTCCTCCTCAGGCTTGTCAAGGAAGTCTTCATCACCCTTGTTCCTGCATGAAGATTCAACTTGTGAATTTTCAATTAGCTCATCAAAAACGATGTGAGGTGATTCCTCAACTGTTTGAGTCTTCAGATTTAGGACCCTATAGGCCGTAGAGTGACTGGAGTATCCTAAGACTATGGCGGGTTCACTCTTGGGTTCAAACTTATCTAAGGCTCGTTTATCATTATTCTGAACAAAGCATTTTGAACCAAAAACTTTAAAATGAGCAACAGAGGGCTTCTTACCTTTCAGCATTTCATAAGGAGTCTTTTTGGACTGTGATCTTACCATTGCCCGATTTACAATGTAGCATGCAGTGTTCACAGCCTCTGCCCAATACTTCCTTGGGAGTTGCCCTTCAATCAGCATGGTTCTGCCCATCTCCACAAGGGTTCGGTTTCTTCTCTCCACGACTCCATTTTGTTCAGGTGTTCTTGGGGAAGAAAACCTGTGATTTAGCCCTGTTGCTCTGCAGAATTCTCCAAATTCAGAATTGTCAAATTCTCCACCATGATCTGATATAATGGAAGAAATGACAAACTTACCCTTCTGCTGTGTTTTCTTAAAGAATGCCTGAAATTCCTCAAATGCCTCATTCTTATGAGTTAAAAAGAATACCAAGGTAAATCTAGTAAAATCATCTACTAGGACAAATCCATATCGATTACCACTAATGCTTGCTGTTCTAGTGGGTCCAAATAAATCCAAATGAATGAGTTCAAAAGGTTTAGTGGACTGACTCTTTATCTTGGACTTAAATGACTTCCTAGTCTGTTTACCTTGGGTGCATGCATTACAGATTTTGTCATTTTTCTTGAACGAAGCATTAGGCAGGCCATTCACCATGCTGTGTTTGGCTAACTTATGCAGTACACTATAGCTAGCATGTCCTAGCCTACGGTGCCACAACCAAGCTAGTTCAGTTTTATTTACAGCGAGACAAAGATTATTATGTGCAAGATCATCTAAATCTACCATGTACATGTTGTTTATTCTTTTTCCAACAAATTTAATTTTTTCTGATTTTTCTTCTAAAATGGTGCATGTGTTTGCATCAAACACTACTTTATTATTTCTATCACACAACTGACTTATACTGAGCAAGTTATACTCTAGACCCTCTACTAAAAGAACATCATCAATGGAGGTAGAAGGGTTTTTGCCAACTGTACCTTTACCAACTATTTTGCCTTTATTGTTTCCACCAAAGGTAACAAATCCTCCATCCTTCTCAACCAGGAGACAAAACTTGGCCTTGTCCCCTATCATATGCCTTGAGCAGCCACTGTCAAGATACCATCTATTGTGCATGGCTGCAAGGCATTCCTGCAATAATCATCAAACAAAAGATTTTGGAACCCAACCACACTTGGGTCCCATTGGATCACTGGAAGACTTCAAGAAATTCAGTAGGTTCTTAGGAATCCACATTTGTCTTTGTTGAGGTTTTTGATGGCTTTTAGTTGAGGAGGCAGCTGGTTTCTGATTTGATTTTAAGGTTGTTTTAGCTGCTTTATTGAACCATCGTTTATTTTGGTTCCACAGAGCCTCTTGGTGATGTGGGTTGACTGCCCTAAGAACATGTGTTTGTCTTATAGGATATGCATACATGGGATGCGTCGACCTTCCTGAATGAATGCGTGGACTCACCCATCCATAGTTGCTCCTATGTGTTTGATAGAATGTAGGATGCGTGGACGCATTGTGGTGTGTGTGTTGACCCATCCACCCAGATTGATTGTAGTGTTGGCCATGGTGGTATGTGTGCGTGGACGCATATCCCTGCATGCGTCGACCCATGTGGTCGTTCCAATTCTTATGGACTCTTTGGAATTCGGCCCGAGTCGACGCCACATGTTCGTAGCGTTGACGCATCTGAGTTGAGTGCCTAGACCTATATGCAGAAGACCTATTATTGTATGAAGGTTGCGTTGACACATTACTGGTCTTGCGTGGACGCATCTGACTCTGGCCAGATTTGGTATTTTCAATCTTTCTGGTGCTATGTTGGTGAACGAAGGGTCTGGAGCTGGAGGCCTTAGGTGGTGATGAAATGACATGCTTGCAGCTGGTTAAATTCTTTGCAAATTTTGCCTTAGGAGATTCATTAATCTTTTCTTTTCCTTTCTCATTTGTCACTTCATTTTTCTGAATATGTTTCCCTTTGTCTCTTTCAATATTTTTTACTTCAGCCACCTGTTTCTCCTCAGTTTTCTTTTCTTCTGATATGAAGGTCACCAGTTTAAGTCCAATTTCTTTCTTTGAGCTTGGATTATATCCAAGTCCTTCTTTGCCGACATTGCATTTTGTTCCCATTAAGGCATCAAGATTATGTTTGCCTTGTGTCATTTTCTCTAGGGAAGTTTGTTTGTCCAATTTTTCTTTTTCAACTTTCTTCAAATCTTCCTGAAGTTTCAAATTGACACCATTTACAGCTTGATATTTCTCTTCAGCTATTTTGGTGTCCTTTTCAAGTTTTTGCATTCTTAACTTCAGTTCATCATGTGTTTTTAGTAAGAAGTCATTCTCTCTTTTTAATTTAATCAATTCAGATCTGTATTCATTTTCTTCATTCAGAGTTTTCTTTAGACAAACAATTTCATCTTCTAGCATTTTAACCTTTTCATTGGACAAATTTTCTTGACTTCCCGGGTTTTTCTTTTTTTTAAGCATTTTATTTTTTTTCTTTACAATATTATATTTATCCATAAGGTCATTGAAAGCTTCTTCCCAGTCATCACAAGTAAATTCATCAAGTGGAGAATTTACCTCAATAGAGTCCTCTTCCCTGGCCATTAGGCATAGCTTTACTTCTTTTTCTTCCTCTGATGTGCTATCCTCCTCTTCCTCTTCTTCATCACTCCATGTACTGATCATGGCCTTGGGCTTTTTATTTTTGAACTTGGAGTATGCTTTCTTAGAATTTTCGGGGCATCTTGACTTGATATGTCCCTATTTCCTGCATTGATAACACACAACTTTGTCAGATTTCTTAGTTTGGTCAGATTTAAATTTAGAATTCATTTTACCTTGATAGTTTCTAAATCGACCAGCTTTACCTTCCCTTCGTAAGAATTTTTGAAATTTCTTAGTGAGCATCGCAATCTCACCTGAATCACTGTCTGAGGAAGAGGTCAGATTCTCATCTGAGCTCTCCTTGCAGCTTGGAGCATCCTTGAGAGCTAGGGGTTTCTTCTTCTTTATTTCCTCATCACATCTTTTCAAATTTAGCTCATAGGCCATAAGGGAACCTATCAACTCGTCAGGAGTGGTCCTGGGAAGATTCCTAGATTCTTCGACCACTGTGGCTTTTGTGTGCCACACGGATGTCAAAGATCTAAGAATCTTTCTCACCAGCTCATAATCTGTATAGACCTTCCCTAGACCTTTGAGACCATTGACAAGTACGGTTAAACGAGCATACATCTCAGAAATACTTTCTTCAGGTTTCATATGGAACGACTCATATTCAGAAATTAGCATGTTAGCCTTGGTCTCCCTTACCTCCGAGGTACCCTCGTATATTACCTCGAGTCGATCCCACATTTCTTTCGCACTTGCGCATGAGGAGACGCGCGAGAATTCCTTGGGATGCAGGGAGCATTGCATAATGTTCATTGCCTGCCAGTTGACGGTTGATTTTCTTACTTGCTCCTTTACCCATAATTCTTCGTCGCCTTCTATTATGTAGGGCCCCTTGCTCACAACTTTCCATACTTCATAGTCCTGGGCCCTGAGAAAAACTTGCATGCGATTCTTCCAATAGGAATAGTTAGTGCCATAGAAAAATGGTGGTCTATTCACAGCATAACCCTCTGGCATAAATCCTTTGCTCTCCATTACTTCTCTCTAGGCTGTTAAACCGTTCAAGAGAGCCTGGTGCTCTGATACCACTTGCTGGGAGCAGAGGATCGTCAAACTAGAGGGGGAGGGGGTGAATAGATTGACCACTTAAAAATTTTAAGCGGAATAAGACAATTGCACTCTCTGTGATACCACAGATAAAAATCCGGTTCGTGAATCTCTAAAGAGCTAGCGCAATATCTAAGCGGTCTAACGAGACAATAGACACAATAACAAACCACAAGCACAAGCCACAGTAGATCAGAGTTTTTAAGGTGGTTCAGTCTCTATCTCGAGACCTACGTCCACCCCCTCACCAAACCGGTGGGGATCACCGCTGAGCTTTACAGCTTAGCTAACACCAGAGAAGAATCCTTCTCTGACCTGCAGATCCAATCTGCAGAAGACAACTATATCCTGTCTTAGAACCGCTGTCGAACAACTTGTAGACACAGAGTCTATACACACTCTGATCTCAGAACACTCTCTGGATCAGAACACATCTGACCACTGAATCCCAGTGGAACAGTAATCCGAGAATAGAATTGTATAAGAAAATGAAAATACAAGGTAAGGGATAAACTCAGAATATGCTGATCAATGGATCTTCAGACTTCTTACGCAGCAGAAGAGAGTAGAGCCCGAAGAGATGAACAGTATGATCTGAGTGTGATCTTCCCTTCAGTTGAGACTAGATCAGTCTGAAGCCTTCATGGTTCTTCGGCTTCTGATCTTCTTCACCAGGAGAACGAACCTATCTTTCAATCCACGCACTGGACCTTCTTTTTGATCCTCGGCTCTCCACGTTCTTCACACCATGCTAGTCCTTCTTAGTCTCTTCTATTCATCTACTCTACTCATCCCACTTCGATCCACTTCTACATTTCCTTTTTCATTTTTCCCACGCAAGATTGGGCCCCACGAGATTCCCAATCATTCGCTCACGTGTGGAGAAGCTTCTGGACTAAAGGAGGGAGAGTGTAGTTCGTTTGCAGACGTGGCTAGCCCACTTTATCCAGTCCTTTTGCCCGAGCGCTTGTCTGGGACTGGGTGCGTCGACGCCAGCATTTGAATGCATAGACGCTGTGTGAAGACAGCTTCTTATCTTCCTTCGATATATGACCTCAGGCTATCACTGCGTTGACGCTGATAACTGGTGGCGTCGACGCTATGTGAAGATAGCTTCTTAGTCTTTTGGCACCCGCTGCGTCGACGCTGGTAGCTGGTAGCGTCAACGCTGTGTGAAGATATCTTCTGGAGGCATGCGAGTCGACGCTGCATCCGAGTGGCATTGACGCAGTTAGCATGCGCATGACTCAAACATCTTGAGATCTAGTCACAGCGTTGACGTTATCTTGCTTGAGGCGTAGACGCAGTTTAGATGAAGTATGCTTCAACTTGGAGAAGCTGAAGGCTGCGTCGACCCTTTGATCTTGTGGCGTCGACGCTGACTATTGCCTGCATTAAAGTTCAACAGAAATTCTTGCCACTTACCATATTGTCAGATAATAATACACCCTGTCATATCATGGTGATCATCATCAAAATCAGGAGCACAACAAAAAATAGGTGGAGAAGCCTTCGAATCATGTGTAGCAGATGAAGCCATTTTCTCAAAATGCACTGGGATCTTTCCCCGCAGATCGTAGGATCTGAGAATAGCAGAGCTAAGCTCTAATACCAATTGTTGGGTCTCACGGAGTGCAATCGGATCTAGAAGGGGGGTTGAATAGATCCTATTGATAACTTTGATGTATTTAAAACTTAACTCCTAAAAGCATAAATCACTCCTATAAACCAATAAAACACTTAGGCTCACAGCGCAGCAGAATAGATGGGAATGAAACAAGTAATAATGTTAAAACTCGATGCCTAGTTCAGACAGGTCGACACCCCCAGCGGGCAGGTGGACACTTCTTCAGCAGGATCCAGCTATGAAGTGAGCTGGGGTCTGCTCTTCAAGGCAGTGAGGCCAACACCTTTAACAGATCAGGGCAACACAGGTCGACTCTTCACTAGAGAGAGGTCGACACTTCTTTAAATACACTTGAAATCTTTGAGAGGTATAAGCCTTGGAGTGCAAGGATCATGAAGCACAATACTAGAACATGAGAAGGCTTGCAACAAGCATGTGTGTGTGTATGCTATGTTGATCACTGAGAGTGCATATGTTTGTAAATGTAGTGGTGATCAACCTAGGTGCAAGCTGTTGACACCCGTTTTTTGCCGATAAGTTGAGTCATTTCTTTTACGACCATTTGTTGATGCCTCAAGTTGTCCATTACTCATTGGGCCATTTCCAGGCCTGACCTTGGCCCCATTTTATGGGTACCTCCCTCCATGACTCGGTCTGCTTCAATTCAGGGCTTAATGGGCCTTGATTTTGCTTAATTTATCATATTTTATCAATTTCAAGTGCCCAGCCTTTGCACGGTCAATCGCCTGGCCGTTCAGTCAATGAGTGGTTGGTAGTGAACCGTCCTTCTATTTATTGGATATTTAGGTGATTTTCTAGATTTCCACCGACAAGCTGCCAAACGGTTCTCATGTAGCCGTCCCAATTAATGGAACGGTAGTCATATGGACGTCCAATTCCCAGAGTCCCCAAGGCGTGGATCTTTCAGATAATTATCTAATTATCTATTTTATTTGAATTTATCACTGACATGCCCTAGACGGTTGGAGTTGGGCCGACCTATTCGCTGAGTGGTCTAGCAGTAGACCGTTCAATCCATCAGAGTCCAACGGAAAAATAGTCAGTCACTTCGATGGATATTTGGATTATTTTCCTATTTATTTAATTTCCATTGACAGGCTTGAATGGTCAAGCAACAGACCATGCAATAGGCTGGGCGGCCTATCGAGCGACCGCTTAATGGCCTGATTCCTGAGACTTTAATGAATTATCTCTCTCCAGCCCATGGATAAACCCTGGACTTATCCCACCATTTTCTCTGTGGTTTCTCAACCAAATGGGATTCCGTTCGATCCTGGTGGAAGATAATTCATTTATCTATGATTTTTATGTTATTATCTCATCCTAATTTTTACTAGAAACCCTAATTTCCAAGCTAGGTTTAGGGGCTCTATAAATAGGACCCTTAGTCCAGGCTTTGAAAGGGGGGAGATCTAAGGTCGACGGTGAAGCCTTGTCGAATTCCAGAGCGACCTTCAGTCAGGGAGGGAGGCTTTCTACGTCCACATAAGCCTCCAGTTCAAGGAGTAGTGTTGATTTTGAGTCTTTTTTCACACCCTCCCATTTGTTTTGACTTTCTTTAGGGGTTTAAAAACCTCCCAGGTATCGCCCATTCCATGTCATCATGCTTATTTTCCATTCTTCTTTATAGTTGCTACACTCCTTAGGGCTAATTTGGGTGTCATTTTCGTGTCTCCTACTTTGTTTTGCAGGTCAACATCATCCCAACACGAGGCCCACTCCCTCTGGTCGGCCGGAAGGGGTGGAGGTTCAGATCCTACGACTTGGTGGATGATAGAACAGCGCGATTTAATTGCGTCTGTTTGAAGAGGAAGGCAGACCTCCACGAACCGCTCTGAACCTTTGAACGGCTGCCTCCGAACCATCCGGCTATCCACTGTTCTTTATCTCGCGTTTCTTCTCAGCACTAGAGAGCGGTCTATCGAGAGACCGTGCGGTCACAGGGCGGTTCTTCTAGGACCGTTTATTTCTGCACTGCTGTCCACAGGCGAGTGTCTCCCTTTTCCAAGGTACAGGTGTATTTATTTTACATTTCGGAACCTTGGTGGCGATCACGATCACACTTGCATCCTTCCACCCTGCTATCTTCAGTTCATTATTTCTTACATTGATATAGTAGAGGGATTGGAAGGATACAAAGGAAGGAAAAACATGTCTACACCCTCTTTTTTGGCGATCACGGTGGGACACTGAGTGCCCATCGTGCCGTTGTGTTGCTGACTTGTGTTTTGTGATTTAGAAGCTTTTGTTTGAGTTATTTTAGGGTTTGCTATTTTCATCCACGTGGTGTTTCTGCCCTCTGGGGTTATGCAGTTAACGTCGAGCCGTTCAGATCTTAGCACGGCCATTAGACCGGCCGTTCTGTCCTGACCCCAGGGCTAATTGTTCTACGAGCCCGTTATGTTTAGCGGTCCTTCCTGGACCTTTCACTATCTCCACGACCTTCTATAGACCATGTACTTTTGCTAGCTCAGTTACACTTTGCCTTACACCGGTGATTTCTGTTGGCATTTGGCGGTCTTTTCAGGTCCGTCCTAGAGTTCGCACGATCTTTCGACAGACCATTTAGTCAGGTACGCCTCTGTTCCCATTGCTTTAGTCCATTCCAGTTTATGTCTAATTGTTAGCTCTGCTTTTTACTACCTGCCATTGAACGGTCCTCACAGGACCGTTGACCTCCCTGTACGGTCTCCCACATATCATTTATTTCTGCTACAGTGCACCTGAGACCCTCATCTTGGTTGACATTTCATATTATTTCGCATCTACTTGGTGCTTCTATTGATCTCCCCTTACTGCCATCATACTTCTGCATGATTGTCTTCATTCTTTTCATATCTGTTGATCATTGATTGATAGATCTAGGCAAGACTTTGCATGCACTCCGGTGCACTTAGGGCCATACATACTTTTCATATTAGTTGCATTCCTATCTAGGTGGGGGATCCTCTCATCTCCATATTCCTTGGAGTCGACTAAGTGACCTTACCCAAGACCTCCGTAAGCCCCAGTGAGCCGTGGATTCCCACAGGGACGACAGGCAGGTTGTACCGTACCACCCCAGTCTAGGGTTTGCATCCGTGAGAGAGAGAGGGTCCCTTAGAGTCAGCCAGACTCCCATTCCTACCCCGGTTAGGTACCTTGTGGTTGAGTGAATTATCATCTTAATTAATCCACTAAGGTCCTAAAAGGAAATCTATAAAACATATCGTGCATCATTAATTACTTGAGTGGTTAACTAGTTGTCTCTCTTCTCATCTCTCCCCTCTCTTGTGTGCATTTTTTTGTTTGATTGGATTGTTTGTTTTAGGCCTTTGTTAGGGTTGATTGTTTTTCCCCTCCCCAAGTGTTAGTGCATGTGGATTTGCTTCTTCCCTATAGGATCGTCTCCTAGGGGAAACTCCCATTTCATCTCTTATTTCAATCCCTTGTTCGATTCTCCTCCAGTCATGTCATCTTACAACTTCTCCCACACCCATGAGGACGCCCTTCCTTAAGGGCTCTTGGAGGACCCACCTAAGGTCGTTTCCCTCCAAGGGAGAGAAGGGTCCGCCCCTCCTCTTCCATCTGCCACTATTGAGGGTGCCCAATCCTCTCTCTCTAATTCATCCACTCACAACTCGGCCAGTCATGTTCTTCACATGATGGCCCAGTTGGACCCTACTCAACTCCATCTCCTTAAGCAAGCTTTGCAAGGGGCAGATACCCCGCCTTCAGTGCTTTCTTCTGGCATGTCTACTGCCGCCACTTCTACATCTCTGATTGCTGGATTAGGGGCCACCTCTGTGGCCCCCATTGACCTTACTCCAATTCATCCTCAGATTCTCCAATTCCCCAATATGGAAGCGGGCCAGGCTTCTACCTCGGCCCATCAGTCTCTGGACAAGGGGAAGACCCAGATCCCGGTGCCCTCCTATTCTGATCCCTACACTACCATCTCTCCAGCACCGCAGGCTCTGATGGCCCCGGTCGATTTTGCTCGCCTACAGCCAGGGGTAGCCCAGCTTGCCTATTCTGATATAGGCCCTTCCCTGGCCCATTATCCATCTTACGGGCTCCCCCCTCCATCGGTTTATCTGTCTACTCCTTATACAGGTTCCGCTCCTCCTGCATTGTCTCCTCCATCCCGAGATTTGGAAATCCTTGAAAAGTGGGCTGCCATGCAGCAACAGATTGACCTCTTCCATAAGAGGGTCAGCCCACAATCTCTCGCTGATATCCCCGTTCCCAATTTCAGGGATATTCATTTTCCTCCCCAGTCTGAGCTCCCCATATACCAGAAGTATGACGGGAATGGCAACCCATTTATTCATGTCAGGGAGTTTCTTTATGAATCGATGCAGTTTCAGCATGATGATAGCCTTATGGCGTATCTTTTCCGCCGATCATTGGACGGGGTCGCGATAGAATGGTTTTATACCATGCCTTTGGAGGAGGCAGAAAGTTTCAAGACTGTGAAAGAGAAATTCATTCAAAGATTCTAAGATCGGGTTGGCCCCGAGTATTCTTTCACAGACCTAGTTGCAGAGAAGATGAAAACAGATGAAGATTTCGCTACATATGCCGACCGATGGAGGCAGATGGCCTCACGTGTGCCCGGGCAGATCCCGGAGGAAGAAAAGGTGAAATTATTGATTTCTAATGCCACCCCGACATTCCGGAACATATTGGCAATGAACAATATTTCAAACATGCACCAGTTGTACAGCCAGGCCTGGTTTATCCATACCGAATTCAAAGACTCCCCCATCCACTCATTGTTTGAAGCCCAAAATCCCAAATATGTTAGGAAGACTCAGGGCCCAGTTACCGAGTGGGTGCAGACAAACGAGCGGGTGCATACTGTTAACCAGTCCGCCCCACCCCGTTTCCAACAGCAACCTCAACGCAATACCTAATTCCCCACTCCGCCAGCTCTACAGCCTTCATTTCTAGCAGCCCAGCCACCACAACAACCACCACCACAACAGCCTCAGCAGCCACCCCAATACCACAATGTTCCACCTCCTACTGCTTATGTACCTGCTCGGCCGGGACCAAAGAGAGCCAACTATCCACCACTTCCAGAAACACTCCCTGATATTTTCTCGGCCTTAATGTACACTGGTGACATACAGTTGCCTCCGGAACATCAGAACTGAAACCCGGCAGCCGACCAGTCAAGGTATTGCATATACCATCGGCAACCCGGGCACACGATAGAGAGGTGTTATCAGCTCAGGGATCTAGTTTATGATTTGCATGAGTGCCAGAGGATTGATTAGGCCCAAATGCACAAGTTAATTGAGGATATAAAAGAAAAGAGAAGACAAGCAAGGCCGTAGCAGGCGGCACCTCAGTAGCAGCAGTTCCAGCAACCTCCCAACAACAACCTCCACAGCAGCAGTAGCAACAGCAAGACCTCGGGATTCACCAAAATCCCATGCCAGACCATCCGCCCGCTACTCAACAGCAACAGCAGCCACCGACACCGGCTCAGGTTAACATCGTTCACCGCCCAGCCCCTAACGTTGGGTGGTATTTTAATGATGAGACTCCCGCCCACTTTCTGGCTTTCCACCACACTTACGCAAACTCCCCCACGCCCTCCATTCCTCCCATCCTCTGGCCCACTACTCCCACACCATCACCCACCATTCCTTCCACCACACTACCCACCATTCCACCAACTCCCACACCATCACCCACCATTCCTTCCACCACACTACCCACCATTCCACCAACTCCCACACCATCACCCACCGTACCCTCCATCATTACCCCTTCACTTCACCCTTCACCAATTTCCCCTCTGTCAACGCCCATCAAGCCTACCACCCCCATCATCTCCCCCATTTCCACTCTATCCACTTACCCTATCGGGCCAGTTGGGAGTCCGTTCGTCGCCACACCGGCGCAAAATCTAGCCCTCAGGAGCGAGCGATTATTTCAGAGAAATTACCCTTCCACAGGTGCACCCGCACCTATTCCTCCAATTCCTTCTACCATAGTCGAGATAGAAGAAGTTGACCCCATCCCATGCTCTAAATATGATTTATTACAGCATTTAGACCGCATGCCGGCAAAGATATCAGTACTGGAGTTGATCAGGAGGTCCACGCTCTACCAGGATGCTCTAAAAGCTTTCTTGCAGAAGATAATGGTGAGCGAGGACGTGGCGGTGGATAGCTTACCATCGGTGTTGGCAACAATTACGAGGGGGCCTTCCATTTCATTTTTTGAATCATAATTGGCACCCCCAGAGGCACGGCAGATGCCACTCTGCATTACCATTTCCTTAAACAAAGTGGCAGTTGAGTCAGCCCTTGTGGACACGAGAGCGTCAATACATGTGTGTCCATTAAGTACATTGCGTGCCTACAATATTTCAGAAGACATGCTTAGGCCAACGCCAGCCACAATTGCGGCTTATGATAACTCCAGACGAGCTTGCCATGGGGTTGTGACAGTTCAGGCCGAGCTAGGGCCTCTAAAAATGGATGTGGAGTTTTATGTACTAGACATAGACCCGATGTTCAAAGCAATTCTGGGTCATCCATGGATAGACAGTCTGAATGTCGTGCCCTCAACTGCCCACCAATGCCTTAAGTTTCCATTGATGCGGGACGGGACCACGGACACGACAAGCTCGCGATCGTCCCTTAACGAGGGAAGCGTCGGATATGCGCGGTTGAGAAACCGGCAATGAGCTAGGGTGGTCGGCTCTCTTTTGCGCCCGGATCGGGTCACGGGACGGCTTCGCTCTCTCTCGCAGCAGTGATATTATAAATTGAAGGCGAGCTAGGTATCCCTACACATGCTCTCTAGCAGCGGCATATAAAGCATATAAAGAATTAAGCTAATGCCAAGTGTAAGGGTGAAGGCGATACCTCCACGCTCTCGGCGTGGCGAAGATGGGACCCGGCCGGAACTCGTACCCCCGGCAACTTAATACATTATGGTTACAGCAATGCAACTAAGCCCACTCCACGCAGGGAGGTAAAGGGCGACACAAGTGGGCCCGGGAGGACCAGTTTCGGGTTGACGGGCGGTTCCGTGTGATGCTTCGGCTTCACGCGTACTCGTGCTAGTGGGGGCCCACGTATTGACCGGAGGGGTCGTGTGGGGCCTGATGACTCCTCTGTTGTGGAGACACTTGGGAAGCGTTCCCCTGGGATGGCGGGCTGCTGGAACGACCGCCGGACGCCGGGCGGCCCTCGGACGACGCTCGCCGGGAACTCGGCCACGAATCTGAAAATTCTGTTTGCAGGCGCGTGACTCGGAGAAACCTGCTGCTACGATCAGCCCCGTCGTCGGAATGCGACGAGGTTAGCGCCATTGGAAAGCTGACTCAGAGTACTTCGACGTAGGGGTATTCAAAAAAAATAATCAGATCTGTATTTCTGATCATGTATTTTACAAGCTTGCTGGAATCTGGCCAGAACTGCAGGGGCAGGTTCTGACTTCTCTGAAGATCGACGTTGACCGGGGAGAAGACCTCCGAATCTGGAAATAATCGCTTCATCAAAGTTGAAGATATATGAGAGAGGAATCCGGGAATATTTTTGGTTTTCTGATTGGAGACGAAATGGATTTTCTGGGATTTCTTTACTAGACCTGGGTCGGATCTGGGAAACTGTGGGCAGACTGTTCTTGGGAACTTGGACGAAATTTGAAAAATACTTGGAGCAAGAACCAAAAATTAAGAAAATTCCTGGTGGTAGAGGGATGTGGACAGAACTCCCAGTAATTTTGGGCGTCCCAACAAAAATCAAAAGATGGTTCAAATGGGGTAGACTTAGAGCTGATGAACAGTAAACAGAACCAGGACAGATCTGGAACTTGGACTTGGACGAAAATCAAAAAATAGCTAAAGGATGAATTTTGACGTGATTTTTTTTGTGCGGATAAGGGTTCTAGAGGGGAACCAACCCTGAAATTTTGAGCTTCAGAAGACGAAGGGAGTGGTAGCAGGAATTCAGAGAAGAAGGTTCTATCTTGAGTGGACAGAACACCGAAACCGTTGGCGACGACGCGTCGGCGGCGAGACGATGGCGGCGGCGATCACCGGAGTTGCTTCAGATGCTGGAGGGGATCAAGGGAGAAGGGATTACACTCTAGAAAGGGGGCTGGAGGTGGAGGAACCAGAGAGAAGGAGGGGGAGGGGTGCAAGATCCAATGGGGGGGCAAATGCCTATTTTCTCTTCATTAATTCATTCAATATGAAAAATACAACCTTATATAGGATGCCAACCAAACTCACCCTCAGCCCTTGGATCTAGGGGTGTGGATTGAAGGGCTGGGATGAAGTATGACCAACCACAAGAAATACAATATTTAAAGGAATCACATTCCTAATTCTACCACATGTGGTCAAATAAAGGGAGGAAAGAAAGAAAATTAAACAACCTAGCCTAATAGAGCCAAAAGAGGGGGCGCCCCCCTTCATGGGCCAAGGGCCTTTCATGGGCCATGAGCCATCCACAAGCCCATGCTAGACTTGGACCCTTCCCTTTTAGTTGGCCCATGAGGGAGTGTAAACCAATTTGGGCCTTAAGTGCATTAATGACCCATTAGAAACCTAATGACCCAATATGGCATAAGCTCCTTAATGGACTCTACTAATGGCTACCTAGCCATGGACTCTACATTAGAAATGGCTCATTGGCTTGATATAAGCCTTACAAGAAGCCCAAATGAAAGAAATTACACAATTACAATCTCATACAAGCCATAACACACAAATACACTCTACCCGTGTAATGAAATCGCCTTTGATGCCCCATCAATTCTCCCCGGGTGGGAGGAACTCGACCCCGTCGAGTAGGGGTATGGCTGCTCCGGTCCTCCGGCGGATCTGTCACCGTGCTAAGTAGCACGGGTATGCTCCACTCCAAGTGATCGGCACCTGCTCATTCCATATATACTCGATATGCGCACTGCTATGGCTAAAGGTGGTCACTCCAAAGGGGCACTCTCAAAAGGAAGGAAACAGCTCGAAGACTCACTAGGAATCACCGCTGAGTCCCTATAGGTGACTGATCCGGGTATAGATGTAGAACCGATCCCATACTCATCAAGTGAGTCGACTCGCTTCACACTCATAAGAGAACGACAACGAGCTTGCACAAGACACATGCAGACTCACCATGCAATACACACAAACAATCGACTCAAACACACCACACAAACAAACCACACAAGAAAACACACTGACTCAACTATGACCCTAGACACACCTAATGTTAGTCCGACCCATACATGGGTGATGGCGGACCAGGACACCCGAATGTGTGCCATGCATGCATGTTATGTAACCGGAGATGGGTGGCATGAGGTACACCTAAATGTCCAAGTATGACCCAGTCATGCATGGATGGCCCTTTGGATTTGGGAGACTTGAGAGGGCTAGGAAAGCCGGGTGTGGAAGAGCTGGGTGTAGGTGTATCGTGGACGGGCTTGGTGGGTATGGAGGACCCGGCCCGTAGGAAAGGGGTATGAAAGTGGACTTCCCCGATAAGGTATGAGGGAAGTGATGGGTCACGGGGCCCACTAGAGTAGGGGTCAAATGGGTCAAAGAATGTGTGACCCCTTGTGGTGGGTTCCCACAAGTCACGGTCCCACGTGTAGAAGTTTTGAAGGTGTGGATAATCACCTTCTTGAATTGTGATGGGTGGGACGGGGACCGTAGGCAAGAAGTATGATTCCTCCCTCGGACAAAAGGGTATGAATTCAGGCTCGTCCGGTAAGGGAAGGAGTAAGAGGACCTCAGTGGTGATACAACCCACGGTGCACTCGGAGGTAATAGACCCTAAGGCCGGATGAGTGAGGCTAAGACTAGTGGGTTGGTCAAAGCCTCGGGCCAAAAGGTGCGTCAACTCCCATTGTGAATCCAATCCCATGACAAGATCGTCCAATGTGTCAACATGGTGACGAGATCGAAAGGTGGTATGGAATGAGTTGACTGGCACTAAAGGTAAGGTGGGGTCCATGGACGGGAAGGGATGTGGGACCAAGCCATCCTTGAGCCATCTAAGAAGTGGCTCGGCTATGTAAAGTCTTCCCGTAAGAAACACGGGTGGCTCGGGCTTTGGTAGTTCCCACATTGATGGTTTCGAATGAAGACCGGAGGTAGATAACAATGGAGCATCCATGGGTGGTGGAGTAGCTTGTGTCCTTTCCCACCAATCCGAAATCATTTTCTTTATTTCCTCTAAGGAGCGGGTTGGAGGAGGGACCTTGGGGTGGACTAGCTCCTTAACTCTCGGCTCGGGTGTGGGCCTAGGCTCGGTTATAAGCGGGACTTCCACTCCGTTGGAGGTGCTTGAGTGGGTTGGGATGGGAGTGCCAAGGGGAGGTTGGTTGGTGGTGCATGGGCGGGCCACTAGATTGGGGTCACTTTGGTGGGCTTGGACGGCGGTGAAGGGGTGGGATTGGGTAGAGGTGTGGCCCACTTGATTGTGGGTGAGTTGGTGGGGTTGGTGAGTGGAATGACCTCCGTGGTTGGAGGTAGGTGGGCGGGGAACGTAGGCCCTCCTAAGCACTCTCTTCATTTCCCACCATGACTCGATGGGCCTTAGATTCCTATCCTCCCTCCAATATTTGATGTCCCTCCAAGTTGCAGCGGCTTCACCAAAAAGTCACCTTTTGGCAACATCGACTTGCATGGGCCCGTACATGATGTACACCTCGAAGTAATCATCCATAATGGCTTCCCATTCTAGATAGACACTCGGGTCATCGGACCCGTAGAAATCCCGGGTTTCGGGTCTCGTGGGGTGGTTCGGGTGGTCCTTCCATTTGAGATAGTATCGCCACCATCCGGGAGTTTGGGACTCCATGGGACACGGGAAAACTAGTGGATGGCCATGCCGACACTCGGACCAAAACGCTAGACACGACACTAAGTAATGCAAAGTTGGAATGCACTAACTAATGCACACTAAGGACCCTAGACGTAAACCAAGACTCGGTACGTGGCGGAGATAACCGATCCGAAGATCACTCGCACAAGTGTGTGGCCTTCCCGATAGGCATGGCCTAACGTTCGGACAACACCTTTTGATATACCGAGTAAAGGGATGCAATGCGAAAAGACACTCTTTTTTGTGTTTTAAAACAATGATGATCCTAGACTCGACTTAAACCGACTAATGACTCGATGTAAATGACACTCTTTTTTTTTTCTTTTTGACACCCTAGACTCAAACTCGCTCTGATACCAAATTGATGCGGGACGGGACCACGGACACGACAAGCTCGCGATCGTCCCTTAACGAGGGAAGCGTCGGATATGCGCGGTTGAGAAACCGGCAATGAGCTAGGGTGGTCGGCTCTCTTTTGCGCCCGGATCGGGTCACGGGACAGCTTCGCTCTCTCTCGCAGCAGTGATATTATAAATTGAAGGCGAGCTAGGTATCCCTACACATGCTCTCTAGTAGCGGCATATAAAGCATATAAAGAATTAAGCTAATGCCAAGTGTAAGGGTGAAGGCGATACCTCCACGCTCTCGGCGTGGCGAAGATGGGACCCGGCCGGAACTCGTACCCCTGGGAACTTAATACATTATGGTTACAGTAATGCAACTAAGCCCACTCCACGCAGGGAGGTAAAGGGCGACACAAGTGGGCCCGGGAGGACCAGTTTCGGGTTGACGGGCGGTTCCGTGTGATGCTTCGGCTTCACGCGTACTCGTGCTAGTGGGGGCCCACGTATTGACCGGAGGGGTCGTGTGGGGCCTGATGACTCCTCTGTTGTGGAGACACTTGGGAAGCATTCCCCTGGGATGGCAGGCTGCTGGAACGACCGCCGGACGCCGGGCGGCCCTCGGACGACGCTCGCCGGGAACTCGGCCACGAATCTGAAAATTCTGTTTGCAGGCGCGCGACTCGGAGAAACCTGCTGCTGCGATCAGCCCCGTCGTCGTAATGTGACGAGGTTAGCGCCGTTGGAAAGCTGACTCAGAGTACTTCGACGTAGGGGTCTTCAAAAAAAAATAATCAGATCTGTATTTCGGATCATGTATTTTACAAGCTTGCTGGAATCTGGCCAGAACTACAGGGGTAGGTTCTGACTTCTCTGAAGATCGACGTTGACCGGGGAGAAGACCTCCGAATCTGGAAATAATCTCTTCAGCAAAGTTGAAGATCTCTGAGAGAGGAATCCGGGAATATTTTTGGTTTTCTGATTGGAGACGAAATGGATGTTCGGGGATTTCTTTACTAGACCTGGGTCGGATCTGGGAAACTGTGGGCAGACTGTTCTTGGGAACTTGGACGAAATTTGAAAAATACTTGGAGGGTGAACCAAAAATTAAGAAAATTCCTGGTGGTAGAGGGATGTGGACAAAACTCCCAATAATTTTGGGCGTCCCAACCAAAATCAAAAGATGGTTCGAATGGGGTAGACTCAGAGCTGATAAATAGTAAACAGAACCAGGACAGATCTGGAACTTGGACTTGGATGAAAATCAAAAAATAGCTAAATGATGAATTTTGACGTGATTTTTTTTGTGCGGATAAGGGTTCTAGAGGGGAACCAACTCTGAAATTTTTAGCTTCAGAAGACGAAGGGAGTGGTAGCAGGAATTCGGAGAAGAAGGTTCTATCCTGAGTGGACAGAACACCGAAACCGTTGGCGACGACGCGTCGGCGGCGAGACGATGGCGGCGGCGATCACCGGAGTTGCTTAAGATGCTGGAGGGGATCAAGGGAGAAGGGATTACACTCTAGAAAGGGGGCTGGAGGTGGAGGAACCAGAGAGAAGGGGGGGGAGGGGTGCAAGATCCAATGGGGGGGGCAAATGCCTATTTTCTCTTCATTAATTCATTCAATATGAAAAATACAACCTTATATAGGATGCCAACCAAACTCACCCTCAGCCCTTGGATCTAGGGGTGTGGATTGAAGGGCTGGGATGAAGTATGACCAACCACAAGAAATACAATATTTAAAGGAATCCCATTCCTAATTCTACCACATGTGGTCAAATAAAGGGAGGAAAGAAAGAAAATTAAACAACCTAGCCTAATAGAGCCAAAAGAGGGGGCGCCCCCCTTCATGGGCCAAGGGCCTTTCATGGGCCATGAGCCATCCACAAGCCCATGCTAGACTTGGACCCTTCCCTTTTAGTTGGCCCATGAGGGAGTGTAAACCAATTTGGGCCTTAAGTGCATTAATGACCCATTAGAAACCTAATGACCCAATATGGCATAAGCTCCTTAATGGACTCTACTAATGGCTACCTAGCCATGGACTCTACATTAGAAATGGCCCATTGGCTTGATATAAGCCTTACAAGAAGCCCAAATGAAAGAAATTACACAATTACAATCTCATACAAGCCATAACACACAAATACACTCTACCCGTGTAATGAAATCGCCTTTGATGCCCCATCATCCATTTTAGGGCCGGGTAGTTAAGGTGAAGAGTATCTCCATAGTCCAATCTGTTAATGCAATTGCAGACAAGATCCTTCCTACTTTGTGGCCAAGCAACATGCCAGTTCTTTCTATTATGGACTTAAACTATTCATGGGCATATGCGTCACGCAAGCCCGCCACTGCACCAGTAGATGTCAAAATTAAGTCCAAAATTTAAGACTCAAAAGGGTGGCAGATGATTTTGAAACTAGGCTATCAACCGGGCTTGGGCCTCGGCGTGCAATTACAGGGGCGAACTAAGCCCGTCCCTAAAGACAGGAAAATGAGCTAGAGAGGCCTTACCTACCTGCAGTCGCCGCTGTCCATTCTCCAAGATTTCGGGCCGCTGACTTGGCACTATCGTCAGCACTTTGTCGGGGGGCCCCTACAGCCCGGCACTTTAAAGTCGTTGCTGACGCCGCCATCATGCCAACCTCAAAAGGAAGATGTTGTTTATTCTACATCACCCTTGTTGCCGAAAGGGCCTGTTGAAGATTTTGATGATCACTCTACAATTTTTGTCCATATGTTTGCTAAGAAAGAAAGCCTGAAGAAACCCGATGTGCGGGTTGTGAAGAAAGTCCATGAAGAGCCAGCCCAACGTCTACGGGAAATGGGGAGCTTGACTACTACTTGGTCTCTTTCTCACCTCATTTCTATTCTCCAGAGGCTAACTTTTGTTCCTCGCCCTCCTCCGCTGCTCTTTGATCCATCCATGTTTCGATCCCCTTTTCAGTCTGAGAGGCCGATTGAATTTCTGATAGTTAATTGTCCATACGGGCAATGCCCGCCGATTGATTTAGTATCCAGGTGGTCGCCCGACGCACCTGCTGACTTATCGAGAATGTGGTTCCGGTCCTCTGACCCATTCTTCGATGTGATTTTCCCCACTTTGTGCCCTCAGGCCCTTCCTCCTCCTCCTATAGATTCTTCCTCCTGTTGCATGTTGACCACCGATATTGACCCAAAAAAAATGCCAAATTTGAAATGCTCATCTCAGTGGAAAATTATGCTACTTTCCGTCCATCCTCTCCCCAAGGGCACGAGGTCCCTGATTCATTTCCAGTAGATTTTCTATCTTCTAGGATAGATGTACATTCTGCAGAATCTCCTAGGATAGTTGAGTCAGTTCGGGTAGAAGCTAGTGTTAGTGTAGATAGCCCTTCCACGTCTGCAACACACCCAGTGATGCGTCGTTCCAAGTCTGTCCCCGATAGGTTCCTTCAAGATTTAGCCTGTAGATGCCATGCCCTCCTTAAGTGCCTTGAGTTTGTAGCCACCGCCATCGTCATAGAGGACGATGAGGAAGAGGGTGGGGTGTGGAGCAATGATGGTTTGGGCGTTTATAAGATTGTGGATGAGAAGGACCCAGCCGGCGATGAGGAAAGTGATGTGGACGACACTGCCGATCTGTATGCACAAGGTTTAAAGAGATTTGATAAACCGTCAACGGCAGTGGATGAACCCACAAAAGAAATTAATCTTGGAACGGAAGAGGACCCTAGGCCCATAATCATTTCCGCTAATCTCCCTCCTCAGGTTGAAGAGGAGTTAATCAAGGTATTGAGGGAGTATAACGATTCTTTTGTCTGGTCCTATGAGGACATGCCGGGTCTTGACCCCGCTCTGGTTGAACATAGACTTACCCTTAAACCAGGGGCAACACCCGTTAAACAAAAATCGAGAAGATTCCACCCTCAAATGGCCTTAAGGATAAAAGAAGAGGTTGACAAATTACATAAGGCCAAGTTTATTAGAGTTGTGTGGTATCCTCAATGGGTGGTGAATATAGTCTCGATAATGAAAAAGGATGGAAAAATTCGGATCTGTATTGATTTCAAGGACTTAAATAAGGCATGTTCGAAAGATGATTTCCCGCTTCCTCACATTGATATGTTAGTAGATAACACGGCTAGGTATGAGGCCCTCTCATTTATGGATGGTTATTCTGAATATAACCAAATCCGTCTTGCTCCCGAGGACCAAGAGAAGACCTCATTCACCACGCCTTGGGATACGTACTGCTACATTGTTATGCCATTTGGGTTAAAGAATGCAGGTGTCACGTATCAGCGGGCAATGATGGCTATCTTTTACGACATGATGCACGTGTACATGGAAGCCTACGTGGATGATATTTTGGTGAAGTGAAGGTCCAAAGAAGAACACCCCGTCAGTTTAGCTAAGGTGTTGCAAAGGGCTAGGGAGTACAAATTAAAAATGAATCCAAAGAAATGTGCGTTCAGAGTTACATCGGGGAAATTGCTAGGGTTCATAGTTAGTAAATGGGGGATTCAGATTGATCCGAATAAAGCGAAGGCCATAATGGACATGCCCCCGCCTAAGAATATCACTGAACTATGAGGTTTGATTGGGCATTTGTAATTCATTAGGAGATTCATATCTCAACATTCGCAAAGATGTTGCCCATTCTATGATTTGTTGAAGGCATGGGCCAAATTTGAATGGAATGAACAGTGTCAAAAGGCCTATGAGGAGCTTACGGTTTATCTGTCTAATCCCCCGGTTCTGCAACCTCCTGTCCCTAGTAAACCCTTGATCTTTTACATTTTTGTCATTGAGGACTCCCTAGGAGCTGTCCTGGCCCAAGTAGACGACGAAGGAAGAGAAAGGGTAGCATACTACCTTTCTAGGTTATTCAATCCGGCCGAATCTAGGTATACTGCCATGGAGAAGACCTGCGTAGCGTTAGTATGGGTAGCTCAGAAACTCAAGCACTATTTCCTGGCCCATGAAGTTAAGTTGATCTCTAGGATGGACCGGATTCGCTATCTCTTAGAAAAACCCGTCCTTTCTAGCTGATTAGCTCGCTGGTAGAGCTTTCTCTCCCAATTTGATATCACCTTCGTTGTTCAAAAAGTGATCAAGGGATACGTGATTGCTGAACATCTTGCTCATTCCCCTATCCCTCGCACTGATTCAATCCGGGATGAGTTCCCTGATGAGCACCTTGCTGTAATCACTCATCTCCCCTTCTGGTCTTTTGCACTTTGACGGTGCATTAAATTCTCAGGGCCGTGGGATCAGCGCTGTTCTCCTTACTCCGGAAGGAGTAACCATCCCTATTGCTTATCAGCTCACTTTTCCTGCCACAAATAATATAGCCGAGTATGAGGCTCTCCTTGCTGGACTGAAGCACGCCTACCTCCAAGGCGCGCGATACCTAAATATCATAGGAGACTCTCAATTAGTGCTACGCCAAGTTCTTTCAACTTACCGCACCCGTGACCCTAAACTCAAGCCCTATCAAGATTTGGTCACGCTCTTGGCTAGGCAATTCTGTAAGTTAATCTATATTCACACTTGTATCGCTTGCTTCTTCTCTTTTCTTCCCCCTCAGTCGTGTCACTGAGACCATTGTGGTCCAGCGGTTAGATGCTCCTTCTCTTCAGGATCCCTGGTTTGACAACCTTAGGAAGTTTGTGGAGAGGAAAGCCAAAAAGGAAGAATTGAAAGAAGTATCATTGACTGAGCTCGAGGAAATCATAGAAGAGGAGGAATTGATGTGGTATTATGAAATAGAGTAATATTGTAAGGATGGATCCTTCCCAGAGACGGCCTGTAAAATCCCAGACCTTTCGGATCCTTCTTCGTGGGTCCCGAATCTAGTTTCTTGAAGTGTCCGGCTTCGTTGTGTCCGAAATTCCGTTTCGGACATCTTTCGTGTTCAGATCGGCACGATCCAGAGTTGTTTCGGAGACCCGGAAGTGTTCCGCGGCTTTTCCGCGCGTGTTTTCTGATTACCGGTGTGTGTTTCGGTAATTCCTTCGGAACCTCGTTACGGGTGAACCGGGTCGTTCACCTAGGCGAGAGTGGTACCGTTATGATCGGTGCATTCCGAGGATCGCGGAAATGTAATTTTTGATTTTTTGGTATTTTCTAGAATTTCTGGATTTTCTATAAATACCCTCTCTTTTCTCTCTCTCCCCCACCCTTCTTCTTCTTCTTCTTCTTCTTCCTCCCACCGTGAGAACCGCCCCCTTCTCCCCCTCTCTCTCCCATTCGATCGTGGCGGGCCTCTCTCCGACTGCAGACGGCGGCGGGGCGACGGCGCGGTTGCGCGGGCGGCTGCGGGGCGAGCTCGTGGGCGTGCGGTGTTCATGGGAAGCGTGAAAGAGCGGGGTTTCCAAAAGCATTTTTCCTGATTTGAGCTCGATTCGGTGGAGCTTTTGCTCCATTGAGGTAGGGGGACGAATCCCTATGCTCATCCCGTCATCCCCCACGTTTTGTAGGCCGAATGGGAGCCGAGAGGGGTGTCTTTTAGCGGGTTTGGGCAAAAGCATGATTTTGGGAGAGTTCGCCCGATCTATATTTTTAGGCCACGATTCGACGTTTTGATTGCTTAGAAGCATGCTAGGGGTCCCCAGGGGTCTTCCGCTTTGATTTCCCCCTCTCCTATGGAGGCATAGGGGCGTGGTTGGAATTTTTGAGCAGTTCACGCCATTTCACCCTCGGACGGGTGTGACGGTCCTTCCAGTGACCGTCACACCATGTGACGCACCTGGATGGGTGCGTCACAGTCATGTTTTCATCCAACTGGAGTCTGTGGGCTGTGACGGTCCCACGATAGACCACCACAGGTGCTGTGACGCACTTGGGTTGGGCCGCCATGGACGTTCGACCGTTGGCTTTTGACCGTTGGGGGTCAAGGCATGTGACGCACCAGGTTTGGCACGTCACAGCCTTGTGACGCCCCTGTGTGGGTGCATTAGAGTGGACGCATTCCCACCCTGTAACACACCAGACTTGGTCCGTTACAGTCTGTGACGCACCGAGTGGCACGCGTCACAGTTTGTTCCTTTGTGCCTTGTGACGCACCAGGCAGGGTGCGTCAGGGTCTGTGACACACCAGGGTAGGCGCGTCACAGTCGTTGTTGCACCGAGGGTCTGACGCCCCTGTGTTGGACTGTCAGATGGCTGTGATGGGCCAGCCTTTGATCGTCAGATCCTGTGACACGTCTAGAGTAGACCGTAAGTCTCAGGGTTGCCTCGGGTGATTTGCAACCCCATTTCTTTTCCGACCGTGGTCACCGTGCGACGGTGCTGGTACGTGGGACGGTCCCCGTACGTTGTCAGATGCGGATGTTGTTTTTCGTTCACTTGAGAGTCTACTCCGTAGTGACTCTCCATTAGTCGTAGCATGCTTACACGCGTGTGGTCCCACCAGGGAGTGGTGGAGAGGCTACCCTTAGAGACGGTTTGTGGACCGATTTTCGTCGGGCCCCACGTCTTGCAGCCAGAGTCCGGCTGAGGGGAAAACTGGTCAAAGGGCGAGACCAGGGACGAGCGGTCTGTGTGTGCACACATGGTTGGGGGCGGTTGGACCCACGCTGACGAGCGTGACCCCAGCTAGTCACTTGTTTGTGGTTATTGTTCGATGTTAGTGCCTCTGGTAGGAGC
The DNA here is from genome assembly GCA_022559845.1 of Amorphophallus konjac. Classification (NCBI taxonomy): domain Eukaryota; kingdom Viridiplantae; phylum Streptophyta; class Magnoliopsida; order Alismatales; family Araceae; genus Amorphophallus; species Amorphophallus konjac. The sequence goes on from CM040122.1 coordinate 103,719,595, forward strand.
TACCACGTTAGGTAGTTCACTTGCGGTGCGGTGTGAGACATCAGGGGATGCTACCGACTGTGCTTCTAGTGGGAGGTACTCCTGTCGAGTCAAGAGTGACAGACTGTCAGTCGTGTGACTTTGACCTTCGGGTTTTGTTGTGCTGACTGTGGTGTTCCGGTCGTTCCACCGTGGCACGTGTGTCAGTTTTCGTGCCGTGGGATTGGTGTTTTGTAGATTGCAGGGCTTCTCTATCCGAGGTACTCGCTTACTGCTAGCGTAGCGGTTTCTCCGGTTGCGAGGTAGGGTTCGAGTGATCCCTACTGAGTCTTGTTCTGAGACTCATTCCCTGCGTGTTTTCACCATGTTTCAGGTGAGTCGCGGCCTCAGGGGAGCTCGTCTGTGGCTCAGCATGGTTCAGGTGCCCAGCATTAGTACCAGAGGTTAGAGCCGGGGTATGTCCCGTGTAGCTGTACTTTTCTTTCTTGTCTCTGTACTAGTTATGGACTATTGTTGTTGTTTATTTTATTATATCTTATGGACCATGTATCATGTAAAATGTTAATTTATCTCCTGCTTAATTATATAACTATTTAAATTCTACAATTATTTGTGATACTTGTGTAGTCTCCACACCATCCTTTTAACCCTTCCGAGTCTTCGGACTCGTGGGTGGCGGTGCGAGTCTCGGGTTATCGGGCCTTCCCGGTAATCAGATTCTCAGGTCGTTACAGTTGGTATCAGAGTAGCGGTTGTGGGATTATACGAGAATCATAAGTAACTGTAGTGATCCACTAGTCCACATCGATGATGTACAGGTGACGCTGGCATCGGGCATCGTGTGTTTTGCTTAACCTCGCTGTTTCCGTGTTTCCTGTCTTTTGCTTCAGGAGCGAGCATGGCTTCGAGGCGGGGCACTCGCTCTCGGCAGGGGTAGTCAGCTGGAGGTCAAGAGATCCAGCAAGAGGTTCAGTGGGAGCAGGAGGAGCATAGTAGAGCGCCACCTACGGCCACCGAGGCAGCGGATGCTGCGAGTTTTCGGGGGCCGAGGATTTCTTCCGTGGCATGTACCAGCTTATGTCGCAGCAGTTCGGCGGAGAGGTTGGTGAGGGCTCTTCGACTAGGGGTGGGCCAAGCCGAGGAGTGAGGGATTTCATGCAGTTTCATCCACCTTACTACGGCGGTGATGGGGACATCGATGTCAGCCCGCTCACATTGTGTTAGCATTTATGTCCTTTTATATTTGTATGTATACCCTTGTGATATATGGGTACACAATTGTAGGTCTTAGTGGGTTTATTTGCAAAAGGCCATTGGGTTTCTTTGTAAAAGTGCATGTAGGCCCTGCAGGGGCCCCCTCCCTCCTCCTTATTGGTCCACTTGGACTCCCGGGCCCAAGGGGGCTGGTCCATGGTCCAACCTTGGACTTGGACCTAGATTTAATTAAAGAAGACAAATCAAAATTGTCTTCTTTATGGGGGGGGGGGCGAACCATATAGTTTAATGGGCTTTTATTGTGTGTTTTTTGACCAATGTCCAACCCCTTGTATGCTCCATCCGTAACCCCAGATTTGGAGTCATGTGGGTCAATTAGGTAGAACTATATATGGCTTGTATTTTCATTTTATGTGAATTAATGATAGAAAAATTTGTGAAGCTTGAAGCTAGCTGCGCCCCAACCCTCTCTCCTCTGGTTCTCCTCTTCCCAAAACCCCATTCTAGAGTGGTACCATCTCTATCCCCTCCCATCTATCTCCGGTGATCGTCGGTGCCGCCGCCGTTCGTGCCACCCTCGAGCCGCCGTGAATTCGACTTCGGTTTTCTGTCCTGCTGGATAGAGGTATCTTCACGAACATCCTGCTATCAGCCACGGCCTCTTCGTGGATTGAAATTTTTATGGTGTGTTCCTTCCTTCTATCCCCTCCTCCACAAAAACTTCCATCTCCAAAATCCATCGTTTGTTATTTTTACATTTTCGGTCTTTAATCATTCCCAGATCTGTCTTGTCTCTATCTACAGTGATAGCAGCCCTGTGTTTCCCACCTCCGGCCATCTTTTTGATTTTTCCAAACCCTCCCAATTTTACTAGGAGTTCTTTCCATCACCCCCTACATCCAAAAATTTTCTTACTTTTTTATCAGGCTTTTATCTATTTTTAAAAATTTGTGTTCTTCCTCAGCTACAGTGTTGTCAGCCAGATTCCAGATCTGACCCACTGCTAGTGAAAAAATCATATAAATTCGTAGCATTCCCCAAATCCAGATCCAAAAATAGTCCTGGTTTCACAGCTTGATTTCCCACAACGTTTATGAAGAACACAACCCCCGATTCGGACGTCTACTTTGCGGTCAAAGGCAATCCACAGGAAAGTTCTCTGCTGACCTGAGATTTCAGGAATTGTACAACAGGAATTTGGAAATTCCATAAGTCCTTATCCATGCAGATCCAGGCCAGATCTCAAGGCCTAGATTAAAGGATTTGAAGTTAGCTTTCCAACGGCTCCAGTCTCGTGTCGATCCGACATCGGGGCTGATCGCAGCGCCCGTTCTTGCCGAGACGCGCGCTGAAAACTAGAAGTTGCAGCCCATGGCCGGTTATTCCGACCGGTGCCGATCGGAGCCGCCCGACCTCCGACCGGCGAACCAGCGTGCCCCCACTCCAGGGAGCGCCCTTCCAGGCATCCTCCACTACAGTAGTGCCACCGGGTCCCACATGGCCCCTCCGGACAGCACGTGGGCCCCACCGTCACGTGTTCGGGTGTTGCCGAAATAGCGCGAGAAGCCGCCCGTCAACCCGAATTCGGTCCTCCCGGACCCCATTGTGTAGCCATTTACCTCCCTGCGTGGAGTGGGCAGCGATTTGTATTTCTGTAATCTCCGTGTGTTATTGTTCCGGGAGTACGAGTTTCGGCCGGGTCCGTCGTCCCCACGCCGAGCGCGTGGAGGTATCACATTCTCTCCCTTACTTGGCATTTTGCTTACTTCATATATATTTGTTTATGCCGCTGCTAGAGAGCACGTGTAGGGATATCTAGCTAACTTTATCTATTCATTACCGCTGCTTCGAGAGAGTGCGAGACCGTCCCGTGACCCGATCCGGGCACACGAGAGAGCCGATCACCCTAGCTCACTGCCGCTTTCTCAACCGCGCACGTCCGACGCTTCCCTCGTTAAGGGGCAGTCACGAGCTTGTCGTGTCCGTGGTCTCGTCCCGCATCAATTTGGTATCAGAGCGAGTTTGAGTCTAGGGTGTAAAAAAAAAAAAGAGTGTCATTTACATCGAGTCATTAGTCGGTCCTCCAAAGACAAGGGGAGTCGAGTCCTAGCTCGGTGCTCGACTAGTGCTAGGGATGGATGCTCTCACTCACGATCCGCGGTGATGGCAATAAGTGGCTAGGCGCCTACCCTCTCTCAAGCGGCATAATCGATCACATACTAAAAGAGCAAGCAAAAGGAGGGGAGTCGGAGCGCGTACCTCCACGCCTAGGCGTGGGGAAGGAACCCCGGCCGTGAACCAACAACCCCGATACACCAGAGGTCAATAAAATACAACCCAATAACGGCCCACTCCTCGGAGGGAGGTAAAAGGCTACAACCAATACGTTCGGGGCTGCCGGACACGGATTGACGGGCCGCACTCGGTGACGGGTCGGCCACGAGGAGGTTCGGGTGCAACGCTGCAGAAACCGGTGTCGCGCGCGCCTGGGCGGAGGGGGGGTCTCACGGGCTGATAGGACGCCCGTTTGAGGCACCGTCAGAGAGGACGCGTCGCTGACTGTTGGAGGAACGCTCCGGCCAAAGGGGGCACGCTGGATCCGCCGGTGGTGACCGTGGGCGCTGCTGAAAGTCAGATCAGGTTCTGTGGGCACAGAACTGCGCACGCCGACGGTAAAATCTGGAAATCGGCCTTCTGGTGCCCGAACAAGTCCGGGCCGGTTGGGGGTGAAAACTGACTGGCAGAGATCACCCTCGGCCAAATGGCGCTGGCAGACGACGCCGGTGCGAGCCGCAGGAGTCGCTGAAAGTCGGGGCTGGTTCGCTGGGCGGACTGGGCAGACACGCTGGCGCAACCCCACGAGATCGACCGCCACGGACGGTGACGATGTCGAAACGCGACGCCGTCGGCTGCGTTGGAAAGTTGACTCGGAGATCTACGAACCCTGAAGAAACCAGGGCAAAAGACGCAGCGTGGAGGCCTGGGGAAAATTCGCAATCAGGGCCTCCCCGCTGGGCGAGCAGAGAAAGTGGTGCTGGCGCAGGTCGGCGGAGAAAATCGGTACGGGCGGTGCCGATCTCCGATTGATGCAAAACGGGTGCCAACACGAAGCTGATCCGCAGACGTATCTCCTGGAAAATAGGTCGTGGCAAAACTCGTCCAAGAAGGGGGCGCGAGCTCTGCTACAAGTCGGGGTAGAAATCTGGAATCACGAACACGAACCGTCGAGGAAGAAGACGAGGATAAGAGGGAACCCCGGAGTCCACCGAGGGCTGAGGCGTCACACCTCGCCGTTCTCCCGTCGCAGGAGCAGAAAGAGAGAGAGAGAGGGGCGCAAAAAGCTTTTGCACAATACTCCACTTGTATTCAAATTCATGTGTAAACTGTAATCGGTACAAGGTGAGAACTACTTATAGGGGATGGGAAAACCCTAATCTAACTAGAAGGGGAGGGGTGCGCCCAGCTCCAAGGAGAGAAAGGCGGCCCATATTTCAGCAAGCTTAGAAAAATAAGAAAGGAATCTAAGTGGGAGAAGGAAGGGATGGAGTTGGGGAAAGGAGGAGAGGGGAAAAGGGGAAGGGAGAGGGGAGCGCCCCCCACCTTCCCTAGTAGAACTAGGAAGGGGTGGGCGGCTGCCTCCTCCTCCTCTAGATGGGGAGGGGGGGGCCGCCCCCTAAACCCTAATGGGCTTCTTTTAAGTGGGCTTCAAGCCCCAATAAGCCCCTGACCCAGTAACAAGATCCATTACCCCACAAAGCAACCCAACTGGCCACTATATGGCCCAATAAGTGCCCAAACAAGAAGATGTCCACGCAGGGACCAAAAGACAAGGCCCACAAGGCCTAAGCAAGTCCAGACTGAGGCCCAACATGGCCTAAACATGATGAAAAGATAACTAGAAGGTGTCGCCGTCGCCGAGCCACAAGGAGGTAGCGGTGTGCCGGGTGCTCCGTCGAGGATAGCGCCGTGTGTCCTCACCAATTCTCCCCGAGTGGGAAGAACTCGACCACGTCGAGTAAGGGTCACGGTCGCTGAGGTACCGCTCCAGCAGGTCCGGATCGATCCGCTCCAGCTCTCCACGTGTAATCCAGGTGTTGTCCGACTCGGGGCGCCCTCTCCAACGCACTAAGAAGCGTTGGTAGGCTCCGCTCCTGGTAGTAGTCACCTGCTCATCCAGTATGCAATCTATATGCTCGCGTTTTTGTAATGGGGCTGGAGGAGGTGGACTCTCAGTAGGTGTATCACTCACAACAGGAGGGTCAGGCCCAAATAACTCACTGGGTATCACCGCGGGATCCCGATAAGCTACCAGATCAGAGACATTGAACGTCGAACTGATCCCGTAGTCGTCTGGTAGCTCGATCTCATACGCGTTCGACCCAATACGCCTCAACACTCTGAATGGTCCTGCACCGCGGTCTTGGAGCTTCTTTACGGCTCCCGAAGGAAACCGTTCCGGTCTAACCCGGACCATGACGTACTCTCCCTCGCGGAACTCACGTGTGCGTCTGTGCGCGTCAGCTAACTCCTTGTAACGTGCGTTGCTGGCCTCTATATGACGACGGACATGGTCATGCAACTGTCTAATATGCTCCGCAAAAGACTCAGCTGACTCAGAGACTCGGGACTGAATGGGGGAGGGAATCAAATCAATCGGCTTCCTAGGTCTTCGACCAGTGACAATCTCAAATGGACTCAACCCTGTAGACCTATTGACCGAATCATTATATGCAAACTCTGCTAATGGTAAGACAAGGTCCCAATCTCCAACTCTATCACGCACTAAACACCTCAGAAGATCCCCTAGACTTCTATTGACTACCTCTGTCTGACCGTCAGTCTGGGGGTGGTATGCGGTGGAGAACTTCAACTGGGTGCCCATCATCCGCCAAAGGGTTTTCCAAAAATAGCTCGTAAAACGCACATCCCTATCAGAAACAATGGTACGCGGCAACCCAAACCTGGACACACAGTGGGTGAAGAACAACCTGGCAACTCTAGAGGCATCCGATGTCTTGGAACAAGGAATAAACAAGGCCATCTTGGAGAAGCGGTCAACCACAACAAAAATAGAATCATGCCGCCGTGCAGTACGGGGCAAACCAAGCACAAAGTCCATGCTGATATCCTACCAAGGACTATCAGGGACAGGCAGAGGGGTATAAAGGCCAGTGTTCTGTTTCCTCTGCTTCGCTAGGGCACAAATACGACACTGGGCCACTATGCGGGCCACATCCCTCTTCAAACTGGGCCAGCAGAAACGGTGCTCAACAGCCTCTATGGTCTTGTTTCGGCCGAAGTGGCCAGCAAGACCTCCTGCATGAAGCTCCCACGTAAGAAAATCACGAACTGAAGTCCGTGGGATGCACAACCTATCACCTCGAAATAAGTGACCATCCTGAAGGACATACTCGCTAAACTCACGGGACGGTCCTGACTGAAGGGCAGAATAGATGGGACCGAAGTCCGGGCAATCAATGTAGGCCTCCTTCAACTTCTCTAAACCAACCACCTGAACATTCATGGTGGATATCAACATCACCCGACGACTAAGAGCATCGGCCACCTTGTTCTCAGCACCTGCCTTGTGCTTGAGAACGAATGTAAACTCCTGCAAATATTCCACCCATCTACTATGTCTGGCATTCAACTTCTTTTGGGTGTGGAGAAATCTCAATGCCTCGTGGTCAGAAAAGAGCACGAACTCCTGGTGGAGGAGATAGTGCCTCCAATAGCGCAAAGCCTGGACAACTGCGTAGAATTCCTTGTCATAAGTAGAGTAACGCAGTTTGGCATCATTGAGTTTCTCACTGAAAAAGGCTATAGGGTGGGACTCCTGGCTAAGCACTCCCCCTATGCCTACACCTGAGGCATCACATGTAACCTCAAACACCTTAGAAAAGTCAGGAAGTGTAAGAACGGGTGCCTGGGTCATGCGATCCTTGATAGTCTGGAAGGCTGTGGCAGCAGCCTTCGTCCAGGTAAACTCGCCCTTACGGATGCAATCCGTGATCGGGGCGGTAATAGAACTGAACCCCCTAATGAAACGGCGATAGAATGTCGCCAGACCATGAAAGCTCCTAACATCGTGGAGTGAGCGGGGCTCGGGCCACTCCACTATGGCACGGATCTTCTCCGGATCAGCGGAGACTCCATCACGGGACACAATGAACCCTAAGAAAGAAACCTGGTCAGTCATGAAACTACACTTCTTAGGGTTGGCAAACAAGCTCTCCCGTCTCAGAACAACACACACCTGCCTAAGGTGGTCTAGGTGTAACTCCCTAGTGCGGCTATAAATCAAGATGTCGTCGAAGTAGACGACCACAAACACTCCAATCATAGGACGCAACACCTGCGTCATCACCCGCATGAAGGTGCTAGGGGCGTTAGTCAGCCCGAAGGGCATGACCAACCACTCGTAAAGACCATCCTTGGTCTTAAATGCAGTCTTCCACTCATCACCTGGTCTGATCCTCACCTGGTGATAGCCACTCCTAAGATCGATCTTCGAGAAAATCGTGGCTCCCGACATCATATCAAGCAAGTCATCCAGCCGGGGAATGGGAAACCTATACTTAACCGTGATTTTATTGATCGCACGGCTATCGATGCACATACGCCATGTGCCATCCTTCTTCGGCGCTAGCAGGGCGGGAACAGCACAGGGACTCTTGCTATCCCGAAGGGAACCCCTACTCATCAACTCATCAACCTGCCTCTGTAGCTCAGCGTGGTCCGCGGGACACATCCTATAATGTGGAAGATTGGGCAAGGACGAGCCCGGGACAAGATCAATCTCGTGCTGAATGTCACGCAATGGTGGAAGGCCTTCGGGAAGGTCCTCCGGGAAAATATCAGCAAACTCTCGCAACATCTCAGCTAACTGAGGGTCTGTCACTCCCTCGAGACTGGGGACCACCTCACCCGTCTCCCTGACAACCACAGCTAAAAGAGGGACACCACTAGCAACCTCTCTCTCCATCTCTCGGAGACTGATGATCATCAACCTCCTAGTCGGAGGCGCCTCTATGGTGAGGGTGGGAGAGGGGGTGGAAACTGACACCGGAGGTGGTGGTGGTGGTGGGCTGACCTTCCCCTGGTGAGGGGTGGTCGTGGCACTAGGGCCGACTGGTCCCCTAACAGTAGGGTCCCTAGGTGGGGCTGGGTGGAGGGTGATCCTGTGGCCGTTGTGATCAAATGTGCAAGTGTTTGCACGGCCCTGTAGGGTGGCATCCATGTCAAACAACCACGGCCTCCCTAAAATAATGCTACCTACCTCCATAGGTAGAACATCGCACCAAATTTCATCCTGATAGGTCTGGAACTGAAGGGGCACCAGGCAACGGAGCCTAACAGGAATGGAGGTAGAATCGACCCACGAAACCCTATAGGGGGCAGGGTGGTCAACTGGGGTCAACCCAAGGCGGGTAACAGTGCCAGTAGATATGGCGTTGATGCAACTCCCGCTATCAATGACAATCTTGCAAGCTTTACCCCCAAGCCTGCAGAAGGTGTGAAAAATGGTGGTGCGACGCCAGTCGTCACTCACCTGGGGCTGGGCTAGGATGCACCTAACTACCCCTAACTGTGGGTCACCCTGAAAGTGGCTACCCTGGGCACCATCCTGCTCTCCTTCGAGCAGATCATCGAAGAACTCCTCAACCAAGTCCTGGTCTACCTCATAACTAACAGGAATAGGCTCAGTGGGGGACTCAGTGGAAGTGGGGTCTGCCATGACAAGGGCCTTCCTCTCTCGAGTGGGGCATCTATCAGCAAAGTGGCCAAATCCGCCACACCGGTAACAAGTAGTACGAGCGCCCGCACTGGATGAGGCTCCAGCGGTCATAGGACTCTTGCCCTTGTCATCATGACGGGGCGCGGGGAGTAAAGGCTGAGAACGCGCAGGGTGCGCGGGAGGTGGAAGTGTAGGGCGTGTGGGGGGGTAGGGCGGCTGCTGGCGAGGTGGAGGAAACGGGTCCCTAGGAAGGGGTGGACGAGGCCTGGGACCAGTGGGGTCCTGGCGAAGAGGCTCCGCGGGCCGAGCCGCCGGATATCGACCATACTGGGTGGAAGTGGAGCGAGGGTCAAGACCCCGCTGACTAGGCATCCCCTGACGAAAGGTGGGGCCAAACTCCAACTCAAATTGCTCTAACTCTAGGGCAACCTGGTAAGCCAGCTCTAAAGTGTCTACCTGGCGACGGTAGAGCTCATACTGATACTCGGGCCTCAAACCACGGCGAAAACGCGAAACAGGCATGCCCTTCTCCTCATCAACTCCACATCGCAAATAATACTCGTCAAACTCGGCGATGTACTCGGTCACGGACCGATCGCCCTGACTAAGGGTCTGCCATCGGTCGATGAGCCTCTGGCGGTAAGAAGGAGGGACATACTTCTCGCGGAGCTTACGCCGCATGTCAATCCAGGTTTCTATGGGTGGATCCTGCCTCTGCAACATCAGGCTCTTGACATTCCTCCAGTAGGTCTGGGCTCTCCCCACGAGCTTCATCTTGGCAAATCGGACTTGCCGAAGCTCAGACATCTCAACCCATTCGAAATACCTATCCATGCTATTCTCCCAGTCTATGTAGACTTTTGGGTCAAGGGACCCCTCGAAAGTGGGTGGATCGGCACGGACGGTCCTAAGGATCCTATCATCCTCATCCTGATGTGGTCGACGACCACGGTACTGGCGCCCATTCCCCTCAAAATCATTCTCGGACCCATAGTCATCAAAGTCGGGGGCTCGGGGACGTCGCTCCTGAGCCCGAGGGGCTTGAGCGGCAGCAACTGGAGGGGCTCGATCGGCTCTAGGAGGGTCCTGGTGGGGCACTTCATCAACTCTCCCAATCCGTCCAACAAGGCCCTGGATGGTTAAGTCAGACACTCTGGCACGATCCTCAATGATCTTCAGATGGCCATCTAGATGCTCAGTCAACTCCTTGATGGACTGGTCGGACCTGTCCATACGGGTCATAAGTTGGGTAATCAGATCCTCTAGAGATGGGCGTCCCTGAGGTGGGTGTTGGTCACCCATGGCGTCCGGGCGATGGTAATCCGAACCACCCCGAGTGGGCATGCAAAGGAGACTAAGGGAAGGGTAGGCTGACACCCTAAGACCTAGAGGGACACAAATGCAATGAGATGCAAGACTCAAACAAGACACGTCCAAAACCTAGACACGACCCTAAGACCCAACCTGTAAGGACAAGTTGGTAACCTGGCTCTGATACCAAATTTGACGCGGGACGGGGACCGACACGGACTAAGACTCACAAAAGACTCTAACTGAGGCCGGCAGTAGCACGCTCAAGGGTCGCCAAGTGGCTGACCACCGTGATATCCCACAGAATGAGGGACGTCTCTCAACAGAAACTCCGACCTCGGCCATCCCAAGGAGGGAAGCGCACGTGTCTAGGCGTATAGTCTACCTCCAAAGACAAGGGGAGTCGAGTCCTAGCTCGGTGCTCGACTAGTGCTAGGGATGGATGCTCTCACTCACGATCCGCGGTGATGGCAATAAGTGGCTAGGTGCCTACCCTCTCTCAAGCGGCATAATCGATCACATACTAAAAGAGCAAGCAAAAGGAGGGGAGTCGGAGCGCGTACCTCCACGCCTAGGCGTGGGGAAGGAACCCCGGCCGTGAACCAACAACCCCAATACACCAGAGGTCAATAAAATACAACCCAATAACGGCCCACTCCTCGCAGGGAGGTAAAAGGCTACAACCAATACGTTCGGGGCTGCCGGACACGGATTGACGGGCCGCACTCGGTGACGGGTCGGCCACGAGGAGGTTCGGGTGCAACGCTGCAGAAACCGGTGTCGCGCGCGCCTGGGCGGAGGGGGGGTCTCACGGGCTGATACGACGCCCGTTTGAGGCACCGTCAGAGAGGACGCGTCGCTGACTGTTGGAGGAACGCTCCGGCCAAAGGGGGCGTGCTGGATCCGCCGGTGGTGACCGTGGGCGCTGCTGAAAGTCAGATCAGGTTCTGTGGGCACAGAACTGCGCACGCCGACGGTAAAATCTGGAAATCGGCCTTCTGGTGCCCGAACAAGTCCGGGCCGGTTGGGGGTGAAAACTGACTGGCAGAGATCACCCTCGGCCAAATGGCGCTGGCAGACGACGCCGGTGCGAGCCGCAGGAGTCGCTGAAAGTCGGGGCTGGTTCGCTGGGCGGACTGGGCAGACACGCTGGCGCAACCCCACGAGATCGACCGCCACGGACGGTGACGATGTCGAAACGCGACGCCGTCGGCTGCGTTGGAAAGTTGACTCGGAGATCTACGAACCCTGAAGAAACCAGGGCAAAAGACGCAGCGTGGAGGTCTGGGGAAAATTCGCAATCAGGGCCTCCCCGCTGGGCGAGCAGAGAAAGTGGTGCTGGCGCAGGTCGGCGGAGAAAATCGGTACGGGCAGTGCCGATCTCCGATTGATGCAAAACGGGCGCCGACGCGAAGCTGATCCGCAGACGTATCTCCTGGAAAATAGGTCGTGGCAAAACTCGTCCAAGAAGGGGGCGCGAGCTCTGCTACAAGTCGGGGTAGAAATCTGGAATCACGAACACGAACCGTCGAGGAAGAAGACGAGGATAAGAGGGAACCCCGGAGTCCACCGAGGGCTGAGGCGTCACACCTTGCCGTTCTCCCGTCGCAGGAGCAGAAAGAGAGAGAGAGAGGGGCGCAAAAAGCTTTTGCACAATACTCCACTTGTATTCAAATTCATGTGTAAACTGTAATCGGTACAAGGTGAGAACTACTTATAGGGGATGGGAAAACCCTAATCTAACTAGAAGGGGAGGGGTGCGCCCAGCTCCAAGGAGAGAAAGGCGGCCCATATTTCAGCAAGCTTAGAAAAATAAGAAAGGAATCTAAGTGGGAGAAGGAAGGGATGGAGTTGGGGAAAGGAGGAGAGGGGAAAAGGGGAAGGGAGAGGGGAGCGCCCCCCACCTTCCCTAGTAGAACTAGGAAGGGGTGGGCGGCTGCCTCCTCCTCCTCTAGATGGGGAGGGGGGGGCCGCCCCCTAAACCCTAATGGGCTTCTTTTAAGTGGGCTTCAAGCCCCAATAAGCCCCTGACCCAGTAACAAGATCCATTACCCCACAAAGCAACCCAACTGGCCACTATATGGCCCAATAAGTGCCCAAACAAGAAGATGTCCACGCAGGGACCAAAAGAAAGGCCCACAAGGCCTAAGCAAGTCCAGACTGAAGCCCAACATGGCCTAAACATGATGAAAAGATAACTAGAAGGTGCCGCCGTCGCCGAGCCACAAGGAGGTAGCGGTGTGCCGGGTGCTCCGTCGAGGATAGCGCCGTGTGTCCTCACCAACGGAGGAGGATTCCCTTACCGTCTCTAGGTTTCGGCGTGGTCTACGCCCGCACCTACGGTATGAGCTTCTCCGCCGCAAGGTGGACAAGCTAGAGGATGCATACCAAGTTGCTCTCGAAATGGAGCAATTCGAGGGTGAGTTCGAGTCTATTCCCCGGTGGAGCCCCGCTCCTCCCCGTAGTGATTCCCGTGACTCCTTAGGTTCATACCCGAGGGGACCCATGGCTCGTCCTCAGGAGCCCGCCCGTCAGGAGCACTTCGCTCCTAGACCTCCACCTCCCCCACCACGGGATCTACCTCCACCACATCCATTGGCACCCGTTGCCCGTCCCCCGGCACCCATAGCCCGTCCCCTGGCGCCGACACTTCCTCCCCTGTTACCCACGGCACCTACACCTGCACCCTTGTTGCCTACACCCCCTACCCGTCGGGAGGATAAGGGTAAGGCCCCTCTTATCGGAGAGAGTAGTCGGTCACGAGTGCAGTGTTTCCACTGTCACGGGTTTGGCCACATTGCCAGTGAGTGTCCCGCTCGTGCCACCCTAGCCTTAGGTGTTGGAGGGTCCACACCTCCCGAGCTTGAGTATGTCAATTACGTGGCCGATGAGGCACTAGCCGATGAGTACTATGCCTTGGGGGAAGAACTGGGCGACCCTCCTGCCGCTCAGGATGCAGCCACCTAGTGAGCTTGATGTCACCACCTTAGTCTAGAGTCATGCATGAGTCGGTGTGTTTTCTTTGTGCGGTTTGTTTGTGTGGTGTGTTTTGAGTCGTTTGTTTGTGTGTATTGCATGGTCAGTCTGAATGAGTCTTGTGCAAGCTCGTTGTCGGTCTCTTATGAGTAATAGGCGAGTGGACTCACTCGATGAGTATGGGATCGGTTCTACATCTATACCTGGATCAGTCACCTAAAGGGACTCAGCGGTGATTCCTAGTGAGTCTTCGAGCTGCTTCCTTCCCTTTGAGAGTGCCCCATCCCGGAGTGTCCACCTCTAGCACATAGCAGCTTGTGCATATCAAGTATATATGGAGTGAACAGATGATGGTCACTTGGAGTGGAGCACACCTGCGCTACTTGGTTCGGTGACGGATCCGCCGGCGCTATTCGAGCAGCATCACCTCTTACTCGACGGGGTCGAGTTCCTCCCACCCGGGGAGAATTTATGGGGACATCAACGTCAGCCCGCTCACATTGTGTTAGCATTTACGTCCTTTTATATTTGTATGTATACCCTTGTGATATATGGGTACACAATTGTAGGTCTTAGTGGGTTTATTTGCAAAAGGCCATTGGGTTTCTTTGTAAAAGTGCATGTAGGCCCTGCAGGGGCCCCCTCCCTCCTCCTTATTGGTCCACTTGGACTCCCGGGCCCAAGGGGGCTGGTCCATGGTCCAACCTTGGACTTGGACCTAGATTTAATTAAAGAAGACAAATCAAAATTGTCTTCTTTATGGGGGGGGGGCGAACCATATAGTTTAATAGGCTTTTATTGTGTGTTTTTTTGACCAATGTCCAACCCCTTGTATGCCCCATCAGTAACCCCAGATTTGGAGTCATGTGGGTTAATTAGGTAGACCTATATATGGCTTGTATTTTCATTTTATGTGAATTAATGATAGAAAAATTTGTGAAGCTTGAAGCTAGCTGCGCCCCAGCCCTCTCTCCTCTGGTTCTCCTCTTCCCAAAACCCCATTCTAGAGTGGTACCATCTCTATCCCCTCCCCTCTATCTCCGATGATCGTCGGTGCCACCGCCGCCGCCGTTCGTGCCGCCCTCGACCCGCCGCGAATCCGACTTTGGTTTTCTGTCCTGCTGGACAGAGGTATCTTCACAAAAATCCTGCTATCAGCCACGGCCTCTTCGTGGATTGAAATTTTTATGGTGTGTTTCTACCTTCTATCCCCTCCTCCAAAAAAACTTCTAGGTCCAAAATCCATCGTTTGTTATTTTTACATTTTTGGTCTTTAATCATTCCCAGATCTGTCCTGTCTCCATCTACAGTGATAGCAGCCCTGTGTTTCCCACCTCCGGCCAACTTTTTGATTTGTCCAAACCCTCCCAATTTTATTGGGAGTTCTTTCCATCACCGCCTACATCCACAAATGTTCTTAATTTTTTATCAGCCTTCTATCTATTTTTACAAATTTGTGTTCTTCCTAAGCTACAGTGTTGTCAGCCAGATTCCAAATCCGACCCACTTATAGTGCTAAAATCATAGAAATTCGTAGCCTTCCCCAAATCCAGATCCAAAAATAGTCCTGGTTTCACAGCTTGATTTCCCACAATGTTTCTGAAGAACAGAACCCCAGATTCGGACGTCTACCTCGCGGTCAAAGGCAATCTACACGAAAGTTCTCTGCTGACCTGAGATTTTAGGAATTGTACAACAGGAACTTGGAAATTCCATAAGTCCTGATCCGTGAAGATCCAAGCCAGATCTCCAAGCCTAGATTGACGGATTTGAAGTTAGCTTTCCAACGGCTCCAGTCTCGTGTCAATCCGACATCGGGGCTGATCGCAGCGCCCGTTCTCGCCGAGACGCGCGATGAGAACCAGAAGTTGCAGCCCGTGGCCGGTTATTCCGACTGGTGCCGATCGGAGCCGCCCGGCCTCTGGCCGGCGAACCAACGCGCCCCCACTCCTGGGAGCGCCCTTCCAGGCATCCTCCACTACAGCGGTGCCACCGGGTCCCACACGGCCCCTCCGGACAGCACTTGGGCCCCACTGTCACGTGTTCAGGTGTTGCCGAAATAGCGTGAGAAGCCACCCGTCAACCCGAATTCGGTCCTCCCGGACCCCATTGTGTAGCCCTTTACCTCCCTGCGTGGAGTGGGCGGTGATTTGTATTGCTGTAATATCCGTGTATTATTGTTTCGGGAGTACGAGTTTTGGCCGGGTCCGTCGTCCCCACGCAGAGCGCGTGGAGGTATCGCATTCGCTCCCTTACTTGGCATTTTGCTTACTTCATATATATTTATTTATGCCGCTGCTAGAGAGCACGTGTAGGGATATCTAGCTCACTTTATCTATTCATTACTGCTGCTGCGAGAGAGTGCGAAACCGTCCCGTGACCCGATCCGGGCACACGAGAGAGCCGATCACCCTAGCTCACTGCCGGTTTCTCAACCGCGCACGTCCGACGCTTCCCTCGTTAAGGGGCAGTCACGAGCTTGTCATGTCCGTGGTCTCATCCCGCATCAGGCGGTCAGCCAGACCCTGATATTGCTCGGAGTTGGCTCGACGAGGTGGAGCAGGTGTTCAGTTCCATGCGGTGTATTGCAGAGGATAGAGTGATGTTGGCCTACAACGAGTTGCAGGGTACGGCTTGGGAGTGGTGGTCTTTCGAGTGGAAGACGTCCTTCCTGCTTCGTCCACTCAAGTAAATTGTGTGGAGTGACTTTGTCAGTGCTTTCGAGCGTACCTACTACCTAGAGTATATTGCTACGCAGCGGATGCGTGAGTTTCTGGAGCTGGTTCAGGGCGAGATGTCCGTGTTGCAGTACAGGGCCCGATTTGTTGAGCTGGGTCGGTATGCACCTCATATCATGGAGCATGAGAGGGTGAAGACCGCACAGTTCGTACAGGGCTTGAGGCAGGAGCTGAGGAACCATTTGATCGTGAATGCGGCCACTGATCTAGAGACAGCGTCTCGTGTTGTGGCTTCTTTGGAGATGGATATGCAGAGGACTCGGGGACCGATTCGCCAGTGGTAGTCTTTGTTGAGTCGCAGCCAGCAATCGGCTACCCAACAGCAGGGTTCCTTTCAGTATGCGTCGGGTTGTTCAGGAGCGCCGGCATCGACAGCGTCGGCGACAGGATCCGTGTCTTTTGGCTCTAAGGTCAAGAAGTTTTTCAATAAGGGGTTCGGTAAGAAGAAGCCCAAGGATCAGAGGCAGGCATCATCGTGCAGTGTACAGCAGCCGATTCCTTTTAAGCGTCAGGGATCAGTGGGTGGATCGTGAGGACCGTGCCCACGGTGTAGCGAGTACCATCCAGGCAGGCAATGCTCAGCGCCGATAGTTTGTTTCCGGTGTGACCAGCCAGGGCATATGGCGCGTGACTATCCTCAGAGGCAGCAATAGTTTCCCCAGCAGCAGCAGGGACAATATCTGCCGCTACCCAGGTCAGCTAGTATGGGAGGCAGGCAGAGAGCTCGAGGCCAGATCACCCACATGACCAGTGTAGAGCCAGTGGCGTCGCAGCTCGTGGAAGGTACCGTTCAGATTTTGGGTTATGGGGCTTGAGTTTTGTTCGATTCTGGCGCATCTCATTCGTTTGTTTTGGAGGATTTCGCGCTGAGTATTGAGGAGCCGGTGACCCATTTGTCCTATGATTTGGCAGTGGAGTTGCGTTCGGGTGATTTTATGATCACTCTGTATTGTTTCGATGAGGTTCCTTTGTAGGTGGAAGGGCGGAGTTTGTCGGCTAGGCTCTATGCATTGTCGCTTCAGGACTTTGATGTGATTTTGGGCATGGATTGGCTCGAGGCACATCATGCTTTGGTGGATTGCAGCTCGAAGAGGGTTTATTTCTGGCGACTTCATGGACCCACCTTCTATTTCCAAGGTATCAGGTCTTCGTCTTCCCGCTTTCTTATTTCTGTGATTTGAGCTTGTCGTTTGCTTGATGCGGGTTGTCAGGGTTTTTTCGCCTCTGTGGTTGTGACAGATCGGATGGAGCCAGATGTCGAGGACATCCTGGTGGTGTGCGAGTTCCCTGATATTTTTCTGGAGGACTTACCTGGATTGCCTCCCCAGCGGGAGATCGATTTCTTTATCGATGTTGTGCCTGGTACGGGACCTTTGGCAAAGGCTCCCTACCGTATGGCCCCCGCTGAGTTGAGGGAGTTGAGGGCGTAGTTACAGGAGCTGTTGGTGAAGGGGTATATTCGTCCTAGATTTTCTCATTGGGATGCACCCGTGTTGTTCGTGAAGAAGAAGGATGGTAGCTTGCGGTTGTGAATTGACTACCGGCAGCTGAATGAGGTGACCATTAAGAACAAGTATCTGTTGCCACGGATTGATGATTTGTTCGACCAGCTTCAGTCAGCGCGAGTGTTCTCACGGATTGATTTGTGGTCCGATTACTATCAGCTGAGGATTCACGAGTCCGATGTGGAGAAGACTGCGTTCTATACGAGATACGGGCATTATGAGTTCTTGGTGATGTCATTCGGGCTCACCAATGCCCCCGCAGCCTTCATGGACTTGATGTAGAGGGTGTTTTATCTGTATCTGGACTAGTTTGCAGTCATATTTGTGGACGACAACCTTGTCTATTCACGGTCTGCCGAGAAGCAAGCGTACCATTTGGGTGTGGTGCTACAGACGTTGCGAGATCACCAGTTGTATGCGAAGCTTAGTAAGTGCGAGTTCTGACTTCGTGAGCTACACTTTTTAGGGCACGTGATTTCTGGTGATGGTATTTCCGTGGACCCCGCCAAGGTCGAGGCAGTAATGCAGTGGCCGAGGCCGAGGTCTGTGACGGAGATCCGGAGTTTCTTGGGGCTTGCGGGCTATTACCGATGGTTTATTCAGAATTTTTCTGCATTGCGGCCCCGATGACTAGACTTACGCGGAAGTATGTGCCTTTCGTCTGGTCTGAGGAGTGTGAGCAGAGTTTCAAGAAACTGAAGAGATTGCTCACCTCAGCTCCGGTGTTGGTTTTACCTTCTGGATCGGGAGGTTTTGTGGTGTGTACAGATGCTTCCGGGGTCGGATTGGGTGCTGTGTTGATGCAGCATGGTAGAGTGGTGGCGTATGCATCTCGGCAGCTAAAGTCCCACGAGGAGAACTACCCTACCCATGACCTGGAGTTGGCGGCTGTGATCTTCGCGCTGAAGATCTGGAGGCATTATCTGTATTGTGAGAAGTTCGAGGTGTTCATTGACCATCAGAGTTTGAGGTATGTGTTCACGCAGAGGGACCTTAACCTCAGGTAGAGGCGTTGGATGGAGTTCACGAATGATTATGACTTCACCCTGTCTTATCAACCGGGCAGGATGAATGTTATCACCGATGCTTTGAGTCGGAAGGTCGCGATCAGTGCCTTGATGTTGAGGAAGTGGAGGCTCTGGGAACAAGTGCCTGAAGTTTCATTCAAGCGCAAGATTCCCTAGGAGCCAGGGTTAACAGTGCTTGCGAGTCTGACTGTCACGCCTGCTATCCATCGTCAGGTGATAGAGGCTTAGCATGCATACCCTGAGTTACCCCAGATTCTGGCTATGGCTGATGTGGAGCTCGGTGAGGACGGTGTTGTGAGGTTCCATGGTAGGCTGTACGTCCCAGCCGAGGAGCAGGTTCGCCGTGCGATGTTGCGTGAGGCTCATGGGAGTAGGTACACCGTACACTTGGGTGCGACGAAGATGTATCAAAACTTGCGGAGGTAGTTCTGGTGGCCTGGCATGAAGAGAGATGTTGCCGAATTTATGGCCAGGTGCCTGACCTGTCAGCAAGTGAAGGCGGAGCATCAGCGACCGGGAGGTACTCTCCAGCCCTTGGATGTTCCCGCGTGAAAGTGGGACCACGTGACCACGGATTTTATGGTGGGATTGTCGAGGACTCCGAGTGGGCAGGACAATATTTGGTTGCTGGTGGATAGGCTGACGAAGGTGACTCGGTTGTTACCGGTCAAAGTCAGCTGGAGCGTGCCTAAATTGGCTCTTCTTTATGTGGAGCAGATCATTCCGTTGCATGGGATTCCCATTTCCATCGTGTCGGATCGGGATCCGCGCTTCACTTCTGGATTCTGGAGGAGTTTCCAGTGAGCTTTTGGCATGGATTTGGCATTTAGCTCGGCGTATCATCCTTAGTCAGATGGTCAGTTAGAGAGGACCATCCAGACTTTGGAGGACATACTGAGATCATGCTTATTAGAGTTGCAGGGGAGTTGGATTCACCACCTACCGTTGGTGGAGTTTTCCTACAACAACAGCTATCATTTGAGCATCGACTTGGCTCCTTATGAGGCGTTGTATGGGCGTCCATGTTAGACTCCACTCGATTGGTTTGAGGTTGGTGAGAGTGTTTTGACGGGACCGGAGTTGGTGCAGCAGTGTGTGGATGTTGTGCACCTGGTTCGTCAGAACATGTTGGCGGCCCATAGTCGGCAGAAGAGCTATGCTGACCGGAGGAGTGTTTCGATGGGATCTTTTTATTCTGTTTATTATTATCGTTTGGGTTTATTTGGTTTATTTCACATGTCGATCAACCAATTAACTAACTGGTAATTAACTGACTGATTGACTACGCGGGCGTGCCAGTCACGTGAGTGACAAGTTTATTGTGCGCTCGTTCTGACCCGTATCGGGCGAGAGTGAGATACGGTCGGGACCAGCAGTCTGCCATACCATAAAGGCTATGGCGTTAATTACATCCCCCGCGAGGAGGGAAAACCTTTGATTAGTTGCCGAGATAAAGGACTGTCGAGGCCGGAATAAAGGATGCAGAAGATGCAAATGATCATGCAGGATGTTGTGATCTACCATGCACAATTCATTAGGGCAGACCCTCAGTACGTGGCGAAGGACCTAGGCCCGAAGACCACCATCACGCGTGGCAAAAGCTTTTCGTCGGACGCTGCCCGGATTTCTGCTCATGTCATTTGATATACCGAGGGTCCGCGCACTCAGGCATACATTGATGTGGCATGAATGCTTAGACTAGAACATGATGATGAAGCTATAAAACTAGCTAATACAGGTTAGACAAACTAATTTATTTAATTTATTGACTATATGGTTTATTGAATTCTGTTATTAACATTGAAAATCACCCCGAAGGCAAGGAAAAGATTGAAGCAGCACGATGACGTGATTCGGAACGAAACCGGCGCGATACGCGTAGGCATAGAGTTTAAAACGGCGTGCGAAACGTGGGCAAAGGCTTAAAACGGCACCCCCTAATGTAGGTATAGGGTCGGCCTGAAAATAGCGCACCCCTTTTCCTGGCGTGCGTATTAAGGCGCGCCGAGTATCGACGACGCTGGTTTAGCCCTGTTTTACGGGGAACCGAGGTTTTATTGGTTATTTTGGGTTTATTAAAACACTTTGGGAGATTTTGCAAGTTTATTGAGTCAATTATTCAACGGATAGGCCCCGGGCCATCCGGAAGTCGAGTCACAGGCTCGCGCGAGGTTCATACTCGAGTGCGGCGATCGTTCAGAACGAGGCAAGTTTATTAAGTTTGTTTATTGAACAGTTTATTTAACTCGCTCGAGCCAAAAATTCGGCAGCATCTCCCCGTCCCGGAGGACTTGTCGGGGAGAAGCGGGGAGTACTCACGTAGCGGAGCAACCCCTAAAAGCTGGGTGGCACAACGGCGGCCGGCAAACCCAAACGGAAAGGAAAACCCCGAGGTCTAGCCTACTAGGGGAACCAAGTCCATGGGTGAAGTGAACGGATGAGTCAACTCATGATGGGAGCGAAAACCTCAAGGGATAGCCTACGAGGGGCACGTGACCCGAGTTGACTCAACGCTCGAATCGGGACGACCGGTAGAGGGAAGGAAACCCCAAGGGCTAGCCTACGAAGGGCACACATCCCATGGCCACCACAAAATCCATCAAGGACTGTGGATTTGACTGTTTTGGGATTAACCCATGTTACTGTACACTCATTAGTCCGCAGGGAAACTCATCACTAACAGATGATTTCCTATAGACCGGGTGATTAGGATGAGAGATTGGGGGGGTGTTCCCCTTCCCCGAGCACTAGAACAAGATCAATGTCCATGATCGAATCCCTGAATGCTGATTTGTGAACAGAAGAGATGAGACTCATGGCTCAGGATGCCTCTGGTTGAACGGCGCTAGCACTCGCGGGGCACACATACTGGGAACCATAGGGTGATGGGTTTCGCCGTTCATAGAGAAAGGTCATGGACCCGGATGAAAGCCCCACAGGCGCCTCATGATCCCCACGAGGTAGGTATCTATATTCTGGAGACGACGACCACAACCCCCGCTTAGACAATCGAACAGTGTGAAGAGGAGAATGGGGTATCGACTTCATACAGAGGTGATCGAGGGTAGGCACACAAGTACACCCCTAATCACCAAACCCACAGGACAAGAGAGAAAAATAACATAGCATATGTCATCAGAAGGAAAGCCCCGAGGAAGAGGGGGGGTTGTTGCTGTAGCCCATGGAACCCGAGGGCATGTGTTCGGCACCGGAGAAGACGGGTACAGAAACGTGTGTGCGGGGAAACGATTACACGCATGAGCAGAGGGAAGATGAATGAGTGGATAAGCTGTAACGGCGCCAAGCGCAACTATATATAGCCCATTCAGTGCGCGATGAGCGGGGGGTGTACACATGTACGAAGCTCATTCCGGCGCCGGCACTGTTGCACGCCGCCGTCTCACAGACCACGGAAAGAAAACACAGAGCACAGACGAGAAGAGATGATGCAGAGGAAGAAGAAGAACATTGACTAAGACTCATTCGCGTAGTCAATCATTCATTCATTCCACAAATAAGAGAAGGATTACAAGTTTATATATCAGCGCCGATGTTGTCGCACGGTCGCCATTAACATCAAACGAGAGAAAAGGTCACAAGAGAAGAGGGAGACCATCAGAGGTGGCGAGGAGAGGGAGCAGGCTCATATCATCGCCCCTCCCCCCCCCCCCTCTCACTTACATTACACGGTGAGGAAAACCAAACGAAGAGGGATCGACGGGAGTAACACGACGACCCACCTAGACAAACAGGGAAGCAGACCGTATCCTTCTCCGGCAACGGGAGGTTTGTGCAAAAGTGGAGGACGACGGTGACAGGAGAAACACCCTTAGAGGAGGAAGCTTTCTCCTCAAGAAACCCTCCCTCGGCTGAGTATGATTGGAGGAGACTCTCCCTTTTTTCTTCTATCTTTTTCCCTGTCTGTTCTCTCTTGCCTTCTTAATTCTTCTCCTCTCTTTTCTTGGTCGAACCAAGTATTGCTTATATAACCGCAGGTTAATACGGCGTCGCGAGGAGCGCGCCGGGCAACCCGGTGCCGGTTTGAGAGGCTTCCAGGGGCTGAATTTGCGTGCCGGTTTTGATGGCGCCGTTTTAGGGGGGCGCCGGTGAGGTGGGGTGCCGTATCAACCTTGTTCGGTTGTCGGGGGCTAATCGGCGAGTCCGAGGATGATTCCGGAGGTCACCGTTGGCCATTCCTCTCACCGCGGTCCTTGAAAAACCTTGTCGGGGGCGTTGACGAAGCTCTCGGCACGACATGTGGCCTTAATCCGAACTCCACGTGTGTGTTTGGCCTGAGGACGTGGATTTTCCGCTGACACAGCCTTCGGCACTATGATTTGTGCTTCCGGCTCGGCCCGACTCGTGCTCAAAGCTTCCTTATGGGATGGTATGGCATTTGGGATAATTCTGCCTTAACTGGCGATCATTCGGCCACTAACGGGCCCACTATGGCGAGAAGCCGAACCCGCGTTGGGTGATCGGGACCTTCCGCTGACAGAGCCTTCGGTTCCTTGTTGTGAATGGCTGATGACGTTCTTCCTCCTCAGGAGAGTCTTCATTCAGGTGGCGAGCCACCGGGTAGACCATCGTCCTTGGTCGGGCGACGGGTGTAGGGTAGCGGCACGACGAAGTCGATGCCGGATCATTAGGCAGGCTTGGTCGCACTGCGGATTGATTGTGGATTCATCTCGACTTTTCTGAAGCGAAGTCCCCAGTCATTCATTCCAGGTTGAGTGCCAAAAAATGCCCCCCAGACGTGGGTGTTGCAAGCGAGGCAGGAGTGCAGCAAGACCGACGGATGAGCTTCGTCCGGATTGATCTCCTTTGCTGACGGATGTTCGGAACGGCACTGAATTTTGGCATTTGATGCTAATCCAGCACGGACGAAAGCTTGAACGGCGCCATTAAAATGGCGCGTCCTTGCCTTTTTGTTAAAATGGTGCCGCTTAAAGCGGCGCGCCCTTTTGGCTTTGGAGGATAAAACGGCGCTCGTCCAACAGGTGCGCCAAATGCTTAAAATGGCACGCCCCGAGGCGCGCCGTTTTAACAGGGGTGGAGCCCTCCTATATAATGGCCTTCTTCTTTGTTTTCCTTCACAACTGTTCATTTGCAAAAGAGATTTCTCTGTCCTCACTTTCTTCTCTTCCCGGGACGCCGAACGAGCTGAGTTTCTTCGGGGTGAGTGGGGTGTTGTTCTATTTGGGTTTTAAACCCGTTCTTCGGGCCCCGGGAGGCTCCTCGTAGGACTTGTCCTCGGAGCTAGATCCCTCGGGTGTCCCATTTGGTCTTGGCTTAGCGCCTATGGCTACTTTTAGGGGCCGCTCCCTTGGTGGATAGCTTCCACTTTTTTTTTGGCAAACCCCTGAGCTGGGGAGACTCTGCCATAATTTTGTCAGAAGTCTTGTTTCAATTAACTGATTTCTGACTTTGCTTGTTCTCTTCTGGACGTTGCCTTGCAGATAACAAGGCATCCGGTCATTCTTCCTCTGCATCCCGAGTTACTGTGACATGGGGGAATGTCCACTCCCTTGATCGGGGGTCCAGGCGGATAGCCGTGGTAGCTGAGTCTTCGGACTCGGAGACCGGTACCGTCGACACCGGCCTCCTGTTGATTTTCAACGGTAATCATTTCAAGTATGAGCGAGGGGATGGCGTCAGACTGGACCACCCGAAGGACAAACACTTGATGGCATTCCTCGGACGCTTCAACCTTTGCAGGAAGCGCAATATAATTCTTGTCCGTCGAGCTGAGGGAGCTTTACTTGCGGACAGAGATAGTCTGACCGAGTCGGTCATTCATGGCATTCCCATATATCTTCCCGGCGAACCGAGAAAATCGGGAGCCGTTCTTGGCGTGCAAGAGTTATCTCCAGAGGCCGGGCTACTGACAAGAGCACCACAGTTCACGCCAGCCCGCTGGAATGAGACCACCGGGCGTGTTGACAGAGAGAAGCCCGTATACGGTTTATTCCTTGCCCCGTTGCACTGGGGGTATCGAGATGAGCCCTTTCTTTTAGACTACTTAGCAGTCTGTTTTAAGCATCAAATCTCAGTGGGGTGGTTTGGAGAGCTCAAAGCCACCGATGCCCATGCCTTCAGACTAGGGGCTATTGAATTTATAGATTATGTGCTACGGCATTACGCTCCAATCTTGGTGCATGCCGGCGTCTATCAGAGCGTATATGCTTCTCGGTATCGGTATACAATCTCCCGAGGTCTGTGTGCGGGATGATCGAAGTCTTCTGCCCGGAATACAACACATTCTATACTGCAGAGGGAGAGACTTCGCTAGATCTCTAGAGTCTATCCCAGTTGAGCGGCTTGCCAATAGATGGGGAGCCGTATGAAGAAGTTTGTTTCCAGGACTGGCTGAAGGACCAGACGGACGACGAAGGAAAGTACTTTACAGGCTTTGCCTATCGCTATTTAATGAAGGCGTACCGCACCCTGTTGCACTTAACGCTCGATTCCCGGGAAGCGCGGAAGCCTGGTGAGAAGAGACGCGTGCGGATGGGCACGTGGCTTCAGTATTTCTTCGGTGGGGAGCAGCAATATGAAGACTTCCCCACAGTAGCTCCGACAGTAGTGAAGCGAAAGAAGAGGGCCCGTTGCCAGACAACCTATCCTGCCGCTTCAGGGAGAGGACGACAAGAGGGCCCGAACCCTACAGGAGTTGACCCAGTCACACACTATGCCGCGTACCTGACATATTGGCTTTGCTCATTCGCTCTTCCTCAGGGGGATGAGACAGTAATCAGACCGGAGGCCATTTATCCCACCTATTTGATGGCCTGGGGGACGAAGCTGTCCTTGTGCCCAGTGGCTTTATGTCTCACATATAAGATCTTGTGGGACCTGCACAAATCGCACATCCCCAGAAATTCACGGACAGTTGGTCTGATTCACTTTTTCAATGCCTGGGTCTGCACTTTGTTTCCTGAAGCAGCTCCCTGATCGATGCCGTCAGATCATCATGTGCCGAGGATGATCAAGTTTGCTAGTGCTGAGCCGTCTTCACTGGCGGATCAGCTTTTTGCTATTAGGGGGAAGTTGACCACAGTCCTGGCAGATTCCCCAGGAGTTTTACATTTTTGGAGCTTGGCAGCTAGCTCTGGCCCCCTCTTCAATAAGATGCGGCAATGCCTCCTGTTCGAGACGGAGGAGTTTATCCATCCGCTTGCCGACACCAAGAGTACAAGGCCAATTCTGGAGCCGGAACTGGTTGATTGGGCACTGGCCATCCGCCCCAGTGTCCTTGTCTTTAGAAAGAGTGGCTTGCTATGGCTGGAGCCGTACTATCCCTTCCGCTTTGGCCGGAACTTCGGGTACGACCAGTAGATTCCTTCTTCTTCAGCCCAGTTCAATCTTTCGAACAGGCATCGGGCCAGCCAGACGGCCACGGATGAAGCTCGCACATGGTGGGATTACTTCCACCGCCGGGAGGATGTGTCCTTCAGGGTGCCATCCCCCGCTCACCTGCCCAGAGTGACTCCGAACTTTATCAAGTGGTGGAATGCACGAACGGGCTTCTACCGGAACTTTCGAAAAGACTACTGGCATGTTGCCAAGCGTCGTTTCCTAGATTCTCAGCGGGAGCCTGCTTTGGATGTTGATCCGTCTTATCTGAAGAAACTGAAGTCATGGTCCAATACCGAGGTGATGGCATATCTGGAAGCCAGGAAGGTCGTGAAGAGTCGATCGTCCAAGGCCGACCCGAAGATGCCAGACATTCAGAAAGATGACTATGTCAAGACACTTTGGGGGTTGTGCCGGGTTAGTAGTGAACGAACAGTTCTTCCGACGATTCCCATCCCAGCAGAGGAGCCCCTTCCTGTAGCGGTGGACTGGCGTCCGGAAGTTGACCGCCTTCATCCATATAGGACTTTCATCAGGAGGGAGGATAGGCGGGAAGACCTGTATTCCAATACCCCCTGGATATTCACCCTGCTTCATTCTCAAGGGCTTTCAATTTCCGGTCCGTTAGAAGCCATTCTGGACCACTAGCTCTTAATATCTTTTAAGTATGCTGACGGCTGGGGGTTGGACCACTTGAGCCTATATTATCACTTATCTTCCTACGGCCATGAAGATTTGGCACAGCTGGTTGAGAAGAGTGAGAAAATAGGTGATGTATGCTGGCTTGTTCGCGAGGCGGCTTCCCGAGACAAGGCGCCCACACTACTTTATTGGCCGCTCACTCCCCGATATACAGGGCCGCCAGGTATGCTTGTCTTTCCATTCAGCCTTGAAGCTGCTTCTTTCACAGTCAGTATGCATCTTTCTCACCTATTGGCTTTTGTAGCTCACCTCTCCGTGGAGGTGACTCGGCATTACCGGGAGTTGATTTCTAAGGCGTAGAAGCCTTCATATTTTGACATACCAGAGCCGACCCTGACCACGACGCCACTGCCTCCTGGCGATTCACGGAAGCAAACCCGGTCCCAGGTCAAGGAGGCCATCAGCAAGGCTAAAAAGGCCAAGCAGGCGGACACCCGTGCTCCACGAGCGCGCCGAAGGAGGGATGCTGAAGAGAACCAGTTGCCGCGCCTCCCCGGATCCCCTCTTTTGCTGAGTTCGAGGCCGCTCGGACACAAGGGCCCGAAGATGAAGGTAACTTCTTGTTCCTGTATGGCTTGTTTGCTTATTTCTGCCGCCTTGGCTGATCATCTTTTTGCAGCTACTGGCACTGTTTCTGCCGTCGTCGGGCTGGAGGCGGTGACGGGTGTCGCAGCCAGAGAGAGAGAGGAGGAAACCCCTCCAGCTTTTGTCGAGAGGGATCTACCTTCACCGACACCCCATCAGGAGATGGAAGGTAACTTACAGCTTGTCTGTAGAGCCCGATGGTCCACCGTGCCTTTAGTCAGGTCCTGACTGTTTATTGTCTTTTACTTCCAGTCAATGTTCGACCGACGATGCTCCCCGAAGTTGAGGCCGTGGGAGAAGCTGCTGCTGGAGAGCAGGTGACTTCCAGGGAAGAATCTCAAGATGTTTTGCAAGTTGACGCTCCTGAGACAGAAATTGTTGAGGAGGTTCTGGCTAAGGGAGCTACTCTTAGTAGCAGGCCACCTACTCAGATGCTGGAGATTCGGGAGCAGGCCGAAGAGTCTTCCTCCCCTGAGCGGGTTGATTATGGTGGTGGCTCCAGTGACGATGAGCTCCCACCGGCTGACACAGAGACTGAGGATGTCGGGGCCTCTTCAGCTTATGAAAGTGACTTTCTGACATTTAGCCCCCTGAGACTGTTAGGGGTCGAGCACGGGCCATCATACTCGACTACAAGAGGAGGGCCAGAACCTTCAGAGGCCACTCTTGGAGGCCTAAACATAGTGCCGATCGAGGTAGGAAGTGTTTTGACACCCGCTCGCACCCCCTCTTTTTATTTCCAAGCCAGTAGGCTGACGTACATATATGTAATGCAGGCTGAGGTGGTGCCGCCAATTATGACAGTTCGCATACCTCTTCCAGACTTAGGCATGGGCCAACCAATCTTTCCACCAGTTTTACGGCCCATCTCCTTATGACTTCCACAAACTTACGTCGCAGCAGCAGCCTCAGAGGAACCCGGAGCAATTGTAGAAATTGGCGGCTCGGCTGAAGTCACGGAATCTCAAGCCCCAGCAGCCGACAAAGGATTGCTACTGGAGCAGAGTAGCCTCCCGGAGATAGAAGCGGGAGAAATTATCGAAGAAGAGGTCAATGCCTCTAAGGCCTTGGCCGTCATTGAGGAATTCTCTTCTATAGAATCCGGTGAGCCTGTACATGAGGAGCGAGCATCCTCGGTTGTCGGGATGGCTATTATGGCTTCACCTCAAAGGGCAGGCAAGGAAGTTACTGTAGTGGAGACTCCCCCAACTGCATCAGCCACCGTTATCGAGTCTGGCGTTGGTGCCATGCAAACCATGCCGTCGACGTCCTCCGGGGTGAGCGATGATATTTGGGTTGAGGTGGACAGCATGTAGACTTTCAGCTCCCTGAGACTTCGCCACTAGGTTTACAATTTTCTAGTGACATGGTGTGGCAGTCTCTAGACAATCTTCAGCGAGCCATATCGGCTTCTCCGGGCTTGACTTATGTGTAGCTGAGGAGTCTGATAGAACACCTCTCCCGCTCGTTATTGACATTTGGGTGTCCAATGGACGATTCGACCCCGCGGGTTATCATGTTGCTGAAGCATGCCAACAGGCGGGAGTACCTCAGCTGGGAGGTATTCGATCAGCTGGCGGATGTGAAACTGGAGAAGGTTGATTGTCGAGCTACTGCCACTTCATTGAGAGGGACCGTGGGGCAACTGAGAGATACTGCCAGCACCACTTTAGAACGCTGGTCCTTTCTCACAGCGCGTATAGTGGAATTACGCGCAGAACTTGCCAGGGCTGAAGCAGAATTGTAGGAGACTGAGCGCCTGGAGGTTCAGACCATAGAGGAAGTGGACCTGGCAGAAGGGCAGCTCGCCTCCGTGGATGAAAAATTATCGTAGCTGTCGGCTACCGAATCTCGGTTGCAAGAGCTGACTCAGTACTCTTCCTTGGGTCTTTTGGCATTGGAAGACATCTTCCAGCGCCCTCTGCAGTAGCTTCATTTTACTTCCATTTCCTCTTTTTTTTCTCTTTTTATTTTCGCTCCTTTTTATCTTCGGAGCTCATGTATCTTGGGGCACGCCCCGAACACTGATGTATTCTGACAACTCATATCAATGAAATGTCTTTATTGGTTGCCTCAATCGTGACTTCTTTTTTTTCTTTTCTTTCTCCTTCCAGTCGATTAGCTTAGTCCAGGGATGTAGGTTAGTGGCGCAGGAGAGCGCTCACACCTTTAGCGAAGGGGTGAGGTGTTCGCTCCACCGCGGATTAACTATTCCCAGAATCGAGCTTTGGCCAGGGTGGGACATGGATAGAGTAGGCGGATGCGCCCCACTAACTTCGCCGATGGTGACGAAAGCTGAGAGTGTGGTTTATTTATCAACACAGTTCAAATGTCGAAGCAATGGTAGTTTGTCTATTAATGAGGGCGGAAGGTCCAAGTCAAAGGATAGTTGACCGGGCTCACCGATGGTGATGAGGGTCGAAAGGATAGCGATCGATGGTGACAAGGGTCAAAAAGATGGGCGGTCTTGCCGATGGTGACAAGTACCGAAAAGGGTAGTGACCGACCTTGCCGACGGTGACAAGGGCCGAAAAGGGGTAGCGACCGATCTTGCTGATTGTGACAAGGGCCGAAAAGGCTAGCGACCGATCTTGTCGATGATGACAAGGGCCGAAGAGGGATAGCGACCGATCTTTCCGATGGTGACAAGGGTCGAAAGGATGGGCGGTCTTGCCGATGGTGACAAGGACCGAAAAGGGTAGTGATCGATCTTGCTGATGGTGACAAGGGTCGAAAAGGGGTAGCGACCGATCTTTCAGATGGTGACAAGGGCCGAAAAGGGTAGCGACCGATCTTACCGATGATGACAAGGGCCGAAGAGGGGTAGCAACTAATCTTCCCGATGGTGACAAGAGTCGAAAGGGGTAGCGACCAATCTTACCGATGATGACAAGGATCGAAAGGGGTAGCGATCGATCTTGCCGATGGTGACAAGGGTCGAATGGGGTAGCGATTGATCTTGCCGATGGTGACAAGGATCGAAAGGGGTAGCGACCAATCTTGCCGATGGTGACAAGGGTCGAAAAGGGGTAGCGACTGATCTTGCCGATGGTGACAAGGGCAGAAAAGGGGTAGCGACCAATCTTGCCGATGGTGACAAGGGTCGAAAAGGGGTGGCGACCGATCTTGTTGATGATGAAAAGGGCCGAAAAGGGGTAGTGATCGATCTTTTTGATGGTGACAAGGGCCGAAAAGGGGTAGCGACCGATCTTGCTGATGGTGACAAGGATCGAAAGGGGTAGCGACCGATCTTGCCGATGATGACAAGGGCCGAAAAGGGATAGCGACCGATCTTGTCGATGGTGACAAGAGTCGAAAAGGGGTAGCGACCGATCTTGCCGATGGTGACAAGGATCGAAAGGGGTAGCGACCAATCTTACCGATGATGACAAGGGCCGAAAAGGGCAGGTGGAAGCGGAATGATGAACGAGGGCAGCCTCGCTACTACATCATCATCATCATTTTTCTTTCATTTTTTTTGTATCACATTACTGATTCAAGCGCCCTTTCGGGTTTTCGCCGAAATCAGCCCCCTCTTACTTTTGCCCACGCGCCCTTTCAGGTTTTCACGTGGCGGGGTACCCGATTTTACCTGTAACGCCCTTTTGGGTTTTCGCCACAGCCGGGTTATAGCCATTTTTTCCCTTGTCCTAGTCTAGGAACAAGGCCGGCGGGGCATCTCTATTTTTAACCCTATTTTTTTCTTTCTTTTTCTTTCTTTTCTTTATTCCACGGAGAACCCGGAACATGGGAGAACTTATCTGCTAGAACGCCGACCAGCCTTATCGATGATGATAAGGGTCGGGCCCTGGTTTAGTTCGTCGACATTGGTTAAATGCCGAAGCAAAGACTGTACAGTTCTTAACAGGGACGAAAGGTCCAAGCTAAGAGATAGGGATCGACCGATCTCGCCGATGATGACGAGGGTCGAACGCGGGTCTGTTCATCGGCATGGTTTACATGTCGAAGCAAGGAGTACGTTCATTAACCGGGACGGAAGGTCTGAGTTAAAGGTGGAGGCCGACCGATCTCGCCGATGGTGACGAGGGCCGAACATGATTTTGTAGGGGATTCCTAGTGGGACTTTTGATTGTTGTCCCTTGCGAGTTTCATTTAGGAGGAGAAAGAAGAACTTTTCAGATTACCACTTTACTGACCTGAGCACCCTTTCGGGTTTTCGCTGAAGTTAGCCCCCTCTTGCTTTTGCCCACGTACCCTTTCGGGTTTTCACGTGGCGGGGTACCCGATTTTGCCTGCAACGCCCTTTCGGGTTTTCGCCACCGCCGGGTTATAGCCATTTTTGCCCTTGTCCTAGTCTAGGAACAAGGCCGACGAGGTATGTCACGCCCCGAACCGATAGCAGCGGAATGTGTCGTTTGCTCGGAACGTGGCAGTTAAATAGTCGTGAATGATCAAGAGCAATGGCATGAGACCAAATGATTTAGAGCAACAATAAAAAAAAAATCTTATTTCAGATATAAGTCTCTTACAAATTCAAACTTCAAAACTGGAAGACTCAGCTACATCACAATGGAAGAAAAGAAAATGACACTCTAACAGACTTAGCCAAGATAACTAAATAAAAGACACCACGCTAGACTCAAGAAAGACAAAAGACTCGGGTTCACTAGTTTCCGGAGCTCGCTTGCACACTTGTCCCGCCCATGTGAGTCTCGGTCTCGCTAGCCGCCTAATTACCTGAAAAATGTTGGAATAAACTGGGTGAGCGAACACTCAGTAGGAATTATATCTCTGGAACTAGCAATGGGTTTAAGTAATTACAATTTTTCACATGTAAATGCAATATGGCTATGCATGTAGAAATAACTGAGCAAGTGAAAACTAATAATAGAATAACACGTCGTGCAAAACTTTCAAGTGAGTCTTAAACAAAAGGTATTCATGAGAGACTTTATAGATTATTGGCTATTTCATGCAAGTACTTTGCCCGTGTCGGGCCACGCTAGTAAAGTCACGCAAGTCAAGTCACGCACGCGAGAAAGAGAGAGAGTGTGTGGAATGTCAAAGATCAAGAGAGAAAGTACTTCGGTGCAATGCTAGATACCGTGATCAATATAACTCCCATGGGCACTAGTACTTTTCGGTGCTCCTCCCAGGACCAGATCGGGCCCTTATATGCACAGCATTAAAGATAGATCTAGACATCCACGATAATTTATAGCCAATAAGGAGTTTCAAGAACAAGCTTTAATAGGATGATAAGATAAGATTTTTATGGAATTCAAGGGCAAGGCCCTTGAGTAAGGACATACTGGCGATAAAATTCACGCAAAGCATATAAACCATGACATGTCGATAAACTGGGTGGAATTGGTTCCCTAACCGGGTACCATAACAAATAAGTGCCCATAGGTAGATGGTCACTCTTTTTATATAGAATTGAGGTCCACAAGAACAGCATATTAATGGCATGATGTCCTCATCCCATTAAGAATATTCTCATGATATCCACTTAGCATAACATGAGGGTCGGTATACCATGTTTCTATAGAGTGACATGGCAAAATAGTGTAATAGGTTTTTATGGTACAACCAGCTCAATCGGCCTTGAGGGAATCCAAGGCTACGAGGAGACTTACGGAGGTCCCAATGACTAACTTGCTAGTCCAAAGGAACGGAATGTCCAATGGAGAGCTTGTATGTCACCGAGAGTTAGTGGGTAAACGATAAACCATTGGAAAACATGGGACTATATTCACGGAGTGGAAATATAGTGCCGATAATATACTTGCATATATATATATATATATATATATATATATATATATATATATATATATCGAACCCTCGGTTAATAGAAAAATGGGAAAAATAGTAACACAGGAAAATAGTGACTTAATCTAAGTCATTGCTTATCAAATTAACGCCTTCTACAGGGGCGTTTATTTATGATTTGACGACTTATACAGCGGTCGTCCATTATATATTTCTATTTTGCAGAAGTTTCTATATTCTGGAATTTAATAAAAACGCGCGTTGGACAGGGGCGTTACTTTCAAATTCGCGTCCTGGTTCAGGGCGTCACTTTTATAAGAGACGACTTACAGGAGGTCGTTATTTCAGGATTTATCAAATTTTCATATGAACAGTAGAGTTTCTAGATAATAAAATTTTAGGAAAATAAATTACAGAGTTAGGACAAGAAAAATAGCAGGATTCAACAGGTATGATCATGCATCATATTAGATTCTAGTTTCATAGATATTAAATTTTAAACATGGTTAATTAACAATTAGGTGAAATTGACGACTCCTGGGCAGGGCGTCAAGACTACAATTAGCGCCCTGGTGTGGGTCGCTTCTTTTAAATTAGCGCCCTGGTCAAGGGCGTTTCTTTAAAATTTCATAGAAAACATTTAAAACCACAATAAAACTATATGCATGGATGAATATATGTTATTAATATGATTTCATAAGTTGCTTTGGGCTACAATCCTTGAGAAAACCTACCTTAGGATAATCTGAATTGATGACTCGTGAAGATTGTGAAGAGAGAAAGGGTACTCTGTTATAAACAGAGCCTTCTGAAGAGCTATGACCCGCAAAAATCCCCGAGTAATTCAGCTACTGGAGGATGTAAGGGTGGAGAAGATGATATAGAGTTTCCTTCGACAGCAATTCTGTAAGCAGCAACCAGCTTCCTTCTTTGCTGTAAGAGGAAGATGAAGAACCCACGTTCTTCAGGTGGATGAGAAGTTACTACTTCCTACAGAAGGAAAAGATTGAAGAACATTATTCTTCATAATATATATATCCGAAAGAGCAGGAAGAAGAACTTACTAGTTCTTCACGGTCGATAGTAGCAGAACGAAGGTTGGATTGCCAAAGTAGCGATCTGGGTGAATTAGGAGGGTATTTATAGGGTTTTTACGATCCTAATGGAGTTAGAATTGTATTGGAAGTAATATTTCCCTAATAGAGTTCTTACCCTATTCAATCTTCCTTGTAGTTATCCAGGACTTGCCCTGGATAGTCTCCCAGGTCGAACGGAACTCAAAATGTAATTAACGCCTTAGTCTAGGTCGTTAATTTTTAATTGACGTCTTGCATATCGTCGTTTTTAAAGAAATAACGCCCTTCCGTCGGGCGCTATTCACGATTTCACGTTAACTTATGCTAGTTACAATATTTGAGGATTTTTATCTTTTTTATTTGATAAGGTCTAGTTACAAAATTTTATGGGTAATAGTTTTCCATTTTTCTTGATTTTTTCATATAATTAGTTTTTAAAAATTCCTTTAAATCAAAAATTGGCACTATTCACTCACATTATTCATTCATAAAAGAATTGACGACATGCCATATGTCGTTTCTTTTTAAAATGACGCCTAAATGGTTGGGCGCTATTCACTTTTGTCTCTTTTTTCTGAATTTTTATCTTTTTTTCTGGATGTGATCTAGATGGGAAATTTTAAGGGTATTAATTTTCCATTTTTCTCTATTTTTCCATATAATTATTTTTCCAAAATTCTTTAGTCGAAAAATCGGCAGTATTCATTTTATAATAAAATAACGACTTAGCTTAAGTCGTTTCTTATGTAATTGACGCATGCATACGTTGGCGTCATTTCATTTTTTGCATTTTCACTTGCCCTTCAAAAGATTAATAGTGTATATATATCCCTGTTATTTCTATAACTATATAATGCACAAATCCATACATCTCCAAGTCTATCCATTCCATCACACAAGTCTATACACTCTCCAAGCATCTCACGTTCCAAGTCTATACATAGCCCATGTCTATATATTTTCTAAGTCTGTACATTGCGTTCCCTAAGTCCATACATCCATTCAAGTCCATACATTCCATTACACAAGTCTATACATTGTCAAAGTCTTTGCATTCCTGAAGTCTATACATTCCTGAAGTCTATACATTCTACCCCCTCAAGTTCACACATTCCTTCATTCAAGTCTATACATTCATTCCCTCATCCAAAGTCTATACATTCCTGAAGTCTATACACTCACAAGTCCACACATTCCCTGAGTCTATACACTCACAAGTCCACACATTACAAGTCTACACAATGCAAGGTCTATACATTCCCCCATGTCTATACATTCCTCCCAAGTCTATACGTTCCTCCCATGTCTACACGTAAATATATATATATATATATATATATATCCTCCCTTTATAATGTAATAAATGTGGAATATTAAATTTGCTAAATTACAAAAAAATATAAATTGATGTTTTCTTCGAGATTTATGGATTCTTAATAAAATGGTATTATGCATTAAATGCCTTACTTAAAAATAACATGTTATTCTTGAATTTATTATAATATAAGGGTAAGGTCATTAGGATGTCGGGGGTCGTGTACCGAGTCTGGCCTTGATTATTTACGTTGTATTATATTTGTTTATATTGTATTATATATAAAAATATATTTGTTATTTACTAACCCTCATATACCCATTAATAATTTGTATGTATATAGGGATTTTATTCCCATTAATTTCTTTAACCTTTATTAGTCCTTCTCCTAGGTATCAGAGGCAGGTTCGATCTGAGCAACCCTAAAGGAATATCTCTTGACTGTATATTTTTATTCCTATTCCAAAATTATCGGGCGTTACAGGGTATCTCTATTTTTAACCCCTATTTTTTCTTTCTTCTTCTTTTTTTATAACAGAAGGGTGTTGAGAGAGTCGGCTAGGACATAGAGTCTCGTGCCAAGAAAAAGGGGTTCATTCGTTCGCACGAAGGCAATGCTGACGCAAAGGGTGCATTCGTGCCGATTCGGGCGTAAGGTCCATAATGGCAAAGATATAAAGCAGTTGGCTAGGACACGAAGTCTTGTGCCGAGAAAAGGGGTTAATTAGTCAGCAAGGAGACAATGCCAACGCAAATGATGGATTAACGTCGATTCGGGCGTAAGGCCCGTAATGGCAAAAATGTATAAAGGTTGGCTAGGACACGAAGTCTTGCGCCGGAAAGGGGTTTGTTCGTTAGCAAGGAGACAATGCTAACGCAAAGGATGGATTCATGCCGATTCGGGTGTAAGGCCCGCAATGGCAAAGATGTATATATTATGCGAGTTTGGCTAGGGCAGAGTACCATTGGGCCGAGATGTGGGTAGCTTGGTCAGGGCGGAGTGCCACTAGACCAAGGTAAGGTAGCTCGGTCAGGGCGGAGTGGCGCTAGACCAAGGTAAGGTAGTTCGATCAGGGCGGAGTGCCACTAGACCACGGTGGAGTAGCTCGGTCAGGGCGGAGTGCGACTAGACCGAGGTAAGGTAGCTCGATCAGGGCGGAGCGCCACTAGACCAAGGTGGAGTAGCTCGGCCAGGGCGGAGTGCCACTAGACCAAGGTGGAGTAGCTCGGTCAGGGCGGAGTGCCACTAGACCAAGGTAAGGTAGCTCGATCAGGGTGGAGTGTCACTAGACCAAGGTAAGGTAGCTCGATAAGGGCGGAATGCCACTAGACCAAGGTGGAGGTATTCCGATTATTCAGGGAATGCCGGTTGCGCTGTGTGATACAGCTTTATATGCTTTCCATTGAGGGGAGAGAACTGGACGACTCCTTTATGGTCTACCAGGATGTAGGCACCCCCTTCGTATACTCGGCGGATGATGTATGGTCCGACCCAATTTTTGACCAACTTCCCCTTGGGGTTAGCGGCCATCACTTCTCTTCTTTTGACCATTACCGGGTCTCCCTTCTTGAACTCTCGCCCTTTGACCAGCTTATCAAAAGCACAGGCCATGCGAGCTTGGTAGAGTTGGATGTTTTGTTGCGCACGGAGGTGCTTTCCTTCGAGCTCGGCGAGCTCTTCCAATCTTATTTCTACATTGGTTTGTTCACCGCTGACTAGTCCATGCTGGATGGCGACTCGCAACGAGGAAACTTCTAATTCAATCGGTACCACAGCCTTCGACCCATACACGAGGGAAAATGGCGAACAGTCGGTTGGGGTTTTATAGACAGTACGATAGGCCCAGAGCGCCTCGTACATCTTTCCTTCCCAGTCCTTTTTATTAGACTTGACAGTCTTTGCCAGCAACGTGCATAGTGTTTTGTTGAAGGCTTCTGCGAGTCCATTGGCTTGAGGGTTGTAAGGGGATGATGTCCTCCAGTCAATCTTATATTTGTCGGCTAGTCGGTAAACCTTCTGATTTCTGAAATGGCTGCCACTGTCAGAGATAATTCAGCTGGGAATCCCGAATCGAAATATTATGTTCTGCCGAAAGAATCTTGCAACTAGTTCTCCCGTCACGTCTCTTAATGCAACTGCTTCTGCCCATCTGGAGAAGTAATATGTAGCTGCTAAGATGTATTTGCACCCTGATGAAGATGCTGGTAGTGGCCCTACCACGTCCGTGCCCCATTGAGCGAACGGCCAGCTTGGCAAGGTAGGATGTAGTGGCACTGGAGGCCTTCTTGACACATTGGCGTGTTCTTGACACTTCTGACAAGCCCTGGCGAACTTGCAGCAGTCATCAAATATACTGGGCCAATAGTAACACAATTTCTTTATCTCAATTTTCATCTTTGGGCCGGTGACGAGATCGGAAAACGGCTCCAGCAAAAAGAGTTATCAAATATATATTTATGTTTAGTCATCTTTTGTTAATTGGGCCACCTATTTGGTATTAATGGGTCATGTTTTATGTTTATAGTAATTATGTCCACAATAATCATGTAAAAGTCTTTTTTTTATTTTGTGTCTTTTAGTCTTCCCAAGAGAGTTATAATGAGTAGGTATTAGTTGTTAGGAGAGTTGTCTTTTGGTCTTCTTTGTGGAGTCTATAAAAGGTCATGTAATCTTTGTTTAAGAGAAAAAAGTGATTAGAATTTTTGGAAACCATCCACTTGAGGTGAGAAGCCTGGTTTGTGTTCTCCGAGAAGGAGATGGGGTGAGATGTCCCTTCCCGTGGGTGAGAAGCCCACGCTACCTGGGTCATGAGAAGCGGCCCCAACCTTTCCCCTTCCCTTTCTCTTTCACACAGTCATTCCCCACCACGACATCGCAGTAAGAAGCGCATGGTTCCATCGCCTCCGTGAAAGAGGCGTGTGAGAAGCCCCAACTATACACGCCTCCTACCCCGGTACCATCGTGCCACCCTCCCCAGCCATCACCGCCCTGCCTCCCTACCTTCCCTCTTCGAACCCTGCATTCCCGTGAGCCCACCGGCAGCCTTCCCAAGCCCCCGAGTAGGCTCCTCGCATGCCTATATCCTCTCTCATCCGCGACTACTACCCCAGCCTCACCCTCCATCGACCACTATAGAACCACCTCCCTCATCTGGCACGTAACCCCACCCCGCCGTAGCCCTCCCTCACTCCTTCTAACCCCCATTCTCCCATGCACGTAGCCCCCCACCCCCATCGTCACCCACCACGACCACCACCCCACCCTGCACGTCTCCTCCACACCTCACCCAGCTCGGCAGCAGGAGGTGCTCGCCGCATCTCTTCCCCCATACGGCCCAGCACACCTCGCGGTAGGAACCCCCCCTCCTTTGTCTCTTACCCTCTTTCTCTCACTAGCCTCCACCACACATAGCTTTCCTCCCTCTCACTCACTCTCTCAAACCACAAGACCGGCCCCCCTGTTTGGAATAGGGGCACCGCCGGTGCCCCCGTCTCCCTCCCCTCTCTCCCCTTGCGGCCATCCAAACCCCCTTCTTCTCACCTCCCCCTCCTTTTCTCTGCTACACAACCATCGCGGCAACCCCCCCTCTCCTCCTCGACCGTTTCACCTGCGGACATCTCCACTGTCTTCTCCCTCTTTTCCAACTTCTCCTTCTCTAAAATAGCCCCTCCCCATCACCATGCACGTTGCCATTCCTCTCCCCAGGCTAACTCAAGCTCTTGCACATCCACCTGTAGAGCCATGGAGCCCATATCCTCTCCCGTACCCCTGCATAACCACCTGCTAGCACCCACACCCTACCCTACAGACGTCGGTTGCACCTCTTGCCCCTGTAAGCAGTCATCGTCATGTTCAGGAATGCCGGCCACCCTCCACAGGACACCCAGGTGGCCCACGTTCCTCTAATGCCGCACTCGCCAACTTCAGCCGTGACACTCGGCACCGCTGGCGGGAACCAGGGACAGCGTCGACGTCCATCCATCTCTCTCACCACCACCGTCGTCCGCATCACTCCAGCTCGCCCGTCTGCAACCAGCTAGGTGGCCGCGCAAGCTCCGAGCTCCACCCCGTCACCTTCGTCGTCTGTTGCGAGCTCCCCATGTAGCCGCGGAGGTAAATATTTCTGTTGATTTCTGTGTGTTGTAAGCGCCATGGGTGAGACTGGTAAGAGGCCTCGAAATACAGCACAAAGGGACAATCTTGATGGCAAACACCAGAGGAGGCAGTCTAACACTAAGGAAAACACAAATGGCGGAGAGCTAGTTGCTTATCACGTGCTTTACCTAGATATTGTTATTGGAAGTATGATTGGTAAGGGTGGCAAAGTGATAAATTTATTGAGGCAGGTGACCCAAGCTAAGATCAAGGTTGTTGACCCCTTCCCTGGTGCGAATGAGAGGGTTGTAACTATTTATTGCTATGTCAAGGTGAAGGAAACCACAGATATTGATGAGGATAGCTTGGAACCACTTTGTCCAGCTCATGATGCTCTTATGAGGGTGCAAGATGCCATTGTTAATGCATTGTCTAACCTTGGAGATTCTGACAAGAAGTAAAAATAGGAAGCTCGGATGCTTGTACCAGCTAACCAAACAGCAACTATCATTGGCAAAACTGGTGCTACCATCAAGAAATTGAGATCTGATACTGGGGCAAACATCAAGGTCAACCAAAAGGACCCAGATGATCCAACACATTCATGTGCAATGAGCTTTGACAACTTTCTTACGATATCTGGAGATGACGAATCAGTGAAGAAGGCACTTTATGCAGTCTCTGCAATCATGTACAAATTTTCTCCAAAAGAAGAAATTTCCCTTGACACTACTGTGCTAGAACTTCCTCCTAGCATTATTATCCCATCAGATGTTCCTGTCTTCCCAG
The DNA here is from genome assembly GCA_022559845.1 of Amorphophallus konjac. Lineage (NCBI taxonomy): Eukaryota > Viridiplantae > Streptophyta > Magnoliopsida > Alismatales > Araceae > Amorphophallus > Amorphophallus konjac. The sequence continues at coordinate 103,759,740 of CM040122.1, forward strand.
CTGGTAGCATTTTTTCAAGTGCTGATGCTATTGCTGGCCCTCCAATATCTGCACATCCAGTTATTAGCACAGCGCCACATGTACCCGAACTCCATGGTTATACTGACACTTTCAGTGGATGGCCTGGATATCCATCTACTGTTTCTTTTGTCTCTGCATATGGTGGCCCTTCTCGATCCGAGGAGCTAGTAGTTAGAGTTTTATGCCCATCAGATATTATTGGACGTGTTATTGGCAAGGGAGGTAGTTCCATCAAGAGTGTGAGACAATCTAGTGGTGCACGCGTTGATATTGATGATAAAAAGAAGGAATCAGAAGATTGTGTCTATCACTATAACTTCTACAGAGTCTACAGAAGATGCAAAGTCAGCAGCAGTTGAAGCTGTCTTGCTTCTCCAGAAAAAAAAATAATGATGAGAGGATGGAGAAAATAGGAAAGAAAAAAAATAAGGCAACGAAAGTAGAAGATCTCATACTCGGAGGTTCGTTTCACGTCAGCCGGCCTGATGTGCTCCAGCTGATCTCGCATGGACTTCTTGCATCACCTGCCCAGCTTCTACTGAAGACAAGCAACGAAGTAGGACTTTTCTTCGGGCATCCGCCATTATTCGGAATAGGGTTCCGTTTCTCATCTCGAAAGAGTCTTTGACCCTCAGGAGTTTCATTCTCTGTTCTTTTTCTTTTGGGAGCTGCTGGTGTTGAAACCATCGCAGGAGATGTTCTCGCCAATCGGGCTGCTGAACCTCTTCGACGGCTACCACCTCAATCTCTTGTTCGTCTGCCAAGACCTCTGTGACACTAGGGACCTACCGGCGGTTGATCACCGTTATATTCAGGCTTGTGTCTGGCGGGACTACCAAAGAGCTGGCCAACTTAGCGAGGGCATCTGCCTGAGCATTCTGGCCTCGGTTGATATGCTTAATGCTGATGAAGTAGAATCCTGACATCAGGCAGGTTGCCAGCTGATGGTAGGGGAGGAGTTCTTGCTTTCGCACATCGAACTCTCCTTCCAGCTGTTTTATAACTAGCATGGAGCCTCCGAATGCTTCCAGCATCTGAATTCTCATGGATAAAGTAATTTGCAACCCGATTACCAGGGCTTCATACTCTGCTTCATTATTTGTGCAAGGCTTGTTTATCGAGCAAGATGTGTGCACAACCTCCCCTTCTGAAGATTTCAGGACTATGCCTGCTCCTGCTCTGACCCTAGCTGATCTAGTGGCAGAGGTGTCAATTTTGGAAGCGCCATCAAAATATAGCTGCCACAAGGAGGGCCGCACCTGAGCGGCTTCTAGGGTTTCATCTTCAGGAAGCTCTGGTTCCAGCGGGTAGTCCCCGGGTACTGGGTGCTCGGTGATAAAGTCTGCAATAGCTTGGCCCTTGACAGCCTTTCGCGGCACATAGTAGATGTCAAACTCCATAAGGATTACTGCCCATTTGCCCAAACGACCTTTGAGTGCCGGCTGGGACATAATATATTTCAGAGGGTCCTCTTTGGATAACAAGTTGATTTCATGCGATAACATGTAGTGTCGAAGCTTCTTAACTGCAAAGACCAGTGCCAGACAGATCTTCTCAATATAAGTATATTTCTCCTCAGTTCTGACCAGTCTCCGACTGAGGTAGTAGAAGGCTTGTTCTTTCCCTTCTTCATTATTTTGGGCCAGCATTGCCCCCAGGGAATTGTGTGTGGCTGCTATATATAATATCAACAGTCGTCCCTTCACCGGTGCGCCCAGCACTGGAGGAGTCTTCAGGTAGTCTTTCAGCTTGTCAAAGGCTGTCTGGCAATCTTCATCCCAGTAAAAGGGAACATCCTTCATCATCAATTTGTGGAAAGGCTGGCATTGCCCTGACAAATTAGAAATGAACCGCCGGATATAAGCCAAGCGGCCCTGTAGTGATCTCAGCTCGGAGAGATTTCTTGGAGCATGTAACTCCTGAATTACTTTGATCTTTGCAGGGTCTATCTCGATTCCCCGATATCTGATAATGAAACCCAAGAATTTCCCACTCGATACTCTGAACGCGCATTTCATAGGGTTCATTTTTATTTCATACTGTCTCAGCCTCTGAGAAATGACTCGTAGGTCTTGCAGATGGTCTTCTTTTCTTCTGGTCTTGACCACCAGATCATCTATATAGCACTCGACCTTGTGGTAGAGCAACTCATCAAATATTTTGGTCATTGCACGCTGATAAGTTGCGCCAGCATTCTTCAATCCGAACGGCATCCTCCTATAGTGATAGATACCTTTAGGGGTTCGGAAGGTGGTGTGGACCCGGTCATGTTCCGCGATCCATATCTGGTTGTAGCCGGATGACCCGTCCATGAATGATAGGGCCTCATGACCGGTTGTTGCATCTATCATGACCTCCGTTATTGGCACCGGAAAGTCATCCTTGGGACAGGCTTTATTCAGATATTGGAAATCAACACATATCCGGATCTGTCCATTCTTCTTCTTGACGGGGACGATGTTCACCAACCATGTGGTGTACTAATTTTCTTCGACAAATCCTATGTCAATGAGCTTGTCGACTTCTGTACAAATTTGAGTGATGAGCTCCGAACTCATGCGCCACGGTGGTTGCTTCACCGGCTCAGTTTCAGGGCTGATCGTCAGCTCATGTTGCGAAACTGCAGGGCTCAGACCTGGCATTTCTTTGTAAGTCCAGGCGAAGCAATCCTGGTACTCTTGCAACAGCTGGATGTACAGCTCTCGTTCTTCTGAGGATAACTGGGCGCTGAGGAAGGTAGGCCTGGGGTCTTTCTCACTTCCCAAGTTGACTTCTATCAGCTCGTCGACTGTATCTTGGCCTCCGTCTTCTATCTTCGGAGGTGCCGGTTGGAGGTTGATGAAATCTGGAATACCATCTTCAGGGTCGAGGACCTCACCTTCCCCATTTGACGTCATCAGAGCTTCTTGAAAGTCCACTGCTTCATTTAGTAGCAGTCGTGCATATTGCTCTCTCAGCAAATCCACCGCCGTTGTAGTCTCCATGGGCAGGAGAGCAGCTTCAGTCTTTGCAGGCGGGGTTGCAGTCGTCACCGACTGGTGGCTGCTTGATGTTGGGCGGGAACAACATCCCAGCCTTGTAGCAGAGGGTGAGGAGGTCTCACCTTCTGGGGCAGTTGTATCCTCAATAGAAGTGGCATTCCTCTCGTTGGCAGTGTATACCTCCCGGTCGGGGCTAGTCAAGACTTCCCCGATCGGCACAAGAGGTGCTGAGGTCATTATCAGTGGGATTCTGCTAGAGGGAGTGGTCCCGGTCTCTTCGACACCTTCGGCTTTGCTGCTGCTAGCCGTATCAAATTCGGCATGAAGAGCCGCCTCTTCAGGATGGACCTGCTCCCAACACCGATAAAGAATCATGGTCCCAGCTTCTTGATCTCCGAGCTGAGCCGGTTCAGCATATTCAGCTTCCGCTGGGTATTCATCAAAAGTTGCCCCCACTGGGCTACCTTCAGCAGGGTAGAAGGCGGAGATGGTATCTACCTCATATCGCCCGCTGTAATAATATTCATCCAGGGTGAAGCCCAACCCTAGATGTTGAGAGATGCATCTTAGTTCCTTATCCAAACTTGCGGGGTACCACATTTTCTGGAAAGTTTCCTTGCCTTTTTGAGACTGATCGGAGGGGATGTGCTGTTTTTGAAACAGCTTGGCCATCCGACTAGTTGTGAATGCCAGACCCTTGACGGGGACCGACAGGTTACTTATGTCTTCGGGGAGGCCACAGTCTGTGTGATGGGGACATCGAAGCAAGACCGTCCGCGTTTTGTTTGCATTTATGTCCTTTTATATTTGTATGTATACCCTTGTGTTATATGGGTACGTAATTGTAAGTCTTAGTGGGTTTGGTGAGGACACGCGCCGCTTCACTCGACGGAGCACACGGAGCACGCCGGCATCCCTTTGGCTCGGCGATCATTTAGCAGACTAGCAGAGTTATCCCCATTTATTTCATGCTTTAGGCCATGTTGGGCCTTGGATTAGTCCCTGCGTGGACACTTCTATCTAGTTGTAGGTCTTTGTAGGCCAATTAGACATCTTTTGTGCTTTGTAGGCTTATTTAGAGGGCAAAGGGGTTAGTGGGCCATCTTGTGCTCCACTTCTCTTGGCCCATTTGGGGTTTGCGCACCCAACCCCTAGGGTTAGGGTTTTGGGCGCACCTCTCACCTCCTCCAAGTGGAAGAGGTGGCAGCCGCCTTCCCCTTTCTCCACTCCCTCCTTTGGCCGCCCCTTCCTTTGATCCCTCCTTGATTGGAGAAACCTCCTTGATTGAAGGAGAGATTCCCTCCTTGATGGGAGGAGAGCTGGCCGCACCTACCCCCTCCCATTTGCGCCCCCATCTCCCCATTTGGTGGTAGAAACCCTAGCTCCCCTCCCCAACTATATAGTCTTAGCATTTTCTTTGGAGGAAATTAATTAATGAATGAAATATTTTGATTGAGCAGCCATTTGCGCAGCCACCCCTTGGAGAGGGAGACCCTCTCTTCCTCCTCTGCTCCTGCGATGGGAGCAACCCCGGGGTGCGACTCCCCATCCCCTCGGTGCGACGCCGAGGTTCTTCCTCCCTTCTACTTCGTCTCCGGTTCGAGTTCGCGTGTTCCAGATTCGGCCCCGAGTTCCAGCGGTGTCCCCATCTGGTGCGGGTCGAATCCGAGCCCCTCCTTTTTTGGTGGATACTTCTACGAGTCGGCAGCGCGTGGGCTTTGGTTTCGCCTCGATCCGAGGTCGGCACCACCCGTGGCAAGTTTTCTCGTGAGCTAGCGCAGGAGCCTCCCTCTCTGCGCGCCCAGATCCACCCTCCTTCTTGAGAAAATCTCACAGGACGGACAACTCCGAGTTTGGAGCTGATTTCTTCAGGGTTTGTACCTCTCGTCGTCCTCTTTCCAACGTCGCCAACCTCGTCTCGTTCCGACGTCCGAGCTGTTCGTGGCGTCCGTTCCCGTGAGGTCGCGCGGGCCTGCCCAATCCACCCGGTGCCAGGACAACCGGCGACTTCCAAAGTTCACAGCGTCCAACCACGACCAGATCTGACCGAGCTCTTTGGTCCGGACCTGCTGCTCTGCGTCCCCGATGTCATCCCACAAGCGGGGCCTCGATCGCCTACCGGAGCAGCGAGTTACCATTTTCCCCGCTCGACAGCGCAGTTCTGGGAGCAGATTCCTTGTCCCCACTTGCAGGTGCGGCCACGCGCCCTCGCTGACGGCGTCCCAATCAGACTCCGGATCCATTCGTGGGAACGTTTACCACCGAGTCGCGCGTTGCTGCGATTCTGCCGATCGTCATTCGGACCCTCCTCGTGGCCAACCCTTCACCGAGTGCCGCCCGTCAGCCCGTGTATCGGCCGCCCCGAATGGAATTGTTGTAGCCTGTTATCTCCCTGCGAGGAGTGGGCACCATTGCTGGCTTGTACCTATTCTTTCATTGTGTGTATCGGGGTTGTCGGTCTCGGCCGGGGTTCCTTCCCCACGCCTAGGTGTGGAGGTACGTGCGACGCTCCCCCCCCCTTGGCATTTTGCTTTACTAGTATGTGATCTTGTATGCCGCGTGAGAGTGTAGGGATCCTAGCTAGCATTCAACACCGCGAGATCGTGAGTGAGAGTATCCCATTCCGTGGCCCTAGTCGAGCACCGAGCTCGGACTAGACTCCTATAGTTGCGCGTCGGCTCCTTTGCCACTTTGATCCACTCGCTTCCCTCATAGGGACGACCGTGGACTTGGGTTTCTTGTTGAGAGACGCCTCTCTTCGGAGGAATAGTACGGAGGTTGATCTCTCGGCTTGCCTTGTCTCGTGAGAGTGCCGGCCGCACTTGGTCTTCATCATAGGTTTAGTCCATTTGTCAGTTCCGTCCCGCTTCAAATTTGGTATCAGAGCTTAGGGAACCAGTTTGTTCTAGCAAATTGGGGTCTTAGGTCATTTGAGTCTTTAGGTTGTCTAGGGTGCAAATTAGAGCATTAGATCTGTCTAAGTTGCATGTAAGTCATTAGGTCTGTTTTAGGTGCATTTGAGTCCGTATTCTTCCCCAGTTTCCTTCACCATTTTGAGTTGTGTCTAGTCCCATCCCTTAGTTGTCCTACATGTCCCTTCCATAGTCCTAGGGCGTGCATGTGTATTTAGAGTCCTCAGGTGCTTCATCATGGCTACTCCTTACATCCTCCACAAGGTTCCGACCGACCCTCTATTCCTGGACATCATTGTAGATGGGGACCTTCGCTTTGATGGATCGAGCCCTAGAGCCTATCTAAAGTGGGAGGCTACCATGGGAAAATACTTTGAGAAGAATTGGATATATGGTTCCGAGAGAGTCAACATTGCCAGGGGTCAACTTTCACCTCAAGCTAGGGAAGTGTGGGATCACATAGTAGGTCTTAGGGCAGGTTGGAGGCAAGAGCCCATACACTCATGGGAGGAGATGAAGGTAGAATTTAGGAGGATCTACGCTCCCCAACGCTTCGCCTCCTACTCAGAGACCCATAGCCCGAGGAGCACTACCACTCCTCCTATCTCCCTCGATCAGTCTAAGGCCACTCTAAGGGCTCAACCTCCGCAACGCCCATCACCTCTTACCCCCAACCGAGCACATCATAGTTGGAGGAGCAAGGTGCCACCTGTCTGTGAGTCTAAGCCCGAGACTAAATCTCATGATTACCAGCAAGTCTCCCCGAATGCCCCTAACTTGAGAGATCTCCCCTTCGTAGAACTCCTGCAACTCGTTAGGGAGAAACTAGAAAGGATGGGCACTCCTATGGGATCATCGATTTCCCCTAGTGTCCGCTCCGCCTCCGTGCTCATACCTACCACCACCCCAGCGATCCACTCCGCCTTTTGTTCCAGTGATTTACGAGGCTGAACAGGAATTGATTGAGGAGTATCTAACGGGGGTCGAGGAGTTAGGGAGTGACCCCATGGAGCACCCAGTCGTGCCTGAACCTTTAGAAGTTAAGGCCGACACTCTCGGCCTGAGACCCTCGACTGAGAGCCAGGGGCCCCTCCACATCATAGAGGACTCAGTTTCCACTCCCGAGAGAGAGGCTTCACCCTTAGACCCTCATATAGAGACATTCTTACCTTCCGAGGGTGAACTGGTCATTGGAGAGTCTTTAGCTAGCTGGCTAAGGGAGGGTCCACTTCTAGATGTCTCCATTCCTTGCTATACACCCATGGGACCAGCCCTCCCATTAATACCCCTTAACTCCTTTCACACCACTTTTCGGTCCTTCTGCTTTCTTGAAAATGTGAAGGACTTCCTTAGGAGTTTAGATTATCAATGGGAGTTGACTTATATGTTGACCTTAGGGTCTGACCAACCCTATAGTCATAGCTTTACACTCCCTGCTTTGGGGTCTATTACCTCGGTCTACACCATAGGACATATCACATCCGAGGTCCTTTTATTATTTCCCATACCCGTGGAGGTTGATTTTGTCCCCGCTTATGGTTTCACGGTCCCGAGGGAGGAACCTAGCCTTCCTTGCCTTCCTCATGAGCCTCTTGCCCCATACATGAGAGTGCCTGAAGGTGATTATCTGCACCTGGGCGAATGTCGCACATGGGCAAGTATAGTGAAGGGACCTGTCGGGAGGGGTCATCATTTCTTTGACCCTTTCGATCCCCTCCCTAGTGAGCCTCTCGACCCATATTCTTTTCCCCACCTTGTCGAGGAGGTCCACTATCATACACCACCTAGGCCTTCTAGTCAACACCTCACCTTACCGGCATCCAGATGCCCGAGCTTAGGAGGCCAGGGACACATGTCTCTTCCCCATGTTTCTTCATGTCCACCATCATATAGGGGTTTGTCTCATATAGGGAATGTCATGAGTGAGTTTGGGCAATTTAGTCCCCATGAGTCTACCACATTACGTAGGACACCCATGCATGATAGATACAACTTTGGTTGTCCTGGTCCTCCCCGTGTTGTCCAGTCATGTAGGCGTCATAGACATGCTGGGTCTATGTTTGGATGCCCTGGGCCACCCATGCATTCATATCGGTATGAGTCCACGCCACTAGTTTGGAGTCTACATCATCATCACCCCCTCGAGGCCAGCAACGCACGTTATAAGGATCTAGCTGATGCGCATCGACGCACCCGTGAGTTCCAAGTGGGAGAGTACGTCATGATCAGGGTTAGACCTGAACGGTTCCCTTCGGGGGCCGTGAAGAAACTCCAGGACCGCGGTATAGGACCCTTCCGAGTTCTGAAGCGAATATGGTCGAATGCGTATGAGATTGAGCTACCAGACGACTATGGGATCAGTTCGACGTTCAATGTCTCTGATCTGGTGGCATATCGGGATCCCGCGGTGACTCCTAGTGAGCTTTTTGGGCCTACACCTCCTGTTGAGAGCATTACACCATCTGAGCATCCACCTCCTCCAGCCCCATTACAGACACGCGAGCATATAGATTGCATACTGGATGAGCAGGTGACCACGACCAGGAGCGGAGCCTACCAGCGCTTTCTAGTGCGTTGGAGAGGGCACCCTGCGACAGACGACACCTGGATCACACGTGGAGAGCTGGAGCAGATCGACCCGGACCTGCTGGAGCGTTACTTGAGCGACCGTGACCCTTACTCGACGGGGTCGAGTTCTTCCCACCCGGGGAGAATTGGTGAGGACACGCGCCGCTTCACTCGACGGAGCACACGGAGCACGCCGGCATCCCTTTGGCTCGGCGATCATTTAGCAGACTAGCAGAGTTATCCCCATTTATTTCATGCTTTAGGCCATGTTGGGCCTTGGATTAGTCCCTGCGTAGACACTTCTATCTAGTTGTAGGCCTTTGTAGGCCAATTAGACATCTTTTGTGCTTTGTAGGCTTATTTAGAGGGCAAAGGGGTTAGTGGGCCATCTTGTGCTCCACTTCTCTTGGCCCATTTGGGGTTTGCGCACCCAACCCCTAGGGTTAGGGTTTTGGGCGCACCTCTCACCTCCTCCAAGTGGAAGAGGTGGCAGCCGCCTTCCCCTTTCTCCACTCCCTCCTTTGGCCGCCCCTTCCTTTGATCCCTCCTTGATTGGAGGAACCTCCTTGATTGAAGGAGAGATTCCCTCCTTGATGGGAGGAGAGCTGGCCGCACCTACCCCCTCCCATTTGCGCCCCCATCTCCCCATTTGGTGGTAGAAACCCTAGCTCCCCTCCCCAACTATATAGTCTTAGCATTTTCTTTGGAGGAAATTAATTAATGAATGAAATATTTTGATTGAGCAGCCATTTGCGCAGCCACCCCTTGGAGAGGGCGACCCTCTCTTCCTCCTCTGCTCCTGCGACGGGAGCAACCCCGGGGTGCGACTCCCCATCCCCTCGGTGCGACGCCGAGGTTCTTCCTCCCTTCTACTTCGTCTCCGGTTCGAGTTCGCGTGTTCCAGATTCGGCCCCGAGTTGCAGCGGCGTCACCATCCGGTGCGGGTCAAATCCGAGCCCCTCCTTTTTTGGTGGATACTTCTACGAGTCGGCAGCGTGTGGGCTTTGGTTTCGCCTCAATCCGAGGTCGGCACCACCCGTGGCGAGTTTTCTCGTGAGCTAGCGCAGGAGCCTCCCTGTCTGCGCGCCCAGATCCACCCTCCTTCTTGCGAAAATCCCACAGGACGGAAAACTCAGAGTTTGGAGCTGATTTATTCAGGGTTTGTACCTCTCGTCGTCCTCTTTCCAACGCCGCCAACCTCATCTCGTTCCGACGTCCGAGCTGTTGGTGGCGTCCGTTCCCGTGAGGTCGCACGGGCCTGCCCAGTCCACCCGGTGCCAGAACAACCGGCGACTTCCAAAGTTCACAGCGTCCAACCACGACCAGATCTACTGAGCTCTTTGGTCCGGACCTGCTGCTCTGCGTCCCCGACGTCCTCCCACAAGCGGGGCCTCGATCGCCTATCGGAGCAGCGAGTTACCATTTTCCCCGCTCGACAGCGCAGTTCTGGGAGCAGATTCCTTGTCCCCACTTGCAGGTGCGGCCACGGCTTCCACGGACGGAATCTGAGCACGCCTTTTGGCCGAGGCTTCCTCCTGCGACCTAACTACGCGCCCTCGCTGACGGCGCCCCAATCAGACTCCGGATCCATTCGTGGGAACGTTTACCACCGAGTCGCGCGTTGCTGCGATTCTGCCGATCGTCATTCGGACCCTCCTCGTGGCCAACCCTTCACCGAGTGCCGCCCATCAGCCCGTGTATCGGCCGCCCCGAATGGAATTGTTGTAGCCTGTTATCTCCCTGCGAGGAGTGGGCACCATTGCTGGCTTGTACCTATTCTTTCATTGTGTGTATCGGGGTTGTCGGTCTCGGCCGGGGTTCCTTCCCCACGCCTAGGCGTGGAGGTACGTGCGACGCTCCCCCCCCTTGGCATTTTGCTTTACTAGTATGTGATCTTGTATGCCGCGTGAGAGTGTAGGGATCCTAGCTAGCATTCAACACCGCGAGATCGTGAGTGAGAGTATCCCATTCCGTGGCCCTAGTCGAGCACCGAGCTCGGACTAGACTCCTATAGTTGCGTGTCGGCTCCTTTGCCGCTTTGATCCACTCGCTTCCCTCATAGGGACGACCGTGGACTTGGGTTTCTTGTTGAGAGACGCCTCTCTTCGGAGGAATAGTACGGAGGTCGATCTCTCGATTTGCCTTGTCTCGTGTGAGTGCTGGCCGCACTTGGTCTTCATCATAGGTTTAGTCCATTTGTCAGTTCCGTCCCGCATCAGGGTTTATATGTAAAATTCCACTATGCCCAAGCAAGGGGCCCACAGCCCTTTCCCATTGGTCCACCTAGGCCATGTGGGGCTGGTCAAACCATCCTAGGTGGCCATCTAGAAGGTTTGAATGTCAATTGACCACATGGGAGACAAGTGGATTAAAAATTCAAAGGTAGGCTACCTACCTCACCTACCTTGTCCCCCCATTAGAATTAATTAAGAATTTCATTTTTTTTATTTTATTTGGATCAAATATGAAGTCCCTTAAATGCCCCTCCAGATCCTAGATCTAAGGGTATTCATGGTCTTTTTTTCATTTATTATATAAGTCATGTATTTCTATGATTCTAGAATTAATGAAATGAGAAAAAGCATTGTGCAAGAGCCCCCCTTGAGTGAATTTCGACCTCCCCTCTCTCTCCCTCTGGTTTCTTCATCCCCAACCCCAATTCTAGAGTGATATCTCCTCCCCCTCAATCTCTGAGTTCATCGGTGCCGCCGCCGCCGCCGTTCGTGCCGCCATCGCGCCGCTGCGAAGCCGTCTTCGGTGTTCTGTCCATCCAGGACAGAGGCAACTTCCCCGAATTTCTGCTCCCACCTCCTCTGGAGCTGAAATTTTCAGGAGTGGTTCACCTCTCGAACCCTTATCTTCAAAAACAATTTCAAGTCATATTTCCTTCATTTGGTATTTTTCCATTTTCGTTCAAACTGTCATTCTAGTTCTGCCAGATCTCTGTCTACAGTCATAGTTTCCCTGAGTTTTCCATTTCCTGACCACCTTTTGATTTTTCTTGGAGCCCCCAATTTTACTGGGACTTCTTTCCACCCTCCTCTACCTCTCCAAATTTTAGTGGAATTTAGAAAGTTCGTTTCATATTTTTAGAAATTCTTGCTCCAACTCATCTACTATTCTATCTGCATCAGTCCAGATCCGACCACAGTCCAGTGTAAACTCTCTAGACAATCCAGGCCACCATATGTTACAGATATAAAAATAGTCCTGGTTTCCTCTTTTGATTTACTACAACTTTGCTGAAGAACCAAACTTCAGATTCAGACGTCTACCTCGCGGTCAAAGGCAATCCACAGGAAAGTTCCCAGTTGATCTGAGGGTTCGGGTACTGTACAACAGCAGCTTCAAAAATAGTTAAGGCCAAGATTAGTGAAGATCCAGCATCTCTCTCTAGTCCTATCTTGAAGGATTTCGAAGCAGCTTTCCAACGGCGCTAGTTTCGTCACATTCTGACATCGGTGCTGGTCGCAGCGAGCGATTTTGTCGGGTCGTGCGCTGAAAAATAGAAACAACAGATCCGTGGCCGGCTTTTCCGACCGGTGCCGATCGGAGTCGCCCGGCCTCCGACCGGTGAACCAGCATGCCCCCATCCTTGGGAGCACCCCTCCAGGTGTCTCCACCGCAGTGGTGCCACCCCGGTCCCACACGGTCCCTCCGGAAAGCACGTGGGCCCCACAGTCACGAGTTCCGGTGCTGCCGAAGCTACGCGAGAAGCCGCCCGTCAACCCAAAATCGGTCCTCCCGGGCGCCATTGTGTCGCCCTTTACCTCCCTGCATGGAGTGGGCCGTAAATTCATTCCTGTAATATTTGTGTACTAATTGTCCCGGGAGTATAAGTTTCGACCGGATCCATCTTCCCCACGCCGGGAGCGTGGAGGTATCGTATTCGCTCCCTGACTCGGCATTTGCTTTACTCATATATACTTGTTTATGCCGCTGCTAGAGAGCATGTGTAGGGATATCTAGCTCGCTATATATTATTTATTACCGCTGCTGCGAGAGAGTGCGTGACCGTCCCGTGACCCGATCCGGGCACGAAAGAGAGCCGACCACCCTAGCTCATTGCCGGTTTCTCAACCGCGCACGTCCGACGCTTCCCTCGCTAAGGGACAATCACGAGCTTGTCGTGTCCGTGGTCCATCCCGCATCAATTTGGTATCAGAGCGAGTTTGAGTCTAGGGTGTCTAAAATCAAAACATTTACGTCTAGTCATCGTCTAAGTCGGTCTAGGTTGCATTTCATCCCAATAACCCGGTATATAAAAAGGTGTTGTCCTAACGTTAGGCTACGCCTATCAAGAAGGCCGCACACTTGCGCGAGTGATCTTCGGATCGATTAACTCCGCCACGTACCGAGTCTTGGTGTCTTGTCCTTAGTGTGCATGCATCCCAAACCGTGCATAGTCGGTCTAGTGTCTTGTCTAAATGGCCTTGCATATCCATTCCTAGGGATCCATTCCCATCTTTTCGGCACCAATGGCCAACCCATGTCGACCCGTCCAAGGTGATAGGTCCGTGTCCGAGTACATCCGGGACTATGATAAGTACCGGTTGGAATATGGCTTGGGAGAGGAGAGCACCACGACCGCATTTCAGTTCCGGAGAGGTTTGCGGCTTTATTTTCGAATCCAATGTCTTGTTCGCGATGCATTCTCTCTGGCGTAGTCCTATAAGGTCGCTCTGGAGGTCGAGCCATTGAGTCTCGATTTAATGATGACCTACAATGAGCCGATGCTGCCCTGGCTACCCTTCGGCAAGCATCTACCTCCCACCCAAGTCCCGAGCCGATCGGACTACCTACGCCATTGCCTTCACCACCCGTGAGTGCTCCGTTACCACCCTTACCTTCCGATCCACATTCGGAACCATCATGCTTGGAGCCACCTCACCCCGAGCCACCCGTGTTTCTAACGGGTACGCTATACATGGCCAAGCCACTTCTTAGTTGGCTCAAGGATGGCTTGGTCCCACGTCCTTACCCTTCTATGGACCCCACCTTACCTATAGTACCCGTCAACTCCTTCCACACGACCTTTTGGTCTAGTCACCATATTGATACATTGGATGACCTTATTAATGGATTAGACATGCAATGGAAGTTGACACATTCCTTGGCCCGAGGCTTCGACCAACCCACTAGTCGTAGCCTCACCCATCCGGCCTTAGGGTCCATTACCTCCGTGTGCACCGTGGCTTGTATCACCACGGAGGTTCTCTTATTCCTCCCCATGTCGGCCGAACCCGACTTCATACCCTTTCGCCCGAGAGAGGAACCATACATCCTACACATGATCATCATCCCACCTACAATGCATGAAGTTGACTATCCACACCTTCGAGACTTCTACGTCGGGGACCGTGACTTGTGGGAACCCACCACAAGGGGTCATACCTTCTTTGATCCCTTTGACCCATTCCCTAGTGGACCCTTAGACCCTCCATATATACTTCCTTTCTTCGAGGGAGTCCACTACCACACCCCTACCCCACGGGCCGGGTCATCTACCTTCACCAAGCCTATTTTTGATACACCCACATCCGGTTCTTCTAGCCCTCTCAAGTCTCCCAAATCCAAAGGGCCGTCCATGCGTGACTGGGCCATACTTGGACGTTTAGATGTTCCCCATGCCACCCATCTCCGGTTACATAACATGCATGCATGGCACACATTCGGGTGTCCTGATCCGCCGTCACCCATGTACGGGTCGGACTAACAATAGCTTTGTCTAGAGTCATGCATGAGTCCGTTTCTTGTTTGTGCGGTTTGCATACGTATTGATGTGAAACAACCACTCGGACCTAGAATTGCAAGCAACACAACGATTTTGGCAACGTGACACAAGCGGATTCACTTGCGTTGGCACACTCGGGTCCGTAGGAGGACCAGCGATGGCGGTGAGGGTCCGAGGTTGGACCTCAATGTTCCAAGGGTATGGCCACCTAAGGATGGACCCCAATAGGCCAGGGATGCCCCAATTCCGTGGGTGGCCAGCACGCCAAGGACGTGGGATGTAGTGGTTCTCTCTCAACTCGCTCCGCGGTGGCACTCAAATCGATGATATTTTGAGATCGGGCGCTCACTCACCGACCGACGGCACTAAGCAGCAATACTAAACAAGCAAAGCAATTCCAGTAGAGTATGGAAACCCGAGGCTCACCTGATCGGTGTGAAGACACCGATCCCGGTCGGAGACGAGGGCGAGCGGGAAGTGTGGAATCCCCGCACACTGCGCCGATGAAGCTTGACCTGTTTAAAGATTACAATCACTACACCTCACACAGGAGGGTGGACTTGGGGTGGGAATTTTTGTATTACAAGTCAAACACTACCTCCGCACAGGGAGGGGCGCTAAGCCGGCCAGGCGGGGAGGGGAGATAAGCTCGATCGCGCCGACGGAGCACCCGGCCGAATCTGCCCGGGTCTGGGACAGCAAGACAGGGGGTCGATGTAGTCACCGCTGTGAGCTCTCCTGGACTCAGAACTTGATGAGACTTACACCAAAATGTCGCTGACGTACTCAGGTACGACTGTGATTTTTAGTGGGCGGTCCCAAGGTCATCGCCGGCGGGGACGGGCTCTGTAACAGGTCCCTTGCGTGCAGAAGCAGACTGTTTCCAGGGACAGCAGCGGATGGCCAAAGTCACCACGGCAGCTCCTGAAGTTCGAATGAGGCAGGACCAAGTCGAGGACATCCATGGATGAGTCATCTTCGAGCAGCAACCAAGAACAGCACCATAGGATGTCAGGGCGGTGAGGAGGAGTCCGTTGAGTGAGGCACTGTCGGGGCAGGACCTAAACGAACTGTCTGCGCGCCCGAGAGAGAAAAAATGGGAAAGGCACTTCCTAATGCCGAAAGGGATGCCGCTTGTTGGTGGTGGTGGAAGACTAGTGGTTGCAGCTCTCGGCCAACTGGCGCCTCCAGAAGTTGAAGGGTGTGGCCGTGGTGGAGGTTTGAAAAGGGTGGCAGAATCTGGCCGCAGCAACTACCTGATATGAACAGTGACTTGCAGAAGCTATCCTGGACGCTCCCGAGCTTTGAATCACGAGCTGATAGAATTTCTGGAACCTTTGTCGAGCCCTCTTCACAGAAAAACTGGTGGGGCAGTCGTCTGATGTCGGTGAGGATGGGAGACTCAGGAGAGTGGAGGTAGGTCGCTACAGATTGTGGGAGGCAGGCCCGACCAACCGAGGGAGGAAAACGAGAACTCCGGCCTCTGAACACCGAACGCAGTTCCGCTTCTTGATCCTGGTAGAGGACTGGAGGAAGAAGAGCTTTTCAGAAGGGCTCATAGTATGAATCTTCCTTCGTTTGTCGTGGTACAGCTTCAAGTCGGGTTCTGGTACTCTGCAGGGGGAGATCTGCGCAGCCGAGGGAGAACGGGCACCACAAACTGTAGCGACGTCGGAATGGGATGATTCCACCTCGCCTGCGAAGTTGACTTGGAGATCTTTCCGACGATGTAGGCCACGCCCCCAGGAGCTCCGAGATGAGGTCGTGGGCGATGCTGCAACAGGGGGGGCGGTTCTGCAGAACTGCAGCTGCTCACTAGTATATAGAAAATGGGGTAGATGGGGTGGGAGATGGGGTGGATGTGTGTGGGAGGCGACCCCGGGCTGTGTGGGGGTCTGGTATAGGGTGATCTAAGGTGTGGGATGGGAAGAATGAGGGCTGGAAGATGGTCTAGCAGGTGGAGGAAGGGGGAGCTACGAATTTGGGTTGGGATAGAGAGAGAGAGGGAGATCTCTCTCCTTTGGTTTGAATGAGAGGTTAATGGGGTTTAATGTTGCTTTGGGAAGGGGAAGGGTTGTGTTGGGGAGAGGAAGGGGTGCTTGGGAGAAGGGATTCTCCCTTGGGAAAATGAAAGGTTGTATGGGGAAGGGGAAATGTTGCTTGGGAGGAGGGAGAGGTGCCTAGGAGAAAGGGATTCCACCTAGGGGTTGGAGGGGACTTAAATGGGAGGTATGGGGAAGGGGGAGGGGTCTTAATTAGAGGTGAATAGGGAGGAGAGAGAGTGAATTTCGAATTTGGGGTGGGGAGGAGAGAGAATGGGGTTCGCCCCCTTTAGAGAGAGAGAGATAGAAGTAGAGAGAGAGAGAGCTAGAGAGAGGGGGGGCACAATTCTTGTGGCAAGTTTTTTTACTCAAATATTCATTAGCTTACAACTGAGGGATTGGGGTCCTATTTATAGGAAACCCACTTTTACATATAAGACCCTGACTTTTAACATACTAACAGATAACCAAGGAAGGGGGGGTGCACCCATGGGCCTAGCCCAAAGAAATAGGCCCAATAGCAAGCACCATAGCCTAATAAGACTCGAACTTAGGGAAATGACTTAATAACCTAGGTACAAGACTCAAATAAAAGGAAAATTACATGAGTAGAAAATGAAAATTACATCATAGGACTCGAAATAACGTGGTGAACAAGATGTAGCTCAGGCGGCGAGTATCGGGATCCTCGATCATATGAAATTGCTGGTGATGTCCTCATCATACCCTCGGGGTGCGGAAAACTCGACTCTGTCGAGTATGGGCCCACCGGGGAAGTGGTCCTCTCCAGAAACTCAGAGTGAGCCTCAACTTCCAAACTCAACCCTGCGTCCGCAACCAGGGGACGGTCCCTCATCCTCTCGAGGTGGCTCAGGCGCACCCTCTTGCTGGTGATGGGACCCTGCTTGCCTAGTATTGCCTTCGTGTGCACACGTCGGACTCTCAGGCCATTTTTTGGTGGCTCTCCGAGGGTGTCCCTCTCAAAGGAAGATAAAGGCTCGAGGCACTCACTAGGATCCACTGCGGTGCCCATATAGGGTGCCGGATCCGCCATGTGGATAATGGGGTGAATCCCAAAACCCATTAGTAAGTCCAACCCGATGGCCGGGTTGCCAAAATCACTTGGAACTTGGGAAGGTCCAAGTCCACGTGCCCTCGAATTGGAGGTGACCCTAGGGTAGAGCCACTCCAATGCCATCATCACCAGATTGCCTACTTGGAATTCCAAGTGGCGCTCGCAAGCTTTTGCCCGCTCTTTGTGAACCTCACCGCTCATTGTTAGATGCTTGCATGAATGTGTATGCCATGTACTATGATGCGGTGTGGGTGTGAAAAGCTTGGTGTGTAAAGGTGGACCGGGGCAACCGTAAATTGACCTATCATGTTGTGATGTCATGTGGACCTTGATGCACTTAGGTGGACCGGGGCAGCCACAAATGGCCCTATCATGCCTGAGGTGGATGAAGAGTGGGGGAGGACCAGCATGTCCAAATGTGGCTCTATCAGGTATGGGTGCAATGAATGCCGGAGGACCTGGACTTCCATGTAGACTCCTATCATGCATAAGATGGATGATGAATGGGGGTGGACCTACATATCCAAATGTGAACCTGTCATGCACCCTAGTGTGTATGAGACACAAATGAGATGACTAGCCCTACCAGGTGGGGCAAAATATTGTGGCACATGCATTACAATCCAGATGGTCCCATCTTTAGGTGGGGGTGGATTTGGGGGTTTCCACTCATAGGGGTCGAAGGGGTCCAAGAAGGTGGACATTTTGGGATAGATCACTTCCTCATTTCCTAGGTGAACGTCACCCTCGGTCATGGCTCTCATAGTGTGAACTAAGTAGTGGAATGGGTGGGTTGGGTTCAACATGGTGGGTGAGGGTAGGAGGGAGTGGGTGGTGGGTAAGGCGGCTAGGTCCCATGGGTTCAATGTCTTCCATAGGGAGGGATTAAAGGGGTCATGGAGTGTATTACCAAGGAAGGGGTATTCTATCTTCTCAAGGTATTCAAATGATGGTGAGTTCTCCTCTTCAAATGAAGTAATTGAACCGAAATCCTTGGCGGGTTGGTTGGCCATGAATGGAGGGCTTGGCATCTACCCGAAATAAGTAACTCTAATTCGCGGATAGCATCGGGCTCTTCGGGTGTTGGGAGGAATAAAAGAAGGTCGCTAGTGTAGCAACCCACAGTGTATATCGAGGAGATGGACCCGACACATAGGTGTAGGTGGTCAAGGCTCCTAGGTTGGTCGGCTACAGTGGTCAACATGCTAGTTAACTCCATTTGCCAAGATAGACTCTTAAGAAAATCCCCTAATATTTTCACTTGATAGGATGATTGGATTGTGGTGTGATAGGTGGGTAAGGGTACTATAGGGAGGTTTTGTTCCATAGGAGGGAAAACATGGGCCATGAGATCTCTAAATGGGTTCTCCTTTAGCCAACGTGAAAGGGGTTCTCCTAAGATGAGCTCGGCCCCTACTAGGGAGGGTGGTGTAAGGTGAAGTCCACCATGTGAAGTTTCTTCTTTTTCCTGGACATGGGTGATCTCTATGGCGGGGGTTGGGTCCAGAGTATTCACCACTATGGGGTAGGGTATGGGGATCATGGTTTCCTCTACCAAGGAGGTGAGTAAGTCCATTGTTTGTGGGGTGTTGATGACTGGCATATGGCTCTTTTGGGGTGGTGGGTAATGGGGGACTTGGGATAGGATGGGGAGGGGTAGAAGTGGAGGCCTAGGTTGGGCATCTTGTAACTCATGGGGGAGGGTGCACCCCATTTGGCTCAATGGGTCTTCTTTGGGTAGGACTGAGTTCTCTTGACCTAACTCTTGACATTGGGCTTCATATTCTTCCTCCCAATCTAGGGGAGCCTCATGGATTTCAATCACATTCTCCAGTTCCCTTTGGATAGGGGTAAGTATTTCTTCAGTTAGAGTGTTGGACATCTCTCGTGAAGGGCATTGATAGATGAAGTGTCCAAAGCCTCTACATTTAGAGCATTGTTGTCTACTTTCCTGAGTGGTCTCACCCACACTTGGTCCATTGGAACTCCCTTCTTGCCGGGGCATGCTTTGACTAGGGGTGACTCTTGTCGAAGGAGGGGTGGGAGGAAGATTAGTGGGCCGGAATGGGATACTCCTATGCCCGTAATGTTGGGGACTCTCATAGTCATCATAGGGATCATAGTCTAACCTTTTCCTATCAAACTCATCCCGAGGTGACCAAGCTCTAGGGCCGTGGTTCCCTTTTGCCTCAATCTGAGGTCGGAGTTTCCCGGGAGAGAAAGGAGAAGTGGGAGTGCTCCTCGGGTTATGGCTCTCAAGGTAGGAGTGGGAAGGTCGGGGAGCGTAGATCTTCCTAAGCTCAATCTTCATATCTTTCCATTAGTCTATGGGTTCTTGCCTCCAAATCCTTCTTAAGCTCACTATGCGTTCCCACTCCTTCTTGGCTTGTCCCCGAAGCCACCCTGTGGCCCTGCGGCCCTGCGGACTCTAGCGTGTCCATAGACCCTAGTCCTATCAAAGTGTTTATCCATGGTAGCCTCCCACTTTAGGTAGGAATTAGGACTAGATCCATCAAAACTAAGGTCTCCTTCTAGGATGATGTCCATGAGGAGGGGTCAATCGGACTCTTGTGGACGGCCGTGTTGAGGGGACTTAACCAATGTGGAGTGTACATGATGATGCACTGGGTGGCCCGAAAATGACTCTAAATGCGAATGCACCCTCGGACCAACTTGTAGAGAGACAAGTTGTGAACTTGCTCTGATACCATTTGATGTGAAACAACCCCTCGGACCTAGAATTGCAAGCAACACAACGATTTTGGCAACGTGACACAAGCGGATTCACTCGCATTGGCACACTCGGGTCCGTAGGAGGACCAGCGATGGCGGTGAGGGTCCGAGGTTGGACCTCAATGTTCCAAGGGTATGGCCACCTAAGGATGGACCCCAATGGGCCAGGGATGCCCCAATTCCGTGGGCGGCCAGCACGCCAAGGGCGTGGGATGTAGTGGTTCTCTCTCAACTCGCTCCGCGGTGGCACTCAAATCGATGATATTTTGAGATCGGGCGCTCACTCACCGACCGACGGCACTAAGCAGCAATACTAAACAAGCAAAGCAATTCTAGTAGAGTATGGAAACCCGAGGCTCACCTGATCGGTGTGAAGACACCGATCCCGGTCGGAGACGAGGGCGAGCGGGGAAGTGTGGAATCCCCGCACAATGCGCCGATGAAGCTTGACCTGTTTAAAGATTACAATCACTACACCTCACACAGGAGGGTGGACTTGGGGTGGGGATTTTTGTATTACAAGTCAAACACTACCTCTACACAGGGAGGGGCGCTAAGCCGGCCAGGCGGGGAGGGGAGATAAGCTCGATCGCGCCGACGGAGCACCCGGCCGAATCTGCCCGGGTCTGGGACAGCAAGACAGGGGGTCGATGTAGTCACCGCTGTGAGCTCTCCTGGACTCAGAACTTGATAAGACTTGCACCAAAATGTCGCTGACGTACTCAGGTACGACTGTGATTTTTAGTGGGTGGTCGCGAGGTCATCGCCGGCAGGGACGGGCTCTGTAACAGGTCCCTTGCGTGCAGAAGCAGATTGTTCCCAGGGACAGCAGCAGATGGCTGAAGTCACCACGGCAGCTCCTGAAGTCCGAATGAGGCGGGACCAAGTCGAGGACGTCCGTGGATGCGTCATCTTCAAGCAGCAACCAAGAACAGCACCATAGGATGTCAGGGCGGTGAGGAGGAGTCCGTTGAGTGAGGCACTATCGGGGCAGGACCTAAACGAACTGTCTGCGCGCCCGGGAGAGAAAAAATGGGAA
This sequence comes from Amorphophallus konjac, assembly GCA_022559845.1. Taxonomy (NCBI): domain Eukaryota; kingdom Viridiplantae; phylum Streptophyta; class Magnoliopsida; order Alismatales; family Araceae; genus Amorphophallus; species Amorphophallus konjac. Next base: position 103,780,845 of record CM040122.1, read on the forward strand.
AGGCACTTCCTAATGCCGAACGGGATTCCGCTTGTTGGTGGTGGTGGAAGACTAGTGGTTGCAGCTCTCAGCCAAGTGGCGCCTCCAGAAGTTGAAGGGTGTGGCCGTGGTGGAGGTTTGAACAGGGTGGCAGAATCTGGCCACAGCAACTACCTGATATGAACAGTGACTTGCAGAAGCTATCCTGGACGTTCCCGAGCTCTGAATCATGAGCCACCAGAATTTCTGGAACCGTTGTCGAGCCCTCTTCGTAGCAAAACTGGCGGGGTAGTCGTCTGATGTCGGTGAGGATGGGAGACTCAGGAGAGTGGAGGTAGGTCGCTGCAGATTATGGGAGGCAAGCCCGACCAACCGAGGGAGGAAAACGAGAACTCTGGCCTCCGGATGCCGAACGCAGTTCCGCTTCTTGATCCTGGTAGAGGACTGGAGGAAGAAGAGCTTTTTAGAAGGGCTCATAGTCTGAATCTTCCTTCGTTTGTCGTGGTACAGCTTCAAGTCGGGTTCTGGTACTCTGCAGGGGGAGATCTGCGCAGCCGAGGGAGAACGGGCACCACGAACTGTAGCGACGTCGGAATGGGATGATTCTACCTCGCCTGCGAAGTTGACTTGGAGATCTTTCCGAAGATGTAGGCCACGCCCCCAGGGGCTCCGGGATGAGGTCATGGGCGACGCTGCAACAGGGGGGGGCGGCTCTGCAGAACTGCAGCTGCTCACTAGTATATAGAAAATGGGGTAGATGGGGTGGGAGATGGGGTGGATGTGTGTGGGGGGCGACCCCGGGCTGTGTGGGGGTCTGGTATAGGGTGATCTAAGGTGTGGGAGGGGAAGAATGGGGGCTGGAAGATGGTCTAGCAGGTGGAGGAAGGGGGAGCTGCGAATTTGGGTTGGGATAGAGAGAGAGAGGGAGATCTCTCTCCTTTGGTTTGAATGAGAGGTTAATGGGGTTTAATGTTGCTTTGGGAAGGGGAAGGGTTGTGTTGGGGAGAGGAAGGGGTGCTTGGGAGAAGAGATTCTCCCTTGGGAAAATGAAAGGTTGTATGGGGAAGGGGAAATGTTGCTTGGGAGGAGGGAGAGGTGCCTAGGAGAAAGGGATTCCACCTAGGGGTTGGAGGGGACTTAAATGGGAGGTATGGGGAAGGGGGAGGGGTCTTAATTAGAGGTGAATAGGGAGGAGAGAGAGTGAATTTCGAATTTGGGGTGGGGAGGAGAGAGAATGGGGTTCGCCCCCTTTAGAGAGAGAGAGAGAAGTAGATAGAGAGAGAGCTAGAGAGAGGGGGGGCACAATTCTTGTGGCAAGTTTTTTTACTCAAATATTCATTAGCTTACAACTGAGGGATTGGGGTCCTATTTATAGGAAACCCACTTTTACATATAAGACCCTGACTTTTAACATACTAATAGATAACCAAGGAAGGGGGGGTGCACCCATGGGCCTAGCCCAAAGAAATAGGCCCAATAGCAAGCACCATAGCCTAATAAGACTCGAACTTAGGGAAATGACTTAATAACCTAGGTACAAGACTCAAATAAAAGGAAAATTACATGAGTGGAAAATGAAAATTACATCATAGGACTCGAAATAACGTGGTGAACAAGATGTAGCTCAGGCGGCGAGTATCGGGATCCTCGATCATATGAAATTGCTGGTGATGTTCTCATCACGTATGTTAGTGCATGGTGAGTCTGCATGTGTCTTGTGCAAACTCGTTGTCGATCTCTTATGAGTAAGAGGCGAGTGGACTCGCTCGATGAGTATGAGATCGGTTCTATATCTATACCCGGATCTAGTCACCTACAGGGACCCAGTGGTGATTCCTAGTGAGTCTTCGAGCCGTCTCCTCCCCTTTGAGAGTGCCCCACCCGGAGTGTCCACCTCTAGCCCGTAGCGGCTTGTGCATATCGAGTATATATGGAATGAGCAGGTGACGATCACTTGGAGTGGAGCATACCCACGTTACTTGGCACGGTGACGGATCCGTCGGAGTACTCGAGCATCCATAGCCCTACTCGACGGGGTCGAGTTCCTCCCACCCGAGGAGAATTGATGGGGACATCAAAGCAAGACCGTCCACATTTTTTTTGCATTTATGTCCTTTTATATTTGTATGTATACCCTTGGGTTATATGGGTACGTAATTGTAAGTCTTAGTGGGTTTATATGTAAAATTCCAGTAGGCCCAAGCAAGAGGGCCCACAGCCCTTTCCCATTGGTCCACCTAGGCCATGTGGGGCTGGTCAAACCATCCTAGGTGGCCATCTAGAAGGTTTGAATGTCAATTGACCACATGGGAGACAAGTGGATTAAAAATTCAAAGGTAGGCTACCTACCTCACCTACCTTGTCCCCCCATTAGAAATAATTAGGAATTTCATTTTTTTTATTTTATTTGGATCAAATATGAAGTCCCTTAAATGCCCCTCCAGATCCTTGATCTAAGGGTATTCATGGCCTTTTTTCATTTATTATATAAGTCATGTATTTCTATTATTCTAGAATTAATGAAATAAGAAAAAGCATTGTGCAAGAGCCCCCCTTGAGTGAATTTCGACCTCCCCTCTCTCTCCCTCAGGTTTCTTCATCCCCAACCCCAATTCTAGAGTGATATCTCCTCCCCCTCAATCTCTGAGTTCATCGGTGCCGCCGTCGCCGCCGTTCGTGCCGCCATCGCGCCGCCGCAAAGCCGTCTTCGGTGTTTTGTCCATCCAGGACAGAGGCAACTTCCCCGAATTTCTGCTCCCACCTCCCACCTCCTCTGGAGCTGATATTTTCAGTAGTGGTTTACCTCTCGAAACCTTATCTTCAAAAAAAATTTCAAGTCATATTTCTTTCATTTGGTATTTTTCCATTTTCGTTCAAACTGTCATTCTAGTTCTACCGCATCTCTGTCTACAGTGATAGTTTCCCTGAGTTTTCCATTTCCCGACCACCTTTTGATTTTTTTTTTGGAGCCCCCAATTTTACGAAGAGTTCTGTCCACCCTCCTCTACCTCTCCAAATTTTCATGGAATTTAGAAAGTTCGTTCATATTTTTAGAAATTCTTGCCCCAACTCATCTACAGTTATGTCTGCATCAGTCCAGATCAGACCACAGTCCAGTGTAAACTTTCTAGAAAATCCAGGCGACCATATGTTACAGATATAAAAATAGTCCTGGTTTCCTCTTTGGATTTCCTACAACTTTTCTGAAGAACCAAACTTCAGATTCAGACGTCTACCTCGCGGTCAAAGGCAATCCACAGGAAAGTTCCCTATTGATCTGAGGGTTCCGGTACTGTAAAATAGTAGCTTCAAAAATAGTTAAGGCCCAGATTCGTGAAGATCCAGCATCTCTTTCCAGTCCTATCTTGAAGGATTTCGAAGCAGCTTTCCAACGGCGCCAGTTTCGTCACATTCTGACATCGGTGCTGGTCGCAGCGAGCGATTTCGTCGGGTCGCGCGCTGAAAAATAGAAACAACAGATCCGTGGCCGGCTTTTCCGACTGGTGCCGATCGGAGTCGCCCGGCCTCCAGCCGGTGAACCAGCACTCCCCCATCCTTGGGAGCACCCCTCCAAGTTTCCCCACCGTAGTGGTGCCGCCCAGGCCCCACACGGTCCCTCCGGAAAGCATGTGGGCCCCACAGTCACGAGTTCGGGTGCTGCCGAAGCTACGCGAGAAGCCGCCCGTCAACCCGAAATCGGTCCTCCCGGGCACCATTGTGTCTCCCTTTACCTCCCTGCGTGGAGTGGGCCATAAATTCATTGCTGTAATATTTGTGTACTAATTGTCCCGGGAGTACGAGTTTCGGCCGGGTCCTTCTTCCCCACGCCGGGAGCGTGGAGGTATCGTATTCGCTCCCTGACTCGGCATTTGCTTTACTCATATATACTTGTTTATGCCGCTGCTAGAGAGCATGTGTAGGGATATCTAGCTCGCTATATATTATTTATTACCGCTGCTGCGAGAGAGTGTGTGACCATCCCGAGACCCGATCCGGGCACGAAAGAGAGCCGACCACCCTAGCTCATTGCCGATTTCTCAACCGCGCACGTCCGACGCTTCCCTCGCTAAGGGACAATCGCGAGCTTGTCGTGTCCGTGGTCCGTCCCACATCACTGTGTCTTCTCGAATAGGGTGCTCCTCAGCCGTATAGAATAAGCGGCTGGGTCCCTCTGCCTGTGACACCTCCCAAGTTTTGAAAGGCTCGACAGTGGAGTCATCGAGGCCGAGAATCGGCTTGGTGAGGCCGTCCGGGACTCCAATGTAGTTGTGCTGCCGACCGACCTGCGCTTCATTAGCTTCAGGGTATAATGTTGGGGGTGTTATTCTGCCCACATCCCCGGATGCTGTGATATGAGAGACCACCATGGGCTTGACATATCCGCGCGGTGGTGGTGGGTACCAATTGTCGCCGGATGCGCCTCTCGATGCCCCCGCGGGGGTCTTAGCTTTAGAGGTCTTCTGAGAAGGCTTCGCATATAGGTTGGCGTCCGCCAAGTGACATTCAAATATCTCAAACGGGTGGGGGTCAGCAAATATTCTCTCCTCCTTCCATTGAAGATTGTATTTGATACATTGGTGAAGCGTAGAGGGCACCACCATATTTTCATGTTGCCATGGGCGGCCGAGCAACGCTTTGTACGAGGTGCGGGAGTCGATGACATGGAACTGCACCGTCGTAGTAAAATCCGCTAGGGTAAGGGTGAATTCTACCACCCCCATCGACACTTCACATTTTTGATTGAAGCCGGTGATACGCATATCTCTGACTTTCTCGAGATGCACGTTGAAGTGGTGCCTCTCGTATATTCTATAGGGCAGGATGTTGACCGCTGCACCAGGGTCAACCAGAATCCTGTTCAGCTCCCTTCCATTCAGGTGCCCCTTCATATATAGCGGCCTGTTGTGGCTGATGGTCGGTAGCAGCATGTCCTCTGGAGTGAAAGTCATGCTAGCTTCCGGCATTGCTTCAGCCAGCCAGGTCTCAAAATGGGCAGGCGTCTGCAGAGTAGTGATGATCGCCTGTCGAGTCTCTTCACTCAAAGAGAGGATCTCCCAGATGGTAAATCGAGCAGGGAGCTTCTTGAGTACCTTCATTATTCGACTCCCAGCTCAGACATTGGAGAGCTTCATCTCTTCAGCCCACCTGGGATTGGGAGAGTCCCGAGTTGCGGTCCCTGACGGGCCTGCTTCCTCTGCCTCAGACTCGGCGCCTTTCTGGTTAGCACCGGATCCTTGATGTTCTTCATTAGCTACTGCGGGGCAAGCTCCATCTATATTTGGAGCTTCGGCAGATTGAGCTGGTTGCGGGTGAACATTCTTGGGTGCAGGGTTAGCCTCCTGGGAAGGTTGCTTCCCCTTAGACATCTCCATGAATTCAAGAAATGAAGGGACCACCTTGCCCCCACTCTTGTTATATAGGCCTGGCGGAGGAGGGATCTGAGCTCCCTTGATCTCTGGCAGAGGTGTTTTGTAGGGTTGCTCTCCCCTGAACATGATGTTGTGGTTGGGTGGTGGCTGGCGCCCCCATTTCCGGCCTGACGGGTTGCATGTGTAGTAGTTGCGGCTTCAACCCGACCTCCCCCAAGAAGGGGTGTGAAGCAAATTTCTTCTTCTTCCTCCTCTCCGGGTAGGCTGAAGAGTGCTGATAGAGTATTGTAGGAGACAACCTGCACTTTATCGGCCTTAGCGGCCCTTCTCTTCTTCTTTCGTTCTTCTTCTTCTTTGCTTCAGCAGACGCCTGCCCCCAGAACAGACTGCCCTCCTTATCGGATGCTGCATCAGCTTCCTCCTTCTGCTCGAGTGAGAGCTGCTCCAGCTCTTGCCATGGGGACATGGTCCCGCACCAGCAAGGGCTTCAATTCGGGCTGCACATACTCATCTAGCCCTTCAATGAGGTTTTACAGTCGGGAGATCCCAGGACTGGTTTCCTTGACCACCGGCAGCGGAGTTTGCCTCCTCCGATTGTGTGTAGGTATCTTGATTGTTGCAGGTGGAGTGATCCACACGGGTGCTGCCACCGGCGGAGCAGGTCGGGGTGTAACACCACGGATATGTGCCCCCACTTTCGGGCGGGGTGCTTTCGTCCTTTTGTGCTTCGCAGGGATCTGTTGCCATCACTGCTGTTCCTTCGTGGGCTCCAAGAAATGAGTTTCATAAGTGCTCTGCGTACTTACTTCAGAGATCTCCTCGGGCAGTGCCTGGTATAGAAAGATCATGTTGACTCCTGCCCTCCTCCGAGGGGCTTCATGCGGTTGAGGAGGGTCCACTTTGTACTCTACCAACTCGATTTCATTTTTCTTCACCATTCCTTCGATGATGTCCTTGAAAACATAGCAGTCTTCGATTGGATGCCCCAGCATCTGGTGATAAGGGCAGAATCTTGGGCTGTCTCTTCTCTTTAGGTCCTTCGGCCTCTTTGGCTCTGGCAGAGTGACCAGGCCATATTCTATTACCCAATCGAACAGAATCCGGGTCTTGTCCTTCAGAAATGAGTAGGCTTTCTTCATCTTGTCTCACAGCGAGGGACCTTCCTTGCCATCTAGGGCTTCTGCAGGCTGTGGGGCGACCACTTTCTTACCTTCATCTTTCCGTTGTTCGAACGCCTTGATGTCAAGAGCGTTCGCTTCTTTAGGCGACGAGCGTCGCTCCACTGCCTTGCCCTTCTGGGTTGTGCTGGCAGTTGATGTAGGGACAGGTCTGGCCAGAAAGGCTTCCACCTCGACCACGGCATTGTTCAATCGGTCAAACGACCGTATTTCCATTCCGATCATCTTTTCTAGAACCTCCCTCCTGAGGTTCTGTTTGCATATTTGTATAGCGTCCTCCTGATGCGGGGGCCGCTTGCACCTCATTCCGAGGTTCCTCCACCTCTTAATATAATCGAGGGCTGTCTCATCGGCCCTTTACTTTGTTGAGTAGAGTTCGGCTACTGTGACCTCCCTCTCTGTAACATGGAATCTCTCCCTGAACTTCCTCTGCATATCCGGCCAGTCGCTGATCGACCCGGCCGGGAGGCTGGAGTACCATTCAAATGCGAGCCCCGTCAGCGAGGACCCAAAAAATTTTAGCAGGTATGACTCATCAGCAGACAAATCACCCATGATAGTCATGTAATATGCAATATGATCTTTCGTGGATCCCTTCCCGTTGAACTTGTCGAACTTAGGCGGCTTGTTGACCCCCGGGGGAAGCCGCTTGGCAGCATGGTAATAAGTATGTATTTTTCCATCTTAATTCATGTCATTTATAATTTTTATGAGCTTTAATAATAAGAAATATGCACTTATCACACTTACTTTTAATTTATAGTAAAATAGTTAATTTTCTTGAATTAGATGATTTTAATAAAGATATTTTCTTATTTAACAAGCACTCAAAACAATAAAAATAAAAAAAAGAAAATATAATGTATGATGAATTGGGCCAAATGCCCAAGGATTTGTTCAATAAGAAAAAAATAAAAAAAATAAAAAAAATAAATTTATTTGATATTTTTAAAGGCCTTAATAAGCTATATACATAATATATACATATACACACATATATATATATATCTATATATATTATGAAAATAAAAAAAATAAAAATAAAAAAAAATATTTTGTACTTGTGCAAAAAGAAAGAAAAAAAATAGAAAAAAAATAAATTTATATGCTATTTTTTGGGATTTTTCTAAGCTATATATAAGATATATATCAATATTTATATTATATATATATATATGCAGGGCGGCACACTGGGCGGCGGCGCACGCGGCAAGGCGAGCCGGCCCACGGACGCGCAGAAGAAGAGGTCGGCCGCCCGGGCGCACCGCGCCCACGCGGCCACGCGGCACGCGGGCGGCCGGGCGGCACACACGCGGCCCACGCAGGCCGCGTCTCACGCGGTGGGCGGCCGAGCTGCGCACGCGCCGGGGAAGAGAGAGAAAGGGAAAGACTGAGAGAGGAAGAAGGAAAAGAGGCTAAAAAAATGCCAGAAAAATTGAAAAAAATTAGAAAAAAATGTCCAAGTGTGCAACATATGTTGGCACACAATATTGGGTCAAAAATAGCAGCAATTGGTTGTTCACATTGGCAAAGAATGTTCACATTTGGTAATGAGTTATGTGTACCCCATATAAAGGGATTCAATTGCAATGAAAGGGGGGTTGTTAAGGAAGAGGTTAGCTAGGAGTAGTAAGCTATGTATTGATCAAATTTGTAAGTGTTCTTGAAGTTCTTCCTTTGTGACTTTGGTAGGGATAGATTTTGAGAGCTTTATGTTTAAGTTTTAAAGTTTGTGTTAAGTTTGTATTGAATACTTTCATTGTACTCTTAGCCATTTTTGACTTTTCATAATCAATTTACAAGCTTGTGTGATCCTTATTTCAATTTCTTGTCTTCATGAAAGTTGTTCATATTTGAATATTCTTCAACTTCTCTTTCTATTATTTCTTCCAATTCCTTCTAGGTTGAAGGTTATTTCTAACTTTCGTAAGTGCTGTGTTATGTGATTACTGTTCATCCGTGGTGATACCTTCTGCTATTTCTTACTTTTGAAATCTTTCCAATCATATTTTTACTCTGCGTTCTTCATGAAAGTTGTTCCTTACGTGTAGAGCTAAGTTTTCGTCTTCTACCACATCTCCAAATTCTGCTTAATTTTTGTGTTAGAATTAATTTTTCACTGTTCTGATTTTTGCCATGTTACTGTTCATCCAAACTAATAGGTCTTGATTATTCAAGTTTTTCACTATCTTTCTCTCATTTTCTATTTCTGTGTTCTTCATCAAAGTTCTTCATATTTTTATTCTCTACAACTTTCATTTAGTATATTTTTTTAATTCCTTCTAGATTTTAAGTTATTTTATTTCTTCCAACCCTCTATTTCAATAGAATTCTGTTGTATTTTCAAATTGTGTTCGTTTTGATTTTTATCCAAACCTTCTCTTCACGGTTTCTTCACACACACCCAAAGCGGTAGTCTTCTTTCAATCATCTCTAGACGTCGACTTCCAAGGCGGAGCGATCTTCATCCAAGGCTCGACGTGGAAACGACGGCATTCTTCATCAAATTGGCTAAATTTCCTTAACTTATCTCTTGTTATTTAGAATTGTAATTTCATTTCAATTGCATTCTTTCACTTTCAAAGAAATCAAAATTCATCTATGCCAAGTTTTGAAACTCTCATCTTTTCACCTATTCCAATTTCTCTTCTTCACCCATCTCATATTCTTTAATTAAAGTTTTCAAAGTTGTAATTTAATTCCATGTCATTTTAATCACACTCAAAAGATACAAACAATTGGTTTTCTAAAACATAAGGGTATTTTCCAACTCATGCTTAATTGAAAATATTCTTTCCCCGTGAGATCGACCCGTATTTACCACTTTACTCGTATTTTCAAAATCATCTAAGTGAGTGAGTGCGGTTGTATAAATTTTAAAATTTGTGTGACACGGCATTTTTAAACGACGGGTGTCGAGTGCATCAAATTTTTGGCGCTGTTACCGAGGAATGAAATTTTAGCATGTTGGGATATTCTTATGTTTGATGTATATATCTGTATATTAATTTTTCTATTTTTATTTTATAGGAAAAAGAAAACAAATCAGAAAATCAAAAAAAGAGAAAATCATAACTGAAATTCCAAGGAATAGGTGTTGTTTCTCCAATTTCTGAAAAATCCTTACAAAAATCTAAAATTTTCTTGAAAAATTTATAAAAATCATAAAACAATCAAAACAAAAGAAATTTTTGTGCTGGCTGGATAGGTTCATTAAATAAAAAAAAAATACTTGCATCAACATAAAAAAATTCATTCCAAGATTAGAAATCACACAACATGTTCTAGGTCATACATCATTTAGCATAGAATCTTTCTTTGTTTAATTCCTGTCATTGCATTTTGAAGATTGTGAGGGACAAGGTACGTTCTACTTATCTTATTATGGCATGCATATTGAATAAGAACCCCTTGTTTGAAATTGTGGTGAGCATTTCATTTCAAAATATTCTAAGGGCATTACCCCTAAATAACATAAGGTGGAGATTTCATCACCCTTCCTTAGCCCACAAACCACATTTCCCTTGCATCTTTGCATGACCTACGCCTTAAATAAAAGTCAGTAAACATTGGCCCTAGGATCACATGTGATTTTAGTACGATTTGAGTTTACCCTCTTGTGAAAATCGGTGCCTAAGGCAAGACGGTCGGACGGCAAACGCCTTAAGCGGGCTAGTGGTTTCACATAATTAGGTCCCTACGAAAGTAGGGGGAGCCTCCCACTACCCCACCCCTTACCTGGCCGGTGGAAATATTGAGGGTGAACTTTAGTTGCACTTTAGTTACTTTGTGAAACCCTATTTGTAGGTCTGAGTCGCATCTAGGTCATTAGATAATTTGTGTTAATTTGTTTGTGTTTGCATAAAAAAAAATTTCAAAAAAATAAAATAACAAACCTGCGCCTATGCTGAAGCACTTTATTCCTTCTACTTACAATCCCTCAACCTGTATTTAACTCTCTGACATTCTTGTTGATCCATATGAAATTCGCCCTAGTCTCATCCTGATGCTCCCATCATTTTATGGGAATCTCAATGAAAATCCTTATAGGCATCTAGATAATTTTCTAGAAGTTTGCTCCCTGATAAAAATTTAGAATTTTAATGATGATGCCCTTAAGTTGATCTTATTTTCATTCTCATTGAAAGATAAAGCAAAATGTTGGTTAAGGAGTTTTGGAAATAGTATCAGGACTTGGGAAGATATGCAGTTAGAATTTTTGAAAAAAATTTACCCCATAGTCTGGACCAACATGATGAGAAAGGCGATTATAGGATTTACTCAACGTCCGGGAGAGTAAATTCATGAATCTTGGGAGAGATTGAAAGATCTAATAAGTCAATGTCCACACCATGGGTTGCCCAAATGGTAAATTATATTTGTATTTTATGAGGGGTTATCCGATTATGATAGGCAAATGGTGGACATATATTGTGGAGGGGCATTTTTGAGCAAAGGTGAAGATGAGGCGTATGATTTGTTTGAAATTTTGAGTGAAAATTCGATAAATTGTGCCTCCATCTCATCTCATCAACAATCCGTAGGACATGTCAAACAGGCTGAAAACCCAATCCACACTTTCACGAAAGCTTGTGAATTCTGTGCCAGTCTCACTCACCATGTGAGTGAATGTCCTACTATAGCCCGACTCTCTCCAGTCATCCGAGCACAGGTCCAAAATGGCCTAGGATTCTCTCCACGCCAGTGTGATACCCTTTCCGATAATTCTACGTCTGGCTGGAGCAATCACCTAAATTTTCCTTGGATGGACCAAACAATCCAAACCCATTTGTCTACACTTTCACCCCAAGAAGGCCACGGGTGGCCCATGTGTCCTCAACTTCAGCTCAACTCATCTCACCCAGATTTCGGATTCAACATTGATACTAGGAGTGATTCACCGGGCCATTGCTTTGAACCTCAAATCATGTACTCTCAGTCTACTTATCAACCTCCTCCTTCAACCTTACACCAACCCCCTAAATATGTGAATGATGATGATGATGATCTTCTGCCTGTCATTTTGGCTCAAGATATCACTATTGAGAGTGAGGGGGTGTGCGCACGTAATACTATAATGGAGGAAGGGAAGGGAGAAGGGGGTGGCTTCAAGGATAATGATGATCATATCACCCCATTCTCTGAATGTTTTAAGATTGAGAATACTACGGTAAAGGATAATGGTCCAAACAACTCACTTGAGAAAATTACATGAAGAGGAGGATTACTTTGTAAGTATTAATATTGTTGATTTAATGAAACAAAATTCTGAATATCCTCCTTCCCTGGAAGAACATGATGATGGGGCCTTATTAGAGAAGTTTACATTTCATCTACCAACCCCATTTCTGAAAAATTTGATTGATAATTTTCAGTTGAGTGATGAGTGTGATGATGGGCCCGTCTTAGAGAAATTCACATTTGATCTGACCTATGATGAAAGGGCCGGGTTGGAATCATTTACATTTCCTCTCTCCACCCCATTTGTGGGCAATTTGGGTAATAATCCTCATATAAGTGATGAGTGTGATGAACAGGTTTCATTAGAACATTTCCTATTTGATCTAACCCCTGAAGCCTATCCAATGAAGTCTGAATCTGTGGATGAGTTAGATACTAGGCTCGTGCTTCCTTCTACTTTGATTCCCGTGCCAGTTGAGCCTCTCCAAATTGACATTCTAGTACCTGAGGGGGATGTGCCAACCACATTCACCTTTGATTTGACTTCCTCTCAGGAAGACAAGTTGATCAATGCCCTTAAAGCTCATGAGGCTGTTACTGAGAGGAAAGTGGCTAAGGATGATAATCTTATTCCTAAGCTACCAGGTCTTGAACAAGTTACCATAGAGGAAGTCGTTTCTAAGGGTTCATCAAGAGGGTTGATACAGGTAAAAGGGACAAATGGGTTGATGTTATGCAAAGGTTCCACCTCAATCTTGATAGATTATTGGCCATTGACCTTTTCATGATCCCGAAAGATGAAAATTGGCTCTCACAAATGGTCAAAGTTCAAATCAATAGTGTGCGAACCCAACATATTTCTAGCCCCAATCCAAACATACTTACTCTTGTCTTCCAATGGTATGCGGGCTGGAATTTGAAAGAGGACAAGATCACATGGTGGCTCATTCTGAATGCCACCCATTGGTTAATGAACTGCAATGCATCGGGCTGACGACGTTAAATTAAGCACTTCTTGGGAGGCAACCAAACGTTTTAAGTGATTTCTGTGTACTAATAAATAGCTTCTTGGGAGGTAACCCAAGCTTTTCTTGTGTGTTTGTGTTTTTATTTGGCAGGTTTGAATAAATGATAAGTTGGGGGGAGAAGAAATACTTGCTTCCTCTGATGCTCAGATTTTCAAAGTCAACACCTCTGCCAAGCCGTCACAAGTCAACTCGTTAAAGTTCACTTCCGTCAGGTTGTACCGTTCCTTCACACATTTTATGTCTACATTGTTCTTTATTCTCTATTGTTCATGCCATTGAGGACAATGTCATTTAAGTTGGGGGGACGGAATTCATGCCATTGCACATGTTACAACCTCATATACAACCTCATTTAGCTATGAAATTTTTTTTTGACAATTGGAAAACCAAATAAAACCCATTTTGAGCTTCATGATTCATGCTTATATTGAACGAAATTCTGGAATAGAAAAGATTAGGGAAAAGGATGATTGATAATTTATTTACTCTAGCCATGGAAAACTGATTTAAGAATCTTTTTAAAGTTCATGTGCACTTTAGAAAAATGAAAATCACTTTGCACGTTAATGAAACAAGTAAGACAAACCTTCTGCTGTTTTGGGTATGTTGTCTGATATTCTGCACTTCTTGAAGAATAGATCTTTTATAAGCTTTCTGCCAAGTTATCAAAATTAGTGCAAAAGTACAATTGAAAAATTTTAAGAAAAATACCATGAAAAATGCTCCGATTCTGAGTAACCGGGCCTACTTCACCTAAGACGTGTTAAGGTTCACGTCAAAAGGAAAAGGGAACTTTGATCTGTGTAACCGGGCCTACTTCACCTAAGACGTGTTGAGGTTCGCATAAAACAGTGAAGGGTAGTGCAGCATCATGTGTGTATAGAAAAAAAATGAGAAGAAAAGAATACAAAAGATCCCAAAAGGGACATAGCAATAAGGCAGATAAACAACTATTATGCTTAACGCTCTAGTTAAGAAGTGCAGAGTTGAAAGACACTTGATTGTAATAGCAAATGGGGGACGCAATTGTCTTCACTGTAGACTTAGCATTTCATGTGCACAAGTGCTACTGAATTTTGATTAGAATTCTTAATCATGTACATATTTCCTACATAAGGCTAGTTTGTGGTAATTATTCCAGATTCCTAAACTTTTGTCAATTCTATGAACGATGATCTGGAAATGAGGCATGAATATTTTAAACTCTTGTTAGTCCTTACATTTGGAGATTATTTGCATTGCTAAGGGACTAGCAATGAGTAAGTTGGGGTGTGTGATAATTGTGTATTTTTCCATCTTAATTCATGTCATTTAAAATTTTTTTGAGCTTTAATAATAAGAAATATGCACTTATCACACTTACTTTTAATTTATAGTAAAATAGTTAATTTTCTAGAATTAGATGATTTTAATAAAGATATTTTCTTATTTAACAAGCACTCAAAACAATAAAAATAAAAAAAGAGAAAATATAATGTATGATGAAATGGGTCAAAAGCCCAAGGATTTGTTTAATAAGAAAAAAATAAATAAAAGAAAAAAAAGAAAAAAATAAATTTATTTGATATTTTTAAAGTCCTTAATAAGCTATATACATAATATATACATATATACATATATATATATATATATTATGAAAATAAAAAAATTTATTTTGTACTTGTGCAAAAAGAAAGAAAAAAATAGAAAAAAAATAAATTTATCTGCTATTTTTTGGGATTTTTCTAAGCTATATATAAGATATATATCAATATTTATATTATATTATATATATATATATATATATATATATATATTGGGCGGCGCACTGGGCGGCGGCGTACGCGGCAAGGCGAGCCGGCGCACGGACGCGCAGAAGAAGAGGTCGGCCGCCCGGGCGCACCGCGCCCACGCGGCCACGCGGCACGCGGGCGGCAGGGCGGCGCACACGCGGCCCACGCGGGCCGCGTCTCATGCGGTGGGCGGCCGGGCGGCGCACGCACCGGGGAAGAGAGAGAAAGGGAAAGACTAAGAGAGGAAGAAGGAAAAGGAGGCTAAAAAAATGCCAGAAAAATTTAAAAAAATCAGAAAAAAATGTCCAAGTGTGCAACACATGTTGGCACACAATATTGGGTCAAAAATAGCAGCAATTGGTTGTTCACATTGGCAAAGAATGTTCACATTTGGTAATGAGTTATGTGTACCCTATATAAAGGGATTCAATTGTAATGAAAGGGGGTTGTTAAGGAAGAGGTTAGCTAGGAGTAGTAAGCTATGGATTGATCAAATTTGTAAGTGTTCTTGAAGTTCTTCCTTTGTGGCTTTGGTAGGGATAGATTTTGAGAGCTTTATGTTTAAGTTTTGAAGTTTGTATTGAATACTTTCATTGTACTCTTAGCCATTTTTGGCTTTTCATAATCAATTTACAAGCTTGTGTGATCCTTATTTCAATTTCCTGTCTTCATGAAAGTTGTTCATATGTGAGTATTCTTCAAATTCTCTTTCTATCATTTCTTCCAATTCCTTCTAGGTTGAAAGTTATTTCTAATTTTCTTAAGTGCTGTTTTATGTGATTACTGTTCATCCGTGGTGATACCTTTTGCCATTTCTTCATTTCGAAGTCTTTCCAATCATATTTTTACTCTGAGTTCTTCATAAAAGTTGTTCCTTACTTGTAGATCTAAGTTTTCGTCTTCTACCACATCTCTAAATTCTGCTTAGTTTTTGTGTTAGACTTAATTTTTCACTGTTCTGATTTTTACCATATTACTGTTCATCCGAACTAATAGGTCTTGATTTTTCAAGTTTTTCACTATCTTCCTCTCATTTTCTGTTTCTGTGTTCTTCATCAAAGTTCTTCATATTGGCATTTTCTACAACTTTCATTTAGTCTATTTTTTCTAATTCCTTTTATATTGTAAGTTATTTCATTTCTTCCAACCCTCTATTTCAATAGAATTCTGTTGTATTTTCAAATTATGTTCGTTTCGATTTCTGTCCAAACCTTCTCTTCACGGTTTCTTCACACACACCCAAAGCGGTAGTCTTCTTTCAATCATCTCACGGCGTCGACTTTCAAGGCGGAGCGATCTTCATCCAAGGCTCGACGTGGAAACAATGGCATTCTTCATCAAATTGGCTAAATTTCCTTAACTTATCTCTTGTTATTTAGAATTGTAATTTCATTTCAATTGCATTCTTTCACTTTCAAAGAAATCAAAATTCATCTATGCCAAGTTTTGAAACTCTCATCTTTTCACCTATTCCAATTTCTCTTCTTCACCCATCTCATATTCTTTAATTAAAGTTTTCAAAGTTGTAATTTAATTCCATGTCATTTTAATCGCACTCAAAAGATACAAACAATTGGTTTTCTAAAACATAAGGGTATTTTCCAACTCATGCTTAATTGAAAATATTCCTTCCCCGTGGGATCGACCCGTATTTACCAGTTTACTCATATTTTCAAAATCATCTAAGTGAGTGAGTGCGGTTGTATAAATTTTAAAATTTGTGTGACACGGTATTTTTAAATGACGGGTGTCGAGCGCATCACATGGTGTTGCGGGTAAGGCACTCGATAGGCATTAAATGCGATGTAATCACCTTCACTCCTCTCCGCGAGCTTTAGCTCGATCATTCTTTCCACCATCATCCGGTTCATGACCGTGGGGTCAACTTGCTCCGGGTAGAAGTGTGCTGGCTGCAGGTACGGGGTGACCAGAGTGGTCGCCGGTGGCGGACACAGCAGCTGGGGTGTCTGGTGCACTTGAGGGAGCACCGGTGGCATCAGCGGCTGGGACTGTGGTGGCTGCTGCTGAGTCGTCGCCATGCTTTGCTCTGACGAGTGAGGCATGGTGTAAAGCGGCAGAGGGTCGACATGATGAACCGCTCCCCGTGATGATTCACCCTGGACTTCGGGCGACTTGGAAGCTGACGACTGTTCAGTCTTCTCCATCAGCTGTTTCTTCAGCAAGTCTATCTCTTGCCGATATCTTTGAAGTAGCATCAGGACTGTTGGGTCCATAGTTGCAACGCTGGGAATGGCTTCTGTTGCTTCTCTGGACGTACCCTCGGGCAGGATGTCGAGGAGGACGTCATCTTCTTCTTCCACCGTTACCGCATTGGCGGTTAAGACAGGAGCCTCATCATCTGACTGGTGGTAGACCAGGGGTTGTTCTCCTTTAGTTGCCGCCAGGAGCTCCCTTGCTGCTCCTGCTCTGCGAGTATTCGGCTCCGGCCTTGCGGCCGATTGAGCTAGCTCGCAGGGGTCTTCGGGAAGCCCCCCATATCGGCTGAATATGCCAGCCATGTTGCAGGTGAAAACCTGCATCCTCCTTCTCTGTCGGCGGACCCTTCTCTTAGCCTAATGTGGGAAGGTCAGCCTCTCAAACACAGAAGTCCTTCTTGTTTCTTCCCGCTTAGGGGCAGCTTCATCGGCTTCGATCTCGAAGCCGTCATCATAGCCATTGTCGTCAACCGACGACATTATCATCTTTTCTCTTTCATTTTCTTCAACTGCCATTGATGGGCAGTAGTCTTCATTGGCGGCGGCTGCTTGTATCAACCGCTGTTGTCCAAGCGAGGGGTTGCCTAGCCCTCAGAAATAGTTCTAGACCAAATTGGTCATCTCTTCTCGGCCCCGTTCTTGATGTAGCCCGGGGGACAGTTGTCGACCTCCCGCAAGAGGGGTATAAGCTAGCCGAGCTCTGTCGGCAAGCTGCCGGAATCTTCATCCCACAATAGTGACGTTGGCTTGGCGGGCGCAGGCCCGAAAACTTTTGCGGCGCTGAGGGTCCGCAACCACCTCTTCTTCTTTCGGAGCCAGGCTCCTTTCCTTCCTCACTTCTGCTCTGTCGTGAGCAAGGCGGCGGCGGATAGGTGCAGCTTGATGGATAGGTTGGACTCTTTTGGGGACTCACACCTGTTTAAATTTCTTTGGCCTGGGGGCCAGCTTCTCTTGGCCGTAGTGGCCAGCTTCTTCTCTTTCTGCCCTCCTTCCAGCAAGGGCTTGGTATGAGTTGTGGACGGGGACGGCGGGGATGACCCGGTCCGGGACTATCCACGCGTCGCGTCCGTTGAGGAAGACGCGCATGCCACCGACCAGCATGGATTTACTGGATTGTGAGAGGGATCCGGTAACCACAGCAGTACTCCTCCAGATTTGCTAGCACTGACGTCCTCTTGAGTTCCTGTTGACAGCATCGGGGTGGACCCCATAGACAGCATGGTGCACCAGGTAGCTGACGACCGGGGTTGGACTCTTGGACAAGTCGTTGCAGTATCGAGCCCTCAGAGCCTCCACCTTCTTCGCAGCTCCCTTGACGGGCTCCGAGGGTTCTACCTCCAGCATGTCTACGAAGGCCAACCCCAAGAAGTTGGGGAAGCCGACAGCGGCAGGGAAGCTGCCGAACACCGTGGGCACCGCCAGGTACCCTTGCGCGTGACCCACGACGATCGATGGGCCGAAACCCACGCCAGTCAATCCGATGGTTGTCGTCATTGTTTGCCTGAAAAGACCAACAAACCGACGATCAGTAGCCTTTGGGAGGGCCTCGAAGCCCAAGTATCTTGGCAAAGAGACGAAAGGTGACCCAGTCCCACCGGGCGTGCCAGACTATTTCAGTGGGATCTTTTTGTTCTGTTTATTATTATCGTTTGGGTTTATTTGGTTTATTTCACGTGTCGATCAACCAATTAACTAACTGGTAATTAACTGACTGATTGACTACGCGGGCGTGCCAGTCACGTGAGTGACAAGTTTATTGTGCGCTCATTCTGACCCGTATCGGGCGAGAGTGAAATTCGGTCGGGACCAGCAGTCCACCATACCATAAAGGATATGGCATTAATTACATCCCCTGCGAGGAGGGAAAACCTTTGATTAGTTGTCGAGATAAAGGGCTATCGAGGCCGGAATAAAGGATGCAGAGGATGCGAATGATCATGCAGGATGTTGTGATCTACCATGCACGGTTCATTAGGGCAGACCCTCAGTACGTGGCGGAGGACCTAAGCCCGAAGACCACCATCACGCATGGCAAAAGCTTTTCGTCGGATGCTGCCCGACTTTCTGCTCATGTCATTTGATATACCGAGGGTCTGCGCACTCAGGCATACATTGATGCGGCATGAATGCTTAAACTAGAACATGATGATGAAGCTATACAACTAGCTAATCCAAGTTAGACAAACTAATTTATTCAATTTATTGACTACAGGGTTTATTTAATTCTGTTATTAACATTGAAAATCACCCTGAAGGTGAGGAAAAGATTGAAGCGGCACGATGACGAGATTCAGAACGAAACCGGCGTGATACGCGTAGGCATAGAGTTTAAAACGGCGTGCAAAACGTGGGCCAAGGCTTAAAACGGCACCCCCTAACGTGGGTGTAGGGTCGGCATGAAAACGGCGCGCCCCTCTTCCTGGCGCGCCGGGATAAGGCGCGCCGTTTTAAGGCGCACCGTATTAAGGCGCGTCGAGTATCGACGACGCCGGTTTAGCCCTGTTTTGCGGGGAACTGAGGTTTTATTGGTTATTTTGGGTTTATTAAAACACTTTGGGAGATTTTGAAAGTTTATTGAGTCAGTTATTCAACGGATAGGCCTCGGGCTGTCCGGAAGTCGAGTCACAGGCTCGCGCGAGGTTCATACTCGAGTGTGGCGATCATTCCGAATGATGCAAGTTTATTAAGTTCATTTATTGAACAATTTATTTAACTCGCTCGAGCCAAAAATTCGGCAGCATCTCCCCATCTCGGAGGACTTGTCGGGGAGAAGCGGGGAGTACTCACGTAGCGGAGCAACCCCTAAAAGCCGGGTGGCACAACAGCGGCCGGCAAACCCAAACGGAAAGGAAAACCCCGAGGTCCCGCCTACTAGGGGCACCAAGTCCATGGGTGGAAGTGAACGGATGAGTCAACTCATGGTGAAAGCGAAAACCCCGAGGGCTAGCCTACGAGGGGCACGCGACCCGAGTTGACTCAACGCTCGAATCAGGATGACCGGTAGAGGGAAGGAAATCCCGAGGGCTAGCCTACGAAGGGCACACATCCCACGACCACCACAAAATCCATCAAGGACTGTGGATTTGACTATGTTGGGATTAACCCATGTTACTGTACACTCATTAGTCCGCAGGGAAACTTATCACTAACAGATGATTTCCTATAGACCGGGTGATTAGGATGAGAGATTGGGGGGATGTTCCCCTTCCCCGAGCACTGGAACGAGATCAATGTCCATGATCGAATCCCTGAATGCTGATTTGTGAACAGAAGAGATGAGACTCATGGCTCAGGATGACTCTGGTTGAACGGCGCGCTAGCACTCGTGGGGCACACATACTGGGAACCATAGGGTGATGGGTTTCGTCGTTCATAGAGAAAGGTCGTGGACCCGGATGCAAGCCCCACAGGCACCTCATGATCCCCACGAGGTAGGTATCTATATTATGGAGACGAAGACCACAACCCCCTCTTGGACAATCGAACAGTGCGAAGAGGAGAATGGGGTATCAACTTCATACAGAGGTGATCGAGGGTAGGCACACAAGTACACCCCCAATCACCAAACCCACAGAACAAGAAAGAAAAATAACATAGCATATGTCGTCATAAGGAAAGCCCCAGGGAAGAGGGGGGGTTGTTGCTGTAGCCCATGGAACCCGAGGGCATGTGTTCGGCGCCGGAGAAGATGGGTACATAAACGTGTGTGCGAGGAAACGATTACACGCAGGAGCAGAGGGATGATGGACGAGTGGATAAGCTGTAACGGCGCCGAGCGCAACTATATATAGCCCATTCAGTGCATGATGAACGGGGGGTGTACACATGTACGAAGCCCATTCCGGCGCCGACACTGTTGCATGCCGCCGTCTCACAGACCACGGAAAGAAAACACAGAGCACGGACGAGAAGAGATGATGCAGAGTAAGAAGAAAAACATTGACTAAGACTCATTCACGCAGTCAAGCATTCATTCATTCCACAAATAAGAGAAGGATTACAAGTTTATATATCGGCGCCGGCATTGTCACATGGTCGCCATTAACATCAGACGAGAGAAAAGGTCACAAGAGAAGAGGGAGACCATCAGAGGTGGCGAGGAGAGGGAGCAGGCTCATATCATCGCCCCTCCCCCCCTGTCACTTACATTACACGGAGAGGAAAACCAAAAGAAGAGGGATTGACAGGAGAAACACGACGACCCACCTAGACAAACAGAGAAGCAGACCGTATCCTTCTCTGGCAATGGGAGGTTTATGCAAAAGCGGAGGACGGCGGCGACAGGAGAAACGCCCTTAGAGGAAGAAGCTTTCTCCTCAAGAAACCCTCCCTCGGCTGAGTATGATTGGTGGAGACTCTCCCTTTTTTCTTCTATCTTTTTCCCTGTCTGTTCTCTCTTGCCTTCTTAATTCTTCTCCTCTATTTTCTTGGTCGAACCATGTATTGCTTATATAACCGCAGGTTAATACGGCATCGCGAGGAGCGCGCCGAGCAACACGGTGGCAGTTTGAGGGGCCTCTAGGGGCTGAATTTGCATGCCGGTTTTGATGGCACCGTTTTAGGGGGGCGTCGGTGAGGTGGGGCGCCGTATCAACCTTGTTCGGTTGTCGGGGGCTAATAGGCGAGTCTAGGGATGATTCCGGAGGTCACCGTTGGCCATTCCTCTCACTGTGGTCCTTGAAAAACCTTGACGGGGGCGTTGACGAAGCTCTCGGCACGACGTGTGGCCTTAATCCGAACTCCATGTGTGTGTTTGGCCTGAGCACATGGGTTTTTCGTTGACATGGCCTTCGGCACTATGATTTGCGCTTCCGGCTCTGCCCGACTCATGCTCAAAGCTTCCTTATGGTATGGTATGGCATACGGGATAATTTCGCTTTAACTGGCAATCATTCGGCCACTAACGGGCCCACTATGGCGAGAAGCTGAACCCGCGTCGGGTGATCAGGACCTTCCGCTGACAGAGCCTTCGGTTCCTTGTTATTAATGGCCAACGACGTTCTTCCTCCTCAGGAGAGTCTTCATTCAGGTGGCGAGCCACCGGTTAGACCGTCGTCCTTGGTCGGGCGACGGGTGTAGGGTAGCGGCACGGCGGAGTCGATGCCGGATCATTAGGCAGGCTTGGTCGCACTGCCAGTTGGTTGTGGATTCATCTCGACTTTCCTGAAGCGAAGTCCCCAGTCATTCATTCCAGGTGACCTGAGGCCCTGGCAGCTTAAGAGGTCTTCAGCAAGTTGTTCATCATCAGCTTCTCAGCTTCAGCTGGCCGTATCATTCGTCTTTGCGGCTTGGTCGCCGAATGATCATATTTTGAGTGCCAACAAGGAGGCAGCCTCTCGCGTTAACCGTGGGCGATTGTGTGTTCTTGAGAGTTTCTCCGATGAAGGGGGTGATGTGCCTTGGGCGGCGCGAGAAGCTGAGTCCCCGCTATGTTGGTCCCTTTCTCATCGTGAAACGCATCGGTGAGGTTGCTTATCGGTTGTAGTTACCCCATGAGTTGGCATCGGTACATGACGTGTTCCACGTCTCGATGTTACAGAAGTATATGCCCGATGACTCTCATGTGCTTGAAGATTCTGTTTGGCCCGAGGTGACTCCAGATCTTTCTCTCCCAGAGTTTCCAGTCCGCGTGGAGGATTGGCGAGAGCAGCGCCTGCGGAACAAGGTCATCCCCTTGGTTAAGGTGGTGTGGCAGCGGCACTCTGGTGGTGAGGCTTCTTGGGAGCGTGAGGATGAGATGCATTAGCAGTTCCCTTACCTGTTTGAGTGAGTTTTTCTCTTTCTTCCCCTTGGGTTGTTCTTAATTTCGAGGACAAAATTCCTTAAGGGGAGAGGGTTGTAATATCCCGAACCTTTCGGATCCTTCTTCATGGGTCCCGGATCTAGTTTCTCGGAGTGTCCAGCTCCGTTGTGTCCAAAATTCCGTTTCGGACATCTTTCATGTTCGGATCGGTGAGATCCGGAGTTGTTTCGGAGGCCCGGAGGCGTTCCGTGACTTTTCCGCGCATGTTTTCTGATTACCGGTGTATGTTTCAGTAATTCCTTCAAAACCTCGTTGCGGGTGAACCGGATCATTCACCTAGGCGAGAGTGGTACCGTTATGATCGGTGCGTTCCGAGGATTACGAAAATGTATTTTTTGATTTTTCGATATTTTTTGGAATTTCTGGATTTTCTATAAATGCCCTCTCTTTTCTCTCTCTCCCCCACCCTTCTTCTTCTTCTTCTTCTTCCTCCTACCGTGAGAACCGCCCCCCTCTCCCCCTCTCTCTCCCATTCAATCACGGTGAGCCTCTCTCCGACTGCAGACGGCGGCGGGGCGACGGCGTGGTTACGTGGGCGGCTGCGAGGTGAGCTCGTGGGCGTGCGGTGTTCGTGGGAAGCGTGAAGGAGCGGGGTTTTCAAAAGCATTTTTCGTGACTTGAGCTCGATTCGGCGGAGCTTTTACTCCATTGAGGTAGAGGGATGAATCCCTATGCTCATCCCGTCATCTCCCGCGTTTTGTAGGCCGAATGGGAGCCGAGAGGGGTGTCTTTGAGCGGGTTTGGGCAAAAGCATGATTTTGGGAGAGTTCGCCCGATCTATGTTTTTAGGCCGTGATTCGGCGTTTTGATGGCTTAGAAGCATGCTTGGGGTCCCCAGGGGTCTTCCCCTTTGATTTCCCTCTCTCCTATGGAGGCATGGGGGCGGGTTGGAATTTTTGGGTGGTTCATGCCGTTTTGCCCTCGGACGGGTGTGACGGTCATTCCAGTGACCGTCACACCATGTGACGCGCCTGGATGGGTACGTCATAGTCTTGTTTTCATCCAACTGGAGTCTGTGGGCTCTGACGGTCCCACGATAGACCGCCACAGGTGCTGTGACGCACTTGGGTTGGACCGTCAGGGACGTTCGACTGTTGGCTTTTGGCCGTTAGTTTTTGACCGTTAGGGGTCAAGGCATGTGACGCACCAGGCTTGGCACGTCACAGCCTTGTGACGCCCCTGTGTGGGTGCGTTAGAGTGGACACACTCCTACCCTATAACGCACCAGACTTGGTCCGTTACAGTTTGTGACGCACCGAGTGGCACGCGTCACAGTTTGTTCCTTCGTGC
Source organism: Amorphophallus konjac (assembly GCA_022559845.1). NCBI lineage: Eukaryota > Viridiplantae > Streptophyta > Magnoliopsida > Alismatales > Araceae > Amorphophallus > Amorphophallus konjac. The sequence continues at coordinate 103,804,661 of CM040122.1, forward strand.
CTTGTGACGCACCAGGGTAGGCGCGTCACAGTCGTTGTTGCACCGAGGGTCTGACGCCCCTGTGTTGGGCTATCGGATGGCAATGACGATCCAGCCTTAGACCGTCAGAGCCTGTGACGCGTCTAGAGTAGACCATCATGCTCAGGGTTGCCCCGGGTGGTTTACAGCCCCGTTTCATTTCCCGACCATGGTCACCGTGCGGCGGTGCTGGTACGTGGGATGGTCCCCGTACGTTGTTCCGTTGACTTGAGAGTCTACTCCGTAGTGACCCTCCACTAGTCGTAGCCTGCTTACACATGTGTGGTCCCACCAGGGAGTGGTGGAGAGGCTACCCTTAGAGACAATTTATGGACCGATTTCCGTCAGGCCCCACGTCTTGCAGCCAGAGTCCGGCTGAGGGGAAAACCGGTCAGAGGGCCAGACCAGGGACGCACGGTCTGTGTGTGCACACATGGTTGGGGGCGGTTGGACCCACGCTGACAAGCGTGACCCTAGCTAGTCACTTATTTGTGGTTATTGTTCAGTGTTCGTGCCTCTGGTAGGAGCTACCACGTTAGGCAGTTCACCTGCGGTGCGGTGTAAGACGTCAGGGGACGCTACCGACTGTGCTTCTAGTGATAGATACTCCTGTCGAGTCGGGAGTGATAGACTGTCAGTCGTGGATTTCGACCTTCATATTTTGTCATGTTGACCGTGGTGTTCCGGTCGTTCCACCGTGGCACGTGTGTCAGTTTTCGTGTCGTGGGATCGGTGTTTTGTAGATTGCAGGGCTTCCCTTTCTGAGGTACTCGCTTATTGCTAGCGTAGCGGTTTCTCCGATTGCGAGGTAGGGTTCGAGTGATCCCTACTGAGTCTTGTTCTGAGACTCATTCCCTACGTGTTTTCACCGTGTTTCAGGTGAGTCGCGGCCTCAGGGGAGCGCGTCTGAGGCTCAACGTGGTTCAGGTGCCCAGCGTTAGTGCCAGAGGTCAGAGACGGGGTATGCCCCGTGTAGTTGTACTTTTCTTTCTTATCTCTGTACTAGTTGTGGACTACTGTTATTGTTTATTTTATTATATCTTGTGGACCATGTATCATGTAAAATATTAATATTTTTCTTGCTTAATTATATAACTGTTTAATTTCTGTAATTATTTGTGATACTTATGTAGTTTCCACACCATCCTTTTAACCCTTCCGAGTCTTCGGACTCGTGGGTGGCGGTGTGAGTCTCGGGTTATCGGGTCTTCCCGGTAATTGGATTCTCGGGTTGTTACACGGCCAATGCCGAGCAGCGCAAGGCCATTAGAAGAGTCACCTCCAGATACACGATTATCGCATGAGAGTTATATAGGCGAGCTCTTAATGGAGTTCTCATGAAATGTCTGGATGACGATGAGGCTTGGAAGGTAGTAGAAGCAACTCATGCAAGTGAGTGCGGAGGGCACGTTAATGGACAGGCGTTGGCGAAGAAAATTCTTAGGCAGGGCTATTACTGGCCAACCCTAGAAGAAGATTGCTCCACCTATGTCCATAAGTGTCTTCAGTGCCAGCTTCATGCCTATAAAATTCATGCTCCTGCTTCTTCTCTCCATCCTCTCTCTGCTCCTTGGCCATTCTCGATGTGGGCCTTTGATATCGTTGGACCACTTGGCGACCCTAATGCTCAGGTTAAACAAAAGTCATTCATCCTCACAGCAACCGAGTATTTCACCAAGTGGGCAGAAGCTGAAGCATATGCCGAGATCAAAGTTACCACAGTATGCTGCTTCATCCTCAAGAACATCATTTCGCGGTTTGGAGTGCCAAGTGATATCGTCACCGACAATGGGCCTCAATTCGTGTCTCAAGAACTCCAGGACCTCTGTAAGAAGTTTAATATTTCATTGCATCATTCATCACCATACTACTCTCAAGGTAACGGCCAAGCCAAGGCCACAAACAAAACCCTTCTTAAAATCATTAAGAAAACATGCGAGTCACACAAATTTGCGGATTGGGCCGATAGATTGATAGAAGCTCTATGGGCTTATCGCACCTCCATCCGCACTCCCATAGGGCAGACTCCTTTTGCCCTCACCTATGGGATGGAGGCAGTACTCCCATACAAAATCTTGATCCCTTCCCTAAGAGTGCAGCTAGACAAAGAACTAAATATCGACGAGCGTCGAGAGGCATTGTTTGTCCAACTGGAACTCTTAGATGAGAAGAGGCTTAACACGGCCAATCACGTCTCCGTTTATCAAAAATGTGTCTCGCGACATTTTCAAAAGAAGGTTATCGAAAGAAAATTTCAAGTGGGTAACATGGTTTTAGAGCAAAAATTTATCAGATCAGCAGGTCCTAGATCTAAGCTACAACCCAATTGGGAAGGGCCGTTTGTAATTTAAGAAATCTATCTTGGGAATGCGTACCATCTTGTTAATGCGGAGGGTGAGGAATTGCCAAATCCGTGGAATGGGTTGTATTTAAAACGTTTTTGTCCATAGAGTCAAGCCAGCAATGGCCCGGTGGCGGGGTGTCTCCTCCACTTGATCATGAAAAGGGATCCCCGGTTCAGCTTTCACACACTACACGACCCCCGTGGTTCAGTTTTCCTTTCTTGCACAACAACGTTTCTCCCTTGGCCATGCCTAGGGGAAAGTGAAAATCCTTATTTTTTCCCCTCTTTCGGCCGAAAATAGGGGCAAGTGGTAAAAAAGGGGGTGAGAACCAATCTAGACACCCCGATAAAAAAGAGGTCTCAAATAGGGGCAGTCCGTTATGACCCGATTCCACATTTACAAAAGTAAAAGAAATGAAAGAAATAAAAGAAAGAAAAGGGGCAAAATCAAAGGCAAAGCTAAAAGCTCATTCTAAAAGCTCGAAGCTCAACAGTCTGAATGCTCCCAAAAGAATGAAACTAGGCATGGCAAGAGTGACAGTACAGTTTCCCCACGGGACGTTATGAGCCCAGTCGTATGCGTGCCTAAAGCGGATGTAGGTTCGATGACGGACACAAAGCCCCGACGCAATAGACCAAATTCTTTGAAAGGGGTTGTCACGAGAAGAACTCAAGCCCTAAAAATCTCTATACCTATTGCCGACTTTTCTATCAAATTCTCTTTTACTTTCCAAGGACTGGATTGTACCACAGGTATGGCCTTGGTAGAAGCACCATTAAGTAAAATTGGACCCCGGCCATGGGTGGTAACCCATAACGCACATTGAACTTGGGAAACACCTAATGAGATAGGAAGGTCCACCGTCGTCGAGTTCGAGCTGGTTTCAAAAGCCCAAAAAAATCAAATATTTCAAAACTAAAAAAATCAAATATTTCAAAACCCAAAAAAATCAATCAAATATTTCAAAACCCAAAAAAATCAAATATTTAAAAACCTAAAAAAATTAAATATTTCAAAACCCAAAAAAATCAAATATTTCAAAATCTAAAAAAATCAAATATTTCAAAATCAATAATCAAATATTTTCAAAACCAAAAAAAAAAGTTTTCATCATCATGATTTGCATTCATGGCATGCACTGCATTCATTTCTTCCGTGTTATTTGCCCATTTAATAAGGCTTACCCCCTTGACCAAAAATCAAGAACCGGTCATTTCCTAACTTGCTACAGGCAAGGGGTTAAGCCTAAAATAGATTTAATCTGTTTCTTTGTTTATGTGTGTGCAGGGGCAAGTTGAAGACAAGGTTCAGCGTTTCTATCACTGAACGGCCATCTGGCGACCGTTTTATTCCTTCCAGTGGTCAAACATAAGATGGTTCCATCACTCAAACGGCCTCGTCCAGACCGTTCCAATCCCTAGAACCTGTAAGAATCCACGGTCTTGACCAGACCGTTCGCAAACCCAAACGGTTCACTTATGACCGTTCTGTGCTGTGCACAGTCCATCGATAGACCGTTCTACTCTTCGAAGGTCTTTGTTCTTAATTCCGCTGTTGATCTTATGCGCAGTATCCATCTGGCCATTCACTTTGCGGGGCGGTTAGTCCCTAACCGTTTATTCAACTAAGCGGTCCAGATACGGCCGTGTTCACCATGATCCTATCTCAAGCTCATTCAATCACATGCAAAGAGGGCCAAACTCAAATCAATCCAATCATCAATTCTTTTCATTTATTCATACGCAAACATTTCAAACATAAGTATTTATATCAACATTCCTAAAAGAAATCACTCGATCCTCAAACGGGCATCCCCGCGAGGCCTAATCTCTCTCAGCTCCCTCACATAAGCCTGGCGCGTCTCTGAAGCCTCTGCAACTTCCACATGTAGGGTAAGCACCCTGCTAACCTCCTACATGATCAGGGCACTCCTGACCGCCTGCTCGTCCTCCTCCGTCCCGATCCTCCTCGCCTGTAGTGTGGGAAGATGGGGTAGTGCTGGTAGTACGGTCCTAGGTAGTCCAACCTGTAGGTAGCACCGGTGCAGGCTGTACATTGTCAGTGCAGTGTCACTCACGAGCCTTGGATCCAAGCCAGGCCTCCTTGGCAGTCTGACTGCGGTGTCCTGAAGGAAGTCAGGATGAATCACGAACCGATCCAGGGGCAAGGTGTTGATGTACAGTCGCCACTCGTCCCTGGTCTTCTTTTCTGCTATCCTGCACTCTACCTGTGGGGAAAACCTAAAGGTGCCACCTATGAAGAACAGTGGATGGCTCCCGAAGATCCGACTAGCTGAGGTGATATCCTCCCTATGAATGAATTTCATCCTGACACCCATCTAGCACTCTAGAAGCATCATGGAACCGAAGAGTGGGCCTCCTAAGGCTGCAGAACTAAGGCCTTCGTACAAGTAGGCGAGGACGGCCTGGGAGATAGAGAGACCCTACCACAGACCACTGATGGTACTAAGGATAGGAGTATCTAGGATGTGGTCGGCAAAGGGGAACAGGATGGCCCCGCACAGGCAAATAGACGTGGCCTTAGCTATGGCCTCATACCATCCACATTTATTCTTACAATGAGCAACCACACACTGGCTAAGGGGAAGAAGATGGATCTGGTGTGGGCCTATGAAGGTGCGGATGTCCTTGCTATTTGGTATAAACTCCCCCAAAATAAGGCTAGGGTCTATAGGGGCAACAGTATGACACACTAAGTCCTCCTCACCCATCTTGGACCTAGGAAAGGATAAATAGGTCTCTACCTCCTCTAGTAGGACAGTGGCCTCAAAAGTGGGGAAAATGAACATATGGGTCTGAGGATGCCAGATTTCTACCAGGGTTGAGATGCTGTGCCAATCTAAGGACAATTTGGGGTAGTTTTTGCCTAGCACTAAGAGTGGGTGTAGGTGCCAAGACTTTAAGATGGATATCGCTGCTAGGGGCAACTCACAGATCATGGGAGCCATCCACTTCAAGGTGGAGTAGCGTCTGGAGCCAGGGAGAAGCTGAAGTAAAAGAAAAAAGAAAAGAAATGGGAGGAAGAGAGGAAGAACATGTAAGTAATGGAATGAATTGAATTAAATGAACTTATGGCAACTTACCTCTCTCAGTGGGCTAGAGCTCAGATGTCGTGGGATCGCGGTCAGCCGTTGGAGCACTTCACGCTCCTTTCTGGCTGGCCTAGGCCCTTCAAAGATTGCTCCCTCCATTGAGCTCCCTTCAAAAGCCCTTTTCATGGTGGTTTGATGAAGAATAACAAGAGTTTTAGGGTTTGGAAGAGGGTTGAGGTGTGAGTCACGAATTTAGAATTCCATCATACTTATAGAGCTTGGTTAGGACCCCAAACCCACTAGAATTGAGCTAGGATAAGTCTAGATCAGGTTGGGCAAGAGTTTGGGTTAGGTTGAAATATCTTCCCATGGATTAAGACTCTCCAAGAGAGTCCCGATCGGACTCCCAGTGCGTGAAACTGCACGGTCTATCGATAGACCGCTCTTCTCTCAGGGCGGTCTTAATGGGACCGTTTATCAGCTTCTACATAATTCGGCCCTAGACTTGTGGAACGGCAAAGTGAACGCCGTTCTTCCATGTGCACGATCGCTATGTTACCATTCAATAACATGCACGGCTGGTCTTAAACCGCTCAGGTGCCTTGGTTCGACCTGGTCGAGTAGCATTCCAACGGTCCATTTCGGACCGTGTAAGGACAGGAGCGGTCCATTAAATGACCGTTTAGAGATCTGAAACCTTACTTCTCCACCCTTTTGCACCGATGTCACTCAACCTGTGGTCGTGCCACCCCTCTCACTCACTATTTGGCGAAGTAGGCATTTTTCTCTTTCACTCAATTTGTTTGGAGTCTCCTTCACTCAATTTGTTTGCACTACAAGAAAAAGTGGCTATAGCGACCGACTTAGAGACCGATTAAATCGGTCGCTAGTCGGTCCCAAATAGAGACCAATTCGGCGACCGAAATAATCGGTCGCATATGTGAGACCGTTTTGGCGACCGAATTTAGTTCGGTCTCCAATCGGTCGCTGTTTTTGCGACCGAATTTACTTCGGTCTCCAATCAGTCGCTGATCCCGTTATACTCCCCACTGCGGCCCCCGCCCGCCCGAGCCCCTCTCCGCCCGAGCCCCCCCTCCCGCCCGAGCCCTCCCGCCCGAGCCCCCGCCCGAGCCCCCTCCCCCTGCGGCCCCCTCTCCGCCCTAGCCCCCCCACGCCCCTCCCGCCCGAGCCCCCCTCCGCCGGAGCCCCCCCTCCCCCTGCGGCCTCCCGCCAGAGCCCCCCTCCCCCTGCGGCCTCCCGCCCGAGCCCCCTTCCGCCGGAGCCCCCCCTCCCCCTGCGGCCTCCGCCCCCCTCCGCCGGAGCCCCCCTCCCCCTGCGGCCTCCCGCCCGAGCCCCCCTCCCCCTGCGGCCTCCGCCCCCCTCCGCCGGAGCCCCCCCTCCCCCTGCGGCCTCCCGCCCGAGCCCCCCTCCCCCTGCGGCCTCCCGCCCGAGCCCCCCTCCGCCGGAGCCCCCCCTCCCCCTGCGGCCTCCCGCCCGAGCCAACCTCCGCCCGAGCCCCCCTCCCCCTGCGGCCTCCCGCCCGAGCCCCCCTCCGCCGGAGCCCCCCTCCGCGCCGCTCGCCTCGCCGTCGTCGCCGCGCCGCTCGCCTCGCCGTCGCCGCTCGCCGTCGCCGTCGTCGCCGGCTTCCTCTCTCTCACACACAGGTACCTCTCTCTCTCTCTCTCTCTCTCTCTCTCTCTCTCTCTCTCTCTCTCACACACACATAAAAAAATGGCTAAGGCCAGAGGAAGCAAAACTTTTGAATAACTATACATATCAAGCTATGAAATCAGAATGAAGAGTTCAGATAAGGTAGAGAAGATAGACGTCTAGGTCACCAAAAAGAGTTGATGGATCAGGGCCTACCAAATGCAGGTCAACCCATACGACGCCACCTTGGCACTATTAAAATGTCCAAAGCATACAAAATCATCTTGGGTTGCCCACGACCCAATCTGATCAGGATAATATTAAAGCTTAGCCTGCTACTTGGCGAGATATGCATGGCCTTGGGACCACTTAACTCATTGGTGCACTCCGCGCAGGTCTCAACGGCGGCGAATGTTCATGGATTCCTTTTATCTATTCTCCTCCTCCAATCCGATAAGCAAGAGAAGGGGTTTGGGGCATATATATATATTATTATATATATATACATTTGCCTTTAGATTGGACGGCGGCTAACCAAAAGATAAAGACGTAAAAATGTGACCAATGACCAGTGAGATCGATTTTGTTGCTTTGTGAGCTGAGGCATCCAATTGTCCCAATAGAGGTTTATACTCCGTTTAATTATTGGGTTTATTGGGAGAATTTAATCATTAAAAGTTCTTACAAAAATTTAAGTCCAACTAAATACATAAATTTTCTCAACTTTAGAATCCAACTAACTTTTACTGATGAGAGAGAGAGAGAAATACATATGAGGAGGGTAATTAAAAAATCTCAAAACTCTTATCCAACCGTGCTCCCGGTTGAATTTAGATGCAAAACTATATGTGATATAAAATGTATTTTATATCCCATTCTGTCGTTAAATCTCCATTAACTCACCATGAAACTCACATTATGGTATTAAACTTAACATCTAATGTGTGGAAGGGAGAGTTGAGAGAGATGAAAACCAAATAGATTTTTTAGTTTCAAAGTTTTCAGACGACATGTCAAGTGTACCGTAACAGGTATTTACAATTTTATATGTTTTTATGAAATTGTTATGTAACAGGTTATTTATTTTATTAAAAGTGGTTATTTATCAGGTGATTTATAGTAGCTTTATATTAATTTTTGAAAAAAAAAATTTAATTAGCGACCGCATGGAGACCGAATAGCGACCGCTGAAAATATTAACTTGTATACAGGCCCACAAGTGCCTATACTATATACGCTTGATGAAGTCTTTCTATAGCTTTTCTATGCTGCAGATTGTTTGTTCTCTTCTTCTAGATTACTTCTTCTGTGTTAGTCTTTAATCAAGGATACTACATTAGCGAGGAAAATTTTCCTCACACAGTTACTAGCTTGCATGAACTGCAAGTGTCAGACTTCATATTCATTTGAGTCTTTGTTTATTGCAGATTGTTTGCTCATTTCTTGTCCGAGATATGGGGATTGATTGGCGAATGGAGTGGAGCACACCAAATCTCCCACATACTAACTCCGACAGCAGCTAGACCAAATAGGCCAAACATTGATTTTTTCTGAGTGGAGCATAAATTGTTGAGTATCATTGAGGTAGCTGAATTTTCTTCAATTTGCAACCCCTTAGATCTGAAATATGTCCATATGTAAGAAGCCCAATCACCGAAAATAAATAAGTGGTTATAATTTTCAGTCTGTGGGGTCTTGCAGCAGCAGCATTTTGAACAAATTGGAATCCCTATCTTCTGAATGTTGCAATCCAGAGGAAGACACTTGTTGATAATTTTCCACAGATGAATGGAGATCTTGGAAGGCAGCCATGGTGACCAAATGCTAGTCCACTGATTGAAAGTCTGAGTCTCTTGGTTCCTGCTAATAGCCTTTTGGGTGGATGAGACTGAACAGTTCCCCGAAGAAGAAAGGCTCCAAGCAGGTAGGTCATGTTCCTGATTGAGTTTAACATGCTTCAAAGCAGTGCTAATTTCTTCAGTAAAAAACCTGTTAGGCCAATTTGTGTCTTCTGAATTCATCTGTACAATAAAGTCCCGAACAGAGAGCATAGGGTTGATGGTGTTATCAGCCAATGCAAAATCAGCAAGGGTGTGTTGGCCTATCCATCTGTCATACCAGAAGCTTGTCCTGCTGCCATCTCCAATAATGACCCTCTTATGCTGAATAATTAAATTTTTTGCAGTGATCCACCTTCTCCTTTCAAAACCCTTCATATTTGTAAACTGAACCTGGATGAGAGGACAGTTCCTAATATATTTGGCTCTGAAATACTCGGCCCATAATGTATTTGAATGAAGAGCTTGCCACAACATTTTAACACTTAAGGGAGTTTCCATATTCCTTAGTGATATAATACCCAGTCCACCTTAAGAGATAGGAGTGCAGATTTTGTTCCATTTTCTCCAGTGCTTCCTGTGACCATGATCAGATGAACCCCAGAAGAAATTGGCAAGTGATTTTTCAATAGCTTGGTGAGTTCCAATATGCAGTGAAGAAGATGTAAGAAAGTATATGGGCAATGAGATCAGGACATGCTTGATAAGGACTAGTTTTGCTCCCTAGGAGAGCATCCCACATTTCCAACCTGAAATCCTCCTCTGAATATTGTGTAGAATACCAGTGTAGTGAATTTTCTTGCATCTTCCTTTGATCAGGGGAAAACCAAGATACTTATGAGGGAAGGAGTGTTTAACAAAACCAGTGACATCCTGAATTTTCCTGGCAGTAGAGTTATTATTCCTGGAGTGTATGAAAAAACCACTTTTACCTGTGTTTATTGACTGCCCTGAAGCTCTTTCATAATCTTGTAGTATCTTAAGGAGATTCCTTATTGAAATAAGATTGCCATTGCAAAAAATGATGGTATCATCCGCAAACAAAAGATGTGAAATATTCGGGCAATGTCTAGGACTAGCATACCATTCTATGAGGCCACATTGGAAGGCTTTTGTCAGAGATCTACTGAGTACCTCTTCTGCAATGATAAATAGTGAGGGAGCAATTGGATCACCTTGACGCACCCCTCTTGAAGATTTGAAGAATCCAGCAGGGGTACCATTTATAAGAATAGAAAACCAGTTATTGTGCACCATTTTTCTAATAAGCCTGATGAACTGGTCATTAAATCCAAACCTGTTAAGAACATTGAAGAGAAAATCCCATTCAAGCCTATCATAAGCCTTAGCCATATCAATCTTTATCATCACATTAGAGCCCCTTATTTTCATGCCAATTTCATTGGTAAGTTCCTGGGCCAAAGCAATATTCTCAATAATATTTCTGCCTTTGACAAATGCAGATTGTTCAGGAGATATGATCTTAGGAAGAATGCTGGCAAGCCTAGTATTAATGATAGAGGCAATAATTTTGTAAAAGAAGTTGCACAGGCTAATAGGTCTAAACTCAGAAATTCTGGTAGCATTTGTTTGTTTTGGAATGAGAGCAACCAGGGTAGCAGTGACAGATCTGGGTAAGTCTTCATGGGAAGTAAAGAATTCCTGCACAGCTCTTATCACAGTGGAGGCAATTATCCCCCAAGCAAATTGGTAAAATGCACCTGTGAATCCGTCAGGGCCCGGTGCACTATCTTGGGATAGCCTGAAGACATAAGTCTTGGATTTCTGCGGCAGTAGGGATTGAGCAGAGGGTGTCAGTGTCTAACTGATCAACCAGAGAGGGAATACAGTCAAGAACAGTACTATCTGCTAAATGATGTTGGGAAGAGAAGGCTTCCTGAAAATGTGTCACAGCAATTGAAGTCATTTCCCCAGGGTCCGAAGTGAGAAGGCCTGCAGAGTTTTGAAGTTGAGATATGCACATTTTTTTCCTCTTAGCTAAAGTGGTAGAGTGAAAGAATCTGGTATTTCTATCCCCTTCAGTGAGCCATCGGACTCTAGATTTCTGTCTCCAAAAGCATTCCTCCTGAAGCAACATTTTGGACAGAACAAGTTTAGCCTCATCCAGGGCAGTCTGATTTGTAGTGGAAGGCTGGGTGTCATAAGCGTGTTCTGCCTTAATAACATCATCCTCCGCTTTTGCCACATTATTATGAATATTACCAAAGACTTGATAATTCCAAACTTTAAGCATTTGCCTGAGACTCTTGAGCTTAAGATAAAGGGTTAAGGTAGGTGAAGAAGCTAAAGGACTAGTATCCCAACACTTTTTAACATCAGCAAGAAGATGGTCATGATAAGTCCACATTTTTTGGAAACAGAATCTGGTTTTCCTTTTAATCTGGGGAGTCTGCAACACAAGTAGAGGGGCATGATCTGAGACTTCCCTGGAAAGATGTTCAACGGAGAAGGCATAATGAGCCATCCAATCAGAATTGGTTAGAATTCTATCCAGTCTGGCCCAAATACCCCTGCTTCCTGATTGATTGTTATGCCAAGTGTAGGAAGATCCTTTGAAACCAGTATCCAAAAGTGCACAATTTGATATACAGTCCTTAAAATCAGTCATTGCAATCGAATTAGGATCATTACCACCAATTTTTTCCTTTGTATCAGTAATGTAGTTGAAGTCTCCTGCCACCATCCAAGGACCAGAAATGTTAGAGTGGACGTTAATTAAAGAAGTCCAAAGACCCTTTCTCTCAATCACATTGCATTTTGCATATACTGCAGTTAAGTGAAAAGGGACTTGACCATTAAGACCCATGAGAAGAGTAATTTGCTGATCATCTCTAGTAACCAGAGAAACATGCAGATGGTCTTTCCATAATACCCAGATGTGGGCCATTTCATCAGAATTTGCAATAATTTTAGACATACCCCTACGAGATAATATCTTCTAGGCACAATAGTTGAGGACTGTCGAGACGTTGCAAATCATGTAAACCCGCGCCTTTTTAAAATGGGGAATCTGTCAATGGAAGCTACTAGTCATCTTGTAGATTTTCAAAAAAAAAAAAAGATTAGCAGTCGTGGTTGACAACCTCATAAATTATTGATATGTTTAAATTTACATGACATGAGTATTAGAGAAACATTGACATTTTAGAATTGTAGCTCAGTTTCTTAATTTTAGAATATCTAAAACATGTCATTAGCTAAGAGTACTGTTTGGATAGTGTTGGATGAAAAGTAAAGTGTGTTTTATTATTGTCTTATTCAGTGACGATACTATCAATTTCTTTACTTGATTTCTGCATAGCTAGTGACAGTGTTGTCTTTAAGCTAAAAAGTATCATGCTATATTTTATTTCTGCTAAATAGCTAGTGAAAGTGTTGTCTTTATGTTGGATGTTAAAATAAAATTCATGTTTTCATTGTGTACATGTATTGCCAATTTCACATGTTACTGCTATGTTTTTAGATTGTGTTATTATCTTGTCAATATTTAATTAGTTGGGTGTTGTATGTGAGCTGAGATGCGTGGGTGCAACCTAACATTGCACGCATCTTAGGAGAGCGTGTTAAGCCCGTGCCAATCAACCTACCCGTTCAAGACTTTGGGATTGATATGCACGTTCTCATTTTGAATGATGAGAATGTGTATATCTAACTCAAAGTCTTGAATTGTCCCGTTTGGACAGTCTGTGAATGTTTGATCGCACTTAGGTGGTTAATTACTATATGTGTTTGTGTTGTTTGTTAAAAATTTTGGCTGCGTCTTCTCACTCCTCTCTGATATACCTTTATTGATTTTGATTATTTTCTTAACCACTTATTAGTAAGTGTTTAAGAAAATTTCTTAATCAATAAATATTTTGTGGTATATCGGAGAGGTGTGGGGAGATGCTGCCGAAATTTTTAGCAAACAACACAACACATATAGTAATTAATCGTGCGATCAAACCTTCACAGATGGGTTAAAAAGTGAAGATCTAAATGATATTTCCGTCCTATTTAAAATGGCAGACATGGACGATGTGAGGTAAGGGTTGTACTTTTTATTTTGTTAAACATGTTAAAGTTTTGTGTGTTTACATTTCATTTCGTGATATGATGCCGAAGGCGATATGGGGAGCAGTGACTGAGTTAAGTCAGTTTTTCAAAATTTTATGTGCATCAGAGCTCAGGTATGAAGATGTGGAAACTATTGAACAGAATGTGATCACGACAGTTTGTAGATTGGAAAAGATATTTCCACCATCATTCTTTGATTCAATGGAGCACCTGCTTATACACTTACCATATGAGGCTAAAGTAGGAGGGCCAGTACAATTTAGATGGATGTATCCATTTGAGAGGTAATATATATATATTTTCTCCTCATAATTCAATTACATGGTGATGTGTTTTTCATTATCTTATGAACATTCTGGTAGGTGTATGCATGAATTGAAAATGAAAGTTCGCAACAAGGCAAAAGTAGAGGGTTCCATTGCCGAGGCGTACATTATGGAAGAAATATCAAATTTCTGTTCAATGTACTTTGAACCTGAGGTACAAACTCGTCGAACTCGGCCACCACGTAATGATGATGGGGGAGACTCCGTTCACTCTGAGCGACTGTCGATATTTAAGTATCCTGGACGTGCGTATGGACGTTCCTCGAGTCGGATGCTAAATGATAGAGAATTGCACTGTGCAGAAATTTACATCCTTTTAAATTGTATGGAGGTTGAACCTTATGTTGCGTAAGTTCTCTGCTCAAATTACATTGTGTCTATAACTTATTATTTTTCATTCCATCTATAATGCTCCAATGGTCGTAATACAGACAATTTGACTCAGAATTAATCCAAAGATGTCCATATCTCACTGACATGGAGGTTGAAAAAGAACGAGAAAAATCATTCGCTTCTTGGCTGAAATATCGTGTAAGTATTATTACTACTCTTTCTCCTTGTTGGGTCAATGACAAATTCTGACTAGTGTGCTGTCCATATGTAGGTTGAAAATGATTTTATTACTGATCAAAGAATTCGAGTGATCAGTTATGGCCCATCGAAAGTTGCACGTACATATCCAGCATTTATTGTGAATGGGTATAGATTTCACACTAGACAATATGGGCAGAATAAGTCAACAATGAACAGCGGGGTATGTGTGAAAGGAAGTACATATAATGAAAACGAATGTGATTATTATGGTATTATTGAGGAGATCTTAGAATTGCAATATCTCGGAGATGACAACCATATATTTCTGTTAAAGTGTCATTGGTTTGATCCTAATTCTGTTCGAAATGACACAACATATGGGATTGTCGATATCAGACATAAGTCTAAATTGAATACTTATGATCCATTCATTTTGGCCGCACAAGCCCAGCAGGTCTATTATACAAAGTATCCATCGTCTAGAAATAAAGAAAGAAATGATTGGTGGGCAGTTTGCAAGGTTAAGACAAGGCTTTTCCCGGATTATGAGTTGGATTTGACTGAAACAGAGCAGTTGGATGTGAATGCCGAATTCTTTCAATCAGACTTGGGTGATGATGTAGACTTGCCTGCTTCTAGTGATGAATCTGTGGAGGCACCGTCTTTATCTAAAGAGAATGAAGTGGAGGAAGTCGATCCAGAACAACCAGAAATACAGTTGGGGGACTCCGAAGAGGAGGAATATATTAGTGATCAAAATGAATCTGATAATGAAGATGTGAATGCTGAATTTGTTATATCTCCAACATCTGAAGAAGAAATGGAGAATGTTTGATTAATGGTATACAATTTTATCTGGGAATTTTAATACTCTGTAACTTTCTTTCTTTCACTATTTGATGAATATGCATGTATTTTATTACCAGTTGAAGATATGGTTCGAGGACGGCGTGGGACTCCCAGAGGTGGGAGGGGAGAGGGTAGCGGGAGGAGATTTACTTCCGTTTCACCACCGGTAGTAGGTATGTATACTTTCCCTTCATAATGCATTGTAGTATTTGTTGAAAATAATTCATTATGTATTTGTGTTATCTGATTATTATTTTCACAGGACCCACGACCTCTACACCGTTACGACCGACCTCTGCACCGCTACCACCGGTAGTAGGTATGTATACTTTCATGTATAATGCATTGTAGTATTTGTTGAAAATAATTCTTTATGTTTTTGTGTTATCTGATTCTTATTTTCACAGGACCCACGACCTCTGCACATATACCACCGACCTCTGCACCGCTACCACCGGTAGTAGGTATGTATACTTTCCCTTCATAATGCATTGTAGTATTTGTTGAAAATAATTCATTATGTATTTGTGTTATCTGATTCTTATTTTCACAGGACCCACGACCTCTGCACCGTTACCACCGAGGGATGCACCGCTACCACCGGTAGTAGGTATGTATACTTTCATGTATAATTCATTTGAGTATTTGTTTAAAATAATTCTTTATGTTTTTGTGTTATCTGATTCTTATTTTCACAGGACCCACGACCTCTGCACCGTTACCACCGAGGGATGCACCGCTACCACCGGTAGTAGGTATGTATACTTTCATGTATAATTCATTTGAGTATTTGTTTAAAATAATTCTTTATGTTTTTGTGTTATCTGATTCTTATCCTTACAGGACCCACGGCCTCTGCACCGTTACCACTGACAACGGGTACATTGACGGCCTATGCACCGCCATCACACATGGCGAGTGGATCTACACCTCCCCCAGCTGAGTCAGGTATGTTCATTTGCATATTTATGTTTTTTTGATAGTTTGTTTTATTTATACTATTTAATTCGTATAGTACGTGCTGATGACGAGGCGAGTCATCATGAGGGGGAGGGCTGTTGTAATGAGACGATGCGGGCAGTGTGGATAAATGAAGGGTACGTAATGCATTATTTTTGTTATTTATTCGTCATTGTGGTATTAATATTTTTAATTTCAGGAATAAAATAGAGCCAGCCCAAGCATCACAATTTATTACAAAGACAATTCAAGCACATTTTCCAGGCCCCATCCATCGCTTTGCTGATTTTCCGATGGGTGTTCAGGATTTATTGTTCTCTATGTTCTTGGTATTTATCTTATTTTATCATATTAAGTCATTTTCAATTATTATTTTAACCCACTTTGTTATGTAACATATAAATTTTTGTTGTTGTTAATATATAGAGGAATCATCGATTCACAGAACATTCAGATGAGTTACGTGCTAGATTTGCATGGACAGCTACTGCAAGAGATAATTTCAAACATCTTATGTACAATGCCCGAAGATATGCAAAAAAAGCATGTGCAAGTACTGATAAGAACATATGGAAGGAGCATGGGCCTGTGTGGATGAGAAAGGAGTATTGGACAGAGCTGTGCAACATTTGGGAAGCGGAGAAATGGAATGCCAATTCAAACAAAGCAAAGCAAAACAGAGCAGCGCATCCTGAAGCGAATTTACACACGGGTGGCTCTGTCTCCTTTGCAACACATAAAGCGAGATTAGTAAGTACACTTCTACATATATAAATTTTTTGTTTCTATTATGAAACTGTGATTTATTTGAATAACAGGAAGCACAGTTAAAGCGGCCAGCTCAATTTCATGAACTTTTTGATCGAACTCATAAGAAGAAAGGGACAAATGCTTACATTAGTGAGAAAGCTCGGGAGGTAGCGGTAAGTGTATACATTAATAGTTTTCATTTAAGATTAAATTGTAGAATAATTTGGTTTTGTTTTTTTTTGGTTTTTGCAGGACTCATATAGTAGACGAATGGATGAGAGGTACGGGGATGACAGTCAGCGTCCAGAGTTGGATCCTGCCATTTGGGTTGCAGCATCTGGGGCACCCAAGAAAGGACATGTTTATGGTTTTGGACATAGCTTGGGCACGACTAGGGTGTTATCATCATGCTCGAGTTCGGTCTCACATGCGACCTCTCCATTTACCACACCAGCAGCCCCAGATGGTTCTTCCAGTGCCGCCCCGACCATGACTCCAGATATGTTTAGGCAGATCGTCAACGAGACCGTCTCTCAGAATATCTCTCAGAATATCTCAACCATCGTCGCTCAGACCGTCTCCCAGATGCTCACATCCTTGGGAATTGATAGTAGTAGAGCACCTCCTGCACCTCCTGCACAGCAGCCTCCGGTAAGTATTTTATTTGATTGATTTTCTATTTGTTAACTCTAAATATCATCTTACAAAATATAAGAATTTAGATTGAGGAGGGGAAAATATCATTTTCTTAACTCTAAATATCATCTTACACCTATCCTCTGGATATTAGAATCAACAGGCAGACTGTTCTGCAGGATTTTCCATAGGTGTATAGAGATTTTGGTTAGAACTGAAAGTGAAAAGATATGTATAAATTCTATTCACTTGAGTGGGGGAGGATACAGATCTATAAATATTCATAAAGCTAGAATAATATAAGGAAAGTAACATGTAGACATGAATAAAATATGCCAATTTAGGTGAAAAGATCTCCCCAAAGTCTGGTAACTGTCATGGCAGGAAGCCAGGAACAGCACCTCTAAGCAAAGGAAGGGCAGTTCATACAAAGGAGCATAGGTCATAAGTTACAAGAAGTTCATTTTCAGTGGGGAGATGAAAGTGACTTGTCAGAACTGACGGAATCCAAATCGGATGCCCGGTTTGAGCTCGGCGCTCAAACTTCATTTTTAAAATACACTTAGTTCAAATGAACTGTTAGGATGGGGCATTTGGTTCTAAAATCTGAAATACCGGTCGGATGGCCGTGCCGATCATTCCAATACGACCGGGGAGATGAAAGTGACTTGTCAGAACTGACGGAATCCAAATCGGATGCCCGGTTTGAGCTCGGCGCTCAAACTTCATTTTTAAAATACACTTAGTTCAAATGAACTGTTAGGACGGGGCATTTGGTTCTAAAATCTGAAATACCGGTCGGATGGTCGTGCCGATCATTCCAATACGACCGGGGAGATGAAAGTGACTTGTCAGAACTGACGGAATCCAAATCGGATGCCCGGTTTGAGCTCGGCGCTCAAACTTCATTTTTAAAATACACTTAGTTCAAATGAACTGTTAGGACGGGGCATTTGGTTCTAAAATCTGAAATACCGGTCGGATGGTCGTGCCGATCATTCCAATACGACCGGGGAGATGAAAGCGACTTGTCAGAACTGACGGAATCCAAATCGGATGCCCGGTTTGAGCTCGGCGCTCAAACTTCATTTTTAAAATACACTTAGTTCAAATGAACTGTTAGGACGGGTCCGGGGGTCTAAAATTCGAAATACCGGTCGGATGGCCGTGCCGATCATTCCAATACGACCGGGGAGATGAAAGTGACTTGTCAGAACTGACGGAATCCAAATCGGATGCCCGGTTTGAGCTCGGCGCTCAAACTTCATTTTTAAAATACACTTATTTCAAATGAACTGTTAGGACGGGTCCGGGGGTCTAAAATCTGAAATACCGGTCGGATGGCCGTGCCGGTCATTCCAATACGACCGGGGAGATGAAAGTGACTTGTCAGAACTGACGGAATCCAAATCGGATGCCCGGTTTGAGCTCGGCGCTCAAACTTCATTTTTAAAATACACTTAGTTCAAATGAACTGTTAGGACGGGTCCGGGGGTCTAAAATTCGAAATACCGGTCGGATGGCCGTGCCGATCATTCCAATACGACCGGGGAGATGAAAGTGACTTGTCAGAACTGACGGAATCCAAATCGGATGCCCGGTTTGAGCTCGGCGCTCAAACTTCATTTTTAAAATACACTTAGTTCAAATGAACTGTTAGGACGGGTCCGGGGGTCTAAAATTCGAAATACCGGTCGGATGGCCGTGCCGATCATTCCAATACGACCGGGGAGATGAAAGTGACTTGTCAGAACTGACGGAATCCAAATCGGATGCCCGGTTTGAGCTCGGCGCTCAAACTTCATTTTTAAAATACACTTATTTCAAATGAACTGTTAGGACGGGTCCGGGGGTCTAAAATCTGAAATACCGGTCGGATGGCCGTGCCGGTCATTCCAATACGACCGGGGAGATGAAAGTGACTTGTCAGAACTGACGGAATCCAAATCGGATGCCCGGTTTGAGCTCGGCGCTCAAACTTCATTTTTAAAATACACTTAGTTCAAATGAACTGTTAGGACGGGGCATTTGGTTCTAAAATCTGAAATACCGGTCGGATGGTCGTGCCGATCATTCCAATACGACCGGGGAGATGAAAGCGACTTGTCAGAACTGACGGAATCCAAATCGGATGCCCGGTTTGAGCTCGGCGCTCAAACTTCATTTTTAAAATACACTTAGTTCAAATGAACTGTTAGGACGGGTCCGGGGGTCTAAAATTCGAAATACCGGTCGGATGGCCGTGCCGATCATTCCAATACGACCGGGGAGATGAAAGTGACTTGTCAGAACTGACGGAATCCAAATCGGATGCCCGGTTTGAGCTCGGCGCTCAAACTTCATTTTTAAAATACACTTATTTCAAATGAACTGTTAGGACGGGTCCGGGGGTCTAAAATCTGAAATACCGGTCGGATGGCCGTGCCGGTCATTCCAATACGACCGGGGAGATGAAAGTGACTTGTCAGAACTGACGGAATCCAAATCGGATGCCCGGTTTGAGCTCGGCGCTCAAACTTCATTTTTAAAATACACTTATTTCAAATGAACTGTTAGGACGGGTCCGGGGGTCTAAAATCTGAAATACCGGTCGGATGGCCGTGCCGGTCATTCCAATACGACCGGGGAGATGAAAGTGACTTGTCAGAACTGACGGAATCCAAATCGGATGCCCGGTTTGAGCTCGGCGCTCAAACTTCATTTTTAAAATACACTTAGTTCAAATGAACTGTTAGGACGGGGCATTTGGTTCTAAAATCTGAAATACCGGTCGGATGGCCGTGCCGATCATTCCAATACGACCGGGGAGATGAAAGTGACTTGTCAGAACTGACGGAATCCAAATCGGATGCCCGGTTTGAGCTCGGCGCTCAAACTTCATTTTTAAAATACACTTAGTTCAAATGAACTGTTAGGACGGGTCCGGGGGTCTAAAATTCGAAATACCGGTCGGATGGCCGTGCCGATCATTCCAATACGACCGGGGAGATGAAAGTGACTTGTCAGAACTGACGGAATCCAAATCGGATGCCCGGTTTGAGCTCGGCGCTCAAACTTCATTTTTAAAATACACTTATTTCAAATGAACTGTTAGGACGGGTCCGGGGGTCTAAAATCTGAAATACCGGTCGGATGGCCGTGCCGGTCATTCCAATACGACCGGGGAGATGAAAGTGACTTGTCAGAACTGACGGAATCCAAATCGGATGCCCGGTTTGAGCTCGGCGCTCAAACTTCATTTTTAAAATACACTTAGTTCAAATGAACTGTTAGGACGGGGCATTTGGTTCTAAAATTCGAAATACCGGTCGGATGGCCGTGCCGATCATTCCAATACGACCGGGGAGATGAAAGTGACTTGTCAGAACTGACGGAATCCAAATCGGATGCCCGGTTTGAGCTCGGCGCTCAAACTTCATTTTTAAAATACACTTAGTTCAAATGAACTGTTAGGACGGGTCCGGGGGTCTAAAATTCGAAATACCGGTCGGATGGCCGTGCCGATCATTCCAATACGACCGGGGAGATGAAAGTGACTTGTCAGAACTGACGGAATCCAAATCGGATGCCCGGTTTGAGCTCGGCGCTCAAACTTCATTTTTAAAATACAAGATGAAATTTGAACTTATATTGTGTGTGTGTATTTATATATATGAAAATGAGCTGGCTTAAACTATTGGCATACTCTTGTTAATGCTTGATTTCTTTATTAAGTCTTGTTAATGCTTGATTTCTTTATTAAGGATTTGATTATAATTTTTTTAAATGATATACAGGATCATCCGTCGCGAGATGTTGGACGAGACGACGACCAGGATGATGTTGGACGAGACGACGACCAGGATGAGACATATGTGGAGGATTTGTGATTTTATTTTAGTTGTGTATGTTGTCATTTTATTATTATGGATGTATGATTAATTTGTGATTTTATTTTAATTGTGTGTAATTTGAGGTTCGTGGAGATTGTGATCCGTGTAGTTGATTTATTATTGTTTTATGAAATTGTTATTTATCAGGTGCTTGTATGTGATGAATTTGAGATTTGTCGATATTGTTGTCTGTGTAGTTGATTTTATATTTATGTTATGAATTTGTTATTTATCAGGTAATTTATTTATCAGTTTAAATAAATTTTTAAAAAAAAATAATGCAAAATTAGCGACCGTATGGAGACTGAATTGCGACCGAATAGCGACTATAAATTATATTTCTTTTATTAAATAATTATACTTGGCGACCGACTAGCGACCGACTAGCCACCGAATAAATCCGATAGGTTAATTTTATTTTTAAAAATACAACATAATTAGCGACCGAATAGCGACCGAATTGAGACCGACTTAATCCGATAGGTTAATTTTATTTTTTAAAATACAACAATTTTAGCGACCGAATAGAGACTGAATGGCGACCGAATTATTAGCGACCGGTGAGGCGACCGATTATAATCGGTCTCTGGTAACGACTGATACTGCGACCGAATTATGTCGGTCGCTATATAGCGACTATGATATAGCGACCGACATATTCGGTCGCTAGATAGTGTCTGTTCGGTCGCAATGCAGATTTGCGACCGATCTACGACTGAATAGCGACCGAATATGTCGGTCGCTATCCGCGATTTTTCTTGTAGTGCTCTCTCACCCACTTGTACTCCTTTCTATCTATCACCCACTTGGAGTCATCCCTCTCACTCACTCATGTCATGTCCGTCTCTCCCTCCCACTCACTCGCTCACTCGTGTCATCTCTCTCTCACACGTGTCCGTCTCACTCATGTCGAGTTAGTAGTCATAGTTAGTTAGTTAGTGTCAAGCATTTACATTCATTCATACATTTATCCACAAAATCAAAACCAAAACATATATCATATCACTGTCATATCCATGTGCAAAAGTCTTGTCGAAGTACAAAAGTCAGGCATGTCCCTCTCCCTCTGGCTTGTCATTATCACTAGCACCCTCATGCCTCTTTGGTGGAGGCATCACCAAGGTCACCTCCTCGCGGTGTCGTCAGCGCCGCTCATCCTCCTCATTCCTCCGGTGGCCGGAGGAACCTGTGAAGTAACTCCTCACGGAGCCGTGACTGTCGTGGCTACCGCTCGGGGCTGCTCTGCTACACTCCCGACTCACCTCTCTGAGGCCCTCCACTAGCCCCTCCAGCTTCGCCACCTGAAGCCGGTATCGCTCCGCCTCGGATCGGTATCACTCTTCCTCTCCAACACTGGCTCGGAGTCGCTCCAACTCGGCCCGTAGGGGTGCAGTCTCTACTGCGTCCGTTGGTCGGCTCTGAGCTAACTCCTCCAGGAGCCGGACCGTCTCCTCCCTCAGCCGGGCACTCTCGCCTAGCGCAGCTGTCAGCTCGATCGCCTGCATACATCCATCATTGTTAGTTAATTGCATTCAATATAAGCATAATCAACAAGGGAAAGTGTAGTGTACGTACCCTCTCAGTGAGCGCCACCTCGGACGCCTTTGCCCGTGCTACCATCCACGTGAACTCGGCATCTCGCACCGCTCGGTCAGCTGGGGTCTGTGAGGAAGAAGAAGGTGCGTCGGCCCCCTGTCGCTGGGTCCCCTCGGCTCGTTGAATCCAAAACTCCAGGGTTAGTCAGTTCGTAGCATAATCATAATCAAGGTGCATAATTAAGAGTTTAGGATTTAGGAAAACTCACCAGTAGGGCCAGGGCCTACCGGGCCTCGTCGCGCTCTCGGATCGTGGAGTGGAGGAGCCCCTGCAACTCCGCGAGCCATCCCTTAGGGTCGATCTGCATTTAGGAAGTCCAAACATCAGTGCATAATCATATAGAAAGCATATTAAAAAGGCATTAGGGTTTAGAAGCCGTACTGGTCGGCGGGCACCACGGAACACCTGGTCCCGCTAGTGCCTGGCGTACTCCGTGTAGTACGTCGAGTTGCTCTCCACCCAAGCGGTCACAACCCGCCCGAGTGCCGTCCAGTCAGCGATCTACTCTGTAGCTCACTCCGTCCAGTCAAGCACGATCTCCACGCCTCACGGGTGTCGCCCCACGCGCTCCTATGGCTTCTCCGGCGCCGGGAACTCTACTACTGGTTGATGGACGCCGATCGTCCTCATCACCAGTATGAAGTGGAGTGGCTCCACTACATTCATGCAGTGAGGCCACACGTCACGCCCTGATAAGGTGAGGGCCCCCACTACCCAGGGCTGGCCCTTGTGCCCCTCGCCCTCGTAGGGTGTCCACCACACCTGTCAAAATAAGAAGTCACATTAGCAGCACAGTCATATAGAATTGCATTTAATTAAAAGGTCTGAGTTTAGAGTCGTACCGAGGTGTATGGTAGGGTGTCCACGTCGTCCTGGAGCCCTCGGACCTGTCTCCGATGGCCTCCGATCTCCCGAGGTGCGGTCCACCTCCTAGTAATCGGCAGTAGGTCGGGGTAGGTCTCGTCGCGTCTCCCCATCCCACACAGTCTCACGTAGGCCCATACCTACGTCGCATTAGATGTCAGCATATAGGAAGCATATAGGAATGGCATAATCAAGTCTAGAAGTAGAAGTCGTACCTGGAGTAGAGGGGAAAACCCACCAAGCATGGTCCGACGGCTGGTCAAGCTCAGGGTATCGAACAGGAACGCTAAAGCTGCAGCTCCCCACGCGTAGTCGCCGACGTGGTCGAGGTCCTCGAGTAGCGGAAGGAAGCGGCAGCTGATCACATCTGCACGCGTCGTGAAAAGGAGTCGTTCGAATAGGAGCATCAAGAATCTCCACAATACTCGATCCGCCTCTGCTCCTGGCTCTGCCGCAACTCTCGGTCGAACCCGGTCCATCAACCTCTAGAGGTGCTGCTCGGGCAGCTCCCCTGTCGTGATCCCCGCACGTCGTAGCCCGAGGCTATCCTGCAGCCTCGCCCGAGTGAAGGTCGTGGACTACCGCTCCAGATGCAACAACTCCAATCCTAGTAGCTCCTGGGCCATCTCCCGGTAGTCGGGGTATGCCCTCCCGCTAATCGGGGACCCATGCACACGTAGGCCCGTGATGCGCGCCACGTCCTCTAACGTGGGGACCATGTGCCCCCACGAAAAAAGGAACGTGTGACTCACTGGGTCCCAGCGGTCACGCAGAGCATAGAGTAGCGGTGTGTCAAACCGACTCACCTCTATGCTCAGGAGCTCTGAGAAGCCCATGGCTGCCAGCCTCTCCCGCTGGAAGTCGGGCAGTGCGAGGTACACTGCCCGGACCTACAACCATGAGATCCGGGTCCTACGCTTTCCCTGCATTCATTTTAGAATAATTGCATACATTTTAATAATAAATTCATGCATTTTACTCAATAAATAAAGGGAAATAAAAGAAAACACACTCTGTTCGTAGAGCGGTTCCCCATGGACCGCGCTAACCTGTGGATGGCCCGGTTTGGACCGCTCAGTTTTCAGCTTTCTATTCAATGAACGGGTTTGTTCTGGCCGCTCAGTGCATCCACGGTTACCCATTAACCGTTCTATGTCTCTCTTAATCGTCTCATATTCTGCACCTACACGACTCTCCTCAAACCGTGCTGGTATCCACGGACCAATACAGACCGTTCAGTTCTTCGTAGTCTCATATTTTGAACGGATCGAAATGGTCTGCCCTCGCCGAGCACAGTTTTCCCAAAACCGTGCTTGTCCTCATTCTCCCATCTGTTCAAATGCCCCCAGGACGGCTATCCTTGTGTCGTGCATTCCATGAGCGGCTTGTTAGGGTGCAAGTAACGGATTCAGAAGGGGGGTTGAATGAATCCCCTTATAAAACTCTTGCCCAATTAAAAATTAACTGAAACAATCAGAGATGCGGAATAAAAATAAACTAGGATCTAACAAGTCTGAAGGACAGAGATGATCTCAATCAAGCTTAGAAGGTGTAATCACCTGTTGACGCCAGGAAAGTGAGCAAGGGTGGAGACAGAACTGAAAAAGGGACTAGACCCGTAATGAAAGATTACTGATACAACTCGTCAACCATCTACCCGGATGAAGCCTTTTTCGGCCAAGATGATGTCTGATGGCGTCGTCAGCCAGACGGCAGCATTAATGAAATAGCAGTCAACTGACTGATGAGACCTTTTACCATACTTTGATAAAAGCTATATTACTGCCTCGTCCAAAAGTCCACAGATAACAGGTCAGACTAAGTCAGATGTTGACTTGTTGACAGATGAGATATGAGCAAAGATAAAAGATGAAGCCCGAACCAGCAGATGAAGATTATGAAAATTTCTGCAAAGTCAGAATGGAAGAAGAGCTGTCTCTATTGACTATGTACCCGGCTGAAGCCTCCTCAGGTTAAGCTGATGCCCGGTATTGTCCTCATCCAGATGGCGATGCTGATGAAACTCCGGTCTATTGACTGATGAAAACCTCTGAACTGTTCTGATGAAAAGTCTCCATCAATTATGACGTACAAATGAAGAATTGACAAATGAAGGTTTGACAAATGAGAAAGAATGAAACTGGGCCTTAAGAGCCACAAATGGGCCTTTGGCAAATGAATTCGAGAGCCGTCCGATTGGGCCATGTTAAGCCCATTTCGGTAAAGGGCACGCCGGGAACTTCACTAACACAGGCGCGCCGAATACCCTTGGCAGAGTAGGGTTCTATAAAAACCCATTTCTTCACTCACAAGGGGAGAATGATCGAAGAGACCAACAACCCTATCCAGAAAGAAAAGAGAGAAAGAGCCAGAGAAGAAAAGAGAGAAAAGAAAGAGCTGAGAGGAGAGCTCGAGGCTGATCAAAGGTGGGCAACGGGGAGGGAGAGGAGTCAATGCTCCACCCTCCCCCGTCTTCTGTTTCCTTTTGCTTTTCATTTCTCCGATGTGCACCCTCTGTATTTTTTCCTTCTCTTTACTTCCTCTGAAGAATGTTGTTATCCCTTCCCCACTTCTTATGAATGGGCATAGTTGGATGATGTAATCGACTATATATGTATGAATGAGCAGGGTCTTTTCCTTTGCTTTCAACATCGAACACGTTGAGTTCTCGTTCTCTGAATATCGCTTTTATGTATGCTCGTTCGGAAATGGGAGTTTTGCGTGCGCATTGGCCACGATCCTCTGCTCCCTTTTTTTTTTGCTTCTACTCTGGATGAGAGGCAGCATGGTCCCCCATTCTAACTTATGGATGTTTGGGATCCATGGCTCCCGAGGAATCCCAATGTGATGGGTTTTAACGACCTCTCTCCATTGATTGTTCCCTCGATGTCATTAAGGCCATCCCAAGAATCAGAGACAATCATCTCTTGATTTTCCTGGGCGGCCGGCAACAAATAAACACATACATCCGCAGGGAATTTTGAGTGTGTTTTGGATGAACGATGGCCTTGGCCTCGATCCCTCTACAGACCGGTCTTCTGATGATTCCCTAGCATCCTTCCAGTAAAAGCTTCGATCCAGTTCCTTCCTGCGTCCCAAATCCCGTCTCGATCTCATAAATCTCCAGAACAGCGCTACGTAAAACCCTAAAGCCTTATATGCTCTCGGCGCGAAACCTTCTCGGCGGAGCCAACAGTCCCCGGCACGACACTTCGCGCGCCGAGAGCTGGGCGCGTCGACAACCCCCAATTCCTCTCTTGCAGTCGGCCGGGGGCCTCCTTTTGACCCTCCCGGCGCGATGGCTTGCGCGCCGGGAACCCTCTTCCATGCTATAACTATGCCGAAAACCCCCTGCACCGGGAACCATTCTTCCATGCTATAACTGTACCGAGAACCCCCCCCGGCCTCTTTGCCTGCGCGCCGGGAACCCCCTGGCCATCTTGCCTTCGCGTCGGGAACTTATATGCACAATTGAGCTGCGCCGAGAAACTACCCTGCCATCCAATTGAGCCAACGACACCTTGATCAAACCCACCCAGGGATACCCATGAGTCACCAGACTTGGCCCGGAGATAAATATGAAGGGGGAAAGACTCCCTTATGTTCCACTGTCTCGTATCGGACTTATGAGCAACCCCTTTTGCTCGGGTGGGCCCTGCCACTGCATGAGTTCTACCAGCTTCCGTAGGGGAAAATCAAACATTGCCCCATGGTAGATACACGGTCCGGGAGGTTCAGTACCTCTCTCTCTCTCTGCTTTCATCTCGGCACTCCGTGGATGATAGCCTATTTCCCCCCTGGGCATAATCCAGATTAAGGGGAAATGCTGCCGAAATATCGATTGACGCTCTAACCCCGACAAGCCCCAGGAAGCGTATATCATACACCTCCCGTCTGGCTCAATTCTTCGGGGGATACAAATACTTCGAGGCCCTTGGCCGGATGAGAAACGTGAAAAGGGGGGCATGTCCCTGATGATTGTTCAGGCCCCATCCCGCCACTGCGTGGATGGTGTCCTATTCTTACCCAGCATGATCCACATAAAGGGGTCACGTTGATTTAATAATCTGTCGTCTATTCAATTATGTTCCTAGAATAATAGGAATTTCAATATTTCGCACCATCAATTTCAACCGCCCCTAGCGGCTTCCTATTTTGGCGTTTAATCAAGGGTTGTCCTTCTTAGGAAGGACGTAATTAACGTCATAACCTTTATGGTATGACGGACTTTTGGTCCAGACACGATCACTCACAATCGACTGATTAGAAGTCAGATCGAGCGCACAATGAAATCGTCACATGTGTGACTGGCACGCCTAATAATAAAAGAATAAGAATGTAAACTTAAAATCCGCGTCCACAAGTCTGGCACGCCCGGTGGGACCGAGTCTCCCTTCATCTTTACGCCAAAGTAAGGGGCCCGGCAGCCTCTCTCAAAAGTCTAACTGTGTGTTAATCTTACTCGCAGAAACTACAGATGGAGGCTGGACTAGTTGCTGTTCACTTCGGCCATCAAGTGATCGATGGCCACATCCACGGAGGGTACCTGGTGGTGCCGATGGAGTTCGGATCCATGCCTCCAGCGGTGGGTCTACCCAATTGCTTGGGCCTCATATTTGTCGATCTGTTGCGAGTCGACAACGAAGCTGAAAAGATCACCGTGATAGAGACCACGATGGCGCCAAAAGCCGAGGAGGGGAAGATGGCAGTTGCTCCTACCGTCGTTTCGTGCCTTGTCCATCACCTGGGAAAGAAGACCGATGTCTCCGCCACTGCTGGTAGGAGAAGAAGAAACAATCGGAGAAGTCGGTATGCTGCAACTGGAGGTTGCCCTTCGGCCTCGGGAAAGACAATGATGGTCGGAAACATGAGGGTGAACCTCAATGGCCGCCCCATGAATGCACGCCCCGACAGGGTCATTCCATCGGTCCATACCAACAACAGATTCCAGCCGTTGGCCACCGGGAGGGCCAACTGGGAGAACAAGGGTAAGCAACCGTTGGCACCTAAGCCGACCAAGTTCAAACAAGTTTGGGTGCCAAAGAAGATTCAGAGCTGGGCACCAGCTCAAGAAGAGTGTGTTGGTGCCATCCGCCCAAGGGCCGGGGGCAGGAGACATGAGAGGGATGAAGAATATATTACTGCCATCTGCCCCAGGGCCGGGGGCAGGAGATGGGAGAAGAAAGAAAAAGATATTGCTGTCACTCACCCCGGGAGGAGGGGCGGAGATTTTTGAAAGAAAGATGAAAGAAGAGTGGAGGAAGTGATGTGACACCAAATGCAGCGGAGACTTTGATTCCTTGGACCTAATTCGCAATCACAATTACAAGGCGCCGAGAATATGTTAAAGCTACCAACGCACCGTGCGCACACGATTCCCGTGGTGACCCGGTGATGCCGAGTCGAGGTGATGGAGATAGCCCCTGACTGGTTAGAGGACCAGCACCACTTTAGTTAGCCCTCCCAAAGGTTTGAAAGCCCACAAACAAGGGCGGCTGGATGCCTTAAGGGCACGGGGTCACTCGCTCACTTATAGCCACGGTGACCACACTGAAAGGTGGCGCCGGGATCGGGCACTCGCTCTCCTACCGGCCGAGATGTTTCGCAGATATTAAATAAACAAGTATAAGGAGGCAAGGGCAGGAGGCTCACCTGGTTGGTTTGAGGAAACCAACCCCGGTCAGAGACGAGGGCGAGCGGGGAAGTGTGGGTTCCCCGCACACTGCGCCGATGAAGCTTCGAACATGTTTAAGTGTACACTCACTACACCTCACGCAGGAGGGTGATCTCGGGGATGGGAATTGATGGATTACAACAAACACAACCTCCCGCAGGGAGGGGCGGTAAGCCGGCCAGGCAAGAGGAGGGAAATAAGCTAGTAGCCCACGAGGAGGGACCGCTTCCGAAGTGGACCGCTGGCTGTGGATGTTGATAGGCAGTCGGTGTAGTCCCTGTAGATCTCGGTCAGGAATTTCTCCGATGACAAGCCCAGGGGGGATCTTCTTGTAACAGGAACCCAAACGCCTCTGATTTATATCAATTTATTCTGTCGTCGGCGATGGCTACAGTGGAGGTCTGAGCAGAGCAACAGATTCTGGGGCGGGTGGCTCCCTGTTTCTGTCTGCAACTTGCAGAAGTGGCTCCGGTCGGTCCTGGATGCTGAATCATGAACAGTCAGAGACGCTGGAACCGGGGACGAAGCCTCTACACAGTAAAACTAACGGCAACATCTTCTGAGGTCAGGGTGGACAGGGGGATGCCGACGAGTGGGAACTGGTCGCAGCAGACTGCAGGAGGCAGACCCGCGTGACTGAGGGAGAAAATTCGGAACTCTGGCCTCCGGATGCCGAATGAGGTTCTGTCTCTTGCTCCTGGTCAGGGACAGGGGAAGGAAGAACTTTGATGAAGAGCCTTCGGTCTGATTCCTTTGCCGTTGGTCGTGCAGTTGCTTCCAACTGGGATCAGGCTCTCTGCAGAGGATGTCTGGTGCAGTTGGGGAAGAACAGCTCTCCCGGTCGGCCACGAACTCGGAACGGGACGATTCCACCTCGCCTGCGTAGTGGACTGGACGACCTTTCCAGAAAGGTATGGTACGTCTTCAGATGATGCCGTTGGGCTCCGTGGCAGCTTCTGCAAGTCGAACCTTCTTCTGCTACCTGCAGACTTGGCTAAGCAAAGGGGTGGTGGTGGAGCTTGGTTAAAGGGAATGGTGTTTTAACTATGGGGGAAGGCTGGTGGTGATGGTAGATGGGGGATGGGATGTGGGAGAATGATGAGAGGGGTGGAGGAGGGAAGGTGGAGGTCCAGGAGGGTGGAGGGTCCGCAGCTATCCAAAGGGGTGGTGGGGGTCGGTGATGCGGGACGAGACACGGACACGACAAGCTCGCGATCGTCCCTTAACGAGGGAAGCGTCGGACGTGCACGGTTGAGAAACCGGCAAGAGCTAGGGTGGTCGGCTCGCACTTTCGTGCCCGGATCGGGTCACGGGACGGTCTCGCTCACTCTCTCGCAGCAGCGGTGATATGAAATTATAGCGAGCTAGGTCCTAAAGCATGCTCTCTAGCAGTGGCATAAACAAGCATATATGAAATCAAGCAAAATGCCAAGTAAAGAGCGAAGACGATACCTCCACGCGCTCGGCGTGGGGACGACGGACCCGGCCGAAACTCGTACTCCCGGAATAATATTACACAACATTACAGAAATGCAAGCCGCTGCCCACTCCACCCAGGGAGGTAAAGGGCTACACAATGGGATCCGGGAGGACCGAATTTGGGTTGACGGGCGGCTTCGTGTGTTGATTCGGCTACACGCGCGATCACGACCGTGGGGCCCACGTGCTGTCTGGAGGTGCCGTGTGGGACCCGGTGGCGCCTCTGTAGTGTGGACACTTAGGGAAGTGTTCCCTGGGCTGGCGGCACACCGGAACGTCGCCCGGAGGTCGGGCGGCTCCGATCGGTACCCGTCGGGTTTGCTGTCCACGGACTGGTGGTTGCTGTTTTGCAGCGCGCGCTCCGGCGAGAATGGGCGCTGCGATCAGCCCCAATGTCGGATCGACACGAGACTAGCGCCGTTGGAAAGCTAGCTTGAAGTTCTTCAACCTAGACCTAAAGATCTGGCCTGGATCTGCTCGGATCTTGACTGATGGAATTTTCAATCTTCAGTTGTACAGTTCCTGAAATCACAGGTCAGCAGAGAACTTCCCTGTGGATTGGCTTTGACCGTGAGGGAGACTTTCGAATATGGGGTTGTGTTCTTCACCAAAGTTGTTGGAAATTGAGCTGGAAAGACGGAAAAATTGGTTTGGACAAGTTTGGATGTGTCTATGATTTTCTGTGATTTATTTAGTGGACGAAGGTTGGATCTGGGATCAGGGGGATAGAACTGTAGCTGGGACTGAGAATGATTTTTAGAAAATATGAAATGGACGAACCAAAAAGTGAGAAAAATTGTGGACGAAGGGGTGGATGAGTGTAACCTCCATTAAAATTGGCCAAACCATAATAAATCAAAACGTGGACCTAAGACATGAAACTTAGGGCTACTATCACTGTAGATAGTGACAGAATAGATCTGAGATTGAGAGTTGAACGAAATGGTAAAGATATGAAACGGTGGCTTTTGAACCTGGATTTTTTTGTGGAGAATGGGCTTGAAGATAGGAACCAACCCTCAAAATTTCAAATCTATCTGAACTCATGGCTGGCTTCAGGAATTCACGAACTACACCTCTATCCAGTAGGACAGAAACTTGATGATGATTCCACGGCGGCTCGAAGGCGGCACGAACGGCGGCGGCGGCGGCACAGACGATCACCGGAGGTTGAGAGGGGATGAAGGGAGATAGATACACTCTAGATCTTGAGGTTTGAGGAGAAGAACACCAGGGGGAGAGAGGAACAAGGGCACACCCTTCAATGGCTCAAGCCAATTTTACAAATTTTTCTTCATTAATATCTAATGACACTATACATAGGCTTATATAGAAAATAGCAAGGGGTGGGGGGGCTGATAATTTCATGAGAAATATGTCATTTTCATCCCCCATGTGGTCAAAACTCAAAATAAATAAATTACATATGAATGGGGCACTCCTTTGACTAGGTAGGTAAGGTAGGTGGCCTACCTTTGAAATTTTAACCCCTTTGTCTCCCATGTGGTCAATTAGCATTCAAACCTTCTAGATGGTCACCTAGGATGGTTGACCAGCCCCACATGGATGAGGTGGACCAATGGGGAAGGGGAGGGGCCCCCCTAGCTGGACCTACTACATATTTGCACAAAAACCCACACAATCCAAGGGAATGACGCATTGGCTTACAAAGCCGTACAATTGCACTTATACTTTCCCATGGATAAAAATAAACTAAAGGACACAAATGTAAAATAAAATGTACATGCTCGACGTCGATTCCCATCAACTCTCCCCGGGTGAGAGGAACTCGACCCCGTCGAGTAGGGGTAAGGATGCTCGAATACTCCGGCGGATCCGTCACCGTGCCAAGTAACACGGGTACGCTCCACTCCAAGTGACCGTCACCTGCTCAATCCATATATACTCGATATGCACAAGCTGCTATAGGCTAGAGGTGGACACTCCGGGTGGGACACTCTCAAAAGGGAAGGAAGCAGCTCGAAGACTCACTAGGAATCACCGCTGAGTCCCTTTAGGTGACTGATCCGGGTATAGATGTAGAACCGATCCCATACGCATCGAGTGAGTCTACTCGCTTTCACACTCATAAGGGACTGACATCGACGAGCTTGCACACGACATATGCAGACTCACCATGCACTAACACACATATGCAAACCACACAAATAAGAAACCGACTCATACATGACTCTAGACACACCTATTGTTAGTCTGACCCGTACATAGGTGACGGCGGACCAGGACACCCGAATGTGTGCCATGCATGCATGTTATGTAACCGGAGATGGGTGGTATGGGGAACACCTAAACATCCAAGTATGACCCAGTCATGCATGGATGGCCCTTTGGATTTGGGGGACTTGAGAGGGCTAGGAGGGCCGAATGTTGTTGTATCGTGGACGGGCTTGGTGGTTGTAAATGACCCGGCCCGTGGGGTAGGAGTGTGATAGTGGACTCCCTTGAAGAAATGAACTATATAAGGTGGGTCATGGGGTCCACTAAGGAATGGGTCAAAGGGATCGAAGAAGGTATGACCCCTTGTGGTGAGCTCCCCTATGTCACGGTCCCACGTGTAGAAGTTTTGAAGGTGTGGATAGTCACCTTCTTGCATTGTGATGGGTGGGACGGGGACCGTAAGCAAGAAGTACGATTCCTCCCTCGGACAAAAGGGTATGGATTCGGGCTCGGCCGGTAAGGGAAGGAGTAAGAGGATCTCCGTGGTGACACAACCCACGGTGCACTCAGAGGTAATGGACCCATAGGCCGGATGGGTGAAGTTAAGACTAGCGAGTTGGTCGAAGCCTCGGGCCAATAAATGTGTAAAGGTCAACTGCCGGTCTAACCCTTTAAGAAGGTCGTCCAATGCGTCCACATAGTGACGGGACCGGAAGGTGGTATGAAATGAGTTGCTTGACACTAGTGGTAGTGTAGGGTCCATTGATGGGAAGGGAGGTGGGACTAAGCCATCCTTGAGCCAACTAAGAAGCGGCTCGGCTATGAAAAGCGTACCCGTTAGAAATACGGGTGGCTCGGGCCTTGGTGGTTCCAAATGAGAGGATTCTGAATCAAATTTGGAAATAGAGATGGATGACATTGGAACTCTCTCGAGTGGTGAAGGCCATGGTGTAGGCGGCTGGGAGGTGGATGCTTGTTGAAAGCCACCATACCGAGAAAAGTGTGACTCAAATGGTTCGACCACTAGAGCGACCGAATAGGATTCCGCTAGAGAGAATGCATTGCGGATAAGACATTCCAATTGGAAGTGAAGGCGCAAACCTCTCCGGAACTGAAATGCGACCGTGTTGCTCTCCTCTCCCAAGCCATGTTCCAACCAATACTTATGATATGCCCGAATGTACTCGGACACGGACCTATCACCTTGGATGGGTCGACATGGGTTGGCCATAGTTGCCAAAATACGGGAATGGATCCCTAGGAATGGATATGCAAGGCCATTTGGGCAAGACACTAGACACGACCCTAAGTAATGCAAAGTTGGAATGCATGCACACTAAGGACCCTAGACGTAAACCAAGACTCGGTACGTGGCGGAGATAATTGACCTGAAGGTCACTCGCGCAAGTGTGCGGCCTTCCCGATAGGCGTAGCCTAACGTTCGGACAACACCTTTTGATATACCGAGTAAAGGGATGTAAATACAAAAAGACATTTTTTTTTTGTTTTGAAACAATGATGACCCTAAACACGACTTAGACAATGACTAATGACTAGACGTAAATGACACTATTTTTGTGTGAATGCAAACACCCTAGACTCAAACTCGCTCTGATACCAAATTGATGCGGGACGAGACACGGACACGACAAGCTCGCGATCGTCCCTTAACGAGGGAAGCGTCGGACGTGCACGGTTGAGAAACCGGCAAGAGCTAGGGTGGTCGGCTCGCACTTTCGTGCCCGGATCGGGTCACGGGATGGTCTCGCTCACTCTCTCGCAGCAGCGGTGATATGAAATTATAGCGAGCTAGGTCCTAAAGCATGCTCTCTAGAAGTGGCATAAACAAGCATATATGAAATCAAGCAAAATGCCAAGTAAAGAGCGAAGACGATACCTCCACGCGCTCAGCGTGGGGACGACGGACCCGGCCGAAACTCGTACTCCCGGAACAATATTACACAATATTACAGAAATGCAAGCCGCTGCCCACTCCACGCAGGGAGGTAAAGGGCTACACAATGGGGTCCGGGAGGACCGAATTTGGGTTGA
Organism: Amorphophallus konjac; assembly: GCA_022559845.1. NCBI lineage: Eukaryota > Viridiplantae > Streptophyta > Magnoliopsida > Alismatales > Araceae > Amorphophallus > Amorphophallus konjac. The sequence goes on from CM040122.1 coordinate 103,839,411, forward strand.
CGGGCGGCTTCGTGTGTTGATTCGGCTACACGCGCGATCACGACCGTGGGGCCCACGTGCTGTCTGGAGGTGCCGTGTGGGACCCGGTGGCGCCGCTGTAGTGTGGACACTTAGGGAAGTGTTCCCTGGGCTGGCGGCACACCGGAACGTCGCCCGGAGGTCGGGCGGCTCCGATCGGCACCCGTCGGGTTTGCTGTCCACGGACTGGTGGTTGCTGTTTTGCAGCGCGCGCTCCAGCGAGAATGGGTGCTGCAATCAGCCCCAATGTCGGATCGACACGAGACTAGTGCTGTTGGAAAGCTAGCTTGAAGTTCTTCAACCTAGGCCTAAAGATCTGGCCTAGATCTGCTCGGATCTTGACTGATGGAATTTTCAATCTTCTGTTGTACAGTTCCTGAAATCACAGGTCAGCAGAGAACTTCCCTGTGGATTGGCTTTGACCGCGAGGGAGACTTTCGAAGCTGGGGTTGTGTTCTTCACCAAAGTTGTTGGAAATTGAGCTGGGAAGACGAAAAAATTGGTTTGGAGAAGTTTGGATGTGTCTATGATTTTCTGTGATTTATTTAGTGGATGAAGGTCGGATCTGGGATCAGGGGGATAGAACTGTAGCTGGGACTGAGAATGATTTTTAGAAAATATTAAATGGACGAACCAAAAATTGAGAAAAATTTTGGACAAAGGGGTGGATGAGTGTAACCTCCATTAAAATTTGCCAAACTATAATAATCAAAACGTGGACCTAAGACATGAAACTTAGGGCTACTGTCACTGTAGACAGTGACAGAATAGATCTGAGATTGAGAGTTGAACGAAATGGTAAAGATATGAAACGGTGGCTTTTGAACCTGGATTGTTTTTTGGAGAATGGGCTTGAAGATAGGAACCAACCCTCAAAATTTCAAATCTATCTGAACTCATGGCTGGCTTCAGGAATTCACGAACTACACCTCTGTCCAGCAGGACAGAAACTTGATGACGATTCCACGGCGGCTCGAAGGCGGCACGAACGGCGGCGGCGGCGGCACAGACGATCACCGGAGGTTGAGAGGGGATGAAGAGAGATACATACACTCTAGATCTTGAGGTTTGAGGAGAAGAACACCAGGGGGAGAGAGGAGCAAGGGCACACCCTTCAATGGCTCAAGCCAATTTTACAAATTTTTCTTCATTAATATCTAATGACACTATACATAGGCTTATATAGAAAATAGCAAGGGGTGGGGGGGCTGATAATTTCGTGAGAAATATGTCATTTTCATCCCCCATGTGGTCAAAACTCAAAATAAATAAATTACATATGAATGGGGCACTCCTTTGACTAGGTAGGTAAGGTAGGTGGCCTACCTTTGAAATTTTAACCCCTTTGTCTCCCATGTGGTCAATTAGCATTCAAACCTTCTAGATGGCCACCTAGGATGGTTGACCAGCCCCACATGGATGAGGTGGACCAATGGGGAAGGGGAGGGGCCCCCCTAGCTGGACCTACTACACATTTGCACAAAAACCCACACAATCCAAGGGAATGACGCATTGGCTTACAAAGCCGTACAATTGCGCTTATACTTTTCCATGGATAAAAATAAACTAAAGGACACAAATGCAAAATAAAATGTACATGCTCGGCGTCGATTCCCATCAGTCGGCCAAGGGAATGGGGGGTGGGCTAGTGTGGTGGGTTCGCAACCAGTAGGGGTATGGGGGGGTTAATTTGCCCTAGGGATATGAATGGAGGGTGTGGGGAAGAGGGAGGGCTGCTTGGGGGAGAGGAAAGGCTGCCTTGGAGAATGAAGAGGTGTATGGGGAATGGGAAGAGTTGCCTAGGGTGGAGGAGGTAATGAAGGGAGTTATGAGTCTTGGGAATATGAAAGGGTGGAGGGATGAGGTGGCAGCTGAGGTGGCAGGGGGAGGGGGAGGTGAAAGGGCAGGTTCGCCCAAGGGAGAGAGAGAGAGAGGAGGAGGAAGAGAGAGAGAGGGGGTCGGCCCCCTTAGTGAGAGAGAGAGAAGGAGAGAGTGAAGGCTAGAGAGAGAGCAAGAGGAGTGCACTTATGCTTGCAATATTCAAATCTTCATTTACCTTAAAAGAGGGGGTTTGGGGTCCTATATATAGGAAAACCCAATTTACAAAAAGTCCTCATGGAATGGACAAATGACGAAAGACCAAGGGGTGGGGAGAGGGGCGCCCATGGGCCAGACCAAAGAAATGGCCCAATAAGAACTACTAGCCCCATTAGCCCACTAGCCTACATACAAGCATAAGTAAATAACATGATAAAATAGTAACATGACTCAAAACATAGGCAAATACATCAAAATGACTCAAGAAAATAGGAAGATGTAATAGGATGATAAGCACCAATGTTCCTTCTGAAGAAGGGCTGCTCCCTAGCTGCCTCCGGGAGGGAGAGAAGTGCCAAGCCAGAGGGTATGTGGTGTGATGCCCTCATCAATTCTCCCGGGCGGCGAAGAGCTCGACTCTGTTGAGTAAAGGCCCTCCCTGCTGCGGTACTGCTCTAGGAGATCGGGGGACAGCTGCTGGAGATCCTCTCGGCTCACCCAGGTATCGTCCGAGGGTGGTCGTCCCTTCCACCTGACCAGGTAGCGCTCATACGCCTTGCTCCTTGTGATGGTAACCTGTTCATCTAATATCTGCTCCACTTCATCGCGCCGGTTTCTCAAATGGGGTTGAGCTCTCTGGGGTGTGGGGGCGCTCTCAAAGGAGGGAGTAGGCTGGATTTCCTCACCGGGTGTCACCGTGGGGCCCTTGTAGGGCACCAGGTCAACCACATTGAATGTGGGGCTTACTCCGTACTCTTCAGGGAGGTCCAACACGTAAGCATTGGTGCCAAGGCGTCTCAGCACCTGGAAGGGGACAGCTCCACGCGACCTCAACTTCAAAGTATTCCCAGGGAACAACCTCTCAGTTCTCACCATCACAAAATCACCAATCTGGAATTCTTGGTGGCGGCGGTGGGAGTCAGCAGACCTTTTGTAAATCTCGTTGCTCTTGTTAATGTTTTTGCGAATTTCTTCATGCAACTCTCTAATGTGTTGTGCAAAGGACTCAGCAGTGACGGATACTCTAGCATGCGGGGGTAGGAGAAATGAGATCTGTTGGCTTCTTGGGCTTGTAGCCATGCACAGCTTCGAAAGGACTCATGCCTATGGACCTATTGATGGAATTATTGTAGGCAAACTCGGCTTGAGGCAGGATGAGATCCCAATTTCCAGGGCGGTCTTCAACAAGGCACCGCAGAAGGTTCCCTAGGCTCCGATTGACAACTTCAGTCTGTCCATCGGTTTGAGGGTGGTAGGCTGTGGAAAACTTAAGCAGGGTCCCCATAAGATGCCAGAGGGTCTTCCAGAAGTAGCTGGTGAATTTGACATCCCTATCTGAGATAATGGTCTTGTGTAGGCCATGGAGGCGGACCACCTCATCAAAGAATAGGTGGGCCACATGGGAGGCGTCTGAGGTTTTGGAACAGGGGATGAAATGGGCCATCTTAGAGAATCGGTCCACTACGATAAAAATGGAGTCATGCTTCCTTTGGGTCCGAGGTAGCCCTAACACGAAGTCCATGCTCAGATCCTGCCATGGTCGGTCCGGGACGGGTAGAGGGGTGTACAGGCCTGTGTTCTGTTTGACTTGCTTAGCAGTTGCACAAGTACGACATTGCCCCACAATTTTGGCCACATCCCTTTTGAGGCTGGGCCAATAGAATTGCCCTTCTACTAAGGCAATGCTTTTGTGAACCCCAAAGTGCCCAGCCAAGCCTCCAGCATGTAATTCCCAGACTAAGAGATCACGCAGTGAGGTTCTAGGTATGCAAAGTTTATGTCCTCTGAAGATGAACCCGTCCTCCAGGATGAAACCCTGATGTTCCTGGGGTGAATGCGTGGTCAATTTGGCGTGGACATGCCTAAAATTAGGACAATCTGAGTACTCTTCCTTAACCCGGTCGAATCCTACCACTTCTACCCGAATGGTAGCTAGTAGGGAAACCCTCCTACTCAGAGCATCGGCTGCTCGGTTTTCACTTCCGGCCTTATGTTTGATCACAAAGGTGTAGGCCTGGATATATTCGACCCATCGGGCATGCCGGGCATTCAGTTTTTGCTGGGAATTGAGGTATTTTAGGGCCTCATGGTCGGAGAATATGACAAACTCTTTGGGCAAGAGGTAGTGCCTCCAATGTCGGAGGGATTGCACCACAGCGTAAAATTCTTTGTCATAGGTGGAGTATTTCATCCGGGCATCACATAATTTCTCGCTAAAGTAGGCCACAGGATGTCCCTCTTGGCTGAGGATCCCGCCAATCCCCACCCCAGAAGCATCACAAGTTACCTCAAAGACTTTGGAGAAGTCAGGGAGGCATAAAACTGGGGCTTGGGTCATCCTCTCCTTTAGTTCTTGGAAAGCCCTAGAAGCCGTCTTGGTCCATACAAAGGTTCCCTTTTTAAGGCAGTCTGTGATAGGGGCAGTGACTGTGCTGAACCCTCGGATGAACCTACGGTAAAAGGTGGCTAACCCATGGAAACTGCGGACTTCATGGAGGGTGCGGGGTTCCGACCAATTGAGGATGGCTTGGACTTTTTCTGGGTCCATGGATACTCCTTCTGTGGAGACAACATACCCAAGGAAGGTAATGGATTGGGTCATGAAGTGACATTTGCTTAAATTGGCTAAGAGACTTTCCTTCCTAAGGGTGGAGCAAACTTGCCTTAGATGACTGAGGTGGGCTTCCTTGGATTGGCTGTAGATGAGGATGTCATCAAAATATACTACCAGGAAGACTCCAATGTAGGGCCTAAGGACCTCGGTCATAAGGCGCATAAATGTGCTTGGGGCGTTAGAGAGCCCAAAAGGCATCACCAGCCATTCATAGAGTCCATCTTTGGTTTTGAAGGCTGTTTTCCATTCATCCCCAAGCCTTATCCTTACTTGGTGGTAGCCACTCTTAAGATCTATCTTTGAAAAAATCGTGGCTCCAGCTAGCATATCAAGCATATCGTCAAGTCTAGGTATGGGGAACCTATATTTGACGGTAATCTTGTTGATGGCCCTTCTATCAATACACATGTGCCATGTCCCATCTTTCTTTGGTGTGAGGAGGGCTGGGACAACACAAGGACTTTTGCTAAGACGGAGGAAGCCTTTTCTAATGAGTTCCTCCACTTGCCTTCTCAATTCAGCATGCTCAGTGGGATTGAGGCGATAGTGGGGAAGGTTTGGGAGGGTGGCCCCTGGGACAAGGTCAATGGCATGCTGGACATCCCTCATGGGTGGCAGTTGATCAGGGAGCTCCTCGGGGAACACATCCTTGAATTCTTCTAGGAGAGGGTGTATCTCCACAGGATGAGGGTTGGAGGGGGTGGGTTCCCCTAGGCATATGACTACAGCGCATATGGGTGTCCCGAGGGCTACCTCTTCCTCGAGTTCTTGTCTAGTGATGAGGTGAAGCTTTGGTGGGACCCTCATGGGTGGACAGTTGACTTGTTGGTTGGGTTGGGGTTGGTGTGACCCCTGGGTTTTGAGGTGGTGTGGGGAGAATTCCCTTGGTGGGTGGGTCCTTTCGGGGTGAGGAAGGGTTGAGGCGAATGGTCTTCCCCTTGTGTTCAAAGGTGCACGTGTTCGTTTTCCCATAGATGGTAGCATTGACATCATATATCCAAGGTCTCCCTAGCAGGATGCTTCCTACAGCCATAGGTATGATGTCACACCATATTGGCTCTTGGTAGGATGAGAAGGTGATGGGGATAAGACAACATGTGTTGACGGGTAGGGAATGGTTGTTTATCCATGAGACACGATATGGTTTGGGGTGGGGTGTTGGGGTAAGTCCTAGGAGCTTGATGGTGTCCGGGGACACGGCATTGACATAACTTCCGTTGTCTAGGATAACCTTCCTGACATGGTCCCCAATTTTGATGAAGGTGTGAAAAATGGAAGTCCTCCTCCAATCATTCTCTTGTGGTTGGGTAAGGGTGCACCTTATTACTCCCAAGTGGGTGGAGTGGGGGTCATCTTCTACACCTTCCTCAAAGAATTGCTCCTCGTATTCCTCTTCCCACTCTAAGGTAGCCTCGTGTTCCTCAATTGTATTCTCATGGATTTCTTGGGATGTTGTAGGTCCGCCCTCAATAACAAGGCTTGACATCCCCTTGGAAGGGCATTGGGAGGCTATGTGGCCATAACCATGGCACTGGAAACATTTAATCGTACTACTTCCCGGGGTCTTCCCTTTGGAGGCTTCCTCCCTTCGGGGAGGAGGGTTGAGTGGGGTGGTCTTTGTGGGGGTGGGAGTGATTGGTTGGGGATAGGGCCGAGTGGTGGTTCCCCCATTGGGAGGAGGTGTTCTTATCAGAGGAGGTAGGTTGGGACGGGGTCCCGGGCCCTTGGGGGGGGCAAACCTAGGATTCCTAGAAAATCTCTCTACATCCCGGGCTATTTGATAGGCAATTTCCAAGCTATGCACCTCCCTCATAAAAAGCTCTTGTTTGATGTGGGGAAGGAGGCCATTCCTAAACCGGGATAAAGTGACGGCGGGGTCTTCAACTACACCACACCTTAGGAGATATGAGTCAAATTTTTCAATATACTCTTCCACGGTCTTTCCCTCTTGGGTAAGACTTTGCCATTCATCAAGAAGAAGTTGGCTATAGGAGATGGGGAGATATTTGTTCCTAAGTTGATCTTTCATGTCTATCCAAGTGTCAATGGGTTCCTCACGCCGGATCCTCCTTTGGTTTTCTACCTTTAGCCAATAGGTTTTGGCTAGTTTAAGAAGGTGCATCTTGGCCAACCTAACCTTTCTCTCTTCGGACATGGGGTACCAATCAAAGTATTGGTCCATGCCATGCTCCCATTCTTTATAGATACTAGGGTTATGAGACCCATCAAAATTAGGAGCTTCCACTTTGATCATTCTTAGTAGGTAGTCATCCGGATCCTCACGTGGTCGCCTCTCATGGTATCGAGGTTGTGGGGCTCTCTCTTCACGATACCACTCATTCTCTAGGTATTCCCTCTCATGTTTAGCCTGCGGAGGGGGAGTCCTTGGGACATGATTCCTAGGTGGGGCCCTAGCTTCTTCTAGTCTCTCTAATCGGGTGGAAATTCCATTCATTTGCTCCGTGAGGACTTGGATGGCAGCCTCAATTCGATCCATAGGAGTTTGGGCAGCTTCCCTAGGGATGTTTTGGTTGCCATGCACATTGGGATCCATAGGTGGGTTGGAATGAGACGGATCAGTCTGATAAATGGTACCCCTACGGGTGGACATGCACAATGATGACAACACGGGATAGGAATGCAATTGCCCTTGGACCTAGGCTTGTAGAGACAAGTCTAAAACTTGCTCTGATACCACTTGATGTGACACCAAATGCAGCGGAGACTTTGATTCCTTGGACCTAATTCGTAATCACAATTACAAGGCGCCGAGAATATGTTAAAGCTACCAACGCACCGTGCGCACACGATTCCCGTGGTGACCCGGTGATGCCGAGTCGAGGTGATGGAGATAGCCCCTGACTGGTTAGAGGACCAGCACCACTTTAGTTAGCACTCCCGAAGGTTTGAAAGCCCACAAACAAGGGCGGCCGGATGCCTTAAGGGCACGGGGTCACTCGCTCACTTATAGCCACGGTGACCACACTGAAAGGTGGCGCCGGGATCGGGCACTCGCTCTCCTACCGGCCGATATGTTTCGCAGATATTAAATAAACAAGTATAAGGAGGCAAGGGCAGGAGGCTCACCTGGTTGGTTTGAGGAAAGCAACCCCGGTCGGAGACGAGGGCGAGCGGGGAAGTGTGGGTTCCCTGCACACTGCACCGATGAAGCTTCGAACCTGTTTAAGTGTACACTCACTACACCTCACGCAGGAGGGTGATCTCGGGGATGGGAATTGATGGATTACAACAAACACTACCTCCCGCAGGGAGGGGCGGTAAGCCGGCCAGGCAAGAGGAGGGAAATAAGCTAGTAGCCCACGAGGAGGGACCGCTTCCGAAGTGGACCGCTGGCTGTGGATGTTGATAGGCAGTCGGTGTAGTCCCTGTAGATCTCGGTCAGGAATTTCGCCGATGACAAGCCTAGGGGGGATCTTCTCGTAACAGGAACCCAAACGCCTCTGATTTATATCAATTTATTCTGTCGTCGGCGATGGCTGCAGTGGAGGTCTGAGCAGAGCAACAGATTCTGGGGCAGGTGGCTCCCTGTTTCTGTCTGCAACTTGCAGAAGTGGCTCCGGTCGGTCCTGAATGCCGAATCATGAACAGTCAGAGCCGCTGGAACCGGGGACGAAGCCTCTACACAGAAAAACTGACGGCAACACCTTCTGAGGTCAGGGTGGACAGGGGGGCACCGACGAGCGGGAACTGGTCGCAGCAGACTGCAGGAGGCAGACCCGCACGACTGAGGGAGAAAATTCGGAACTCTGGCCCCCGGATGCCGAATGAGGTTCTGTCCTTTGCTCCTGGTCGGGGACAGGGGAAGGAAGAACTTTGATGAAGAGCCTTTGGTCTGATTCCTTTGCCGTTGGTCGTGCAGTTGCTTCCAACCGGGATCAGGCTCTCTGCAGAGGATGTCTGGTGCAGTTGGGGAAGAACAGCTCTCCCGGTCGGCCACGAACTCGGAACAGGACGATTCCACCTCGCCTGCGTAGTGGACTGGACGACCTTTCCAGAAAGGTATGGTACGTCTTCAGATGACGCCGTTGGGCTCCGTGGCAGCTTCTGCAAGACGAACCTTCTTCTGCTACCTGCAGACTTGGCTAAGCAAAGGGGTGGTGGTGGAGCTTGGTTAAAGGGAATGGTGTTTTAACTATGGGGGAAGGCTGGTGGTGATGGTAGATGGGGGATGGGATGTGGGAGAATGATGAGAGAGGTGGAGGAGGGGAAGGTGGAGGTCCAGGAGGGTGGAGGGTCCGCAGCTATCCAAAGGGGTGGTGGGGGTCGGCCAAGGGAATGGGGGGTGGGCTAGTGTGGTGGGTGCGCAACCAGCAGGGGTATGGGGGGGTTAACTTGCCCTAGGGATATGAATGGAGGGTGTGGGGAAGAGGGAGGGCTGCTTGGGGGAGAGGAAAGGCTGCCTTGGAGAATGAAGAGGTGTATGGGGAATGGGAAGAGTTGCCTAGGGTGGAGGAGGTAATGAAGGGAGTTATGAGTCTTGGGAATATGAAAGGGTGGAGGGATGAGGTGGCAGCTGAGGTGGCAGGGGGAGGGGGAGGTGAAAGGGCAGGTTCACCCAAGGGAGAGAGAGAGAGGAGGAGGAAGAGAGAGAGAGGGGGTCGGCCCCCTTAGTGAGAGAGAGAGAAGGAGAGAGTGAAGGCTAGAGAGAGAGAGAGAGGAGTGCACTTATGCTTGCAATATTCAAATCTTCATTTACCTTAAAAGAGGGGGTTTGGGGTCCTATATATAGGAAAACCCAATTTACAAAAAGTCCTCATGGAATGGACAAATGACGAAAGACCAAGGGGTGGGGAGAGGGGCGCCCATGGGCCAGACCAAAGAAATGGCCCAATAAGAACTACTAGCCCCATTAGCCCACTAGCCTACATACAAGCATAAGTAAATAACATGATAACATAGTAACATGACTCAAAACATAGGCAAATACATCAAAATGACTCAAGAAAATAGGAAGATGTAATAGGATGATAAGCACCAATGTTCCTTCTGAAGAAGGGCTGCTCCCTAGCTGCCTCCGGGAGGGAGAGAAGTGCCAAGCCAGAGGGTATGTGGTGTGATGCCCTCATCAGGAAGTCGCTTCCGTTGCTGCTCCGCGGAGATCCTGGGCCTGCGCTGGACAGGTCGATGTGTTCAGATATCCCAGGTCAGAGTACTTGGCTGCTTAAGTCTCGAGGCTGGCCTATCAGTCAAAGACTCAAGAGAGGATGCTGCACCGATCAGAGCTGCAAGGGCAGAGTCGGGAAGAGATGAACCGGGTGGTTCAAGACTACTTTCATTGCCTAGAGAACTCCTCCCTGGGGCGACAAAGACTATCCCGTGCCTTGGGCACTGCGGGGGGAGAAGAAAGAGAAGAAGTGATGCTGGAGGCTTCGTCCTCTGACTCCAATGACTATGAAGATGGCCGCAGGGCCAGATATGATGAAGATATCTACCAAGAAAAGACAGAAGAAAAGAAAATGTCCGTATTTGACCGTCTGACATATCCTGGACAGGTCAAGAGAAGAGTTCACAGGCAGAGAGGAAGAATGCAGATCCTTGCTTGCAACATGGGCGGCGTCGCTGGAAGATATGGTATGTTACCAAATCAGCCAGAAGAATTGATCAGCCTGGCGCACAGACCAGGTGCAGTCACGAGAAGAAGCAAGGCAGCGAAAGATAAGATAGTAGCTGCTAATCAAGACGACCTCTCGGCCGTCAATGAAGCCCGAAGAGTCACCACGATGACAGTAAATGTGGTGACTACTGAAGAAGAAGACAATCCTCTCTTAGACCCCGCTGAAGGGACTTCAGGGGAGATGCAAATTCCAGCAACCATGGATCCCATGATCCAGATGATGTTCATGAGGTACCAGCGGGAAATTGAGTCTCTCAGAAGACAGTTGAATAAGAGAAATGAGCAGACACCTGTTTCTAAGCAGACCGAGCTGGCAGGACAAACTTCCAGCTCAACCGAGGTGGCCGTCCCAGTTGTTCCTCATTTGAATAGTGAAGGCAGAGCGCCAAATCAGCCCCTTCCACAGCAGGTGGTAGCCCAGCCCTCTGCCTCTCAAACACAGTCTGCTGTGCCAGCATCTCAGCCGATGCTGCATACAACGGTCATGACGACCCCTTTCAATCATCAGCAGGCATATTTCTTTCCAGAACCAGTGGATCCGGTTGTGGCAAATAAACTGATGATAGAAAAGATTGTTGAGATGAAGCTGTCTGAGAAAGTCGGGGACGATTCTGGTACCTATGACATCTACCAAGTACCATAACCTGCACATTATGCTGCTAAGAGATTACCACCAGGCGTCAGCAAGCCGCCGAAGTTTGAAAAATTCAACGGCCAAGGCTCTCCCAGAGAACACATAGCCTATTACACTATAGTTATGGGCGACCTGGCAGCTGATGAAGCATATTTACTAAAAGTCTTTGGCTCGTCCCTTACAGGGTTAGCCTTTGAATGGTACTCCAGCTTGCCAGCTGGGTCAGTAGCTGATTGGCCCGATATGCAGCGGAAATTCCGAGACAGATTTCATGTTACAGAAAGGGAAATCACAATAGCTGAGCTATATGCGTCCAGGCAGAAACAAGATGAGATCGCCCTGGATTATATAAAAAGATGGAGGAACCTAGCTATGAGATGCAGGCGACCTCCCCATCAAGAAGATGTAGTACAGATATGCAAGCAGAATCTCAGAAGAGAAGTGCTGGAAAAGATGATCGGGGCAGATGTCAGGACATTTGACCGTTTAAATAACATAGTGGCAGAGGTCGAGACGTTCCTATCTAAGCGTCTGATCGCCAATGTCCCTGCTATGCAAAAAGGGAAAGCTGTTGATCGGCGGCCACCGCATTCAGAGGCCAACACTGTTGATTTCGAAACCTTTGAACAGTAGAAAGAAAAAAATAAGGCAACTGAGGCTCCTCCGCCGGCAGGCCCAGCAGAAATGAAAGAAAAGGTCTCCCTAAGAAATAATATGAGGAAGGCATATTCATTCCTCAAAGATAAGACAGGTGCACTGTTCAATTGGGCTTACAAGTTCAACAAAGTAACATTGCCCGAACCGAAGAGACCCGCTGATGCAGCGAAGAAAGATGACCCACTGTTCTGTCCATATCACCGGGGACTGGGGCATACTATAGAAAACTGCTATGTCTTCAAAGATGTCATGGAAAGTATGTTCAAAAAGGGTGAGCTGCAATTGGGAGATTACCAGGTGGACCCTCCACGCCCTCATGAACCTCCAGCAATGAGGATGGCTGCAAATATGATTTCTGTATATCAGCAATTGCCCGAAGAGGCTGTTGAAGAATGCACCAGGCGCACTTATGAAGCATGCTTCCTTACCCCATTTAGGGATCAGGAGGGGTGGCAGACGAAGCCGGTGAAGACCAGAAAGATGACATCTGTTGCCGAACAACTGGACCATCCATTCAGAATGCCACTCAGAGCAGGTGCATCCCCAGTAAAACTATTTGGCGTCTAGCTGAGACACAGCCAGTCATCCGAATCCCCACCTACAATCAGAGGAGACAGACTCCGCTTCCCACACAAAAAGAAATAAGTCCGGAGGCAAAACGTCTCCAACTGTACATCAACGGGCTCGACGAATAAGAACAGACTGAGCCAAAGCCCCTACTGGTGAAAGATTGCATACTCTGGGAGCAGCTAGAAGAATTGACCATTGAAGAAAAACTAGAGGAAAAATAGGGAAAAGATGGTACTGAACCCTTCTGGGGGCAGGGGCCAGCAAAGCCAAAGCACCAGAAGAAGAAAAGGCAGCCACAGAACAGAAGAAAAAAGAATGTCATGACAGTACACTGCAATATACTCTCGGTGCTGTTCACCTTGCCTAGGGAGGATGATGATACAGAGGCATCGGCCACGCCATTGGAAGCCAACCACGCTGAAGCTTCAACCTCGGCGCATGCTACCCGTTCTGGGAGAAGATGGGGACGACCCCCGCCAGCCAATCATAATATCATTTTCAGGGGAGAGCAACCCTATCAGATACCGGAGCCTGAAATGCGAGGTGTCCAGATCCCTCCTCCTGCCAGTCTATACCAAGAAGAGAAGAAAGGGGATGGAGCTCCGTCATTCCTTGAATTTTTATCTAGTTTAGAGGGCGAAAAGCCAGTACAAACTGCTCCAGCCAGAAGTAACAAGCACCAGCAGTCAACGGCTTTGAAGCCTAGGCAGGGTGAGAAAGAAGAAAAAGGTTGTCCAGCAACATCAAGGGCCGTCTTTCCAGAAGAAGTCCCTCAAGAAACCAACCAAGGAACGGAGACAAGAAGCGGGCAGGCAACGCCGCAAGCACCTAGGGAACCTCCAAAGCCCCGCTCGGCAGAAGAAATGCGGCTCTCCAATGTCCGGGTAGGCAGCCGAATTATGAGAATGCTGAAGAAGCTCCCTACCAGATTCTCTATATGGGAAATTCTTTCCTTGAGTGAGGATGCCCGCCAAGCAATTATTGATGCCCTACAGTCACCAGCGTAGTATGAAGCACTATTGACAGAGGTCAATTCTGGGCCGACAGTCACTTTCACTGAAGATGACATGTTGATTCCAAATCCCAGCCACAACAGGCCACTATACATGAGAGGACATCTCAACTGTCAGCCATTAAGCTGGATACTGGTAGATCCAGGGGCTGTTGTAAATATTCTACCATACCACATCTATCAGAAATATTATTTTGATATGCACCTCACGAAGGTCAGGGACATGAAGATTGCTGGCTTTAACCAGAAGTGTAAGACACCTTTGGGGGTAGCCGATTTCAACCTCACCCTGGGGGACCTCACTACTGTGGTGCGATTCTATGTGATCGATTCCAACACCACATACAAGGCCTTGTTGGGGCGACCGTGGTTGCATGAGTACCAAATAGTGCCTTCCACACTGCATCAGTGCATTAAGTACTGTCATGATGGCAAAGAAGAAAGGGTCTTCGCAGATTTGCACCCCTTTGAAGTCTTCGAGTGCCATATGCTCGATGCATCCTATTATGCTGACATGCTGCAAAAAGATAAGAAGAAAGAAACTGTGACTAGTCAAGAGAAGTCGATAGCGAAGACAGAGGATTGGTCTCCGCCGCCACCACGGGGCTGTGCCAAGAAGCATGAGGTATCCCATATCTCTCATGTTGGGGATTTTGCACGGATCACACCTCCAAGCATCCATCCCGATGATACTGATGAAGAAATGAAAGAAAAATATGCACAAGTCAGTGTACCGGAAGGGCTGGTTAAGCCAGTCACCAGTTTGGAATGCCAGACAGTGCTGCCACTCAAGATTATGGAGGTCCCTCGTTTCTGCGAGCCTCCCATCATATTCTACACCGGGGAGCCTGTTGAGGAGGACGATCAGGACTACATGATTCCGGAAGAATCCACAAGCCGAATGGTGCCAATCACAGGCTTGGATTACACCACGCAACGGGTCTCGCAAATGTTCTCCAAACTTCAGATGCCTTCACTACAGCCCGTTGCCCAGAAGAAAGCATTCCAAGAGCTCTGGGATCCGCCCCAGAATAATAAGGAATTGATGAAAATCACCCAGCACCCGGGATTGGGCTACACTCTACAAGAATACTATGAAGCCGAGGTAGATGTCATCTCCGCCTTCTTTTCACATGAAGATCCTCCTGGGATGGGCTATGATGATTACCCCTCAGAAGATGAAGAGATTATATATCAGTCTATACCGGATGATGGGCCTTCCAATAACCAGCCCGAGGTAGAAAAGTCTGATGAAGCAAATGTATGCCGGTGCTGGGAGGAACTGTCTTGTAAGGAAGACCTGTTCCAGGCCGAAGCAAAGTTTGACACGGGAACCCCGGATGAAGACCAGATTTCTAATGATACAAGAGAATGCTTAGAGTTTGAATGTATTCTGGAAGAAGTTCGAGCTCTGCAAATATAAATTCCCCAGAGGAATCTACGCCAGCAAGGCCTCCGAAGTGGAAGACCTAATCTTTGAGCCTTACACGGAGCCGGTCGAGTCCCATGGTCAGGCTGAACAAAGTCACATGGTTTCTGCCCTGTATGATGAATCATCATTGGCTGAGGTCCGACAAGAAGAATTAGAGAATTCTGAAACTGAAGAAAACTATATCCCGAGGGGCTTCGTCGATTTGCAAGAGGCTCCGCCCGAAGTTGAAGATGGTGGCCAGGCCACCGTTGATGAGCTCGTGGAAGTAAACTTGGGGACAGAGGAGGAACCAAGGCCAACCTTTCTCAGTGTTCGGCTGGAACCAAAGGTCCGCGAACATTACATACAATTCCTGAGGGAGTTCAAAGACTGCTTCGCTTGGACGTATGATGAAATGCCAGGGTTAAATCCCGATGTAGCACAACACCTGCTGGCGATTAATTCAGAAGCCAATCCCGTAAAACAACCGCCCAGGAGGATGCGACCTGAGCTGATCAACCAAATCAATAAAGAGGTCGACAAGCTTATTGATGTTGGCTTCGTCGAAGAAAATCAGTACACTACATGGCTGGCGAACATAGTCCCCGTGAAGAAGAAAAATGGGCAGATCAGAATATGTGTTGATTTCGAGACCTTAATAAGGCTTGTCCGAAGGATGATTTCCCAGTACCAATTACTGAAGTAATGATTGATGCAACCACTGGTCATGAAGCCCTATCATTCATGGACGGTTCATCCGGATACAACCAAATTTGGATTGCTGAAAAAGACAGAGTACACACTGCATTCCGCACTCCAAAAGGGACATTCCACTACAAAAGAATGCCGTTCGGCCTTAAGAATGCCGGCGCTACTTACCAAAGAGCCATGACGAAAATTTTTGACGATTTGCTCTTCAAGAAAGTGGAGTGCTATGTTGATGACCAGGTGGTGAAGACAAGAAAGAAAGAAGATCATCTGCAGGACCTGAGGGTAGTGTTCCAAAGGTTGCGAAAATATGAGCTGAAAATGAATCCTATGAAGTGCGCCTTTGGCGTGACCAGCGAAAAATTCCTTGGATTTATTGTCCGGCACAGGGGTATTGAGATTGATCAGTCCAAGATCAAGGCTATTCAAGAGCTCCCCCCACCGAAGAATCTGTCTGAGCTAAGATCTCTGTAAGGGCGTCTGGCCTACATCCGACGATTTATATCAAACCTGTCGGGTCGGTGCCACCCCTTTCATAAGCTCATGATGAAAGATGTGCCGTTCATGTGGGACGACGGATGCCAAGAGGCTTTTGAAAAGCTGAAGGAATACCTCAAGACCCCTCCAGTATTGGGGGCACCAGTCAAGGGCAGCCCTTTAATCCTCTATATAGCAGCCACACATTGTTCGCTGGGGGCAATGTTAGCTCAAATAAATGAAGATGGAAAGGAGCAAGCCTTATATTACCTTAGCAGAAGGTTGATCAGGACTGAAGAAAGCTATACTTACATAGAGAAGACTTGCTTGGCACTGGTTTTCGCTGTTAAGAAGCTCCGACACTATATGCTGTCACATGAAATCAGATTGATATCTGCAGCAGATCCGCTCAAATATATATTGACTCAGCCGGCACTCAAGGGTCGACTAGGCAAATGGGCTGTGATTCTGATGGAGTTCGACATCATCTATATCCCTCAAAAGGCTATAAAGGGCCAGGCTGTGGCTGATTTCTTTGCAGAGCACCCTGTACCAGAAAGCGCCATGCTCGAGACTGAGCTCCCTGATGATGAAGTGCTCGAAGCCTGTCAAACTCAGCCAATCATGTGGCAATTATATTTTGATGGGGCATCAAGAACAGAAACTGATTCCAGTGGGAAAACAAGAATACGTGCAGGGGCCGGCATTGTGCTGAAATCACCAGAAGGAGAAGTGTTGCACACCTCCTGTTCTATAAATAAGCCATGTACCAACAATGAAGCTGAATATGAAGCTCTGATAATTGGTCTCCAGGTCACCCTCAGTATGAGTATTCGGATGCTTCAGGTATTCGGTGACTCAATGTTAGTGATAAAACAAATACAGGGAGAATTCGAAGTGCGAAAGCCAGAATTGAACCCCTATTATCAAAAGGCTATACGCCTCATGGCGAATTTCTACCACATTGAGCTCAATCATGTGGGTCGGGACACAATGCTCAAGCTGATGCACTGGCAAAGCTGGCCAGCTCACTATCAGTCCCACCAGATGAGACGCTCAACATTATTGTCATGAACAGGCGGCAAGTCCCCAGCATGCTGGAAGCGTGTCCTGAAGAATATGAGATTGATGCCGTTGACAAAGTCCAGGCGTCTGATTGGAGACAGCACCTACTGCAGTGGTTCCTACACCAACAGCTGCCCAAGAACAAAGAAGAGAGAATGAAACTCCTAAGGATCAAAGATTCTTATGAATGCAGAAATGGAACTCTGTTCCGAATCATGGCGGACGCCCGCAAGAAGATTTTGCTTCGCTGCCTATCTACTGAAGAAGCTTGGCAAGCAATGAAAGAAATACATGCTGGGACAGCAGGGGCACACCAGGCTGGGCCTAAGATGAAGATTGAAATCAAGAAGCTGGGTTATTATTGGCCCACTATGTTTGAAGACTGTTGCCAGTTTGCAAAGTCATGCCAGAAATGCCAGGAGCATGCCACTGTACCCAGAAGGCCCCCTGTAGCTCTACACCCTACAATTCCCAGCTGGCCTTTTGCTCAGTGGGGAACTGATGTGGTCGGGCCACTACCGACTTCCTCAGCTGGACATAAGTACATCCTAGCTATAACAGACTACTTCTCCAGGTGGGAGAAGCAGTAGCGCTCAGAGAAGTGACTGGTGAGTTGGTTGCCAGATTCATCAAGCACAATATCATCTTCCGGTTCGGGGTCCCCAGCCGGATAATTTCTGATAATGGAAGCCACTTCAAGAACCAGAAGATATATCGGCTTGCCGAGAAGTACAAAATTGAATGGAGGACCTCCACTCCTTACAATCCACAAGCAAATGGACTGGCTGAAGCCTTCAATAAGACACTATGCACCCTGCTGGCCAAGATCGTCAGTTCTAACAAAAAGGACTGGGGTGAGAAGATGTATGAAGCACTGTGGGCATATCGCACCGTCTATAAAACCCCCACGGGTTGCTCACCCTATTCACTGGTGTACGGCTCCGAGGCAGTAGTCCCCATAGAGCTGGAGGTACCGTCACTCAGGATTGCAGTCCAGCATGGCTTAGTTCGTGACGAACAAACCAATGCTGAAAGGAGACTTGAAGAACTGGCTGAACTGGAGGGGAAGCGTCTGCAAGCCCAGAAGAATATCCAGATGTACCAAGCCCGCATGGCAAATGCCTTCAATAAGCTCGTCAAGGGGCGGGAATTCAAGAAAGGAGACCTGGTCATGGTCAAGAAAAGGGAAGTCATGGCTTCCAATCCAAAAGGCAAACTTGCTGCTAACTGGCTGGGTCCATACGTAATCCAGAGGGTCTACGAGGGCGGAGCCTACGTGGTTGTCAACCATCGAGGAGAAATTCAGTTCTCGCCACTCAATGGGAAGCATCTGAAACTCTATCATGCTGCACCACTGCCTGCTGGGGAAGTGGCGAATGAATAGATAAATCAAGACTGATGACAATCAGATGATGAAGCCCTATTCGGACCCTTCGTCCGGATTAGATAATAAAACCCTACTCTTCCTGGTGTTAAAAAAAATGGGACTAAAAAATAGAGATGTCCCGCCAGACTTGTTCGGGCATTCTGAACAAGGGCAAAAATGGCCAAAACCCAGCTGTGGTGAAAACCCGAAAGGGCACTGCAGGCAAAATCGGGTACCCCGCCACGTGAAAACCCGAAAGGGCGCGTGGGCAAAAGCAAGAGGGGGCTGGCTTCGGCGAAAACCCGAAAGGGCGCTTAAGCCAGTAATGTGGTAATTTAAAGTTCCCTTTTTCACCCTTCCTAATAAAACTCCGAGAAGGACGATCATCATAAAGTCCCACCGGAAATCCTGTCCAACAATCTTTCGGCCCTTGTCATCATTAACAAGATCGGTCGGCTTACTCCTTTAACTTGGACCCTTCGTTCCTGTTAAGTGAATCTACCCCTCCGGTAAACGGCTTCGTGCCTAAGCTGCTATCAGTCAGCATCAGTTCAGACCTTCCGTCTGGACTGCATGAAGAAATATCATCCTTCTTTGCATTGATGTCTACCCCACATCAACGGTAAAACTTATGTACACATTTCCCAGTGAACGGCCCCATGCTTGAGCTGCTACACAGCGACGTCAGTCAGACCCTTCGTCCGAGTAGACGATGAAACCACTCTCCTTTACGGTGATGTATATCCCGCACCAGCGATAAGATCCACATTCCCGGCAAACAGCTTCATACCCAAGCCGCCATCCACCAACTTCAGTTCAGACCTTCCGTCTGAATTGCATGATGAAGCCCTACTCTCCTTTGCGTTGATGTTCACCCCACATCAATGAATGGCACTCCGCCCTGACCAAGCTACCTTCACCCTTGGTCTAGTGGCATTCTACCCTAACTGAGCTACCTTAAACTTGGTCTAGTGGCATTCTGCCCTAACCAAGCTACCTCAAACTTGGTCTAGTGGCACTCCGCCCTGATCGAGCTACCTTTACCTTGGTTTAGTGGCACTCCACCCAGACCGAGCTACCTTCCCCTTAGTCCAGTGGCACTTCTCCCTGGCCGAGCTACTTATATCTTAGTCTAGAGGCACTCTGCTCTGACCGAGCTACCCTTATCTTTGTCTAGTGGTACTCCACCCTGATCGAGCTACCCACACCTCAGTTTAGCGGCACTCTGCCCTGGCCGAGCTCGTATATAATAAATAACATCGCCAATGCGGGTCCTACGCCCGAATCGGCTCAAATCTATCCTTTGCGCTAGCATTACCTTCTTGCTAACGAATAAGCCTTTTCTCGGCGCAAGGCCTTGTGCCCTAGTCGACTCTCTCAATATCCTCCTCTTATACGAGTTCAAAAAAGAAATGATAAAAAAAATGATAAGAAATGGGGGCTTAAAATAGAGGTGCCCCGCCGGACTTGTCCAAAACATCTTGGACGAGTGCAAAAATGGCAAACAACCCGGCTGTGGTGAAAACCCGAAAGGGCGCTGCGGGCAAAATTGGGTACCCCGCCACGTGAAAACCCGAGAGGGTGCGTGGACAAAAGCAAGAGGGGGCTGGCTCCGGTGAAAACTGGAAAGGGCACTTGGGTCAGTAATGTGGTAACATAAAAAGTTCACTTCATGAATCTCCTTCGGCAGCACATCCACCGCATGTCCCACCGATGATGAAACCCCGTTGATCACAAGGCATATCGTCTCGATCAATGCTAAAGCCCATCTCAGAATAGACCTTCCATCTGTTCTGATAAAACCCTTCCACTTTCTGCCTGAGACCCACCACGGTAAAACCTATCCAGTTTAGATCTTACATCTATTCTGATGAAACCTATCATACGTCCCACCGTGATGAAACCTGCTATTGATCGATTGGCACACTGCCCGATCAATGATGAAACCTATCCAGTTTAGATCTTACATCTATTCTTATGAAACCTATCATACGTCCCACCGTGATGAAACCTGCTATTGATCGATTGGCACACTGCCCGATCAGCGATGAAACCTGTCCGATTTAGACCTTACGTCTATCCCGATGAAACCTATGAAATCCTTGCATTGGTATGAACCCAATACCGATGATGAAACCCGCTATTGATCGATTGGCACACTGCCCGATCAGCGATGAAACCTGTTCAGTTTAGACCTTACGTCTATCCCGATGAAACATATGAAATCCTTGCATTAGTATGAACCCAATACCGATGATGAAATCAGCTACTGGTAGAGCGGCACATTGCCTGATCGATGCTGAAACCCAGCCAGGGTAGACCTTCCGTTTGCTCTGATAAAAACACGACATATTTCCCCAAATCAATCTGGATCTTCCGTCTGGATAGATAATGAAATATTATTCCTTTGCGTTAATGTTAAACCCCACATTAACGATGAAACCTACATCCCCAGCGAACGGCTTCGTGCCCAAGCTGCTACGCACATTTTCTTTAAGTCAATCCGGACCTTCCGTCTGGATAGATAATGAAATCCCATTCCCTTGCGTTAATGTCAATCCCCACATTAACGATTACAGTCATACTCTCAATGAACGGCTTCGCGCCTAACCCACAAAACACACTCAAGTCGACCCAAGCCTTCTGCCTGGGTGGACGATGAAACCCCATACCCCTTGCATTGATGTTAACGCCCACATCAATGACGACGCATATACAAGTTGAGCACGTGGATTGACAATTTACAAAGCCAAAGTCCTAGTGCAACAAAAAAAAAGAAAAAAAAGAAAATAAAAAGAAAATAAAAGAGAGACAAAATGGGGCTAAAAATAGAGATGCTCCGCAAGACTTGTTCAGGCATTCTGAACAAGGGCAAAAATGGCCAAAACTCAGCTGTGGTGAAAACCCGAAAGGGCACTACAGGTAAAATCGGGTACCCCGCCACGTGAAAACCCGAGAGGGCGAGTGGGCAAAAGCAAGAGGGGGCTGGCTCCGGCGAAAACCCGAAAGGGCGCTTGGGTAAGTAATATGGTAATTTAAAAAGTTCCATGCCAATGACGTGCTACTTTCATCTCCCGCCATTCACAAGAAGCCTTCCATTTGTCGCTCGGCATCGTGTCCGATTAGCGATAAAACCCTCGCAGGACAGACCTTACGTCTGCCCTGATAAAGTCTTCAGGCCCCTTTCAAAGTCCCCACTGACGATAAAACCCATCACCACTCTTATGAAACCAGCTAGTGATCGACCGGCACACTGCCCGATCAACGATGAAACCTATCCAGTTTAGACCTTACGTCTATTCTGATGAAACTTATAAAATTCCTTTGCATCGATATAAACCCAATATCGATGATAAAACTAGCTATTGATCGATCGGCACCTTGCCCGATCAATGATAAAACCCTATCCAGTTTGGACCTTACGTCTATTCTGATGAAACTTATAAAATTTCTTTGCATCGATATAAACCCAATATCGATGATGAAACCAACTATTGATTGACCGGCACCTCGTCCGATCAATGATGAAACCTGTCTAGGTCAGACCTTACGTCTTTCCTGATGAAAACCACATATGCTTTCATGTCCCACCCGCGATAAAGCTTACCCAGTTTAGACCTCACGTCTATTATGATGAAACCTATACAACTTCGTTGCATCGATATAAATCCAATACCGATGATAAAATCAGCCACTGGTCGATCGGCACATTATCCCGATCAGTTTTGAAACATATCCGGGATGAACCATTCGTCTGTTCCGGATGATACTCTAAACCTTTTCATTCACTTTTATGCAAACAACCTCACTTGCGGCACATGTGGCCGAAAGGACATCCGCTACTACCTACAAAATTCGGTTTAAGCACCCTCCGGATACTGTCACGCGGTGGAGCGAGTCCCCCATCCTTTCTCTGAAAGGGTGGACGCTCTCCTGCTAAGTACGGGCTATCCGCGTGAGGATTGCTAAAACCGCTACCGAATCATCAGTAAGTAATGGTGATGCAACAAGTGAAGAACAGCCACACATGAGACCAGCATAAAGATTCATCTTCATTATATAAAGAAGAAAAAGAGTACAAAAGGATCCCCCGAGGGGGAATTGTATTACAAAAAAAAAGGGAGAAAAGAGATGTTCACTGGCGCCGGAATATGTCTTCAAAGGCCAGAAGACCCACATACGGAGCAGCCCCCAACTCATGGAGACGAGCCTCCTCCTCCTGTAGCCGAGCAGACTCGTCCTGAAAAGATGCTACCTGCCCCTCCAACAGAGCCACTTCTTCCGCGAATTGCGGCCGAGAAGTTGTTATCTGCGGCAGTTCAGCTCGGAGGTCAGCCAGTTCAGCCTCTAGAACGGTTATCCGGCTGCGCACGAATTGCTCCCGCTGTGCCAAAGACTGCAGTTGGCATTGGCGCTCCTGAAGAATAGAGTTCATTTTCTCCAGCTCAGATTTGCACTCTATCTTCTGCAACTTCAAAGCTGCCAGTCTGTCAGACATAATATGTGCCAAGAAATCCGGCGATGTACAAATTTCAACAACAACAGAACCCGCTGGGCCCATATTTCCAGGGGACAGCCCATCGCCTGCAGACCAGCGGTGAAACGCTCGGCTATCTCTTTCAACTGCAGATAAGTCAGTCCGGGCTGGGACTCCACTAGCTGGCGCAGCATGTCCAGATTTTGCCAGACGAAGCTCTCAGATGAAGCAAAGCCGAAGGAGGGAGAGGGGGTTACTGCGAAAGTCACCTCACTGTCAATGTCTGCCCATAATGCGACATCCGGCTGGGAGGAAGAAGACGGGAGATCTGCTGAAGATACCGCCTGAACCTTCTCTGTGATCTCTTGCGGAGCTAAGGGGCCTTCTACCTCCATCTCCTCGAGGACTGCTGTTTGAATGCTCGGAGAGGAAGAGCTAATGAGTGCTGGAGCGGCTGCTTTGCGGGTCCCTGGTGCAGTGCCCGCGTCTTCAACATTCTCCTCTCGGGCCACCTCCTCCTCAAACCCTAAACCCATGGAGATTGATTCTGGGCCAGCTATGGACAATAGTTCCATCTCTGTATCCGTTGCCTCTCCTTCTTCCATCTCTTCCTCAACGGCTGTTCCTTTCAGCGTTGAGACCGCAGGGACTACAGCCCGAAGAGGCCGGGGTTCAATCTCCATAATTGCTGTTATAGGAATTGCCGATTCGGGCGCAATGGTCATCACCGCGGCCGCTACAAAGGCAGAACCCCTAGCTGGGTCCGCTTCAGCTCTGAAATCCAAGACCCTGATTAGAGCCGAGCTATCCTCCGAGGTTCCCAAGTCCAGTAATGCCAGGTTCGTGGAGGACTGTATCCTCACTGGCACGGGGTGAATAATCTCAGAAATGCCTGCACAGGTTGCTGATGAAACAGGGATGATTGCCAAGGCATCGGACGGAGTGGCTTCAAAGGCTGCAGTCGTTACTAGGCTAGCAACAGTGGGTTCCTGTGAACAGATCAATACAGCATCAAACAGCAAATAAAAGGGAAACCGGGGAGGAGAGGAGAAGATACTCACTCCTGATGTGATGCCGACATCCTCAAAGGAATGCAGGGGAGAGGAAAGCTCCGCTGCTGAAGCAACGAAGGGAGGGGTTATATCTGCCTCGGCGTCCAGGCCGGCAAACTCTTCCTGTAGCTCCTCCTCAGAAGACAGCACCAACAGTTTGGAGGGGGTGAATAGCGGAACAATGTCAGTACATACGGATGGGGCCTCTGGTTTGGAGATACCCTCCGCCTCGCTATCGCTAAAGCCCGCCTCTTCTCCCTCTGCATCGGAGGCAGTCGCGGAACTACTAGAAGATATTTCCACGCTGTCCACGGGCTGGGCAGTCATCTTTGAAGTATGCCGGGAGGTGGACCGGGTAACTACGCGCCTTGTGGTGACAATCTCCCGTTTTGTCTGCGCTTTGTAACCCTCCTGTGGCTGAAACACATCTCCTCCCGCTGCTATGACTCCGGTCTCCTCTCCAGCTGTCACTGTAGCAAAAGGTCCATGAAATAAATGACATAAAAATAGCTGAAATGCACAAGAAAAGATGAGAAAACATACTTACCCTCTACTTCGCCAGCCGGCGTAGGAGAAGTCAGTCTAGTGTCCACATCAGGGAGCGCCACAACTTGCTCTCGGGCTGTACAAAATAGTGGCCAGATATCCGGAGATCTCTTTCAGATTCAGCAAAGAAGAGAGTGAAAGAAGTAGCTCCAAGCTGGTAATGTTACCCTCAGCAGATGCCTGGGCGGCCTCCCTCTCGGATGCAAATTCATGAAACGAAGGGATATCAGGGAGAGGGGTCCCGGTGTCCGTCGCTGTCAAGTCCGGTTGTTGGGCGTAAGCCGTCTTAGCCTTCTTGGCCTTTACGACTGCAACCTTAACCGCCGAAGTCTTTCTCTTTTTGCCCGGAGGCAAGGGAGTGGTAGTCGGCGCTGCTGCAGGGACTTCAAAATGAGCAGGCTTCTCAGCTTGTGCGATGATCTTTCTATAAAGTCCCTGTCGCTTTATATCTGGTCTGTCTGTTAAAGACAGAAGAAAAGCAGCGAAATCAGTGAATGCAAAGTTTAACACTGAGCGGAAGGTACTACAGTCATAGAAGAAAGATCATACCTGTTGGACCGTCATAAAAGACAGAAAGTGGCCAATACATATAAGCTACCTCCTTCGAGCGGGAAGCAGCTTCCTTGACGAGCCAGCAGACATCACCAACTGTCTGGCACTTCTCCACTAAGGCGGCCAGGTCGCTATGACCGTGAAAGTCAAGACATCGGAATAAGTCGAGGTGGTCCATGCCCCAGCCGTCGACATAATGAAAGGAAATGAACAATGGCTTATTCAAGATGCCGGCTATCGGACTTTCTGCAGATAACCCATGTACATTCAGCAGAATAAACAGCCACGATGTGTGCTTGTAGTACGTCTGAGTCCTATCTTCCTTGCGTACAAACGTCCTGTAGGGATGAAATCTATCTGTCGGACCCCTCCAAGGGACTACTGTCGGGAGCGGCTCTTCAACAGGGAATGGGTACTGTTGCGCCTCCAGACGAGCGCCCCCTACATGGCACAGATGTTTCAAGTTCTTCATAAAGGTGTCTTCATTAATAGCAGCAAAGACAGGAGAGGGTGGCTCAGAGCCTTCTTCTTTCAAAACCCGACGTTGGCTCAGATAGTTCTCTGCCTCCCTCGGGTGCTGTGAATAAATCCTTTTCAGGTGGGCCTCGGGAATGTCAAATATAGGCCCGGGCTGTTGTTTCAAGAAAGAATGCTCGGCCACGTCCCAGAATGCACCCCTACCATCCCTATAAAAATGGTCCGAATGTTCCACCATTTGATGTACTCTGATGTAACACGGGGAACACGGTTGGAAACAGTCGGAACTCTGAAAGTTGCGCCATCCTGGCGATGGAAGAAATCCCACCACAGCCGTCCGTCACCGACGATGGTGGACCCATGCTTGGCCCGACTGTCCAGGGGAAACTGAGCGACTGATGTAGGGATATGCTGGTCATAACCGAAGTTCCTCCCAAAGCGGAATGGGTAGTATGGTTCCAGAAGAAGCAGGCCGCCCTTTCTGAAAACTAAAACACTAGGCCGGATGGCCATGGCCCACCTGACTAGCTCCGGTTCCAGAATAGACCGAACAGCATTAGCCCCTGAGACAGGGTGAACATAGGTCTCTACCTCTTCCATCTTGCATTCTCTTTGAGGGTGAACCAAAGGAGCTGAACCTGCTGCCAAGCTCCAGAAATGGATGCTGCCAGGAGCGTCTACTGGTACCCTTATCAGTCGGCCCCTTATTTTGAACAACTGATCAGAGAAAGAGCCGGGTTCAGCACTGGCAAATTCAATCATTCTGGGTAATACTGTATCTGCCTGCAGAGTTCTAGGAGCCAACTCAGGAAACAGACTGCAGACCCAGGCATTGAAGAAGTGAAAGGGACCCACGGTCCTCAAAGAGCGGGGAGTCCGATGCTTGTACAGATCCCCCAGAGATTTGTAGATTAAACACAAAGCCACTGGACAGAGTGACAACCTCATCCCCCAGGCCATTTGACAAGCCGGATATATGGCTTCCGGCCGGATGATCGTCTCGTCCCCTTGAGGGAGAGCGAAGGTGCACAGCCAGAATGTGAAATAAGCCGCGCAATGTGTGATAGGGTCCACCCCTGCCGGGTTCGGACCATCCTTGCCTATACGGCGCAATGAAGACGGCAGCGCTGATTTGTAACGAGGAGCCCTTATCTGCTTGCTGGCAACCGGACCCATAGAAGGGAAGTCTGCATATTTTAAAGGACCGTCGAAGAAATACTGAATCCACTGTCCTACCCGGACCCTTAGCTTGCTACCTTTCTCTCGAGGATGGTAACCCTTGGAGGATCCTCTACTATAAGCCAAACAGATGGAGCGATAGGCCTTCATTAAGTATCGGTACGAGTAGCCAAGTGAGTACCTGCCTTCGCCATCAGAGCTGTCCTTTTCAGAATCTTCCAAACAGACCTCTTCATAAGGCTCGCCATCAATGGGCAGACCAGAAAGCTGTGATAAACTCCAGAGGTCGAGAGATGTTTCACCCTCTGCTGTATAAAATATGTTGAACAAAGGGCAGAATACTTCGAACATTCCACAGCATAATCCGCGGGATATGGGATAGCGAATCTAGAAGCAAAGACACTGTGGTATACCCCGGCTCTGATCAGCAGCGGGGCGTATTCCTTCAAAACAAACTCAGTGAATTCCACTGCTCCAACTCGGAATAAGTGGGCGTCGGTTATCTTGGCATCTCCGAACCAACCAGCAGCTAGCTGATACTTGAACTGGACGGCCGAACAATTCAGCACGAAGGGTTCTTCTCGGTACCCCCACTTTATCGGTGCCAAGAATAGACCGTAGCCTGATTTTTCCTTGTGAACTCGGCCGCTAGCATTGTCCCACCGAGCGGGTGTAAATTCCGGGGCCCGGGTCAGCATTTTCTTCTCCGGCTCCAGTTCTGATATACCGAGGAGGGCGTCCCAGTCACGCTTCTCCCCGGGAAGATAGATGGCCTTGCCGCGATACACTGACTCCTTCAGGCTGTCTCGTTCGGCAAGAATGGCAGCTTCGACTGCACGGGCTATCCGATAGTCTCGCATGCCACCCACTGTGAAAGTTCGGATGAACGGCATCAAATGGCGTTCCTTCGGAAGATCCGGCCGATAGTTGTTGCCCCGCCTGAAACATGTCTCAGTTGCAGTAGAATATACCCTGGATGTTGATACTGTATCAGTTCAGAATCAGAAGATTCATCAACGACGGCAATTTTGTCATATCCGAAGTCCAGACTATGCACGTTCAGCCAGTTTACTACAGCCCGTGATATGTCTGGCTGGGCTGACGAGCTTGTTTCAACAGCTCCAGAAGATGCAGCAGCAGAACTGGAGGCCATTGCAATGGCTGCAGTCGAAGAAAGATGTAAATGAAAATTCCGAGATAAGAAACAGCCTTATGAAGATTAAAGTGCAGGATTCTATGAAAATTCCGGCAGCATCTCCCCTTATTCAGGGTCTGCCCAAAGAGAATAGGGAGTCACCCACCAAGAGGGAGTGATCCCGTAACAAATATGGATTTAATCCCGAAATATCGTCCTACCTGAATGAAAGCCAACGGGACAGAAAGAGACGGGAGGGCTAAGGGAAAGATCGCCACAGCCGCCGAGAGAAGGAAGAGAGAGAAGGGGGAGTGAAGAATGAGAAGAGAAAGGGCCTCGGTGCCTTAAATAGGAGCCAGAGAGGAGAGGTTCTCGGTGCAAGGGAATGCGCGCCGAGAACCCCCCTCTTCTCTTCACAAATGCGCACCGAGAAGCGTGCCGAGAGCCCCCTCCTCTGAACAAGGCGCGCCGAGAAGCGGCCAATCCCGCGCCGAGAAGCGGCTCAATCCCGCGCCGAGAAGCTGCAAAAGGGGCACGCCGAGAAGCCTATATGAACGTCGTGCCGAGAAGACTCCAAAGTGCTGGAAAAAAAAATTTAGAAGAATATGGAAATAAGAAATATGTGTGCAGAATATTGGTACAGTAAGATGATCAAGCTGAGGAGAAAGATCAAAGAGAAATTGAGGAAGATACACTCGAATGCTAAAAAGGCACTTGCAGACGTCGTGCCGCTTATTCTGCGCTTACGCCGTCCGCAGGTGGGGGGCATTTGTTGACACCTGGAAAGTGAGCAAGGGCGGAGACAGAACTGAAAAAGGGACCAGACCGTAATGAAAGATCACTGATGCAACTCGTCAACCATCTACCCGGATGAAGCCTTTTTCAGCCAAGATGATGTCTGATGGCGTCGTCAGCCAGACGGCAGCACTAATGAAATAGTAGTCAACTGACTGATGAGACCTTTTACCATACTTTGATAAAAGCTATATTACTGCCTCGTCCGAAAGTCCACAGATAACAGGTCAGACTAAGTCAGATGTTGACTTGTTGACAGATGAGATATGAGCAAAGATAAAAGATGAAGCCCGAACCAGCAGATGAAGATTATGAAAACTTCTGCAAAGTCAGAACGGAAGAAGAGCTGTCTCTATTGACTATGTACCCGGCTGAAGCCTCCTCAGGCTAAGCTGATGCTCGGTATTGTCCTCATCCAGATGGCGATGCTAATGAAACTCCGGTCTATTGACTGATGAAAACCTCTGAACTGTTCTGATGAAAAGTCTCCATCAATTATGACGTACAAATGAAGAATTGACAAATGAAGGTTTGACAAATGAGAAAGAATGAAACTGGGCCTTAAGAGCCCCAAATGGGCCTTTGGCAAATGAATCCGAGAGCCGTCCGATTGGGCCATGTTAAGCCCATTTCGGTAAAGGGCGCGCCGGGAACTTCACTAACACAGGCGCGCCGAGTACCCTTGGCAGAGCAGGGTTCTATAAAAACCCATTTCTTCGCTCACAAGAGAGGAGGAGGATCGAAGAGACCAACAACCCTATCCAGAAAGAAAAGAGAGAAAGAGCCAGAGAAGAAAAGAGAGAAAAGAAAGAGCAGAGAGGAGAGCTCGAGGCTGATCGAAGGTGGGCAACGGGGAGGGAGAGGAGTCAATGCTCCGCCCTCCCCCTTCTACAGTTCATCTTTATTTTGATCGCTTCTCCTTCTTCCTCCTCTGATGTGTTCTATAATACCGTAACCGTTTTTATGTCGATAGAATAATGCATCGTTTGCAGTCTTTTTATGTATCCCCTCTGATGTATGGGTCATATATAATATCAATGTTTGAATGAATGAATGGTATGGGCCGCAGTTGTTGCCTGCTATTGCTCTTCGAAGCTGTGTCCCTATTCCCTATGTCTTCTTCTAGATTCGTTCGGAAATGGGAGTTTTGCGTGTGCATTGGCCACGATCCTCTGCTCCCTTTTTTTTTTTGCTTCTACTCTGGATGAGAGGCAGCATGGTCCCCCATTCTAACCTATGGATGTTTGGGATCCATGGCTCCCGAGGAATCCCAATGTGATGGGTTTTAACGACCTCTCTCCATTGATTGTTCCCTCGATGTCATTAAGGCCATCCCAGGAATCAGAGACAGTCATCTCTTGATTTTCCTAGGCGACCGGCAACAAATAAACACATACATCCGCATGGTATTTTGAGTGTGTTTTGGATGAATGATGGCCTCGGCCTCGATCCCTCTACAGATCGGTCTTCTGATGATTCACTAGCATCCTTCCAGTAAAAGCTTCGATCCAGTTCCTTCCTGCGTCCCAAATCCCATCTTGATCTCATAAATCTCTAGAACAGCGCTACGTAAAACCCTAAAGCCTTATATGCTCTCGGCGCGAAACCTTCTCGGCAGAGCCAACAGTGGTCCCGTAAACCCTTAGAAACCATCTCGGCGCCACCATATCTCTCGGCACCACGCACAGTAGAATAGGTAAAATGCTCTCGGCCCAAGCCTTCTGGCGCCGAGAACCCATCCGCCCAGGGCGCACTGAGAACCCCTTGGCCATTTGGCCCTTGCGCCGAGAACCCCCCTGGCCTCTTTGCCTGCGCGCCGGGAACCCCTGGCCATCTTGCCTTCGCATGGGAACTTATATGCACACTTGAGCTGCGCCGAGAAACCACCCTGCCATCCAATTGAGTCCCCCGGCACCTTGATCAAACCCACCCAGGGATACCCATGAGTCACCAGACTTGGCCCGGGATAAATATGAAGGGGGAAAGACTCCCTTATGTTCACTGTCTCGTATCGGACTTATGAGTAACCCCTTTAGCTCTGGAGGGTTCTGCCACTGCATGAGTTCTGCCAGCTTCCGTAGGGGAAAATCAAACATTGCCCCATGGCAGATACACGGTCCGGGAGGTTCAGTACCTCTCTCTCTCTCTCGGCTTTCATCTCGGCACTCCGTGGATGATAGCCTATTTCCCCCTGGGCATAATCTAGATTAAGGGGAAATGCTGCCAAAATATCGATTGACGCTCTAACCCCGACAAGCCCCGGGAAGCGTATATCATACACCTCCCGTCTGGCTCAATTCTTCGGGGGATACAAATACTTCGAGGCCCTTGGCCGGATGAGAAACGTGAAAAGGGGGACATGTCCCTGATGATTGTTCAGGCCCCATCCCGCCACTGCGTGGATGGTGTCCTATTCTTACCCAGCATGATCCACATAAAGGGGTCACGTTGATTTAATAATCTGTCGTCTATTCAATTATGTTCCTAGAATAATAGGAATTTTAATATTTCGCACCATCAATTTCAACCGCCCCTAGCGGCCTCCTATTTTGGCCTTTAATCAAGGGTTGTCCTTCTTAGGAAGGATGTAATTAATGTCATAACCTTTATGGTATGACGGACTTTTGGTCCAGACACGATCACTCACAATCGACTGATTAGAAGTCAGATCGAGCGCATAATAAAATCGTCACATGTGTGACTGGCACGCCTAATAATAAAAGAATAAGCATGTAAACTTAAAATCCGTGTCCACATCACCTACTGCTCTGGACATAGAGTGACGACACTTGAATACATGGGATCTTTCGGAATCAGAATCAAGTAGAGAGGATGCAACCCAAGACTCACGCTAGACAAAAGATTCAAATCGGCCTATGCATACATCTAGCGAATCGAATAAGGCAATCAAACCACAGTAGACAAGGGAATTTTTAGGTGGTTCGGTCCGCAGACCTACGTCCACCCCAAACTAAAACCCGAGTGTGGCTTCCGCTGATACACAGCTTAAACCGCTGTGCTTCACAACTTGCCTACACCAGCTGAGCGTCACAGCTTGCTTCTGTTGGGCAATACAGCTTAGACATCCGCTACCTAACAGCTTGACCCGCTAGGCAATACAGCTTAGCCGACCAGAGGAATCCTCCTCTGCAACAGCTGGGCAATACAGCATGGCCGTCTAGAGGAACCGATCGTCTGCTACTGCTGAGCAACACAGCTTGCTCTGCTGACTAATAGCTTGAAATAAAGAGTGTAAAAGAAAACACGAAATAATAAATCATAGCGACAGAAAGCTATATACGATGATAGCACAAATGTGGCTCTCAGGGAGCAGACTGGCCTTGATTTGATCCAAGGTCCAGTGGAATTAATCTTCAAGAAAGTCTTCTATCTTCTTCTCCTCGAGCTCTTTCTTCACTCTCTCTTTATCTCTCTCTCCTTCTCTCGATCTCACGAGCTTTCTCACTTTCACTTCTGCTCTGCTCTGCTACTGTTCTCAGATGATTCATGTTCTTCTATTCTTCTCTTTTTCTCTAGGTATTACCATCTTGTTCGCAGGAGTATGGTCTTTTTTATATTCGTTTTGTCTGGGACCCACGAGCTCACGTACTCGGCGTGTGGAAGGCTCGTTCCCGCCAAGAAGCTTCAGGAAGCTTTCTGCCACGTGTTAGAATCTCAATGTTTAGCTATCCACGTGGCAGCTTCTTCGAATAATGATCAACCCTGGATCACGTGGCAGTTGTTTGTTCTGCTTTTCTCACGTGCTCCTGTTCTTCTAATTCTCATAAGTAAGGTACTCAGGTGCACATAATATGCTCGAACCATGGTTTTCCTCAATTGATCACTTGCATACGTCTAAGCATATAGGAGGTCAGTGTATTTTCTGCCTCAGTGCAAGTTTTGCCTCGGTGCATTCCACTGTAGCAGTCAGTGCAATTCTTGTTGAGAGTTTATAAAATTCAGTGCAAGCTTTGTCTTGTGTAAAACACGGTTCCATTTGTTCTTTTCATAGTCCGTGCATACTTTCATAGAAACACATGCATACTCGGTGTTGTTCTTGCTATAAGCATATAAAGGTCCGCGTACATTAGTTCATATGCTTTATAAAGTCTGTGCATCATTGCTCATGGCATTTTCAGTCTGTGTAGAGCCTATACTCTGCATGCATAGAGTCACTGCATTCCTTGCCTTGCACACACGTAGTTTGTGCATTTCTTAACTCTGCATTCAGGTTATGTCTGTACATACTCTCTTGAATCACATCTACTGAGCTCGTGCACACTAGCTTGTACGCCTTATTAAGTCTGTGCATTTGACTGCCGTGTTAATAGATTTTCTTATGGATGAGCTTCAAAGTCGAAGTATCCCTTCTCTGCACGAGCAAGTCAATGCAACGTATTTTCCAGCACGACTACTCTAGCAAGTCGGTGCAATGCCTTCACCAGCATGACTAGGTCGGTGCAATGTCCGGTCTCGAGAGAACAAGCTCGTTGCAACGTGTGAAGCAATTCGTTTCAAACTTTCCTCAGAATAGCAAACTTAGTCGGTGCTTGCATTTATATGGAACTTAACATGCACCGACTCTAAGCCACATGAGACGCACGGTAAGACGCACACATGCACTGTCTCTAGGCCACCATGAGACACAAGGTAAGACGCAGAGACACGTGAGGCACATGAGACGAAAGGTAAGACGCAGAGACACATGAGGCACATGAGACGCAGACGTAATATGAGACGCATACTTGCACTAACCTTAGGCATGAGACAAAGGATGAGACGCTAGGTAAATGTACTGACCCTGAGTGTGCTGAGACGCAACATGAGACACACAAGTGCATGAGACGTAAGAATGAAACACAAACGTGCACCGACCTGATGTTCTATAGATCTTGAAGAGAGAATGCACCGACCTATATTGCATGCGTGCAGCACCAAAGCTTGCACCGACCTTATGATCACATGCACGGACCTTAGTTAGGATATAGCCATACTAGCATCGACCTTGATGCATAGAGCAATGACATGCACACCAACTGTTCGATGAATGCACACAACTGTCTACATGAATAAATGAAATGTGCATGGACCTTCAGCATGTACAGACCCAAAACGTTGCACAGACCTCACGCAAAGCTAATACAGACTTTATATGCAACCAAATTGAAGTCTGAGATATCTATACTGACCTGAACATGTATCAGACTTGGATGCTCATTGACTTTACCTGTCAGAAGCTGATTCACATTTTACCAGAGATTGACATGCACACCAACTGTTCGATGAAATGCACACAACTGTCTAAATGAATAAATGAAATGTGCATGGACCTTCAGCATGTACAGACCCAAAACGTTGCACAGACCTCACGCAAAGCTAACACAGACTTTATATGCAACCAAATTGAAGTCTGAGATATCTGTACTGACCTGAACATGTATCGGACTTGGATGCTCATTGACTTTACCTGTCAGAAGCTGATTCACATTTTACCAGGGATTGACTTGCTATCAATTGGAGTTGACCGTTGACTTTCTTTTCATGTCTTCTTGAATCATCTTTAGAACCTGTTCTGACATATTTCATACTTTTTATAAGTGATGACATCATCAATGAATGCATCACAATTAAGTGAGCACTGTGATATATAAAGAAACATAATATTTGTCATCATCAAAACTTCAGAACCACAGGAGACACAACAATCTCCCCCTTTTTGATGATGGCAATATTATGAGTCATTGCAATAGATTCAGCATGATGATTAAGCCAATATGAGCATTCAAGTATGAAATATGCAATGAGCACTCAAGACAAATGACTCACACAAATTCTCCCCCTTTGACAACATAAAAAAGGAAATGATTCAAAAACTCCCCCTGAACAGGTACTCTCTTGTGACATAGCTGAACCACAGGGACATTCAAGAATTCTCCTCCTTCGATTAATACCATGAATACCAATGTTTGAGTTTTTGTATGCTCCCCCTGGATGAATGCACTCAAACAAATTTTTTGGAATATGTAATATGAATGATATGCAGTTGACTATATGAATGAAACCATGACATGAAGACCATGCAAGTGACTCAGACAGAAGAAGAAAAAATCTGATAGACAAACTGAATGGTTGTTCATTGACAAGGCAAACCGAGCACAGGTTCTTCTAGTATAAGAATTCAGATTAATGCATACAAGAATTATGTGGTTTAAAAATTATGAAAGTTAGAGAATAGTCACTTCACTCTATTGAAAAAACAATCAGTGTGAACTCTTAATAGTGGAGAACCAAAAGAACATGATGCATGTTAGATTTTGTCTTGCTTCATCTTCATTATCTAAACATCAGTGTATCTAATAGGAGAAACTAGAACATGTATTGGGATTAAATAAAAACACAGTTCTGATCTAAAGTTCAGACGAGTAGTGTCAATTTTTCTATTCTTTTCCTTACTCTTTTAGAACAGTCAAGTATAACCTTGCCTTTTGACATAAGAGCACACGTTTATCAGATGCCAGTGCTCCTAGTTACTCAACAGAGTTTACTATTCTGTTTCAGGTTTAGTGTTCACCTTTCTTGTAAGGGTACACGTTTATCAGACGCCAATACCCCTAGATACTTAGTGAGACTAACCTTTAATGATTTTCTGAACAGAGATAACTTGAAGCACTTCATGACATGAGTTTGTCTCCATTTCATTGATGAAGTACCCAGTTTCTCAGTGCATTCAATCATTGCTCTGCCATTGGCATGAATGATTTATCATTTTAACACAGCTGCTCATTTGATTTTCAGAGAGTGTTGTTTAAAAGCATACAAGCTTCCGAGTTTTCTCAACCAAAACATCCCGAGTCTAGACAATATCAGATTTAGAAAGACTCCAAAAGACATGATATGTGCTAGTTGATTGAGAACAATTAAAAGTGTTTCACGATCCTTTTTCATTGAGTTTTATTTTTAGTCTAATTAGGTTTAAACCCGCAATACATTCAAGATACATCAGCGCTTCTTATAGAAGAAGATGACTGGTTTTAGCAGCTTTGATAAATGAGCTTGACTATCAGTTTCAAATCATTCAGATTCAGAATTTTCAAAAACATTCCTGACAGTATGCATGAGACATAATGTAAGCACATATGAGTGAGATTCAAGCATTACCCTAATTAACTCCCCCTGTCTATATGCCATGTATGACACTTGTGAATGCACCATGTAGAATGAACACTATGCAGGGAGTTACATGAATTATGCTCATGAGAGTCTAGACTACTCTATATGAAGACTTGACCCTTAGTACTTGGCGGAGGCTATCCTCTACGCATGATGTGGGTTTCCAGATAGACATAATCTTTCCTTCTCCCAGTGTACGATTTAATATACCATCGGGTCATGCAAAGGAATGCAGTGCAAGGCAGTCCTATATGCATTGTCAAAAACACTTCAGAGTATGCAAAATAATGTAATTGGATATGCCTATGTGAAAATATATGCATGATCTAACAAACATATGCATTGAGAGACTCCTTGATAATCATGCAAATGATATATGCAGACATCAGACACATGCATTATCTACACAGCAAATTCAGATTTTTCAGAGTGTGATGTTCAGTTCAATCCTAAACTGATATATCCACAGATTACTCAACATGTGCAGATATAAACATATATGCATGAAGTTCCGATTAACAAGTCAGGCATGTTATTCAGCTTACTGAAAGAAATTAAGAACAACTCAAGTAACCAAACCTGTAAGCATGCTGAATTAGGGTCTTACCGTCTCAGGTGCCTTAGCTTATTAACCCCTTTTATTCCTTTGCCCAAGGCACACATGTAAAATAGTTTCTCATTTTGCATTTTTAGGTACCCAAGAGTTCTTGGGTCCTGTAGTGTTAGTGGCACCTCTGAAGGGTGCTTTCCACAATCTTTGAGCATGTAAATTATCAGACTTCATTAGCTTGCAATCACTCATAGAGTGCCCAAAGCCTCCAAAGTAATGGCATGATATAGCAGACCTTGCGTTCTTTTTATGCACATTTGTCATGCCCCGAGCGCGGAAGGAACCCGGGAGAACGTGACGAGTTTATATCAATCATGTCAATCAGAGCAAGTAGAATTTCGACATCAAGATAGAGTGCGCAATAAGATAAGAATTTAAAATAAGACCAAATACTGATACCCTTGACAACGACTTAAATCCAATAAACAATGTCACAACTCCAGGACTTAACAAGTCTAAATTGGCCCACAAGCCTTAATTATTACAATTCTTGCAATGACATAAGTTCCAATAACAAGACTCCAAGAATAAACTAGGGACGACATGACACGATAGAGTGCAATAGCATGATGCTTGTAGGTTCTACGCTCGTCACTCTTGCTCCTGCCCATCCGAGTCCGAGTCAGGGTCTGCATTACCTGAAAAGTTGGGGAAAAGAACTTGATGAGCGAACGTTCAGTAGGAATTATATCTCAAGAACTAGCAACTGGTTTAAGTAATTACCTTTTTCAAAGAAAAATGCAAGTCTAGCACGTCAATCATGTAAAAATGAAGTGCTATGCAATTGAACATGATAACGAGAGGAAATAACTGTTGATCCAAGATAGGGAAACTTCAAGTATTCAAGATTTCAAGTATTTGAACGAGTACCAAGTATATCAATAAAGTCTTTCATGTCATGAGATAATGGCTATTAGCAAGCAAGTACTTTGCCCATTCCGGGCCACGCAAGTAATGTCAAGTTAATCAAGTCTAGCACGTGAGAGAGAGATAGAGATATAGTGGAGTGTCGTAGATTCAAGCAAGTACTTCGGTGCAATGCCACACCATGATCAATATAGCTCCCATGGGCACAAGTACTTTCGAGTGCTCCTCCCAGGACCAGATCTGGCCCTATATGCGTAGGCATTGATCATGTGTTTTGACATCCACTTTTGTGTATAGCCAATATGGAATGAAAAAGTTTATGGATATTCAAGATAGATCTTGAGAGAATAGAGTTCAAAAATATGAACTTGATGTAGAAGAATGATAATAACGGTATAAACACGCGTATCATAAAACTGGGTGGAATTGGTTCCCCAATCGGGTACCATATCAAGTAAGTGCCCATACATAGATGGTCACCCCTTTTTATATAGAATTGAGGTCCACAAGAACAGCATATTAATGGCATGATGTCCTCATCCCATTAAGAATATTCCCATGATATCCACATAGCATATCATGAGGGCCGATATACCATGTTTCTATAGAGTGACACAGCAAACTAGTGTAATAGGTTTTTATGGTACAACCTGCTCAGTCGGCCTTGAGGGAATCCAAGGCTCGAGGAGTCTTATGGAGGTCTCCATGACTAACTTGCTAGTCCAAAGGAACGGAATGTCCAATGGAGAGCTTGTATGTCACTGAGAATTGAGGGATAATCGCTAAAACATCGTGGAACATGGGACTATACTCACGGAATGGAATATAGTGCCTATATATACATATATATTTATATAAAACCCTCGGTTAACAGTAAACAGCATAATATATGTACACAGGAAATTAACGTCTTAACACAAGTCACTACTTAGTAAATTAACGCCCTTCTCTGGGTCGTTATTTTGTCATTTGACGACTTCTGTAACCGTCGTCCATTTAAATTTCTATTTTTGCTGAGATGTTCTTTATTCTGTAATTTTGGTTAAACGCGCCCTAGCCAGAGGCGTCTCTTTCATAAAAGACGACCTACTGAGGGTCGTTAATTCACAATGTTTTTCCAAGGATATGAATAGTAACGAATTTTCATGATAAATAATTTGTAGGGAACAATTATATGGATAGGACGAGAAAAATACCAGGATTTCAAATCTATGATCATGCATTAAATTAGATTTATGGTTTCATAGATATTCAATTTCTAACATAAGTAATTACTAATTATCTAAAATTGACGCCTCCTCTGTCGGGCGTCAGTTCTTGAATTAGCGCCCTGGTCAGGGTCGCCTCTTACACATTTCACAGAAAACTTCATAAAACACAGTGAAACGATGTGCATGAAATACATATATTATCATCATGTTATTAAGACGGTTTGGGGCTACAATTCTTGAGAAAACCTACCTTTTGATGTGTAGAATGTGGTACAGGAAGAAGAATTTGATGCTTTTACGGTACTCTGTTTCAAACAGAGCAGCCGCCGGACGAAGAAGATCTTGAAGGAGGAAGAGGAAGAAGCCTTGGCTCCTTCTTGCTGTCAATACGACCGCAGGAGGAGGTTGAGGATGAAGAGCTTCTGCCGCTTCCTCACGTCCGCAGCAACAGAAGAAAGAGGAAGAGGATGGAGCCTCTTCTTGCACGTCAGCACAACAAGGGGATGTTGAACGAAGTAGCAGTAGGGAATCCTTCGGATGGCAACAGTAAGGTTTGCCCGTTCGACGAGGAGGCTTATTTATACGAAAGGAGAACCTTAGGAAGGGTCGAATGTCATCTAATGCAAGGCTTGAAACCTTCCATACGTTGCTCCGTGATCTGCTCACCCTTCCTTATCCACAGCCGCTTGCCATATGAAGTTGTAAAAAACCCTAGACTCCCCATGCAAGGCGTCGACGTGATTGGACATTAAAGGGAAACCTAACACCAGCCATGCCTTGATCGAGCATGGTTTTTTCTTATTTAACTCTCAGGGAAAAGACGTCCGAGACAAGGGCGTTTTTGTTAGCGCAGCAAGAGTGATATAGAAGGGGGGGATGAATAGATCACTCCCAATTTGCAGAAACTCTGGCGGAAAATAGATTCTACAGCTAACGCACCTCCTTAACCCGAACACAGAGAAATATAGATGAGAGTGAAGAACTGATCACTTGAAGGCAAAGGAACAAGCAGATGAAGAGCACAGAAATCAATAGCAAACCACAGAGGAGGCACTCGGTTTTTAGGTGGTTCGATTGTGGTCCGCAATCTACATCCACCCCTCACTCCAACTAGAGTGAGGATTCCACTAGACAGAGCTAGATCACAGCAGACTCAGTCTGCGTACAAGATGCTGCCACACAGCTTGAACACCCAAGGGAAACAAATCCCTTGACCAAGCTCTACTACCCACAGAACTTGAAACCTGTTCTAGCTCCCAGCTAGAACACAACCGGAGAATCCTCTCCCTTCCTCCACACACGGAGGGAAACTGTTAATGACAACCTGTCACTAACAACACCAGAGATCACCGATCTCTCTTCCTCTGCAACTCAGAGGGAAACTGGAGTAGACCTCCCTTCCTCCACACACCGGAGGGAAACCAATTCAAATCAGAATGGAAGAACAAAATAAACGAAAATAGAATAGAAAGAAAAACCAATGAAGAAGAAATCGGTTCTGAAAACCCAATACAACTGTAGCTTCAAATGAAGCAATTCATCAATCCACACACACACTCTCTCTCTCGAACAATCTCCTCTCAGATATGGAACTCTCCTCTCTTTTTCTTTTCTGGATCATGCAGACTCTCACCAATGGCTTCTGCTTTTTCTTTTCACGATCTAACTTCTACTGAAGGATGAAGCTCTATATTTATAGCAGATAATGGCGTGTGGCTGCCAGGTTCCCGCCCATGCACTTTTGGCCAGATCATTTGAATTTCGACCACATGGTAGCATCCTGACAAGGTTGCCATCCACGTGTCATGCGCCTGTTGTCTTGGATCACGTGTCAGGTGCCAACCTCGATTCACATGCCCAATCATCAGCCTGAATCGCCTGCAGACAGACAGATGGAATGTATAGACTTAGTTAGTTCAGGCTTTTAGCAAGAATGTATATACTTCAGAAACATCAACTGAGTAACTGTATACAATCGTGAGAGAATGTATAGACTTAATGAATAAACGCATGTATAGACTTTACCAGGGTATGCACAATGCAATGTGTTGACGCTACACAACGTGCCTATGCACTGCGTTGACGCAGTGCAATGTGTCTTTGAAAGCTGTAAACAGCAAGGCATGCTGTATAGACTTCAGAC
This sequence comes from Amorphophallus konjac, assembly GCA_022559845.1. Lineage (NCBI taxonomy): Eukaryota > Viridiplantae > Streptophyta > Magnoliopsida > Alismatales > Araceae > Amorphophallus > Amorphophallus konjac. Next base: position 103,879,829 of record CM040122.1, read on the forward strand.
AGCATGCATCAGATGACTCTGTATGGACTTGAATACCCTTAGCCAATGTATAGACGTCTAGAGGAGACAAATGTGTAGACTTCACATTTCTCAGCCACTGTGTAGACTTCACAAAGCCTAACCAGTGTACAGACTTGTAATGAGTGTGTTGTGAGCTCTGAAGACTCAAGTTGTAATAACAAAATGTATAGGATTATGGTCGTACAACCCAATGTGTAGACTTGTAAAAGGTGGACAATTGTCAGACTATGATGCTGATCAAAAGACCCTTGGTTAACAGCCAAGGCGTCAACGCTTCCAGCGTGCAGCGTCGCCTCAGCTCCTCAAGAAAAATGCTCACTCCCAAGGCAAGCTGACCAATGCGTCAACGCATCCAGTGTCAGCGTCGACGCAGTGAACAAGAAGGAAGCGAAAGACGGACCATTGCGTGTACGCAGCCAACCTAGTGCGTCAACGCACTAAAGGCATGCTACCCATGAAGTCAGATAGGCTGTACAGACTCTGTGGATGTAAAGCAACGTAGACTTCAGACTGTATAGACTTGAACCAAGATGAGGTGAGGACTTCACGTTGTATAGACTTGCCAAATCAGTTGGGTGATGTACAGGCTTGAACAGATCCAGCTGAAGGATGTATAGACTTGGAATCCACTGTACACGACTATACAGACTTTGAGACTTAATGCAAAGGCCAGTGTACAGACTTCTAAAACTGATGCGTTGTATAGACTTTCATGAGACGCTAAAGTCTATACAGACTAGACCAGTGAGACACTGATAGAGACGATGCAATGCGATGTGGAGACTTTAACATTAGACGCTGCATGAGACGGTAGGCTGTACAGACTTGCAAAGAGTGAGTGAGACGACCGGCTGTAGGACCGATGTACAGACTCTTAGTGTGAAGGCAGACTGTATAGACTAGAATCGCTTGAAGCGATGTACATACTTGGTGAGGCTCAAGCAGTGTACAGAGTTGAAGGTCTCACAAACGAGTGTATAGACTTAGGCTTTGAGCACTTGGGCTGAAGGTAATGTGCAGACTAAGCGATGTATAGGCTTTGCCCAAGGAACCGTATGTATAGACTTTATGAGATGCAAACGGCTGAACAGACTTGAATGAGTATAGGGTGTATAGACTTGAAAATCTGACGGCGAAGAGCAAACATGCTGAGTTGACGCTGCAGCCCAATGAGTTGACGCTGCAACGTATTACTTTTACGTTCAACTGATGATGTATAGACTTAATCAAATGAAGAACCTGAACAGAAGAGTCTACGCATCAGCACCCTGAGTTGACGCACTGGTGTGAGAACAGAGACATACAATGACTGAAGGGTCGACGCATCAGCACACTGAGTTGACGCACTGGTGTGAAGACTGTGCAGACAGAGTGTAGGCAGTATTAAGGTAGAGCATGTTATCTGACAGCCATTGAACTGTACTCACTCACATGATGAAACAACATTAATCTAGAGATAGAAGATTGATTTATAGTGTGGGACATCATCAAAACCATAGGGATGCAACAATCTCCCCCTTTTTGATGATGACAACACTATGAATCAAGCAATATCAAGTTTCAACAAAAAGTTAATACCAGCTGCAACAAGCAGAATAAATTTAAGACATGCTCATGCAAATGAATTAAACATTCCCTACAGCACACTCTCATTTCTCCCACAACTCATAACCATATCTTCCACGAAGCAACATGACTCCTCTCACAGCTCAAGACAAAACCAATACTCACTGATATTGCAAACTTCTCTCCCCCTTTGACATCAGCAAAAAGAACTACAGAATGTATGACAGTGCTGGAAACATGAGGACTCAGGGCAGTAACTGCTTAGTGCAGAAAGTCACGAGTAGGTCTTAAGAGAATAAGTGAGTTTCTAATCTCAAGACAATATTCTTTAGACTTCAGTACACAATAGATAAGTAGAATGATAGACAAGTTTATCAGCATACATAGTGGATGATTTAGAGCAGGAGTTCACAAGTATGGCCAGATATAGCTGATCATTCAACTATCTCACAAGACAGCAAAAGACATTATCAGAGAGGTGTTCTCAAGGTATTGAAGACAAGCAATCCATTAGTTGCATAACAGTAAGGAATTTTTGTTGGAGATGATTTTCAAGAAGATCAATGAGTAAGTTGGTAGTTCACTTCCTTTGACATTAGGGAGACACCTTGATTAGAGGCCTGAATCCCCAGTTACTCAAAGTGAGTACCTCATTACTTCCTTCCTTTTTTTTATTATTAAGGAACAGAGTTAGTAACTGTGGCTTTTGACATGAGGAAACACCTTGATTAGAGGCCAGAGTCCCCAGTTACTCACCAGTAAGCCACCATTGCTCTGTCATGACTTTTCATTCATTTTAAGCATTTGACACCTCATGACTTGGGAGAAATATTCATTTCATTGATGAAGCTCCCAGTTTCTCAGTGATCAAAACAGAACATGTTTGTTCAGTTAAGCCCTTGAGTTAAAGAGATAGAATGATTGAAGACAATACCAAAAAGGACTTTTCTTGAATTGAGTCTTGAAGTCTAGATTTCAAATTGATTGGGTCAGATATCAAGACATACAAGTTTTTGGCCTGAACCATAATCAATGATAATGTAGGAAGATATACTTTATGCAATTAGTCCAGATCTCTGAAGGAGTACCAAAGGAAAGATTCTAACTTGGAGATTAGAGTCACTGACTTATAGACTTAAGAGATAAGTGACACTCTACTTTCTGAGAGAACCACACTAAATCAGTCATGCAAGACCAGCAAAGGTACACATCTGGACAGCCCTTTTGAATCTGTCAAAGAAGTTCTCTTCTCACTTCACAACTCAGCTCCCCCTAAGACATAGCATTCCTCAATAAAACATTCCAGCAAAATCTCAAGGCTTCCCCTTACTTAGAGCATTCCTGAAAGCTAACCAGTAAGCATTCTGAACTCCCTCTTATACCAGCATGCAAGAAGGCTAAACATCAGACAAACACAACTCCCCCTCACAACAAGAATAGGCTTCATAATTAAGATAATTTGTATAAGCCTAATTCTCTTCTCAATGTGGAAAATTTTTCATTATCCAGAGATTTTGTAAATATGTCAGCAATCTGATTATCTGTGCCTACATGAATCAGTTCAAAATTATTCTTAGACACCTCATCTCTTATAAAATGATGTCTTATCTCTATGTGTTTGGTTCGTGAATGCAAAATAGGATTTTTAGCAAGATTGATGGCACTAGTATTATCACAATAAATAGGTGTGCACCCCAGGTCTACTTGGTAGTCCTGAAGCTGGTGTTTAATCCATATGACTTGTGTTCCACAACTCCCTGCAGCCACATATTCAGCTTCTGCAGTGGAGAGGGCCACATAATGTTGTTTCTTGGAGCCCCAAGACACTAAACACCCACCCAAGAATTCACAATGGCCACTTGTGCTTTTCCTGTCTAGTTTACAGCCTGCATAGTCAGCATCTGTGTATGCTATAAGGTTAAGTGTGTGAAATGCAGGAAACCATAAACCAAGAGAGTGACTAGCTGACAAATATCTGAAGATTCTTTTAACTGCAGCTAAGTGTAGTTCAGTAGGTCTAGACTGATACCTTGCACACATTCCTACACTGAATTGTATATCAGGTCTAGAGGCTGTTAAGTAAAGTAGTGATCCAATCATACCTCTATAAAGTTGGCATTTACTTCTTTACCTGTCTCATCTGCATCCAATGAAGTATTGGTGCCCATGGGTGTAGTAATGTGCTTTAAGTTTTCCATGCCAAACCTTTTGAACAGTTCCATTGTGTATTTGGTTTGGTTGATGAAGCACCCATCTTCTAGCTGCTGTACCTGCAATCCAAGAAAATATTTTAGTTCACCAACCAAGCTCATTTCAAATTCAACAGACATCATGGTAGAAAATTCATCACATAGTTCATGCTTAGTTGATCCAAATACAATGTCATCTACATATACCTGAACTATGATGAGATCTTTATTCATGCCCTTGGTAAATAAAGTCTGATCAACTTTACCTCTTTTGTAGCTCTTGCTGATAAGAAATTCAGACAATCTTTCATACCAAGCTCTTGGAGCCTGCTTTAGACCATACAAAGCTTTGTTTAACCTGAAAACTTGATTAGGTTGAGGAGAATATTGAAATCCAGGAGGTTGTTCAACAAAAACATCTTCTTTAATAACTCCATTTAAAAAGGCACTTTTAACATCCATTTGTTGGAGTTTCATGTTCTTTGAGCATGCAAAGGCAAGCAACAATCTTATAGCTTCCATCCTAGCAACAGGTGCATAGGATTCATCAAAGTCTACACCGAATTCCTGACAGTAGCCTTTGGCTACTAGTCTGGCCTTATTCCTCGAGATAATTCCATCTTCATTCATTTTATTTTTGAACACCCACTTGGTTCCTATGACATTTATACCATCTGGTCTTGGGACAAGCTCCCAGACATTATTCCTTTCAAACTGACCTAATTCCTCACTCATAGCATGGACCCAAGCTTGATCAGCTAAGGCCTCTTCTACTGTTTTGGGTTCAATTTGTGAGACTAATGCTATTAAGTCATCATTATTCACATTTCTAAAATGAGACCTAGTCCGAAGAGGATCTTCAGGATTGCCTATGACTTTATCTAAAGGATGGTCTTTAAGAAATCTGATGTTTGTTGAAGACTCACCTGTTTCTCTTGGTCCTTCCTCATTGGGGGAATTTGTTTCTCCATTTGGCTGAGTCTTCTCTTCTTCCTGTTGGTCTTCTAGAAAGTCTCCACCATGATTGGAATCCCTGTCAAGATTTTCAACATTAGAGACATCTTTCTTTTCACTAAAAAGGATGTATGGAGATTCTTCCACTTTCTGATCTGATATGTTAAATACCCTATATGCCCTTGACACTTCAGAGTAACCCAAGAATATTCCAGGTGAACTCTTGGCTTCAAACTTGTCTAAATCTTTCTTATCATTGTTATGAATAAAATATTTTGCTCCAAAAATTCTGAAATGAAACAAGTTTGGTTTCTTACCTTTTAGAAGCTCATAGGGTGTTTTCTTGTGTATGGGTCTTACCATGGCCCTGTTGATTATGTAGGTTGCTGTATTGGCCGCTTCTGCCCAAAACCTTCTAGGTAATTTGCTTTCAATCAACATGGTTCGGGCCATCTCCACCACTGTTCTATTTCTTCTCTCCACAATCCCATTTTGTTCAGGTGTCCTGGGATAAGAAAACCTGTGAGTTAGTCCTTCTTTGTCACAAAGTTCAGTAAATATGGAGTTTTCAAACTCACCTCCATGGTCAGATTGAATAGAACTAACCTTGTACTTCCCTTCTTGTTTGACCTTATTGAAAAACAGATTAAACTTTTGAAATGCATCACTCTTATTTGCTAAGAAAAATATCCATGAATATCTAGAGAAGTCATCTATGATGACATAGCCAAACCTGTTTCCATTAAGACTCTGAGTTCTAGTTGGACCAAAAAGGTCCATATGAAGAAGTTTCATTAGTCTAGAAGACAATGGCTCAGATCTTAATTTAAAAGAATTTCTGGTCTGTTTGCCTAGAGCACAGGCATCACATGCTTTTGATATTGAGTTGAATTTAATTCTAGGCATGCCTCTAACTAAATCATGCTTCACCAATTTATTTAAAGTTGAAAAGCTAGCATGACCTAGACGTCTATGCCATTCAAAAGCATCATTTTCAGAATTGGCAGATAAGCAAATAGTAGATTCAGATTTCTCATCTAAGTCTACAATGTAGACATTATTAATCTTGTTGGCTACAAATTTAACCATGTCAGAATTTGTTTCAAGGATTTTACATGAACTATCATCAAATACAACCCTGTGACCCCTGTCACATAATTGGCTAATGCTAATCAGGTTGTGTTGAAGCCCTTCCACAAGTAATACTTTTTCAATGGAGTTTGTGGAAGACTTACCTACTGTGCCAACTCCAATTATTTTACCTTTGTTCTTTCCTCCAAACTTGACCAGACCCCCTGGCTTCATCTCTATCTTGCTGAACTTGGATCGGTCCCCTGTCATATGCCTGGAGCAGCCACTGTCGAGGTACCACTTGTTGTCTTCAGCTGCCCGGCCGACCTACACAGATATATCAAGCAGAGTGATTTGGAACTCAAGATGAGTTGGGTCCAAGGACATTGTTCAAATCTCTGATCAAGTGTTTAGGTATCCAGATTTGTTTCAGCATGGTTTTCTCTGGCACCTTCCTTTCTGGTTTATTAAAGTTGAATCCAGCTGAACTGGAGAAGTGAGTTCTATTCCATTCATTAGTCTTCCTATTCCTAGGAAATTTCCTGTAGGCTTGTTGATTAGCATATCTTTGACCATGACAGTTATTTCTCCAGTAGGTCCTGTTTGGACCCATCTGATTGTTGTAATTCCAGCTCTTATTCTGATTTGTTTTCTTGGTCCAACTACCATTTGTGTTCTGGTGAGTGGACTTAATGTTATTCTTCATAAATTTCATTTCCATCTTAAATGGTTGTCCAGTACTGGTTTTTGTGTTTTCTTTAGGACTTTGAGTTTCCTTAGAGCTGTTTGAGCTGGATGGTGTGTCCAGCTTTTCTTTTCCCTTCTCTGGACAGAAGGTAATGGTCTTGAATTGCAAGGGTCTCTTGTTGGTTGGGTCATAGCCTAGACCTTCCTTATTGAAATTGACCCTAGTCCCTAGTATAGCATCTAGGCTAGTTTTTCCTTGGACAAACTTTTCTAAGACTTTCTGTTTGTCTTCCAGCTCCTTTTGAAGAGACTCAGAATTCTTTAGGAGTTCAGCATTTACTTTCTTCACAGCTTCATATTTCTCTGAATTCACTCTAATTTCATTCATGCTTTCTTCAATTTTAGTTTTGAATTCATTGAGCTGCTTTTGACTTTCTTGAATTTCTCCCTTAAGCTTATCACTCTCTTTCCTTAGTGAGGTCATTTCTTCTAGTTGTTCTTTTAGCTTTTCATTTTCCTCACAGACCAGAGTTTGTTCTTCAATATTTGTGTTAAATTTTCTTTTCAGAACTCTGTGCTCTTTGCTAAGAGAATTAAATTTATCTAGCAAGTCACCATAAACATCCTCCCAGTCATCAATTGAGAAATTTATAAAAACGTTTATTACCTCCTCTTCACTGTTTGCCATAAGGCAAATTCCATCGTCATATTCTTCTGAGGAAGCATCTTCGGGGTCTTCTTTTTCCTCGCTCCATGTGCAGACCATCGCCTGTGGCTTCTTCTTCTTCTGCACCTTTATGTTTTTCTTCTGAAGATAGGGACCCTTCTTCTGGAGGTCTGGGCATTCGCCTCTCATGTGTCCCTGTTTGTTACAATTAAAACAAGTCAGTTTCTTAGGATTTCTATCCCTATAACTGGTAAATTCAGCATTCTTGTTAAAGGGTTGTGGCTTCTTCTTCCTAAAGGTCTTTCCCTTCGTCTTCAGAAATTTTCTGAACTGTCTAGTGAGCATTGCCTGCTCCTCCTGGTCAAGATTTGATAAACCTTCAAGCTCGGACTCAGACTCGGGGCTACTGCTGCTGCTCCCACTGTTACTACCCTTGTTGCGGGAAGCTCTTAGAGCTACATTTTTACCCTTCCTCTCACTTCCTTCTCCACCTCCTTGGAAATTCATCTCATAGGTCATCAGGGATCCTATGAGTTCATTCACAGTTAAGACAGTCAAATCTTTTGACTCCTCAATCACAATGGCCTTAGTGTGCCATGCCGGGGATAAAGATCTAAGGATTTTCCTGACTATATCTGCCTCAGCAAGATCCTTCCCTAGCCTTTTAAGAGTGTTAGTGATCAAGGATAACCTGGCATACATTTCGGTTATATTCTCATCTGCATTCATCTTAAACATTTCATACTTAGAAGTGTAGAGGTATACCTTCGAGGCTTTCACTTGAGCTTTACCTTCATAGATCAATTGCAGCTCATCCCACATTCGCTTGGCAGTTCTGTATGCAGATATACGGGCATATTCCTCTGGATGAACAGCACACTGGATTATGTTCAACGCCGTCCAGTTGAGTGAAGAGAGCTTGACATGGTCATCTGTCCAAGCATCCTCGTTTGGTGGCAGCTCATATGACCCCACCGTGATTACTCTCCACAGTTTATGACTCTGAGCTCTGATGAACACTTCCATCCTGTTCTTCCAAAACAGATAGTTACTACCATCGAAATAAGGAGGGCGACTAATGGATTGACCTTCGGCCATGGAGGTTCTAGGGCCACCAGCATTTCCTTGACCGTTCGTCCACATGGCGTAAACCTGCTCTGATACCAATTGTTAGCGCAGCAAGAGTGATATAGAAGGAGGGGATGAATAGATCACTCCCAATTTGCAGAAACTCAGGCGGAAAATAGATTCTACAGCTAACGCACCTCCTTAACCCGAACACAGAGAAATATAGATGAGAGTGAAGAACTGATCACTTGAAGGCAAAGGAACAAGCAGATGAAGAGCACAGAAATCAATAGCAAACCACAGAGGAGGCACTCGGTTTTTAGGTGGTTCGATTGCGGTCCGCAATCTACATCCACCCCTCACTCCAACTAGAGTGAGGATTCCACTAGACAGAGCTAGATCACAGCAGACTCAGTCTGCGTACAAGATGCTGCCACACAGCTTGAACACCCAAGGGAAACAAATCCCTTGACCAAGCTCTGCTACCCACAGAACTTGAAACCTGTTCTAGCTCCCAGCTAGAACATAACCGGAGAATCCTCTCCCTTCCTCCACACACGGAGGGAAACTGTTAATGACAACCTGTCACTAACAACACCAGAGATCACCGATCTCTCTTCCTCTGCAACTCAGAGGGAAACTGGAGTAGAACTCCCTTCCTCCACACACCGGAGGGAAACCAATTCAAATCAGAATAGAAGAACAAAATAAACGAAAACAGAATAGAAAGAAAAACCAATGAAGAAGAAATCGGTTCTGAAAACCCAATACAAATGTAGCTTCAAATGAAGCAATTCATCAATCCACACACACTCTCTCTCTCTCGAACAATCTCCTCTCAGATATGGAACTCTCTTCTCTTTTTCTTTTCTGGATCGTGCAGACTCTCACCAGTGGCTTCTGCTTTTTCTTTTCACGATCTAACTTCTACTGAAGGATGAAGCTCTATATTTATAGCAGATAATGGCGTGTGGCTGCCAGGTTCCCGCCCATGCACTTTTGGCCAGATCATTTGAATTTTGACCACATGGTAGCATCCTGACAAGGTTGCCATCCACGTGTCATGCGCCTGTTGTCTTGGATCACGTGTCAGGTGCCAACCTCAATTCACGTGCCCAATCATCAGCCTGAATCGCCTGCAGACAGACAGATGGAATGTATAGACTTAGTTAGTTCAGGCTTTTAGCAAGAATGTATATACTTCAGAAACATCAACTGAGTAACTGTATACAATCGTGAGAGAATGTATAGACTTAATGAATAAACGCATGTATAGACTTTACTAGGGTATGTACAATGCAATGCGTTGACGCTACACAACGTGCCTATGCACTGCGTTGACGTAGTGCAATGTGTCTTTGAAAGCTGTAAACAACAAGGCATGCTGTACATACTTCAGACAGCATGCATCAGATGACTCTGTATGGACTTGAATACCCTTAGCCAATGTATAGACCTCTAGAGGAGACAAATGTGTAGACTTCACATTTCTCAGCCACTGTGTAGACTTCACAAAACCTAACCAGTGTACAGACTTGTAATGAGTGTGTTGTGAGCTCTGAAGACTCAAGTTGTAATAACAAAATGTATAGGATTGTGGTCGTACAACCCAATGTGTAGACTTGTAAAAGGTGGACAATTGTCAGACTATGATGCTGATCAAAAGACCCTTGGTCAACAGCCAAGGCGTCAACGCTTCCAGCGTGCAGTGTCGCCTCAGCTCCTCAAGAAAAATGCTCACTCCCAAGGCAAGCTGACCAATGCGTCAACGCATCCAGTGTCAGCGTCGACGCAGTGAACAAGAAGGAAGCGAAAGACGCACCATTGCGTCTACGCAGCCAGCCTAGTGCGTCAACGCACTAAAGGCATGCTACCCATGAAGTCAGATAGGCTGTATAGACTCTGTGGATGTAAAGCAACGTAGACTTCAGACTGTATAGACTTGAACCAAGACGAGGTGAGGACTTCACGTTGTATAGACTTGCTAAATCAGTTGGGCGATGTACAGGCTTGAACAGATCCAGCTGAACGATGTATAGACTTGGAATCCACTGTACACGACTATACAGACTTTGAGGCTTAATGCAAAGGCCAGTGTACAGACTTCTAAAACTGATGCGTTGTATAGACTTTCATGAGATGCTAAAGTCTATACAGACTAGACCAGTGAGACACTGATAGAGACGATGCAATGCGATGTGGAGACTTTAACATTAGACGCTACATGAGATGGTAGGCTGTACAGACTTGCAAAGAGTGAGTGAGACGATCGGCTGTAGGACCGATGTACAGACTCTTAGTGTGAAGGTAGACTATATAGACTAGAATCGCTTGAAGCGATGTACATACTTGGTGAGGCTCAAGCAGTGTACAAAGCTGAAGGTCTCACAAACGAGTGTATAGACTTAGGCTTTGAGCACTTGGGCTGAAGGTAATGTGCAGACTAAGCGATGTATAGACTTTGCCCAAGGAACCGAATGTATAGACTTTATGAGATGCAAACGGCTGAACAGACTTGAATGAGTATAGGGTGTATAGACTTGAAAATCTGACGGCGAAGAGCAAACATGCTGAGTTGACGCTGCAACGTATTACTTTTATGTTCAACTGATGATGTATAGACTTAATCAAATGAAGAACCTGAACAGAAGAGTCTACGCATCAGCACCCTGAGTTGACGCACTGGTGTGAGAACAGAGACATACAATGACTGAAGGGTCGACGCATCAGCACACTGAGTTGACGCACTGGTGTGAGAACAGAGACATACAATGACTGAAGGGTCGACGCATCAGCACACTGAGTTGACGCACTGGTGTGAAGACTGTGCAGACAGAGTGTAGGTAGTATTAAGATAGAGCATGTTATCTGACAGCCATTGAACTGTACTCACTCACATGATGAAACAACATTAATCTAGAGATAGAAGATTGATTTATAGTGTGAGACATCATCAAAACCATAGGGATGCAACAGTTTTCACATTAAGTAGCGCCTTAAAAGAGGGCGTCTTTTTATTAAGTAGCGCCTTAACCTAGGTCGCCTCTTAATTTTTCTATATTTTGCCGCTTTACTTCCAATTTCCTTTGTACGAATTAGCACCCATGCTAAAAGCGTTATTTTCTTTTCTATATTTAGCCGTTAATTTTCTTGGTATGAATTAGCGCCCATATACACGGGCGTTACTATTCTAAATAGCGCCCAGGTGAAGGGCGTCTTTTTCTTCCGAATTTTCTCGAGGTAAATTAGTGCCTTAATGAAAGGCGTTATTTCATTTTGACCTATTTATATCTTTTAAACGCAAAGCCCATTATCAGTTTGGGTTATTTTCTATTTATCAAATTTTTATTTTATTTAATTCCTGACCAAATTTACACAAATAGATTTTATTTATTTGAAAATCTATCTTATTCTTTTAAAATTTTCAGGGGTGCTACACCCTCCCCCACTTGAAAGAATTTGGTCCCAAAATTCAATTGCGTGAATGGAGACATGGAGGTATAGAGTACTTACGGTTTAGAATAATTCCGGATATCTCCTTCGCATAGATTCTTCAGTTTCCCATGTGGCTTCTTGCTCCAAGCATTTGTTCCATTGCACTTTTACCATGGGAATGGTCTTGTTTCTTAAGACTCGGACCTCTCGATCAAGAATCTTCATGGGCTTCTGTTCATAAGTGAGGTCCTTTTGAATCACTAAGTTACTATGATCAATGACGTGGAAAGGGTCGTGCACATATTTCTTCAGCATGGAAATGTGGAACACATTGTGCACTTCTGACAGTTGTGGAGGCAAAGCAAGACGATAGGCTACCTCGCCAACTCTTTCCAATATTTCGAATGGACCAATGAATCTCGGTGTAAGCTTGCCTTTAACTCCAAACCTTCTTATTCCTCGACCGGGTGAGACCTTGAGGTAAACATGGTCTCCAACTTGGAATTCTAATTCCCTTCTTCTATTGTCTGCATAAGATTTCTGTCTGGATTGTGCTACTTTGAGTCTTTCTCGGATAAGTTCAACCTTTTCGGTTGCGTTTCTTACCATATCTGGCTCTAGTAGTTGCTTCTCGCCAACTTCATCCCAGCATATAGGAGATCGGCAACTCCTGCCGTACAAGGCTTCAAATGGAGCCATCTGTATACTGGCTTGATAGCTATTGTTGTATGCAAACTCGGCTAGGGGCAAATGATCATTCCAACCTCCGCCAAAGTCAATAATACAAGCTCGTAACATGTCTTCAACTATTTGGTTTGTTCTCTCGGTCTGACCATCGGTCTGGGGGTGGAAAGCAGTACTGAAATTGAGCTTCATCCCCAACGAGTGTTGTAGACCCTTCCAGAAGTGAGAAGTGAAGCGAGGGTCTCGATCAGACACGATTGATGTTGGGACTCCATGCAATCTCACGATCTCCTTGATATACAATGCGGCCAAAACATCAACCGACCATCGACTTTTAATTGGCAAGAAATGCGCTGACTTGGTCAATCGGTCGATGATTACCCAAATACCATCATGTCTGCCTCTAGACTTAGGCAATCCCATGATGAAATCCATACCAATTCCTTCCCATTTCCATTTGGGAATATCAAGGGGGTGTAACTTTTCGGTGGGCCTTTGGTGTTCTGCTTTCACTTGTTGGCACGTGAGACAGCGAGACACAAAGTCTGCTACCTCCCTCTTCATGTTCGGCCACCAGAAAGTCCTTTTTAAGTCTTTGTACATCTTAGTTGCTCCAGGATGAATGGTATACCTAGAGCGGTGAGCTTCATCTAGAATCTTCCTTTTCAACTCAGGACAGTCCGGGACACATGTCCTTTCCTGAAACATTAGTCTTCCATCAACTGCCAGCCTGAATTCGGTCCTTTGATCCAGTTTCTCCCTGATTTCAATCATTCCAGGATCTTCATCTTGTAACTTTTGATTTCGGATAGCAAGTCCGGATGCACACTCATGTGAGAGAGAGTAATACACCCGTCTTTCTGGTCCGTGCTTATATTTAATCTGGAGAATTCCTCCAATAATTTCCATTCCCGTATCATACAGCTGGCCATAAGGGCTCTCGGCTTCCGACTTAAGGCATCAGCTATTGAATTCCCTTTACCGGGGTGATACTGAATAGTGAAATCAAAGTCCTTTAAATATTCCAGCCATCGACGTTGCCTCATATTAAGCTCCTTCTGAGAGAATAGATATTTGAGGCTCTTATGATCGGAGAATACTGTGAATTGTTCTCCGTAAAGATAGTGTCTCCAGATCTTTAGTGCAAATACTACCGCGGCCAACTCCAAGTCATGCACCGGGTAGTTTTCCTCATGCTTCTTCAACTGCCTAGAAGAGTACGCAATAACTCTTCCCTGTTGCATTAACACACAACCGAGGCCAATACCGGAAGCATCGGTATATACCTCATACTTCTCTCCTTCAATAGGAAGGGCCAAGACTGGAGCAGTGGTCAAATGGTCCTTCAACGTTTAGAAACTTTGATCACATTCCTCATTCCACTCATATGGCACTTCCTTGTGAGTCAGCCTGGTGAGTGGTACTGCAATCTTCGAGAAGTTTTTAATAAAACGCCGGTAATAACTAGCAAGACCAAGGAAACTCCTGATTTCTATTGCATTAGTCGGTTGTTCCCAATTCTTCACCGCTTCGACTTTTGCGGGGTCCACTGAGATTCCATCCTTTGAAATTACGTGTCCTAAGAAGGACACTTCTTCCAGCCAAAATTCACATTTGCTCAATTTAACATATGATTGATTGTCCCTCAATACTTGTAGTGCTATCCTCAAATGCACTTCATGCTCCTCTTCAGACTTTGAATATATCAGGATATCATCGATAAAAACCACAATAAATTTGTTCAGATGCGGTCTAAAGATGGAATTCATAAGCTGCATAAAAGCTGCAGGGGCATTTGTTAGTCCAAAAGGCATAACGGTAAATTCATAATGCCCGTACCTGCTTTGGAATGCAGTTTTGTGAATATCCTCGTCCTTGATCCTCAGTTGGTGATAACCCGATCGAAGATCAATTTTTGAGAAATACTTTGCTCTAGAAATCTGATCGAAGAGTTCATCAATCCTTGGCAGCGGGTATGTATTCTTGATAGTGAGGTGGTTCAGCTGCCGATAATCGATGCACAGTCTCATCGATCCATCCTTCTTCTTGACGAACAACACTGGTGCTCCCCATGGGGAAGTACTTGGTCTGATAAACCCTTTCTTCAGTAGCTCCATAAGCTGTTCTTTCAATTCTTTTAATTCTGCGGGGGACATTCTATAGGGTGCTTTGGAAACAGGTCCGACACCCGGAACAAGGTCTATAGTGAATGAGACTTCTCTCTCTGGTGGCAAGCCAGGCAAGTCTTCAGGAAAAACATCGGGAAACTCCTGAACCACTTGAATGTCCTCTAGTCTAGCTGCCTTAGCCTTCGTGGCAGTTACAAATGCTAAGAATGCCTCGCATCCTTTGTTGATAAGTTTATGGGCTCGAAGAGCAGAGATGACTGGTGATCTCTTCCGGGGAGTAATGTAAGTTAACTCCAGGAAATCCACAAAAGTTACCTTTCCATTTTGGCAATCTACAGTTGCCCGATGGGTGGATAGCCAATCGGCCCCTAAAATTACATCATACTCCTTCAAGTCTAAACATATTAAATCTGCAGGTAAGTTGTGACCTTTAACTATAACCTTGCAGTTTGGATAATGGAAAGTGACGTCAGACTCATTCCCTAACGGGGTAGAAATTACCAAGTCTACCCATTCTGGTTCCATAGAGAATGAAGCAGCAAATTTCTTTAAAACAAAAGAATGTGTGGCGCCAGTATCAAACAGTACTTGAGCAGATTTAGAGCAGACAGTCAAAATACCTTCCACTAACCCACCCTCGGTTGGTTCCGTCTCTTCGATAGCTTGTAAACGTCCTTGTTTCTTTGCCGGACGCTTCTCTTCCTTTATCTCCGGCTCACTTTGCTCGTTCATCATTGGATAGTCGGGAATACAGTGTTTTTTACTTCCACAACGAAGGCATGCTCCGAGCCTTCTCCAGCATTCCGCAGCCTGATGACCCGGCTTGTCGCAATATTTACAATTCTCCTTTGGCGGTGCCGTGATGGAGAAAGGTTTGTTGTTGCCCTTCTTGAATTTCTTCACCATCAAGGGTTCTCCTCCATTATTGGTCCGCTTTTTGAAGGATGGTTTAAAAGTGTTGGGACTTGTGACAATCTCCCTTTTATCCTTACCACGGATTTTGTCAGACAGTTCCGTGGCGTCTTCTAGCAACAGGGTACGACGCACCATCTCTGAGTACACTTGAATATCCAAGGGAGCGAGTTGGGTGATATACTGGGGTCGTAACCCATTCAAGAACCTTCTTGCCTTCATCTTTTCAGTGCAAACTAAATGTGGTGCATATCTAGATAACTGGGAGAACTGGGCTTCATAGTCAGCTACCGACAGGGATCGTTGCTTCAAGGCAGCAAATTCCGCGGCGTTTTTCTCCTGAACACGGTCGGAGAAACACTTGCTATTGAAATGCTTGACAAATTCAACCCAAGTAACATGATTTTCGGGAAAGGTGGCCTCAACAGACTCCCACCAAGCACGAGCGTCCCGTTCTAGTTGGAACGTGGCCAGAAGCACCTTCTCATCATCCGCGCATTGCATGACGCGGAAGATCCGTTCGATCTCTTTTATCCAATTCTCCGCATCCTCGGGGTTTGATGATCCTGCGAACCTCAGAGGGTTGAGGTTCCTAAAACTCCGATGGAGGTCGCCAGCTCCATGATGTGCCCCACCTTGAGCCACCTGTTGCAAGGCCTGGGTCAAGCCTTGAACAGTTCGTTGCATCTCACGCCATTGTGTGCGTTCAGCAGCCATAGTCCTACAAGGAGTGAACCTTAATTAGTTTCATGTTAAAATTTGTAGTCAGATGCCCTACAAGGACTTATACCCACAGCACTACCCATCTTCACAGTTTAGGGATAAACCTATCCTTGGACTTGGGTTTCCTAGGACTTGAAATCCTAGGCTCTGATACCACAAAAACTGTCACGCCCCGAGCGCGGAAGGAACCCGGGAGAACGTGACGAGTTTATATCAATCATGTCAATCAGAGCAAGTAGAATTTCGACATCAAGATAGAGTGTGCAATAAGATAAGAATTTAAAATAAGACCAAATACTGATACCCTTGACAATGACTTAAATCCAATAAACAATGTCACAACTCCAGGACTTAACAAGTCTAAATGGGCCCACAAGCCTTAATTATTACAATTCTTGTAATGACATAAGTTCCAATAACAAGACTCCAAGAATAAACTAGGGACGACATGACACGATAGAGTGCAATAGCATGACGCTTGTAGGTTCTACGCTCGTCACTCTTGCTCCTGCCCATCCGAGTCCGAGTCAGGGTCTGCATTACCTGAAAAGTTGGGGAAAAGAACTTGATGAGCGAACGCTCAGTAGGAATTATATCTCAAGAACTAGCAACTGGTTTAAGTAATTACCTTTTTCAAAGAAAAATGCAAGTCTAGCACGTCAATCATGTAAAAATGAAGTGCTATGCAATTGAACATGATAACGAGAGGAAATAATTGTTGATCCAAGATAGGGAAACTTCAAGTATTCAAGATTTCAAGTATTTGAATGAGTACCAAGTATATCAATAAAGTCTTTCATGTCATGAGATAATGGCTATTAGCAAGCAAGTACTTTGCCCATTCCGGGCCACGCAAGTCATGTCAAGTCAATCAAGTCTAGCACATGAGAGAGAGATAGAGATATAGTGGAGTGTCGTAGATTCAAGGAAGTACTTCGGTGCAATGCCACACCGTGATCAATATAGCTCCCATGGGCACAAGTACTTTCGGGTGCTCCTCCCAGGACCAGATCGGGCCCTATATGCACAGGCATTGATCATGTGTTTTGACATCCACTTTTGTGTATAGCCAATATGGAATGAAAAAGTTTATGGATATTCAAGATAGATCTTGAGAGAATAGAGTTCAAAAATATGAACTTGATGTAGAAGAACGATAATAACGGTATAAACACGCGTATCATAAAACTGGGTGGAATTGGTTCCCCAATCGGGTACCATATCAAGTAAGTGCCCATACGTAGATGGTCACCCCTTTTTATATAGAATTGAGGTCCACAAGAACAGCATATTAATGGCATGATGTCCTCATCCC
The DNA here is from genome assembly GCA_022559845.1 of Amorphophallus konjac. NCBI lineage: Eukaryota > Viridiplantae > Streptophyta > Magnoliopsida > Alismatales > Araceae > Amorphophallus > Amorphophallus konjac. The sequence goes on from CM040122.1 coordinate 103,897,250, forward strand.
ATTAAGAATATTCCCATGATATCTACATAGCATATCATGAGGGTCGGTAGACCATGTTTCTATAGAGTGACACGGTAAAATAGTGTAATAGGTTTTTATGGTACAACCTGCTCAGTCGGCCTTGAGGGAATCCAAGGCTCGAGGAGTCTTACGGAGGTCTCCATGACTAACTTGCTAGTCCAAAGGAACGGAATGTCCAATGGAGAGCTTGTATGTCACCGAGAATTGAGGGGTAATCGCTAAAACATCGTGGAACGTGGGACTATACTCATGGAATGGAATATAGTGCCTATATATACATATATATTTATATAAAACCCTCGGTTAACAGTAAACAGCATAATATATGTACACAGGAAATTAACGTCTTAACACAAGTCAGTACTTAGTAAATTAACGCCCTTCTCTGGGTCGTTATTTTGTCATTTGACGACTTCTATAACCGTCGTCCATTTAAATTTCTATTTTTGCTGAGATGTTCTTTATTCTGTAATTTTGGTTAAACGCGCCCTAGCCAGGGGCGTCTCTTTCATAAAAGACGACCTACTGAGGGTCGTTAATTCACAATGTTTTTCCAAGGATATGAATAGTAACGAATTTTCATGATAAATAATTTGTAGGGAACAATTATATGGATAGGACGAGAAAAATACCAGGATTTCAAATCTATGATCATGCATTAAATTAGATTTATGGTTTCATAGATATTCAATTTCTAACATAAGTAATTACTAATTATCTAAAATTGACGCCTCCTCTGTCGGGCGTCAGTTCTTGAATTAGCGCCTAGGTCAGGGTCGCCTCTTACACATTTCACAGAAAACTTCATAAAACGTAGTGAAACGATGTGCATGAAATACATATATTATCATCATGTTATTAAGACGGTTTGGGACTACAATTCTTGAGAAAACCTACCTTTTGATGTGTAGAATGTGGTACAGGAAGAAGAATTTGATGCTTTTACGGTACTCTGTTTCAAACAGAGTAGCCGCCGGACGAAGAAGATCTTGAAGGAGGAAGAGGAAGAAGCCTTGGCTCCTTCTTGCTGTCAATACGACCGCAGGAGGAGGTTGAGGATGAAGAGCTTCTGTCGCTTCCTCACGTCCGCAGCAACAGAAGAAAGAGGAAGAGGATGGAGCCTCTTCTTGCACGTCAGCACAGCAAGGGGATGTTGAACGAAGTAGCAGTAGGGAATCCTTCGGATGGCAACAGTAAGGTTTGCCCGTTCGACGAGGAGGCTTATTTATACGAAAGGAGAACCTTAGGAAGGGTCGAATGTCATCTAATGCAAGGCTTGAAACCTTCCATATGTTGCTCCATGATCTGCTCACCCTTCCTTATCCACAGCTGCTTGCCATATGAAGTTGTAAAAAACCCTAGACTCCCCATGCAAGGCGTCGACGTGATTGGACATTAAAGGGAAACCTAACACCAGCCATGCCTCGACCGAGCATGGTTTTTCCTTATTTAACTCTCAGGGAAAAGACGTCCGAGACAAGGGCGTTTTCACATTAAGTAGCGCCTTAAAAGAGGGCGTCTTTTTATTAAGTAGCGCCTTAACCTAGGTCGTCTGTTAATTTTTCTATATTTTGCCGCTTTATTTCCAATTTCCTTTGTACGAATTAGCACCCATGCTAAAAGCGTTATTTTCTTTCCTATATTTAGCCGTTAATTTTCTTGGTATGAATTAGCGCCCATATACACGGGCGTTACTATTCTAAATAGCGCCCAGGTGAAGGGCGTCTTTTTCTTCCGAATTTTCTCAAGGTAAATTAGTGCCTTAATGAACGGCATTATTTCATTTTGACCTATTTATATCTTTTAAACGCAAAGCCCATTATCAGTTTGGGTTATTTTCTATTTATCAAATTTTTATTTTATTTAATTCCCGACCAAATTTACACAAATAGATTTTATTTATTTGAAAATCTATCTTATTCTTTTAAAATTTTCAGGGGTGCTACAACATTGTTATACGCATAAAATCTATGTGCATTAACATGAAAATATCTGTTATTAGCATGAGCATATTGTTTTCCATAACCTGTCGTCCAGCAGTCAGAAGCTCGGTGACCTGACCTTCCACATTCAAAACATGCAAGAGATTTTTCCTTAAAAGCAAAATTATTTCTACCAAAAGAATTTTCTTTTGTAGGAAGGTTGACATGTTTAGAGTTGAATTTTCTGCCTTGAGCGTGCCAACAATCCTTGACTATGTGGCCATGCTTTCCACAGTGAGAGCAAGCAGAAGAGTTTCTTCTATGAAAACCTGACCAAAATTCAGTAGCCATATGACCAAACTTGTCAGATAAATGACAATGAGGTCTCCTTGGAACAGTGGTTCTCCTTGGAGCCTTGAACGCATTCTTCTTCAAGAACCAGCAATCATGCTTTGCATGACCAGATCGTCCACAATGGGAACATTTGAGTTGCCTCTTCTGGGTAAACTGATTCTTGGTTGAGCTTTTAGTAAAATGCACATGTGTATTTCCTGAATTTTTAATTTTCTTCATTCTCTTATGAGCATTCAATTCATCAGATTTTAGGATATAACAACTGTGCATCACATGACCAAATCTTCCATAATAATGGCATGAAGTTTTCTTTGCATGAATGTGTGAAGGTGCATATGACTTGTGTGCTGCATTCTTTGTGCCAAGAGGAATATTTTTAATCTTTTTCTGTGAGATTTCTTTCTTTTTCAGTTTCTGAGTTTGTTCTGTAGTTTTGGGACTGACAGTGGATTTTTGATTTTTCTGAGCACTGAATTCAAAGATAGGTACACTGGATGTGCTAGTTGGCTCTGTCACGCCCCGAACCGATAGCAGCGGAACGTGTCATTTGCTCGGAACGTGGCAGTTAAACAGTCGATTCGATCAGAGCATAGTCATTTCCACAAAACACAATTTGGACAAATAACAAATTTCATTTCAAATATAAGTTCTTTACATATTCGGGCCCATAATAAACAAAAAGACTCAATAAAGAAAAATTACAATGAGACTCTTGACTCGACTTAACATAAGGCACAGGATAGCAAGACTAGGTGGTTCGTCTAGATGTCAGAGTTCTCTTCACTCTTGCCCTTACCCATCATGTTCGGTCTCGTCGTCACTAAGGTCATTACCTGAAAAAAATATTGGAAAACGCAGGGTGAGCGAACGCTCAGTAGGACTTAATATCTCATGATTCCAAGCTAGCTTTAAGTCAATTACAGTTTAACATGCTCATGCAGGTCATGCGAGATATAGAAATCGAGAACTATAATAACACGAGATAAATTCAAGAACTAGAAAAAAATGAGTAAGCAAGATGCTAGATAAACTCATGAAGAGTAAGGACGATGATAATCAAGAGAGTATAGCAAGATCTAATCAAGTACTTTCTCAAGCTAGGTCAAGAGCATTCATGAGGAAATATAACATTCATCTCTCTATGATGAACACTATCACGAGAGCTTTAATGTATCCATTATTATGAAGGATCTTCATGATAAGATAACGAGTACTATCAATGGGATATTCAAGAACATCTATGATGATCGATATAGAAGTATAATAATTACTTCTACAAGCACTACATAGCATTTGCCAAGACACTAAGGGAATATCACGACGATATGATAACCCCTCCAATAAGGCAAATCAAGATCTTTTCATGATGAACAATAAGTTGTAGAAAGGTGTACTATGATGGTAATTACTCCCGATCATCACTATCACGAGAGCGTTTGCACATCTAGCACTATATAGGATTGGCCAATGCACTCAGGGGAAAATCACGACGATATGATCACCCCTCATGGAAATAGCACTAGGTAGTATTTGGTCGCACACTTAGGAGTTCTCACGACTATATGATTGCCCCTAAATGCCAATAACCGAGTTGGTGAATGCCAGCACCCGATCATCGTATACCGGTAACGTTTGTACTTTACCTCGCCCAATGAGGGTCAGATCATGACCCGCAGCATTTAAAATGTCATTTTAGTGGGACCCATAACCCCTGACATTTAGTCTAGACTAATTCCATATTAATGGCCAAGAATTTCAAGGATCAAGTATGTAAGAACATTAAGATAGATTTTAGGGAACATAGAGTTCAAGGATAGAACTTGTAATAAAGATGATATATCAATAAACCATTTGAAAACCATGACATTCTGGAAATCTAGGGGATTAGGTACAACCGGCTCAGTCGGCCTTGAGGGAATCCAAGGCTACGAGGAGACTTACGGAGGTCCCAATGACTAACTTGCCAGTCTGAAGGAACAGAATGTCCAACGGAGGGTTCGTATGTCACCGAGAGTTGAGATGTATAATGTGAACCAATCATGAAACAGGGACTCCATCTACGGACATGAGATGAGAGTGCCAAAAGACCCGAGGTATGGGTCAAAATCGGAAGAAAACGGTGACAACATGAATGCGTTAATTATAGAATTCATGTCCATCCAATTCTATAATTAACTATAATTAAATAAATTTATATTAATTGACGTCTATGAGTAGTGTCATTTATTAATTAGCATACACTTGGAGGGACGTTAATTCTATGATTTTTAACTTAATTTATTTAACAAGAATTCACGTCAATATCTATTTAATTGAATAATTTCAAAACATACATTCAAAGACATATTTATTTATATAAAATAATTTATAAAAATAGAATATATAATAATTAGGAGAAAAATTCAAAGATTCCAGAAATATATTTTTTATAATTTTATGTCGCATAGTTTAGTAGATATGGATTTTCAAGGATATAATTACAAGTTATATGTATATATATATATATATATATATATATATATATATATATATAAAGTAATTAGACGCTTTTGCACGATGGTGTCATATGAATTTGACGACATCTAGTTTGTCGTCATTTCAATAAAGTGTCAAACTTCAAACCTCCGTTTCTCGACGTACACATGTCAGAATCACGCGTTCTATATATCGAAATGACGGGCTCGAAAAACTCTACCTTACCGGACATTCAAAATAATTTTTCGTTGAGAGATGGGGGATCTTGAGATAGGAGGCATGAAAAACGGTGCAACCACTCTCACTATCTCGGTCACCTCCCTAATAACACACCCATAAAATTTCATGGCCAAAGGATTTTACGGCGCCTACGAACAATACTATTAAGGCAAAAACTCTATAACTAACTGTTAGTGTTAAACCAAAACAACATAATATCACATAGCTGATGCTTAATATCGAGACAGAACTAACGAGATCATGCTAGTTTTAATCGCTTAATAGTTTGGCTTGGGAGATTGCCTACCTCTTCAGGTTGCTCGACGATGAAAAGGAGTTGCAGATGATAAAGATGATGGTATAAGGAGATGCTTCCCACGATAGCAGCAGAAACAGCAAAGGAAGAGGCTTGGCTTCTTTGCTGCAGTGACGCAGTCACAGCATAGGAGGAAGAAGAGGCAAGGAGGAAGCCTGCCTTCTTCACGTACGTAGGAGGAAGATGCTGGCACAACAACAATAGCATGCAGCGGCAATAGTAGCCCAACAGCTTGCATAGGAGGAAGAGGAAGACCAGAGGAAGAGGACGCATAGAAGAAGCTTTCACGCGTAGCCTCTCTCTTCTTCCGACACAGTAGCAACAGCAACACCAATGCGTTGCTCTTCATGGTGTTATTTATATAGGGTTTGGCTTTGAGAGTCCTACACGGGTTAAGAATCCTAGCTATGTTAAAGTTTCCCACATAATGTTTATCTCCTGTTGCCTTACCCAAATCGTAGCCGCTTCCCACGTTTTGGTTTTTTTAAAACCCTAAAGCAAATCCTCCAACAGGCATATGGGTACGTGGGTTGGTTGTGAGAGACTCACGTGGCTGGGTGTGGTTTATTTGGGCTAAAGTGGGTTTGGGATTATTCTGTGTGGGTGAAAGCATTTAGTTTATTCTGTGTGTTTAGCCTCATTAGTTTAATATCTCTTTTGGGTCAAGTCTTAGGCTTTTATTAGAGCATACGGGTTAGTTTGGGTTTACCATGGCCCAACCCTTTTATCATGTTTGGTTGGTTATTACGTGCATGTACATGCTCCATTAGATGCCCTTTTGTTCACGTTTAAGCTCTTATACATTATATATGTGTCTTATGCCATTTACTTTCTTTACAGTTCTGTGAGTTTAACTTTTGAATCTAGTATAAGGCCCATTATACATATATTATACATGTGTGTGTGTTTTGGCTCATTTAGCACCCACCTTGTTAAGGCACATTAGTTGGGGAGTATACTTGGGTTTTAATTTAAAGACTACCATATATATATTATTAAGGCCCACACATAATGGGATAAACTTATATATATATATATATATATCCCAAGCCCAAAGTTCTTAAGCCCATATATCTAGGTCCACTAATTAAAAACCCAATGTCTATACATGGATGAAGGTGTGTGGATGATGGGCAAAAGCCCATATACGTGGTTTACATCCGTAGGTTGCTTTTGGGTTAAGGCTTGGATTATATTAGTAAATGGTTAAATGGGTTTAGGCCCACTTATTATTTATGATGATTCGATTGGTAGAACTTTATTTATATCTATTGTTTCCTTTATTTATGTGTCTTCCTTATTAATTCCATTGTTGTTTCGGGTATCAGAGCCAGGTTTTGGTCCTATGAAAACCTATATATGTATATGTACGTATTTATTCTTGAATTATAATTTTAATTTTTAAACTAAAATAGACAAAGGTCATACTAGTATCTATTTCTCAATTTATTTACTTATACTTTTATTATCATTTAAGCTCATTAACTATTTTAGCTAATTATCACTTTTCCTTTATCAAAATTTTAATTCCCATGATTTTCTATATCTAATATTTATAGTTATTTCTATTTGTTTTATATTTAAATTTTTGGGGTGCTACAGGCTCAGAGCTACACACAAATGAAGTGTGAAGCTTACTGTCAAAGCCCTTTTTATTTGCTGGGTTAAAACCCAGACCCTCACGTTGGAAATTGATATTGCAACCAAGGAGCTTATCCAAATTATCCTTTCCACTCACAAATTTTTCAAGAGATTTGTTCAAGTCAGAGATTTCAGATTCAAGTTTTGAAACATTAAGTTCTAGGCCAACAATTTCAGTTTCATAGGAAATGACCTGATTATGCAGTGCATCATTCAGATTTTTCAATGTTTCAATTTCCTGTTTGAGTTTGAGCTCATTTTCAAATTGATTTCCATCAACAACACATTTTCGTTTTTCTAGAGCAAGAAGTCTTTCTGACATAGCAGTGTTTAACAGCTTCAACTCTTCATTCCCTTTTTGTATCAGTTTCCGTCTTTCATTTTTTGATTTTTTCAGCAGAATTTTCATCATTAGTCATGGAGCTTAGCTGTTCTATTAGTACTTCTTCTCTCTGTTCATTTTTCAAACTTTTGTTGAGCAATTCATTATTCTCATCTCTTAATGAGGCAACTAGATCCTTATACCATTCAAGATCAATATGAAGACTCTCGTTAACTTCTTTCAGACATGAGCAATCCTTGCAAGCAGATTCACATGTTGTTTCAGCATTGGCTTTTAGGCACTATTTCCTAAGACATTCATTCTCAGATTTTAAGACTTTCAATTCAGAGCTAACACACTCTAAATCTTTTACCAGTTTCTCATTCTGAACTACATTATTGTTATGAGCCTGATCATCATCAATCAAGCTAAGACTTTCCTTTAGTTCAGAAATTTCACAAGTAAGCTCTTGATTTTTTTTTGTGTAAACCAATTTGTTTCATAAGCGTTTCATTTTCAGATTTTGAATGATCTAGATCTGAAGCAACAGAATCAAAATCTTTATTTGTCTTCTAAATATGTCATTTTCTGTTTTCAGGAGTGCCATGTCCTCACCTCCAGAATTAGCATTCACATGATTCTTTAACTTCTTTTTCAAAAATTTACTTCATTTTTTCAACTGTTCGCAAGAACCAAGTAAATCATTGTATGCTCCAATCCAATCTTCCACAGTATAATTATCAAATTCAGAAGGTACCTCATCTTCATCTTATTCTTCATTTTCTTCTTGTTGTCCATCATTGTCAACCATCAGACATGTGTTGCGATTCCTGGTAAGCTTCAGTTTCTCCAAAATCTCCTTGGCAGACCTACAGGAAGAAACACATGAAATTAGAGCTCTGTTAAGTGATGCTTTCATTAAATCAAATGCTCTAGAGTTGACAGAGTCTTTCAATCTATCCTTATCAGTCCATTTAGATTTATCCCTCGATAATTTATATGGGCCGTGAACCATTACCTTCCAAATATCAGGATCTATTGATCTTACATACCGATGCAAGTTCTCTAGCCATAGATCAAAATCATTACCGCTGAAGATCGGTGGATGAGCCATCGAAGAATGACTTACCAAGAATAGATCTAAGGGCGATGTAAGAAAAATGCACCAAAGTCAAACATCAGCAAGGCACAACACCAAATCAGCAAAATAAAGCACCGAACACAGAGAGACAAGTCCCTCTCTGAAATGCACCAAAGATCTACTGTGGATCGTTGGATCCAATGCACAGCAATCTGATACCACTTGCTAGGGTGCAAAGCACGGATTCAGAAGGGGGGTTGAATGAATCCCCTTATAAAACTCTTGCCCAATTAAAAATTAACTGAAACAATCAGAGATGCGGAATAAAAATAAACTAGGATCTAACGAGTCTGAAGGACATAGATGATCTCAATCAAGCATAGAAGGTACAATCACCTACTACTCTGGACATAGAGTGACAACACCAGAACACATGGGATCTTTCGGAACCAGAATCAAGTAGAGAGTATGCAACCCAAGACTCACGCTAGACAAAAGATTCAAATCGGCCTATGCATACATCTAGCGAATCGAAAAAGGCAATCAAACCACAGTAGACAAGGGAATTTTTAGGTGGTTCGTTTCGCAGACCTACATCCACCCCACACTCAAACCCGAGTGTGGCTTCCGCTGATACACAGCTTAAACCGTTGGGCTTCACAGCTTGCCTACACCAGTTGAGCGTCACAACTTGCTTCTGTTGGGCAATACAGCTTAGCCATCCGCTGCGTAACAGCTTGACCCGCTCGGTAATACAGCTTAGTCGACCAAAGGAATCCTCCTCTGCAACCGCTGGGCAATACAACTTGTGTAATACCCCAATAATTTTTATTGAGCCCAATGTATTTATTAAGCTTTTATTAACTTAAAATTGAATTTTTAATGAATTAATGCTTGAATTTCGGACTTATAATATTTAATTCCTTAGAAAATAGAATAGTGAAAATTCGACTACCTTATAAAAATATGGAAAAATGCTAATTAGGTCAAGGACCATGTAGTTAGCAACTTTGTCTTCTGTGATTGACCCAGCAAAAATCCGTAATTTAGACTAATTAGTGGATTAAGCCTAAAAGTGCACACTTAGTTAACCTTTACTTAACCTCATCTTAAAACACCAAATTAGAGCTTAATACTCAACCAAATGAGCTCAAATAGGTGGCAAATGAAAGGCCACGATCTAAGGATTATTAGCTCGCTATCAATCGAACTAAAACCTAACACTAGCACATGGTGGCGGCCGAGTTTTGTTGAAGTCAACCTTGGCGGCGCCTTTTTCAAACACCACCTTGCGTGGTCGATTTCTCCCAGCTCCGAAGTCTCCAGAAGCTCTATGAGCTATCAAAATAAATCTCTTCGAGTCTATTTTCATTTTTTGGCTGTGGTGTTCGCATTGGAGTTTGATCCAGGAAGTTCTTGGTCGTTTAGTGGAGGTGGGTCGGCAGCCGTCGTCCTCCTTCCTCTCCTCTTTGTTCCATCAATTGAAGTAGGTTTCCTTAACCAAAACCTGCACATGAATACATCAAATTGTTCCTCTCGACGAGATCTTTCCAATGATATAAGAATCCCTAAATTTCATTAGGTATCCGAGGAGATATCGAGATTTTTCTAAGGTGCTGTCCAGTTCATTCTTCATTCTAGGGCTTTAAGTTCTCTCTTCGATTGAGGTAGGATATAACAGCCAAACTCTAATTAATATACATGGATGTAATCATCATCTTGTTAACTTTCATTTGGCGTAGAAAGCCCCAAATTTCATTGAGCATGTTTAGAGAATTTTGGATCGAAGTAAGAGCATGTCTAGGCTTGATTTATGCTATGTTCTTGTGAGTCAAAGCATGATTTCGGGCTGATTTTGAGTTGGATATCTTGATCCCCACATAGCATACCATACATGGATAGAATCAGCATCGAAGTAGCTTTCTTTTGATATAAGAAGCCCCAAATTTTGTTGTATATATTGGGAGAATCTTACGATTTAGTAGAAGCATGTCAAGAACTAGGTTTTCATGTGTTCATCATAGATAGGTTGTGATTCATTTAATTTCTGTTGAAATTCATGTTTCAAAACTCTTGTATTATGACCCTAGTATGTATATTAATAACTCTAGAGCATGAGGTTAAGATCCCAACCCATTTAGACCCCAAATGGGTGAGTTCATGTGTTTTCCGGAGGCTACGACCGTTTCTGGGCTTGCAGGGGTCGACCCATGGGGTCGACCCATGCCCCAGGAGCAAGGGCCTGCCCGAGGGTCGACCCTTGGGGTCGACCCATCCGGCCCAGCGCGAGGGTCGACCCATTAAAAAAGCCCCAGCAGCAAGGGCCTGCCCGAGGGTCGACCCTTGGGGTCGACCCATCCGGCCCAGCGCGAGGGTCGACCCAATGGGTCGACCCATGCTGCAGGATTTTGAAGGGGTCGACCCCATCTCACTGGCAGACCCCGTTTTTGCAGGGGTCGACCCAATGGGTCGACCCATGTGCCAATAAACCTGTTTTTGTCATTTTTCGACCCGAGGATCGATCCGGATCATTAGGGGATCGACCCATTTAACTTAGTCCAATTGAAAGCTATATTTGTGAGGAACCAATGACCTATTCATGTAACCCTATGATCTCAATTTACATTGGTTCTTACATTCAATCATAGTGTAAAAACATGCCGTTTACCATCTCCATTTAAACGCATATAATGGTTAAATAGAAACCCACATAATTAGTGGTTAATTGTGTAACTAAATTTCTGTTAATGCATGCTATTTCATTCCTGTGCGAGCTTATTCTTTACCTTATCACCTTGAATCATCTTTTGGCAAATTAGTAAAATTGGCTTAATGTAAATGATAATAGATAATCTTTGATATATTAACTTGGTAATTAGGATTAAGTTGATTGTTAAGTTGCTGGATAGTCTTATTACCCCAGTAAAAATGGATTGCTTACACACCTGAACGGCACACTGTTAGTCGTTCTTTTCTTGACCCCGTGGACCGAGTTTTGGTCCAGTTCTTGTAATGCGGACCGAAGTGACCGTACACCGAGTTTTGATTTAATCCAAGGACATGTTAGTCCTTAAATTTCATACTTTTGACAGTAATTCCTCTGATTAATTGGCCATTTAAATTTGACTGAATGTCTAGACAACGTGGGATCTTGGATCCAATAAATCAATGACAACGCATCATAGGGGCCCGGTCTGGTCCTGGGGAGAGCACCCGAAAGTTAGTGAGCCCATGGGATGTTAATGACATGGTGGGGCATTGTACCGAGTACTTGACTTGTGTAACGTCTATGACATAAAAATCTCTTGTTACTTGTTACTTGATCGTGCTTGGATTGATATTTAACATACTTGCTTGTTTGTCCAATTCTCAATTCTTTATTACTATCTCCTGTTGTAAATTCTTGTACTTGTTATCTCTTGTCATCATTATATTTCTTGACCTTGCAAGATCTTTGTATTACGCTGTTTTATTGTATCGTCTTGATTTAGCATGGCATATGAAAATTGTAATTAACTTATTAATCACGTAAACTTGCCTGTTATTTCCTACTGAGCGTCAGCTCATAGTTGTTGTTTCCCCCCTTTCTAGGCTATTCAGGTGATGATGCGCATACCGATGGGGAAGGGCAAGAGTGATATCTTTTGAGTGTACTTTTTAGTAGATGCCGAGTTGGCATGGTTGTTTACCTCTAGTTATTTCCTTAGAGTTGTGTTAGCACTTATTTACTTTTGGAGTCAGCTATTGTATTAGAAATCAGATTGGAAGTCATGTTTGATCGTGTATTAGCAGTGTTGGTTCTTGTAATAAATTGGAATCATTTTGATCAATAGATTTGTTTCTTTTCTTAGCACCTATGTAATTGTTTAGTTTAGTTTATTAATGTTATTTCTAGCTAGTTTCTAACTGTATGTCCCGATATTCCGCGTCGGGGCGTGACAGTTTAGTTGGTATCAGAGCCCTAGGTTTCACATTCCTAGGTTCTCTAAGTTCTAAGTTTTCTAAGTTTTAGGGTTCTAAGTGTTCTCATAGGACCCCTAACCTTGTTAAGTATAAGAACCCGACCTGGTGAGATTGGGTAGAAACTTGGGTTAAGTTCGTATCGTAATCGTGTTATGATCTATCCTATTGAACCTAAGTAATCTATTCCTCGTGTAGGCCATTGCAATGGTAGCTGACCGTGCGGAATGGAGGAACTTGTAGCGTACGGTTCAAGGGCTTACGCAGGCTTTACAGCAAGTGGCTCAAGCAGGAGCGGCACACCATGGCACTGGTGACTTATATCAAAACTTTCGAGGAATGAATCCGCCGAGATTTGGAGGCTCGACTGACCCCGATGAAGCCGAGCACTGGCTAGATGAGATGGGAAGGATATTCGAAGTGATGCAAATCAGCAATCAAGAACGTGTCCTTCTCTCAACCTTTCAACTTGAACGTGATGCAAGAACATGGTGGGATTCCCTGAAGGCTACCCTTGGTGACCATCAAGTTACATGGGAAGAGTTCGAGGAATTCTTTAATAGCTAGTATTTTTCTGATAGAGTGCAAGAGAAGAAAGCGGCGGAGTTCGCGGCCCTGAAACAGCGAGGACTGTCCGTGGCGGAGTATGAAGCGTAATTCTCTTGGCTATCTCGATATGCTACCCACTTGATATCTACCGAGAAGATGAAGGCTAAGCGCTTTCTGAATGGGATGAAGCTGCACTATATCAATCAATTGGCACCGATGGAAATCTCCACATATTCTGAAATGGTGAGAAAAGCTCAAGTTCTAGAAGATACTCTTGAGATGACGGAGAGAATCCGTGGAAAGGGCACAAAGAAGGAACTACCTACGGGTTCCGGGAATATCAAACCCGGGTATAGCAAGAAGAGGCCTATTAGTGGATCTAGTTCATGGACTGGATCTGGATCGTGGAAGGGCAAGATGCCGAGGCATGAAGACAAGAAGCCTGGCCCTACTGTTCCATTGAAGGGCGTGTGCAAGTTTTGTAATAATCCTAGTCACAAGATGGAGGATTGCTGGCGCAAGCTAGGCGCCTATCTGCGATGTGGAAGCAAGGAGCATCGTATCTCTGACTGTCCTCGTTTATCTGAGCAAGCTACACCGGCAAAACCTCAAGTCTTCAAGAAATCGCAAGGCAAGCTTCAAGCTTTGCATGCAGATGAAGCAGGAACCGCCGAGGACGGTGGACTCGTCGAAGGTACTCTTATTATACTCGACAAGTCAGCCTTTGTTCTTTTTGATACTGGTGCCACACATTCCTTTATTTCTCGGAGATTTGCTAAGTCTTTAGCTGTGGAACCTATTTTGATGAATTCTCCATTAGAAATATCAACCCCTATTGGTACTAGATGGGCAATACAGTACTTTTATCCTTCTAGTACGGTTATGATTGGTGAACAGAATTTACCAGCAGATTTAGTTTGCATGGACATGAAGGATTATGATGTAATCCTAGGAGCAGATTGGTTGGCTAGATATGAGGCTAATGTTCACTGCAGTTCTAGCTCCGTGTCTTTTACTAGACACCCTAGACTTTCTTTTGTGGGAGTTAAGCACCATAACTCCGTACCTCTTATCTCGGCTCTTCGAGCTGATAAGCTGATGAGACGAGGATGCGAGGCTTTTCTAGCCTTCGTCTGTGCAACCCCTGAGCAGCAGATTGAGATTAAGGACATTTCTATTGTCCGAGATTTTCCTGATGTCTTTCCATAGGAACTACTAGGACTTTCGCCTGAGCGGGAAGTTATCTTTTCTATTGATCTCATTCCTGGCACATCTCCTTTTTCCAAGGCTCCTTATCGCATGTCTCCTGTGGAACTGAGGGAGTTAAAGCAACAGTTGATGGAATTGCTCGAGAAGGGTTTCATTCGCCCTAGTACTTCTCCTTGGGGAGCCCCTGTGTTATTCGTCAGGAAGAAAGATGGTTCGATGAGGTTGTGCATCGATTATCGGCAATTGAACCAGCAGACTGTCAAGAACAAATATCCATTGCCGAGGATCGATGAATTATTTGACCAAATAGCAGGAGCTCAGTATTTTTCTAAGATCGATCTTCGATCTGGATATCACCAGTTGCGGATTAAGGAAGAGGATATCTATAAAACAGCTTTCCGCAGCAGGTATGGTCATTTTGAATTTGTCGTTATGCCTTTTGGTCTAACGAATGCACCGGCAGCTTTCATGCAGTTGATGAACAATGTATTTCGGCCCTATCTTGATCAATGGGTCATGGTATTTATTGATGACATCTTGATTTATTCCAAGAATGAGGAAGAGCATACTAAACATTTGAGGATGGCATTACAACTGTTGAGAGATCATCAAGTTCAGTAAGTGTGAATTCTGGCTGCAAGAGGTGTCCTTTCTCGGACATATCATCACCAAAGACGGTATTTTTGTTGATCCTTCGAAGGTGGAGGCAGTGAAGAATTGGGAGCAGCCTACTAGTGTAACTGAAATGAGAAGCTTCTTAGGCCTGGCAGGCTATTATCGTAAATTCATTCAAGATTTCTCCAAGATTGCGGTACCTCTTATGAGATTAACCCGTAAGGAGAACAAGTTTGATTGGTCAGATGATTGTCAGCGAAGCTTTCAGACTTTGAAAGATTGTTTAACTACTGCACCTGTATTGGCTTTACCTTCTGGTGAAGGAGGTTTTGTGGTATACACTGATGCTTCAGGTATTGGTTTAGGCTGTGTACTCATACAGCATGGGAAGGTGATAGCCTATTCTTCTAGGCAGTTGAGGAAGCATGAAGAGAATTATCCTGTTCATGATTTGGAACTAGCAGCAGTCGTGTTTGCTTTGAAGATATGGAGGCACTACCTGTATGGAGAAACATTCACAGTGTTTTCAGATCATAAGAGTCTGAAATATTTGTTCTCTCAGAAGGAACTCAATATGAGGCAGCGAAGATGGTTGGAGTACTTGAAAGACTTCGACTTCTCGATCGAGTATCATCCTGGCAAAGGCAATGTTGTGGTAGATGCATTAAGCAGGAAGCCTGTGGCTAGATTGTCTAGTCTCATGTTACAAGAGTGGAAGCTACTGGAACAATTGGCTAGCCTGGATCTGAATGTCGATAATGATCGGGTTATGATTGCACAAATTCAACTTAAGCCCGAATTATTGATGAAAATCAAGTCCTTGCAAGATAATGATCCCGAGTTGGTAGAGATCAAGGGAAGCTTGAGCAATAGACCTGACTTCTTGATGGCTGACGATGGAAGATTGTTATTCCAGGGTAGAACTTGTGTACCTGATGAAGCTGGAATAAAGAACAAGATTCTTGAGGAAGCACATAGATCTAGATATACCATTCATCCTGGAGGCACTAAAATGTTCAAGGATTTGAAGAGATCTTTTTGGTGGCCGAACATGAAAAGGGAAGTTGCAGACTTCATGAGTAGATGCTTGGTTTATCAACAAGTCAAGGCCGAACATTTCAGACTGGCAGGAAAGTTGAAACCACTTGACATACCCCAATGGAAGTGGGAGAGCATTGGCATGGATTTCATTATGGGTCTACCTAGGACTCGTGGTGGATTTGATGCAATATAGGTGATTGTCGACCGATTGACAAAGTCAGCTCATTTCTTACCCATTAAGTCCAAGTGGACAGTTGATGTATTGGCTGCTTTGTATTTGAAGGAAGTGGTAAGGCTCTATGGCATACCAGTTAGCATTGTGTCTGATAGAGACCCCATATTTACTTCACATTTATGGAAGGGACTGCAAGAGTCTTTGGGTACTCGTCTGAATTTCAGAACTACTTTTCATCCACAGACAGATGGACAGACTTAAAGAACCAATCAGATAGTGGAAGATATGCTTAGTGTTAGGGTGCTTGGCCCGGATACAGAGGGAGAGTGAATGAATCCTTCTACGAATAATGGCCAAATTAAAATTAGAATGCTAGATAAAGACACAGAATAGAACTAATTCGATTCAACTCAAATACAAACACATGGAGCGC
This sequence comes from Amorphophallus konjac, assembly GCA_022559845.1. Lineage (NCBI taxonomy): Eukaryota > Viridiplantae > Streptophyta > Magnoliopsida > Alismatales > Araceae > Amorphophallus > Amorphophallus konjac. The sequence goes on from CM040122.1 coordinate 103,913,583, forward strand.
GCCTATTCAAGCATCTAGCGGAAACAAATCAGACAATCAAGCCACTGCTCAAAAGATTTTAGGTGGTTCGGTCCTTCAGACCTACATCCACCCCTCACTCCCAACCGGAGTGAGGCTTCACTAGCAAACGCTAGAACCCAGCAGACTCAGTCTGCAAACAGTTGCTGCCATACAGCTTGACCAGGGGAACAGCCTCCCCTCTTCCTCCCAATCGGAGGGACACCCAAGTGACTCCCAGCCACTTGGAAACTAGAGGTCGAAGACCTCTCTTCCTCTAGACCAGGAGGGACCACTGGACTTGCAACCACGAGCCCAGAACCGGAGGACAAGCCTCCCTTCCTCTAACCAGAGGGCAACCCACAAGTGACAACCTGTCACTTGGAACCCGGAGATCAGATCTCCCTTCTCCTGAACCAACAGGAGGAACCCGATCCCCAACAGGGCTATCGGAAGAACAAGATAACCAGATGAAAATGGAAGAAAACAAAAACACGAAATGAAAATAACTTCAGGAAACAGAACGCTGAAAAATGAAATGCACAATGTGGCTCCAAATGGAGCTGACTGGCCTGGATCTGATCCACGGTCCAGTGAAGACAGATCTTCAAGCAGCTTCTTCCTTCTTCTCTATGAGCTCTCTCTCTCACTCTCTCTCTCTCTTTCTTTCTCTTCTGCTCTCTTCCTCTTTCACTCTCTCTTCTCTCTTCACACGAGCACTATCTCTCTCTCTCTTTTTCTTCTTCTGTTCTTCTGCTCTTTTTACTCTCTCAATCTCTGCTCTTCTATTCTTTTTGGCTCGTCTTCTTCTTCTTTTTGCTCGACCAGCCTTTCTTCTTTTTATATCAGCAGCCAGCAGGAGGATGGGGTACAGAGTGCGTGTGCTTCACACGCTTGATCCAAAACCTTCCTGCCACGTGCCCCTTTCGTATTTGTTCCTTTAGTATCGGATCATGTGCACCCAGACACCGATGAATGTTCTTCCTCGGACCTGCAAAGAGGTAAGAATCATTAACCTTGAGTGCCACAAGAACTAGAACTGCATGAGGTAAGTGGACACGACAAGAGGTGCACTAAACAGAGAACGACACGAGATACAATGGTGACACAATGAACACTACTAAGAGAACGACACGAGGTAGAAAGAAAACAACACGAAGTAGAAGGAGAACAGCACAAAGTAGAAAAAAGATGACACGAAGTAGACAAGATTACTACAGTACGAGATAGGGAGAGCATGACACAAGGTCAGATGAAAACAGCACGAAGTAAGGAAAAAATGACACGAGATACACTGTGACAGAACAGACACAACGAAGAGAACGACACGAAGTGAGGTTATAAAAGAACACGAGGTAAAGGGAAGAACGACACGAAGTGGTTGCAACAACAAGCAAGACATAAAAGATGACACGAGATGCAACTAGAGGACAGAGAGAAGCGACACGAGGTTCACACAGAAACGACACGAGGTGGCACAGAAAGCAACACGAGGTGCTGCAATGTTCTGCACGCAGTGGAACAAAAATGACACGAAGACATAGAAACAACAGTAACTGACACGAAGTGTGGTTACTAAACAGAAACGACACGAGGTCTACAGGGAAACGACTCGAAGTTCATCAGAACTATTAGAGCTACTTTAGAAACACGACACGAAGACATGAGAAGGAAAACGACACGAAGTCAGTGAGAACAGCACGAGGTGAAACGACACGGGCTTACCACGACACGAAGACAGACCAACACGAAGACGTAAACACAACACGAAGACATAGACACTAAAACAACACGAAGATGAAACACAAGAATTGACACGAGGTGAAGTCACAAAGCGACAAAGTCACGAGGTCTAGCAACCATGACACGAAGTCATGAGTTAGACATGTCTTCAACAACACGAGAAGAAATAGTGGAAGCAGAGGAACAACACGAGGTACGAGAGGACGACACGGCGTAATGAAAACACAAACAGTACTAAAACGAAAACGACACGAAGACAATCAGTACAACACGAGGTGTTATACACAAACAAGACGAAGTGCCAACCAACACGAATACAGTCCCTGAAAAATACCTGAAGTGAAATGAAGGTTTATTCTTCATAGAAAAAATATTCTTTGTTCACTTTCACAGAAAAATATTTTTGTTAATTTTTCACAGAGACATATTTTTGAACACCACTAAGACTTATAGTGTTGTCATCATCAAAACATGTAAATATTCAACAAGACTCAACAATCTCCCCCTTTTTGATGGATGGCAACACTATGAGTCTTGAGTCTTTGCAGAGAAAGAAAAAAAACACTAAATAGCCATTCTCAATGAAAAACAAACATTAAACATTCTCAACGAGCTAGCAAAGGCCTGATTTCTTCAAGGCTGAAATAGCCATTCTCAATGAATAACAAACATTAAACATTTTCAACGAGCTGGCAAAGGCCTGATTTCTCCCCCTTTGACATCATCAAAAAGAATGAAACAATAAGAATGCAACAATGCAAATATGAGTTTTTATTAATAAGTCCAAGAGTGTGAGAGAGAAAGCCTCAAAATGGGCAACAAGATACAGAGCATAGTCTGTTCAAGAAAAGTATCTGGCTTGTCTGCTAGAAGGGCCACGCGGCCTGCCATGAGGTGGTCTCCCCCTTGGAGAAGCAGAAGAATATTCTTGAGGTGGAGTTCTGCTGGAAGAAGCTTGGCCAGGTGCTGAACCCAAGGTAGACTGAAATTCCTTTCGGTCATTTGACAGTTCAGCTAGCCAATACACCACAGAGCTTCTGACATGTGCCACTTCAGAAATGATGTCGTCTTGGCGAACATTGACAGTTTCATATCTGTCAGTTAGAAGTGTCATTTCTGTTAAGAAGGTGGCCAATTTATCATAGACCTACTGAATACCTGGACCTAGGGCACTGGATGACTTCTTCAAAAGTTCTAAAGATGTTTTGATCTCATAGTAGTGATCTATAATGGTGGTAGACATTTTGAAGGAGGAGATTTGAACATCTTGCAACTCACTCAGTGCTTTAGCTATCTTTGAACACACCTCCTGCAACCCTTGCATCAGGGATCTGTTGGCATCATCTGAAGCCTTTTTGTTGAGAAGGAATCGTTTCCATTCAGTGAGGAGAGATATCTCGAGCTTCAGTAGCCTGGAATGTACCTGATTATGTTGAGGGTGACATATGTGAGCAGGTCATCTAATTTCTTATCTTGTTTCTGCATCTGCTGAGTCAAGTTTATAAGAAGTTCTTCAATGTTGGGCGCCCGAGCAGATTCAATGTTGGGCGCCTGTGCAGATAGAAGTCTAGGTGGACCTAGAGGTGTACCAAAAAATTCACTGCCAGGTACAGTTCTCTCAGCTGCTTCCTCTTGTACTGGCATTTGACTACTCTCAGCTGGGACCTGATCTTCATCTTCAGCTTGAGTTTCTTTCTGAGGAGTTTCACCTTCAGGTGCCTCTTCTTCACTTGAAGATTCTGAATCTAGTTCTATGACAGGAACCTTTTCTTGACTGCTATCCCCTCTATCTTCCATGAGTTCCTGATCTGCAGGGCTGTCAACAGATGCCTGTTCAAGACTTTCAGATGCAACCAAGTTGGTAGCCTCTTCCAAGCTTCTCTCTACAGTTTCTCTTAAAATTACATTAACAAAAACAGCAAGTTCTTGATCAGTACAGTCTTGCTCTTTAGCTGGCTGATCCTCAGGCACTATTACCTCTTCAGATGTCTTCCCAAAAGAATCAAATAGACCAGCAATATTTGCATCTAGATCAGTCTGAATGCTTTCGTCAGACAACCTGATTTCCTCAGATGCAACCTCGACTAGCCTCTGAAAGGAAAAAGGTACTTCGGTGGGTGCAGCTGGCAAAATAGACTCTGGTTGTTCAGCTGGTGTTTCCTGTTGAGCAATCTCAGAAACTAATTGCACACCAGTTTGGGCTAAGTCTTGAAATTGTTCCAAATGCTCCCCCTGAGTATGTGATTCCCTGACCTTTTGGGCCTTAACTTGCCCCACTATAGAAGAGCCCTCTAAGCCCAAAAACACTGAAACAAAATTCATATTAAATATGTTTCGGGCTTTAACTTCAGATGCGGCCTCTCCATCCAAGCAAATCTCTGAATGCTTGAAGATGTCTGTCAGATGGGCGGCATAGGGAAGGTGTCTCTTGGATCCAATGCATCCCTTCATGACAGTAAAAATGATCTCTGGCAGACATATCTTTACATTTTGAATCCGACAAAATAGTAGAAATCTCTGTGTGTCTGTAATTCTTCCTCTAGCCCCAGTCTGTGGGGTGATAATGGAAGCAATGACGTTCTGAAGGAGCTTGTGAAGAGGAGGAAATGACGATGTCTGATAAGCTTTTAGCTTCAACTGCCCCTTATCATGAATATTACTGGGTTTACCAGTAATGACTGAGAAAGCTTCATGAGACTGTATCGAAAGCTTCCCTCTACCTCCCCTTTATCTGGAACACCGAGGGCTTTGTGAAGGGTGTCACATGTAACAGTTATCTCGACCCCTTTAACAGATGATAACAAGGCAGACTTGTCTCGGCTCAAGGACAAATTATTGTAAAATTCCATTACCGGCCTAGGGTAATAGACACGGTGATTTTCTAAGAAATTTCTCCACTCCTGAAACTCAAAGATTTTCAATAGTTCTGGAAACTTTGAGACCATGGTTTCATCTCCGAAATCTATTATTCTAGGAGGAATGATTTTCCCACTTTCTAAGAACACGGTAGACTGAGAAACCCTGGTACCTTGTTCTGAAGATACTTCCGCAGCAGGTTCTGGCTCAAGACATCTCTGTTGCTTAGATGAAGGCTCTTCAACTATTTCTTTTCCCTTCCTCTTCCTTTCACCATGAGCTGCTGACTGTTGCTGATCCATCTGCCGTAACTTCCAGAGAATCAGCGCTTTCTTGCTGGTTGCTGCTGGAGATGAGGCTAGACCCAAGAGAGGAAGAGACCTCTGTGGGGAAAGAAAGTGAGCGGGAAGAGATGGAGATGAGTTTGAAGAAACGCTCAAGGTGGAGCGGCACGAGGATGAATAGGAAGCGGAAAGGGGAAATGAGGGTTTGAGGTTGAAGGCGTGTGAAACAAGAAGGGTTTTGTCGGGTTGCTTTTTACTCTTATCAAACTTTTTCTGGAAATACCCAAACTACCCTTAGTCATGATGTAACGTAGCTACTGCCTGTTAAAGTTAGCCCTTCAATATGTGGACGGGGTATATTCTTCCAAATTCCAAGGTCAGTTAACTCAAGATATTAAATCAGCATAATCACAAAATTAGCTGTTAAAGTTGCTTAAACTAGAGAGAGTCACGATTAAATTGCTCCTTATGTTTGTCAAGCAACGAAATAACACATCGATGTCAAGCAGATTTCATTTCTTCATTTAATGGACAAGAGAAGGCATACAGGGTCAACCAATTTGTTGAGCACAAGGTAGAATAGTCCGTTTTTACACAAGGAGACATGTTTATCAGACACCAGAAACCCTGGTTACTCAGGACGGACTACCTTTATGCCAATCAAAGCCAATGAAATTTTCTTTGAGGACTTTTCCCCTCTTTTTTTTTTTTTAACATTTCTACACAGAGATAGCTAATTGTATCATGACAGAAACTCTGGACTTCTCTGATCTAGAGTGTCTATTTCTCCACAAAAGCCATTGCTCTGCCACAAATAATGGCGTATTCCCTGGTAGCACTTCTCATGATTTTAGACAAAAGACAGATATCTTACTTAACACAATTTTTTATCTCAGAGCTATCTCCACATAAGTTTCAGTTAAGTCGAGATCCTCAACAAGTTATACTCATTTAACAGGAAGTTTTATAATATGTTGACCAACCCTTGAGAGGATAACTTAGAAGGATCAAGGACCAAATATAACCCCCAAACATTGAAGTTCTTTATTAACAGGTGTAAGTTGTTACACTAGATATTGGGTGGTTTAAGGTATACAGAACACATCTGATAAGAGCAAGAAGACTGAAAACACAATTTCTTCGAGAGAATATCTGACCCAAGAGTGATAGGAGAGAGATAAGAAGGTGGCTGACCGAATAGAGAGAGATGAGATGAGATGAGCAGCACTCCTATCAGCAAGCCAACAAGTGAGAGATCACTCAAGACATTAGGCACTAAGGACACATCCAAATATAGTATTCTTGAAGAAGTTCTGTCTCACATCCAGAGAAGCTCTTGGGCAACAAAATGCAACCTCATGAGATGACAGATCTAAGCACCACATAAACTGCATCGGCTGACACAATTCCTCAGAAACCAAATGGCCTTTCAAGCTCCTTTTCAGCACACTCAAGGACATCTCACACACGACTCTTGGAGGTATTAATTAGTTATTGAATGCAGTGTTTGCCATGAAAATTAAACATGTGAGTTTGAATTATGCACAAACAGGCTCCCCTGATCATCAGAATGACTCATGGTACTAGGCGGAGCATTTGGTCTGAAAGACCATCTCACACATAGTAAGGACCTCCGGACAGATTTCCCTGCCTTTGGTAGCTTACCATTTGATATACCATAGAGGTCATGAATAACCGGGTAAACTCAGCAGTCCTATAAGCAAGTCAGATTTTCATGAATTAAGCAACATACAGTTTTCAACTAGCATTCACATTCAGTTCAGATTTTCAGAATTTTCAGAGTGCATGTTCAGAAAATAATGCAACTTGCAGATGACGAATGAATATGCAAGAACAGATTCAATATGCATGCACTAGATGAAACTAAGAGCAGGATAAGCAAGAATACATCGAACCAGATATGCAATAGGTTTCAAAATGGGACATGCAGAGAGATTACCTGAACAGTGTGAGAGTGGGGTTTTCATTCTTGAGTGCCTTGGATCATTACCCCTTTTATTCCAGTCCCAAGACACACCTGCAAAACAAAGTTTATTTTGCACAAACAGGTACCCAAGAGGTCTTGGGTCCTGACATGACATTATTATTTCTAGCAGGTTTTCTCAGCACATTTCCAGAAGTAGTTTTTAGATATGATTTATGCACATTCTTATTAGCATGAATTCTATGTGCATATACATGAGATTTTCTGTTAACAGGGTAAAAATTCTGTTTACCAAAACTGGTTTGGTTTTGATATCCTGCCAGCCAACAGATTGCAGCCCTGTGACCTGGCTTCCTACAATGATGACATGAAGGTTTTGCAAATTATCTTACAGGGAATTTAGCATGTTTGAAATTCACATTTCTACCCTGAATATGCCAACAGTCCTTGACTGTATGGCCATGCTTTCTATAGTGAGAGCAAATGAGAGAATTTCTTCTAAAGGAACCTGACCAGCATTCAGAGGCCCTGTGACCCATTTTGTTGCAGTTAAAACAAATGATATGCTGGCTCATTGAAACAGATTTGTTTTTATTAAAAACATGTTGGTTTGTAAGGAATTTAGCATGATATGAATAAAAGGTTTTCTTACCACTAGCAAACCAGCAATGAGCAATAGAGTGTCCTAATTTGCCACAATTAGAGCATGTGACATTTCTTTTCTGAGGTGATGTATTTTTATCATAAGATCTCCTAGCATTCTTATCATCCTTCTCCATCAACTTACACTCATGCATCAGATGTCCAACTTTATGACAGTAGTGACAGATATTCTTCCTTTTAGATGCATGTGAGTGTGTGTGAGGACTGTGATCAGCAAATGCTGATGGACCTTTTTATTTATTTTCTGATTTTCAGTCCTTTTCTGATTTTTATCTTGTTTTCCTATTTTCTTAGCCTTGTACTGAATTGGAGATGAAGTGGAAGGCTTTTCCTGTTCAGAAGATTTAATGAAAACAGTTTTTAGCTTGGATCCATCACCCTTTTTCAACTTTTCAGTTTGGTTCTGATTCTTCTGAACATTTGGTTGTTTATTTTCTGAGGTTGTGGCTATATCAGAAGCTTTGACAAAGGATGTCGTCAGCTTGTTTTCAAAAACCTTTTTATTGACATTGTTGTAGCCCAACCCTTCCTTTTGAGTATTTACCTTAATTCCTAACAACCTGTCTAGATTTTCTTGACCACTCACAAACTTTGACAAGGAGCTTCTCAGTTCTTGAATTTCATTATCAAGAGATGCAATGTGTATTTCATAACTAGCGATCTCTTGTTCACTACAATTGACAGTTTCATTCAAAACCTTATTAGCTGTTTTGTATTCTTCAATTTCCTTTCTCAGCTCATCTACTTCATCAGTTTCGTTTGTACAGATGACTTTTCCTTTCTCCAATGTGAGAAGTCTTTCAGACATGGCACTGTTTAACAATTTTAATTTTTCAACTTCTTCTTTAAGCTTATCATTTTGAATTAACTCATTTATTAGAAGCTGATCTTCTGAGTCAACCATGCTTTCTCTCCTAGCTTCAAACTCCCTCAATTCCTTTTGTTGTTTTTCAAAATCTTTCTGTAGTTCTATGTTTACAGATTTTATGGCATTAAACTTTTCAATCAGCAAATCATTCTCTCGTTTAAGTTTCTCTAATTGTTCTTCATTTTCTTTAGAGAGCTTTCTGAGAGAGTCATTCTCATTTTTCAGCTTGTTTAAGTCAGATTTAACGCGTTCAAATTCTTTCAGCATCAGATTATCAGACATACTAGCATCAAGAGCATTTTTCAGTTCAGCACAATTTCTACAAGGAAAACTTGAGCTATCTAAACCAGTACCCTTCTTCAATTTTTTATACTGTTTTCGTAACAGTTCATGAGATTCAATTAGTTCAGCATAAGCATTCTCCCAATCTTCTAGAGAGAAATTCTCGAAGAGATTTACCTCACCATCATCATCTTCTTCAGTTTGATTGCTGCCTTGATCGCTTCTGTTGGCCATCATGCAGCTTGTTTGATTTCCTTTCCCGGCTCTCTTCATCATTTCCAACATATCCCTTGCAGATCTGCAATTAAGGAAACATGAGTGAAAAGCTTTGTCAGTGGCTCCTTTCATCAGATTTATAGCTGTCTGATTCTCCTCATACATTGATTCGTGACTGTCAGTCCATTTGGACCTTTTCTTTGGTAGTTCATGAGGACCATGTGAAATCACTTTCCACAGGTCTGGGTCAACGGATTTAACATAAGCACGTAAAGCACTGTGCCACTGGTTGAAATCAAAACCACTGAAGACAGGTGGACAAGCCATTGAACCAAATAGCAAATGAATTCAATGCAACCGGAATATAGATGCACTAAAGACAAATAAGCACCTAAGACCGCAAGATCGAATCTGCAGGTCGCTGGACCTTATATGCAGACACCCGCTCTGATACCAACTGTTAGGGTGCTTGGCCCGGATACAGAGGGGGGGTGAATGAATCCTTCTACGAATAATGGCCAAATTAAAATTAGGATGCTAGATAAAGACACAGAATAGAACTAATTCGATTCAACTCAAATACAAACACATGGAGCGCGCCTATTCAAGCATCTAGCGAAAACAAATCAGACAATCAAGCCACTGCTCAAAAGATTTTAGGTGGTTCGGTCCTTCAGACCTACATCCACCCCTCACTCCACACCGGAGTGAGGCTTCACTAGCAAACGCTAGAACCCAGCAGACTCAGTCTGCAAATAGTTGCTGCCACACAGCTTGACCAGGGGAACAGCCTCCCCTCTTCCTCCCAACCGGAGGGACACCCAAGTGACTCCTAGCCACTTGGAAACTAGAGGTCGAAGACCTCTCTTCCTCCAGACCAGGAGGGACCACTGGACTTGCAACCACGAGCCCAGAACCGGAGGACAAGCCTCCCTTCCTCTAACCAGAGGGCAACCCACAAGTGACAACCTGTCACTTGGAACCCGGAGATCAGATCTCCCTTCTCCTGAACCAACAGGAGGAACCCGATCCCCAACAGGGCTATCGGAAGAACAAGATAACCAGATGAAAATGGAAGAAAATAAAAACATGAAATGAAAATAACTTCAGCAAACAGAACGCTGAAAAATGAAATGCACAATGTGGCTCCAAACGGAGCTGACTGGCCTGGATCTGATCCACGGTCCAGTGAAGATAGATCTTCAAGCAGCTTCTTCCTTCTTCTCTATGAGCTCTCTCTCTCACTCTCTATCTCTCTTTCTTTCTCTTCTGCTCTCTTCCTCTTCCACTCTCTCTTCTCTCTTCACACGAGCACTATCTCTCTCTCTCTTTTTCTTCTTCTGTTCTTCTGCTCTTTTTACTCTCTCAATCTCTGCTCTTCTATTCTTTTTGGCTCGTCTTCTTCTTCTTTTTGCTCGACCAGCCTTTCTTCTTTTTATATCAGCAGCCAGCAGGAGGATGGGGTACAGAGTGCGTGTGCTTCACACGCTTGATCCAAAACCTTCCTGCCACGTGCCCCTTTCGTATTTGTTCCTTTAGTATCGGATCATGTGCACCCAGACACCGATGAATGTTCTTCCTCGGACCTGCAAAGAGGTAAGAATCATTAACCTTGAGTGCCACAAGAACTAGAACTGCATGAGGTAAGTGGACACGACAAGAGGTGCACTAAACAGAGAACGACACGAGATACAGTGGTGACACAATGAACACTACTAAGAGAACGACACGAGGTAGAAAGAAAACAACACGAAGTAGAAGGAGAACAGCACAAAGTAGAAAAAGGACGACACGAAGTAGACAAGATTACTACAGTACGAGATAGGGAGAGCATGACACAAGGTCAGATGAAAACAGCATGAAGTAAGGAAAAAATGACACGAGATACACTGTGACAGAACAGACACAACGAAGAGAACGACACGAAGTGAGGTTATAAAACAACACGAGGTAAAGGGAAGAACGACACGAAGTGGTTGCAACAACAAGCAAGACATAAAAGATGACACGAGATGCAACTAGAGGACAGAGAGAAGCGACACGAGGTTCACACATAAACGACACGAGGTGGCACAGAAAGCAACACGAGGTGCTGCAATGTTCTGCACACAGTGGAACAAAAATGACACGAAGACACAGAAACAACAGTAACCGACACGAAGTGTGGTTACTAAACAGAAACGACACGAGGTCCACAGGGAAACGACTCGAAGTTCATCAGAACTATTAGAGCTGCTTCAGAAACACGACACGAAGACATGAGAAGGAAAACGACACGAAGTCAGTGAGAACAGCACGAGGTGAAACGACATGGGCTTACCACGACACGAAGACAGACCAACACGAAGACGTAAACACAACACGAAGACATAGACACTAAAACAATACGAAGATGAAACACAAGAATTGACACGAGGTGAAGTCACAAAGTGACAAAGTCACGAGGTCTAGCAACCATGACACGAAGTCATGAGTTAGACATGTCTTCAACAACACGAGAAGAAATAGTGGAAGCAGAGGAACAACACGAGGTACGCGAGGACGACACGGCGTAATGAAAACACAAACAGTACTAAAACGAAAATGACACGAAGACAATCAGTACAACACGAGGTGTTATACACAAACAAGACGAAGTGCCAACCAACACGAATACAGTCCCTGAAAAATACCTGAAGTGAAATGATGGTTTATTCTTCATAGAAAAAATATTCTTTGTTCACTTTCACAGAAAAATATTTTTGTTAATTTTTCACAGAGACATATTTTTGAACACCACTAAGACTTATAGTGTTGTCATCATCAAAACATGTAAAGATTCAACAAGACTCAACACTTAGAGCATGCATGATTGATTTCGGAGGCAGTTGGAGTGATCACTTGGCATTAATTGAATTCGCCTACAACAACAGTTATCAATCCAGCATACAGATGGCTCCTTTTGAAGCATTGTATGGAAGAAACTATCGTTCCCCGTTATGTTGGGATGAGATAGGTGAGAAGCAATGGCTTGGACCGGATCTTATTTCAGAATCGTCACAGAACATCCGTGTTATCCGAGACCAGTTACAAGTAGCCCAATCAAGACAGAAGAGTTATGCCGACACAAGGAGAAGAGCATTAGAATTTCAAGTTGGCGAGCATGTATTCTTGAAGGTCTCTCCTTCGAGAGGGATTCAAAGATTTGGCATTCAGGGCAAGCTTAGTCCTAGATATATTGGTCCATTCGAGATCCTAGATAGAGTGGGAGAAGTTGCTTACAGACTAGCTTTACCGCCGCAGTTGTCTGGCGTACACAATGTTTTCCATGTGTCTATGTTACGGAAATATGTGTATGGCTCCACTCACATCATTCAGCATGTGGATTTCGAATTGAAGGAAGATTTGACCTATGAAGAAAGACCTATCAAGATTCTGGACCGGAAACAGCAGCAACTCCAGAATCGTTCTATACCAATGGTCAAGATTCAGTGGAGTGGGCGTGGAACTGAAGAAGCTACTTGGGAGTCCGAAGATACTATGCGGAAGCGGTATCCCGACTTATTCTAGGTGAGCTATCTCTTTCCCTACTCTCAGTTATAGTGTAGTGAATTTGGAGGACCAAATTCCGTAAGTAGGGGAGGGTGTAATACCCCGATAATTTTTATTGAGCCCAATGTATTTATTAAGCTTTTATTAACTTAAAATTGAATTTTTAATGAATTAATGCTTGAATTTCAGACTTATAATATTTCATTCCTTAGAAAATAGAATAGTAAAAATTGACTACCTTATAAAAATCTGGAAGAATGCTAATTGGGTCAAGGACCATGTAGTTAGCAACTTTATCTTCTGTGATCGACCCAGCAAAAATCCGCAATTTGGACTAATTAGTGGATTAAGCCTAAAAGTGCACACTTAGTTAACCTTTACCGAACCTCATCTTAAAATACCAAATTAGAGCTTAATACTCAACCAAATGAGCTCAAATCGGTGGCAAATGAAAGGCCACGATCTAAGGATCAATATCCCTCTATCAATCGAAGCAAAACCTAACCCTAGCACATGGTGACGATCGAGTTTTGTTGAAGTCAACCTTGGCGGCGCCGTTTTCAAACACCACCTTGCGTGGTCGATTTCTCCCAGCTCCGAAGTCTCCAGAAGTTCTATGAGCTATCAACATAAAGCTCTTCGAGTCTATTTGCATTTGGTGGCTGTGGTGTTCGCATTGGAGTTTGATCCAGGATGTTCTTGGTCATTTAGTAGAGGTGGGTCGGCAGCCGTCGTCCTCCTTCCTCTCCTCTTTGTTCCATCGATTGAGGTAGGTTTCCTTAACCAAAACCTGCACATGAATACATCAAATTGTTCCTCTCGACTAGATATTTCCAATGATATAAGAAGCCCTAAATTTCATTAGGTATCCGAGGAGATATCGAGGTTTTTCTAAGGTGCTGTCCAGTTCGTTCTTCATTCTAGGGCTTTAAGTTCTCTCTTCGATTGAGGTAGGATCTAACAGCCAAACTCTAATTAATATACATGGATGTAATCATCATCTTGTTAACTTTCATTTGGCGTAGAAAGCCCCAAATTTCATTAAGCATGTTTAGAGAATTATGTATCGAAGTAAGAGCATGTCTAGGCTTGATTTATGCTATGTTCTTGTGAGTCAAAGCATGATTTCAGGCTGATTTTGAGTTGTATATCTTGATCCCCACATAGCATACCATACATGGATGGAATCAGCATCGAAGTAGCTTTCTTTTGATATAAGAAGCCCCAAATTTTGTTGTATATATTGGGAGAATCTTATGATTTAGTAGAAGCATGTCAAGAACTAGGTTTTCATGTGTTCATCATAGATAGGTTGTGATTCATTTAATTTCTGTTGAAATTCATGTTTCAAAACTCTTGTCTTATGACCCTAGTATGTATATTAAGAACTCTAGAGCATGTGGTTAAGATCCCAACCCATTTAGACCCCAAATGGGTGAGTTCATGTGTTTTCCGGAGGCTACGGCCGTTTTTGGGCTTGCAGGGGTCGACCCTTGGGGTCGACCCATGCCCCAGCAGCAAGGGCCTGCCCGAGGGTCGACCCTTGGGGTCGACCAATCCTGCCCAGCGTGAGGGTCGACCCATTAAAAAAGCCCCAGCAGCAAGGGCCTGCTCGAGGGTCGACCCTTGGGGTCGACCCATCCGGCCCAGCGCGAGGGTCGACCTAATGGGTCGACCCATGCTGCAGGATTTTGAAGGGGTCGACCCCAGGGGTTGACCCATCTCACTGGCAGACCCCGTTTTTGCAGGGGTCGACCCAATGGGTCGACCCATGTGCCATTAAACCTGTTTTTGTTATTTTTCGACCCGAGGATCGATCCGGATCATTAGGGGATCGACCCATTTAACTTAGTCCAATTGAAAGCTATATTTTTGAGGAACCAATGACCTATTCATGTAACCCTATGATCTCAATTTACATTGGTTTTTACATTCAATCATAGTGTAAAACATGCCGTTTACCATCTCCATTTCAACGCATATAATGGTTAAATATAAACCCACATAATTAGTGGTTAATTGTGTAACTAAATTTCTGTTAATGCATGCTATTTCATTCCTGTGTGAGCTTGTTCTTTACCTTATCACCTTGAATCATCTTTTGGCAAATTGGCAAAATTGGCTTAATGCAAATGATAATAGATAATCTTTGATATATTAACTTGGTAATTAGGATTAAGTTGATTGTTAAGTTGCTGGATAGTCTTATTACCCCAGTAAAAATGGATTGCTTACACACCTGAACGGCACACTGTCAGTCGTTCTTTTCTTGACCCCGTGGATCGAGTTTTGGTCCAGTTCTTGTAATGCGGACCGAAGTGACCGTACACCGAGTTTTGATTTATTCCAATGACATGTTAGTCCTTAAATTTCATACTTTTGACAAAAATTTCTCTGATTAATTGGCCATTTAAATTTGACTGAATGTCTAGACAACGTGGGATCTTGGATCTGATAAATCAATGCCAACGCATCATAGGGGCCCGATTTGGTCCTGGGGAGAGCGCCCGAAAGTTAGTGAGCCCATGGGATGTTAATGACATGGTGGGGCATTGCACCGGGTACTTGACTTGTGTAACGTCTATGACATAAAAATCTCTTGTTACTTATTACTTGATGGTGCTTGGATTGATATTTAACATACTTGCTTGTTTGGCCAATTCTCAATTCTTTATTACTATGTCCTGTTGTAAATTCTTGTACTTGTTATCTTGTTATCTCTTGTCATCATTATATTTCTTGACCTTACAAGATCTTTGTATTACGCTGTTTTACTGTATCGTCTTGATTTAGCATGGCATATGAAAATTGTAATTAACTTGTTAATCACGTAAACTTGCCTGTTATTTCCTACTGAGCGTCAGCTCATAGTTCTTGTTTCCCCCCTTTCCAGGCTATTCAGGTGATGATGCGCATACCGATGGAGAAGGGCAAGAGTAATATCTTTTGAGTGTACTTGTTAGTAGATGCCGAGTTGGCATGGTTGTTTACCTCTAGTTATTTCCTTAGAGTTGTGTTAGCACTTATTTACTTTTGGAGTCAGTTATTGTATTAGAAATCAGATTGGAAGTCATGTTTGATCGTGTATTAGCAGTGTTGGTTCTTGTAATAAATTGGAATCATTTTTATCAATAGATTTGTTTCTTTTCTTGGCACCTGTGCAATTGTTTAGTTTAGTTTATTAATGTTATTTCTAGCTAGTTTCTAACTGTACGTCCCGATATTCCGCGTCGGGACGTGACAACTTGGCCGTCCAAAGGAACTGATCCTATGCTACTGTTGAGCAACACAACTTGCTCTGCTGACTAACAGCTTGAAATAAAGAGTGTAAAAGAAAACAAGAAATGAGAAATCACAGTGACAGAAAGTTGTATACGATGATAGCACAAATGTGGCTCTCAGGGAGCAGATTGGCCTGGATTTGATCCAGGTCCAGTGGAACTAATCTTCAGGAAAGTCTTCGATCTTCTTCTCCTCGAGCTCTTTCTTCACTCTCTCTCTATCTCTCTCTCCTTCTCTCGATCTCATGAGCTTTCTCACTTTCACTTCTGCTCTGCTCTGCTACTGTTCTCAGATGATTCTTGTTCTTCTATTCTTCTCTTTTTCTACAGGTATCACCATCTTGTTCACAGGAGGAAGGTCTTTTTTATATTTGTTTTGTCTGGGACCCACGCGCTCACGTACTCGACGTGTGGAAGGCTCGCTCCCGCCAAGAAGCTTTAGGAAGCTTTCAGACACGTGTAAGAATCTCAATGTTTAGCTGTCCATGTGGCAGCTTCTTCGAATAATGATCAACCATGGATCACGTGCCAGTTGTTTATTCTGCTTTTCTCACGTGCTCCTGTTCTTCTAATCCACGTAAGTAAGGTACTCAGGTGCACATAATATGCTCGAACCATGGTTTTCCTCAAATGATCACTTTTTTGCTTAAGTTCCATATAAATACATGCACCGACTAAGTTTGCTGTTCTGAGGAAGGTTTGCACCGAATTGCTTCACGCGTTGCACCGAACTTGTTCTCTCGAGACCGGACATTGCACCGACCTGGTCGTGCTGGTGAAGGCATTGCACCGACTTGCTAGAGTAGTCGTGCTAGCAAAGACGTTGCATTGACTTGCTCGTGCAAAGAAGGGATGCTTCGACTTTGAAGCTCATCCATATGAAAATATGTTCACACGGCAGTCAAATGCACAGACTTAATAAGGCGTACAAGCGAGTGTGCACGAGCTCAGTAGATGTGATTCAAGAGAGTATGCACAGACATAACCTGAATGCAGAGTTAAGAAATGCACAAACTGCGTGTGTGCAAGGCAAAGAATGCAGTGACTCTATGCATGCAGAGTACAGGCTCTGCACAGACTGAAAATGCCATGAGCAATGATGCACAGACTTTATAAAGCATATGAACTAATGTGCACGGACCATTATATGCTTATAGCAAGAACAACACAGAGTATGCATGTGTTTCTACAAAAGTATGCACATACTATGAATAGAACAAATGGAACCGTGTTTTGCACAAGACAAAGCTTGCACTGAATTTTATAAACTCTCAACAAGAATTGCACTGACTGCTAAAGTGGAATGCACCGAGGCAAAACTTGCACTGAGGCAGAAAATACACTGACCTCCTATATGCTTAGACGTAGTCATGCACCGACTCTAAGCCACATGAGACGCACGGTAAGACGCACACATGCACTGTCTCTAGGCCATCATGAGACGCAAGGTAGGACGCAGAGACACGTGAGGCACATGAGACGCAGACGTAATATGAGACGTATACTTGCACTGACCTTAGGCATGAGACAAAGGATGAGATGCTAGGTAAATGTACTGACCCTGAGTGTGCTGAGACGCAACATGAGACACACAAGTACATGAGACGGATGAATGAAACACAAACATGCACCGACCTGATGTTCTATAGATCTAGAAGAGAGAATGCACCGACCTATATTGCATGCGTGCAGCACCAAAGCTTGCACCGACCTTATGATCACATGCACGAACCTTAGTTAGGATATAGCCATACTAGCATCAACCTTGATGCATAGAGCAATGACATGCACACCAATTGTTCGATGAAATGCACACAACTGTCTACATGAATAAATGAAATGTGCATGGACCTTCAGCATGTACAGACCCAAAACATTGCACAGACCTCACGCAAAGCTAACACAGACTTTATATGCAACCAAATTGAAGTCTGAGATATCTGTACTGACCTGAACATGTATCGGACTTGGATGCTCATTGACTTTACCTGTCAGAAGCTGATTCACATTTTACCAGAGATTGACATGGACACCAACTGTTCGATGAAATGCACACAACTGTCTACATGAATAAATGAAATGTGCATGGACCTTCAGCATGTACAGACCCAAAACGTTGCACAGACCTCACGCAAAGCTAACACAGACTTTATATGCAACCAAATTGAAGTCTGAGATATCTGTACTGACCTGAACATGTATTGGACTTGGATGCTCATTGACTTGACCTGTCAGAAGCTGATTCACATTTTACCAGAGATTGACTTGCTGTCAATTGGAGTTGACCATTGACTTTCTTTTCATGTCTTCTTGAATCATCTTTAGAACATGTTCTAGCATATTTCATACTTTTTATAAGTGATGACATCATCAATGAATGCATCACAATTAAGTGATCATGGTCATATATAAAGAGACATAATATTTGTTATCATCAAAACTTCAGAGTCACGGGGGACACAACATGGCTCTATGTGAGCCGCGTAGTCTTTCTGAGCGGTTCCTGTTGAACCGCCCATCCACCGTCTTCCCCGACGGCGTTAACTCCCTTCCCCGCCGGCGGTGATGGCCCCATGGCCTCCTAAACCAGCTTCTAAGGGGTTAGATGCCCCCATTCTATCCCCTAGACTAGCATGCATATGATTTAAATGAAAATGGGGGGGGGGGGTTAAGGGACCTACCTCGTCGGTCTTCGGGGGTTTGGCCGCCGCCATGATGGCCGTCTCCGATGTTGGGGCTTCCTCTCCGGCGTCGACGGGCGCCACTCCTCCTTCTTCAACCGCCGCAGCTTGCTCTTCCGCTGTAGAAGGTGGCGCTCCGGTCTCGTCGGTGACAGACGGCACCGCCGGCTCCTCCTCCACGGCCGCCGTCAGTGGCGGTGGAACTCCTTCGTTGGCCATCCGTTCGCAGTGGGCCTAGTGTTTCGTTCGCATGGACGAGGGAGAAGATGAGTGGGGGAGAGATTGAGAAGATGAGAGGGAGATTGAGAGATTGAGAGGGGGGGAGAACGAGGTGTGGGGGTGCATTCTCCTTTCCTACCGCCGTCGGTTACGGTGGCGAGGGAGGGAGATGAAAATTTTAATTGTTTTAAATCGCCAGTAAATGCACGGTCTATCGATAGACCGTTCAGAAACTGGTCGATTCATATTAGACCGTTTAATCCCCAACGGTACATTGCAGTTGAGTGGCTATGGTGTGGCCGTTCATATCTTTGAACGGTCTCAGGGAAGGCCGTGCATATTTGCATTCACGTTCAAATTATTTGTGATTACATGGCCTGGACCAACCCATCCTTGATTATGGGTGGCCTTTTATTGACCATTCAGGTGTTGAAATAATGCTTTTGAACTCCTTCTTTGCTGCACTATATGGTTAACTGATGACTTTGATTTCATGATAAATATTGCATATCTTGTTCATGATCTCCTTTGCAGCAACAGTCACTTGCCGTTTCACCTGCACATGTAAGTCATGTATGGCTTTCTATCATTGTATCCCTTATTGCATTACTATATGGTACCTATGCTATATTATCTCGAGAATCAGCTGGTTATCTTTGTGTTCCAGGATCTAATGTTCCCCTTTAACAAAAATAAAGATGATCCAGGTTCACGTGTTTAATCATTGGATAGGCCGTTAGGTTGGGAAAATTGGGGGACGATGGTTCTACCTCGCACGTCGTGGTTGCAGATAGTGTCTTGACCCTGATTGTCCCAATCTAGCAATACTATTCTCGAGTATTTTATATTTTATCCTTTCTTTGCATTCGTTTTAATGATTTCTTTTATTTTAACATAGCATGCATCAAACACATCTTTTGAGCATTCATGACCCACGGTTTACCTGCAAATTGTCCCACCGATAATGGATGATTGTGCGTTCATGATTTTGAGTACGAGGAAATATTCCACTCAGAGTTGAAAGGTTTTCTCTGGCATGTTCACCTGGTTTGATTTTACTGAAGGTCCCTATCTGGAGTTTTAGTCCGTCTCTTTACTTTTTGCTGCTTATTCCGGTCTCCTCATTGGTTCGAGGGATTGCGTCCCCCATGAGGTTAATCGTGTGTTTCCTTTTGTTTAGTTAGTTCTTCCAGACTGGCGTCGTTTTGGTCCGACCGTTCCTTGTGTTTGATTTGGAGTTTTTCGGAAGTTTCCTATCGCTTGTTGGCAAGAAAACGGGTGTCTTTTTACCTTAATGCCCGCTTTTCAGTCCACTCCACTTCATCTCCGCTTCATCTTCATGTTCCATCTCGCTTTCGCTTCACCTCCGCTCGCTCCCCTATAAAGAGGACGTTAAGGAGGAGCATCTGTTGACACCCATTTTTTGTCGATAAGTTGAGTCATTCCTTTTACCACCATTTGTTGATGCCTCAAGTTGTCCATTACTTATTGGGCCATTTCCAGGCGTGACCTTGGTCCCATTTTATGGGTACCTCCCTCCCTGACTCGGTCTGCTTCAATTCAGGGCTTAATGGGCCTTGATTTTGCTTAATTTATCACATTTTATAAATTTCAAGCGCCCAGCCTTTGCATGGTCAATCGCCTGGCCGTTCAGTCAATGAGCGGTTGGTAGTGAACCGTCCTTCTATTTATTGGATATTTAGGTGATTTTCTGAATTTCCACCGACAAGCTGCCAAATGGTTCTCATGTAGTCGTCCTAATTAATAGGACGGTAGTCATATGGCCGTCCAATTCCCAGAGTCCCCAAGGCATGGATCTTTCAGATAATTATCTAATTATCTATTTTATTTGAATTTATCATCGACAGGCCCTGGATGGTTGGAGTTGGGCCGCCCTATTCGCTGAGTGGTCTAGCAGTAGACCGTTCAATCCATCAGAGTCCAACGGCAAAATAGTCGATCAATTCGATGGATATTTAGATTATTTTCTTATTTATTTAATTTCCACCAACAGGCTTGAACGGTCAGGCAACAGACCGCGCAATAGGTTGGGCGGCCTATCGAGCGATCGCTTAATGGCCCGATTCCTGAGACTTTAATGAATTTTCTCTCTCCAACCCATGGTTAAACCCTTGACATATCCCACCATTTTCTCTGTGATTTCTCAACCAAATGGGATTCCGTTTGATCCTGGTGGAAGATAATTCATTTATCTACGATTTTCATGTTATTATCTCGTCCTAATTTTTACTAGAAACACTAATTTGAAGGCTAGGTTTAGGGGCTCTATGAATAGGACCCTTAGTCGAGGCTTTGAAAGGGGGGAGATCTAAGGTTGACGGCGAAGCCCTGTCAAATTCCAGAGCGACCTTCAGTTAGGGAGGGAGGCTTTCTACGTCCACATAAGCCTCCGGTTCAGGGAGTAGTGTTGATTTTGAGTCTTTGTTCTAATAGTCCCACTGTTGCCTTCATTCATTGCATGCTCTTTTCATCATCTTCTTCCCACATTTTTTGCACTTCTCACATCATTTTACACACCCTCCCATTTGTTTTGACGCCCTTTAGGGGTTTAAAAACCTCCCAGGTATCACCCACTCCATGTCATCACGCTAATTTTCCATTCTTCTTTATAGTTGCTGCACTCCTTAGGGCTAATTTGGGTGTCATTTTCGTGTCTCCTACTTTATTTTACAGGTCAGCATCATCCCAGAACGAGGCCCACTCCCTCTGGCCGGCCGGAAGGGGTGGAGGTTCAGATCCTATGACTTGGTGGATGACGGAACAACGCGGTTTAATTACGTCCGTTTGAAGAGGAAGGCGGACCTCCACGAACCGCTCTGAACCTTTGAACGGCTACCTCCGAACCGTCCGATTGTCCACTGTTCTTTATCCCGCGTTTCTTCGCAGCACTAAAGAGCAATCTATCGAGAGACCGTGCGATCACAGGGCAGTTCTTCCAGGATCGTTTATTTCTACAGTGCTGTCCACAGGCGAGTGTTTCCCTTTTCCAAGGTACGGGTGTATTTATTTTACATTTCGGAACCTTGGTGGCGATCACGATCACACTTGCGTCCTTCCACCCTGCTATCTTCAGTTCATTGTTTCTTACATTGATATAGTAGAGGGATTGGAAGGATACAAAGGAAGGAAAAACATGTCTACACAAGCAAGTCTAAGCAAGGGAATCTCTTAGCAAGACTTTTACCTTGGCACCTGTATGCAAGGTTGCAGCAGGCCGCCCAAGTGATGCAGTCAAAGGGCTAAGGCCAATTAAAGCACAGATAAAATAGAATGTGCTAATAAGAGTGCTTGAGTGTGCAAATGAGATAACCAAGATTAGAAACACACGAACCTATGAAATAGGGATAGAGGATATAGAACAAGCTCACAATGTATACAACCCACAACACAAGGATTTTAAGGTGGTTCGGTTGTTAGCCCACAACCTACGTCCACCCCTCACCAAACTCGATGAGGCTTTCCGACTGACACAAAGCTTGATCCGCTGAGCAACACAGCTTGCTTACACAGCTGAGCAACACAGCTTGCTTTCTGCTGACTAACAGCTTGAACCACCCAGAGGATCTGATCCTCTCTTCCTCTGAAACCACATAGGGAACCCGATCCCTAAACAGGGGATCAGAAAAGCTAGATGTATTGGTGATAGACAAACCGTAACAAATAGAAACTGAATACTGCAAGTGCAGTGGAGAAACAATAGAGATAATGTAGACACCAGCTAAAAGAATGGATCAAGACATCGGAGCTGGTGAGTGCAGCTACAAGATTAGATCCAAGGATCCTTTTCTTCAAACATCGATAGACTGCAGGATTTGTCTTCTCTCTTAAGGCTGCTCTATCTTCTTCTTCTTCTTCTTCTCTCACAGCACTGGACTATGTCAAACAGGTGTTGGGGCTGCTCTCACGCTTCTTAGGAATATTCTTGGTAGATTGGTCTAGTGCGTGGCACTTTGTGGATGGCAGCTGCAGCTCCTTCTTCATTTTAGGAAGCTTGGTAAAAATAGGAAGACTAGTTGAAAAAGCCTAGGAATATTGCACGCCAAGAAGTCTTCCTTCGGACTAGTGGATCAACAAAGTATTATCTCCAAAGCTTCCTTGAAGTGTGCACCAGAAGGTGAGAGCTAGAACGTCTTCTAGAGCGAATGCCATGTGTGATAGTGGTAATCAATGAGAGGAAGGTGAGCATTTCCCATAACATTTAATGTGCTGCTTGCTATGATCTCCCTATTGGCTGGTCGCAGCTTTAAGTACAAGGATAGGTACGATGGCAGATAGTGTGAAGGTGCAGACCAGATTTCCCTTTAGACAGCATCAGATATTCACAATAATTCTTCCTCAGATATGCAGTCTTCTCATACTACACAAGTGTACTCTTCTGCGTACAATGGCTGGTTGGATAGCACATTGGTCGACATCAAGATTGTGGCAGACTGCGGAGTGTCCTATTCCCAGTAGCAGACAGTATGGACAGGCAGACAGAAGTGGCTCTCCAGCTATATCTCTGATAAAAACCATCTTCAAAAGGTAGCCAAGTAAGTGAAAAGATGGTAGAGCAAGGGTCAGACCTCAGGACGTGGTCTAGACCCCAAAATCCTTAGTTTTAATGATTTGCGGTTCCTTTTTCTCTCTCTAGATGGCCCACTGATCTGACAGTTTATTGGCTAGAGGACTTCTGTAAGAACAAGGGTGTCGACCTCCTGCATGAAAAGAGTCGACACATCTTAGTAGTATAGCCAATAGAGCGCTTCCTGGAAGATAGACGGTGTCGACCTCCTGTGATGTAAGTGTCGACACTTCTTAGTAGAATAGTCAATAGAGCGCTTCATGTAAGACAAACGGTGTCGACCTCTTGGGAGGTAAGTGTCGACACGACTTAGTGAGACAGCCCTCAACGATTTCTGGGAAATCCAAGGTGTCGACCTCCTTGATTGGAGTATGCTCAGACTTTGTCTTCATATGTGCACGGACCTTCTGGTGTTGAAGGAAGAATGTGCACTAACTTTGTATAGCATACATGCACTGACCTTGATCTGTGTTGGCCAAGGGTTGCACGAACCTTGATCTTCACATGTGCTCAGACCTTGGTTCATTGTAACAAAAACTTGCACCGACCTAGTGTAGCACTGACCCTGAATGTACACCATCTTCATAGCAGATGTGCACCGACTTTGTCTGTCGCTGCTGCTAATGTGCACGGACCTTGAGGCAAACGTGCACAGACCATAGTCTCTTTCCTTTGTCTACTAGCATCGACCTTGGTCCTTCTTGATCTGCTGAGTAATGGCTATAGTGTCGACACATCTGTTGTTGGAGTCGACACTTCTCTTGTCTTACTTTAGTGTGTGTATCATTTCCAACAGTTGCATTGGCCTTGAGTGCATGGATTTCTGTGAAACCATGATTCTTCCTTGATTCTTGTGTAGCCTAATGCCTCAATCTCTATGCCTTACTTGATTTCTTTCTATCTTTGCAGACACACTTTGTTGTCGGTGTGGGCTTGACCTGAAATGCATGAGTGTTTGTCTCTATCAAATGTAGGTCAAACTATATTAATGAATCATAGACAGACATCATCGAAACAAAGGAATGTTAAACACAAGCCCAACATACATAGTCAGATATCATCAAAACAATAGAGTTACACATGTTATACACATGCCCAACACGTTTCCAGCAAAAAGCGGTCAGAGTCTAGACTGTTTCATGAATAGAGTCGACGCATGAAAAAGAAGTGTCGACGCAAGAAAAACTTGCCGGAGCTTTGTGGTCTAGTGAATGGCGGCTTGGTATCCCTTTGTGGTCGTCCATAGGGCCGCTAAGGTCCAGAACACATAAAACACCGGTAAAGTGCTTTCTAGATAATTGGTTTTAATGGTACAACCAGCTCGACGTCCTAGTGAGAATCCCAGGCTCGTAGAGTTTTACGAAGGCCTTGAAACATAATCCCCTAGTCCGATAGAAGGAATATCTGGCGGAGAGGTTCATAAGTCTAAGAGAGTGTGCCTATAAGTGCAAAGTGTAACTAATGGTCACATACCGGAGTATATGCCATGTACTTAAGAAAATGACTCATAGATGAGAAAGGATCGTGATAAAACAGCGATCAAGTTAAAACTAGACAAGTCATGAACCATGTGAAATGTAATTATAAAAGTATATGGTTTTGGCATGAATTTAGCATAAGTTTAAAATAATCCCAACATGCATAAGGAACATGAAATGAACTAGGATGATAGATTAACATACCCAAGTACAAGAATACAACATTTAAAATAGGTGTAAAACTTAACTAGCTAAGCTTATCATATGATATTTAGGGCTATTCTGTATTATGTTTCAGATTAACATAAACACAGAACTCAGAAAACGTAAATGGTCCTGTGAGGACCATTTTATCGGGCCTAGCGGTCTATCGCAGTGCCGCTAGTGATTTCAGGCAGTCTTCAGGAAGACCGTTTCTTCCAGTTTAAGGTAAATAGCAATAAAAACTGAAATATGGCTACTCTAAGGTAAATGGATGCATAGTAATATGTGCTTACATGTAAATAAGACCTGATAACATCATATTAAGACATAGAGACACATGGATAACCATGATTTATTACTTTCATTATTAAAGGTATGAACTATGCATGCTAAGTTAGCCCTAGATGTGCAATCGAAATAAAACATGAAATACTCTGAGTACAATGCATGAAAACGACTGCAACTTGAGAGCTTTTACTCCTAAGATCTTGTTTAAGCCATTCATGAGATAACCTATGTCTGATCTGGGCTTTAATCATCGAATTTAAGGCTGGAAGTCAACCCTAATTCCTGCTCATTCAGAACAGAACCAGCAACTTCGTGTCCTTCTAACTTCTGATCCTCTTCACCTATGACCACGAAACTTGGAGGGTAAGAAGATGGTACTAAAAGGAACAAATAACTCCAAAGAACCCTTATATAATTACCTCGTTTAGGGCTTCTAACCTGCTAATCAATCTGGTCCGGTCGCACAGGTTCCTGAGTCGCTTGTACCAAACCAGTGACTTTGGATACCTCTAACTCCTCGTGGGCTTGATCTCCTAGAATGAAATTTTGAGGGTAGTTAGACCTTAGTATTATAAACAAATCTTTCTAAAGAACCTACCTCAAATTCATCCTCCTTACCTTAGTTCCACCCGAGCCAAACGTAAGAGTCACGCATGTGAAATCTTAGGTCTATTTATAGGGTTAGCTAGGGTTTTATGGATTTGGACGAACCTAGAGTCTAAATTAGGAGTAGAGTTATGATGGGGACATCACCTCCCGTGCCCACACTCACGGCTCGTCTCCTCGCCCCGGAAGCATCCAACATGGTCTAGTCATTTATCTTGAGTCATATGTTGTATTTCCTCATTTTTATTTGAGTCATACTATTGTAATTTTTCTTTTATTTGAGTCATGTACCTAGGTTAATGAGTCATCTACCTAGGTTAAGTGTCATAGGGTTGATTAGATTAGTTAATGGGTCCAATTCATTGGGCTAGGCCCAGGGGCGCCCCCTACCCCCTTGGTTATTTGTCATTGTAGCAAGAGTCAGGGACTTTTTGTAAAATATTGGTTGCCTATATATAAAACCCCATTCCCCCCCATTTGAAGTTAATGAAAAAATATTTGAATTTTCTAGTGTCCAATTTAAATCTTCTTCTTTTGGTGAGAAGCCAATTGAGTGGGTGAGAAGCCCCTATCCTCCCCTCTCTCTACCTCTCTCTCTAGGAAGCCATTTTCTCTCTCCTCCACTTTCTCTCTCTAAAACATGCACCCCTTTCTCTCCCCTCCCCTCCCAACCACCTTTCTCTCTCTTCCCCCCCTCCAATAACTCATCCCCAACTCCCCACCACCCCACCTTAACTCCACCCCAGCCCCAAGGGAGATTCCACCACTCCCCACTCCACCCTCCAACCACCAACCACCCACTCCCCTTCCCCAAGCACCCTCTCATCTCCCAAGAGAGAATTCTCCACTCCCCAAGCCCCCCCTTTACCTTCCCCACACACCTCTTCCCATCCCCAAGACCAGAAATTAATCCCACCCTTAAACCCATTTTCAAATACCCTTTCCCTCTCTCCCTTCCAACCAAATTCGCAGCTCTCCCTCCCTCCACCTGCTAGACATCCTTCCAGCCCCCATTTTGCCACTCCCACACCTTGGAACACCCCCTCACAGCCAGGGGTTTCCCCCACACCCATCCACCCCATTTCCCATCCCTTCTACCCCATTCCCCCACCACCTTTCACCACCTGCAATTCTCAGGTCGCAGGCAGCAGAGTACCAGTAGCTTGCAGAGCCGGCCCCGACTTCATCCCGGCGTCCCTGGAAGCCCAAGTGATCTCGTCGGAAGCAGCTTCCTGTCCTCTTTACAACG
This sequence comes from Amorphophallus konjac, assembly GCA_022559845.1. Lineage (NCBI taxonomy): Eukaryota > Viridiplantae > Streptophyta > Magnoliopsida > Alismatales > Araceae > Amorphophallus > Amorphophallus konjac. Next base: position 103,940,559 of record CM040122.1, read on the forward strand.
GAGGTGGTCTCGTCCCATTCTGAGTTTGTGGCTGCCTAGAGGAGTCTTCACCGCAGGACTGCACATCTACTACCAGACAGTCAACCTGAAGCAAGTTGCAAAGGCTCCCATGGCTAACCCCTTGAAGATCTGGAGGCGACGCTTGGCTGAGATCATCTATGTTTAACCCCAAGGTATGATGTGTGGATTGTTTTGATGATGAATAATTGCTATGTGTTCTATAAGTGGTTATCTTATGTGTTCATGATTAACTAATGCGAGTGAATCAACTTTTCATCCACCTGGTTTAATTTTAAGTCAAATCTCCAAACTCTTGTACATCAATGATGAAGTAAGGTAAGTCCGAGAGGTAAGTGGTGATATAAAACTTAATGGCTATATTGTTCATTACATTGTTCATGTGATGCACAAATTTTTTTATCACCATGTTAACTTTGATTGATGATATGTGTGAAGTTTAATTGAAGAAATTTGATTCAAATGTTTGTGTTTTGCAGGCCTGAAGATCTCCAATCATAGTGTCTTCAACATCCTTGGTGGAGGTTCATAAATTGTTCATATTTTATTTCACTTGATTTGAGGGGTTTCAGTTGTTTTTCAATATGTTATTGCATGTGTCGACACTAGTGTCGACACTTACTGTTGCTTTTTAGTCCCTGTTGTACAGTGAAGTTTATAGGTTTTTGTGTGTCGACATTAAGTGTCGACACCTGATGTCGACACAGGCGAGTTATTCTTGTCGCGTCTTATTTCTGTTAGTTGTATCGACACCAAGTGTCGACACTAGTGTCGACACTTGGTGTCAACATTTTGTTTAAATTTGTTTAAGCCTAATTCTTATTAATTCATTGTGTTAATCCTCCTTATTAGCCCTTAATCCCTTGTTTAAGGCCTTTAACCTGTGTTTTGGAATTGGTGTTGACCATGTGTCGACACCTTGTGTCGACACTGGTGTCGAGACCTCGGTTTGTCATTTTTCTATATGCAATTATTGAGTTCGGCGCGTCCTTTTACGACTTTCGTGTTTCAGCGCCGAAAGTGCTCTTTTTCAGTCAAAATAAGCTCAAACAATTCCGTAAATTGTGGATCTGGATCTAATCATGTTTGTTGACTATTCAGGCCATTAAACATTTTTTAATTGGGCTCTAATGATATAAGGAAATAGATTGTGCGTTGTGAAGCGGTCGGGAAGGTGAACGAGAGACAAGACGTTCCTGCTTCACATAGGGGTTCTTCCACTCAAATCTGTACTTGTACGTGAAGGGAAAGTAGGGTCTCAAGCTTTCAATCATCCATCTACGTGAAGCTGCTTCCAGATTCAAGCTGCAAAAGAAGATCAACCACTGTTCATCTTCCTCTTCTTCCAGAGTTGTCATCAAGCTGCAGAAGTGTTAAAGCTCATTTGGAAAAGAGAAAGGGGGAGCTTTAAATCACATCATTTGTCTCTTAATCTGATCTTTTCATTTCTATATCTTGTGTGGAGTTCTTGTTGTTATTTGTTAAACCCATTAAATGTTCTTGTGAGTGTGTGTGCTCGTATCTGTGACACGAGCTGTGTGTGGTGACCAAAGTTGGTTACCGTGTGTGTTGTTGCTGTTCTTCACAGCGTGTGTGTGGCTCACTCATAGTGAAGTCTTAATCCTCAAGTGTGAGGGGTGGACGTAGGGGACACTGCAGTGTACCCGAACCACCTAAAAACTCTGTGCGTTTAATTGTGGTTTGTATCTTCGTTATCTTAACAAGTGGGCTTCTCGGTGAGTAGAGTGTACACCTCTTACATCTTCTTCACACACCCATTTCCACGTGACTTCACAAGTGAGATCATGTTCGTGTGAGGCTTAGTGCTTGTATGCTTAATTAATCGTGTCTTTTTTTTAGGAAAAGTTTTTAACTAGCCAATCAATTCACCCCTCCCCTCTTGATTGCCACCCTTCGGGACTCAACAATTGGTATCAGAGCTTTGGTCTCTGGTTGTTTCGACCACACGGTCGAAGAGTGCGATCCCCATTATGGTAAACAGAGGGATGATGCCTGAAGGGAATTCTGTTCACAGACCTCCATTTTTCGATGGAACTAATTATACTTATTGGAAAAATAGGATGTACGTTTTTCTACGTGCTCAAGAGTATGATGTGTGGAATGTGATAAACAAAGGTCCTTATAAGTTACCTGAAAATGAGGATGATTGGGATGATGAACATATCGGAAATTGTTCAGCTAACTTTAAGGCCATGAATATAATTCAGTGTGCTATTCATCCAAACGAATACTCACGGATTTCTATGTGTGCTTCTGCGCAGGAAATGTGGGATAAGCTACGCTTGATCTACGAAGGAACTTCTGAAGTTAAGGAGACCAAAGCAAATCTTTTGGTCTGCGATTATGAGTTATTCATGATGAAACTGGAAGAATCCATCTCTGAAATGTTTGCAAGGTTGATGGAAATTACGAATGGGTTGAAGGCTCTTGGAAAGGAGTATTCAAATCGAGAGCTTGTGAGGAAGGTGCTGAGATCTTTATCACCTCAATGGCACACAAAGGCCACTGTTATTGAAGATTCAAAAGACCTCAGTACCTTGACATTGGACGAACTGGTTGGCTCCTTGATGACTTATGAAATAAACATCAAAAGGAGCGAGGAAGATCACAAAAAGAAGAAGGTTGCCTCGACCGTGGCTTTGAAAGTGAACTCGCAACAATCTGAGGAAAGTGAGGAAGGCTCCTCGGCTAACACTGAAGATGAGGAGCTTGTTGCTATGATCACCAAAAGGGCAAGAAAATTTGTCAAAAATACTAGGAAGTTTGGTGGTCAATTCAGAAAAGGACCAAGAAGGCAAGGTCCTAAGAAAAATGAAAGCATCAAAAAGGATGAAGTGATCTGTTACGAATGCAAGAAGCCTGGTCACATGCGGGGTGAGTGCCCTGATTTGATGAAGAGATTCAAGAAAGGAAAATTCAAGAAGCCTAAGGCAATGGTCGCCACTTGGAGCGACGAAGATGAAGAAGGATCTGAAAATGAAGGCGACTTGGACGAGCTCGTCAAGAATCTATGTTTCATGGCAGACGAAGACGTCTCAAATGAGGTAGATTCTGATTCTGAAACTCTTACATGTGAACAATGGCAAATTGCATATGAATCATTATATGGAAAATGTAAAAAATTTAAATCTGAAAATAAACTTCTGAAAAAGAAGATTGAGCATCTTGTGCATGTTGAAAATCACTGTGAGAATTGTAATTCCTTGAAATCTGAAATTGATAATCTCAAATGTGAAAATGAAACTCTTTTGTCCAAAATAGAATTGTTTGAAGAAGAAAGTTCATGCATGCGTGATGATCAAAACACTTTTATCAAAATGCATGAAGATTTGAAAATGGAATTGGAAAAAAATAAAGTTGGAAAGAATCACTTGCAATCAGTACAAGGAAACTGCTGAAAAGAAAACTGAAATCTTGTTACTTGAGATTAATGAGCTGAAGAATGTTCTTGCTAAAATGGAAAGAGGGAATGCATCTCACTCTAAAACACTCATGACCTCATGGATTCCAAGAAGCTCATTACCATCATCATCAAACACACATGTGCATAATACTACTATAAATATGAACAGGAAAAGAAACCGTGAAAATAGATTCTCTACTTGCTTCTATTGTGGTAGAATGGGCCATGATATGTATGATTGCAGAACCATGAAATTTGATGATGAATATTTTGCCAGGATGATGAATCGGCCTCTAAGGCCTCATGTGTCTAACCATCGTGGACCCAAGCTTGCTTGGGTACCAAAATCTGCATAAGTATTTTTGTGGTGTTTTGCAGGTCTGTTTGAGAGCTCAACGAAGCAAATGGTACTTGGACAGTGGTTGCTCTCGTCATATGACTGGAAACAAAAATTTGTTTGCAGACCTGCATGAAAAGGATGGTGGGACAGTGGCATTCGGTGGTAAGGACAAAGGTAAAATCATTGGAGAAGGTAAGATAGGTAAGAATCAAAATCACGCTATTGAGAATGTCTTGCATGTGAAGGGTTTACATCACAATCTTTTAAGTATCAGTCAACTATGTGATAAAGGATGCAATGTGATCTTTGATTCTAACCATTGTACTGTTGTGAATAGAAACACTCATGAAATTAAGTTCATTGGTTTCAGGCATAACAATGTGTATATGATAGACCTGGATGATGCATCTCATGAAAAATTGTGTTTGGTTGCAAGGAACAACGATGATGCTTGGTTGTGGCATCGCCGCCTTGGGCATGCCAGTTTCAATGTTTTGCTTAAACTTTCCAGAAATGAATTGGTGGTTGGCTTGCCTAAATTGAAGGTTAATGACGAAGGAGTATGTGGTGCTTGCAACATGGGTAAGCAAACAAGAACATCATTCAAGTGCAAGAATGATGTAACCACATCAAGGCCTCTCGAATTAATCCACATCGATCTGTTTGGACCAAGCAGAACTCATAGCTTGGGTGGTAAACTTTATGGTTTTGTGATTGTGGATGATTTCTCTAGATTCTGTTGGGTATATTTTCTTTCTCATAAAAATAATGCCTTAACGGAATTTGAAGGATTTTGCAGGCAAGCTCAAAATGAAAAGGGGTGCTATATCAAAACCATGCGGAGTGATCATGGTAGAGAATTTGATAACTATGAATTCAGCAATTTTTGCAGGACTCAAGGTTATATGCACGACTTCTCCGCACCAAGAACCCCTGAATAGAACGGGGTTGTTGAAAGAAAGAACAGGACCTTAATTGAGATGGCCAGAACTATGCTGAATGAAAACAACTTACCAAGGTATTTTTGGGCTGAAGCAGTGAACACCGCCTGTTACATCATCAACCGTGCTATGGTAAGACCACTCTTGAAGAAAACACCATATGAGCTATACCGAGGTAAGAAGCCAAACATTTCATACTTTAGACCTTTTGGATCAATTTGCTACATTCATAACAATGGTAAAATGGACTTGGCGAAATTCGATCCTAAAAGTGACAAAGGTATATTTCTTGGTTACTCTATTAACTCAAGAGCATATCGAGTTTACAATTTGAGAACTCTTGTTTTTGAAGAAAGCCCTCATGTTATAGTTGATGAATCATCTACAAATAGATCTAATGAAGAATTTGTTTTGCAGGATGATGAGTTAGAAAATGATGATATCCAAAAGAAGGAAGAAAGAGCTGAGAAACAAGAAACAAAAGACCCACAAGAAAATGATCAAAATCAAGAAGCTCAAGCTGAACAACAACTACCATGACAATGGACCTTTGCAAAGGACCATCCTCCAGAGGATGTCATTGGTAACATAGAAGAAGGAGTAAAGACGCGGTCTTCATTCAGGGAAGTTGAAAACATAGATTTCGTTGCTTTACTCTCTCAATCTGAACCTCACTCCATTGAAGATGCCTTAAAAGATGATTCTTGGATCTTGGCTATGCAAGACGAACTACATCAGTTTCAAAGAAACAAAGTGTGGTTCATTGTGCCACGTCCTAGAAACCACTCAGTGATCGGAACAAAATGAATTTTTCAGAACAAAACAAACGATCAAGGGGTGGTAACTAGGAACAAGGCCAGGCTTGTGGCCCAAGGTTATAGCCAGGAACTAGGAATTGATTTTGATGAGTCTTTTGCTCCTGTAGCAAGACTCGAGGCAGTGAGAATTTTATTGGCTTTTGCATGTTGCTATGACATAAAATTATTTCAAATGGATGTTAAAAGTGCTTTTTTAAATGGTTATATCCAGGAGGATGTGTATGTGGAGCAACCGCCGGGGTTTGAAGATACGGAGCATCCGGACTACGTGTATAAGCTTGATAAGGCTCTTTATGGGATGAAGCAAGCTCCCCGTGCATGGTATGAACGGTTAAGTGAATTTCTCATTCAGAATGGATTCAAACGAGGTAAGGTTGATCAAACTCTTTTTACTAAACTGAATGGTAAGGAAATTCTAATCGTTCAAGTGTATGTAGATGACATTATTTTTGGCTCCACTAAAGATGCTCTCAGTAAAGACTTTGCTAAACTAATGCAGAGTGAGTTTGAAATGAGTCTTATGGGAGAGCTAACATATTTTTTGGGATTACAGGTGACACAAACGGATGACGGCTTGTTCATAAATCAAAGGAAGTATGCCCTGTAGTTGCTGAAGAAATTCAATCTGACAACAACCAAACCACAACCTACTCCAATGTCCACTTCTTTAAAACTTGATCAAGACCCACAAGGTAAATCAGTAAACCAGACCCTTTTCAGGAGTATGATTGGATCCTTGTTGTATTTGACTACCAGCAGGCCCGACATTCAATATGTTGTATGTTTATGTGCTAGGTTTCAATTAAATCCTAAAGAATCTCATATGTCGACCGTGAAACGAATTTTTAGATATATTGCTGGTACTTGTGAAATGGGTTTGTGGTTTCTGCATACTTCGAGTCTTGAATTAATTGCTTATTCCGATGCCGATTACGCGGGTTGCAAAATAGACCGTAAGAGCACAAGTGGGTATTGTCAATTTCTTGGAGGTTGCTTGGTTTCATGGGCCTCCAAGAAATAAAATTCTATGGCTTTATCAACTGCCGAAGCTGAATATGTGACTGTAGGAAGTTGTGTTGCCCAAGTGCTCTGGATACAACAACAAGTGATTGATTTTGGCATCACACTAAGAAACACTGCCATTCTATGTGACAACACATCTGCAATCAATCTGTCTAAGAATCCAGTGCATCATTCTCGCACAAAGCATATTGAAGTTAGGCATCACTTTCTGCGTGATCATGTTAGTAGAGGGGACGTCGAAATAAAATTTGTTGACACAAATAATTAAATTGCTGATATCTTCACAAAACCCCTTAATGAAGATAAATTCACTTCTTTTAGAAGAGAGTTGGGCATTTGTCATCTAGACAGTCGTTAGTGTCTAGCATTTGTTTGGTTGTTCTCATGCATTTGCATTTTCACCACTAGTTTGTTTAAATTTTGATCATGCATTTTCATCATGTTGTATGTATGCCTTGCATCGTGTCTGTGTGTAAAACATCCCTGCATGACTATGTTTATTTGAAAAACCCAAAATACTGTAATTCCTTGATTTTCTATGGCTATTTCTTGAAAATAAAGTAATGCCATTCTGAGTTCGAGCTTAAGTTAATTTCAGGACAGTCAGTTTTGGAATCAGGCAAAATTTTAACAAATACTGTCAAAGAATGTCCTCTTTCTATCAATTCTCTTTTATAATCCCCTTTCAAAAATCTTTTATACCTCATTCTATTTTTGGGGATTAATTTCTAATTCTTGCATTTCTAAAATTTTATTTTCTGTAAAATGTTGTTAAACTTCACTTAAGATGTCGTCGACACCTTTACTCCAGCAAAGTCGACATTTCCCTTGGTATCATCTTCCCATATTTTATTATATCCTTATCTTATCATTTCCTTGCCCTAAAACTCACGTTCCCATCTCTTTCCTTGGCCCCCATCTCTTTTCCCTCATTTGTACTGTTATTCTCTCCCGTGGGCGGCTTCCCCCTTTGGGGTTGGCGGTGTCGACTCGCGGCTGCCCTCGCTGCAGCGGCGGCCGGGTGCCACCCAGCGCTTTGGGTGTCGACACCCACGGGCTGGGCGTGTCTCCCTTGGACCGCGGCGGGCTGGGCGCGTCTCCTCCTCTCTTCCTTGGTCTCGCGGCGGTGGTGGCGCAGCCCCCCCTTCCTCATCTAGCCCATGTGGTTCGCTCTTTGTTCAAGCCTTGCTCTTAATGTGTGGTTGATTAGTGGATAAAATTATATCTTGCGGAAAGATCGTCTCGTTCTACCAAGCACATTCTATTTCTATCATTCTAGTCTCCACTGCATATTATTCCATGGCACCCAAGCGTGCTGCAAGTGGCAAAAAGCCCATGGATGAATCTAGTTGTCAAAGGAAAACTAGGGCCAAAAGCAGAGAGCAACAGGCCTTCTCGCAGGCACCCACACCTGCGTAATTTAAAATGATGGAACGGAAGCTTTTACGACCACGGGCTGTGAATTTTGAAGATTTCAAGCAAGCCCTTCCTGAATTGCTACCATTATTACAAATTCAGCCGAATTTAATTTCCTTTATGGCTGATCATCGAAAAATATATCATTATCTTGTTCATCAATTTAATGGAAATATGGTTATCCAAGGCAACCAGTATATGACGGTGGTAAATGGTAAACCATTTCAAATCTCTCAGAATCTTTTAGCAGCAGCTTTTAATTTACCGGATCATGGTGATGTTTATGGGGTTGCTGCATGTGATGAAACTGTGGTTTATAAATTGCTTACTGGGGAAGAGATGCGTGATACATCTGTTGTTGGCTTGAATGCCAATTATTTTCCTCCTCTGCAACGGATTATTCACCATATGGTGACTACTATTCTGATTCCCAAAGCCGGTGGCCGAGACAGAGTTACCGATCTACAGATATTTATTATCTCCAGCATATTACAAAGGCGGCCATTTAATTTTCCAACACTTATCCATAGTCACATTCTCGGGTGTTATCATAATCGGAACAGGACACTTCCATATGCTGCAGCCTTGACTGGAGTTTTTCATTTGCTTGATATTCCTTTTCAGGAACCGTTTCAGCTCTTACGTGCAGGCGATATCTATACCGTTCACTCTGTATGCAAGAATATGGGTTATGCAAGAACCTGTGACGGTCGTCTTGTTCGCATTTTAAAATCCATGCAAGAAAAGCACACTGATGATGATACGGATGAGGCTGATGAAGCAGCACCTCCTACTGCACATGGCGGATCTTCTAGCAGCCATGCAGGTGCTTATGACTTTCAGGGGATGGAATTATCCTTGGAGACCTTGAGTGGGGACGTAGGTGAGCTTCGGGAGTCTGTGGATACTCTTACCCAAGATGTTGCTGAATTGAAGCTCAATCATACCACATATCTCGAGGCTTTTCAGAATATCAACAGCTCCCTTGATTCTCTCAAAACCTCATTTGATGCTCACAGCCAGGCGTTCAATGATCTATTTGAATTTTTTCGCTCAAGTCCTCCTCCGCCAGACTCCGGTTCCGCTTAAGTCTTGCTCCTCTTTATGGCATATGCTTCTAGTTGGTGTGGTTCCCCCTTCTTTTTGATGTTGCCAAAGGGGGAGAGTTATCTATATGCTATGTGTGTGAGTGTGAGGTATGCTTGTGTGGTCATGCATGTTTTCTATCTTAAGGTTGTTGTGTGTTATGTCTTTATGTTTTTTCGTGTGTCGTCTTAGTTCATTGCATGGTCAGTCTATGTTTTGTACTCTTAATCTGAAAACCCACTAAAACAAAAAGGCTTACTAGTTTGGCTGTGAACTTATTATGGTTGTGAATGTCTAAACACTCACTTTATATATGTTTTGATTCACTGCATAAATGACCGTTGTGGATGGTTTATCACGTGATTCTTTTACAGCACTTTGTTTAAATCTTTACTCATAGCATTTGTTTGTCATCATCAAAAAGGGGGACATTGTTTAACCCCAAGGTATGATGTGTGGATTGTTTTGATGATGAATAATTGCTATGTGTTCTATAAGTGGTTATCTTATGTGTTCATGATTAACTAATGCGAGTGAATCAACTCTTCATCCACCTGGTTTAATTTTAAGTCAAAGCTCCAAACTCTTGTACATCAATGATGAAGTAAGGTAAGTCCGAGAGGTAATTGGTGATATAAAACTTAATGGCTATATTGTTCATTACATTGTTCATGTGATGCACAAATTTTTTTATCACCATGTTAACTTTGATTGATGATATGTGTGAAGTTTAATTGAAGAAATTTGATTCAAATGTTTGTGTTTTGCAGGCCTGAAGATCTCCAATCATAGTGTCTTCAACATCCTTGGTGGAGGTTCATAAATTGTTCATATTTTATTTCACTTGATTTGAGGAGTTTCAGTTGTTTTTCAATATGTTATTGCATGTGTCGACACTAGTGTCGACACTTACTGTTGCTTTTTAGTCCCTGTTGTACAGTGAAGTTTACAGGTTTTTGTGTGTCGACATCAAGTGTCGACACCTGTGTCGACACCTGATGTCGACACAGGCGAGTTATTCTTATCGCGTCTTATTTCTGTTAGTTGTATCGACACCAAGTGTCGACACTAGTGTCGACACTTGGTGTCAACATTTTGTTTAAATTTGTTTAAGCCTAATTCTTGTTAATTCATTGTGTTAATCCTCCTTATTAGCCCTTAATCCCTTGTTTAAGGTCTTTAACCTGTTGTTTAGAATTGGTGTCGACCATGTGCCGACACCTGGTGTCGACACTGGGGTCGACACCTCGGTTTGACATTTTTCTATATGCAATTATTGAGTTCGACGCGTCCTTTTACGACTTTCGTGTTTCAGTGCCGAAAGTGCTCTTTTTCAGTCAAAATAAGCTCAAACAATTCCGTAAATTGTGGATCTGGATCTAATCATGTTTGTTGACTATTCAGGCCATTAAACATTTTTTAATTGGGCTCTAATGATATAAGGAAATAGATCGTGCATTGTGAAGCAGTCGGGAAGGTGAACGAGTGACAAGACGTTCCTGCTTCACATAGGGGTTCTTCCACTCAAATCTGTACTTGTACGTGAAGGGAAAGCAGGGTCTCAAGCTTTCAATCATCCATCTACGTGAAGCTGCTTCCAGATTCAAGCTGCAACAGAAGATCAACCACTGTTCATCTTCCTCTTCTTCCAGAGTCGTCATCAACCTGCAGAAGTGTTAAAGCTCATTTGGAAAAGAGAAAGGGGGAGCTTTAAATCACATCATTTGTCTCTTAATCTGATCTTTTCATTTCTATATCTTGTGTGGAGTTCTTGTTGTTATTTGTTAAACCCATTAAATGTTCTTGTGAGTGTGTGTGCTCGTATCTGTGACACGAGCTGTGTGTGGTGACCAAAGTTGGTTACCGTGTGTGTTGTTGCTGTTCTTTACAGCGTGTGTGTGGCTCACTCATAGTGAAGTCTTAATCCTCAAGTGTGAGGGGTGGACGTAGGGGACACTGCAGTGTACCCGAACCACCTAAAAACTCTGTGCGTTCAATTGTGGTATGTATCTTCGTTATCTTAACAAGTGGGCTTCTCGGTGAGTAGAGTGTACACCTCTTACATCTTCTTCACACACCCATTTCCACATGACTTCACAAGTGAGATCATGTTCGTGTGAGGCTTAGTGCTTGTATGCTTAATTAATCGTGTCTTTTTTAAGGAAAAGTTTTTAACTAGCCAATCAATTCACCCCTCCCCTCTTGATTGCCACCCTTCGGGACTCAACAATCTAAAACGAGTCTACTTCCAGTATCAAGAAGTGAAACCCCGTTCGGCATCCGGAGCTATGATTTCTTATTTTTCTCCCCCGGGTGCACTGCTCTGTCCACTCTAGGACTGAACAGACACCTGATCACTCTTTGGGCTCTCCCAATCTGCTCCGACATCCTCTGGCTTCCCCATGGGTCTCGTTTCGAAGAGGACTCGACAAAGATTCCAACGACTTTAGCCACGCTTGATTCAGAGATCGGGAACGCTCGTGGCGGCCTCGTCTTTCTTATGCTATGGTACCGTAGCAGTCAAAACCAGAACTCAGGGTCCCTGTTTGCGGCCCTTCCCCGACCAGCACTGTCAACAAGGAAATTTCAAAAAAATTGGACATCATCCTGATCCAACCCCGAAGATTTTCCCACTGATCTCATTGATAAAAAAATCCGGGAGTGGCCACCGCAGCATCAACTTCAACTATCTGTCCCCTGTTCTAGAGAGCGGCCAGAACCGACGTCTTCCATCCGTTCGGTTTCTATTTCAGCTTTTCCCCTCCCCGCCTGGCCGGCTTAAAGCACCTCCCTACGGGAGGTAGTGTTTGAATGTAATTTTGGCTTCCCTTCCCCAAGTTCAACTGTCACGCCCCGAACAAGGCGGAAGTATCGGGACGTACAGTTAGGGACACGCTAGCAAGAGAGGGAACTAAATCTAAAATGATACACAAGTGCTACAAGATGGAATACTAAATGATCATTAACAAACCACAACTGATACAATAACCTCAAGTTTAACTTAATACAACTGGAATAATCAACCACTAAAACTCAATGACATAACTGAAACTAAATGCTCTCCAAAACACCACTAGAACTGATACACTCAAGACATCACTCCAGCCCTTCCCCATCGGTAAGCGCGTCACCTGAAAAGCCTGGAAAGGGGAAAAACACAACTATGAGCTGACGCCCAGTAGGAAATAACAGACGGGTATAAGTGATTAACAGTTTAATTACATTTTAAAATGTCATGCTACAAATGATAAAACAATATAAAGATAACGATAATATCACGAAACGGAATTTAAAGATCTTGCAAGGTCAAGAAATATAATGAATAGAATGGTAAGACAAGAATTTACTACAGGAGAAAACGATAAGAAGTTGGCCATATCAAGTCAATTCTAGTCATGTCAAGCACGCATGTATTTTCATTTCCACGTCCAAGTAATCAACAAGTAGAGTAACCACAAGTAGAGTATAGAACAGTAAAGAGTGGAAAGTGAAACGTAGTAGCGAGTAATATAGAGAGTAGTGGAGAGAGTAGTGAGTAGTGGACAGTCCTAGATTTAACACATGTCAAGTACTGGTGCCAAATGCCACACCTAGTCATTCACCTCCCCGGGGTACACGTAGTGTTCGGGCGCTCTTCCCAGGACCAGACCGAGCCCTTATTTGTTTGCCAGGCATTGATTTCTTTTGGATCAAAGATCCCACGAATCTAGACTTCCACAGTTTATGGCCAGAATTCCAAGGTTCAAGCTAAGTAGCAATAACAATATCAAGTAGGAAAGAGATTCATTTCCAGAATTTCAAGGTAAGTATAATCATCAAGGAGATTGAAATCAAGTCACAATAAGAGTAAATCATGCTGCATTACTGTAGAACAGCGGCTATCAATCAAGCTAAATAACATATTAATCCTAATCACCAAGTTAAGATATCATGATTAACCATTATCATATGTATTAGCCAAAATGCCAACAAGCTAGAACAAGCTGTCAAGGTAAGAACAAGCTCTCACAGCGGTGAAATAGAATACATTATCAGAGGTTTAGTTACACCATTAATCATTCATTAAGTGAGTTTCTATTTAATCAATGTAAGTGTTGTAATGATGAGGGTGAACGGCATGTTCTTATGCTATGTTTGCAAGTAGGAACCAATGCAAATTTGAAATCAAGGAGGGTACATGAATAGGTCAAAAGTTCTTCAAAAATATACTTTCAATGGTTCTAAGTTAAATGGGTTGATTCCCCATTGATTCGGATCCATTTTCGGTTCGAAAAACGAAGAAAACGGGTTTTCTGGTGTACGGGTAGACCCTCGGGGTCGACCCCTGCAAAACGGGGTTCTGGAACTGCATGGGTCGACCCCTGGGGTCGACCCTCACGTCTGGGCCGAATGGGTCGACCCCAGGGGTCGACCCTCGGGCTGCCTGGATAGCCAGGTGCATGGGTCGACCCCTGGGGTCGACCCCTGCAAGAACAGCAACGGCTGTTGCTTCCGGAAAACGTGAAATCTCACCCAAATGGGGTCCAAATGAGTTGAAATTAAAACCATATGATCTAGGAATGTTAATGGACATTCTAGGGTCATAAAACTACAATTTGGAAACACTAATTTTATCAGAAATCACAAGAATCACAACCTATTCTATGAAGAACACAAGTAGACCTAGTTCAGGACATACCTCCACTAAATTGACAAATACTCTCGATATACAAAACCAAATTTAGGGATTTTGGTGTCAAAAGAAAGCTAACTCGATCATGAATCCAACCATATACTATATGCTACATGAAGATCAAGTTATATAACTCAAAATGAGCCCGTAATCAAGCTCTGGCTTAAGGAATTCTATATGAAACATGTTCTAGATATATTTTTACAAAACTTCGAAATTTATGATGCATGCTCAATGGAAATTTGGGGCTTTCTAAGTTAAATGAAAGATAATAACATGCTGATTACTTCATGTGAACTAATTAAAGTTTGGTTGTTAGATCCTACCTCAAATCGGAGAGAGAAAACTCGAAACCCTAGGATGAAGAACACTTGGACAGCACCTCCCAAAAGCTCGATTTCTCCACGGATACCTAATGAAAATTGGGGCTTTTACCACCAATGGATAGAGCTCGATGAGAGGAACAAATTTGCTATACTCATGATCAAGATTTGGTTGAGAATTCCTACCTCAATCGATGGATCAAAGAATGATGAAGAGAAGCCAACGGCCTACTGACCGACCTCCACAAATCGAACTAGATCTCCTCAGATCCGAAATTTCAGCGAACCCCACAGCAGCCAAATGAAAGAAGACTCGTAGGGCTTCATTTTGATAGCTCATAGAGCTCTTGGAGCCTTCGGAATTGGGAGTATTCGCTGCTGCAAGCCGCGTGTTTAGAAACGGCGCCGAAATCCTAGACTTGACCAAACTATGTCGGCAGCACGTTTTGGGGCTAAGTTTACCTCAAATTGATTGAGGGTAAATGTTCCTTACATTGTGGCCTTCCATTTGCCCCTAATTTCAGATCATTTGGTTGAGTAATCAGGTCGAATTTCGCGTTTTAATCTAAGGGTTAGGTATGAGTCAAAAGTGTGCACATTTGGGTTTGAACTCTAAATAGATCTTACCACGGATTTACCATGGCTTAAAGCCAGAAGGAAAAGTTGTTATCTACCTCGACCTTAATCTATTTACTATTTTTACAGATTTTTCTGAGGTAGTCGAATTATTACTTATACTATTCCGTAATTAATTAAATATTAAGTTCGGAAGACTAAGTTCACTAATTCCGGCGTAATAAATGATTTTATTAGGCTTAAATGTAGAAGACAAAGTTGCCAAACAAAATTAATTCTACAAGATGTGATTTTTGGGGATTTTTATAAAATAGTTGAAAAATGACTTATTCTATTAATTAATTAATTAATCTAATTAATTTGGATAATTCTCATTAATTTCGAATAACTTCAAATAAATTCCAAATAATTACAAATAACTTTCTAAATAAATTTCTAAGGAATTTGGGGTCTTACATCAACCCTCTTGCATGGGGCGTAGTTGTGTAAAACTTTGAATTGGTTCAAGCTACACCGGTGCGGTGTGTGGAAAACCCACGCTTCCCCGCTCGCCCACGTCTCCGAGCGGGACCGGTTTCTTCAAGCCGGCCGAGTAAGTTCTCTACCCTTGCTCTCCTTTGGATGCCTTGTTCCTTCAATATTAGTTCATAAGCTCCGCTGGTCCGTGAGAGTGAGCGCCCGGTCCTCAAGCCCCATTGCTTTGAGTGACCGCCGTGGGAGAGAGTGCAACCCGTGCCGTTGGCACAACGTCGGCTCCATTGAATTGGGCCTCCATACCCTCGGGAGAACCCTTCGCCTTGCTGGCCCCCTACCAGCAAGGGCCCAGCCCTCACAACCTCCACTCGGCATCACCGCGTTACCCCGGGTCTTGGGTGAGTGTCGAGTGAGTGGCCACCGTTATCGGTCCGTTTCGATTACGAATTGTGCTTACTTGCTAAAGTCCAAGAGTGTGTCACATCAAGTTATTCCTTAGAGAGTTTCAGAGAGTCATCCATGTTAGGTAGTTTCAATCTAAAGCGATTAGATCATCCAAGTTCCAAGCTTTTTATGTTTTCTTCCATTCACGGAACTGGGGTTGCCTAGCGGTCTAGCTAGTACCGTTTCTTAACTCAAGCGGTCACCCGATACACCATTTTTATCTTTGGGTGCCGAATTTGAAATACTTCAAACTCTTGGTTATATATCAGTATATTTATCCTCTAATTAGTATATTTACCCTCTAAATTTCGTAAATAGCCTATTTTAAGTTTCTAGAATGTGGGCCAAACCTTATGGGCTTAGTTTTGGGCCATTTTGGTCTTATTTAAAAGGCCAGGTTAACTAATAAATATTGGGCCTTATTATTTAGTTTTAAATTAATCCAAATTCTTTTAATAATCCATTTATCTCTAGAAAATCTTAGAAAATATAAATAAATTCTAGAAAATTTCAAAATATCATATACAAAATTTTGGGGTATTGCAGTTGATCACTGGACTTCATTTTTCCCTATGTCGACGTCCTCGTCCTCCTCTTCTTCCTGACGCGTCTTGTGCTGCCGTTGCATCACGTTGAGAAGAAACACCGCTAGCTTCTTCCCATCCTCTTCCTCCTTTGCTACTACTTAACGTGCAGTTGCTGTGTTACTGCCGTATTCATCATCGTCTTCGCTGTTCCTCTTCTTCATCCTCTGCTACTTATTTTCTTCTTCCATTAAAGCATCATAAAAGGTAGGCAATCTCCCAACCAAAATCACAACTAAATAGCGTGCTAGATGATAGTGCATGTAGATATTCTCCATGAACTGCCTGCTACTTGTTTCTCTTGTTTATTGCATGCAAGGTGGGATTCTTTTACGTTCTGAGATAGTTTCTGCATGAAAAGGGAATGGGCGGCCAGGGTAGGGGTCGATGATTAATGAAGGACCAAGCAAACGAGTGCAAATTCCTGAATCTGCGACTGACTGTTGGTCGCAAATTAATGGGTGACTATCTTCCTGTCGATGTTTCTTGTAGAGTAATTAAGAAATAACACATGTTTAAAATTTAATAAACCATGTAACATGATCTTAATATTTCTGCATGAATAGGTTTTTGGAATCTTCGTATTTTTCTCTACAACTCCATGTTCTTAGTTTTTTGATATTCCTCGTAAACATCAAAGCATTATTGTTCATGCCTCTCTAAAAGAAATGAACCATGGTTGTGCCTGAGAACGTACAAGCCTGATGCGGTTCAAGTTACAACAACAGAAGAATGGGCGACAGTTCGACCAATCGCTATATAGATATGAGCACCTCTGCAAAGAGATGATGTTTCTTGTGAAATATTGTAAAATAGAAATAATATGAAAAATTATGAGTCTGCGACAACATTGTGGACACTATTTAAAGATTGAGCGACTTTATACATGCTCGATAATTATAATTAATCTTATTGATTTCTAGAAAATACTAGAATCAGCGCCCTCTTACAGAGTCGCTAATTCTTAGTATTTTTCTTGGAATTCTATTAAATATGCGATTAGGCAACCTTTCCAGGAGCCGTTATTTCATGATGTAGCGACTTTTTGATTGGACGTAGATTATTGCTTTCATACTTTTATCGAATTTTTGGCCTGTATCGCGGGTGTTTTTGGCACTCCGATCTCACATCCGAAGATAGAGTCCCTATTTTGCTTTCTACCATTTACACCTCAACTCTTGGTGATGATTGGACCATCCGCGAGATATTCCTTCCTTCAGACTGGTGCTTTCTTCATTAAGACCTCTGTAAGTCTACTCTAGCCTTGGATTCCCTCAAAATAGCCGAGCTAGTTGTACCCTAAAAATCATGGGACCCTTGCTTGTCACATCACTATGAAGAAACATGATGTTCTAGCCCTCATAGAGTGCTGTTTCTAGGCTCTGTGATAAGTCTATCTCTGTTTGTATTTAGTGACCAGGTTATGGACGCCAAAAGGAATTGGCGGCCAGGCCACTGGGCGCTGATTACTGAATTAGCGACCGTCATGTGGACGTTATTTTCTTCGTACCTATACTATTCACAGTAATGAGCGACCACTACAGTGGATGCTATTTCTATAATTGATGGCCGTCAGAGTGGACGCCAATTACCCAGATTTCTAGATTGTCATGATTTTCATGCGATTCATCGATAGGTCATCCATACTCCCAAGTTCTATCCTTTAACTCTATGCTTCATGAAATCTACCCTAATGTTCCTACATGCTTGATCCTTAGAACTCTTTGGCCATTAATTGAAGTGGAATTGGTCTAGAACATAAAAGGGGCTATGGGTCCAATTAATTGATACTCAATGCTAGAAAGAAAAGTGACGGGGTCCGGATCTGATCCCATGGGCAAGGCAAAGTCCAAACGTGTGCCGGTATCATGATTGATCTGGTGTGGCACTACACCAACCAAAAGTAAGATTGATCTATGACCTTCCACAAGTGATTGTCATGCTCATTATTTGATTGTTTGAACTCCTAAATGTATATGGCCAATCTTATAAAGTGATAATTACAAGTTATGTTCTTATGGAAGCGAGTACCTTATTGAAAAGCTTGTTATTGTCTCATCATGAACGACATTGAAATTATCTATTGTCATGCTTACTTTCCTTTATAGTTCTAGACATTGTCTCCGATTTATTTACCTGTATCGTTCCATTATAGATCTTGATTATCGTATACTTTGCATGACCTGCAAGTTCATATTAAATTGTTAATTACTTTAAGCTAGCTTGGAGCTTGAGATATAAGACCCACTAAGCATTCGCTCACCTAGTATTTTCCATGTTTTTCAGGTAAGGACCTTAGTGACTGTTGACACCCATTTTCTGCCTATGAGTTGTGTTATTTCCTCATCCTTATTTATGATGTCCTAGGTTATTCACTACTTATTGGGTCATTTTTGGCCAGTTTTGGGCCTATTTTTATGGGTTTATCTCCCTGGTTGGGCTCATTTTTTCGCACATGTCGTGATTTGGGCTTATTGGGCTGGATAAGGCTTAGTCTCCGGATAAATACGCATATTTATCCTATTTTTATTTTTTTCCAATGCCCACCTGAATGGCGGTCACGCGATAGACCGTTATTTGATGGTGGCGGTCTATCGTGAGACCGCCCTTTGGACCGAGAGTCCTGCTCCACCTTGATTTTTCTCTCTCTTTCCGTGGTCGAACAAAGTCCTAGATTCGATGTTTTCTCTCTGGATTTCGATCCTCAGAAGCTTCTGATCGATTCTATGGATAGAGGGGAGTATTATCTCTGAGATTTATCAAGTTCTAGGCCTATTTTCTTGCTATTATCCCTTTAACTTGGGATAGGGTTTTGGGGGTCTATAAATAGAACTCTTGACTTCATGGCTTGAAGAGGAGATTTTTGGAGCTCGCGACAAGGTGCTGTCGGATCCTAGAGCAAGTCTCAACCTGGGAGAGACGGTTTTCTACGTCCTTAAGTTCCTTAGTTCAAGGAGTAGTCGGTTCTATTTGTGTTTTGTGTCTTCTTTCATCTTGCTTCTGTTCAGTTGTCTAGTCATCATAGCATCAGTTCTTATCCTTCTTCCACGTTCTTTTGCATTCACAATACATTCACATACACCCTCCTATTGTTTCTGCATCTCATAGGGGTTAAAAAACCACCAACCCCCATGTATTGGCCCTTCCTTTTATGCATATTGATCATAATAGTTTTACGGATATTGCACTTTCCTGGGGCTAATTGGGTTGTTATTTTCGTGTTCTACACTCTTTTGCAGGTTCACAGTACTCACCACATGAAGCCCTTCCCCTCTGGCCTGCCAGAAGGGAGGGAGGATCAAGTTCTCACACTTGCTGTCTGGGTGCTAATTGCTATCATACACGGACCATTTCTGGGTTTAGTGGCCGTCCTACAGATCGTTTCTATTCACGTGCCGGGCTTCTTCTTTGCTTGCAGTAGCGACCACCCAGAGGCCGTCTTATTTATTTAGCGGCCTAGCGAGGACCATCTTTATCTATGCACTTGGGTTTTTTCTCCCGCTCGTGAGTGTGCCATCACTCGGTTCTTTTCCAAGGTACGTAGTGTGGTTCTTTTCCAGCATTGAATACTTTGGTGGCGATCACGATCTTGGCTTTTGGGTATTCATCACCTCTTATAGTTATTTATCACTTTTCCTTTTCATTGCTCCGCTCCTACGGCGTGTGTTTTCTTTCCCTCATTTCTCCACGCCCACGGCGTGTGTTAGTTTAGTTTTCTTACTGCTCCGTTGTTCATATCTGAGGTGATATATCCACATGCTTTAGATTTTATTCGATTGTTCATCTTGAGAGTGGCACATTCATCTATCTACAACCTAGTTTTTTGGCGATTGCGATGGGACACCTAGTGCCAATTGTGTTGAGTGCTGTTTGACCTGCTTCTATTTGTGTTCCTTAGTCCTCCCTGTGTTTCCCTTGAATTTCTGATTTCATCTTCTGTTGTTTCTGCTCCCTGGTTGATAGCAGTCTCCTTCGGACCGTTTCTATCATAAAGTGGTCTTCCCTAGACCGTCTTATCTATCTAGCGGTCATCCAACGACTGCTAATTCAGTATAGGTACACATCCCGAGGTTTATTGTTGTTCTTCACTTTCTGCTGCTTCATATTGTTCCTGGGTGCTATCTGGTCTCCTCCCTGTTTACTGTTCATATTTGTATCATTGATTGCATATTGTTTGCTAGTTTTAGGCTAGAAATTGCATGCACCCCAGTGCACATAGGATCATCCATTTCATCTCGTAGTTGCATTCCTACCTTGGTAAGTGACCCTCTCATCTCCATATTCTTTGGGGTCGACTAGGTGATCTTATCCGGGACCTCCGTAAGTCCCCATGAGCCGTGGATTCTCACAAGGATGTCAGGCCGGTTGTACCTTTCTGCACCTTAGGCTTGCATTTTGCATACATGTGAGGGAGTAAACCTTAGTCAATCCAAAGTTTGGACCTTATTCCCTATAGGATTCCTATCTTGAAGGAATTGTGCTTAATTTAAAACATTAAAAGGCCCATCAAAACTTTAAAAAATAAAAAAAATTCATCATATTAACTTGTTTGACTTGGGTGAAAACTCTCATGTTGTTTGTGTTGTTTGGGCTTGTACAAGCCCATTTGTGGTGTTTTGTGTTGCATTCCCTTATCATCCACATATTCTTTTATTGATAGGCCCATTTAGATTAGCCCATTTTGTGAGTCCATTGTCCTAGGTCGGTCTTGTATTAGTTTTAGTGGGTCAGCCCCCTCCTATTCTCTAGCCCATTATGCCCTTTGCTTCCCTCCTTCTATTAAGCCTCCATTTTCCCTCATGGAGCATCATTCCAGGCCCTTGTACCCTCATCCTTCTCAATCCTCCTACTCCCGCGTGGAATCTTCTTCCCACACGGGCCCATCATCCCGTGGTCCCTCTGACCCATCTGAAGAACAGGCCAATCTCATGGCCCATCTTTCGAGCCTTGTTTGCCAAATGGACGGGGCCCAGGCCTAGAAACTCATTGCAAGTCACCTTAATGGGCTTTTCTCTCTTAACGGGCCTCATTCTTTTAATGGGCCTTCTTCCCTTAATGGGCCTCATTCTCCTAATGGGCCTACTCCTTTCTATGTTGCTGGCCTAGTTTATAATGCCCAATCTTATCTTAACGGGTCTCCCTCTTCTGCCTGTGTTGATGCTGGCCCAATGGGTCCACATTTCGATGTTTCTTCCTGGCCCACATATCCTTCTGCTCTCGGAATGGACTTTCTTTTTTCTTCTCGGCCCGGATCTTTTTATCCGACCCATTATGCAACTCCTTGTCTAAATTCACAATCTCTTGCCCAAGTTGGCTCACATTTTCTCCCTACCCCGGAGATGATTGCTCAAGCCCAACGCCAGCTTGATGAACTCTAACGTCGGATCTATCCCAAATCCCCCTTGAGTGTACCATTCGCTTTTTAAGATCTTCGACTTCTACCTCCTTCCCAAATCCCCGCATATCGCCGTTATGGTGGAGTCAGTGACCCGTATGTGCACATTAAGGAGTTCTTTTATGAGTCGGCCAAATTTTGACACGACCAATGCTCGATGGCATATTTATTTGGTCTGTCACTAGAAGGCCCAGCTCAGGATTGGTTCCTCTCCCTCCCGCAAGACCAGGTTGTGAGTTTTCAAGTGGTCCAAGAGAAATTCATTTAGGAATATCGGGATCAGGTTGGGCCCAGGAACTCTGTTGTGGATCTAGCCCACGAGAAGATGAAACTTGATGAGGAGTTCTCCACTTTTGCTGACTGCTAGCGTCGCCTTGCCGCGCAAGTCCCAGGGCACATTCCGAAGCAAGAGCTGATTAAGATGCTAATATCCAATGCAATGCCCAAGTATCGTTTCATCTTAGCCCCCAATGACATTACCTCCTGGCAACAACTCTATGGTCGAGCCCGGTTCGTCCGCCAACAACTCCAAAGTTCCCTTGACCCTAAGTCTTCCCCACTTTCTACGCCCACTTACACCTCGTCATCCACATCTACCGCCTTCTACGCACCCTCCACAAGTCAGCCTTCCGCTACGTATCCCTCCATGAATCCCAACGCTTCCACGCATCAACCTTCCATGAGTCAACCTTCCATTCCTACATACCCGTATGCTCCCACGAGCTAGCCTTCCATGAATCCATACGCTCCCGCATATCAGCCTCCCATGAGTCCGCCTTTCGCAAGTCAGCCTTCCGCTCCCGCGTATCCACATATCTCTCCACCTTCGCCTCTGGTCAATGAAGCACCACATCCCAAGCAAGTTGATGCCGTCTACATACCCTCACCTTCCACTAGCCATGCATCATTGCCTACGCAACCCCTACTTCCGTCTCCGCAACCCTCTTTACCTTCTCATACCCCTCGGTATCCACCTTGCTCGAAGTGGGCTCCTCTCTCTCCATTGCCGGAGTCTTTTACTGACATTTTCAATGCTTTGATGGCCACTCATGCATTGCAACTCCCTCCGGTTGTGCCTTGCCGACCCACGGTCGGGGATACGCTTCAGTTCTGTGAGTATCATCGTCAGCAGGGGCATTTGGTTAAGAATTGCCCCAAGTTCTGGGAGTTTGTTCATGACCTGGAAGACAAGAAGAGGATAGATTGGTTCGCGATTCACAAGATTATCTTACATCTTCGCAACAAGCAGTAGCAGCAGCAAGTGCCACCCAGGCAGCCATCTCCATCCCTACAAGACCAAGGGCACCCCTATAGTTATTTGTCTAGCAATGCACCCACTCCATTACCCGATCCCCCACCTATTCCATCACCTTCACCACCTCCTACCCCGCCTTTATCTCCTACACCTACCCAATCCCTCGCTCAGGCTAGTGCCTCCACTTCTTCTACTCCCATCGATGTCACCACCGCTTCCACTCCCGACGCCGCCCGACGTGTCATGTCGATACGTCGACGGCGGGCGCCGTGACCCTCCTCTTCATCTTCTCCATCACCAACACCATCTCCACTACCCCCATTGCCTGCATCTCCACCATCGTCGCCTCCTACACCTCCATCTTTGTCTTTGCCTTCACCCAAACCTGTCATTGCCTTCCCCACCAACTTTTCCATCCACTTCCACCCCACGGAGTGGGTGTGCATTACCTTTGGTGCCCCTTGGGTCCGGTCCCCAGGGAGAAGACGAGCCAACTCAGGATGATTCTATGCCGGTTGTGCAGTTCAAGATCCGATAGTTTATATGCCAAAAGTTGATCTGCATCCCTGGCTATTTCGGGGATGATGTGCCTCCACTTTCAAAGATAACAGTTGCTAAGAAGAGTTCCCTTGCATTAGTGCCGGTTTCTACATGAGCGAGTCTGGTGGGAGTCTCTTTACTCGCCGGAGGTTCTACCATTAAGGCTGTTATTACTTCTCGCTCTATTTCCATTCAGATCACTGGTTAAGGAGGGTTCTCTACCTGGATTATCCTCACTCATACGGCTGCCAAAGGTTTGATGAGTCCTATATTCAAGGGGCAATTGGCTGTATTCTCAGCATTTCCTAAGGACATTCTGCACATTCTATGCAATCTATCTCGGTTTATCAGCAAGCCGGCCATGTCAACACCGTGTATTACTCTCCCGTAGTTTCATCCTACCCTTTTATTAAGGGAGTTATGCTTCAAAGCTGATTGCCGAGTAGAGTTGTCGGATCTCCATATCTTGGTGCCAAGTAACAAAACTCCGTGGTTTCATGATGCTTGTTTGCCAAAGGAGTTACTTGTCCAAGAATGTCCATCAATTATTAGCACCAAGTATCTAGGGGCAACTGCCCCAACGAAGCTGCATGCTCACAATCGGGCCAGGCCGTCTGTCAGGTGGGCCCGTTATTTGAGAAGACATTACAAAACAAGAAGTCCAAGGATTCGAGTCTGTGCCAGGCGGGTCCATTACAAGTCAGTTTTAGCTAAGAAGAGACGACGAAGCAAGTACAAGGTCCGTCAATCATGCATTCAGGGGTCCACCTCTTCCTCCCCTTCTTTTCATTCATCTTTCCTTCTACTCAGTTCCCATCCTTGGTTGGTGTACCATCCTCCTTCTGATCATGTTTCCATCATTTGCTCCTCTCTTCCCGGGTCCGCGAACCGCCATTCCTCTTCTTCCCATCCAGATCCTTTGGATTTTCCCTCCTCTCACAATTCTAGGCCTCGGCCTGTGTCATCCTTTCATCCTGATTTTGGGACATCACCTAATCCTTCTTCCCCGGGACTCCCGGGTGTTGCCTCTGATCCTTCTCTGACTCTGTCGGATGATCATGATTCTCCTTCTCTGACTCTGTCGGATGTCCATGATTCTCCTTCTCTGACCCTGTCGGATGCCCATGATTCTCCTTCTCCGACCCTGTCGGATGTCCACAACTCTTCTTCTCTAGCCACGTCGGATGATTACTCTTCTTCTTCTTCATCTTCGCAGCAATCTCATCATTATATTTCTATTCTTTCGGTCTCTCCCTTTCAGGGTTCTCACCCGTTTTCATGCTATTCTTGAGGCTTTAGTCCACCTTGATCTCAGTTAATCTTTGGGATATTATGTATATGGTTCCTTATGATCAGGGTCTCTGCGTCTTAACGAGGGAGCTTTAGCCCTCGTCTCTCTCTTCCCTTTTATTCCTTCTTCGTCCAGTATGATGTCTGCCACTCTTCTGTGTAGAGGAATCTCCATCCTTGTTATCCTTTCTATCTTGATCCTGACAAGCAAGGAATATAAAGTTCGTGCTGCTCAAAGTTCAATGATCAAGATCGCTTCAGGATGCTCCTTTCACTCCACGGATTTGCAAGGTATCTTTATTTTGTGCAAGAATATGCTTTCATTTTCATTGTTTGTATTATTCATGCGCATGGTTATAATGCTGCTTCCTCAACACATTTGAGTGGCTTTAGTTGAGTTTGCTTAATTTAGTCAAAAAAGTTTACTTCTGCAGCATCCTAAGGCTGGTGGTAGCTCCGCGCTGGGAGTCTAGTTCTATCCCCGATCGTTGAGGGTGACCTTTTGCATCGGTTTTTTCCACACTTCACGGCGAGCCATAGCCGATTTTTCTTTAAACACCGTTGCTGCTTTAGCCATACTTTGAGTATGCACAAATGTCTTTTCTCTTCTCTGCTCGACCAAGTGCAGGGACAAGAGATTGATGAATGAGATGACCAACCTAGGTGCTCCCTAATATGAAGATGTCTCAAATAGAGGAAGTCTTGACCCTCAAAAAATGAGCTTTCATGTTGTATCTAGCCAAGAAGGGTTATAAGTCAAAATAAAATCATGAAAATGTAAAATTATAAAAACAAAGACATGGCAAGAGTGGTAGCAAAGTTTCCTGCGGGACGTCATGAGCTCGGTCGCATGGATGCCTGATAAATATAGGTCTCAAAATCAAAGATACAAAGCCCCGACGTAATAGACTGTATCTTTGAAGGGTATTGCCCAGGAAGGAATTCAAATCCTGATGTCTCCCATCCTGCATTAAGCTTGTCTCCCATTTTTCTTATATTTTTCCCTCTTAGGCTGGGTTGTATCCCGGTTATGGCCTTGGTAGGGGCACCATTTTTTAGAGGCAGTTGGTTGTGGCGAGCCACCCTCGAATGCACACCCTACTCAAGGGAAGTCTTTAATGAGAGGGAGAGGAGCGCCGATCCCTAGCCAGTAGTTTAAACACGTCTCTGAGTGCTGCAGATAGCTTTGTCAAAATTTGAAAACCCAAAAATCTAAAAAATCTAAATATGTCAAAACCCAAAAAATCAAATATTATCAAAATCCAAAAAAATCAAATATTGTCAAAATCTAAAAAAAATAAATATTGTCAAAAATCTAAAAAAACAAATATTGTCAAAACTCAAAAAAAAAAAAAGAAAATAGCCAAAAAATCAAAAATATTTGTCTTTTATTCATTTCTATCTATTTGTTTTGAGAACGAATATGATTCGTTTGTTAAGTGTGCAGGTTGCAGGTGTTCGTGTTTCCTTGCTCCATATCATTTGCCCTGGTTCTTGCCCACATCTTTTCAGTCTGTTCTCTCTTCTTTAATCCACTCTCTCGATCTGTTCTGAAGCTCATGTCCTTCTCAAGCTTTTGCTTATCTCGCTTCATCATACCTCTATGAGAGGGCATTGCCTCACAAACTTGTCAGTTCTACTTCATCTAATCTTGGGATTTGATTGAAGAGCATATTTATCACGTCTTTTGTCCCGCCGTGTCCTTGTCACACGTGTCTATGTCCCGCCGTGTCATCACACGTGTTGTTTTGTCCCTCCGTGTCGTCTCACTATGTTTTCGTCCCACTGTGTCGCCATGCCATGAGTTGTTGTTGTCATCACACATGTGTTGTCCGTATCTTTTATCCCTCATGGTTATCGTCCCACATGTCTTTGTCCCACCATGTCCTTGTCTCACAGCGTGTGCTGTCCCACCGTGTTGTGGTGTTGTCGTGCCCCACCGTGTTTTCTGTCCCGCGCACGCTTATTGTTTGTTCTTGTGATGTTTCACCTTCGTTGTTATGTTATGTTGCATTTATCTTCATTATGTTATGTTCAGTTCATGCTCATTTGTGTTATTCATGTTGTCTTATCATGAAAATCCCATAAAATCAAAAATTTTAGAAAAATCCAAACAAAAAAAAGTTGTTTCGCCTGTGCAGGTAAGTCAGGTATGGCTCTCTATCCATACTCATTGTTGCATTACTATATGGTATCTATGTTATATTGTCTCGAGAACCGGATGGTTATTCATGTATCGTAGGATCTGATGTTCTCATTTACCAAAAATGATGATGATCTAAGTGCACATATTTAATCGTTGGATAGGCCGTTAGGTAGGAAGAATTGGGGGATGACGGTTCTGCCTTGCACGTCGTGGTTGCAGATAGCGTCCTGACCCTGATTAATCTAGTCTAGCAATACTATTCTTGAATATTGTCTATTTTATGCTTTCTTTACATTTATTTTGATGATTTCTTTTATTTTAGCCCAGCATGCATCATGTGCATCTTTGAGCATTCGTGTTCCCAAATTCCCTTAAAATGTCTCAGTAATGATGGGTAATTGTGCGTCCATGGTCTTGGGTAAGGAGAAGTCATTCCACACTGAGTTGGAAGGTTTCCTCTGGTCTGTTTGCTCAGTTTGGTTAGCTGAAGGGTTACTGTCTGGAGTTTAGTTTGCTCGTCTCTTCATTTTTCTGCTTATTCCGATCGCCTATCAGCTGTGTGTTCCAGTGATGAGGTTGGTCGTGTTTTTTTCTTCCGTTAGTTGTTAGTTGCTCCAGGCTTGCGTCATTCAGTTTGACCATTCCCTGTGATTAGTTCAGAGTTTTCTGAAAGATTCTTATCGCTCGTTGGTTAAGGATGGGTGTCATTTTCCTTAATGCTCACTTTTCAGTCCGCTTCACTACGTCTTCGTTTCACCTCCCTGTTCCATTATCACTTTTGCTTCACCTCTGCTCGCTCCAATGCAAAGAGGGCGTTAACGAGGGGCATCTGTTGACACCCATTTTCTGCCTATGGGTTGTGTTATTTCCTCATCCTTATTTATGATGTCCTAGGTTATTCACTGCTTATTGGGTCATTTTTGGCCAACTTGGGCCTATTTTTATGGGTTTATCTCCCTAGTTGGGCACATTTTTTTGCACATTTTGTGATTTGGGCTTAATGGGCCGGATAAGGCTTAGTCTCAGGATAAATACGCATATTTATCTTATTTTTATTTTTTTCCAACGCCCACCTGAATGGCGGTCATGCGATAAAGCGTTATTTAATGGTGGCGGTCTATCGCGAGACCGCCATTTGGACCGAGAGTCTTGCTCCGCCTGGGTTTTTCTCTCTCTATCCCTGGTCGAACATAGTCTTGGATTCGGCATTTTCTCTCTAGATTATGATCCTCAGAAGCTTCTGATTGATTCTATGGATAGAGGGGAGTATTGTCTCCGAGATTTATCAAGTTCCAGGCTTATTTTCTTGCTATTATCCCTCTAACTTGGGCTAGGGTTTTGGGGGTCTATAAATAGAACTCTTGACTTCATGACTTGAGGAGGAGATTTTTGGAGCTCGCGATGAGGTGCTGTCAGATTCTGGAGCGAGTCTCAACCAGGAAGAGCCGATTTTCTGCATCCTTAAGTCCTCTGGTTCAGGGAGTATCCGGTTCTATTTGTGTTTTGTGTCTTCTTTCATCTTGCTTCTGTTCAGTTGTCTAGTCATCATAGCATCAGTTCTTCTCCTTCTTCCACGTTCTTTTGCATTCACAATACATTCACATGCACCCTCCTATTGTTTCGACGCCCCACAGGGGTTAAAAAACCACCAACCCCCAGGTATTGGCCCTTCCTTCTATGCATATTGATCATAGCAGTTTTATGGATATTGCACTTTTGGGGGCTAATTGGGCTGTTATTTTTATGTTCTACACTCTTTTGCAGGTTCACAGTACTCACCATACGAGGCCCTTCTCCTTTGGCAAGCCAGAAGGGATGGAGAATCAAGTTCGCACACTTCCTGTCTGGGTGCTAATTGCGGTCATACGCAGACCGTTTCAGGGTTTAGAGGCAGTCCTGGAGACCGTTTCTATTCATGCGCCGGGCTTCTTCTCTGCTTGTAGTAGCAGCCACCCAGAGGCCGTCTTATTCCTTTAGCGGCCTAGCGAGGACCGTCTTTATCTCTCCACCTGGGTTTTTTCTCCCGCTCGCGATTGTGCCATCACTCAGCTCTTTTCCAAGGTACATAGTGTGGTTCTTTTCCTATATTGCATACTTTGGTGGTGATCACGATCTTGGCTTTTGGTTATTCATCACTTCTTATAGTTATTTATCACTTTTCCTTGTCATTACTCCACGCCCACGGCGTGTGATTTCTTTCCCTCATTGATCCACGCCCACGGCGTGTGTTTGTTTAGTTTTCTTACTGCCTTGTTGTACATATCTGAGGTGATATATCCACATGCTTTAGATTTTAATCAAGTGCTCCTCTTGAGAGTGGCACATTCACCCATCTACAGTGACGACGAGAATGAGCAAGATGGGCATGGGCAAGAGTGAAGAGAGCTCCTATAAACTTAGACACGCCTTATGTCTTAAAGTCTTGTGTCTTATGTCAAGCTAGTCAGTCAAGAGTCCATTGTAATCTTTCATTATCGAGTCTAGCCTAAATAATGGAGAGTCTATTGAAATTTTATTTTATCGAGTCTATTAGTTGGAGTCAAAAATTGTAATTGACTTACATTTGTAATAAAATTATAATTTGTTTCAATTATATCTTGTCTTATGGCTATGCTTTGATTGACACGACTATTTAACTACCCCGTTCCGAGCAAACGACACGTTCCGCTGCTATCGGTTCGGGACGTGACAGAAGGTGGTATCAGAGCCGAGGCTTTCTAAATCTCTAGGTCATTAAGTCCAAGTTATAGATCGAGTTGTCCTTGTTAATTACCCAATTGAAATTCTGTGAGATTTGGGTAGAGCCATGGGCTAACCAATAAAAAATGACTATCTACGTTAGAATTAATGTCAAGACATGAGTAATCATTACATTAAAAACTTATTTCGTAGGCTAAGATGGCTACCGAGAGAGCTCAATGGAGAGAGATGCAGTACACCGTCCAAGGGTTGACTCAAGCATTACAACAAGTTAGACAAGGTGGAGTTCAACATGGAGCCGGAGATTTGCATTGGAAGTTTCAAAAGATGAATCCCCCAAAGTATGGTGGGTCTACCGACCCGGATGAGGCGGAGAATTGGGGGCAAGAAATAGAGAGATCCTTCAGAGTTATGAAATGTACCGACCAAGAGAAGGTACTATTGGGGACATATCAACTATAACGGGATGCTCGGGCATGGTGGGGGTCCGTGGAAGCGATTTTGCCCACAACCAAGTTACATGGGGAACACTTTAATGAGAAATATTTCTCTGAGAGAATCCGAGAGAAGAAGGCTATGGATTTCGCGACATTAAAGCAACGTAGTTTATTGGTAGCGGATTATGAAGCAAAATTTTCTAGATTGGCCCAATACGCACCACATCTAGTCTGTACGGAGAAGATGAAAGCAAGGAGATTCATGAATGGGTTAAAGGTGGAGCTTATTCCCCAATTGGCTTCGCTAGAATTCAAACTTATACGGAGATGGTTAGGAAAGTGCAATTTTTAGAGGATGCTATGGATATGATGGAACGAATCAAAGGAAAAATCGCCAAGAAGGAGTTAGCAAACGGACACAAGAATGGGGAACCCGTGAATGGAAAAAGGAGGCCAAATGGTGGTAATGGTTCTCGGAAGGATAAGAAACCCCAGAATGAAGACCAACAAGTTGTTCCGGCCAAGGAAAAATGTGAACATTGTAATAAAGGAGGGCACCAACCGGAAGAGTGTTGGTATAAACTTGGGAAGTGCATTCATTGCGGAAGTGAAGATCATAGAATCGCCCGTTGTCCACTTTTAAAGAACAAGAGCCACGAGAACATCAACAAGGTGGACCTAGGCGGCAGGGTAGGCTACAAGCATTGGAATGTAACTTAAAAAAAAAACTACTATGTTATAAATTGCATGATTGGATATGGCGATCTTAGTACTTAGCATGCTATGAGGATGAATCTAGCTAGAATAGATATTTTGGAATATGATAATTTTACCCCACTAATATGGAAAAGAAATCGTGTGAATTTGGGGACCAAATTCTTTAAGTGAGGGAGGATGTAGCACCCCGAAAAGTTAAAGAGAAAATAAATAATAATGACTATATAAATATTAGTCATATAACAGTTATGGATAATAAAATTTTGATATAAGAAAAATAGAAATAGCTAAAAGAATTAAATAGACATTAATAATTTAAGTAATGGGCTTTACTGGGCTTTAAACAAATAATTCTAAATATACATATATATATATATAACCACTTTGGCAGAAAATGGGCCTTAATAAAGATTAACATGTTAAACTTGTTAAAGTAGCATAAAAACCCATTATAACTCTAAAACAATAGGTAATGGGCTTTTGGGCCTTAAGAGAGTTATGTATAAACATATGATAAGGGGATATATATGTATATATAAATATATTAACCCGGTGGTTTTTTTAAAAGGCCACAAACCCTTCCACGTTTGAAGTAGGCATGGAGAGGCTTATATTTATAGGGGAAGCATTCTCATGTGTGCATGGATCCTAGTGGGAATTAAACTTCCCTTCGTATAATACTAATGGGGTTTAATTTCCTTGATCGATCTCACCCTTGTATATATAAATATATTAACCCGGTGGTTTTTCTAAAAGGCCACAAACCCTTCCACGACGTAGGGCAGAACAGTTAGTCGTTACTATTGCTGCCGATCAAAGAGAGGAGGTTGTTCGTCTCTTCTTCCCTACGTCGACGTCCTCATCCACCTCTTCTTCCTGACGCGTCCTATGCTGCCATTGCATCACATTGAGAAGAAATAATGCTAGCTTCTTCCCATCCTCTTCCTCCTTTGCTACTGCTGAATGTGCTGTTGTTGTGCTGTTGATGTATTCATCGTCGTCTTCCATGTTCTTCTTCTTCATCCTCCGCTACTTCTTTTCTTCATCCGTTAAAACATCGTAAAAGGTAGGCAATCTCCCAAGCAAAATCACAACTAAATAGCATGCTAGATGATAGTGCATGTAGATATTCTCCATGAACTTCCTGCTACTTGTTTCTCTTGTTTATTGCATGCAAGGTGGGATTCTTTTACATTCTGAAATAGTTTCTGCATGAAAAGGGAATGGGCGGCCAGCGTAGGGGTCGCTAATTAATGAACGATCGAGCAGACGACCGAGCGCAAATTCCTAAATCTGCCACGGGCTGTTGGTCGCAAATTAATGGACAACTATCTTCATGTCATTGTTTCCTATGGAGTAATTACGAAATAACACATGTTTAAAATTTAATAAACCATGTAACTAGATCTTAATATTTCTCCATGAATAGGTTTTTCGAATCTTTGTATTTTTCTCTACAACTCTAAGTTCTTAGTTTTGTGATATTCCTCGTAAACATCAAAACTTTACTATTCATGCCTCTCTAAAAGAAATGAACCGCGGTTGTGCCTGAGAATGTACCTGCCTGATGCGGTTCAAGTTACAGTAGCAAAAGAATGGGCGATGGTTCGACCCGTCGCTATATAGATATGAGCGCCTCTGCAAAGAGATGATGTTTCTTGTAAAATAT
Organism: Amorphophallus konjac; assembly: GCA_022559845.1. Taxonomy (NCBI): domain Eukaryota; kingdom Viridiplantae; phylum Streptophyta; class Magnoliopsida; order Alismatales; family Araceae; genus Amorphophallus; species Amorphophallus konjac. The sequence continues at coordinate 103,972,847 of CM040122.1, forward strand.
CATAAAATCGAAATAATATGAAAAATCATGAATCTGCGACAACATCGTGGACACTATTTAAAGATTGAGCGACTTTATAAATGGTCGCGAATTATATTTAATCTGATTGATTTCTAGAAAATACTGGAATCCATGCCCTCTTACAGAGTTGCTAATTCTTAGTATTTTTCTTGGAATTCTGTTAAATATGCGATTGGGCGACCTTTTCAGGAGCCATTATTTCATGATATAGCGACTTTCTGATTGGACGTAGATTCTTACTTTCACAGTTTTATCGGGTTTTTGGCCCATATCGCGGGTCTTTTTGGCACTCTGATCTCACATCCGAAGATAGAGTCCCTGTTTTGCTTTCTGTCGTTTACACCTCAACTCTTGGTGGTGATTAGACCCTCCGCGAGATATTCCTTCCTTCGGACTAGTACTTTCTTCATTGAGACCTCCGTAAGTCTACGCTAGTCTTGGATTCCCTCAAGGCAGCCGAGCTGGTTGTACCCTAAAAACCCTAGGACCCTTGCTTGTCATGTCACTATGAAGAAACGTGATGTTCTAGCCCTCATAGAGTGCTATTTCGGGCCTCTGTGAGAAGTCTATCTCTATCTGTATTTAGCGACCAGGTTATGGACGCCAAAAGGAATTGGCAGCCAGGTCAGCAAGCGCTGATTACTGAATTAGCGGCCGTCATGTGGATGCTATTTTCTTCGTATCTGTACTGTTCACAGGAATGAGCGACCACTACGGTGGACGCTATTTCTGTAATTTATGGCCGTCAGAGTGGACGCCAATTACCTAGATTTCTAGATTGTCATGATTTTCATGCGATTCATTGGTAGGTCATCCATACTCGCAAGTTCTGTCCTTGAACTCTATGCTTCATGAAATCTACCCTAATGTTCCTACATGTTTGATCCTTGGAACTCTTTGGCCATTAATTGAAGTGGAATTGGTCTAGAACATAAAAGGGGCCATGGGTCCAATTAATTAATATTCGATGCCAGAAAGAAAAGTGACGGGGTCCGGATCTGATCCCATGGGTAAGGCAAAGTCTAAATGTGTGCCAGTATCATGATTGATCGGGTGTGGCATTGCACCAAGTAAAAGCAAGATTGATCTATGACCTTCCACAAGTGATTGTCATGATCATTATTTGATTGTTTGAACTCCTAAATGTATATGGCCAATCTTATAAAGTGATAATTACATGTTATGTTCTTATGGAAGCAAGTACCTTATTGAAAAGCTTGTTATTATCTCATCATGAATGACCTTGAAATTATCTATTGTCATGCCTACTTTCCATTATAGTTCTTGACATTGTCTCCAATTTATCTACTTGTCTCGTGCCATTATAGATCTTGATTATCGTATACTTTTGCATGACATACATGTTCATGTTAAATTGTTAATTACTTTAAGCTATCTTGGAGCTTGAGATATAAGACCTACTAAGCGTTCGCTCACCTAGTGTTTTCCATGTTTTTCAGATAAGGACCTTAGTGACGACGAGTACGAGCAAGATGGGCATGGGCAAGAGTGAAGAGAGCTCCTACAAACTTAGACACGCCTTATGTCTTAAAGTCTTGTGTCTTATGTCAAGCTAGTCAGTCAAGAGTCCATTGTAATCTTTCATTATCGAGTCTAGCCTAAATAATGGAGACTCTATTGAAATTTTATTTTATCGAGTCTATTAGTTGGAGTCAAAAATTGTAATTGACTTACATTTGCAATAAAATTATAATTTGGTTCAATTATATCTTGTCTTATGGCTATGCTCTGATTGACACGACTGTTTAACTGCCCCGTTCCGAGCAAACGACACGTTCCGCTGCTATCGGTTCGGGACGTGACAGAAGGTGGTATCAGAGCCTAAGTTTTCTAATCCCTAGGTCATTAAGTCCAAGTTATAGATCGAGTTATCCTTGTTAATTACCCTATAGAAATCCCGTGAGATTTCGATAGAGCAAGGGGCTAACGAATAAAAAAATGAGTATCTACGTTAGAATTAATGTCAAGACATGAGTAATCATTATGTAGGCTAAGATGGCTGCTGAGAGAGCTCAATGGAGAGAGATGCAGTGCACCGTCCAAGGGTTGACTCAGGAATTACAACAAGTTGCACAAGGTGGAGTTCAACATGGAGCCAGATATTTTCATCGGAAGTTCCAAAAGAGGAATCCCCCTAAGTTTGGTGGGTCTACTGACCCGGATGGGGCGGAGAATTAGGTGCAAGAAATAGAGAGAACCTTCAGGGTTATGAAATGTACCGACAAAGAGAAGGTACTATTGCGGACGTATCAACTAGAACGGGATGCTCGGGCATGGTGAGGGCCTGTGGAAGTGATTTTTCCCAACAACCAAGTTACATGGGATGAGTTCCTAGAACACTTTAATGAGAAATATTTCTCTGAGAGAATCCGGGAGAAGAAGGCTATGGATTTCGCGACATTAAAGCAATGTAGTTTATCAGTAGCGTATTATGAAGCAAAGTTTTCCAGATTGGCCCAATACGCACCACATCTAGTCTGTACGGAGAAGATGAAAGCAAGGAGATACATGAATGGGTTAAAGGTGGAGCTTATTCCCCAATTGGCTCTGCTAGAAATTCAAACTTATACAGAGATGGTTAGTAAAGCGCAATTATTAGAGGATGCTATGGATATGATGGAACGAATCAAAGGAAAAATCACAAGAAGGAGTTAGCAAATAGACATAAGAATGGGGAACCCATGAATGAAAAAAGGAGGCCAAATGGGGATAATGGTTCTTGAAAGGACAAGAAACCTCGGAACGAAGACCAACAAGTTGTTCCGGCCAAGGAAAAATGTGAATATTGCAATAAAGGAGGGCACCAACTGGCAGAGTGTTGGTAAAAACTTGAGAAGTGCATTCGTTGCGGAAGTGAAGATCATAGAATCGCCCGTTGTCCACTTTTAAAGGAACAAGCGCCACAAGAACATCAACAATATGGACCTAAGCGACAGGATAGGCTACAAGCATTTGAAGATAACATAAAAAAACTTCTCTGTTATACATTGCATGGTTGGATATGGCGATCTTAGTACTTAGCATGCTATGAGGATGAATCTAGCTAGAATAGATATTTTGGAATATGGTAATTTTACCCCACTAATATGGAAAAGAAATCGTGTGAATTTAGGGACCAAATTCTTTTAAGTGGGGGAGGGTGTAGCACCCCCAAAATTTAAATAGAAAATAAATAATAATGACTATATAAATATTAGTCATATAACAGTTATGGAGAATAAAATTTTGATATAAGAAAAATAGAAATAGCTAAAAGAATTAAATGGACATTAATAATTTAAGTAATGGGCTTTATTGGACTCTAAACAAATAATTCCAAATATACATACATACATACATACATATATATATGTATATATATATATATATATATATATATATATATATATATATATATATATATAACCACTTTGGCAGAAAATGGGCCTTAATAAAGATTAACATGTTAAACTTGTTAAAGTATCATAAAAACCCATTATAACTCTAAAACAATAGGTAATGGGCTTTTTGGCCTTAAGAGAGTTAAGTATAAACATATGATAAGGGGATATATATGTATATATAAATATATTAACCATATGGTTTTTCAAAAAGGTCACGAACCCTTCCACGTTCGAAGCATGCATGGAGAGGTTATGGTTTAAGTTGAACAAGGAAGGTGGCTGGTGATGTGGAAAAGGTGAGATCGATCAAGGAAATTAAACCCCATTAGGATTGTACGAAGGGAAGTTTAATTCCCACTAGGATCCATGCACACATGAGAATGCTTCCCCTATAAATATAACCCTAGGCAGAACAGTATGTCGTTACTACTGCTGCCGATCGAAGAGAGGAGACTGTTCATCTCTTCTTCCATGCGTCGACGTCCTCGTCATCCTCTTCTTCCTGACGCGTCCTGTGCTGCCATTGCATCACGTTGAGAAGCAACAACGCTAGCTTCTTCCCATCCTCTTCCTCCTTTCCTACTGTTGAACGTGCAGTTGCTGTGCTGCTGTCGTATTCATCGTCGTCTTCCCTGTTCTTCTTCTTCATCCTCTGCTGCTTCTTTTCTTTATCCATTTGTATATAGATGAATGTGCCACTCTCAAGGTAAGCAATGAAATCAACTCTAAAGCATGTGGGTATATCACCTCATCAATGAACAGCAAAGCATGAAAAATAGCTAAACTAATACACGCCGTGGGCGTGGAGCAATGATGTAAATGATGTAAAGAAAACACAAGCCGTGGGCATGGAGCGACTAAAAGGAAAAGCAATAAACAAGTAATAGAAAGGTGATGAGTACCCAAAAGTAGAGATCGTGATCGCCACCAAAGTCTGTAATGCATAGGAAACTGCACTGCGTACCTTGGAAAAGAGCCGAATGAAGGCACACTCGCGAGCTGGAGAGAAATCCAGGTGTAGAGGATAAGACTGTTCGAAACTGGCTGCTACCCAAATAAGACGGCCTCAGGATGGCCACTACTACGAGCAGAGAAGAAGTCCGATGCGAGACTAGAAATGGTCTTCCGAAAGGCCGCTACTGCGATGAGACGGTCATGTGATGGCCGCTAAATCAATAAACGGTCTTCGAAATACCGCTACTAACACCCAGATAGCAGAACGTGAGAACTTGATCCTCCCTCCCTTCTGGCCGGCAGAGGGGAAGGGCCTCGTGTGGTGAGTGCTGTGAACATGCAAAAGAGTGTAGAACACAAAGAAACAACCCAATCAGACCTAGGGACGTGCAATATCTATAAACAAACTATGATCTATATGCATAAAAGGAAGGGCTAATACCTTGGGGTTGGTTGTTTTTTTAACCCCTGTGGGGTGTAGATATAATAGGAGGATGTATATGAATGTGTTATGAACGAGAAGAACATGGAGGGAGCAAAGAAATCGATGCTATGCAATGATAAAAAGGGACAAAAAGCAGTGTGGAAGAGACACAAAATACTAATAGAACTAGCTACTCCCTGAACCAAACGACTTAAGGAAGTAGAAGAGCAGCTCTCCCTGGTTGAGACTCGCTCCAGAATCCGACAGCACCTGGTCGCGAGCTCCAAAAATCTCCTCCTCTAGCCATGAAGTCAAGGGTTCTATTTATAGACCCCCAAAACCCTAGCCTGAGTTAGAGGTATAATTGCGAGAAAAGAGACCTTAAACTTGATAAATCTCGTAGATAATACTCCCAGGAGTTCCTAGAATTGATCAGAGCCTCCTGAGGATCGAAATCCGGAGAGAAAATGCTGGACCAAGACTCTGTTTGACCACGGATAGAAAGAGAAAAGCCGGATGGGGCAGGACTCTCGGGCCCAAATAGCGGTCTCGCGATAGACCGCCACCATCAATTAGCGGTCTATCGCGTGACCGCTATTTGGGTGGCCGCTGAAAAAAAAATAAGAAGAAGATAAGTCTACGTATTTATCCTGAGACCAAGCCTTATCTAGGCCCATTAATCCCAAATCATGACTTATGCGAGAAAGCAAGCCCAACCAGGGAAAAAACCCATAAAAGCAGGCCCAAAGCTAGTCAAAAATGACCCAATAAGTAGTGAACAACCTGGGACATCATAAATACAGATAAGAGAATGACACAACTTGTAGGCAGAAAACGGGTGTCAACAGATGCCCATCCATAATACCCACTTTGCAGGGGAGCGAGCGGAGGTGAAGCGAAAGTGAAATGGAACATGGAGATGAAGCGGAAATGCAGCTGAGCGGACTGAAAAGTGGGCGTTAAGGTAAACGACACCCGTTCTCAACCAACTAGTGATAGAGATCTTCCGAAAAACTCTGAACTAATCACAGAGAACTGTCAAACCGAATGATGCATGCCTGAAGCAACTAACAAACTAAGGAATAAAAACACAATCAACCTCATCAGTGGAACACACAGCTGATAGGTGATCAGAGTAAACTAGAGAGTAAAAAGTGAATGACTAAACTCTAGACAGGAACCCTCAGCTAACCAAACCGAGCAAATAGACAAAAGGCAACCTTCCAACTCAAAGTGGAATACCTCTCCTTATCCAAGACCATGGACGCATAATTATCCACCATTACTGAGACACTTTAGACATATTAGGGCTCATGAATGCTCAAAGGTGTGTATGATGCATGCTGGGCTAAAAAAAAAAAAGAAATCATCAAAATGAATGCAAAGAAAGCATAAAATAGAAAGTACTCGAGAATAGTATTGCTAGACCAGAACAACTAGGGTCAGGATACTATCTGCAACCACGGCGTGCGAGACAGAACTATCATCCCCTAGTTCTTCCAACCTAACGGCCTATCCAATGATTAAACATGTGCACCTAGATCATTATCATTTTTGTTAAAGAGTAACATCAGATCCAAGAACACATGAATGACCAGCCGGTTCTAGAGATAATATAACATAGATACCATATAGTGATGCATAAAGAGATTAAGGATCACGATACTTACCTGACCTACCTGTTGGAGCAAAGTGAGGCGGTGTGACAAGGCACAGGTAGATTTTGCAAAATAAAGCATCATTGGTATGCCAAGATATCCAAATAAACACAATCATGCGAGAAATAGAGTGAAAGAGTGCACGGGCATGAAGCAAGAATGGCTAAAAAAAAGGACACAAGGAAATGGCGGTCTCCATAGGGCCGTTTCCTCTAATTGGCGGTCAGACTGAAGACCGTTACCAGGTGGGCGGTTTCAGAATTCAAAAGGTCCTCTCTTCTTTCTAAGCGGTCTTCATATGACCGTCTCCCAAATTAGTAGCCAGTCGTAACGCCGCTACTAGGAAGTCAGTTTCAAAAAAAACAAACCCTTCTTCTCCCCCTTCATTTCACACACACACACACTCATAACCTCCACCCCTTACCACCGAGCTCGCCAATCCCACCGCCGAGCTCTCCTCAAGGCTCACTTCCAGGCTCATACACACACGCACGGAGATGGTCAAGAAGAGGGCGGTGAGGCGGTTTATGCGCCACATGGAGGAGGGGGAAACTAACCCACAGCCGGCAAACCGTCCGGAAGAGGAACGGTCGCCACCGGCCGTAGTCGAGGAAGGAGGTCCTTCCGCAGCCACCGGAGCGCCTGAGGAGGTGGAAGAAGGTGGAGAGGCAGAGGCGGCGATTGAGAAAATGGCCGACGAGGCTCCGTCGTCCAAGGTAGGCCGTGGCTTAAAAACCCAATTTTTTATTCAATTTTTTATTTCAAATCATGGGGTGATCATGATAGAGAGAGCAAAGAGGGGCCGGCCACATGACCTTCGTGAAATAAATGTAAGGCCTTTAGGGCCATTTCCACGAGCAGGGAAATGGGGAAAATGTCGTCCACAACAGTGGGGAGAATGGCGGTCCTAGGAGGAACCGTTATTTGGAAAGGCAGTCCTCCTTCGACCGTTCAATGAATAGACAGTCAAAATTGGACCGTCAATTGATAAAGTGGTCTGAATGGGACTTCCAATTTACCAGACCATGCATTTTTTTAATGCGAATGAATGAATGAGTTACTGATATTAAATGTGCAAATGTGTGCAGGGAAAGCGTCGGACCAGGATTTCATAGTTGCAGGTCCGAGCCATGTACCTCGCACTGCCAGACTTTCAGCGAGAGAGATTGGCAGCGATGGGCTTCGCGGAGTTCCTTAGCTTAGAGGTGATGAGATTAGACGTAGCATTGCTCTTAGCATTGCATGACCGATGGGATCCAGCTAGCCGAACTTTTCTATTTCTGTGGGGACACATTACCCCCACATTGGAGGACGTGGTGAGGATCACCATCTTACGAGTTGTCGGGGCGCCAGTCAGCGGTCATACCTTCTCAGACTACCGAGAGCCAACACAGCGCCTGCTCGGGGTTGAGTTAGTAAGGCCAGGACATCGGTCGTCCGTTCTGCCGAGGGCCACATTACAAGAGAGCTTGGGATTCTGAGGAGCAGCAATCTCAGTGGGAGACTTACCGGATCAGCACCTCCAACGCTTGATAGATAAGGTACGAGAGAGAGTGGCAATTGGACAAGGGCCCGAGGGAGACATGGTACTGAGGAGGTTCTTGATGCTGATGTTCGAGAGACTCGTTTTCGCGATGAGGGCAGACGGAGTGAGCTGCCGATTGCTGCCATTGCTGGAGGACCTGGATGTGATAGGAGCATATGCGTGGGGCGCGGCTGCACTCTCCTTGCTGTTCGACTCCCTCAGCACTACTACCTGGAAGATGATGCTGGGCGGATTCTCTCCACTCCTTTAGGTAAACCTAACTCTTTATGCTTATGCAATTTCTATTAGACTCTGCTACATGCTAATGCATTGACTAATGCGATGCAGGTGTGGGCTTACGTGCACTTACCCGACCTTGGGAGAGGACGAGAGGCGTACCTTGATCGAGTACCCATTACACGGTGATGGGTAGCGGCACGTGATGTGGGCTCACTACGACGCCAGGTGCGAGCCATACAGGACAACATCGACACCCTTTTCTATACGTTGATAAGACCTAATCTTAGACTTAAGTGTAAATGCATGCTTATGTGGATACTAATGCTCTTATCTATCCTATCTCTGCAGGTCTGCTGGACACCGTACCAGGGTGAGGGGCACGAGGGACAGCCATGGGTGGAGGCTGCGCTTGCTTATTCCGGCCGTGACATCTGGCTTCATTGTGTGAACATCATGGAGCCACTCCATCACCACCTGGTGATGAGGACACAGGGGATCAGCCAGCCGTCCCCTTCCTAGGAGAGGGAGCAGAGGAGGAGCGCATGGGGAGACACTCACGCGGCCTTTTGGGCCCCGTTGATTGGGTAATTCGCGCAGGGGACCAGATCCGAGACTGGTCACGACGGGGCCGAGTGGTGCGGGCCCGGGCAGCGATAGATGAGGCCTATTTGACGGCCTACGCATGGCGCTACGGGAACCAAGTTTTTCATGGTGCACGACGACCGGTACGACCTATAACTCCTAGAATGCTTATGGCTATAATGGATTAATGATAGACTTTCTATATGCAGTTCGACCCCCAGTGACAAATCACGGAGCTGTAGGGGCTCCTCCATTCGACCGCGTAGTAGTGAGAGGACCTCCAGCGCTCGAATGTAATGCAATGCTTAAGAAATTGACTCATTTCTATGTGCAGTGTGCTCATGGTTCCCAGCAGACCGGACCCGACGTTCCTTCTTCTTCTACTCAGGCACCGGCGGACCGAGTAGAGCGGGACGTGGGCTTGGCACGAGCTATCGCGCGGGCCAAGGAGGCTGAAGCTACACTCACGGAGAAGGTAAGCAAACAATGCAACTTCCCTACCATATGATTATGAACGCAAATGACTAATAAAATGAATGCATACGTAGGGGAAGGAGTTAGAGGCGGTGCTGAGCGAGGCTACTTGACAGTGGGAGGAGGAGGAGTGCTTCCGGGCAGAGGTGGCAGAGGTGGAGCACCTTCGTGCAGAAGTGGAGCATCTTAGTGCTGGGGCAGCAGAGGCAGACCGCTATCGTATGGAGGCAGAGCAAGCCAGACAACAAGTTCATGACCTAAAGATTGTGCTACGGGCAGTGGAGCGGTTAATTCGGATGATAGGTAGAGGCCCCGAGCGGAGCGCATCCCTGAGTGGTGCGTGCAGCAGTGCATATAGGGATTACTTCACGGGATACTCCCGCCATCAGAGGCACGAGGATGAGGAGCGGGGGCGACGTCGGTGGGAGGAGGGCAACACAGCCATGGGCCCGCCAAAGAAGAAGCATGAGGGTACCGGCAACAGTGGGGGCCCTGGAGAGGGACTAGCTTGAGAGACTTCTTTTTCCTTCTTTTTTCTATTTTTTGTTTATGTATGAGACACATGTGTATATGCTTTGACTTAAATGCAAATGAAGATGAATTTTTTAACTCTTCTTTTTATGAAATGAATGCTTGCATGGTGACTGTGACATGATTAAACCATGTATGCATAATTGACCGACTGACGAAGAGGTAGATATAGGGACATGGAGTTGATAGTCAAAGAAGTGAGCAGAACGGACCAAGAGATAAGAAATTATGCACAGGTAGCACAAAGAGGCGGTCTTCAATGAACCGTCAAATGAAATTGCGGTCTTGCGATAGGCCGCTACTGAGGGTTGTGATGCGAGTAGAAGGGAGTAGAAAGACAATCTTCCAAATGACCGCTAATTAAAGAAACGGTTAGATTCGGACTGCTATATGACACGGACATGCGCTCAATGTAGAAGCCAGGAAACGGTCTTATGAGTATCGCTAAATCGGGTAGCGGTCTTACGATAGACAGCCACCCGTCAGGGTACAGTGAGTCCGACTGGGACTCCCTTCTTGGGTCCTAATCCGGGTGGAGAGTTATCCTAAACGTGCTAGAGCCTATCTTAACCCCAAATCAGATCTTCCCGCTCTAATCCCAATAGAAAGGAGGTTCTTTCTAAGTTCTATAAGTAGGAAGTAAGCCCAAATTCGTGGGTCAAACAAACCCCTCTTTCTAGGCTTTAGAAACCTTAGCAAAACCACATAAACCAACATGAAAAGGTCCCTTGGAGCAAGCACCATGGGTGAGGGCGGCTATGACGGGCCAAGGTCGGCTAGAAAAGAGCACGGGGCGCTGCAATGGCTGACCACTATTCCTAAGCACTTGAGCACCAACTCTTCAAGAGATGTAAGTTAATGCAATTATTTTCAAATTCATCAAATTCTCTTCAAATTCCTACATCACTTCTCATCTTCTTCTTTTATTTTGTTTTTCTTCTTCATTACCTCAGCTTCTCCCTGGCCCATGACGTTATTCCAATCTGAAATGGGTGGCTCCCATGATAAAAGAACTCCCAATAGAAGTAATCACCGTATTAAAGGCCTGGCACCTCCATCCCTTGCTTGTCTTAGCCAAGAACTACCATAAAATATCTCTCGATTGGCATAGTATATCGGCCTTAGTATAGCTTTGGCATCCCCAAACACACACTTTTATCTTTCCATCCTTTGAGGCCACCATCCTTTTAGAGGAGATTGAGAGTCTATTAGCCCTTCCTAGGACTAAGGTGGGGGATGAAGACCTGGTGTGCCATACGGTTGCTCCCATCGACCCCTCTCTCATTCTAGTAGAATTCCTACCAAACCCGAAGGATATTAGGACCATGATCAGTTCTCAGCACATTCACTTGATCCCCATGGCCCAGTAAATTACTTCCCACTGCAAGAACAAGTGTGGGTGGAACGAGGCTATAGCTAAGGCTGCTTCCATCTGCCTCTGCGGAGCTCTACTCTACCCTACCACTGACCACCTCCTAGACATTCTAAATCTTACCATCATTAGTGGTTTTTGGCGGGGTCTATCCATCTCACAATCCATCCTTTCTTACTTGTATGAGGGTCTTAGTTCAGCTTCCCTTGGGGGTCCTCTCTTTGGATCCATGATTCTTCTTGAGTGTTGGATGAGAGTTAGACTGAAATTCTTACCCAAGGAGGACATACCTTCTCTCGCCGGACTTTTTAGAGCCATCCACTTTTTTATATTGGAGGTGCATCCAGGTTCCCTCAGAAGGTTGAGTGCCGGACAGCAGACAAGAAGACTAAAGATGAGTGGCGAGTCTACCTCAACACCTTGTCCTTGGAGAAATTCGTCATGCACCCACAGATCTTCCAAGGTTCTTCACTTAGGCTACCCCGGGGACTAGGATTGGACTTAAGGCTGGTGGGGAACACTACCCTGGTAATGTACAGCCCTCACAGATGCTATCTCCAGGTGGGCCTACCTCGTACCATGGTTCTACCATTATCGCACCTTCCTCCACTACAGGCTAGACAAATAGGCACCGAGGAGGACGAGCAGGCGGTCCGTAGTGCCTTGGTGATGTGAGAAATCAGCAAGGTCCGCACCTTGCAGGCGGAGGTAGAAGAGGACAGAGAGACCTACCGTGCTTATATGAAGGCGTTACGTGAGATCTGGCCCCACGTAGATGCGGGATTGAGTGAGCTTTGAGTTTCATGATGTAAAGAGAAAATGACATGAATGATGATGTATTTTGAACACTGAATGAATGCAATAAAAGATTAGTTGAAATAGTTGGCCTGATGTGTCCTCTTTTGGCTTGAATTTTTTTTTTTTACTGAACTCTCGAGTAAGAATGCAGTCCTCATAAGGCCGCCAATTCCATTTAACGGTCTTAGAGAAGACCGCAACCAGGAAGGAGCAGAGAATCTGTGAGTTTGAGCTCTCGGGCGAGAATGCGGTCCCCAAGAGGTCACCAATTGCATATAGCAGTTTAAGATAAGACCGCAACGAAGAATAGATAGGAGATCTGTGGGCCTTAGATTTTGAGCATTGCGATCCTATTTTTGCACACACTAAAACGTGAAAACAAGTTAGATCCATTCTTAGACCTAACCCCTTGCTCAGAGCAAGTTAAATATGACCAATCCTTGATATTTGGTCAAGGGGTTAAGCCTTATTAAATAGGCAAAGATAAATAAGAAAATGAATGCAATGCATGCCAGGAAATGCAAGGATGATGGAGATTTGAAAATCTGATTTTTAATTTATTTTTTTTGAAATATATGATTTTTTTTAGATTTTGAAATATCTATTTTTTTATATATTTGAAAATATCTATTTTTTTAGATTTTTGAAAATATCTGATTTTCTTGGATTTTGAAATATTTGATTTTTTTAGATTTTGAAAAAATATATATTTTTTTGGATTTTGCTTTAGCTAGCTCCGACCCGGCAATGAGGACCATACCTATTTCATTAGGAATTTCCAAAGTATGACGTGCGCTCTGGGGTGTAATAATCCCTGGCTAGGGACCAATTTGCATTACGGTGCTTCTACTAAGGCCATACCAAGGGTTCGGTCTAGTCCCTGAAAAATAAAGAAAATTTGGGAGGCAAGCCTAAGATAGGTATAGAGGCTTTTAGGGCTTGAGTTCTTCTCATGATAACCCTTTCAGAGATTCGGTCTGTTGCGTCGGGGCTTTGTGTCCGTCATCGAACTTTCATCCTCTCTAGGCATACATACGACCGGGCTCATAATGTCTCGCGGGGAAACTGTACTGTCACTCTTGCCATGCCTAGTTTCATATTTTGAGAGCAACTGGGCTTTGCGCTTTGAGCTTTGGATGAGCTTTTGGCTTTTGCCTTGATTTGTGCCCTTTTTCTTTTCTCCTTCTCTTTCTTTGTTGTTCTTTTCTTGTAGGATCAGGTCATAATAGACTGCCCCTATTTGAGACCTCCTTTCATCGGGGTGTCTAGATTGGTCATCTCCCCCTTATTCACCACTTGCCCCTACATTCGGCTGAAGAGAGAAAAATAGGGACTTTCACTTCCCCTAAATATAGCCAGAGGAGAAAACAGTGTCACGCAGAAAAGGGAAATCTGACCAGGGACATCGTGTAGTGTGTGAGTGCCACGCTAGGGATCATCCTTGATGATTAAGGAAAGGGACACCTCGCTGATGGGCCATCATTAGCCTGACTCTAAGGGTAAAAGCGTTTAAGGTACAACATGTTCCATGCGTGAGACAACTCCTCACCTTCCGCGTTGACTAGACGATAGGCATTCCCTAGATAAGCCTCTCTCACTACAAATGGACCTTCCCAATTTGGTTGCAATTTTGACCTAGGACCTCCAGACCTAATAAATTTGTGTTTCAAAACCATATCACCAACTTGGAATTTTTGTTCAATTATTTTCTTTTGAAAATAACGTGAAACTCGCTTTTGATAAACAGATACGTGATCAGACGCATTGAGCCTCTTCTCATCCAAGAGTTCCAGCTGGACTAGTAACGCCTCTCGACGCTCATCGAGATTAAGTTCCTTATCGAGCTGCACCCTTAGGGAAGGGATTAGGATCTCATATGGAAGTACCACCTCCATCTCGTAAGTGAGAGCATAAGATGTTTGCCCCGTAGGAGTACGGACAGAGGTGCGGTAAGCCCATAGAGCTTCTACTAACCGTTCAGGCCAATCAGAAAATTTATGAGATTCACACGTTTTCTTTATGATTTTAAGAAGGGTTTTATTAGTGGCTTCGACTTGACCGTTGCCTTGGGGATAATATGGAGATGAATGATGCAATGTAATATTTAACTTCTTACAGAGATCCTGGAGCTCTTGCGACACGAACTGAGGCATGTTGTCGGTAACGAAGTTGCTTGACACTCCGAACCACGAGATGATGTTCCTCATGATGAAGCGGCAGACTGTGGTAGCTTTGATCTTCGCGTATCCTTCAGCTTCGGCCCACTTGGTGAAGTACTCAGTAGCGGTAAGGATGAAATATTTTTGTTTGGTCTGAGAATTGGGATCACCTAACTGGCCTACAATGTCAAAAGCCCATATGGAGAATGGCCAAGGAGTAGAAAGAGGATGAAGAGATGAAGCAGGAGCATGAAATTTATCAGCATGGAGTTGGCACTTGAGACACCTACGCACATAGAGGGAGCAATCTTCCTCTACAGTGGGCCAGTAATAACCCTACATAAGGATCTTCTTCGCTAACGCCTGGCCATTCACATGACCTCCACACTTGTTACAATGAGCTGCTTCAGCCACTTTCCAAGCCTCATCATCGTCTAGACATCTCATGAGCTTTCCATTGAGAGAGTGCCTGTATAATTCTCCAGCGATGATGGTGTACCTTGAGGCGGCCCTTCTAATGGCCTTACGCTGCTCAGCATTCGCTAATTCCGGGAACGATCCATCTTTATAATACTGCTCAATTTCATGATACCATGGCAATTCTTCTTCTTCCAAGATCTCTTCTAATTCTGCCAATGAAACCTCCTCCAAATCCTTCTTATCAACCTTCACCTCTACTGCTTTTCTAAGGTTGTCGAACCAAGGATCCTGAAGAGACGGAGCGTCTAGTCACTAGACGACAATAGTCTCAGTACTCCGATTGAGAGGAAAGGACAAGGAGGAAGCAAGTGACGCTAGAGCATCGGCGAGGATATTCTGAGAACGACAAGTATGAATGCAAACCTGTTTACAGCATTGCCTAGCCAAGAGAGTGACCAAATCTTGATATGGCTTGAGTTTCGAGTCACGAGTGCGGTAGGTAGACAAAACTTGACGTAGCACCAACTGAGAGTCTCCTATGATATTTGAATATCGAGCGCCCAAGAGGTAGGCGTGCTTCAGCCCGGCTAGGAGAGCTTCGTACTCAGCTATGTTGTTGGTAGCAGGAAAGGCAAGCTGATATGCAAGAGGAATTGTCACTCCTTCCGGAGTGAGGAGAACGGCACCTATCCCTCCGCCCTGAGAGTTAAGTGCACCGTTAAAGTGCAGAGACCAGAAGGGATGATGAGTAAGGATAGCGAGATGCTCATCAGGGAATTCATCCTGAATATAATCAGTGCAGGGAATGGGCAAGTGGGAAAGATGCTCAACTATGGCAAATCCCTTGATTGCCTTCTGAACGACGAATGTGATATCGAATTGAGATAGAAAGCTCTGCCAGTGAGCTAACATACTGGAAAGGACATGCTTTTCTAAGAGGTAACGGATCGGGTCCATTCTAGAGATCAACTTAACTTAGTGGGCTAGGAAATAGTGCTTCAACTTCTGTGCTACCCAAACCAGCGCAGCACAAGTCTTCTCCATAGCGGTGTATTTGACTTCAGTAGGATTGAACAACCTAGAGAGGTAATAGGCCGTCCTTTCCTTTCCTTCGTCATCCACTTGCGCCAGGACAACTCTTAGGGAGTCCTCAATGATAGAAATGTATAGGATAAGAGGTTTCCCAGGGACAGAGGCTACAAAATTGGAGGATTGGACAAATAAACCTTCAAATCCTCATAGGCCTTTTGACACACTTCATTCCATTCAAATTTGACCCCCGCCTTTAGCAGTTTGTAGAACGGACGACACCTTTGAGAATGTTGAGATATAAATCTTCTAATGAACTACAGACGTCTAATCAATCCACGAAGTTTGGTGATGTTCTTAGGCAGGGGCATGTCTATAATGACCTTGGCTTTATTTGGATCAATTTGAATCTCCCGTTCGCTAACTATAAAACCTACCAGCTTCCCTGACGACACTCCAAAAACACATTTCTTGGAATTCATCTTAAGCTTATACTCACTAGCTCTCTGAAGCACTTTAGCCAGGATAGCAGGGTGTTCTTCCTTCGTCCCAGATTTCACCAGAATCTCATCCACGTAGGCTTCCATATAAACATGCATCATATCGTGGAAGATAGCCATCATCGCTCATTGATAAGTGGTGCCCACATTCTTCAAACTGAAGGGCATCACCACATAGCAATAAGTACCACAAGTCATGGTGAACGAGGTTTTATCTTGATCTTCTGGAGCTA
The DNA here is from genome assembly GCA_022559845.1 of Amorphophallus konjac. Classification (NCBI taxonomy): domain Eukaryota; kingdom Viridiplantae; phylum Streptophyta; class Magnoliopsida; order Alismatales; family Araceae; genus Amorphophallus; species Amorphophallus konjac. Next base: position 103,989,171 of record CM040122.1, read on the forward strand.
GACGGATTTGGTTGTATCCTGAATAATCATCCATGAATGAAAGAGCTTCGTACCCAGCCGTGTTATCCACCAACACGTCTATATGAGGCAGCGGAAAATCATCCTTGGCACAAGCCTTGTTTAAATCCCTGAAATCAATACAAATTCACACCTTCCCATCCTTCTTGATGACATGGACTATATTCGCCACCCACTGAGGATATAAAAGAACCCGAATGAATCTGGCCTTATGCAACTTATCGACCTCTTCTTTCATCCTCAAGGCCATGTGGGGGTGGAATCTTCTCAATTTTTATTTCACAGGCGTTGCCCCTGGCTTAAGTACAAGCCGATGTTCCACTAAGGCGGGGTCGCAACCTGGTGATAAGCGAAAAGAGAGATATAGAAGGGGGGGATGAATATGTCTGTCTAACAAAAATTTCAGCAAACAATTTTTGAACGTCATTCACAGAACAAATAGCAACAGCCAGACGGTCCTCAAAGCAACTTAAGCAAGTAGATGAGCAATTTGGTTCTCACACACAGTAAGAAACACCGATCAAATACTTGAAGTGCACAAGTAGAGCAGTGAACAATTCGCGAAGATAGAATCTATGCCAGGAGTAATCTACTAGCCGCACCTGACTGTGCTTGCATTCACTATCACCAGTACTTGGCGGAAGTTTAATCAAGAGATCTCCTCAAGCAAGAGGTAGCCTTCCAGATAGGCGTGACCTATCTCTCCAACCGTGCCTTTTGATATATCGGTTAAGTGTTGTAGCACACTCCGAATGCCTAGTAGGTTAACCAGCGGTATGAACTATATGGCCAAGCAGATTAATCGGCTAAATGAACTATGTAAGTTCAAACAAGGAATTTAAATGAGCAAACCATCAGATGATACACATGCAATTTTTATAGTGGTTCGGCAAGATCCAAGATCTGCCTACGTCCACTCCTCCACTCGAATTGAGTGAGGTTCCCTGCTTAATCAAGCATTAATCACAGCAGACTTAGTCTGCAACAATCGTTGTCACACAGCTTCCCCAAGGATCAACTCCTTGCTTCTCCTGCAACCCAGGAGGAAACCCAGAGGATCAACCTCCCTTCCTCTTTACCAAGAGGGAACCCTGTGAATTGCTCCCTGCAATTCACTCAAACAAAGGTCACGGACCTCTCTTCCTCTGAATCCACAGAGGGGACATCGGAGTTAGACTTCCTTCCTATGATGTTACTTAGAGGGTAACACAAAATGAAATCACAATGCAGAAGAACAAAAGAAAATGGAAAATAGAAACTCAAAGTAGAAAAATTTTGATCAAAATGAAATAGCGGCAATGTAGCTTTTAGATCGAAGCAATTTTGCGATGAAACCAGCTGGATGGGCTTCTCTCCCTCTCTCTGTCAAATTCTCTCTTTTTCTTTCTCTTAGAAGGAGTTCTCAGACGTGGAAATCTCTCTGCAATTTTTCCAACACTTCTTCTGAATGAGGGCACTCCAATTTATAGAACAGGGCGTCGTCTTCCTTCTCTCCGCGATCCAGATCAGCAACTTGAAGCTGATTCATCCACGTGGATTAAGGAATATTCTGATATTAATCAGAACTCTCATAAGATTGCCACGTGTGCTGGATGTTTTCGCGCCACTTTTTTCTCAGTACGGTCATCATGCGTCCTCTCTTCGACTGATCACGTGCCTGGATCGAATTCTTCTTTGTAGCTCAAGTTTTCCTAAACTACCCTTCACTGATGTTCTATATATCATGTTGAACCTTCAACAGATCAAATGACACTTTAAACAATCCAACTAAGTCAGCTAATAGTCCTTGCATGCAGATAAATCATATGGAGCACGACCCATGTTAGACAGGTCGAGGCATTGGAATACAGTCATTTGTGTTGGTTTCTGATGTGTCAGAGCGTTGGATTTTGGCTTAGTCTTTAACCATGGTTTATGGCTTGATGCGTCGATGCATGGCCATGATGCTTCGACGTAGCTGCCTTTTAAAATTCTGGACCTTCACTGGTGCTTCGGTGCATCGCCCTGATGCGTTGACGTGGATGCTGAAGAAGATACACAATCTGTCTTGATGCGTCAGTGCATCGCGCTGATGCTTAGACCTCAAATATACTCTGGCAGTTTATCTTCTTGGTGTGTCGAGGAAAGAAACTTCAGTGTTATGTTGAATGTCTGTGCAGCACCTAGTTGCACCGACCCATCTGAGTGACTTCATATTCTGACCTAAATGACTTTCATTTGGACTCTTGATGTGACGAGACATCTCTTGAATCTAGCTAGTTAGCTATGTGAAGCTCTCTTCTGAAGTGTGACTGCACTGAGGCATCTGCTGGATGCATTGATGCATCAACTCTATCTTTGGCTCTTCATTTCAACAGATCCTTGCTCTTTAAGGTTCTTATCTTGAAATGTTCTGACTCAGATTTTCTGCAAGAGTAAAAGTCAGTGTCAGTCTGAAAAATAAATAGTATATTGACACATCAAAACCTAGAATTCAACATTCTCCCCCTTTTTGATGATGGCAATACATCTAATTAACCATGATATGTTTTATTAAATGGAAGGATTTATTTTTCTAAGTAGATAAAAGGATAGAGAAATGATGGTGATGCTAGAGATGGACTGATGGGTAGACAGTTCTAGTTCTAAACCCTAGTTCTAAACCATCCAACTCTACTACTCCCCCATAGACTTAAATTACCATGCAAATGACTTTCACTCTCCAAACCACACATATTATCTCTCCCACATTCCACATACTTCACACATTTTCTCTATGCATTCTCCCTTTGACGTTCTCTCTCTCTCTTTCCTTAGCTTTATACCTTTATTCTCCCCCTTTGAAATCATCAAAATTAAAGGATGAAGGTGGAGAAAGTGAAGACAGACCAAGGGATCAAGATGTCCCTGAGACAGTAAGTTCACAGATTTGGGAATTGACAGAGTTGTCTCTTGAGAGTGTAAATAAGTTAACTGAATTAATCTTCTTAGATGTTTCACACTGATGACATTTGAAGATTTCACATGATGAGCTTGAAGATTATCTTCATACAGAAATGATGAAATTGAATCAATTTGTCATATCAATGCCTAGAATAGGCTGTCTAAAAACTATACTAGCTGAACATGAATAGATCTTTCAAGTGGTCAATTTTCCAACAGTATTGAGGACAAACAGCCATACCAACGTTTTGGCAAATGTGGGTTTTTCAACAAAATATGACAATTTTTCTTTTTCAATGAGCAGCAAGGTTGGACCTAAACTTTTCTTTGTGAGGAGACACATTTGTTAGATGCAGAAATCCCCAGGTGCTCGGTGTGGTAACCTGAATACCTCTCTTTTGAGAACAAAGTTAGCAGATGGAAAGGTATTTTTGCATGAGACACAACACGTCTTAGGTAAAGTGACCCAGCTACTCAACCTCCTGCACCATTGCTCTGCCATGATTTTAGAGGCAATGCCTTTTTAAACAGAGTTAATCTGGCACTTCATAACTCAACCTGTCTTCCACTTCAAGGTGAAAGGGTTGGTTTCTCAGTGAACCAAATCATTGCTCTGAGAAGAATTTACCCCTTTAATTAGATATAGGCAGGATGTTTGAAGGCAATACTTCATGGACACATTTTCTACTTGACTGTAATCTATGAGTTCAAGGTTCAAGTTTTTTAGAAGAAATTCAGGGCATTATACTTCCAATATTGATCATGATTCATTATTCTTGTAGGAAAATATTCTTTAGAAACATTTAGTTTATCTCTTTCAAGATCATAAGATTGAAACTTCCTTGCCTATTATTCAGTTAACAGGTTTATACGTTTAAGAAACTTCTGAGAATCTTGATCTGTGAACAAACTACATAGGAATCTATGTAATCACAGTAGTCTGACTCATTTGAAAACTAGACACCTCCCCCTCACACTAAGACCTCATGCATCAAAGGAAGTTAGATAGTAGAATGCGAAGAATCTCCCCCTGTCTTTATGAAGTGATGTTGTCTTGGTACTTAGCGGAGTACTTAAGTCTATGACCACCTCACGCATAGTGTAGGTTTCTAGACATTAAATGCCCTTCTCCTATTCACCATTTTATATACCAAGATTGAATGAGTAAGTGAGGAGAGTGACTAGAAGCATAAAAATGCTCAGATGCATCGACCTGTTAGCTGGATGCATCGACGCAGAGACAAGCGACAGAATTGGAAATGAAGAAGGTTGAACAGATAGGTTGAGGCATCGGCTCAGTGCATCGAGGCATGCAGTATCCCCAAGATAAGTTGATGGAAATTAGAAATCAAGGGGGTCTAAAAATGCCTAATTCTCTTTTTAAAGTAGAAAAGTTATCATTATCCAAGGGCTTAGTGAAAATGTCTGCAACTTGCTGTGCTGTCCCTACATGGATTAATTCAAAGTTTCTTTTTGAAACTCCATCCCTTATGAAATGATGTCTAATCTCTATGTGTTTGGTGCATGAGTGCCTAACAAGATTTTTAGACAGGTCTACAGCACTTGTGTTGTCACAGTAAATGGGTGTGCATCCAAGGTCTACATTGTAGTCCTTGAGCTGGTGCTTAATCCAAATAACCTGTGTACCACAGCTCCCTGCTGCTACATATTCAGCTCTAGCAGTGGAGAGAGCCACATAGTGCTGCTTCTTGGAGGCCCAAGAGACTAAGCACCGACCTAAGCATTGGCTAAAGCCACTAGTGCTCTTCCTATCTAATTTGCAGTCAGCATAGTCTGCATCTGTGTATAAGATTAGATCTAAAGTGTATGTAGTAGGATACCATAGACCCAAGTTGTGTGTACCTGAGATGTATCTAAAAATTCTTTTAAGAGCACCTAAATGCAATTCAGTGGGTCTAGACTGAAATCTAGCGCACATGCACACACTAAATTATATGTCAGGTCTAGAGGTAGTCAAATATAAGAGTGAGCCAATCATACCTTTGTATAATTTTGCATCCACTTCTTTACCTGATAGATCAACATCTAATGAGGTGTTTGTACCCATTGGAGTGGCTATGTGTTTCACTTTATCCATGCCAAATCTCTTGAGAATCTCCAAGGTGTACTTTGTCTGGCTTATGAAGCATCCATCCTTTAGCTGCTGAACTTGTAAACCAAGAAAAAATTTCAGTTCCCCTACCAGACTCATTTCAAATTCACTTGACATCAGACCAGCAAATTCATTACATAGTTCAGTACATGTTGAACCAAACACAATATCATCTACATATACCTGAACTATGATTAGGTGGTCATACAGATTTTTAGTGAAAAGAGTTTGATCCACCTTACCTCGACTGTACCCATGGCTGATCAAAAATTCAGTCAATCTGTCATACCAGGCCCGGGGAGCCTGCTTCAAGCCATACATTGCTTTATTTAATCTGAACACATGGTTAGGTTGAATAGACAGTTCAAATCTAGGGGGTTGCTCAACATAAACTTCTTCCTTTATAAAGATTTAAGAATGCACTTTTAACATCTATTTGATGAAGTTTAATGTTTTTAGAGAAAGCGAAAGCTAGCAATATCCTAATTGCTTCCATCCTAGCCACTGGGGCATAGGACTCATCAAAGTCCACCCCAAACTCTTGACAGTAGCCTTTGGCTATCAAGCTTGCCTTATTTCTAGAGATGACACCATCTTCATTTATTTTGTTCCTAAAGACCCACTTGGTTCCTATGACAGACACATTTTTAGGTCTTGGAACAAGGTTCCAGACTTTATTTCTTTCAAATTGACCCAATTCTCCGTTCATTGCATTAACCCAAGATTCATCATTCAATGCTTCTTCTACTATTTTGGGTTCAATTTGGGACACCAAAGCTATTAAGTCTTCATTATCTACAACCTGATGATAAGACCTAGTTCTAGAGGGGTCTAGCAAATTTCCTATGATGTTATGTGTAGGGTGATCTTTCAGAAATCTAAGATTTGTTGAGGACTCACCTTGCTCGGCTGACTCACCCAAAACTAGCTCATTTTGTGCAACAGGTTCAGGTGCCTTTGATTCTTCATCCAATTTTTCTTCCAGAAATTCTCCATCATGTCTTGATTTCCTTTCATCATCATCCAAGTTAGCAGAGTTTATGGTTTCATCAAAAACAACATGAGGAGACTCTTCTACAGTTTGATCAGTTATATTGAAAACCCTACATGCCCTAGATGTTTTAGAATATCATAAGAAAATTCCTGAGCTACTCTTGGCTTCAAATTTATCGAGGTCCTTTTTATTGTTGTTGTGAATGAAGCATTTAGAACGAAAATTCTAAAGTAAGCCACATTTGGCTTCTTACCTTTCAGAAGCTCATAGGGGGTTTTCTTATGGATGGGTCTTACCATGGCCCTGTTGATAATATAGCATGCAGTATTGGCCGCTTCTGCCCAAAATCTTCTAGGTAGCTGACTCTCCACGAGCATGGTTCTGGCCATTTCAACAATGGTTCAGTTTCTTCTTTCCACTATGACATTCTGCTCTGGAATCCTAGGACAAGAAAATCTGTGAGTCAGTCCTTCACTATCACATAGATCAGAAAACATAGAATTCTCAAATTCCCCCCCATGATCAGATTGGATTATACATATTTTATACTTACCTTCTTGCTTTATTTTATTGAAAAATAGTTTAAATTTATTGAATGCATCATTTTTATGAGCAAGAAAGTAAATCCATGCAAAACGGGTAAAGTCATCCACAATGACAAATCCAAATCTCTTACCATTGAAGCTCAATGATCGAGAGGGTCCAAAAAGATCCATGTGCAAAAATTTCAAAGGCTTAGAGGAAAGGGGTTATGTCCTAAGTTTGAATGAAGTTCGGGTCTGTTTACCCAATGCACATGCATCGCATATTTTGGAGTTTTCTGTGAATTTTATTTTGGGCAGACCTCTGACCAGATCATGCTTGACCAGTTTATTGAGGGTGCTATAACTAGCATGCCCTAGTCTCCTATGCCAGTTGAAGGCATTATTTTCTAAGCTAGCAGACAAGCACAAATTTGAAGCAGAAGAGTCATTCAAGTCTACTATGTAGACATTATTCACTCTATGTGCTACAAATTTAACATGGTCAGAATTTACTTCAATAATTTTGCAAGTGTGATTATCAAAAATGACTTGGTGACCTTTGTCACACAACTGACTGATGCTAAGCAAGTTATGTTTAAGACCTTCCACCAATAGAACCTTTTCAACAATATTGGAGGGGAGCTTACCAATTGTGCTTGAATCGATTATTCTACCTGTATTTTTCCCTCCAGATTTGACAAGTCCTCCTACCTTAAGTTGAAGCTCACTGAATTTGCTTCGATCTCCCGTCATGTGTCTGGAACAGCCACTGTCTAAATACCATCTGCTATTCAGGGTTGCTAGACTAACCTGAAAACAAATCAAGCAAAAGAGTTTGGAACCCAAGGAAGATTGGGTCCAAAGACATCATTCAAATCCTTTAGCATGCTTTTCAGAATCCAAAACTGTTTAAAAATGTTTTTCTTATCCTATTTCTTGTTGACAGTTTTGTTGGGGTTATATGCAAAATTTTGTCCACTTTGCCTTTTATTAAAATGGAATTTGTTCTAGTTTGTGGACTGTTTATTTCTTGGGAATCTCATGTACCCACTCTATCTTGGAAAATCATGATTGTTAAATTATCTTTGTGAGTAGATAGAATTTGACCAGTGTGCCTTACTTTTGTTCAAGTTTCTTTGAATTTATGGTTTTCTTTTCTGGGTCACCTGCCTCGACCTGTTAATTATTTTGCTCTAAGGCATGGGAGTGTTGGATCGAGGCATAGAGATGTTGCGTCGAGGTATCACATCCTGAATGCCAGCATTGGCTCTATCTGAGATAGAGTGCCTCGATGCATCAATGAAGTTGGGTCGAAGCATGGCAGCTTTGCCAGCTGAGTTCCCTTGAATTTTAATTTGTTGTCCAACATGGTTTATTGAATTTGTTTTTATGAATTTCATTACTTTTGGTTGCTGGGCATTCTGGTTGCTGTTGGAACTAGATGGGTTGTCCAACTTCTCTTTCCCCTTTCCTGGGTAGAATGTGATGGTTTTAAACTCGAAAGGTTTTTTTGTTCGTTGGGTCATAGCCGAGACCCTCCTTGTTGAAGTTAACCTTTACACCTAGCATGGTATCTAGGTTAGACTTTCCTTGTACAAAATTCTCAAGCATTTTTTGTTTATCATCTAAACGTCTCTGAAGTTGTTCACACTGTTTCAATATTTTAGAATTTACATTTTTCACAACCTTATATTTTTCTTTTGTCAACTCCTTTTCTTTCTGAATTTCTTGAAGTTTGATCTTAAATTCATCTAAATTGTTTCTGATTTCTTCTTTTTCTGTTCTCAGGTTTTCATTAATTTTCAATTTTCAGAGAATTCGTTTCCTCTATCTGTTTCTTAGGATCTTCAATTTCTTTTTCCATGGAACCTTCATTACTCAGAGTGTTGTTCAGTTTTCTTTTCATGGCCTTGTAGTCTTTAGTTTGACAATTTAGTTTATCAAGCAAATCAGCGTAAGCATCCTCCCACTCATCAATTGAATAATTCTCAAAGGAATTGATTACCTCAATGTCGTTGTCGGCCATAAGGCACAGTCTCTGCTCCTCTTCATATGAAGATCCACTCTCAGGGTCTTCCTCTTCATCACTCCATGTGCATACCATGGCCTGAGGCTTCTTCTTCTGCACTTTCACATTCTTTTTCATGAGCTCCAGGCACTCATTCTTCATATGCCCTGGCTTCTTACAATGAAAACATGTAATCTTATCAGAACTCTTGTTCTTATCAAACTTAAAATTGGTATTCTTACCAGCCTATCGAGGTCTCCTCCTCCTATAGGTTTTAACTCTGGACCTCAGGAATTTCTGAAACTGCGGGGTGAGCATAGCCTGCTACTCATCATCTAGGTCTGAGAAGTTCTCATACTCCTCATTGCTTTCTCCACTACTTCTAGACACCTTAAGGGCTATGATTTTTCCCTTTTTGTTTTCTTCATTGCTCCTCTTAAGGTTGATTTCGTAAGCCATCAGGGATTCTATGAGTTCTGTGATTGTCATGGTGGATAGGTCCCTAGACTCTTCTATAACAGTGGCCTTTGTGTGCCATATCGGGGATAGAGACCTTAGGATCTTCCTAACAAGCTCACTCTCCTGAATCTGCTTACCTAGAGCCTTAATGCTATTGGTGACCTATGAGAGCCTAGCATACATCTCTGATATGGTTTCATCAGGTTTCATTTTAAACAACTCATAATCAGAGGGTAGCATATTTACCGTGGTGGCTCGCACTTGTGATGTACCTTCATAAATCAATTGGAGCTCATCCCACATTTTCTTTGTTGTCTTGCACGCTGAAATTCTGGAGTATTCTTCTGGATGTACAGCGCATTGCATGATACTCATAGCCGTCCAATTTACGGTTGATACATGAATTTGCTCCCTGCTCCAGGTGCTTTCATCTTCAGGAAGCTCGAACGGACCGGTGGTGGTGACCCTCTAGAGTTCATGACTCTGTGCACGTAGAAATACCTCCATCCTATTCTTCCAATATAGATAGTTAGTCTCATCGAAGAACGGAGGCCTATTAATGGAGTGCCCTTTAGCTATGAAGCTGCGAGGACCACTGGTTCCTGGTCTACCCTGGTCGTTTGACCACATGATGGGTAACCCGCTCTGATACCAATTGATAAGTAGAAAGACAGATATAGAAGGGGGGATGAATTTTTCTATCTAATAAAAATTTTAGCAAACAATTTCCGAACGTTATTCACAGAACAAATAGCAACAGCCAGACGCTACTCAAAGCAACTTAAGCAAGTAGATGAGCAATTTGGTTCTCACGCACAGTAAGAAACACCGATCAAATACTTGAAGTGCACAAATGGAGCAGTGAACAATTCAAGAAGACAGAAGTTATGCCAGGAGTAATCTACTAGCCGCACCTGACTGTGCTTGCAGTCACTGTCACCAGTACTTGGCGGAGGTTTAATCAAGAGATCTCCTCACGTAAGAGGTAGCCTTCGAGATAGGCGTGACCTATCTTTCCAACCCTGCCTTTTGATATACCGGTTAAGTGTTGTAGCACACTCTGAATGCCTAGCAGGTTAACCAGCGGTATGAACTATATGTCCAAGCCGATTAATCAGCTAAATGAACTATGTAAGTTCAAACAAGGAATTTAAATGAGCAAACCATCAGATGAAACACATGCAATTTTTATAGTGGTTCGGCCAGATCCAAGATCTGCCTACGTCCACTCCTCCACTCGAATTGAGTGATGTTCCCTGCTTAATCAAGCATCAATCACAGCAGACTCAGTCTGCAACAATCATTGTCACACAGCTTCCCCAAGGAACAACTCCTTGCTTCTCCTGTAACCCAGGAGGAAACCCGGACGATCAACCTCCCTTCTTCTTTACCAAGAGGGAACCCAGTGAATTGCTCCCTGCAATTCACTCAACCAGAGGTCACGGACCTCTCTTCCTCTGAATCCACAGAGGGGACACCGGAGTTAGACTCCCTTCCTCTAATGTTACTCAGAGGGTAACACAAAACAAAATCACAATGTAGAAGAACAAAAGAAAATGGAAAATAGAAACTCAGAGTAGAAATATTTTGATCAAAATGAAATAGTGACAATGTAGCTTTAGATCGAAGCAATTTCACGATCAAACCGGCTGGATGGGCTTCTCTCCCTCTCTCTGTGAAATTCTCTCTTTTTCTTTCTCTAAGAAGGAGTTCTCAGACGTGAAAATCTCTCTGTAATTTTTCCAGCACTTCTTTTGAACGAGGGCGCTCCAATTTATAGAACAGGGCGTCGTTGTCCTTCTCTCCGCGATCCAGATCAGCAACTTGAAGCTGATTCGTCCACGTGGATTAAGGAATATTCTGATAGTAATCAGAATTCTCAGACGATTGCCACGTGTGCTGAATGTTTTTGCGCCACTTCTTTCTCAGTACGTTCATCACACGTCCTCTCTTCGACTGATCACATGCCTCGATCGAATTCTTCTTTGTAGCTCAAGTTTTCCTAAACTGCCCTTCACTGATGTTCTATATATAATGTTGAACCTTCAATAGATCAAATGACACTTTAAACAATCCAACTAAGTCAGATAATAGTCCTTGCATGGAGATAAATGATATGGAGCACGGCCCATGTCAGACAGGTCGAGGCATTGGAATACAATCATTTATGCTGGTTTCTGATGTGTCAGAGCGTTGGATTTTGGCTTAGTCTTTAACCATGGTTTGTGGCTTGATGCGTCGATGCATGGCCATGATTGTCATGCCCCGAACCGATAGCAGCGAGAAGCGATGCTCGGAACGTGGCAGCGAAACAGTCATGATAATTAGAGTAGAACTTAAATAATATTCAAGCACATGGAGGCCATTAATTTGAGAAAAATATAGTTTTATTGATATTAGGAAATTGAATTACAAATTGACTAACTTTTATATCAATAGTCTTAATAAAAGAAATAAAGAAGAGAAAATAGCAAGACCCACTATACAAACTAGACTCAAGAAAATAAAAAGTGTCGGGTCTCAAGGCTCTAGGTTCACTCGATCACGTTGACCCGATCCCAATTGCAAACGTTCCATCTACTACATTACCTAAAAAGGATGGAAATAAGGGGGGTGAGTGAGAAGCTCTGTAGGAATTACTCTCTATCATCAAGCAAAATTTAAGTAATTAATCATTTTTCAGGAATGTATAAATAATGCGAGAAACACAAATAAAGCAAACTAGTAACCAACAAAATAAGAAGATAATCGATAGATAAATGGAAAGGAACATTTAAAGTCTAGATATCAAGCACCATTAACAAGAACTTTTCAATGAATGGCCATTTCTAGTCAAGTCGAGTCATGTCACGTGAGCAAGTACTTCACGCTTTCAAGCATGAATAGCAAGTAGCACGAAAGTGTGGAATGTTGTAGACTCAACACGCTAGATAGTACTCAGTGACAATGCCACACCTAGTCATTCAACTCCCCGGGGTATAAGTACATTTCGGGTGCTCCTCCCAAGACCAGACTCGGCCCTTAAAAAGATTGCCTTGGCATTGATTTGTTTGGATCATAGATCCCACGAAATCTAGACATCCATAATATTAAATGGCCAAGAGTTCCAAGGTCAAGCTCATGGAATCAAGGTAAAAATGCATAAGAATATTGATTTTCTTGAGATTCCAAACAAGAAGCTCATTAATCGAGAGGAATAGTCATTCAAAAGAATGACTTATGATGGATAAATATCATCAATGGACCTAACAATAGTTCAAAACTCAAGGTGCAATAGCCTGGATAGGCTAGAGCGGCTCACACATATCAAAACCATGAGAAACAACAATTTTTGGAAGGCTTAAATGTGAAACGGTCAGAAAATGATCGCTAAGCGATGAAAACAGTCTATCGTTGGACCGCATGCAGGCTGCAAACGGTCTAGCCAAGGCCGCTATCATAACCAAAATGGTCACCCAAAGGGCCGCTAAGCCCATCAAACTGTCTGAGCATGGCCGCAACCCTTACAGAGTAGGGGCAACTCCTAAACTCGCAATTTCAGTTGAATCGAGAGGGTTCAGGTCTTAGGGTACAACCTGCCCGGCGTCCTAATGGGAATCCCAGGCTCGCAGGGTCTTACGGAGGTCTTGAAACAAGAATACCTAGTCCGACGGAAGGAGTATCCGATGGAGAGGCATTCATTGCTCAAGATTTAGGCTAACAAGTCAAGCGGAAAACGAACGTAATTGGTCCAGTCACTTCCACCAGAGTGGTATGACCTTAATACAAATCTTAAACCTATTCATGACAGGTATAAAAATTTAACTAAACCATTAACAAGGCATTAATCTACTTCATTCTTTAAATATCCAAAAGATATGAAAGATGGACATGAATGGAGCAATTATTACTAAGGAAAGAGTGTCACTTAGTTCATGAACTCCATAAGCCCTAATTTTAGTGCGTTTAACCCTTACCAACAAGTGTACTAACCAGATATAACATGCCGGTATATATTTAAAACATGCCACTAAAACAAGAATAAAAACAGTTATGGAACAGGCCGCTAGAGGCCATAAGCGGTCAAGAGAAGGGCCGCTTACGCACTCGAAAACCACTTTTTATTTTTAAAATCACTGGATAGAAACGATCTATCATTGGGCCGGTCAAATAGGTCAAACGGTCAATCGGGCGGCCGCAAGATACATAAACGGTCAATCTGGAGACCGCTAAGCTCGGCCTAGCCCTAACGAGGAATCAAACGGTCTGTCGCGGGACTGCTAGACCATGAAAATGGTCTATCGTGCGACCGCTAGCAACCTGATGGTCTCTGAAAGGATGTTTCATCCAACCCGAGCCCGAAAACGTGAAACCAAGACACCGGTCTGATGAAAGCAAGATTTAAAATATGGATAGGGCATGAAAAATGGGCTATTTACTATCCAAAATGTAGGTAACTTAAAAACACACATCATGGCATGATCAATTTAAAGATTCCACTACGATTAATCTATGTAAATCGAACGGAGATGAAAAAGAGTAAAACCCTAATTGCATGCTCACATAAACTAGGAATACGCCCAAGTTAGAGAGCCAAAATTGGGAAAAATAGGTTCAAAAGAAAGCTAAGGACGAGATCTATCTATCCATGTTATTTCATTAGCTTGGGCCTGAGAGAAATCTACCTTAATCGAGGAAGAGAAGAAAAGATGCGCTCGTCGGAACCCTAATACACGCCGCCACCAAACGCCTAAATTCACCTAGGTTCGACCACGATAGCCCATGTCACCAGTTGGAACGTCAAATAGGGTTTCATGGTCGACAAAGTCCTCTATTTATAGTGTACAAGGAGGCTTCTAGAGGTCGAATTGGACTCAAGAGTCCAAGGAAGAAAAACCGGTGAAAAACTCGCACTTGATCAAATCCACGCCGTCACCGTCACTGGAAGGCTCTAGAGTCTAGGGTTTCAAAGGCAAAATGGGCCTCTAGGTTAGATCTATCCATTGGACCTGGTTTGGGCTTGGTTGATTAAGAATTGGGCTCCAATTTGGTCGTTTAAGATTGATCTATAAAAGTAACGAATTTGGCCATTAATTCCTTAATCCAGCATTATTAAATTTTTATTAGGGGTCGGCCCAGTTGACAATATTATTAAATCCTTCGTTCTCTACAAGAATATAAGTTTTTCATATTTTTAGAAATTAGTCAAAACTTTGACCTACGGGTAAAATTTAATTAGTTTAATGTATACCTATTACATTCAAATCATCATAAAAATTCAATTGCATCTTGGAATATGAAATTCTTTTTACGGTGATTGTAGAAAAATAATTATTTCTTTTTATTGATATAATTTGGCCACTTTCAAAATAAACAATATTCTTTAACTAAGAAAATTATTGAAGTCATTAAATAGCAATTTAATAGCTTTAATCCGTTTTAATATATCTTACGTTGAATTAATGATTCGATTAGTCATTTTTATTTTTACAAAATTAGATTCCCTTTTCTTTTCGCACGCTTTTCATTTATTTCTATTTATCACATTTTATTCCAATACATATTTTAAAATTTTACTTTTATATTTTATTATTTAACCGGGGTGTTACATCCTTCTCCACTTCGAAGAATTTGGTCCCCAAATTCATCGATCGCCATTAACTATTCAAATAGTTAAACTAAGATGATCTTATCTATTCAAAATAACATGTTAATCATACAACTAATGGAATACAAAAGAATTTAACTATAGTTAAGGATGAGGGGGAACGATATCTTATATAATTCCTCATTGGATGGAAATTGGTTCCAATTCTCCTTGTGTTTTTACTTGTGGAAGTAACTTAAGGCAATTAGCCATTATATGATCTTTATTTCTGCAACGAAGACACGCTCCGCTCCTTCGCCAGCACTCCTTGATTAGATGACCAAATTTGTGACAGTGAAAACATTTCATTTGTGAAAGGTTATTCTTTTTCTTCTTATTACTTCGAATTTCTTTACGACGGACTCGCCACCTTTTAACGGAACTAGATTTTAGCTTACTCGTCGACCCTCTTGCTTTCATGTCAAAAGGAGCTTAGATACCTGCAAAATAATTATGAAGTTAAAAATTTTATTACCCTTACGCGTCGTGCTACGCAATCTTATACATATTTTGTTACTTAACACGAAGCACTACCCAATCTCACCAGGTGACAAAAGTGATGACAAGGATCACACGACCTATTACTTAGGGTAACCTATACATATGGACAAGAACCTAGGATTTAAACAACCGAGGCTCTGATACCACTTCTGTCACGCCCTGAACCAATAGCAGCGGGAAGCGATGCTCGGAACGTGGCAGCGAAACAGTCATGATAATTAGAGTAGAAATTAAATAATATTCAAGCACATGGATGGCATTACTTTGAGAAAAATATAGTTTTATTGATATTAGGAAATTGAATTACAAATTGACTCAATTTTATAATAATAGACTCAATAAAAGAAATAAAGAAGAGAAAATAGCAAGACCCACTATACAAACTACACTCAAGAAAATAAAAAGATTCGGGTCTCAAGGCTCTAGGTTCACTCGATCACGCTGACCCGATCCCATTTGCAAACGTTCCATCTACCGCATTACCTGAAAAGGATGGAAATAAGGGGGGTAAGCAAGAAGCTTAGTAGGAATTACTCTCTATCATCAGGCAAAATTTAAGTAATTAATCATTTTTTAGGAATGTATAAATAATGTGAGAAACTCAAATAAAGCAAACTAGTAACCAATAAAATTAGAAGATAATCGATAGATAAATGGAAAGGAACATTTCAAGTCTAGATATCAAGCACCATTAACAAGAACCTTTCAATGAATGGCCATTTCTAGTCAAGTCAAGTCAAGTCGAGTCATGTCATGCGAGCAAGTACTTCACGCTTTCAAGCATGAATAGCAAGTATCACGAGAGTGTAGAATGTCGTAGACTCAACACGCTAGATAGTACTCGGTGACAATGCCACACCTAGTCATTCAACTCCACGAGATACAAGTACATTTCGGGTGCTTTTCCCAGGACCAGACTGGGCCCTTAAAAAGATTACCTTGGCATTGATTTTTTTGGATCATAGATCCCACCAAATCTAGACATTCACAATAATTAATGGCCAAGAGTTCCAAGGTCAAGCTCATGGAATCAAGGTAAAAATGCATAAGAATATTGATTTTCTTGATATTCCAAACAATAAGCTTATTAATCGAGAGGAATAGTCATTCAAAAGAATGACTTAGGATGGATTAATATCATCAATGGACCTAACAATTGAGCAAAACTCGAGGTGCAATAGCCTGGATAGGCTTGAGCGGCTTACACATATCAAAATCATGAGAAACAACAACTTTCGGAAGGCTTAAATGTGAAACGGTCAGAAAATGACCGCTAACTGATGAAAATGGTATATCGTTGGACCGCATGTAGGCTACAAATGGTCTAGCCAAGGCCGCTATCATAACCAAAACGGTCACCCAAAGGGCCGCTAAGCCCATAAAACGGTCTGAGCATGGTCGCAAGCCTTACAGAACAGGGGCAGCTCCTAAACTGGCAATTTCAGTCGAATTAAGAGGGTTTATGTCTTAGGGTACAACCTGCCCGACGTCATAGTGGGAATCCTAGGCTCGCGGGGTCTTACGGAGGCCTTGAAACAAGAATACCTAGTCCGGCGGAAGGAGTATCCGACGGAGAGGCATTCATTGCTCAAGATTTAGGCTAACAAGTCAAGCGGAAAATGAACTTAATCGGTCCAGTCACTTCCACCAGAGTGGTATGACCTTAATACAAATTCTAAACCTATTCATGACAAGTATAAAAATTTAACTAAACCATTAATAAGGCATTAATCTACTTCATTCTTTAAATATCCTAAAGATATGAAAGATGGACATGAATGGAGCAATTATTATTAAGGAAAGAGTGTCACTTAGTTCATGTATTCCATAAGCCCTAATTTTAGTGCGTTTAACCCAGACCAACAAGTGTACTAACAAGATATAACATGTCGGTATATATTTAAAACATGCCACTGAAATAGGAATAAAAATTGTCATGGAACAGGCTGCCAGAGGCCATAAACGATCAAGAGAAGGGCCGCTTACGCACTCGAAAACCATTTTTTATTTTAAAAATCATTGGATAGAAACAGTCTATCATTGGGATGTTCAACCAGGTCAAACGGTCAATCGGGCGGCATCTAGACGCATAAACGGTCAATCTGGAGACCGCTAAGCTCGGCCTAGCCCTAATGAGGAATCAAACGGTCTGTCACGGGACCGCTAGACCATGAAAATGGTCTATCGTGCGACCGCCAGCAACCTGATAGTCTCTGAAAGGACGTTTCATCCAACCCGAGCCCGAAAACGTGAAACCAAGACACCGGTCCAATGAAAGAAAGATTTAAAATATGGATAGGGCATGAAAATTATGCTATTTACTATCCAAAATGTAGGTAAGTTAAAAACGCACATCATGACATGATCAATTTAAAGATTCCACTACGATTAATCTATCTAAATCGAACGGAGATGAAAAAGAGTAAAACCTTAATTGCATACTCACATAAACTAGGAATACACCCAAATTAGAGAGCCAAAATTGAGCAAAATAGGTTCAGAAGAAAGCTAAGGATGAGATCTATCTATCCATGTTATTTAATTAGATTGGGCCTGAGAGAAACCTACCTTAATCGAGGAAGAGAAGAAAAGACGCGCTCGTCGGAACCCTAATACACGCCGCCACCAAACGCCCAAATTCACCGAGGTTCAACCATGATAGCCCGCGCCAGCAGTTGGAATGTCAAATAGGGTTTCATGGTCGACAAAGCCCTCTATTTATAGTGTACAAGGAGGCTTCTAGAGGTCGAATTGGACTCGAGTCCATGGAAGAAAAACCGGCGAAAAACTCGCACTTAATCAAATCCACGTCGCCGTCGCCGCCGCCACCGCTGGAAGGCTCTAGAGTCTAGGGTTTCGAAGGCAAAATGCGCCTTTGGGGTAGATCTATCCATTGGGCCACGTTTGGGCTCGGTTGATTAAGAATTGGGCTCCAATTTCGTCGTTTAAGATTGATCTATAAAAGCAACAAATTTAGCCATTAATTCTTTAATCCAACCTTAATAAATTTTTATTAGGGGTCGGCCCAGTTGACAATATTATTAAACACTTCATTCTCTACAATAATGTATTTTTTCATATTTTTAGAAATTAGTCAAAACTTTGGCCTACGAGTAAAATTCAATTAGTTTAATTTATACCTATTAAATTCAAATCATCATAAAAATTTGATTGCATCTTGGAATATGAATTTTTTTTATGGTGATTGTAGAAAAATAATTATTTCTTTTTCTTGATATAATTTGGCAACTTTTAAAATAAACAATATTCTTTAACTAAGAAAATTATTGAAGTCATTAAATAGCAAGTTAATAGCTTTAATCCGTTTTAATATATCTTACGTTGAATTAATGATTCGATTAGTCATTCTAATTTTTACAAAATTAGATTCCCTCTTATTTTCGCACGCTTTTTATTTATTTCTATTTATCACATTTTATTCCAATACATATTTCAAAATTTTACTTTTATATTTTATTATTTAACCGGTGTGTTACAATGATGCTTTGACGTAGTTGGCTTCTAAAATTATGAACCCTGACTGGTGCTTTAGTGCATTGCCCTGATGCGTTGACGTGGTTGCTGAAGAAGATACACAATATGTCTTGATGCGTCGGTGCATCGCGCTGATGCATAGACCTCACATATACTCTGGCAGTTTATCTTCTTGGTGTGTCGGGGCAAGAAACTTCAGTGTTATGCTAAATGTCTGTGTAGCACCCAGTTGCATCAACCCATCTGAGTGACTTCATATTCTGACCAGAATGACCTTCATTTGGACTCTTGATGTGACGAGACATCTCTTGAATCTAGCTAGTTAGCTCTGTGAAGCTTTCTTCCGAAGTGTGACTGCACCGAGGCATCTGCTGGATGCGTCGATGCATCAACACTATCTTTGCCTCTTTATTTCAACTAATCCATGCTCTTTAAGGTTCTTATCTTGAAATGTTCTGACTCAGATTTTCTGCAAGAGTAAAAGTCAATGTCAGTCCGAAAAATACATAGTATATTGACATCATCAAAACCTAGAATTCAACACCTGGCATGTCCTCGTATGACCAGGCAAAGGAATCGTTATACTCTCTCAAAACCTTAATCAATTCTTCTTCAACTTTCGGAGGGAGATTAGCAGAGATAATGATAGGCCTGGGATCCTCATTAGTTCCCAAATTAATTTCCTTTGTAGGTTCACCCACTGCCGATGATGGCTCATCAAACCTCTTTAAACCCTGTGCATATAGGTTAGCAGTGTCATCTACATCGCTATCCTCAAGATCAATCGGGTCCTTCTCATCCACAATTTCATAAACACCTAATCCGCCATCGCTCTACACCTTGTCTTGCTCCTCATCCTCTTCTAGCACAATCATCATCTCAACGAATTCTGGGCACTTGAGGAGGGCATGGCAATGCTGAGCTAAATCTTGCAAGAACCTATTATGAATGGATTTTGAATGACACGTCACTGGACGCGCCTCAGGCATAGAGGAAGGGTTGGAGACACTAGAACAAGACCCTACTTCTCTAGACTCGATAGACCCTATTTCTAACCTAGGAAAGAGAAGATCTAATGGATGGGAAGTAGGGGCCTCAAGCCCCTGGGAGGAGGACGGACCAAGCACAACGTAATCTTCAATTGAAATCTCCGTTTCAAAATTAGCATTTTTTTTGGAGATCAGTGGAGAGCACGCAACAAGATGAAGAGGAGGAAGGAGGAAGCATAAGAGGATACATGAAAGGACATAAAAGATCGAGGAGGGGATCAGAAGAGGAGAAGAAAGGAGTGGACAGATCAATGGGCAGACAGTGCCCACAATCACAAACCTTGAAGATGAGAAAATCAGTTGGAATTTCAAACAGCAAAGGATTAATCAAAACGGGAGGTGAACGGGGTATAAAATCTAGCTCTTGTAGAAGTGAGAATAGACGGGAAGGAGACCAAGTGAAAATAATGGACGAGCTCCCCTCTTCCCGCAGACAGTGAGCTGGCTTTCCGGGCGTGTATTCCACGAGCCGCACCTCCAGGTTTTTTGGGCAGTTTTCTTCATAAAACATGATGGTAAAAGTTTCATAGAAATCATCCATATCATCGATAGGCGCCTTAGGCAGCAATGGCGGGCCAGAAACTGCGCAAGCGGTATCTTCTTTTTCGACCTAGCTTGGCAGTGGCTTCAAGGCGCCTGGCTGCAACGGGCCCCTTACAAAATGCTGGCGGTAATCCCAAGTCAATGGCATCAAATCTCCCAGGATTGATAGTGGTGACTCTCAGTAACCGAGGCCCCTTTTACTAATTTTTCTGCCCCTTGGGACCGGCTTGGTCCGCCCCTACAACTGAGTGCCAAGACCTATACCTAGTTGATAGCCTAATTTCAGTATAATGTTCCAGCCTTTGTGGTCCCTTATCTTGGGCTTCACCCTAACGCTCATCTACGCGACGACTGGCATGCGTTGTGCGTAGGCCCATGGAAAGTCAAGATCTAGCACAGAGATAATGGGCATAATGCTGGGCCACAGTGTTGGCAAGATCTTGTCAGAGATAGCTTCAACTGAATGGACTGTGGAGATGCTCTTGACCTTCACCACCCGGCCCTGAAATGGAAATTTGAGGCACTGATGGGCGGTAGATGGCACAGCACTAAGGTTGTCGATCCACGGGAGACCCAAGATGGCCTTGAACATCGGGTCGATATCCAGTACATAAAACTCAATAAGCATAGTCAATGGCCCGAGCTCGGCTTGCACAGTGACTACACTATGGCATGCCCTTCTTGAATTATCATAAGCTGCTATAGTGGTCAGACTAGGTCTCAGCAAATCTTTTGAAATATTGTAGGCCCGCAGGGTGCTCAACAGACAAACATTAATAGACGCCCCGGTGTCAACCAAAGCCGCATCAATACTTACCTTATTTAAAATGGTAGAAATGCAAAGCGGCATCTGGCGAGCCTCAAGAGGTGCTAGCTCAGTCTCAGCGAATGTAATGGCCGCCCCCTTGGAAATTATAGCCAGAGCAGATGGTAGGCTATCAACGGCCGTGTCTTCATTCACAAGGACTTTCTGGAGGAAGTCCTGCAGAGCATATTGATGGAGCTTGGACCGATTGATTAATTCTAACGCTGAGATCTTTGCGGGCATCCGATCCAAATGATGTAGTAAATCATACTGAGTACCTGGTAGGGGATCTACCTCCTCTTGGTTAGCAGCATACTGTGGAAACTAGGATTGGGTGCAGATGCACCGGTTGTAGGGTAGTTTCGATGGAACAAATGCCCGCTCCGAAGGGCAAGGTTCTGGGCCAGCATGGCGTCAGGCGAGCCTGTGGTCGGTGGCTTAAGCGGCCTGATGGGGTGGAAGAGAGGCGTGGGGGTAGGTGCTATGACGGTAGCGGGGGTAATGGGGGTAGTGGAGATGTTTATGGGTCCTTGCGGGAAGATGATGGGTGGAGGATTGGATTGCGGGGTGGCAATAACAGGTGGAACATGCACTTGCGGGGGAGCAAGGATAGGTGGCACGATGGGGGAGGTAGGTGGTAGGATAAGGGGTTTGTGAAGAGTGCTAGGCGTGGTCGGCATGGCGGTGGCTTGATGGTTTGGCAGAAGGATAATGGGAGTGGAAGATGGAGGTGGAGTGGGGAAAGAGAAGGCATTTTGGTAGGTGTGGTGGAGGGACATAAGCCGCTGGACTGAAGACTCATCAACATAAGAGCACCCAACATTGGGGGCCGGGCGATGGACAATGTTTACTTGAGCCGATGCCTCCTCTTCTCCTCGTTGCTGCGACTGCTGTGGCTGCTGCGGCTATGGGGCTTGTTGCTGCTGTCTTGGCGCCTGCCTCCTCTTCTCCTTGATCTCGGTGATGACCTTGTGCATTTTGTCCTAGTCAATACGCTGCCCTTCATTTAAATCATACACACAATCTCTAAACTGGAAATAGCTCTCAATCGTGTGCCCGGGCTGCCGATGGAATATGCAATACCTAGACTGGTCAATGGCCAGGTTCCAATTCAGCCGTTCTGGAGGAAGTTGCAAAGCACCAATATACATGAGGGCTGAGAAAATGTCCGGGAGGGTTTTAGGCAAAGGAGGATACTGAGCCCTCTTCGGACTCGGGCGCCTAGGTGCATAGTTATTGGGTGGGGGGACATTGTGGTATTGCGGTGGTTTTTGCGGCTATTGGGGAGCGGGAAATGATGGTTGGGCGTTTTGTGGAGTGGGGAACTAAGGGTTGTGAGGAGGTTGCTGGAAGCGAGGTGGAGCGGATTGGTTGAGGAATGGGAAGCTGACGGCATGCACTTGTTCATTTGTTTGTACTCCTTCGGTAACCGGCCCCTGGGGTTTTCTAATGTAGTTGGGCTTTGAGGCCACAAAAAGGGGGTGAATGGGGGAGTCCTTAAACTGGGTTTAGATAAACCTGGCCCGGCTGTAGAGTTGGTGCATATTGGTAATGTCGTTCATAGCTAGGATGTTACAGAAGGTAGATGTGGCATTAGAGATAAGCAACTTAACCTTCTCCTCCTCCGGAGTATTGCAGGGCACACGGGCAGCCATCTGCCTCCATATGTCAGCATAGGTAGCAAAATCCTCATCGGCCTTCATCTTCTCGTCCATAATGTCAGTGAAAGAATACTCCGGGCCAACCCGATCTTAGAACCTCTGGATGAACTTCTCTTTGACAATCTTGAAGCTTTTGGCATCTTCTAGTGGCAGAGTGTAGAACCATTCCAGCGCCACCCCATCCAACGAGCAGCGGAATAGATACACCATGAGGCGGTCATCATACTGAAACTATGTCGACTTGTACATAAAATCCCTCACGTGAATATACGGATTGCCATTCCCATCATACTTGCGGTATGTGGGGAGCTCAGATTGAGGAGGGAACCGGATGTTATGAAAATTGGGGACCGGAACATCGGCCAAGGATTGTGGGCCAACTCGCTTCTGAAGGTAGTCGAGTTGTTGTTGCATGGCGGCCCATTTATCAAGTAGTTCTTGCTCACGGGACGGAGTAGGTGGACAAAAAGGAGCAGGTCTGAAGTGAGGAGCCGAAGGGTAAGCAGATGGAGGGGGAGGCCCATAAGGAGGATATTGGGCCGAGGAAGGACCCGTATCCGTGTAAGCGAGGTGAGCGGCCCCAGCCTGAAGGGCGCAAGAAATCGGTCGGGCCCATGAGGACCTGCGGCGATGAAGGAATGGATTTGTATGGATCGACCTGGGGAGATGGAGGGGGCCCGGTCTTCCCCTTGTCAAGGATTTGATGGGCCGAACCAGAAGATTGGCCCGCCTCCAAATTGGAGAAGCGAAGGATGTTAGGTTGGACCGGGGTAAGATCAACCGGAGCAGGTGGATCCCCTGGCCTGTTATCCCTGGACTGAGAGATGGATGTAGCTGATATACCCTGTGAGATGGTAGGAGATGGGGCACCTGACCTTTGCAAGGTCTGATAAAGGGCCTGAAGCTGGGCCGGATCCAACTGGGCCATCATCTGAAGAATGTAACCGTGGGATTATGGGTGGGAGGATTCGAAAGAGGGGGCTGACCACCCTCTGCAATAGAGGATGGAGGAGGGCGGACCCTTCTCCAGACTGAAGAGACATGACCCTGGACGGGTCCTCTAGAAGCCCTTGAGGAAGAGAGTCATCATGGGAACGGGGGAAATCATAAGACGACATGGTGGAATCAAACAATGGGTTGAGATAAAAGATGATGGAGAAATTGCCCCTAGGAGAAGAACCTATGGACTTGAAGCAACTTTACATGCAATGTTGCACCTATGGATTGAAAGAAATAGCACAGACTAATAAGCACTCAACGTAAAATGAACAAAGGGATGCACACAAAAATTAATAGAACACAACCAAGGTCAATCACGTTATGACGATGCACAAAGTTATTTTTTTAACTTTAGTTTTCCCTTATAAGAACCTTAGTGATTTAATTAAACCAATGTTCACTCCAAAAATATGTTCCTAATAAGGATGGATTATGACAACTTGGTTGACACGAGGTTTGAAATCTCTCACAAATGCAACCTAGACATGGGGTGGTAAAAATACAATCGGCCTGGCGTCCATGTGGGAATTCACGGCTCGTGGGGGCTTAAGGAGGTCCCGGGTAAGATCACCTAGTCGACTCCAAGGAATATGGAGGCGAGAGGATCACTTACCAAGGTAGGTATGCAACTACAATATGATATGGATGATCCTATGTGCACCGACGTGCATGCAAATTCTAACCTAGGAACTAACAATCAATATGCAATCAATGATGTAAGTATGAACAACACTCAGGGAGGAGACAAATAGCACCCAGAAACCAATGTGAAGCAGTTGGAAATGAATAGCAACAGTAAACCTCGGGATGCATACGTAAGAGATAGTAGCGGTCGTCGGATGACCGCAATAAGATGGAGATGGTCCACAGAGGACCGCTATCAACTAGGGGAAAGAAAACAACAGAAGTGAAAAGGAAAATCCGAGAAAACCATAGGGAACACTTGGGGAAAACAAATGAAAGCAGATGAAATAGCACTCAACACGATTAGCACTAGGTGTCCCACCGTGATCGCCAAACAATTAGGGTGTAGATAGATGAATGTGCCACTCTCAAGGTAAGAAATGAAATGAACTCTAAAGCATATGGGTATATCACCTCAGCAATGAACAGCAAAGTAGAAAAATAGCTAAACTAACATACGTCGAGGGCGAGGAGAAACGATGTAAATGATGTAAAGAAAACACACGCTGTGGGCATGGAGCAACTAAAAGGAAAAGCAATAAACAACTAATAGAAAGGTGATGAGTACCCAAAAGCAAAGATCGTGATCGCCACCAAAGTCTGTAATGCAGATGAAACTGCACCACATACCTTGGAAAAGAGTCGAATGAAGGCACACTCGCGAGTGGGAGAGAAATCCAGGTGCAGAGGATAAGACGGTCCGGGACTGGCCGCTACCCGAATAAGACGGCCTCAGGATGGCCGCTACTGGGAGCAGAGAAGAAGCCCGACGTGAGACTAGAAACGGTCTCCAGAAAGGCTGCTACTGCAATGAGACGGTCATGTGTGTTGCATCCCAACGGTTTTGATGATGTCTTACACTATAAATCAAATTTGTTTTAACTACAAATCAATCTGTATTTATACGGTGTATTTCCTTGTTTCTAAGCATGAAGAAGGTCTGTGCTTATAGCATGATACACGTCCGTGCATTACATGTCATTCGCCCTTTTGATTAATGCATATTAAGTCAGTGCAAGTTCTGCATCTCTCACATAAAGTGCTTGCCTCGGTGCAAGTCCCTGTTCATGCACAGGTCCTGCTATTATACTTTGTCTCTGTGCATTTCTCTAGGTCATGTCCACTAAGGTACGCGCATATCATGTCTCTACATCTCGACTCTGGGGTCGGTTCAAATTCCTGACCAGAATGCACTGGTTATGCTGGTCGTTCCTTCGTCTCAGTGCAAATCCATCTCGGTGCAAGCCTTGTCTTGTATTTCTCTTTGCCATCTCGGTGCAGCTCCTATTTGGATTGCATTACCATTCTCGGTGCAAGGTTTGATCTGTTGTGACCCCTCTATGTTGATGATGTTGACACTTGCTTTATTTCATTGGCAACACCATTGTTTTGATTGATTGGCAACTGCTTTTGATTTGATGAAATTGCTCTATCAGATTGATTATGTATTCTTTGCATTTAATACACTGTTGTCTGCATTTCTCACTGTCATGGGTCGACACATCATAGGATGGGTCGACTCCTCCAGCAGATTTGTTTAGACTGAGTCTATACACTGGAAACTCTCATATCGATTGAGTCTATACATCGTCCATTTCAGATAAAGTCCACACACTGCATTTCATTGGAATTGGTTAAGTGTGTACAACGTCAACGCATCTCACTGGCTCATGTTACAGCATCAACGCACTTCATTGGATGTGTGTACAGCGTCAACTCGCTAAGTGTGTACAGCGTCAACGCATGAAGTCTGTACATCAGTCTTAATATTCTAAGTCTGTACAGCCGTTGGCTTTGAACCTCAGAGTCTGTACATCCGAATTGCCCTTGATCTGGTCAAGTGTATACACTCTTTCACTGTAGCTTTCACATATTCAAGTCTACACATCGTGAAAGTCTATACATTCATCACTTACCTTTCGCTCAAGGCAAAGTCTATACACTGGGGACTTTCCCTATGTTTCTTAGGTGAAGTCTGAACATTCGGTTCTGAAGCCTGAAGTCTATACACTCCAGCCTATTCCTACGTTCAAGGCTTCAGCTACACATTAAGTCTGTACATTGGCTTCGCTTCATCAAGTCTGTACATTGACTCGCCAACTTCTTTGAAGTCTGTACATTGCTTCAGGAGCTTCAAGTCTACACATCGCTTTGCTCCATGAAGTCTATACATCCACAGTGATCCTTGAAGTCTGTACATTGCTTCAGGAGCTTCAAGTCTACACATCGCTTCGCTCCATCAAGTCTGTACATCCACAGTGTTACTTGAAGTCTGGACATTGGTCTTCAAACTCAAAGTCTGCACATTGTCTTCGAATCCAAAGTCTATTCGATGGTCTTCATACTTGAAGTCCATACATTCGATATGCAGAGTTGAAGTCCATACTGTGCCTCAGGCTGAGCAAGTTCACACACTGGTCGGTGGCAAGCCTGTACACTGGCCTCAGCTTTTCAAGTCTACACATTGGCCTCCTTGCATAAAGTATATACACTGGACTGTTTGGCAAGTCTATACATCGGCCCTTGTCTTCGAAGTCTGTACAGCCCTTTAGCTTGCTCAAGTCCATACATTGGCTTCAAGACTTTCAAGTCTATACACTGACGACTGAACTGAGAACTCTATACATCGTCTATCTGCACTAGAGTCTCATGGAGTCTATATATTGCACTCGTCTTCTAAAGTATATACACTAAAGTCTTCACATTCGTTTGCATTACATGAAGTCCATACAGTGGGTAAAGTATGTACACTGTCCATGCTTCATGCAGCGTCAACTCCATGCTTCATGCAGCGTCAACTCAGTGTTTCATGCAGCGTCAACTCAGTGCTTCATGCAGCGTCAACTCCTCAAGTATATACATTGCTTTCCTTCGCATGAAGCCTTTACATGCATTAACTCTATGCACTGCGTTGTGCATACTTTACATTGCTTTCGCCTTCACAGCAAAGTCTATACAATGCTTTGCATTCTTCAGAGTCTGTACAGAGTTTTAGACTTAAACTGATGACTTCGTTTCATCTGTCTAACAGGGACTGAAGAGACAAATGAAGGGCACGTGATCCGAGGTACCTGGCTCGTGATCCGAGAAGGACAAGGTATCCAGATGAGGACACGTGTACTGACACTCCATTGGATGCTGCCACGTGGTCCAAATTGCTGGGCGGGAAACGTGGAGAGCACACGTCTGCTGCTGTTGCTGCTATATAAACAAGCCTTCTTCCACAGAAGAAGACAGATCGAAGGAGAAGAAGAGAAAGTCTATACACTCAGCAGCAGTGAGCCTTCGATCCACAGAGAGAACAGAGAGAAGAAGAAGATACAGAGAAGAAGAAGAAAAGAAATAGAGAAGAAGAAAACGAGAGAAGAAGAGATCGAGAGAGATGAGCTGAGAGAGAGCTGATTGAGAGTGAGCTTGTATCTCAGTCTCGTGGTTCAAAACCAGAGCTGAGCTTTGCTCTTAGAGCTATATTGCTTTTGAGTTTTTCTATTTTCATTTTGATTCTGTCTTTCATTTTTCGAATACTGTTTCTTCAAGCTGTGTGTCAGCGGTCTTGCAGTGGTAGTCTCCACTGGACGGGTTAAGCTGTATTTCCCCAGCGGTTGCAGAGGATCAGATCCTCTGGTCGGCAAGCTGTAGTGCCCAGCGAAGCTATGTATCAGCGGATTATTTGGCCAAGTTGTAAAGCCCAGCGGACGCAAGCTGTGCTGCGCAGCAGGAAGCCATACTCGGTTGAGTGTGGGGTGGACGTAGGTCGTTGACCGAACCACCTAAAAATCGTGTGTGCATTGTGTTTGTGTGATTGCTTGTGAACTGTGTGTGCTGGTATCCTTTGCTTAGCTTCATTGATTATATCGCTCATACTTATGTCTAGCTTTCGATATAAGATATGGTGAATGGCTTTCATGGGTCGACCCTTTGCTTAGCACTCTTCATTTAGCTTAACTGATGTTTGCCTAAATTCCGCTTTAGAACATACAGTAGTTTTAAATTAGGCAAGTTGATCTATTCACCCCCCTCTAGATCCACACTTAGTGGAGATAGACTGCGTCCATCTAACCCAACACTTGGTATCAGAGCCTAACTCTTCTGCAGGGACTCATCGCCCGAAGAGAATAGGCAGAGATGGATGCTCGAGGGATGACTGCCGAAGGTCACTCAACAACGAAGCCCCCATTCTTTGATGGATCAAACTACGCATACTGGAAGAACCGTATGCAAGTGTTCCTCAGGGCTAAGGATTATGAGATTTGGAAGATTGTCAGCAAGGGACCTTATGAGCTGTCCCCGAATGAAGATGTATGGACCAAGGAGGAGATCAGAAGGTCCACGCTGAATTGGAGTGCTATTAATGCTATCCAGTGCGCTCTGCATCCTACAGAATTCTCCCGTGTGTCTGCTTGCAAATCAGCTAAGGAGATGTGGGATGCGCTGGAAGTAATTCATGAAGGTACATCTCAAGTAAGAGAGCAGAAGGCCAATCTTCTTGTATCTGAGTATGAAGCCTTCAAGATGAAGCAGAACGAGTCCATCAGCGAAATGTACGCTCGGCTGACTGTCATAACCAATGGCCTCAGAGGTTTTGGGAAACCTCAGATAGAATATGATGTAGTGAGGAAAATTCTGCGCTCCCTGACTCCCATTTGGCACACCAAAGCAACAGTGATGGAGGAGTCAAGGGACCTGCGTAATACTAAAGCTGATGAGCTGATTGGCTCACTAATGGCATATGAGATAAACATGCCAAGGACAGATGAAGCCGAGAGGAAGAAGAAGCCGATAGCGCTGAAGGCTAGTTCCAGCAAATCAATAAAATCCAGCTCCAGCAGCTCTTCATCATCAGAGGAGAGCCTAAATGAAGAAGAAGATGTGACTCGGTCTGAGATAGCCATGATGACTAGAGAGTTCAGGCGATTTCTCAGAAAGGGAGCAGGACGGTTCGGCCAGAAGAAATACAGTGGTGGCCGAAAGGATAAAAGGTATAAATCTAAACCTGCAAAGAAAAATGAAGCTAATGTCTGTTATCAATGCAGGAAACCAGGGCATCTGAAAATTGACTGTCCAGACAATCAGAAACATAAGGACAGGTCAAAGAAGAAAACCAAGAAGGGAAGAGCTATGATCACCACATGGAGTGATGAAGATGAAGGCTCTTTCAGCAGCAGCTCAGATAGTGAAGCCGAATCTGAACAGCCCATTTGCCTTATGGCAACAAGCTCCGAAGATAGAGAGGAGGACACAGATGAGGTAATCACTAGATTTGAAAACTTCACAATTGCTGATTGGGTAGATGCTTATCATGACATAGCTGATAGAGCTGATGATATTAGAAAAGAGAATAGGCATCTTAGAAGAAAAATCAATTCCATGCAAAATGATAAAACACTAACTGATAAAATTGCATGTTTGGAATCTGAGATTGATGAATTGAAACTCACATGCTCTGAAGAAGATGAAATCAAAAATGAGTTAAAAGCTTCTAAGGAAGAGAATCTAAGGCTTGAAAATGAAATTGATGAATGGAAGCTGAAGATTCAGAAATGTGAAAGTGAAGTCAAAATTATCTCTGAAAAATATGAAGCTGTCCTCAATGTCAACAATGAGCTGAAAAAGGCTATTGATGAACTTCAGAAAGACAATGAGGATAAAATGAAAACCATTGAGAAAATGACCCAAGGAACAGATAACTTAAATGCTTTGTTAGGGTCAAAGGTTAATTTCAGAAAAGAGGGCCTAGGATTTAATTCTAGTGCAACAAAAACATTCGGAATGAAAACAATTTCATTTGTTGCTCAAAAGGAAAAGGGACCTCTAATTAGCATGAACTCAACAAATTTAATGAACAAAACTGCTAATCTGAAAAAGACCAGTGCTGAGGAGAAGGGTAAACAAAAACTCAGTGAGCCTAGTAGAGCTAGCACATCTAAGCAGAATCCTAGGGCTCAGACTCAGGTTAGGGGTCAACCTACACAGTCCGGTAAACCCCAGGTCAAGGTAACCAAGTCTCCACCAACACCTCCACCTCTGAAGAAGACCCAATACAAACCTGTGTATAGGTCAGCAGGGTCCAAAGTACAGGGGAGACAGAGTGCTGCTAGGAGTCAACCCAATTATTTTTATCAACCCAGAGCTCAGACCCACTACAATGCACAGCCAACCTACTTCAATAGGTCAGATTGGTCTAGAACTCAGGGTAGGTTTACAGGTCTTGCACACCAGGGTGCTCAATATCAAAGACCTTACAGTAGAAATTGGGTAAATGGGTATGGTTACTGGACATCTAGAAATCAATATTTCATAGCCAGCCCAGGAACTACTATGGCCAAAATTTTGTGAACACACCCTGGCCAAGGCACTGGCACAGAAATAACAATACTGTCAATAATCATGCTGCTGCCAATAAGAAAAAGAACAATAAAAAGAAAAGGAACAACAACAGAAGAAAATCTGTAGGATCCACTGAACAAAATTCATTTAAACAAATGTGGATTCCGAAACATTTGCTTTCCTGCTTTGCTTCTAGTTCATTTACATTGGAGCCCAATCAGTCTTGGGTTCCAAACTTCTCTACCTAATTGGGTATGCAGGTATGCCTGGCAGCCAAGAACAACTTGTGGTACATGGATAGCGGCTGCTCCAGGCATATGACAGGAGATAAGGCCAAATTTTGCATACTGACTGAGAAAGTAGAAGGCCTTGTCACCTTTGGAAGCAACACAAAGGGTAGGATTATCGGATCAGGTAAGGTAGGTAAGTGTTCTACCTGCTGCATTGATGATGTTATGCTGGTTGAAGGGTTAGCCTATAATCTACTTAGCATCAGCCAGTTATGTGATAAAGGTTACAATGTTTTATTTAATTCTCAATGCTGCAAGGTTTTTGAACCTGATTCTGATATTGTCAAATTTTCTGGAAAAAGAATAAATAATACTTACATGATAAATTTAGATGAAATTCAACACACTAACCTTTGCCTTACTGCCAGTAGAGAAGACATAGCATTTTTATGGCATCGTAGGTTAGGTCATGCTAGCTACACTGTTTTGCACAAATTAAATAAGCATGGCATGGTTAGAGGACTTCCTGAAGTCTCATTCAAGAAAGAAAATAAAATCTGTGATGCATGCACTCAATCAAAGATAACTAGAAAGTCATTTAAGTCTAGAACTGAAAATCTGTCTTCCAAACCCTATGAGCTGATACATATGGACCTTTTTGGGCCAACTAGATCTGTCAGCCTATCAGGGAGGAGGTATGGGTTTGTCATGGTAGATGACTTTTCTAGGTATACTTGGGTTTATTTCTTATCTAATAAGAGTGATGCTTTCTCAGAATTTCAGGAGTTCTATGTTAAAACAAATCAGAAAATTGAAAACATTTTGTCTGATCATGGAGGTGAGTTTGAAAACTCACAATTTGATGAATTCTGCAGGTCAAATGGAATCAACCACAGGTACTCCTCACCAAGGACACCTGAGCAGAATGGAGTTGTGGAGAGAAGGAACAGAACCCTAGTGGAAATGGGTCGTACACTCCTTGTCGAAAGTGGTATACCAAGGAAATTTTGGGCTGAAGCAGTGAACACTGCCTGTTATATAATTAACAGAGCCATGGTAAGACCTTCTACCCAGCAAACACCATATGAGATCTTAAAAGGTAAGAAACCTTCTATTGCTCACTTCAAGGTCTTTGGTTGTAAATGTTTCATTCACATAAATGATAAAAGGACCTTGATAAATTTGAACCTAAAGGAGAACCAGGAATTTTTCTTGGCTATTCTGAAAACACCCGAGCATACAGAGTGTACAATCTGAACTCTAAGACTGTTGAAGAATCTCCACACATAGTTTTTGATGAATCCTTGGTAAATTCTAATGTTGGTCAATGCAGGAATGAAAACAATGGTGAAATTCTGAAGGAAGGAGATCCTGCAGACAAATCCGAGGATGAAGAAGAACATAAAGAGCTTAATGAAGAGGAGCCTACAGTTCAGGGGGAGGTAAATCAAGTTCATGATAGTCCAATTGCAAATATTAGATATCTCAAGGATCATCCTGTAGATAATGTTATTGGAAATCTGCATGACCCTCCTAGGACTAGAGGCCACTTAAGAATTCAACATGAACTGAATGCTTATGCTTTTGTATCAAACACAGAACCCAAGTCCATTGACTGTGCTCTCCAAGATGTGCATTGGATTAATGCCATGCATGAGGAGCTCAATCAATTTGACAGGAATAAGGTGTGGTTTTTGGTTCCACCTCCTGATCATGAAACAGTCATAGGGACTAAATGGGTATTTAGAAACAAAACTGATGAAGCAGGGAATGTTACTAAAAATAAAGCCAGACTTGTAGCTCAGGGGTACAATCAGGAATTTGGAATAGACTTTGAAGAGTCTTTTGCCCCTGTAGCTAGGTTAGAAGCTATAAGAATTTTATTGGCTTATGCATGTTCCCTAGGAATAAATCTTCAGCAGATGGATGTGAAATCTGCTTTTCTAAATGGGGAAATTAATGAGGATGTATATGTGAGACAGCCTCCTGGGTTTGAATGTTTAGATTTCCCTAATCATGTTTACAAGCTCAATAAAGCTCTCTATGGTTTAAAGCAAGCTCCTAGAGCTTGGTATGACAGGTTGAGCAAATTTCTCACCGACAAGAACTTCACAAGAGGTATAGTTGATCAAACATTGTTTACCAAGGTAAGCCATCCAGATATTCTTATCATTCAGATTTATGTGGATGACATTGTGTTTGGGTCAACTAACCCCAAATTGTGTGAGGAATTCTCTCAAATAATGACTGATGAATTTGAAATGAGCTCAATGGGTGAGCTCAAACTATTTCTTGGACTGCAGGTTACACAAACAGAAGATGGCACCTTCATCTCTCAGTCCAAGTATGTAAAGAACTTATTGAAGAAGTACAAAATGGACAACCTCAAGGAAATAGCTACTCCAATGGGTACCTCAACCAGTTTGGATGAAGATTCTAAAGGTAAACCTGTGGACCAAAGGCTATACAGAGGTATGATCGGATCTCTTCTCTATCTTACAGCATCTAGGCCTGATATACAATTTGCTGTGTGTTTATGCTCTAGATTTCAGGCCAGTCCTAAAGAAACTCACTTTAAAGCTGTGAAAAGGATTTTTAGGTATTTACTAGGCACCCAAGAACTAGGTCTCTGGTATCCTGCTAAGTGTGAGTTAGAGCTTCTAGCCTACACTGATGCAGACTATGCTGGGTGTCGAGTAGATAGAAAAAGCACCAGTGGCTACTGTCAATTCCTTGGTGGCTGTCTAGTGTCTTGGGCATCTAAGAAGCAACACACTGTAGCATTATCCACAGCTGAAGCTGAGTATGTTGCAGCATGTAATTGTGCAGCCCAAGTACTTTGGATTAAGCACCAACTGGCTGATTATCAGATAAATCTGGGATGCATTCCACTTTTATGTGATAATACTAGTGCTATATGCCTTGCTAAAAATCCTGTTCACCATTCTAGGACTAAGCATATAGAGATAAAACATCATTTTCTTAGAGATGCTGTAAATAAAAAGAGATTGAAATGAATTTCATAGAAACTGAAAAATAAATTGCTGATATTTTTACTAAGCCTCTTGGGAATGAAAATTTTAAGTTTCTTAGAAGAGAACTTGGCTTATGTAAATTTCAGCATGATGAATGATTGTTTAATTGCTGTGAATAAAATCTCTGATGTGGACTTGTTTTTGATTGCTTGGATAAATCATGTGGATGTGAATGTGGATGTAGAACTGTCCTGCATTGCATATATTCAGGGGGAGCTTGTCGAGTCTTTGCATGTCTTTGCATATCATTCATTCATGACCTATGCATAAGCTCTCTCTCAATTAATTCTTGCCATGTTGCATGCATATAGACAGGGGGAGTATTGCTAGAAATTCAGAGTGGTTTCAACTTTCTTGAAGTCATTCAACCTTTAACTCTGAATACTTGTCTCTGACATTATGGCAATCTGTTGGTCAGTTCTGATTTCTAAGCAGTAGAAAATGGACTTCTTCATTTATAAGAATTTGAATTGTTCAAAGACTGATGTAATGGTTTAAATCTTATAATGGTTGGAGTTTAAAGATTGCAATCAGTATATAAGTAAGTTGAAAATTGATAAAACTCTCAACCTCTTTCTTATTTCATGTCAGACAAAGCTAATCATATCTGAAATCTGAAAACTCATCTGAAATCATGTTAGAGAGTTAAGTATGTGTATTGTTCTTAAACAAGTCATTCTGAAACATAAAAAGGACAGCTAAGAAAGATATTGAAAAACATTGAAAATCATTGAATATATATATTGGCAGAGCAATGACTGGTAAATCACTGAGAAACTGAGTGATCCATCAAAGAAGTGGACAACACTCATGTCATGAAGTGTATCAGCTATCTCTGTTTAAAATGCTCAAAACAGCAGGCTGGTTTCACTGAGTACCTGGGGGTAACTGGCGTCTGATAAACGTGTACCCTCACACAAAAAGGTGTAACTCAGTTCTGTTGAATTTGATCATAGGCAGAATGGTCCATCTTGTTGAGTATCTAGGGGTATTGGCGTCTTATAAACGTATACCCTTACGCAGAAAGACTTATGGTACCTGAATGCTCAAAATGATCTAATACTGATAATGCTGCTCCTTCAAAAGAAAAGTTCATGAGTGTCAATTTGTTTAGTTTCAATACATGACTTGATTTCTCTCAATTTTTTTTGAGACTATGAAAGTAAGATATTATGAAACTGAATCTTTCATGCAAATGTGATTCTGGTTTATTGTTTTATCATGCACAGTGAACTTATCTATTGCTTGTAGTGCATGAACTCCAAATTTTATCATCTTAAACCAGAAATCTTTCTGATAGCAGTTTATAAATTCATATGACTGAAGACTCTATGCTTTAGAATGCTTATTCATGAACTACCTGTTCAGAATGCCAGTCAGTTCTTCTCTTGATTCCTCCATTGTATTTAATTTTTCCCTCCTCTTTGTTGATGGCATATCTGTCTGAATTCTGAATTCAATTCTGAATTCATTCCAAGGGAGAGTTTGAGGCAGTGAGTTGCATGCATTCATAGCATCTGCATGTCAATCTGCATAACACATCATGTCTTTCATCAAACATATATCTATATGACAGGATGTTGCTATTCTACTTCATATGGGGTTGCCATCATCAAAAAGGGGGAGATTGTTGTGACCCCTCTATGTTGATGATGTTGACACTTGCTTTATTTCATTGGCAACACCATTGTTTTGATTGATTGGCAACTGCTTTTGATTTGATGAAATTGCTCTATCAGATTGACTATGTGTTCTTTGCATTTAATACACTGCTGTCTGCATTTCTCACTGTCATGGGTCGACACATCAGAGGATGGGTCGACTCCTCCAGCAGACTTGTTTAGACTGAGTCTATACACTGGAAACTCTCATATCGATTGAGTCTATACATCGTCCATTTCAGATAAAGTCCACACACTGCATTTCATTTGAATTGGTTAAGTGTGTACAGCGTCAACGCATCTCACTGGCTCATGTTACAGCGTCAACGCACTTCATTGGATGTGTGTACAGCGTCAACTCGCTAAGTGTGTACAGCGTCAACGCATGAAGTCTGTACATCAGTCTTAATATTCTAAGTCTGTACAGCCGTTGGCTTTGAACCTCAGAGTCTGTACATCCGAATTGCCCTTGATCTGGTCAAGTGTATACACTCTTTCACTGTAGCTTTCACATATTCAAGTCTACACATCGTGAAAGTCTATACATTCATCACTTACCTTTCGCTCAAGGCAAAGTCTATACACTGGGGACTTTCCCTACGTTTCTTAGGCGAAGTCTGAACATTCGGTTCTGAAGCCTGAAGTCTATACACTCCAGCCTATTCCTACGTTCAAGGCTTCAGCTACACATTAAGTCTGTACATTGGCTTCGCTTCATCAAGTCTGTACATTGACTCGCCAACTTCTTTGAAGTCTGTACATCGCTTCATGTCCCCAAAGTCTGTACATCCACAGTGATCTTGAAGTCTGTACATTGCTTCAGGAGCTTCAAGTCTACACATCGCTTCGCTCCATCAAGTCTGTACATCCACAGTGTTACTTGAAGTCTGGACATTGGTCTTCAAACTCAAAGTCTGCACATTGGTCTTCGAATCCAAAGTCTATACAATGGTCTTCATACTTGAAGTCCATACATTCGATATGCAGAGTTGAAGTCCATACTGTGCCTCAGGCTGAGCAAGTTCACACACTGGTCGGTGGCAAGCCTGTACACTGGCCTCAGCTTTTCAAGTCTACACATTGGCCTCCTTGCATAAAGTATATACACTGGACTGTTTGGCAAGTCTATACATCGGCCCTTGTCTTCGAAGTCTGTACAGCCCTTTAGCTTTCTCAAGTCCATACATTGGCTTCAAGACTTTCAAGTCTATACACTGACGACTGAACTGAGAACTCTATACATCGTCTGTCTGCACTAGAGTCTCATGGAGTCTATACATTGCACTCGTCTTCTAAAGTCTATACACTGAAGTCTTCACATTCGTTTGCATTACATGAAGTCCATACAGTG
Source organism: Amorphophallus konjac (assembly GCA_022559845.1). NCBI lineage: Eukaryota > Viridiplantae > Streptophyta > Magnoliopsida > Alismatales > Araceae > Amorphophallus > Amorphophallus konjac. Next base: position 104,026,176 of record CM040122.1, read on the forward strand.
GGTAAAGTCTGTACACTGTCCATGCTTCATGCAGCGCCAACTCCATGCTTTATGCAGCGTCAACTTAGTGTTTCATGCAGCGTCAACTTAGTTCTTCATGCAGCGTCAACTCCTCATGTATATACATTACTTTCCTTCGCATGAAGCCTTTACATGCATTAACTCTATACACTGGTTCGAAGTCTACACAGCGTCTGCCTTCATCTGAGGCTTATGAAGCCCTTGTATTCATTAAGTCTATACACTGCGTTGTGCATACTTTACATTGCTTTCGCCTTCACAGCAAAGTCTATACAATGCTTTGCATTCTTCAGAGTCTGTACAGGGTTTTAGACTTAAACTGATGACTTCGTTTCATCTGTCTGATAGGGACTGAATAGACAAATGAATGGCACGTGATCCGAGGTGCCTGGCTCGTGATCCAAGGATGGACGAGATACCAGGATGTTGCCACGTGGTCCAGATTGCTGAGCGGGAAACGTGGAGAGCACACGCTTGCTGCTGTTGCTGCTATATAAACGAGCCTTCTTCCATAGAAGAAGAGAGATCGAAGGAGAAGAAGAGAAAGTCTATACACTCAGTAGCAGTTAGTCTTCGATCCACAGAGAGAAAAGAGAGAAGAAGAAGAAACAGAGAAGAAGAAGAAAAGAAATAGAGAAGAAGAAAATGAGAGAAGAAGAGATCGAGAGAGATGAGCTGAGAGAGAGCTGATTGAGAGTGAGATTGAGAGTGAGCTTGTATCTCAGTCTCGTGGTTCAAAACCAGAGCTGAGCTTTGCTCTTAGAGCTATATTGCTTTTGAGTTTTTCTATTTTCGTTTTGATTCTGTCTTTCATTTCCGAATACTGTTTCTTCAAGCTGTGTGTCAGCGGTCTTACAGTGGTAGTCTCCACTGGACGGGTTAAGCTGTATTTCCCCAGCGGTTGCAGAGGATCAGATCCTCTGGTCGGCAAGCTGTAGTGCCCAGCGAAGCTGTGTATCAGCGGATTGTTTGGCCAAGCTGTAAAGCCCAGCGGACGCAAGCTGTGCTGCGCAGCAGGAAGCCATACTCGGTTGAGTGTGGGGTGGACGTAGGTCGTTGGCCGAACCACCTAAAAATCGTGTGTGCATTGTGTTTGTGTGATTGCTTGTAAACTGTGTATGCTGGTATCCTTTGCTTAGCTTCATTGATTATATCGCTCATACTTATGTCTAGCTTTCGATATAAGATATGGTGAATGGCAGTTCATGGGTCTACCCTTTGCTTAGCACTCTTCATTTAGCTTAACTGATGTCTGCCTAAATTCCGCTTTAGAACATACAATAGTTTTAAATTAGGCAAGTTGATCTATTCACCCCCCTCTAGATCCACACTTAGTGGAGATAGACTGCGTCCATCTAACCCAACATGATCTGCACCTAGTCAGTGCAAGTCTTGGTTAGTCAAAGGGATTGGAACACAACTCGGTGCATGCTTTGCTTAAAACACAATCATGTTCGGTGCATAGTCTACTCTATACAATTCACTGTAGATGGCTGTGCACGTTTTTACTCCATGCACACCAAGCCTATTCAAATCCCTGTAGCAACGAGGTCGGTGCAGTTCTTATTTCAGGCTTATTAGACTCAGTGCAAGTCTTGTAGATAGCTAACGTAGATTGGTGCATTTTCTGCTTCATTCCACATCGGTGCTTTTCTTGCCCGTCTTAGCATATCCTTATTCCTTTAACTCGGTGCAAACTTTTCTCTCTGGCAAAATAAAGTCAGTACAACCTTGTGTTTTGTTGTTTCTTTTATGAGCATATCTGTTGCACGATGCCACGATTAGAGTCTATGGTCTGTGCTACTGACGTCACACGTTTTCTCAAGTCAGTGCACCTCTCGCACCTGCTCACTTCAAATCAGTGGAACAGTTGATTTGGGAACTCCTACTCGGTGCAGTTTCTGGCTTCTTACTCCTTACACTGATACGAATTGTGCTAAGTGTGTGACAAATTGTTTATTTCTTCTCTAACAGTTTATCTGTGCGTTAACCAGGAGAATGGCACGTGATCTGAGGATGATAGAGGTTCAGAACATTCCAACACGTGCCCCAACATTTCAGGCGGGAAACGTGGTATCCACACGCCTAAGGTTCTGGATCAGACATATATCTATATGCTGAGGAAAAGGGTTCGAGAAGGGGCTGGAACAGTTGAAAAGAAGAGCAGTGTGAGAGTAGTGGATCAAGAGAGAAAATCAGAGACTATCCACTCCATCCAGAGCTGAGAGAAAAATTTTTGAGAGAGAGAAGTGATTGTGAATGTGAAGATCTGCTTCTACGGAAGCTATATTGTTTTTACTTTTAGAGAAAATTGGCGTTCATCGATCGTTTTGTTTTCGAGTTTCCTTTATTTTCATTCCATTCTGTTTCCCTCCGTTGTCCTTGGAGGAAGAGAGGTTTGATCCTCTGGTTGTGTGAGTTACTTGGGAGTAACTGCACAGGGTTCCCTTTGCGACGTGCAAAGGAAGGGAGATTGGTTCTCTAGTGTTTTTCTTCTGGTTGATCAGAAGACTGAGGAGGGTGTTCCTCAGGGCAAGCTGTATGGCAGCAGTTGTTACAGACTGAGTCTACTGTGTGTGATTGAATATTGCAAGGAAACCTTACTCTCGTGAGTAAGGGGTAGACGTAGATTGCGGATAGCAATCTAACCACCTAAAAAATTCCCTGTCTCTCTATGGTTTTGCTTGTTCACATTGTGCTGCTCTCCATCTACTTGACACATTGCTTCATTGTGGGTTGCTTTCTCGATCTCATTCCTTATTCTAGTCATCTCTATCGGCTGTCTTCGAAGTATTCTTCACTGCAATTTGAGGGGTTGAGAAATCGTGTCTGAGTTTATCAAATTTTGGGAGTGAGCTATTCATCCCCCCTTCTATCTCACTTTCCGATGTGCGTATCAATTGGTATCAGAGCGGGTTTTCACAATGTGGTCCAATGGCCAGGGTAACCCCGAATTTAATGCTCATCAGAGCTACATGGCTGAGGGACAATCTAGCAGCCGCCCTCCGTTCTTTGATGGTAACAATTTCCTTTTCTGTAAAAACAAGATGGAAGTATTCATCAGGGCACAGAGCCACAAGCTATGGAGGGTGATAACTACAGGACCATACGATCTGCCACTGAACGAGGACGCGTGGATAGATGATCAAGTCAAGCTCTCATCACTTAACTAGACGGCCCTGAACATCATCCAATGTGCAGTACATCCAGATGAATACGCCCGCATCTCAGCTTGCAAGACGGCCAAGAAAATGTGGGATGCATTGGAGTTAATCTATGAAGGTACACCTCAAGTGAAAGCAACGAAGGTAAATCTCCTCACCTCTTAATATGAGATGTTTAAGATGAAATTAGAGGAGACCATAACTGAGATGTATGCCAGATTGTCATTGATTACGAATAGTCTTAAGGGGTTTGGGAAAGAGATATCTCAGGGAGATATAGTCAGGAAGATACTTAGATCTCTAACCCCGACATGGCACACTACGGCCATTGTGATAGAAGAGTCTAGGGATCTGTCGACCATGACAATCACCGAACTTATAGGATCCCTTATGACGTATGAGATGAATTCCAAAAGGAATGGTGAAGGAAGCGACAGGAAGGGAAAGAATATTGCCCTCAAGGTGTCCCACAGCAAGGGAAGTAGTAGCAGCGGGATTAGTAGTTGCGAGTCTGATGGACTGTCAGACCTCGACCAGGAGGAGCAAGCAATGCTCACTCGACAATTCAGAAAATTCTTAAGGACTGTGGGAAAGACTTTTAGAAGGAAGAAGTCATACCCCTCTGGTAAGAACCTTGATTCCAGCAATGATAAGAATAGGAGTATCAAGAAAATTACATGTTTTCATTGTAGGAAACCTGGACATATAGGGGACTGCCCTGATCTTCAGAAAAAGGGTCCTAATTTTCAGAAGAAGGGCTCGAAGGTGCAGAAGAAGAAACCACAAGCAATGGTCTGCACGTGGAGCGATGAGGAAGAAGATCCAGAAGCCAATTCCTCAGAGGACGACGAAGAAGGAATTTGCCTGATGGCAAATAGCGAAGAGGAGGTAACAAATATCTTCGAGAATTTTTCTATTGATGATTGGGAAGATGTCTATGCTAAATTATTAGATAAGTTCAATTCACTGAGTAAAGAGCATAGGGTTCTGAAGAGAAAATTGAATGCTAATATTGAAGAACAAACTCAAATCAGTGAGGAAAACCAGAAATTAAAAGAACAATTGGAAGAAATTACTTCTCTGAAGAAGGAAAATGAAAAGCACATATTTGAGAACCAGGAAGTTCACTCACAGCTCAGCGAACTCAAGATAAAATTTGAAGAAAGTCTGAATGGAAATAGTGTGATCACAGAGAGGTATGAAGCCATTAAGAAAGTGAACATTGAACTTCTAAAAAACTGTGAGTCTATGCAAAGAGAGCTGGAAGACAAACAAAAGATTTTAGACAAAATTGTTCAAGGGAAAATGAATCTGGATTCTATACTAGGAACAAGGGTTAATTTCAACAAGGAGGGTTTAGGTTATGACCCAACTAACAAGAGACCCTTTCAGTTCAAGACCACTACCTTCTGCCCAGAGAAGGGAAAAGAAAAGCTAGACACACCATCCAGCTCAAACAGCAATTAAAACATTCAACGTCCAAAGGAAAATTCAACAAACAATGCTGGACGACCATCTAAAACAGGAATGAACTTTGTGAAGAATTTCTCTAAGCCCATTCACCAGAACAGAAGTGGTAGCTGGACTGGGCAAATGTATCAGAATAAAAGCTGGAACTACTATAAAAGAATGGGTCCGAACAGTAGTTACTGGAGAAATAACACTCACCCTCAAAAACTTGTTAATCAACAAGCGCACAAAAGATACCCCAGGGATGAGAAGCCTAATAACTAGAATAGATTTCACTTCTCCAGACCAGCTGGACATAATTCTGGTCACAATTTCAATAGACCCGAAATTAAGATGCAAGAAAAAAATAAGTTGAAACAATTTTGGATTTCTAAACACCTGCTTAAAGATTTGAATGATGTCTTTGGACCCAAATTATCTTGGGTTCCAAACCACTTTGCTTGATTTCGTTTGTGTAGGTTTGCCTGGCAGCTGAGAACAACAAATGGTACCTTGACAGTGGCTGCTCCAGGCACATGACAGGAGACCGATCCAAGTTCAGCAAGTTAGAAATGAAGGTATGGGGTCTGGTCAAATTCGGAGGAAAGAACAGAGGTAAGATCATTGGGGTTGGCACAGTTGTAAGTCCTCCACTTACTCAATTGAGAAAGTCTTACTTGTGGAAGGTCTTCAACACAATCTGATTAGCATTAGTCAATTATGTGACAAGGGTCACAGGGTTGTGTTTGACAATAACTCATGCAAAATCTTTGAAATAAATTCTAATCATGTTAAATTTGTAGCAAACAGGACCAATAATGTCTACATGGTAGACTTAGATGTTGAGTCTTAATCTAATCTCTGCTTGTCTGCTAATTCTGAAAGTGATGCTTTTGATTGGCATAGACGGTTAGGCCATGCTAGTTTTTCTACTTTGAATAAATTGATCAAGCATGATATAGTAAGAGGCATGCCTAAAATCAAGTTTAGTTCAATCTCAAAAATTTGTGATGCCTGTGCTCTAGGCAAACAGACCAGGAAGTCCTTCAAACTAAGATCTTAGCCATTGTCTTCTAGACCAATGGAACTTCTTCATATGGACCTCTTCGGTCCTACTAGAACTCAGAGTCTTAATGGAAGTAGGTTTGGTTATGTGATCATTGATGACCACTCTAGATTTTCATGGATCTTTTTCTTAGCCAACAAAAATGATGCTTTTCAAAAATTCAAACAATTTTTCAATAAGGTCAAACAAGAAGGAAAACATAAGATTTGTTCAATTCAATCTGACCATGGAAGTGAATTTGAAAACTCCATGTTTTCTAACCTTTGTGAAAGTGAAGGACTAACACACAAGTTTTCTTCTCCCAGGACACCAGAGCAGAATGGAATTGTAGAGAGAAGAAATCGAACCATTGTGGAGATGGCCCGAACCATGCTGATTGAGAGTCAACTACCAAGAAAGTTTTGGGCAGAGGCGGCCAATACAGCAACTTATACAATCAACAGGGCCATGGTAAGACCAATTCACAAGAAAACCCCCTATGAGCTATTGAAGGGTAAGAAACCAAACTTGGCTCATTTCAGGATTTTTGGTGCTAAATGCTTTATCCATAATAATGACAAGAAAGACTTAGATAAGTTTGATGCTAAAAGCTATCCTGGAATATTTTTAGGATACTCTGAAGTGTCAAGAGCATATAGGGTCTTTAACATAACTGATCAGAAAGTTGAAGAGTCTCCACATATCATTTTTGGTGAAGCAAAAGATGCTACTAACATTGAAGATGCTGACAGGGATTCCAAGCACGATGGAGAATTCCTAGAAGACAAAGAAGAAGAGGAGGTTCAGCCGATTGAAACATCAGATGCTCCCAACCAGGTAGGGCCAGCTGAAACAGGTGAGTCTTCAATAAATGTTAGATACCTTAAAGATCACCCAATAGATAATATCCTAGGCAACCTTGAAGATCCTCTTAGAACTAGGTCTCACTTTAGGAATGTTCATAATCAAGACCTAATTGCCTTGGTCTCACAAATTGAACCCAAATCAGTAGAAGAGGCCTTAAGTGATCAATCTTGGACTAATGCTATGTGTGAGGAGTTAGGTCAGTTTGAAAGAAATAATGTCTAGGAGCTAGTTCCAAGACCAGAAAATTCTAATGTCATAGGAACTAAGTGGGTATTTAAGAATAAAATGAATGAAGATGGAATCATTTCTAGAAATAAAGCCAGACTAGTAGCCAAGGGCTACTGTCAGGAATTTGGAGTTGACTTCGATGAGTCCTATGCACATGTTGCTAGGATGGAAGCTATAAGAATATTGTTAACATTTGCATGCTCCAAGAATATAAAACTCCAACAAATGGATGTGAAGAGTGCATTTTTAAATGGAGTTATCAAAGAAGAAGTTTTTTTTGAACAACCTCTTGGATTTCAGTTCTCTCCACAACCTAACCAAGTTTTCAGGTTGAACAAAGCCCTGTACGGTCTAAAGTAGGCTCCTCGAGCATGGTATGAAAGACTGACAGAATTTCTGATCAGCAAGGGCTACCAAAGAGGTAAGGTGGATCAAACTTTATTTTCCAAGAGTTCAAATAAAGATTTCATCATAGTTCAGGTATATGTAGATGATATTATCTTTGGATCAACTAGCTCTGAACTATGTAATGAATTTTCTAAATTGATGTCTGCTAAATTTGAAATGAGTTTGGTAGGTGAATTAAAGTATTTTCTTGGCTTGCAGGTACAACAGTTGGAGGATGGATGCTTCATCAACCAGACCAAGTACACATTAGAGATTCTCAAGAGGTTTGGCTTGAACAATTTGAAACACATCACGACACCAATGGGTACCAATACCTCATTGGATGCAGATGAGACATGTAAAGAAGTAGATGCCAAGCTCTATCGAGGTATGATTGGATCTCTACTTTATTTGACAGCTTCAAGACCTGATATACAGTTCAGTGTAGGAATGTGCGCAAGGTATCAATCTAAGCCCACTGAATTGCATTTAGCTGCAGTGAAAAGAATTTTCAGATATATGTCTGCTACACACACCCTTGGTTTATGGTTTCCTGCATCACACACACTTGATTTAGTTGCATACACAGATGCAGATTATGCCGGTGTAAACTAGATAGAAAAAGCACTAGTGGTCACTGTGAATTTCTAGGTGGGTGTTTAGTATCTTGGGGTTCCAAGAAACAACATTCTGTGGCCCTCTCCACTATAGAGGCTGAGTACGTGGCTGCAGGGAGTTATGGTACACAAGTCATTTGGATTAAACACCAGCTTCAGGACTATCAAGTAGACATGGGGTGTACACCCATTTACTGTGATAATACTAGTGCCATCAATCTAGCCAAGAACCCTGTCTTGCATTCCCGCACCAAACACATAGAAATAAGGCATCATTTCATAAGAGATGAGGTTTCTAAGAACACCTTTGAGCTGATTCATGTAGGCACTGCTAATCAAATTGCTGATATCTTCACCAAGCCACTGGATAATGACAAATTCACCACATTAAGGAGAGAATTAGGCTTATTTAAATTATCTTAATTGCTAATCTCCTGATATTGAATTGTTTTATCTTGGCAAGAGATTATGTGAGAAGTCTGTCCTAACAGTGAGGGGGAGTCTTGAGAGTCTGCTGATTAAATTCCTTTAGTGCATCGATTGAGGGGGAGTCGGGCAGTTAGTGAATTTTTTTTTTGACTGATTCAAAAGATTGACCAGATGTGTGTCATTGCTGGTTCTCATGATTGAATGAGTGTGGTTCTCTCTCAGACAGTAGAATCTCACTCATCTCTTAAGTCTATAAGTCTGTGTTACTAAAGTCCTGACTAGAATCTTTCCTCTCGTAGTCCATCAGAGATCTGGATTAAGTGTTCAAAGTATATCTTCCTACATTGTCAATGATTCCGGTTCAGGCTAAAACCTGTATGTCCTAACATCTGTCCAAAACAACTTGAAATCTATACTTCAAGATTCATTTCAAAGAAACAGTTCTTTTGGTATTGTCTTCAATCATTTCATCTTCACAATATAAGGGTTCAACTAAATGAACAAAGGTCTATGGTTTGATCACTGAGAAACTGGGAGCTTCATCAATGAAGTGAAGTAATTCCCATGTCATGAGGTGTCAAATTCAAAAAAAAAGGGAAGAGCAATCTCTGCAAAATAAATTTATGCTTCTGATCATCACATAGCAATGGTGACAAGGTGGTGAGTAACTGGGGACTCTGGCCTCTGATCAAGGTGTTTCCTCACGTAAAAAGCCACAGTCACTAACTCTGTTCTCTAAAAAGGAGAAGTAATGAGGTACTCACATTGAGTAACTGGGGATTCAGGCCTCTGATCAAGGTGTCTCCCTAATGTCAAAAGTGTGATTTACCAACTTACTCATTGGTCTTATTGAAAAACTCTATAATATCCCTTGTCTCTATGCAAATTACTAGAATGCTTGCCCTCAATACCATGAGAACACCTTCTCTGCCTTTGTCTCTTGTCGTCTACTGAGTATTGTTGTTTGTTCAGCAATGTCTTGCCATACTTGTTCATCCCTGCTCTACATCATATACCCTGTATGTGGATAAACTTCCCTCTCATTCTACTTCTCTATTGATTACCAGAGTTCAAGAATCTTCTCTTGAGTTTAGCACCTCACTTATTCTCTTAAGATATGTTCTTGAGTCTTTCTACACTAAGAAGCCATTGTACTTCTCTCTCATGTCTCCAACAGTTTCATATATCTTTCATTTCCTTTTGATGATGTCAAAGGGGGAGAGAGGTCCTCTGTCAACTGGAAAGAGGTCATCTGAGAGGTTCAGAGCATTAGTTTAGGACATCTATCGCATCTGAGAGTGAAGCGTTTTTGGAGAAAAAAGAGATTCAGAAGATGGTGTCTTAGGGAGAAGTCTTCTGGTTTATTAGTATGATCTTTTTGGTTTGCTCTTGATTATTTTTGATCTCCTTCTTAATGCCCTGACATTGCTTGATTCATAGTGTTGCCATGATCAAAAAGGGGGAGATTGTTGCATCCCTACGGTTTTGATGATGTCTCACACTATAAATCAAATTTGTTTTAACTACAAATCAATCTGTATTTATACGGTGCATTTCCTTGTTTCTAAGCATGAAGAAGGTCTGTGCTTATAGCATGATACATGTCCGTGCATTACATGTCATTCGCCCTTTTGCTTAATGCATATTAAGTCAGTGCAAGTTCTGCAACTCTCACATAAAGTGCTTGCCTCGTGCAAGTCCCTGTTCATGCACAGGTTCTGCTGTTATACTGTATCCTGTGCATTTCTCTAGGTCATGTCCACTAAGGTACGTGCATATCATGTCTCTGCATCTCAACTCTTGGGTCGGTGCAAATTCCTGACCAGAATGCATTGGTTATGTTGGTCGTTCCTTCGTCTCAGTGCAAATCCATCTCGGTGCAAGCCTTGTCTTGTATTTCTCTTTGCCATCTTGGTGCAGCTCCTGTTTGGATTGCATTACCATTCTCGGTGCAAGGTTTGATCTGCACCTAGTCAGTGCAAGTCTTGGTTAGTCAAAGGGATTGGAACACAACTCGGTGCTTGCTTTACTTAAAACACAATCATGTTCGGTGCATAGTCTACTCTATACAATTCACTGTAGATGTCTGTGCACATTTTTGCTCCATGCACACCAAGCCTATTCAAATCCCTGTAGCAACAAGGTCGGTGAAGTTCCTATTTCAGGCTTATTAGACTCAGTGCAAGTCCTGTAGACAGCTAATGTAGATTGGTGCATTTTCTGCTTCATTCCACATCGGTGCTTTTCTTGCCCGTCTTAGCCGATGCTTATTCCTTTAACTCGGTGCAAACTTTTCTCTCTGGCAAAATAAAGTCAATACAACCTTGTGTTTTGTTGTTTCTTGTCCGAGCATATCTGTTGCACGATGCCACGATTAGAGTCTATGGTCTGTGCTACTGACGTCATACGTTTTCTCAAGTCAGTGCACCTCTCGCACCTGCTCACTTCAACTCGGTGCAACCACTTGTTCACCTTGTTGCAAGTCAGTGGAACGGTTGATTTGGGAACTCCTACTCAGTGCAGTTTCTGGCTTCTTACTCCTTACACTGATACGAATTGTGCTAAGTGTGTGACAAATTGTTTATTTCTTCTCTAACAGTTTGTCTATGCGTTCACTAGGAGAATGGCACGTGATCCGAGGAAGATAGAGGTTCAGAACATTCTGACACGTGCCCCAACCTTTCAGGCGGGAAACGTGGTATCCACACGCCTAAGGTTCTGGATCAGACATATATATATATATGCTGAGGAAAAGGGTTCGAGAAGGGGATGGAACAGTTGAAAAGAAGTGCAGCGTGAGAGCACTGGATCAAGAGAGAAAATCAGAGACTATCCACTCCATCCAGAGCTGAGAGAAAAATTTCTGAGAGAGAGAAGTGATTGTGAATGTGAAGATCTGCTTCTACAGAAGCTATATTGTTTTTGCTTTTAGAGAAAATTATCGTTCATCGATCGTTTTGTTTTCGAGTTTCCTTTATTTTCATTCCATTCTGTTTCCCTCCATTGTCCTTGGAGGAAGAGAGGTTTGATCCCCTGGTTGTGTGAGTTACTTGTTCCCTTTGCGACGTGCAAAGGAAGGGAGATTGGTTCTCCAGTGTTTTTCTTCTGGTTGATCAGAAGACTGAGGAGGGTGTTCCTCAGGGCAAGCTGTATGGCAGCGGTTGTTGCAGACTGAGTCTGCTGTGTGCGATTGAATATTACAAGGAAACCTTACTCTCGTGAGTAAGGGGTGGACGTAGATTACGGATAGCAATCGAACCACCTAAAAAATTCCCTGTCTCTCTGTGGTTTTGCTTGTTCACATTGTGCTGCTCTCCATCTACTTGACACATTGCTTCATTGTGGGTTGCTTTCTCGATCTCATTCCTTATTCTAGTCATCTTTGTTGGCTATCTTTGAAGTCTTCTTCACTGCAATTTGAGGGGTTGAGAAATCATGTCTGAGTTTATCGAATTTTGGGGGTGAGCTATTCATCCCCCCCTTCTATCTCACTTTTCGCTTTGCGTATCACTGTGATGGCCACTAAATCAATAAACGATCTTCGAACGACTGCTACTAACACCAAAACAGCAGAACGTGAGAACCTGATCCTCCCTCCCTTGTGGTCGGCCAGAGGGGAAGGGCCTCGTTTGGTGAGTGCAGTGAACCTGCAAAAGAGTGTAGAACACAAAGAAACAACCCAATCAGACCTAGGGATGTGCAATATCTATAAACAAACTATGATCTATATGCATAAAAGGAAGGGCTAATACCTGGGGGTTGGTGGTTTTTTTAACCCCTGTGGGGTGTGGAAATAATAGGAGGATGTATATGAATGTGTTATGAACGAAAAGAACGTGGAGGGAGAAAAGAAAGCGATGCTATGCAATGCTAAAAATGGACAAAAAGCAGTGTGGAAGAGACACAAAATACTAATAGAGCCGACTACTCCCTGAACCAAACGACTTAAGGACGCAAAAGACCAGCTCTCCCTAGTTGAGACTCACTCCAGAATGCGGCAGCACCTCGTCGCGAGCTCCAAAAATCTCCTCCTCTAGCCATGAAGTCAAGGGTTCTATTTATAGACCCCCAAAACCCTAGCCCGAGTTAGAGGGATAATTACTAGAAAAGAGACCTGAAACTTGATAAATCTCGTAGATAATACTCCAAGGAGTTCCCAGAACTGATCAGAGCCTCCTGAGGATCCAAATCCGTAGAGAAAATGCTGGACCAAGGACTTTGTTCGACCACAGATAGAGAGAGAAAAGCCAGATGGGGCAGGACTCTCGGGCCCAAATTGCGGTCTCGTGATAGACCGCCACCATCAATTTGCGATCTATCGCGTGACCGCTATTTGGGTGGCTGTTGGAAAAAAAAATAAGAAGAAGATGAATCTTCATATTTATCCTGAGACCAAGCCTTATCTAGGCCCATTAATCCCACATCACGATTGATGCGAGAAAGCAAGCCCGATCAGTGAAAAAACCCATAAAAGCAGGCCCAAAACTAGTAAAAAATGACCCTATAAGTAGTGAACAACCTAGGATATCATAAATAAGGATAAGAGAATGACACAACTCTTAGGCATAAAACATGTGTCAACGTAAAAGGTAGACATTCTCCCAAGCAAAATCACAACTAAATAGCATGCTAGATGATAGTGCATGTAGATATTCTCCATGAACTGCCTGCTACTTGTTTATCTTGTTTATTGCATGCAAGGTAGGATTCTTTTACGTTCTGAAATTGTTTCTGCATGAAAAGGGAATGGGCGGCTAGCGTAAGCGTCGTTGATTAATGAATGACCGAGCAGACGGGCACAAATTCCTGAATCTGCGACTGGCTGTTGGTCGTAAATTAATGGGCGACTATCTTCCTATCGCTATTTCATGTGGAGTAAATAAGAAATAACACTTGTTTAAAATTTATTAAACAATGTAACCTGATCTTAATATTTCTGCATGAATAGGTTTTTGGGATCTTCGTATTTTTCTCTACAACTCCATGTTCTTAGTTTTCTGATATTCCTCGTAAACATCAAAACATTACTGTTCATGCCTCTCTAAAAGAAATGAACCGTGGTTGTGCCTGAGAACGTACTTGCCTAATGCGGTTCAAGTTACAGCAGCAAAAGAATGGGTGACAGTTCGACTAGTCGCTATATAGATATGAGCGCCTCCACAAAGAGACAATGTTTCTTGTGAAATATCGTAAAATAGAAATAATATGAAAAATCGTGAATCCGCGAAAACATCGTGGACGCTATTTAAAGATTGAGCGACTTTATAAATGGTCTCTAATTATAATTAATCTTATTGATTTCTAGAAAATACTAGAATCAGCACCCTCTTATAGAGTCACTAATTCTTAGTATTTTTCTTGGAATTCTGTTAAATATGCGATTGGGTGACCTTTCCAGGAGTCGTACTTTCATGATATAGCGACTTCCTGATTGGACGCAGATTCTTGCTTTCATAGTTTTATCGGATTTTTGGCCCATATCGCGGGTCTTTTTGGCACTCTGATCTCACATCCGAGGATAGAGTCTCTATTTTGCTTTTTATCATTTACACCTCAACTATGGGTGATGATTGGACCCTCCACGGGATATTTCTTCCTTCGGACTGGTGCTTTCTTCATTGAGACCTCTGTAAGTCTACGATTGCCTTGGATTCCCTCAAGACAGCCGAGCTGGTTGTACCCTAAAAATCCGGGGACCCTTACATGTCACGTCACTCTGAAGAAACGTGATGTTCTAGCCCTCATAGAGCATTGTTTCTGGCCTCTGTGAGAAGTCAGTCTCTGTCTATATTTTGCGACTAGGTTATGGACGCCAAAAGGTATTGGTGGCCAGACCAGTGGGTGCTGATTACTAAATTAGCGGCCGTCATGTGGACGCTATTTTCTTTGTACCTGTATTGTTCACAGGAATGAGCAACCACTACAATGGATGCTATTTCTGTAATTGAAGGCCATCGGAGTGGACGCCAATTGCCCATATTTCTAGATTGTCATGATTTTCATGCGATTCATCGATAGGTTTATCATCCATACTCCCAAGTTCTGTCCTTGAACTCTATGCTTCATAAAATCTACCCCAATGTTCCTACATGCTTGATCCTTGAAACTCTTTGGCCATTAATTGAAGTGGAATTGGTCTAGAACATAAAAGGGGCTATGGGTCCAATTAATTGATACTCAATGCTAGAAAGAAAAGTGACGGGGTCCAGATCTGATCCCATGGGCAAGGCAAAGTCTAAATGTGTGCCAGTTGCATGATTGATTGGGTGTGGCATTGCACCAACCAAAAGTAAGATTGATCTTTGACCATCCACAAGTGATTATCATGCTCATTATTTGATTGTTTGAACTTCTAAATGTATATGGCCAATCTTATAAAGTGATATTTACATGTTATTCTCTTATGGAAGCGAGTACCTTATTGAAAAGCTTGTTATTGTCTCATCATGAATGACCTTGAAATTATCTATTGTCATGCCTACTTTCCTTTATAGTTCTTGACATTGTCTCCGATTTATTTACCTATCTCATGCCATTATAGATCTTGATTATCGTACACTTTTGCATAGCCTGCATGTTGATGTTAAATTGTTAATTACTTTAAGCAAGCTTGGAGCTTGAGATATATATAAGACCTGCTGAGCGTTCGCTCACCTAGTGTTTTCCATGTTTTTCAGGTAAGGACCTTAGTGACGACGAGAACGAGCAAGATAGGCATGGGCAACAGTGAAGAGAGCTCCTACAAACTTAGATACACCTTATGTCTTAAACTCTTGTGTCTTATGTCAAGTTAGTTACTCAAGAGTCCATTGTAATCTTTCATTGTCGAGTCTAGCCTAAATAATGGAGAGTCTACTGAACTTTTATTTTATCGAGTCTATTAGTTGGAGTCAAACATTGTAATAGACTTACATTTGTAATAAAATTATATTTCGGTTCAATTATATCTTGTCTTATGGCTATGCTCTGATTGACACAACTGTTTAACAGCCACGTTCCGAGCAAATGACACGTTCCACTGCTATCGGTTCGGGACGTGACAGATGTAATTAACGTTGTGACCTAGCTTTATGGCACGACATGTAACACCACAAATTTTTCTAGGATTTTTTCAGAATTAAACCCAATTATTAAGTATTTAAAATGCTAAATGGGCTATTTAATGAATTATGGGTTAAGTAAATAAATTTGTAGGCCCTAAATTAACCAAATAAATAAGCCCACTTAAAATGGGCCCAAAGACCAAATTCAAAGCCCTCTTTGCTCAAGCCCACTGCTAGACACGTAATTAGGGTAATTTATGAAATTAAAATTGGATATTAGACAAATTAAGAGGATAAATAGAAGATAAAGTAAAAATCTAAAAATTTCAGATAATGTGCCAGAACGCGGTCTATCGCGAGAGTACAGTCTCAAGAAAGCGGTCCGACTGAGATCGCGACTATGTTCCATGAACGGAGCTGTTAGAGGCATAGACAAATGGGATTTTTTCCCATTCCAATCCCTATGGTTCGATGGTATCTGGCATGACAACCTAGCTATGACTCTTGCAGAATCAAATGGATGCCCTATACGACTCCTATTTGGTCTAATCTTTCAACTCTAGTCCTTTCTCTATAAATTGGTCTCAGGTTCAACCTGCACGAACCCTCGTTTTGGCTCACATAGTTCGATGGTAAGGTGGTGTTATTTCATGTTAGTCCTCTAGAACTATTCATTCCCTTTAGTATTTTCTAACTCCTCTCCAAATTTCATGATAGGAGGTCAAGCAACCAGAGAGTTAGAGTATCCAGAAGTTGTTGTTTCTCTGTAGAACGCACAGGAACAAGCGTATCCATCCAATAAAGACTCAAAGTTTAGGAACCCTAACCGAGGTAATCTCATGTTGATCCTTTAGAATTATTTGCTCCTTGATGGGGACATCGAAGCAAGACCGTTCATATTTTATTTATAATTATGTCCTTTTATATTTGTATGTATACCCTTGTGTTATATGGGTACACAATTGTAAGTCATTGTGGGTTTATCTGCAAAATAGTAGTAGGCCCAGCAAGGGGGCCGTCACTCCTTCCTCATTGGTCCAAGTGGCACCATTTGGGTCCATGTGGGGATGGTCAACTAGCCTAGGTGGCATCTAGAAGGTTGGACCATTCAAGGGAGACAAATTGACTAAAAAGTCCAAGATGCCACCTACCTTACACCTACCTAGTCAAGGGGGCGCCCCCCATTTTGGTCCAAATTTTAATTTTTGAAAAATTCTATTAGAACTAATTAGTTCTATACCTTGTATACCCCTCCCAACCCTAGATCTGAGGGCATTAGAGGTCATTTTCCATTTATTATATAAGGCATGTAATTTCCATTTGTGTGAATTAATGAGAAGAAAAAAATCAGATTGCTTAGAGCAAACTTGCGCCCCTCCCCTCTCTCCCTAGTGTTCTTTCCCCTCCTTCAAGATTTCAGGGTGTAAACGCCTTCTATCTCAGCCCCTCTACATCTAGTTTATATCGCTGGTGCCGCCGCCGCCGTTCATGCAGCCATCGAGCCGCCGCGAAGCCGCTTCCGAAGTGCTGTCCAAGGTTCTGTTCTGTTGGATAGAGGTTCACTGCGAGAATTTTAACTCCCAACTCCGACATCATCTGGAGTTTATATTTTCAGGGTTGGTTCCTCCCTTGATCCCCAACCTCCAGTAAAATTATCCTGTCATTTCCCATTCTTTTTATATTTTTCCATTTTCATGTCTTTTGGTCTTCCCGATCTGTCCCTTTTTAGATCTGTGTAGCAGAAGCCTAGTTCTTCCCCCTTTCGACTCCATTCTTGATTTTTGTTTGAATCCCCAAATTTATTGGAGGATCTTTTCACCATTCCCATCCTCCAAAAATTTTCGTTGAATTTCAAAAGCCCTATACCTATTTTTAGAAATTGTGTCTTTCCCCCAACTTCAGTTCTGTTTCTGCTGTCCAGATCCGACCCCGGGTCAGTATAAAATCCCAACAAAATCAAAAATTCCACCAAACCTTTCATAAGATATATCACCGTTTTCCAGTCTTCGGCCTCTATAACTTTCATGATGGGCTCAAAGTCTGAATCGAAGGTCTACATCGCGGTCAATGCCAACTCTCAGGAAAATGCAAATATGCCCTGGGTTTTCAGATCCTGTGAGTCAACAGCTTGCAAATTCGACAAAGGCCATCAACAGGAAACTCAAATTTCTTTCTTTGGCCATAGATCGAAGGATGTCAAGTCAACTTTCCATCGGTACCTCTTGTGCGTAGATCCGACCTCGGGAGTGACCGCAGTAGCAGATTTCATCGGGACGCGCGGGTCTGAAACAGCAGTTCAGATCTGTGGGCAGCAACTCCGACGAGTGAAGATCGGAGCCGCCCGGCCTCTGGCCGGCGAATCAGGGCGCCGCCTTCTCTGGGAGCACCCCTCCGGGCGTCCCCACCACATTGGTGCCACCCCGGTCCCCCGCGGCCCCACTGACCAGCACGTGGGTCCCACGGTCGTGAGTACGCGTGCCGCCGAAGCTCCACAAGAAGCTGTCCGTCAACCCGAACCTGCTACTCCCGGGTCCCATTGTGTCAGCCTTTACCTCCCTACGTGGAGTGGTCATTCATATTCATTGTTGTAATATTTGTGTAATAATTGCTCCGGGACTATCAGTTCGGCCGGGGTCGTCTTCCCCACACCGAGAGCGTGGAGGTATCGTGTTCGTTCCTTACTCGGCACTTTGCTTAGTTCGTATATGCTTTGTATGCTGCTGCTAGAGAGCATGATAGGGTAACTTAGCTCGCTATTTATTGTTATTCACTGCTACGAGCGAGAGAGAGATACCGTCCCGTGACCCGATCCGGGCACGAAAAAAGAGCCGACCACTCTAGCTCACTGCCGATTTTTCAACCATGCACGTCCGACGCTTCCCTCGCTAAGGGACGATCGCGAGTTTGCATTGAGTCCAAGGATCGCATTTCAATTGGAGTCGAGTCCGTGATCCGTCCCGCATCAATTTGGTATCAGAGCGCCAGTTAAGTCTATGGTAGTCTGGTGGAAACAAAAAAAAAGAGTCGTTTAAGTCGAGTCTAAGTTTAAGTCGGTCTAAGTGTCGCATTTGCATACCATTAGTCGGTATATCAAAAGGTGTTGTCTGAATGTTAGGCTACGCCTATCAGGAAGGCCGCACACTTGCGCGAGTGATCTTCGGATCGATTAACTCCGCCACGTACCGAGTCTTGGTTAAAGTCTAGGGTCCTTAGTGTGTATTAGTTAGTACATTCCAACCTTGCATTGTTGGTCTAGTGTCTTGTCACCGTGTGTCTGCATGTCCACTACCCGCCACCCCCATGGCCGTTCCCCAAGACCATGCGTCCGAGTGGACATCCATGGTGGCCCAACTCAATGCCTTCATGGCCCGACCCTTGGATTTCACCCATCTCATTACTAAAGCCACTCTACCCAATGGGTTCACAACGGAACTCCATTTCACAGATAGGGAGTCGGATAATTGGGTTTCTCTTGATATCCTGGAGTCCCTCTCCAAGACGGGCAAGATTATTCGCAATGGTGATTTTGCTTTTGTCGAGTTCGAAAGGATGATCGGCTCTGATTTTTACTGCGTTGGCGCATGGTGTAATATTGGTACGCTAGTCGGACCAGGCATTTTATTAGGGCAACCATGGTTGGAAGAGAGGAGAGCGATCTTTGACCAGGATAGGAGGACCTGCACCTTATATCCACCTCACATATCCGGCGAGTTCATCTTCCACGACGGCATTCAGCCACCCACCTCTTTGTCACAAACCTCCCACCCCTATCAGTCTGCTCCGCCTACGGACACATGCTCACCACCTCTCCTGGAGCCCAACCATGTGGGTCCTAGTCATTTCTCCGATCCGTGTCCTTCACATTCCCCTACCATAGAGGACACACATATCGAGGATGTCCCACCCGGGCTCATTCTAGTGATTTATGAGGCTGACCAAGAGTTGGTCGAGGAGTACCTTGCTAATGTTTCAGGGTTAGAGAGTGAGCCAATAGAGGGCCAGGGACTGTTAGTCACCCCACTCACACCGGTCATCCCGGACCCGTCTATTTCACCCACTTTATCCTCGGTGGATCCCGCCATCCCACTTTTACCCGTCTCTCCTACGGTAGCGCAACCACTGGACACTACCGTACCACTATCGACACCCTATGTTGACACGGTATGGTTTAATTTCTGCCATGCGTACGAGAGACAGTGTCTGGACTTCATTTTTGTCCTGCTTCACACTAGACGTCCGGATTATATTCCCGTCACCCACCCCCTGATCCTCCCACATTTCTATACCCGAGGACGAGTCTTCTCGAACCAGAGATGGTTGACGAAGGATGGAACTCATGGCATTAAGTTGTGGGTTGGTCTCTCTTTACACATAGTGTATGTAGACGGTGACCGTCATCCTTACCGAGTCTTCCTTCGTGTGTCCCTTGTGTTGTGTCTCCGTGTCGTCAGTCGTAGTAGTACTAAGAATGTTCAAGTTTGTCTAGCATCATGCATGAGTTAGTTTCTTCTTTGTGTGGTTTGTTTTGTGTGGCTTGTTTGTGTGGTTTGTGGTCTGTCGGAGTCTGCATGTGTCTTGTGCAAGCTCGTTGATGTCAGTCCCTTAAGAGGCGAGTGGACTCGCTCGAGGGGTATGGGATCAGCTCTACATTTATGCCCCGGATCTAGTCACCTATAGGGACCCAACGGTGATTCCTAGTGAGTCTTCGAGCCGCCTCCTCCCTTTGAGAGTGACCCCACCCGGAGTGTCCACCTCTAGCCACGTTCCCACAGCAGCTTGTGCATATCGAGCATATACGGAATGAGTAGGTGACGATCACTTGGGGTGGAGCGTACCCATGCTACTTGGTACGGTGACGGATCCGCCGGAGCTACTCGAGCAGTCGCCCCCTTTACTCGACGGGGTCAAGTTCTTCCCACCCGGGGAGAATTGATGGGGACATCGAAGCAAGACCGTTCATATTTTTTTTACATTTATGTCCTTTTATATTTGTATGTATACCCTTGTGTTATATGGGTACACAATTGTAAGTCTTTGTGGGTTTATCTGTAAATTGTTAGTAGGTCAAGCAAGGGGGCTCTCACTCCTTCCTCATTGGTCTAAGTGGCACCATTTGGGTCTATTTGGGGCTGGTCAACTAGCCTAGGTGGCATCTAGAAGGTTGGACCATTCAAGGGAGACAAATTGACTAAAAAGTCCAAGATGCCACCTACCTTACACCTACCTAGTCAAGGGGGCGCCCCCCATTTTGGTCCAAATTTTAATTTTTGAAAAAATTCTATTAGAACTAATTAGTTCTATACCTTGTATACCCCTCACAACCTTAGATCTGAGGGCATTAGCTAGTCATTTTTCATTTATTATATAAGACATGTAATTTCCATTTGTGTGAATTAATGAGAAGAAAAAAATCAGATTGCTTGGAGCAAACTTGCGCCCCTCCCCTCTCTCCCTGGTGTTCTTCCTCCTCCTTCAAGATTTCAGCGTGTAAACCCCTTCTATCTCAGCTCCTCTACATCTAGATTCTATCTCTGGTGCCGCCGCCGCCGTTCGTGCCGCCATCGAGCCGCCACGAAGCCGCTTCCGAAGTACTGCCTAAGGTTCTATTCTGCTGGATAGAGGTTCACTACGAGAATTTTAACTCCCAACTCTGACATCATATGGAGTTCAGATTTTTAGGATTTGTTTACCACTTGATCCCCAACCTCTAGTAAAATTATCCCTATCATTTACTCTTCTTTTTATATTTTTCCATTTTCGTGTCTTTCTATCTTCCTGATCTGTCCCTTTTCAGATCTGTGTAGCATAAGCCTAGTTCTTCCCCCTTTCGACCCCCTTCTTGATTTTTTTTGAATCCCTAAATTTATTTGAGGATCTGTCCACCATCCCCATCCTCCACAAATTTTAGTTCAATTTCAAAATCTCTCTACCTATTTTTAGAAATTGTGTCTTTCCCCCAACTTCAGTTCTGTTTCTGATGTCCAGATCCGACCCCGGGTCAGTATAAAATCCCAACAAAATCGAAACTTCCACCAAACCATTCATAAGATATATCTCCGTTTTCCTCTCTTCGGCCTCTATAACGTTCATGAAGGGCTCAAAGGCTGAATCGAAGGTATACATCGCGGTCAACGCCAACTCTCAGGCAAACTCAAATCTGCCCTGGGTTTTTAGATCTTGTGAGTCAGCAGATTGCAAATTCGACAATGGCCATCAACAGGAAACTCAAATTTCTTTATCTAGCCATAGATCGAAGGATTTCAAGTCAGCTTTCCATCGGTACCTCTTGTGCATCGATCCGACGTCGGGAGTGACCGCAGCAGCAGATTTCGTCGAGACGCACGGGTCTGAAACAGCAGTTCAGATCCGTGGGCAGCAACTCCGACGAGTGAAGATCGGAGCTGCCCGGCCTCCGGCCGGTGAATCAGCATGCCGCTTTCCTAGGGAGTGCCCCTCCGGGCGTCCCCATCACAGTGGTGCCATCCCGGTCCCACGCGGCCCCACTGACCAGCATGTGGGTCCCACGGTCGTGAGTACGCGTGCTGCCAAAGCTCCACAAGAAGCTGCCCGTCAACCCGAACCCGCTACTCCCGGGTCCCATTGTGTCACCCTTTACCTCCCTACGTGGAGTGGGCATTCATATTCATTGTTGCAATATTTGTGTAATAATTGTTCCGGGACAATCAGTTCGGCCGGGTCATCTTCCCCACGCCGAGAGCGTAGAGGTATCGTGTTCGCTCCTTACTCGGCACTTTGCTTAGTTCGTATATGCTTTATATGCCGCTGCTAGAGAGCATGATAGGGTAACTTAGCTCGCTATTTATTGTTATTCACTGCTGCGAGCGAGAGAGAGATACCGTCCCGTGACCCGATCTGGGCACGAAAAGAGAGCCGACCACCCTAGCTCACTGCTGGTTTTTCAACTGTGCACGTCCGACGCTTCCCTCGCTAAGGGACGATCACGAGTTTGCATAGAGTCCAAGGATCGCATTTCAATTGGAGTCGAGTCTGTGGTCCGTCCCGCATCACTCCCCTTTATATCTTCTAATCACCCTCCTAATCTCGTGAATTGAGGTCAAGATGTTAAAGAGATAGAAGGGCGAGAAGTTGTTGTTTCTACGTAGGACGCGCAGGAACTAGCACCATCTTCCAGTTAGAAATTCAAACTCTAGGAGCATTCCGAGAGGTAGGTTATCTCATGATGGATCAAACAACATGTTGGGAATAAAAGCCCTCTGACCTTGTGCAATTTCATGCT
Organism: Amorphophallus konjac; assembly: GCA_022559845.1. Lineage (NCBI taxonomy): Eukaryota > Viridiplantae > Streptophyta > Magnoliopsida > Alismatales > Araceae > Amorphophallus > Amorphophallus konjac. Next base: position 104,048,684 of record CM040122.1, read on the forward strand.
TTCTACATTGAGTATTTAATGTTTTCCTATGACTATGCTCGCATACTTTTCCCTGCATATTAGCTCTGCACCTTGTAACTAAAAATAAGAATTTTAGCATGCTTCATGTCCTTCTAGGCTCCTTTAACGTTCTAAATATGTTCTCATATGTTCTCCTTCTATTCCTTATAGTTTCTATGTATTATTTGCCCTAGGATAGGCCTAGCAAGCATTAATTACCATCTGCCTATTATAGGCAGAAGGCGGTTCCTCGGGAAGCACTACTGTCAAGAGGTGATTCCAAACCGACCGCTATCACCAATAAGCGGTTCTTTCTAAACTGTGTTCATTTTTCTGATTTTTGCTTCCTGTCAACTCTAAATAGAATGCAGATCAGCCTTTATAAACATATGATAAGCCTAAGTAATTAAGTCTTATTCTTAGTTATGTCCTTACATTCATGATATTGGTTATATTGTGCATCAAACATGGTAGATTTCATGTCTTACATGTTTTAGTAACTATTTTAAATCTTATGCTAATTTCATGCCAAAACACTATAGTTTTGGACTAAAAGTAATTTCCATGAATTGATTGCACTTGGATCTATTTTTGGCACGTTTCCTTCTCACCTTATTTCTATTTTATAAGTAACATATAGCGTGTATTCTGGTACGTTGTTATTAGTTACACATGCACATGATAGGCACACTCTCTTGGACTTGTGATCCTCACCGTTGAATATTCCTTCCACTGGACTAGGTGATCATGTTTCAAGCCCTCCGTAAGTCTCTGCGAGCTTGCAATTCTCTCTAGGATGCCGAGCTGGTTGTATCGTAAAACCCAATAGATAAGAAAGCACTAGAGTTTCTCGCATGTTTCTGCACTCTGGACTAGCCACGGCCCTCAGGCGACTGCCTACTCATAGTAGTGGTTGACCCGTGACTACGTCGTGCCTACAATTTCACTGCGTCGACCCCTTTTTCTCTCTAGCATCGACTCTACTTAAAAGCAATTCTTGCATGACCGCTACTTAAAGAAACGGTCCCTAATTGACTGCGTTCTACCTACATGCTGTTCAACCCGAGGTTTGACCCAAGGGTTGATTATATTCTATTCCTAGATGGTCTATGGATTATCTGGAACCCAAAACCTTATTCAATAAGTTATTAATGAATTACGGATAGTAATGAATGTACCGTTATGCTGCCGGATTCCTTCCGTAGCATGACCTTGTCCTTAATTCGACCTTGAACACACGTGTTCTTATTTGGTGCATTCTTACCTTGGTATTTGTTATCATGAACTATTTCTTGAACTTTACACTCTTGGCCAAACTTTATATTACTCGTGGAAGTAGCGTGATTTATAACTTGAAGATGCAAGGGCGGGCAAGGACGGTGTCCAAGTGCTCGACACTAACCCCTTCGACGGATGGCCAGAAACATACTGTAGACCGTGGGGTATGATGAACACTAGCATCACATTGCGCCGGGTGTACTTTTTTTATAAATTGGTGAAATCCACGAGGCTATCTTATGAAATTACAAGCTTGCTAGTACATTCTTGTTACACGACTTTCTAGTGCGTAACCTTTATGGTTATGAAAATTACATTCTCGTTAAATTCTAGCACATTCTCGTTCCTTAAAGGCCACGTTATGTTCTTACTTCATGATGCTCCCATTCTACATGAATTCTCATATCTCTATAGTCTATACCTTGTTACTTGAGTTATTACTTTGGTTTTATCGCATGTTTCATCGTATTTCTTCTATCTTACCTTCTATACCTAAATTGCTAATTACTTTAGCTTGCCTTCATGTTGATACGAAGATACCTACTGGGCAAGTGTTCTCATTCTCTACTTTTTCAATCTTTCCAAGAAACTCTACCAGATCGGATTCAAATTACCCGAGTGACGGATCCGAGGGCAAGAGCGAGTGAAGATCAAGAGAAGCCCTAGAATGTTAGAGTGTCATGAGTCCACTATGTAATTTTCTTTTATTGAGTCTTAAAGGAGTCAAGGCAAGAGTCAGATTGTAAACCTTTGATTATTATTCAATAAAGATTGATTTTTGACTATATGACCTTGTGCATTCCTCTTTTATGTGTGAATGTTTAGCGCTCTGATTGTCTTGCTAGCTTGAGGCTTACCATGCCGACAGTTCACGTTCCTGACTTACTTCTGCTGCATATCTCGGGACGTGATAGTTAAGTTGGTATCAGAGCCTAGACATAAGTAAGTCCTAGGAAAATGTCATGTCATAGGCTAAGTCCAAGGATTAAGGACGCATACCAATGAACTAAGAAGAAATTTCTGAACCCATGTGAGAATTGAGTAGCGCCCAGGATGAGCTAGTTTTCTAGAAATTAATCTCTAGGTTAATCCCTATGGATTCCATAGAAAATAGCTAATTTTTTATTTCCCAGGCACCTTATGCTCCACACCTAGTTGCGACGGAGGTTCTTAAAGCTAATCGCTTCATGGACGGCCTAAGGCCGATTTTCATAAATCAACTTGGACCTCAAAATATCCGTACCTATACGGAGATGGTCTACATGGCTCATTTATGTAAAAGGACCTTGGAGAAGGTAGAGAACTTTAGGGGGGAAGATGAAAAGCCAAGCCGAAATCATGATAGGCGAGAGGAAAAAGAAGAAAGGTTTAGCATCACGGAAGATTATGAACGCCGTAACAACAAGAAGAGGTCCCGCATTGGGAATGGTAATGGAAAAAGGAATGACAATGGTAATGGCAATGGCAAGAATAAAAAAGTCAAGGAAGAAGAAGAAAAGTAAGTCATGGCAGCTTGCTCCTTTTGCGAGAAGTTCGGTCACTCAGCCGAAGAATGTTGTAAGCGCCTAGGAGCTTGTTTACGCTGTGGAAGTTGGGAGCATCGTATACCCACATGTCCTGTCACGCCCCGAACCGATAGCAGCGGGAAGCAATGCTCGGAACATGGCAGTTAACAGTCATGATAGCAAGAGCGGAAGATAAACAACCATAATTTAAAAAAAAACATGGAGGCCATACACACATATTGAAAATACGAGCACTTATTAATATTCAAAAGTATAATTTTGTCCCACTCTTACAATATAAGATTCAAATTAAAGGAGGAAAGAACAACAAGAAATAACCAGACTCACGACACTAGCTAGACTCAAGAAGATAAAAAGACAGACTCCAAACTCTAGGTTCCAGGTTCACTCGATCACACTGATCTGATTCCCATTTGCAACGTACCGTTACCGCATTACCTGAAAAGGATTGCAAGTAGGGGTGAGAAAGAAGCTCAGTAGGAATTATACTCTATCATCAGGCATAGTTTAAGTGATTAACAAGTAAATTACATTTTTCATATGCCATGCTAAATAAAGGAAATAAAAGACGATGCAATAAAACAACGTAATACAAAGATCTTGCAGGGTCAAGAAATATAACGATGACAAGAGATAACAAGATAACAAGTACAAGAATTTACAACAGGAGATAGTAATAGGGAATTGGCCAACAAGCAAGTATTTTAAACATCATTTCAAGCATGATCAAGTAACAAGAGTAACAAGAGATTTTCTTCATGTCATAGACATAACAAGCTAGTCATGCACTCGGTGCAATGCCTCACCATGTCATTAACATCCCATGGGCTCACTAACTTTCGGGCGCTCTCCCCAGGACCAGACCGGGCCCCTACGGTGCGTTGGCATCGATTTATTGGATCCAAGATCCCACGTGTCTAGACATTCAGTCAAGTTTAATGGCCAATTTAATCAGAGGAATTACTGCCAGAAGTTCAAGATTTAAAGGACTAACCTTGTCCTTGGATTCAAGAGCATAAACACAGTAAAACGCATCTCCTAGAGATGTGCAGTCGTACAGAAACCGTGCAAGGGTATGTACGGCTAACACCTGGCCGTGCATGCAGGAACTGGGCTGAAACTCAGCCTACGAGGTCAAGAAAGAACGGCTGGCAGTGGGCCGCTCTAAGGTATGAACGGTGCATGATGGGCCGCACATGTCCAGAGGACATCAAGACCCATGATAAGATATACGGACCATACTGGGCCGTATTAGAGATATGCGGTCGTTATCGGGCCGCCGAAGAGGATATGCGGTCAACTACTAGCCGCGCATGCCTTTCGCAGTCCGATTCGATCCAAGACTTAAACCAGCAGTTAAACACGTAAAACGATGTTTTTGGTAGTTCATTAGGTTCATAACAGGGATAAAACAAGGTTCCAAGATGATGGTAAAACCGCCGGATAGAGTTTCCGGGGGTAAAACCAAGATTAGCACACTAATCGGCTAATGACTTGTTAAAAGTCGGTAAGTTGGTCACGCTGTTTACTGTAGTACAGCAGCTAACCAGCAAGCTAAAGATCATATTAATCCTAATTCCATGTCAAATTATCAAGGATTAAGTTTTACATTAAGTCAAATTGCCAAAAAGAATGATTCAAGATGATAAGCTAATGAACAAGATCGCGTAGGATTGAACAGCATGCAATTAACAAAAATTTAGTTACATAATTAACCACTAATCATGTGAGTTTTTAATTTACTAATTATCATTTATGACACTAAGATGAAACATTTAGAACTAGTATTAAGTCACTTTATATCTAGATAAACGGTTCGGAATGAACCTTATATCATCTGGGCTAACCGGGGGCTAAACGGGGTTGAAGGGGCATCACAAGGAGTTGGGCGGCTCCCTGAGGGCCGCTCATCTGATGGGCTGTTCCTGGAGGGCCGCCCAAGGGGTTGGGCGGTCTTGGGATGGCCGCCCATCCCCTAGGATGTGTGGTCAGTTCTGGGCCGTCCAAGTTATGTGGTCCGTTCTGGACCTTATATCTAGATATGTGGTCAGTTTGGGACCGTTCATCCTGGGATGTGTGGTTCCTGGCCAACCGTTTATCTAAGGCTATACCAGGGTCAAAATTGGTCAAAGTCTGGGCTTGAGTTATGCGGTCTATCGTAAGACCGTCCATCTCTAGGTCGTCTCCGGTCATCCCTACCACGTCCGATGAACGTCGGGAAGTTGGGGGTTTGCTAGGGTTGAACTAAAACTCTAATAACTCATGGAAACGGACTCCAAATAAGGGGCTTTTGGTACTGTTGGAAAGCTAATGAAAAACTCTACCTAACAGTAGGGTCAATTTCATAATATCTTTCTGAAATCACGATTTATCAAAGCAAGAACACGGGAAACCCTAATTTTGACATGCTGTTACTAAATTGTAAAATTCTCTCAATATATACGACGAAATTTGGGGCTTCTTATATCAAAAGAAATCTACTTTGATGCTGATTCCAACCATATATGATATGTTATATGGGGATCAGGATTAGTAACTCGAAATCAAAACTTAACTCAAAAGAACACATCGAAAGCTAGGTCTAGACATGCTGTTACTCCGAACAGAAATTCTCTAAACATGCTTCGTAGAATTTAGGGCTTTTATAATCAATAGAAAGAGCACAAAAAACTCTACAAGATGCATGGAGTCAATTGAAGATTCACAGCCTGAAATCGCTACTGAAATCAAAAGGGGAACAGGTTCTGCCCTAATTCTGACATGCTTCTACTAAACCATTAAATTCGAACAGAATACCTAATAGAATTTAGGGCTTCATATACCAAAAGAACGAGGACTGGATGCTGTACATTTTGATATATTATTTGCAGTTTGAGCCCGAGAGAACCTACCTCAATCAGAGAAGAAAGGAAGAAGAAAGGAGGAAGAACAAACGTCGACACGTCGCCACTAAACTCCCGAGATCTCTCTAGATATGAAACCTCTGCGAACACCACAGCTACCAAAAGAAAATAGACATGTAGAGATTTCTATCTATAGCTCACACATCTTCTGGAGACTTCGGCGCTGGGAGAAATCGACCACGCAAGGTGGTGTTTGAAAACGGCGCCGCCAAGGTTGACCAAGCTAAAACTCGGTCGCCACCATGTGCTAGGGTTAGGTTTGGGTTCGATTGATAGAGGGCTATTGATCCTTAGATCGTGGCCTTCCATTTGCCACCGATTTGAGCTCATTTGGTTGAGTATTAAGCTCTAATTTCGCGATTTAAACTAAGGTTAGGTAAGGGTTAAAAAGTGTGTACTTTTGGGCTTAATCACTAATTAGATCTAACTACGGATTTTTGCTGGGTCGACCACAGAAGACAAAGTTGCTAACTACATCGACCTTAACCTGTTTACCATTTTTATGGATTTTTATAAGGTAGTCGAATTTTCACTATTCTATTTACTAAGGAATTAAATATTAAATTTCAAAAATTCATTTATCTAAATTAAAAATTCACTTATTTCAATTAAATTTCAGATTCTTAAAACCGGGGTATTATATGTCCCCTTATAAAGGAACAATCTGCAAGGGATAATAATGGACGAAGGCGACAAGGCCGAGTAAATGCCGTCTTGGATGATGAAGGTAAAATGATTGAAGGTATCCGCTTGACCTATTTGTATTCATCATAGCCTTAATTGTTAATAGAAATAATTAACCATAAGTAAATTAACACTCTTCATAGAACTCATGTAATAAATTTGGGGACCAAATTCTCTTATGTGGGGGAGGGTGTAACACCCCATTTTTTTCTAAAATTTTTAGGAATTAAACCTAATTATTAAGTATTTAAAAGGTTTAATGGGCTATTTAATGAATTATAGGTTAAATAAATAAATTTGAAGGCCCTAAATTAACCAAATAAATAAGCCCACTTAAAATGTGCCCAAAGACCAAATTCAAAGCCCTTTTAGCCCAAGCCCACTTTTGGAGATGTAATTAGGGCAATTTACGGAATTAAAATTGGATAATAGACCAATTAAGAGGATAAATAGAAGATAAATTAAAAATATAAAAATTTTGGATAAAGCGCCAGTACGTGTTCTATTGCGAGACCGTGTTCCCAAGAAAGCAGTTCGACCGAGACTGCGACTATGTTCCGTGAACGGATATGTTACAGGCATAGAAAAATAGGATTTTTTTTCCATTCCAATCACTATGATTCGATGCTATCTGGCATGGCAACCTAGCTAGGACTTTTGGGGAATTAAATGGCTGCCCTATAGGACTCCTATTTGATCTAGTCATTTAACCCAAGTTCTTTCTCTATAAATAGGTCTCAGGTTCAACCCGCGTGAACTCTCGTTTTGGCTCGCATAGTTCGATGGTAAGGTGGTGTTATTTCATGTTAGTCCTTTAGAACTATTCATTCCCTTTAGTATTGTCTAACTCCTCTCCAAATTTCATGATAGGAGGTCAAGCAACCAGAGAGTTACAGCGTCCAGAAGTTGTTGTTTCTCTGTAGAACGCACAGGAACATGTGTATCCATCCAGTAAAGATTCGAAGTTTAGGAACCCTAACCGAGGTAATTTCATGTTGATCCTTTAGAATTATTTGCTCCCCTTTATATCTTCTAATCACCCTCCAAAGATCGTGAATTTAGGTCAAGAGGTTTAGGAGATAGAACGGCGAGAAGTTGCTATTTCAACGTAGGACGTTCAGGAGCCAACACCATCTTCCAGTTAGAAATTTGAACTCTAGGAGCGTTCCCAGAGGTAGGTTATTTCATGATGGCTTAAACAACGTGCTAGGAATAAAAGTCCTCTGACCTTGTGCAATTTCATGCTTTCTACATTGAGTATTTTATGTTTTCCCATGGCTGTGCTTGCATGCTTTTCTCTGCATATTAGCCCTGCACCTTGTAACTAAAAACAAGAATTTTAGCATGATTCATGTCCTTCCATGCACCTTTAACATTTTAAATATGTTCCTATATGTTCTCCTTTTATTCCTTATAGTTTCTATGCATTACTAAAAATAAGAATTTTAGCATGATTCATGTCCTTCCATGCACCTTTAACGTTCTAAATATGTTCCTATATGTTCTCCTTCTATTCCTTATAGTTTCTATGCATAATTTGCCCTAGGATAGGCCTATCAAGCATTAACTACCTTCTGCCTAATGCAGGCAAAAGGAGGTTCCTCAAGAACGGCTACTATCAAGAGGTGGTTCCAAACTGACCGCTATTACCAAGCAGCGGTTCTTTCTAGACCGTGTTCATCTTTCTGATTTCTGCTTCCTATTAACTATAAATAGAATGTAGATCAGCCTTTATAAACATATGATAAGCTTAAGTAATTAGGTCATATTCCTAGTTATGTCCTTACATTCATGATATTGGTTATATTGTGCATCAAACATGGTAGATTTCATGTCTTACAAGTTTCAGTAACTATTTTAAATCTTATGCCAATTTCATGTCAAAACACTATAATTTTGTACTTAAAGTAATTTCCATGAATTGATTGCACTTGGATCTATGTTTGGCACGTTCCCTTCTCACCTTATTTCTATTTTATAAGTCACAGTAGCACGTATTCCGGCACGTTGCTATTAGTTACACATGCACATGATAGGCACACGCTCTGGGACTTGTGATCCTCTCCATTGGATATTTCTTCCACTAGACTAGGTGATCATGTTTCAAGGCCTTCGTAAGTCTCTGCGAGCCTGAGATTCCCACTAGGACGTCGAGCTGGTTGTACCATAAAACCCAATAGATTAGAAAGCACTTGAGTTTCCCGCATTTTTCTACACTCTGGACTAGCCGCAGCCCTCAGGCGACCGCCTACTCATAGTAGCGGTTGACCCCTGACCGCATCTTGCCTGCAATTTCACTCCGTCGACCCCTTTTTCTCTCTATCGTCGACTCTACTTAAAAGCGGTCCTTGCATGACCGCTACTTAAAGAAACGGTCTCTAACTAACCGCGTTCTACCTGCATGCCATTCAACCCAAGGTTTGACCCAAGGGTTGATTATATTCTTGTCCAAGATGGTCTATGGATTATCTTGAACCCAAAACCTTATTCAATAAGTTATTAATGAATTACGGAAAGTAATGAATGTACAGTTATGCTGCTGGATTCCTTCCGTAGCATGACCTTGTCCTTAATTCGACCTTGAACTCAGATGTTCTTGTTTGGTGCATTCTTACCTTGGTATTTTTTATCATGAACTCTGGTTTGAACTTTACACTCTTGGCCAAACTTTATATTACTCGTGGAAGTAGCTTGATTTATAACTTGAAGATGCAAGGGCGGGCATGGACGGTGATGCGGGACGGACACGGGAGACGACACTATTAGGTGCCACCCTCGGACTCTAGATGAAGACGCGATCAGCAGCACACACCAGGGAGACACTAAGCCCGACACTACGAGCTCCTAGTGGCAAAATGTCGCTAACAGAAGTGAAGCTCACTTATCGTCCCAAGCGAGGGAAAGCGCGGACCGTGCGCGGTTAAGGAACCGACGGAGGTCAAGGGTAGTCCGACTCAACTTCCGGACTCGGATCGAGTCACGGGATGGGTCACTCTCACTCTCACAGCGGTGACATGGACACACGGGCTAGTACCTACACTCTCGGCAGCGGCCTAAGACCGTATACTAGCTAAGCAATGAACGCCAAGAAGTTCGGACTATTACCTCCACGCACCCGGCGTGGCGAAGACAACCCCGGCCAATCACGGACCCCCGGTTAACACAATTTTACAGCAGTACAATAATTTGACCCACTCCACGCAGGGAGGTAAAAGGTCACATGCGGGGCCCGGGAATCACGCGAATTGGGTTGACGGGCAGCATCTTGATGTCGCCCGGCGGTGCCGAACTCCGCGTTTTCGTGCTTTCCGAACGGCGGGTTCTGCGGGCCCGCGGGGCCCACGGATGGCACTGTCCTCCGAATCTGCGGGGGTGGGACCCACTATGATGGGGACCCCTGGTGGCGCGTCTCCACGGACGGCGGTCGGCCGGGAACACCGATCGGGGGTCGATCTGTCCCGATCTCCAAGCTTTGAAGTTGCTGTCCACGAGCTGAGGTTGCTGTTTTAGCAGCGCGCGCTCCGGCGAAAACGGCCGCTGCGATCAGCCCCGTCGTTGGAATGCGATGAAACCTGCGCCGTTGGAAAGAGGATTCAAAATCCTTCAACTTAGGGCCAGTGGAATCTTCTGAACCTCTGCGGACCTGGGCTTTAACCATTTTTCAATCCTCTATTGCACAGCTTCCGAAATATCAGATCAGCATATGAGTTTCCTGTAAATGGCCATTGACCGCCTGCTTTCCGTTGGAATCAGGCTTTGTGCTCTTCTTCAAAGTTGTAGGGAATCAAACCACAAAATTGGGACAAGTTTTAGAAGTCGATTTGGAGGTGTTGCCGATTTGATATGATTTTTGGAGTGACTGGTGGTCAGATCTAGGAACAGGTGGACAGAACTGTAGATGGGACTGAGAATGATTTTTAGAAACTATGAAATGGGCGAACCAGAAATTTAGAAAATGTGTGGATGAAGGGGTGGATGGAAGGAAACTCCAGTAAAATTTATGGGACTAACAGAAATCAAAAGATGGACCTAAGACATGAAACACAGGGCGGATATGAATCTGTACAGAACTCTGGCAGAACTAAAATGAAAGGGTGGACGAAAATCAAAAATCATGAAACGGGATCTGAATGACAAACCAAAATTTATGGGATATCCTTGACACCTATGAAACCTCCAGTAAAATTCCCAGATCTATCTGAGCTCGTGGCGGAGACACAAATTTCATGGAAGTTGCTGTGGTACTGTGCGGGCAGAACTCTGTTGAAGGCGATGGCGGTGCGGTGGCAGCTCGTGGCGGCGGCGGCGATCGTCGGAACTGATAAATGAGGCTTCACACCTCAGAATGGAAGCCTTCACAGCATCCAAGGGGGAGAGGGAGGAGAGAGGAGGGGGCGCACCAGCCCTTACTCTTGAATATCTTTGAATCAAATGGCATTAATTCAAGTAAAATGGAAAATACAAGTTTAAATACCTTACATCTCACATCCATCCACAACCATTGGATCTAGGGGATAGGAATGAAGGGCTGGGATGGCATGTGACACACACACACAAAAATAATAAAAAACTAAGGGGAGGGGGGCGGCCCTTGGACCAAGGAGAGAGGGTGGACTAGGTGGTGGGGGTAGGTGGCCTCCCATGTGGACTTTTCTAGTCCATTGTCTCCCATGTGTCCATTTAGCATTCAAACTTCTAGATGCCCCCATGTGGCATGTTGACTGACCCCACGTGGGACCCTAGGCTGAGGTGGCCCAATGGGGTGGGGCCTGGGGGGCCCGTGGGGCCCACGGGGTCCGAATTACACATAAGCCCCTATTACACTCAAAATGGCAAACCGAATGCAACGAAATAAATACAAATTAAACACACATAAAGTCTAACTAAATATAATAAATGGGGAGGCTCAAGGCAGAGTCTCCAGGCTGTCTCCGAGCCAGATGGACGCTGAGGTGGCTCGTGTCGTGCTCCGTGTGCGGTACCGGTGGCTCGGCGTATCGTGCCGATCAACTGCTCGGGTGTCTGCACCAATTCTCCCCGGGTGGGAGAAACTCGACCCTGTCGAGTAAGGGTCTGCATCGCTCCTGTATCGCTCCAAAAGGTCTGGATCAATCCGCTGCAACTCGCCATGTGTGATCCATGTGTCCTCAGTAGCGGGCCGTCCTCTCCATCGCACTAGGTAGCGCGGGTAAGATCCACTCCTGGTAACTGTCACTTGCTCGTCCAGTATACGATCGATATGCTCACGCTGCCGTGAAAAAGGGGCTGGAGGTGGAAGTGGACACTCAGGTGTGGGATCACTCTCAAGGGGAGGAGATGGCTCAAAAGGCTCACTAGGGATCACCGCTGGGTCCCTATATGCAACAAGATCCGATACATTGAAGGTAGAGCTTATACCATATTCCTCGGGCAGGTCCACAACATACGCATTGGATCCAACGCGTTTCAACACTCTAAAGGGACCGGCTCCGCGAGCTTGCAACTTCTTAACGGTTCCAGAGGGAAACCGTTCAGGTCTTACCCTGATCATGACGTACTCGCCCTCATGGAACTCTCGGTGGTGTCGGTGGGCATCGGCTAACTCCTTGTACCGTGCATTGCTGGCCTCAATGTGACGACGGATGTCGTCATGCAAACTCCTAACATGCCTAGCAAACGACTCGGCCGACTCCGACACTCTAGCATGGATAGGCATGGGGACAAGGTCAACGGGTTTCCTAGGCCTACGACCTGTGACAATCTCAAATGGACTCATGCCGGTAGACCTATTCACCGAATCATTGTATGCAAACTCAGCCATAGGTAAAATGAGATCCCAATCCCCAATGCGGTCCTTAACTAGACACCTCAAAAGATCTCCCAGACTCCTATTGACCACCTCGGTCTGACCGTCTGTCTGGGGGTGATATGCAGTGGAAAACTTGAGGTGAGTACCCATCATATGCCATAGTGTCTTCCAAAAGTAGGAAGTGAATCTAACATCACGGTCAGACACTATAGTGCGAGGCAACCCGAACTTGCACACCACATGCGTAAGAAAAAGGCGGGCTACCCTAGAAGCATCCGAAGTCTTCGAGCAAGGAATAAAGAGGGCCATCTTCGAGAAACGGTCAACCACCACATAGACCGAATCATGCTTCCTGGAGGTACGTGGCAATCCCAAAACAAAGTCCATACTAACATCCTGCCACGGGGCATCAGGCACGGGGAGAGGCGTATAAAGGCCCGAGCTTTGCTTCTTCATCTTGGCCGTAGCACATGTACGGCACTGAGCCACGATGTTAGCAACATCGCGCTTCAAGCTCGGCCAATAAAATCGATGCTCCACTGCCTCAATAGTCTTGTTCCGACCAAAGTGGCCGGCTAGACCTCCCGCATGTAATTCCCACACTAAGAAATCTCGAACCGAAGTTCGGGGAACACATAGCCTGCTACCTCGAAAGAGGTAACCCTCCTGAAGCACATACTCATCAAGATCTCTCGAGGGTCCGGCCTGGAGGGTGGTAAAAATCTGACCGAAGTCAGGACAATCAACATAGGCCTCCTTCATCTTCTCGAGCCCTATGACCTCGGCACTCATGGTGGTAAGCAAACATGCTCGCCGACTCAAGGCATCAGCCACCTTGTTCTCCACTCCAGCCTTATGTTTCAGCACAAAGGTGAACTGCTGGAGATACTCGACCCAACGACTATGACGCGAGTTAAGCTTCTTTTGCGAATGGAGGTACCTCAATGCTCGTGATCGGAGTATAGGACAAACTCCTGATGTAAAAGATAGTGCCTCCAATGCCTAAGAGCCTGAACAACTGCGTAGAATTCTTTATCATATGTGGAATATCGCAGCTTCGCGTCATTCAGCTTCTCGCTGAAATATGCGATCGGGTGGGACTCCTGACTCAAAACTCCTCCAATCCCAACACCCGACGCATCACAAGAGACCTCAAACACCTTCGAGAAATCAGGCAGTCGAAGGATAGGTGTCTGGGTCATGCGCTCCTTGATGTCCTTGAAGGCGGCAGATGCGGCCTTCGTCCATACAAATGTGCCCTTACGGATGCAATCCGTGATCGGGGCGGTGACGGAGCTAAATCCGCGGATAAAGCGACGATAGAACGTCGCAAGACCATGAAAGCTGCGGACATCATGAACGGTACGGGGTTCCGGCCACTCAACAATGGCCCGGACCTTCTCCGGATCGGCGGAGACCCCCGTACTAGACACAATGAAACCCAAGAAGGTAAGCTGAGGTGTCATGAAGGCACACTTCTGTGGGTTCGCAAACAGCTGCTCTCGCCGAAGAAGTAGACAGACCTGCCGAAGGTGGTCTAAGTGGTCCCCCGTGGTGCGGCTATAGATAAGGATATCATCAAAATACACCACTACAAAGACTCCAATGAAAGGTCGAAGGACCTGAGTCATGAGCCGCATGAAAGTGCTAGGGGCATTGGTCAACCCAAAAGGCATGACCAACCACTCATATAGACCGTCCTTGGTCTTAAATGCGGTCTTCCACTCATCACCTGGCCTAATCCTCACCTGATGGTAGCCACTCTTAAGATCGATCTTCGAAAAGATAGTGGCACCTGCCATCATGTCTAGCATGTCATCCAGGCGGGGAATAGGGAACCTGTACTTCACGGTGATCTTGTTGATGGCACGACTATCAATACACATTCTCCACGTGCCATCCTTCTTCGGGGCGAGTAATGCGGGCACAGCACATGGACTCATGCTGTCCCGAACAGACCCTCTCTGCACTAACTCATCGACCTGCCGTTTAAGCTCGGCATGCTCCGTGGGACTCATGCGATAATGAGGAAGGTTGGGCAAAGAAGAGCCCGGAACAAGGTCGATGGCATGCTGAATATCCCGCATTTGTGGGAGTCCCTCGGGAAGCTCATCGGGAAAGACATCAGCATACTCCTGCAGAATGGGAACAACCTCGGGTGGGAGCTCACCCTTGGAGTCCCGCTCCACCTCTCGGACCGTAATGGCAAACACTGGACAGCCCTGACTAAGCTCCTGCTCCATTTCCCGGGAGCTAATCATCATCAATCTCCTCGTCGAGGGCTCTCCTGGGCCAGAGGTAACGGTCATAGCCCGAGCTGGGGATGGGGTACTAGGCCCGGGGACGGAAGGCTTCGGAGTACTAGGGCCAGTAGGACCCCTGACTGATGGGCTCCTGGGCCGAACGGGTTGGAGGGTGACCCGCTGGCCAGCGTGGTCGAAGGTACAGGTGTTCGACCGGCCATGGAGCGTGGCATCCCGGTCAAATAACCACGGCCTACCAAGAATGATACTGCCCACTTCCATGGGGAGGACATCACACCAGATCTCGTCACGGTAGGAGTGGAGCTGCAGCGGGACCAAGCACCGCAGCCTGACCGAAATGGAAGTGGTATCCACCCATGATACCTGATAGGGACAAGGATGGTCTACGGGTGTGAGACCAAGACGAGCGACAGCGTTCGTGGAGATTGCATTGATACAACTCCCGCTATCGATGACCACCTTGCAAATTTGCTTTCCCAGCCTACAGAATACCTGAAGGATAGTGGTCCGACGCCAGTCATCACTGACCTGTGGCTGGGTGAGGATACATCTGACGACCCCCACGTGGGTATCGTCCGACTGCTGGACATCCTGGGCCTCACCTCCCATCTCATAGTACTCGTCAGCTAACTCTTCATCTGCCTCATAGCTGACTAACTCGAGGCCCGTAGGGGTGGTATCCTCGGCCTGTGTGTCCCCAATGTGAAGAGATGGGCGGGTGGGACACTGGTTGGCGAAATGGCCAAACCCATTGCAGCGATAACACTGCTGCCGTGATCCACTAGGCTCCCCAATCATAGGTCCTTTACCTTTATCCTCCCGACGGATAGGAGGCGTAGGCAACAAAGGACGTGCAGGAGGTGCGGGTGCCGGTGGACGGGCTATGGGTGGGGCCGTAAGATGCTGGGGACGAGGAAGGTCCCTCGGGGGTGGAGGACGAGGCCTAGGAGCAAAGGGCTCGGGCGAGCGGGCTCCTGAGGTCGAGCCATGGGGGCCCTCGGATACGTGCCAGATGAGCCACGGGACTCGACACTACGAAGGGGAAAGGAGCCCAACCGATGGGGTGACTCGAACTCGGCCTCGAACTGCTCCAATTCGAGAGCAATCTGATATGCCTGCTCCAAAGTGGTGGCATTGCGGCGAAAGAGTTCATATTGATAATTGGGCCGCAAACCTCTCCGAAAGCGGGATATCGTCATGGTGCTCTCTTCCGTGACCCCGCACCGCAAATAATACTCATCGAACTCGGCGGTGTACTCGGTCACGGATCGGTTCCCTTGGGAGATGCTTTGCCACTTGTCTATGAGACGTTGGCGATATGAGGCGGGAAGGTACTTCTCCCTCAACTTGGTTTTCATATCATCCCAAGTACCGATCTGGGGTTGACGTCGCTGGTTGAGCAGGCTCTCCACATTGATCCAATAAGTTTGGGCCTGCCCTTGCAGCTTCATCTTTGCGTATCGGACTCTTCGGTGGTCCGTCATCTCAAACCACTCGAAGTACCGGTCCATGCCGGCCTCCCAATCTAAATACACCCTAGGGTCCAAGGACCCGCTAAAAGTGGGAGGGTCCGCACGCACACCCCTAAGAATGCGGTCGTCATCCTCGTCATCACGATTCCGTCGTTGATGACGACGACCGTTACCCCCTTGATCATTATCAGATGCATAATCATCCACCACATGCACCTGTTGAACCCCAACATTCTCCGCCTGAGCCCTTGGCACAGCAGGCTGCTGAACCGGCTCCTGTTGGCCGTTCGTCGGCGCGGGTTGCGCCGCTACTGGGCCCCTCTCGAGGACGGCAATTCTCCCAACTAGGCCCTGAATGGACTGATCCGAATGCTCGGCCCGATCCTCGAGGGCTTTCATCCGCCCTTCTAGACGCGTTCCTATGCCATCCATACGCGTACTAAGACCATCCATACGCGTATCTAAACGATCCATGATGGCCCGGAACATCTCGGCCGTGGAAGACTCATCGGAACTACGGGCTCGGGACTCCGCCATAGGTGGTGGTGGCGAGTACTGGGTGCCTCGACGGGTGGGCATGCAACTGACACACGACCTAGAAGACACCGACTAATGCAAACACACACTAAATGATGCACTTAGACCTAAACCAATATCCGGTACGGGGCGGAGTTAATCGATCCGAAGATCACTCCCGCAAGTGTGCGACCTCCCGATAGGCGTAGCCTAACGTTCGGACAACACCTTTTAAGATACCGAATAAAGGGTGCAAATGCAATTTAAAACACACTTTTTTTTTGTTTTGAAAATAATGATGGTCCTAGACTCGACTTAGACCATGATGCATGAAGACATATGCAAAGACTACCCTAGACTCGACTGCTCTGATACCAAACTGATGCGGGACGGACACGGGAGATGACACTATTAGGTGCCACCCTCGGACTCTAGATGAAGACGCGACCAGCAGCACACACCAGGGAGACACTAAGCCCGACACTACGAGCTCCTAGTGGCAAAACGTCGCTAACAGAAGTGAAGCTCACTCGTCGTCCCAAGCGAGGGAAAGCGCGGACCGTGCGCGGTTAAGGAACCGGCGGAGGTCAAGGGTAGTCCGACTCAACTTCCGGACTCGGATCGAGTCACGGGACGGGTCACTCTCACTCTCACAGCGGTGACATGGACACACGGGCTAGTACCTACACTCTCGGCAGCGGCAAAAGACCGTATACTAGCTAAGCAATGTAACGCCAAGAAGTTCGGACTATTACCTCCACGCACCCGGCGTGGCGAAGACAACCCCGGCCAATCACGGACCCCCGGTTAACACAATTTTACAGCAGTACAATAATTTGACCCACTCCACGCAGGGAGGTAAAAGGTCACATGCGGGGCCCGGGAATCACGCGAATTGGGTTGACGGGCAGCATCTTGATGTCGCCCGGCGGTGCCGAACTCCGCGTTTTCGTGCTTTCCGAACGGCGGGTTCTGCGGGCCCGCGGGGCCCACGGATGGCGCTGTCCTCCGGATCTGCGGGGGTGGGACCCACTATGATGGGGACCCCTGGTGGCGCGCCTCCACGGACGGCGGTCGGCCGGGAACACCGATCGGGGGTCGATCGGTCCCGATCTCCAAGCTTTGAAGTTGCTGTCCACGAGCTGAGGTTGCTGTTTTAGCAGCGCGCGCTCCGGCGAAAACGGCCGCTGCGATCAGCCCCGTCGTCGGAATGCGATGAAACCAGCGCCGTTGGAAAGAGGATTCAAAATCCTTCAACCTAGGGCCAGTGGAATCTTCTGAACCTCTGCGGACCTGGGCTTTAACTATTTTTCAATCCTCTGTTGCACAGCTCCCGAAATATCAGATCAGCATATGAGTTTCCTGTAAATGGCCGTTGACCGCCTACTTGCCGTTGGAATCAGGCTTCGAGCTCTTCTTCAAAGTTGTAGGGAATCAAACCACGAAACTGGGACAATTTTTGAATTGGATTTGGAGGTGGTGGCGATTTGATATGATTTTTGGAGTGACTGGTGGTCGGATCTGGAAACAGGTGGACAGAACTGTAGATGGGACTGAGAACGATTTTTAGAAAATATGAAATGGGAGAACCAGAAATTTAGAAAAATTGTGGATGAAGGGGTGGATGGAAGGAAACTCCAGTAAAATTTATGGGACTAACAGAAATCAAAAGATGGACCTAAGACATGAAACACAGGGCGGATATGAATCTGGACAGAACTCTGGCAGAACTGAAATGGAAGGGTGGACGAAAATCAAAAATTATGAAACGGGATCTGAATGACAAACCAAAATTTATGGGATATCCTTGACACCTCTGGAACCTCCAGTAAAATTCCCAGATCTATCTGAGCTCGTGGCTGAGACACAAATTTCGTGGAAGTTGCTGTGGTACTGCGCGGGCAGAACTCCGATGAAGACGATGGCGGTGCGGTGGCGGCTCGTGGCGGCGGCGGCGATCGTCGGAACTGATAAATGAGGCTTCACACCTCAGAATGGAAGCCTTCACAGCATCCAAGGGGGAGAGGGAGGGAGAGGAGGGGGGCGCACCAGCCCTTTACTCTTGAATTTGTGTGAATCAAATGGCATTAATTCAAGTAAAATGGAAAATACAAGTTTAAATACCTTACATCTCACATCCATCCACAACCATTGGATCTAGGGGATAGGAATGAAGGGCTGGGATGGCATGTGACACACACACACAAAAATAATAAAAAACTAAGGGGAGGGGGGCGGCCCTTGGACCAAGGAGAGAGGGTGGACTAGGTGGTGGGGGTAGGTGGCCTCCCATGTGGACTTTTCTAGTCCATTGTCTCCCATGTGTCCATTTAGCATTCAAACTTCTAGATGCCCCCATGTGGCATGTTGACTGACCCCACGTGGGACCCTAGGCTGAGGTGGCCCAATGGGGTGTGGCCTGGGGGGCCCGTGGGGCCCACGGGGTCCGAATTACACATAAGCCCCTATTACACTCAAAATGGCAAACCGAATGCAACGAAATAAATACAAATTAAACACACATAAAGTCTAACTAAATATAATAAATGGGGAGGCTCAAGGCAGAGTCTCCAGGCTGTCTCCGAGCCAGATGGACGCTGAGGTGGCTCGTGTCGTGCTCCGTGTGCGGTACCGGTGGCTCGGCGTATCGTGCCGATCAACTGCTCGGGTGTATGCACCAGACGGTGTCCAAGGGCTCGACACTAGCCCCCTCGGTAGATGGCCGGAAACATACTGTAAAAAACGGGATATGATGAACACTGGCGTCGCATTACACCGGGAGTACTTTTTTTATAAATGGGTGAAATCCACACGGCTATCTTATGAAATTACTACTTGCTAGTACATTCTTGTTACATCACTTTCTAGTGCATAACCTTTATGGTTATGAAAAGTACATTCTCGTTACATTCCAGTACATTCTCATTCATTAAAGACCATGTTATATTCTTACTTGATCATGCTTTCATTCTACATGAATTCACATATCTCCATAGTCTATACCTTGTTACTTGCATTGTAACTTTCATTTTATCGCATGTTTCATCGTATTTCTTATATCTTACCTTCTAGAGTTAAATTGCTAATTACTTTAACTTGCATTCATGTTGATACGAAGATTCCTACTGGGAAAGTGTTCTCATTCCCAACTTTTCTAATCTTTTCAAGAAACTCTAGCAGATCAGATTCGAATTACCCGAGTGACGGATCCGAGGGCGAGAGCGAGTGAAGATCAAAAGAAGCCCTAGAATGTTAGAGTGTCATGAGTCTACTATGTAATTTTATTTTATTGAGTCTAGAGTTAAAGGAGTCCATGCAAGAGTCAGATTGTAAACCTTTGATTATTATTCAATAATGATTGATTTTTGAGTATATGACCTTGTGCATTCCTCTTTTATGTGTGAATGTTTAGCGCTCTGATTGTCTTGCTAGCTTGAGGCTTACCATGCCGACTGTTCACGTTCCCGACATACTTCCGCTACATATCTCGGGACGTGATAGTTAAGTTGGTATCAGAGCCTAGGCATAAGTAAGTCCTAGGAAAATGTCATGTCATAGGCTAAGTCCAAGGATTAAGGACCCATACCTATGATCTAGGAAGAAATTTTTGAACCCATGTGAGAATTGAGTAGAGCCTGGGATGAGCTAGTTTTCTAGAAATTAATATCTAGGTTAATCCCTATGGATTCCATAGAAAATAACTAATTGTTTATTTCCCAGGCACCTTATGCTCCACACCTGGTGGCGACGGAGGTTCTTAAAGCTAATCGCTTCATGGACGGCCTAAAGCCGATTTTCATAAATCAACTTGGACCTCAAAATATCTGTACCTATATGGAGATGGTCCACGTGGCTCATTTATTTGAAAGGACCTTGGAGAAGGTAGAGAAGTTTAGGGGGAAAGATGAAAAGCCAAGTCAAAATCATGATAGGTGAGAGGAAAAAGAAGAAAGATTTAGCATCACGGAGGATTATGAACGCCGTAACAACAAGAAGAGGTCCCGCAACGGGAATGGTAATGGAAAAAGGAATGGCAATGGCAAGAATAAAAGAGTCAAGGTAGAAGAATAAAAGCAAGTCATGGCAGCTTGCTCCTTTTGTGAGAAATTCAGTCACTTGGCCGAAGAATGTTGGAAGTGCCTAGGAGCTTGTTTACACTGTAGAAGCCGGGAGCATCACGTACCCGCATGTCCCCTTATAAAGGAACAATCTGCAAGGGATAATAATGGACGAAGATGACAAGGCCGACTAAATGCCTTCTTGGATGATGAAGGTAAAACGATTGAAGGTACCCTCTTGACCTATTTGTATTCATCATAGCCTTAATTGTTAATAGAAATAATTAACTATAAGTGAATTTACACTCCATAGAACTCATGCAATGAATTTGGGGACCAAATTATCTTAAGTGGGGGAGGGTGTAACACCCCAAATTTTTCGAGGATTTTTCAAGAATTAAACCCAATTATTAAGTATTTAAAAGGCTTAATGGGCTTTTTAATGAATTATGGGTTAAGTAAATAAATTTCAAGGCCCTAAATTAACCAAATAAATAAGTCCACTTAAAATGGGACCCAAGATCAAATTCAAAGCCCTTTTAGCCCAATCCCACATCCAGAGACATAATTATGATAATTTATGAAATTAAAATTGGATAATAGACTAATTAAGAAGATACAAAGAAGATAAAGTAAAAATCTAAAAATTTCGGATAAAGCGCTAGAACGCGGTTTATCGCGAGACCGCATTCTCAAGAAAGCGGTCCGACCGAGACTGCGACTATGTTCCGTGAACAGAGGTGTTAGAGGTGTAGAAAAAAGGGATTTTTTTTCCATTCCATTCCCTATGGTTCGATCCTATCTGGCATGGCAACCTAGCTAGGGCTCTTGGGGAATCAAATAGATGCCCTATAGGACTCCTATTTCATCTAATATTTTAACCATATTCCCTTCTCTATAAATAGGTCTCAGGTTCAACCTGCGCGAACCCTCATTTTTGCTCGCGTAGTTCGATGGTAAGGTGGTGTTATTTCTTGTTAGTCCTTCAGAACTATTCATTCCCTTTAGTATTGTCTAACTTCTCTCCAAATTTCATGATAGGAGGTCAAGTAACCAGAGAGTTAGAGCGTCCAGAAGTTGTTGTTTCTCTACAGAACACACAGGAATAGGCGTATCTGTCCAGTAAAGACTCGATGTTTAGGAACCCTAATGGAGGTAATTTCAGGTTGACTCTTTAAGATTATTTGCTCCCCTTTATATCTTCTAATCACCCTCCAAAGCTCATGAATTTAGGTCAAGAGGTTAAGGAGATAGAAGGGCGAGAAGTTGTTGTTTCTACGCAGGATGCGCAAGAACCAGAACAATCTTCTAGTCAGAAATTCAAACTCTAAGAGCATTCCCAGAGGTAAGTTATCTCATGATGGCTCAAACAACGTGTTAGGAACAAAAGTCCTCTGACCTTGTGCAATTTCATGCTTTCTACATTGAGTATTTTATGTTTTCCCATGACTGCACTTGCATGCTTTTCTCTACATATTAGCCCTGCACCTTGTAACTAGAAATAAGAATTTTAACATGATTCATGACCTTCCATGCACCTCTAACATTCTAAATATGTTCCCATATGTTCTCCTTCTATTCCTTATAGTTTCTATGCATTATTTTCCCTAGGATAGGCCTAGCAAGCATTAATTACCTTCTACCTATTGTAGGCAGAAGGCTTTAGGAACCGCTAATGTCAAGAGGCGGTTCCAGACCGACCGCTATTACCAAGAAGTGGTTCTTTCTAGACCACGTTCATCTTTCTGATTTCTGCTTCCTGTTAACTCTAAACAGAATGTAGATCAGCCTTTATAAACATATGATAAGCTTAAGTAATTAGGTCCTATTCCTAGTTATGTCCTTACATTTATGATGTTGGTTATATTGTGTATCAAACATGGTAGATTTCATGTCTTACATGTTTTAGTAACTATTTTAAATCTTATGCTAATTTCATGCCAAAACACTATAGTTTTGTACTTAAAGTAATTTCCATGAATTGATTGCACTTGGATCTATGTTTGGCATGTTCCCTTCTCACCTTATTTCTTTTTTATAAGTCACATATAGCGTGTATTCTGGTATGTTGCTATTAGTTACATATGCACATGATAGGCACACTCTCTTGGACTTGTGATCCTCTTTGTTGAATATTCCTTCCATTGGACTAGGTCATCTTGTTTCAAGGCCTCTGTAAGTCTCCGCGAACCTGGGATTCTCACAAGGACGTCGAGCTGGCTGTACCCTAAAACCCAATAGATTAGAAAGCACTTGAGTTTCTCGCATTTTTATACACTCTGGACTAGCTGCGGCCCTCAGGCGACCGCCTACTCATAGTAGCGGTTGACCTGTGACCACGTCTTGCCTGCAGTTTCACTACGTTGACCCCTTTTTCTCTCTGGCGCCGACTCTACTTAAAAGCTGTCCTTGCATGACCACTACTTAAAGAAACGGTCCCTGACTGACCGCTTTCTACCTGCATGCCGTTCAACCTAAGATTTGACCCAAGTGTTGATTATATTATATTTCTAGATGGTCTATGGATTATCTGGAACCCAAAACCTTATTCAATAAGTTATTAATGAAATACGAAAAGTAATGAATGTACCGTTATGCTGTCGGATTCCTTCCGTAGCATGACCTTGTCCTTAATTAAGCCTTGAACTCACAGGTTCTTATTTGGTGCATTCTTACCTTGGTATTTGTTATCACGAACTATTGTTTGAACTTTACACTCTTGGCCAAACTTTATATTACTCGTGGAAGTAGCTTGATTTATAACTTGAAGATGCAAGGGCGGGCACGGACGGTGTCCAAGGGCTCGACACTAGCCCCCTCGGTGGATGGCCGGAAATATACTGTAAACCATGGGGTATGATGAACACTGGTATCGCATTGAGCCGGGAGTACTTTTTTTATAAACGGGTGAAATCCATGAGGCTATCTTATGAAATTACATGCTTGCTAGTACATTATTGTTACATGACTCTTTAGTGCGTAACATTTATGGTTATGACAAGTACATTCTCATTACATTATAGTACATTCTCGTTCATTAAAGGCCACGTTATATTCTTACTTGATTATGCTCTCATTCTATATGAATTCTCATATCTCCATAGTCTGTACCTTGTTACTTGCATTGTTACTTTTGTTTTATCGCATGTTTCATCGTATTTCTTCTATCTTAACTTCTATAGCTAAATTGCTAATTACTTTAACTTGCCTTCATGTTGATACGAAGCTACCTACTGGGCAAGTGTGCTCATTCCCTACTTTTTCAATCTTTTTAGAAAACTCTAGCGGATTAGATTTGGATTACCCGAGTGACAGATCCGAGGGCGAGAGCGAGTGAAGATCAAGAGAAGCCCTAGAATGTTAGAGTGTCATGAGTCCACTATGTAATTTTATTTTATTAAGTCTAGAGTTAAAAGAGTCATCGCAAGAGTCAGATTGTAAACCTTTGATTATTATTCAATAATGATTGATTTTTGAGTATATGACCTTGTGCATTCCTCTTTTATGTGTGAATGTTTAGCGCTCTGATTGTCTTGCTAGCTTGAGGCTTACCATGCCGACTGTACACATTCCTGACTTACTTCCGCTGCATATCTCGGGACGTGACAGTTAAGTTGGTATCAGAGCCTAGGCATAAGTAAGTCCTAGGAAAATGTCATGTCATAGGCTAAATCCAAGGATTAAGGACACATATCTATGAACTAGGAAGAAATTTCCGAACTCATGTGAGAATTGGGTAGAGTCTGAGATGAGCTAGTTTTCTAGAAATTAATCTCTAGGTTAAACCCTATGGATTCCATAGAAAATAACTAATTGTTTATTTCTCAGGCACCTTATGCTCCACACCTAGTGGCGACGAAGGTTCTTAAAGTTATTCGCTTCATGGACGGCCTAAGGCCAATTTTCATAAATCAACTTGGACCTCAAAATATCCATACCTATACGGAGATGGTCCAAAGGGCTCATTTATGTGAATGGACCTTGGAGAAGGTAGAGAAGTTTAGGGGGAAAGATGAAAAGCCAAGCCGAAACTGTTGTGCCCTGACTTGTGGCAATCAAGAGGGGAGGGGTGAATTGATTGCTCCAAAAAAAACTTCAATAGACGAGATACTTGTTAAGAATGTTGATTGCCATATTTTAAGGAATTCTTAAGCATACAAGCACTCATTCTGACACAAACATGATCTCTCTCGTGAACACGAATAGGAGAATGCAGCGGAACTCTATTAGAGGGAAGGATGACTCAACTTTGCGTTGGGCCCACCCGTAAAAGTATGCAATATAGCAAACCACATAGAAGCACAGGATTTTTCGGTGGTTCGGGTTCACAACCGTGTCCCCTAGTCCACCCCTCACTGAGTGAGGATTAACGCTCCACAAAGAAGTGAGCCACACATGCTGTATGCAACAGCAACTACACACACGGTAGCCGAGCTGGGCCACCTATCCACACACACATGGTTATGTCACAGTTTACAAGCAAACACACAAAAACCGAGTTCAAGGAGATAATGGTTACAGCAAATATCTAAGATAGAACTAAGAGCGACCAGAGAAATGAAAGCAAACGGATTTTTCAGTGGATAGAGCTCCAGCTTCCATTTCATCGAACATGCTTAAGCTTTTCTACAGGATGAAGAACGTTCTTCAGAGATGGCGGATGATTCTTGGCTTCCACTTGTGTACCACTTGATTATCCACACAACATTCAACAAACCCTTATTAGGAAGATGGAATACAACCCTTCTCCTCCAATATTTGCACCCAAATCGATTTGGAGAAGGTCTTGAAGCTGCAGCCGCCGTCCTGCTCAAGAAGGAGAACAAAATAGTGTAAAACCTTCAAAAGCTTGGATCTGGACGCCCTAGGAGCTTATATTTATAAAAAAAACAAGTTTCCACACTTTTGGAAATCTAGAGGACCACAAACCAATCATCTGAGAGCATTTGGAACGTAGTAGGTAGGGTTTCGAGCTGGAGCACAAAAGTCACGATCGGTAGTGCCATTAAGATGTCGACACCTGGTGTCGACACTGGGGCCAGGGCCTTAGCAAAAATAAGCCGGCCAGTGTAGTTCAAAGTAGGTGTCGACACCTACTTCCCAGGCCTAAAAGAACAGAACAGCTGGCGAAGGGGTGTCGACACTAGGTGTCGACACCAGCACATTGGGTGTTAGAAAACATGACCCAGCAGAATAATGGGATTTTGGTGTCGACACCAGGTGTGGACACCAAGTCTTTTTGAAAGCAAAAAGACCCAATCAGCTAGAAATAAAACCTACAACCTCACCGTGATTTTACCATTATAAATGGGGTTTTAGAAGATCTTCCAACCTATAGGAACACCACAAGAAAATTAGATTTGTATTGGCATTCATAGTACAAATCCGCTCATGCATTCCACCTTATGTCATTAACCTTTGAATGCTTAAGGAAGCTTACTTCTATATGATTTCCATTGACCATCCATGAAGAGTTTAGCGACACATTCCATTAATCAAGCACAAATTAGCACATAGATTTGGATGCATACCTTTACCCATCCGATCCATCTTGTATTATGAACTTGTGAGAACCTCACAGATGTGGCAATTTCTGCTCAACCCAAAGGTTTCCAAAATCCAATGAAAGATGTTTCATGAGAAAACAACATCACTTCAAGGAGCTTGCCTTGATTTTGCAAGTTCAAGTGCTGCGAAGTTATAATCAGTTCATCAGAGATTTACCCAAATCCACATGACAAAAGATCATTGAACTGCATACAGATTTCATCATTTTAACACACAGTTGATTTAGGATCTCAAATTTCAACCCAACCATCAAACAAGAACTTTGCCATTTCATAATACAAGAACTCATCGATTCATTCATCAAGAGGATCTAGAGAGTAAAGCTGTAAACCATTCAGTCACATTGCATTGGTCATCATCAAAACTCTTTAAGCCACATGATGCGGGACGAGACCACGGACACGACAAGCTCACGATCGTCCCTTAACGAGGGAAGCGTCGGACGTGCGCGGTTGAGAAACCGGCAAGAGCTAGGGTGGTCGGCTCTCTCTTTCGTGCCCGGATCGGGTCACGGGACAGTAACGCTCTCTCTCGCAGCAACGGTGATATAAATAGAAAGCGAGCTAATTACCCTATCATGCTCTCTAGCAGCGGTATAAACAAGCATATATGAAATTAAGCAAAATGCCAAGTAAGGGAGCGAATGCGATACCTCCACGCGCTCGGCGTGGGGAAGACGGGCCCAGCCGAAAACTCGTACTCCCGGGAGACTTAACACACAATAATTACAGCAATGGGAACATGCCCACTCCACGCAGGGAGGTAAAGGGCTATACAAATGGGCCCGGGAGGACCGAATTCGGGTTGACGGGCAGCTTCGGGTGTTGATTTGGCTACACGCGTGTTCACGACCGTGGGGCCCACGTGCTGTCCGGAGGGGCTGTGTGGGACCCGGTGGTACCACTATAGTGGATACACTTGGAGAAGCGCTCCCCGGGCTGGCGGCACGCTGGTTCGCCGGCCGGAGGCCGGGCGGCTCCGTTCGGCACCGATCGGGAAATCCGATCGGAAATCTGCCGGTTCTGTATTTCAGCACGCGCTCCGGCAAGAACGGATGCTGCGATCAGCACCGGCGTCGGAATGCGACGAGATCAGAGCCGTTGAAAAGCTGCTTTGAAGTACTACAATCTAGTGGCCTTCAAAAAAATACACCAGATTTGTACTTTGTGTTGGCAAATTTTATATGCTGCTGTTGTACAGTAACCGAAGACTCAGATCTGCAGACAACTTCCCTGTTGATTGCCTTTGACCGTGAAGTAGATGTCCGATTTTGAAGATGTGTTCTTAAGAACGGTTGTAGGAAATTGAACAAGGAAACCAGGACTATTTTTGGATTTGGATTTGGAGGTGGTGGTGATTAGTTCTGATTTTTGAAGTGGAGGGTTGTCGGATCTGGGATCTGACTAAAAATAGTGTATCAGAGGAAGATCATGAATTTCTAAAAATAGCTAGAAGGCTGATAAAAAATTAAGAAACTTTTTAGAGGTAGAGGGTGATGGACAAAACTCCCAGTAAAATTGGGAGGGCTTGGATAAATCAAAAGGATGGTCGGAGGGGGATAACTCAGAGGTTCTGTCACTGTAGATAGAAACCTGGCAGATCTGGGATGACAGGTTGGACGAAAATGTAAAAATATGAAACGGTGGATTTTGGATTTGATGTTTTGTGTGGAGAAGGGGATAGAAGATAGGAACACACCATAAAAATTTCAAGCCAAGAAGAAACAGTGGTGGACAGCAGGAGTTTCGTGAAGACACCTCTGTCCAGCAGGACAGAAAACCGAAGACGATTCTGCGGCGGCTCGAAGGCGGCACGAATGGCGGCGGTGGCGGCACCAATGAAGATCAGAGGTTGAGAGGGGGAGATAGAAGATGGATACACTCTAGAACTTGAGGTTTGAGGAGAAGAACAACAGGGGGAGAGAGGAACAAGGGCACACCCTTCAATGGCTCAAGCCAATTTTTACAAATTTTTTCTTCATTAAAATCTCTAATGACACTATACATAGGCTTATATAGAGAATGGCAAGGGGTGGGGGGGCTAGGAATTTCATGGGAAATAAGTCATTTTCTTCCCCCATGTGGTCAAAACTCAAAAAAAATAAATTACATATGAATGGGGCACTCCTTTGACTAGGTAGGTAAGGTAGGTGGCCTACCTTTGAAATTTTAACCCCTTTGTCTCCCATGTGGTCAATTAGCATTCAAACCTTCTAGATGGCCACCTAGGATGGTTGACCAGCCCCACATGGATGAGGTGGACCAATGGAGAAGGGGAGGGAGCCCCCTAGCTGGACCTACTACACATTTGCACAAAAACTCACACAATCCTAGGGAATGACACATTGGCTTACAAAGCCTTACAATTGTACATATACTCTCCCAAGGATATAAAAGCAAACTAAAGGACACAAATACAAAATAAAAATGTCAGTGCTCGGCGTCGATTCCCATCAATTCTCCCCGGGTGGGAGGAACTCGACCCCGTCGAGTAGGGGTATGGATGCTCGAGTACTCCGGCGGATCCGTCACCATGCCAAGTAGCGCGGGTATACTCCACTCCAAGTGACCGTCACCTGCTCATTCCATATATACTCGATATGCACAAGCTGCCATGGGCTAGAGGTGGACACTCCGGGTGGGGCACTCTCAAAGGGAAGGAAACAGCTCGAAGACTCACTAGGAATCACCGCTGAGTCCCTATAGGTGACTGATCCGGGTATAGATGTGGAACCGATCCCATACTCATCAAGTGAGTCCACTCGCCTCTTACTCATAAGAGACCGACAACGAGCTTGCACAAGACACATGCAGACTCTCAAACTATACACAAACCATGCAAACAAGAAACTTACTCATGTATGACTCTAGATACACCTATTGTTAGTCTGACCCGTACATGGGTGAGGGGGGGCCAGGGCACCCAAACGTATGCCATGCATGCATCTGACGTAACCGGTGGTTGATATCATGTGGAAATCCTAGACATCCTAAGGTGGGCCATGCATGCATATGGGATGTGGATGTGGGAGGGCCAAGAGTATCTCCCCTAGATGATGGCGTATTTTGTAAGTGTACGGGCTTGGTGGGCATAGACGACCCGGCCCGTGGGGAAGGGGTGTGGTAGAGGACTCCCTCGAAGAAGTGAAGTGAATGTGGAGGGTCTAAGGATCCACTAAGGAATGGGTCAAAGGGATCAAAGAAGGTATGACCCCTTGTGGTGGGTTCCCACAAGTCACGGTCCCACGTGTAGAAGTTTTGAAGGTGTGGATAGTCACCTTCTTGAATTGTGACAGGTGGGACGGGGATCGTGGGCAAGAAGTATGATTCCTCCCTCGGACAAAAGGGTATGAATTCGGGCTCGTCCGGTAAGGGAAGGAGTAAGAGGACCTCCGTGGTGACACAACCCATGGTGCACTCGGAGGTAATGGACCCTAAGGCCAGATGGGTGAAGCTAAGACTAGCGGGTTGGTCAAAACCTCGGGCCAATAAATGTGTAAAGGTCAACTGCCGGTCTAACCCTTTAAGAAGGTCGTCCAATGTGTCCACATAGTGACGAGACCGGAAGGTGGTGTGAAATGAGTTGCTTGACACTAGAGGTAGGGTGGGGTCCATGGATGGGAAGGGAGGTGAGACCAAGCCTTCTTTGAGCCATCT
Organism: Amorphophallus konjac; assembly: GCA_022559845.1. Lineage (NCBI taxonomy): Eukaryota > Viridiplantae > Streptophyta > Magnoliopsida > Alismatales > Araceae > Amorphophallus > Amorphophallus konjac. Next base: position 104,078,397 of record CM040122.1, read on the forward strand.
AAGAAGTGGCTCGGCTATGTATAGCGTACCCGTTAGAAACACGGGTGGCTCGGGCTCAGGTGGCTCCAAATGAGATGGTCTCGAATGTGGAGTGGACCGCTGGGGTTGGGTGGCTGGACATGCGAGGGTGATCTTGCCGGGTAGGTAAGGTGGGTATAAGGTGCAAGTCCTCTTGCCCCAGTCAAGATTGGCTCTTCGTTCTCCTAACCACATTTGCCCTAAAATGATGCATGAATCAGCAAGTGTGCCGATCCTACACCATGCGCCATCAGTGTAGAGAACAGAGCCGATCCACTTATATAACTCAACACAAGCAAAATCACCATCGCGGACAATCTCGCCTGTCTTGGAGAGAGACTCCCCGATGTCAAGAGAAACCCAATTATCCGACTCCTTATCGGTGAAATGGAGTTCCGTTGTAGACCCGTTGGGTAGAGTGACTTTCATAGTGAGAGGGGTAAAACCAAGGGCTCGGGCCATGAGGATATTGACTTTGGCCGTAAAGATTGACCACTCGGACGTATGGTCTTGGGGAACGGCCATGGGTAGCGAACATGGACATGCATACACACGGTGACAAAACACTAGACCGACTATGCAAGTTTGGAATGCAAGCACACTAAGGACCCTAGACGTAAACCAATACTCGGTATGTAGCGGAGATAACCGATCCGAAGATCACTCGCGTAAATGTGCGGCCTTCCCGATAGGCGTAGCCTAACGTTCGGACAACACCTTTTGATATACCGAGTAAAGGGATGTATGCGACCAAAAAATGACTCTTTTTGTTGTTTTGAAAATATGATGATCCTAAACATGACTTAGACAATGACTTAAATGACACTCTTTTTTTTTGTTTTGGACACCATAGACTCAAACTCGCTCTGATACCAAATTGATGCGAGATGAGACCACGGACACGATAAGCTCGCGATCGTCCCTTAACGAGGGAAGCGTCGGACGTGCGCGGTTGAGAAATCGGCAAGAGCTATGGTGGTCGGCTCTCTCTTTCGTGCCCGGATCGGGTCACGGGACGGTAATGCTCTCTCTCGCAGCAACGGTGATATAAATAGAAAGTGAGCTAATTACCCTATCATGCTCTCTAGCAGCGGCATAAACAAGCATATATGAAATTAAGCAAAATGCCAAGTAAGGGAGCGAATGCGATACCTCCACGCGCTCGGCGTGGGGAAGACGGACCCGGCCGAAAACTCGTACTCCCGGGAGACTTAACACACAATAATTACATCAATGGGAACATGCCCACTCCACGCAGGGAGGTAAAGGGCTATACAAATGGGCCCGGGAGGACCGAATTCGGGTTGACGGGCAGCTTCGGGTGTTGATTCGGCTACACGCGTGTTCACGACCGTGGGGCCCACGTGCTGTCCGGAGGGGCCGTGTGGGACCCGGTGGTACCACTATAGTGGATACACTTGGAGAAGCGCTCCCCGGGCTGGCGGCACGCTGGTTCGCCGGTCGGAGGCCGGGCGGCTCCGTTCGGCACCGATCGGGAAATCCGATCGGAAATCTGCCGGTTCTGTATTTCAGCACGCGCTCCGGCAAGAACGGATGCTGCGATCAGCACCGGCGTCGGAATGCGACGAGATCAGAGCCGTTGAAAAGCTGCTTTGAAGTACTACAATCTAGTGGCCTTCAAAAAAATACACCAGATTTGTACTTTGTGTTGGCGAATTTTATATGCTGCTGTTGTACAGTAACAGAAGACTCAGATCTGCAGACAACTTCCCTGTTGATTGCCTTTGACCGTGAAGTAGATGTCCGATTTTGAAGATGTGTTCTTAAGAACGGTTGTAGGAAATTGAACAAGGAAACCAGGACTATTTTTGGATTTGGATTTGGAGGTGGTGGTGATTAGTTCTGATTTTTGAAGTGGAGGGTTGTCGGATCTGGGATCTGACTAAAAACAGTGTATCAGAGGAAGAACATGAATTTCTAAAAATAGCTAGAAGGCTGATAAAAAATTAAGAAACTTTTTAGAGGTAGAGGGTGATGGACAAAACTCCCAGTAAAATTGGGAGGGCTTGGATAAATCAAAAGGATGGTCGGAGGGGGATAACTCAGAGGTTCTGTCACTGTAGATAGAAACCTGGCAGATCTGGGATGACAGGTTGGACGAAAATGTAAAAATATGAAACGGTGGATTTTGGATTTGATGTTTTGTGTGGAGAAGGGGATAGAAGATAGGAACACACCATAAAAATTTCAAGCCAAGAAGAAACAGTGGTGGACAGCAGGAGTTTCGTGAAGGCACCTCTGTCCAGCAGGACAGAAAACCGAAGACGATTCCGCGGCGGCTCGAAGGCGGCACGAATGGCGGCGGCGGCGGCACCAATGAAGATCAGAGGTTGAGAGGGGGAGATAGAAGATGGATACACTCTAGAACTTGAGGTTTGAGGAGAAGAACACCAGGGGGAGAGAGGAACAAGGGCACACCCTTCAATGGCTCAAGCCAATTTTTACAAATTTTTTCTTCATTAAAATCTCTAATGACACTATACATAGGAGACAAGGGGTGGGGGGCTGGGAATTTCGTGGGAAATAAGTCATTTTCTTCTCCCATGTGGTCAAAACTCAAAAAAAATAAATTACATATGAATGGGGCACTCCTTTGACTAGGTAGGTAAGGTAGGTGGCCTACCTTTGAAATTTTAACCCCTTTGTCTCCCATGTGGTCAATTAGCATTCAAACCTTCTAGATGGCCACCTAGGATGCTTGACCAGCCCCACATGGATGAGGTGGACCAATGGGGAAGGGGAGGGGGCCCCCTAGCTGGACCTACTACACATTTGCATAAAAACCCACACAATCATAGGGAATGACACATTGGCTTACAAAGCCTTACAATTGTACATATACTCTCCCAAGGATATAAAAGTAAACTAAAGGACACAAATACAAAATAAAAATGTCAGTGCTCGGCGTCGATTCCCATCACCACACATCATAACCTTGGGAGCAACAATCTTTCCCTTTTTGATGATGACAAAAAAATGCTATGTGCTACTATTCAAAAAGACGAGACTAATCAGCAAGTAAGAGACATGAGGACCATGTGCATTCCATGCGACAGTGCATCAAGCATCCATGTTAGCCTTATGAAGAAATTGATCATTCATGTAGTGAACCACAAGCTTTCATATAAGTTGATCGAAATGGCAACAACAACAAAGAGATTCCACAGCCATATTTAGCAATTTCATTAGGAGACTTGTGAAACATGAAACTCCTTGACCAAATAACTAAACATGCCATGACATGAATTAACCAAGGACTAAACAAGACGCATAGACTCGATTGCTAACCAAATGAATGTGAAAAATGCAAGCATGCAACACAAAGGTAACATAAGTAACATCATAACATAAGTAGCAACATAGAGATACATATATCTCCCCCTTTGGCATCAACAAAAATAGGGGGGAACCGGGACACAAGTAGCATTACCAGCATGTAACAACAGGATTCAGTCCGACCCGGAGGAAGGTGGAGGAGGTGGATGGCGAATGTGATCATCTATGGTAGTGAACTGGGCGGTTTGAGCATCCATGGTAGTTTTAAGAGCATCAAGGGAAGTATTGATGGACTGAAAAGCCTGGAGATATGTGGTATGATGAAGCTTAAATTCTGCCACATCCTGAGTGAGAACATCCATCGTCTCCGTGAGGTGACCCACCTCACCACCCATAGTCTTCATCGAGAGTTGTAACCTAGATATGTCCGTGGAGGCTGCGTGAGTTCCGGAGGTGCCACCTTGTTCATGTTGAGCATCGGCCTCTTCATCATCAGAAGCGTCATCGGGATCCTTTTTTGGCACAGTTTTGAGTGTCCGAACTAAATGTCCTTGAGCATTTCTTACATAGCCCATATTCTTGCAGATTGAATGAACAGTGTAAATGTCTGCTTCCCTTAGTGTTTGACATGGCTCGTCTTTCAGTGAGATGTTGACCGCACGAAAGACAACAGTTAAGGCGGCTGCATACGGGAGAGTTCTACTGCGGTTTTGGGTATAGCTTGTTATATGATCAAGTAGAACCGAAGGAAAATTGATCGGCTCTTGCTGCAGCAGAAAATATAGAAGAAACATTTGCTAATATGTGACGTTTTCTCTACCTCCAACCTTCGGAAGTAATATGGTAGTCATCATGTGATGGAGAATGCGCTATAGAGGGGGGAAATGGTTTGCATTTAAGCCGCTAACGGACCTGTCCTTCATTTCTTCCCCTGTCATTAGCTCATAAACCTCATGTTCGGCATGCATTGCATTCTCATATGTGTCACCATCATCAGGCAAATCAAATGCACTCGCGAGAAAACATCTTGAAAGAGTGATAACTTGGCCATTTACGACAATCGTATACTTGCTGTTTTTGACAACCATGTTACCATAAAATTGGAGCACAAGTGAATGGTAGATTTTTCTATGATTGGACATAAATGAACCCAAATTTGGCTGAGCCTCTTTCAACGGAAGTAGTTCGGGAAGAGCTTTGTGTAGATCTTGAAAATCAACAGCCCGAGGTCGAAGGACTTTCCTATCCATCATCTTTAACTGTGCGGGCGTGGGCTTCTGCTGGAGGGCATGATGTTCATCAGTCTTAGCCCAGAGTTCCTTCTTTCTGCGGGATTCCTCAACCTTCTCCTTACCGGACGCATGCCTCTTTGGAGACATTGGAAACCACTTCGAATGGAGATGGAAGGAGGAAGAAAATGGGTCGATCTGTTCAACGATGGAGCCTTTACCTCGGATGGAAGGTTTATCCAAAAGGTCACCCACGCTCCAGGGTTCAAGGGCCGAAGGAAGCGGCCGCGGATGCTCTGTAAGGCGAAGGGGCGGGTGCCGTGGCATCTTCCGCTCTCTCTCTTGGGTTGGAAATGGCTGGGGTTCTTGCAAGGAGGGGTGTGGGGACGAAAGGAGGGCGGCACGGGATATGGAGGGGCTTTTGTTGGGTCTCTGTGATTTTGATGATGTCAAATATTATGTCAGAGATGTCCATGTTTTGCCTAAATGTCAATATCATGTCAGATATTATTACTTACTATGTTTAATCTTGATGAATGAATTAATGATCTCATCACACACATAAAAGTATGAAAAGTCATGAAAATAACATGTCAACCAAAGTCAACGCATGCATTAGGGCTTAAACGTGGCCAAATCATCATTTTGTATACATGTGTCAGTTTGCATACAGATGCATTAGTGATTGAGTCTAGTCTGTGTTAAGTGCGTATGTCTTCATGTAAAGTCGTTGTTAGTGATAACTTCCATACTAGGGTCGATGTTAGCACATCACGTCTTGTATCCCAGGGTCGGTGTTAGTATGCATGATTCTGTATTAAGGTCTGTGCTAGTACAAGTAGTCTGCACAGAGGGTTTGCACTAGTTTAGTGTTGTTCTGCACACAATGTCTGTGCAAGTGTTGTTCGGCATATAACATCTGTGCACATTTCATAAGAGGTCAATGCAGGTTATTGTAGTATTATGTTGAGATCCGTGCATATGTTCAGAGGTCTGTGCATAATGCTTCATAGGTTAGTGCATATTAGTTATGGCTTGCATCAACTAAGGTCGATGCTAGCTCTAGGTCGGTGCACACTTTCTAGCCTAAGCACATGCATACTAGGCATGGTCTAAGCATCTGTCTCATCCAAGTTTGCACATGCATTGTCTATTTTTGTTGAAGTCTGTGCATGTTTGCAAATGGCATATAAAGTCAGTGCATGTTTACACTTAGTTATTATAAGGTCTGTGCACACTCATGCATAATGTTAATCCAAGCTGGTCTGAGCACGTTTCAAGTCTTAGTACATACCAGGTCCGAGCACATATATGTCCGAGTACTGAGCATTTATCAAGGTCCGAGCATACACACGGTTGATGCATGTTTTTGGCTAAGGCCTATACATAGTCGGTGCTAGTTTTGTCTAAGGCATACTAAGGTCAGTGCATACTTGTCTTTGTCATTTATAAAGTCTAAGTCTATCTGCCGTGTGCCCATACAAGATCGATGCACACTTAGCATATATGCACTCAATATGACTAAAAGGTGTTTGATGAAATTCCTCTCACTTTACTGACAGGGACTTAACTGAGAAAAGGCCCAAGCAACCAGGATCAAACGTCTACTCGAGAGACTTAAGTGAAGCACGTGTTCCCAGAATGCTGGAAGCTGGCACGTGATTCAAGACAATGAGCGAGCTAGTGATCCTGCCACGTGGAAAGTAAAAGCCAAGTGATGATGACACGTGGAAAGGTCAGGATCAGATCTGCTTGGCGAATTGGGCGAGAAATGTGGTAGTCACGCGCCCATCTCCTGGAGCATATAAAGAGGGGGAAGATCATCCAATTCAAGCAGCAGAGAATAAGAGAGTTGAAAGAAGAAGAGGGTGATCGTGAGATCAAGAGAAGAAAAGAGAGAGAGCAAGAGAAGTAGAAGGACAAATTCTGAGAGAGGAATTATAGAGAGAGAAAAAAGAGAGCCAGAGTGAAGAAGGAAGAAGAAGAAGAGAGTGCAGCAGCAAGATTGAAGGGGAAGGAAGATCAGTAGCTTCTAGATCAGATCCAACCTACACTGCTCCTGAGCGAGCTACATTATTGTGCTTTATTTCCAGCTTTCTATAGCTGAACTTTATCATTCTTGTTTTTCCATTTTACATTCCATTTCTTAAGTTGTGTATCAGCGGAGGCGAAGCTGTAAGGCCCAGCGGTTTGAAGCTGTGAATCAGTGGTGGCTTAAGCTGTAGTGCCCAGCGGAGCAAGCTGTGACGCTCAGCGGTTGTAGGCAAGCTGTGAGGCCCAGCGGTTTAAGCTGTGTATCAGTAGGAATCCACACTTGGGTTGAGTGTGGGGTGGATGTAGGTCTGAAGGACCGAACCACCTAAAAATCATCTGTGAAGTGGTTTATTTGTTTTGAATGCAATTCTGACTATTGATAGATGTATGCTTAGGTTCGTTTCTATTGCATAGATTTAGCCTAAGCAATTCTACATTCAAATTGCATTGGCTGCATCATATCTGCTATCTGGTGTTTCAGCAAAGTTGCCATCTGAGGAAATCTTCTCATTCTCATCCAAGTACTCTAGTGAGAATCACATTAGAACTTCTGGACAAGTGTTCTAGTGTGAATCTCAATAGGACTTCTGTCTTGCTAATCTTATAAGATTTCATTTCTGTAAAAGTTTATTAGTATAGTTTCAATTGGGCAAAATTTTTAAAGGGGAGATTCATTCACCCCCCCTCTGAATCCAATTTGCACCATCTTATAGACTCAATAATTGGTATCAGAGCGGGTCTCTGACTTTCAGATCCAATGATCCACAGAGGGTCCTGCTAATTTGTGATTAGGTGCATTACTATGTTGATTTGGTGTTTTACTATTTTCTGTTCTGTGCATCCTTTATATAGTGCTTTCTAGCTGATAGAAACTGAATCAGCTCAATTATTTTTCAATGCCATCCCTTACTGTCTTCAACGGTTCCAATCTTAATTCATGGCTTGGTGGCCATTGTACATACATGAACTCCATAGATCCAAAATTATGGAGTCTCACATCAAAAGGCCCACATAAATTACCTCAAAATCAGATCAAATGGTCTAAAGAGGATCGGATAAAAGACAGAGAGAATGGCATAGTTTTTAACATTCTGAGAGATTCAGTGAACATTGATATATTTTCCTGTATTACAGGATGTACATCAGGAAAAGAGATCATGGACAGAGTTGAAGTCCCGCGATCAATGACACCCAAGAGGGTGGTGAATTGGGTGTTTACAAATTTTAAGGAAACTTTTGGCTTTTTGAAATATGTGATAAACACTAATTAGGAAGTTGAAAGTTGTTAAACAAATTCTCTCAATCTCTCCGTTCCCACACAAGCATGTAACGAAATAAAACAATCAAACCATACACATGCACAACCCAAACCACAATGCACAGTGATTTTAAGGTGGTTCGGATGCAACGACGGTAATCCTACATCCACCCCTCACCAAACTCGGTGAGCCTTCACTCGGGGATAAATCCCCAAATGGAGACGACGCTCCAAACACACACGCAGGACGACGCCTGCCCACACACACACGGGGACGCACCCCAACACACACACACACACAGAGACGGAGACGAGATCTCCAACACGATCCAACAGTTGGATCAACAAGACACACACGCTGCGACAAATGCATTAATCCACACACTATGACAACCGGATCTAAGTAGATCCACACACACACGTAGATCTAAGAAGACCTACGCACACACGAATCAAATACGAAACACACACACACGACCACGGATCCAACAACAATCCACACACACACAAGTTTTCGTAGTGTATACAAAACATGAATATGAACTTGAAACACACTAAGGCACAGTTTAGAAATCCCCTGATTTGGCTTCCTTTTCAACGTATGCTGTTGATCCTGAATGTTGCCTTCCCTCTTGCTTAAATGACTTCAAGTGGATTGTGAAAACCTTGCTCTTTTCACCCTTGTACAACCTTCTTCTCAAATCCGTGCTTGCTTGCTTCTTCTTCTTTCTTCCTTGGGCAATCTTCCTTTGAATCCTTGCTTCCTTGCTTGCTTCTTTTCCTTGGAGGATGTTGGCTTCAAATCTACCTTCAATGGGTTGAGGATGGATGAAGAACACTTGCTACACGGAGTACTATTCACGGCTATAGTACTTCTCCTCTTCCTCCACTTGGATAGCCTCTCCTTTGATCTCCCTTGAAGTCCTCTTGGTTGGTTAGGGTTTATGACTCCAAATGAGATGTTTTATAGCGCTTGAATGGCCTATGGAGAAGCCCCAGACCAGATCCACAAATCATGGTGTAATTGGGGTCATTGGGATTAAACAAATGGGTGGAAAGACCTCTCCTCGAGCTTGAAACAAAAGTCAACAAAAGGGGGCCTCAGGGCTGTCGGTCGACCGGAAGGCATGGGGCGGTCGACCAGAATTTTACAGTCGGTTGATTTTTCATCTCTGGCAAAACCAGTCGACCGGACGCCTAGGGGCGGTCGGTCGAAACTTGTAAAAATGCCATCTTTTTGGTTCTGGCAATTCTGGTCGACCGGCCCTATGGTCTTGGTCGACCGGAATAACCCATACCTGCAAAAATGAAGTGTTAGGCCACAGAAACATATCCATAAGTCAAGATATTCATGTCCTCATCTATTCCATGCATTTTGGGTTTGGATTCAACTTGGTTTATACATTAGACCATTTGAGCAATTCTCATTTGATGAAATCAAAATTTTCTTCCGGGGGCTCCGCCTCCAGAAACCCCCGCAAGGGGCGCTGCCCCCTTGACCCTCGCGACATGACCACGCAGGCCGATCCGCGTGTGAGGACGCACGATGGCGAGTTATACAAGGGCTTGAAACCTCATGAACTAGGTGCATATGAACACTTTGAAACACACATGTTCTGAGGTAAGGGTCAAGTTCTGGGCTAAGAATCAAGAGATAATACTCAATCATCCCAAGTAAATTATTCATGAAATAACCTCATGGAACACTCAATAACAGGAAGTGTAAAACAGGGTAAGAGCCTTACCAATGGTTCTTGACAGTACATGACATATACCACCTATTTTGGATTGTAGAGGAGCAAGGTACTTGTCCACATGTTTGGTTTATCAGGCGACTGCCATGGAATTATAAGGTTGATCCTGCAAGCAAGATAGTTATGGTTAAAACCATGCTTGTTCACATTAAAGAGATTATGAAACCTCTTGCCTCTTGTAAAACTAACATATGCAAACCAAGGATTAAGACCATGTAACCGTTGCCATTTGCCATCTCAACCATACATAGATAACAAGAGCATTAGCAATCAACCACAAGTTTAGTTATCATCAAAACCATAACTTAACAATCACAACAATCATCAAAACCATAACTCAACAAGAGTCATATCTATTCATGAGGGGCAAAAAAAAGAGTGCCTGATGGCCAATCGAAGGGATCAGACTGAAGAAACAGTATCCCAGGTAAGCACTGAATCAGTAGATTTTTCTTTTGATGAATTAGTAGATATGTATGATGATTTGCTTGAGAAGTATGAGAAAACGAAATCAGAAAATAAGAAATTAAAGAAAAAGATTGATCAAAACTGCTCTAATTCATCCTGTGAAAATTGTTCAAAATTGAAAATGTCTCATGATGCTTGTTTGATTTATATTCACAATTATAAGAAACAATTGGAAGGTTTTGAAAATACTGTTTCAGAAATGAATGAACTGAAGTCTGAGAATGAAATCTACAAAAGACTGATTGTAGAGAATAATGAAAAGGTTAAAAGACTTCAAGAAGAAAATCAAGCTGAACTTATCAAGCATAAAGAACAAATTTCCTTGCTGAAAAATGAAAACAATGAACTTGCTGTTAAGATTTCTGAACTAGAGAATAAACTGAAATCATTAGGAGATGATCAAATCCTACTTAATGAGCTGGTTCAGAATGAACAAATTGTAAAAGAAAATGAACAACTGAAGCAATTGAACACAGCTATATCTGAAAGACTTTTTACATTAGAAAAGGGAAAAACTGCTTGCAAAGAAGAATCTGAAAAACTATGCAATCTGGAACAAGAACTTGAGAAATATAAAACTGCAAACAAGGTGCTAAGTAAATGTGTTGATTGCAGTGAACAAAAGATTGCCAGTTATGAATTACACATTGCTTCTCTAGAAAAGGAAATTTGTGATTTGAAAAACTCTCAAAGGTAAAGAGAAGTCAAAAGCTTCCTTGAAAGATGAAGTGAGTAATCAAAGTGAGAAAATCGACAACTTTTCTGAAACAAAAAGGGTCGTGAGGAACCAGCTTTACACCACATTTGTCCGAAGCACTGATGTAGCTAGAACCTCTAGGAAATCTCCAAAGAAATCTACTATAGTTAAAACTCAAAGATAGAATAAAAATTCAAAAAATAAGAAAAATAAATTACATGCTGAAAAATCTCAGACTAAGATGTTTTCTGATAAAAGAAAGAATGTTAAATATTTTTATTGTGGTAAAGTTGGTCATGAGATGGATGATTGTTTTATCATGAAGAAGAATGAATTGAAATCTGATAGAATTCATGCTAGGAATTCTAATATGAATAAACATTCTCATGTTCAAAACAAGAGAATCAAATGCTTTTACTATCATAGAGTAGGTCATCTCATGCATGAATGCAAATTAATGGAACATGATGACCTCAGTGCTAGAAAATTGCATGATAGGAATGTTCATGCTAAAAATCATGCAAATCATAAGAAGAACATTCAATATTTTTATTGCGGCAAATTGGGCCACATTGCTGCTCAATGTTGGCATAATCAGGGACAGAAATTTCATTCTGGATTTGTTAATTTCCCTGTTAACAAAAATATTTTTGAAATAAATAATTTTGGTTCTAAGGGAAAGCACATTAGGTGCTGTGAATGTGGAAAGCATGGCCATACAGTCAAGAACTACTGGCATGCTTAGGGAAATAAATTGAATTCTAAATCTGTAAAATTCCCTGCTCTCTATGCTGCTGCTAGAAACAACTTGATTGATAAAAAGAAAAACTCTTCATGCTTTGAATGTGGAAAGCCAGGCCACAGAGCTGTTGATTGTTGGCTGGCTGGCTTTAGTAAACAAAATTTTCACTCTGCTAATGAATTCCATGATTACAGTAATGTGCATAAAAAGAGTTTTAAAACTGCTGGATCATGACATTACTGTGGACAGTTAGGGCATTCTATGTATAACTCTCATCTCATGTGTTTTGATGATAAACAAGTTGAAAAACAGTTGAGAATACCTGCTAAAGGTGTCACTATTATTTCAGGACCCAAGATGTCTTGGGTACCTATTTGTTCAAAATAAATTATGTTTTGCAGGTGTGCCTTGGGTTGAAGAATATTTTGGGGGTAATAAACTAAGGCACTCAAGAATGAAAACCCCAACTCTGTATTTACCAGGTATGTCATGTCAACTCTGCTCAATTTCTTTCATTAAAGCCTTTCTATCTTTGATCACTACATAGCATGTTAAATTTATTTTTGCATATTCATTGATCATCTGCATTGTCAAATTTGAACTCTCTATCTTAAAATTCTGCTCCATATGAATCTTTCATCATTTGAAAACTATTAGCACTCATGTGTATATGCTGAATTGTATGTCTAAATATTGGAATGACAATAAATTGCACTTCTAAAAATTTGAAGTGACTGAATTTGATGTCTGCATGTTGTTCCGTGCATGAAATGCTCATATGCATACACGACATACTCACATATCCACATTTGCATATGCATAGCATATTGTCAATTTTAGATCCACACAAGACTGTATGTTGTATTGCACTAATTTGCATTATCATTATGATATATCAAATGGTAAGTTACTAAAGGGTAGATGCAATCTATCTGGAAGTTCTTACTATGTGTGAGGTGGTCCTTTGGACTAAGTCCTCCGCCAAGTGCCATGGGTCATTTTGCACATAGGGCAGTCCAGTCATAAAATCCCAAGCTTAGCTTTCATTGCATAAATTACATAAAGTCAGGAGGAGTCTATCAAACAAAATTTTGCAATTCATGTATGGTAGATTAATGCATTCTGTGAAAAACAGTCAATGCATATGCATCATAGTTCATTGCATATCATCATTTTAGAAAATTCCAAAAAGAAGTGACTGACTACATTGCATCTCTGTCCGGTTCGGTCGACCAATATTTCCCATTCTAGTCAACCGATGCTCAGAGGTCTCATCTAAATAACTGCTAGTTTGCTTCTTAAGTGTAATTCACATTGGCTGAACTTTGAATGATGACTCTCTCTAAACACTGCAAGCCTCAACAAATTGATTATCTGCTAATCTCTCTCATCATTCATAAATCTGCTTAGCTGCATTTGCTGAGGGGGAGCATCAAAATTCCTGTTTGGCTATTCTTGGCCGTATTGATTATCTTTGCTCTTCTAGCAATTTCTTTCAAACATTGGTATCAGTTAGTCTCTCTTGCCTTCATCTGATCTCAAGTCCATTAAACAATTGACAATTCAACTACAATTCTTTGATAACACTGCTCCTGGACTTGCTGAAGGGGAGACTCATTTGAAATAATTATGTACTATCTTCTATCAACTAGATAGTATATAAAAAGATTTAGCTGGAAAGATAGGTTAGGCCTATCTGGAAGGTTAATTATTGCGTGAGTAGATCCTTGGATGCAATCTCTGCAAGTATTGTTCCTAGTTTTGATTCGACTTACCAGCTCACCTTGAAATCCATTTTTCTTTGCTGACATTTATGTCAATTCTGTCTCAAGCTGGTATGTCACTGAATTCAAATTACTGAACTCATTGAACATTGATCTTTGGCAAACATTGAACATCTGCATTGCTCCCAGATCACTGATTCCATATGATTCTCAAAAACCTCTGAATCAATTGTTTTGTTGAACTATTGGTATCGAGTTTCATTGGCTACTGTTGAATACTACTGAATGCTTCCTAAAATTTCCTGATAGACTTGAAATTCAGTTTACTATTCTCCACACGAAATGTCTTGAAATCTCTGGTCATTGTGTTTGGAATCCTTATTATTTCTATTATTGTTTCTGAACTATCTGAATTTCAGGAAGACTTCAATCTATATACCTTGCTCATAAATCTGAAAAATCAATTCAATGAGGAATCTTCTATTATACAGATTTATAAATGTCTGAAAGATCAAATTGGTTTAAATTTAATGTATTCATTTAGGTTGGTTATAAATGTCTTGAAAATATCTGAATCATCTTTAATAAACCTTAACCAACTAGTTCATGTTAAATCTTGTCAAATCTTCTGAAATCTGAAAATGTTGAAATCATGACTTTATTTGGTTGAAATACATGAAATCGGTATTATTTTTAAACATCTGAACTTTCTAAAAATGTCCAAGGGTAAAATCTGGTAAATCTTGCAAGAGCAATGACTTTGGTCACTGAGAAACACATGTCCAAAGGACTGTGCCATGAGGTGTCTTAGTTAACTCTGCTTAAAATCATTGAAAAACAGGCAGAGCAATGGCTGATGCATTGAGAAACATATCTCACTCATCAAAGAAATGAGAAAAGGTATGTCATGAGATGAAAAGTTAACTCTGTTTAATTTTAAAGTATGACTGTTAGTCACACTAAGTACTTAGGGATATTGGCGTCTAAACAACGTATATCCTTTAGCTACAAGATGTGTATTGAACTAGATTGCTCGTAAGATTTAATAGCAAAAGTTATCCACTTGATTAAATGAAAATCTGAAAAAGAATGCTAAGGATAAATTGCTATAACCTTTGATAAAGTCAAATGGTTTCATGATTGTTTAATCTCAATACTTATGAGTGTAATTCTTAAATAAGTCATTGAAATTGATTGAGTAAGATGAAAGAAGGTTAATCAAGATGTTAATGTGAGTATTTGGTTTATTTTTATTAAATCTTGATTTCAGATATGAGTACAGAACTTTATTGTCAAAGCATGTATACATCATCTTTAAACAATGTAGTCCAATAAAGTTCATTCATAAATCTTTATAATGGGAGACTCCAAAAAATTTCCTATATTTGGATTTATGAAATTGGTATACTCTTTGAAAATCTTGCTGAATGTGTTTAACTCTCACTGTTCTTGAGATTTTCTGAATGTGCTTAATTCTTATTGCTCTCATTTGATCTCACTGTTAAATCAATATGTCTTGACTGTCCAACCTTGGTCCACTCATTGAAATCAATATGTCTTGACTGACCACTCTAAATGTCCCTGTGGTTCACTACTCATTCATTTAATTACACTCCATATGCTCTGAAGATACAAAGAAGCATCTGTTCATGGGGTGTTTTCTTGTCAGTGAATCATATTGCATACTAATTTATAAAGGGGGAGATCATGTCAGCATCCTTCATGTTTCCTCCTTTTTGCTGTTGTCAAAGGGGTTCATTGTTGGTTGGTAATCATCTGTTGATTATTCTGAGGATTTACTGCTACAAGAGTGGTAAAAAGGGGGAGAAACAGTCTATTTTTAATGGTTTCTGATAATCCAGTTGATATCCATGTGATCTACATCTTACTTCATTCCTTCCCTTTTTGATGTTGTCAAAGGGAGAGAATACATGTGAGTATGAGTCATTAATTCTGTCTGATAGATGTTGTACTGCATACTCTGGCTAAGTTGCATGATGCACTCATAGTGCAATGACTCCTCATAATATTGCCATCATCAAAAAGGGGGAGATTGTTGGGTCTCTGTGATTTTGATGATGTCAAATATTATGTCAGAGATGTCCATGTTTTGCCTAAATGTCAATATCATGTCAGATATTATGACTTACTATGTTTAATCTTGATGAATGAATTAATGATCTCATCACACATATAAAAGTATGAAAAGTCATGAAAATAACAGGTCAACCAAAGTCAACGCATGCATTGGGGCTTAAACGTGGTCAAATCATCATTTTGTATACATGTGTCAGTTTGCATACAGATACATTAGTGATTGAGTCTAGTCTCTGTTAAGTGCGTATGTCTTCATGTAAAGTCGATGTTAGTTATCGCACTTGCATACTAAGGTCGATGTTAGCACATTATGTCATGCCCCGAGCACGGAAGGAACCCGGAGACGTGGCAAGTTTATATCAATCATGTCAATCAGAGCGTAAGTGTATTCGACACAAAGACAGAGTGCACAAAAGTAAAGATGACCCAATCCTTTATTTAATCATAAATTCCAAAGTACTTCTATTACATCCACTTAATGAAAGTGCTAAGACTCAATAAAATGAAAATACAATGGTTGACTCAAGAAAAATAGAAAAGATAAGATTAGATAACGCTTGGATAGATGGAGTAGCTCTAATCTCATCACTCTTGACTTTCCCCATCCGATTGAGATTCATCCTCGGACTTACCTGAAAAATAAGGGAAACACTATGTGGGCGAACGCTCAGTAGGGATTATATCTCAAGAGCTAGCTTGCTTTAAGTAGATTACATGTTACATGAAATGCAATAAGCTATGCATGCTCGCACAAAACGACAATAAAGAACGTATAACAAGAGAGAATGTATATCAAGAGATAGTGAACGAACTAGCGAGTCTTTCAAGAACTCATGTCAATATAGCAAGATAATCAAGCACGTATATTCATCATGTCAAGTGATCAAGTCATGTCAAGAATTGGCTATCATGTTTCAAGCAAGTAAACAAATAAATACCCCTTTTCGGGTCACGCAAGTCATGTCATGTCAAGTCATGTCAAGTCAAGTCGAGTCAAGTCAAGTACGAGATTGTGGAATGTCTATCAAGCTAGTCATGCACTTCGGTGCAATGCCACACCGCGATCATTACAACTCCCATGGGCACTAGTACTTTTGGGTGCTCCTCCCAGGACCAGATCGGGCCCTATATGCGTAGGCATTGATCATGTCTTTTTGACATCCACTATAGTTGTAGCCAATATTGAACTTTAAGGAATTAACTTGTAGGAACTTTAAGGTAGATGTTGTGGAATAGTATTCCAAGGGTTGAACAAGATGTGTAAGGATGATAATAATGGTACAATCACGATTCGCATTAAAACTAGGTGGAATCGGCTCCCTAACTTGGGTGCCATGATAATAAGAATAAGCGTTCATATAGAAATGGTCGCTCGTTCCTGTACATGATAAGCTAGATAGAATTAAGGTCCACAAGTATGGCACATAATTCCTAAGAACACTAATGGCATGGTTTCCCATTCCATAAAATCTTAAGGATATTCTCATGACATCCACATAGCATGTCATGAGGGCCGGTATACCATATTTCTTTAGAGTGACATGGCAATCAAGTAGTGTCATAGATTTTCATAGTACAACCCGCTCGGCTGCCTTGAGGGAATCCAAGGCTAGCGGAGTCTTACGGAGGTCTCTATGATAAAGTTACAGGTCTGGAGGAACAGAATGTCCCACGGAGGGTTCATCTATCACCGAGAAATAGTGGGTAATCGATAAAACAACGTGAAACATGGGACTGTAATCATGGAATGGAATATAGAGCCAAAATATAACCAACTAACAGTGGGTTATAGAAATCCACGAAAAATCCAAAAAATAGGGAATTGACGCCTTAGGTCACGTCTTCATTTCATGAAATGGCGCTCTTGTCAGGGTCGTCAGTTTAATAAGTGACGACTGTTAACCCAGTCGTTACATCCAGATTACTGCTGCTATTAAAATCTATAAATATTCTCAAGTTTCAGATATTATGTAAATGGCGACTTAGCATAAGTCTTTAATTCAGTAAACAGCGCCCTGGTCAGAGGCGTTATATATCGAAATGAAGGCATGGTACATGTCGTTATTTCAATTTTGTAATCAGATCAGAATTAATTCAAAATTTCCAGATTATCACTAAATAGCGTCCGAGTGTAGGGGCGTTCATTTAATTGACGACCTAGCTGGGCTCGTTATTTATTTGTCAATCGATTTGCACCGGGCAAGTACAATCACAGACACATGATTTTTGGAGTATGTCTGATCAGGAAACTAAAGACATGTACAGGTAGAGAAAAATAACAGTAATTCATGAACATGATCATGCATTAGTTTACATATAAGGGTTCACAGTTATTAAAATTTGAACATTATGAAATTATTAATTAACTAGACAATTGACGATTGTTTGTACGGTCGTTAAATCAAATAGCGCCCTTGCTTGGGTCGCTATTTCAGTTCATGTAGTAAATGGCAAAACTCAGTCTAGAACGATATTTGCAATCTCTTACAGACTTATATGCATGTATACAAGCCTAGAAACTATTAAATTTAGCTTAACACTTTAGAAAACCTACCTTTATGGAGTTGTAGATGATAGAAACGTGAAGAGGATGAAGAATCAATAACAATAACCGCCCTTGAACGACACTCTGTTTCAAACAGAGTTACGGGAATATAACAAGAGCATCATCTCTTATTAAACGCAACAGCAGCAACCCTTATATGAAGTTGTAGAAGGGTGAAGAGCAACAACGCAGCAGCCGCAGCCCCTTCTTGGTGCAAGCAATCCGCAAGAAGAAGAGGAAAAAATTGAAGAACTTCTCAGGTTCTTCACGTACTGAGCAACAAAAAGGAAGAAGATGGAAGACGATGAAGATCCTTCCTCAGTCAGAGGATGAAGGGGAAGCAGTGGGTAACGCCAGTCGCCCTTCAATGTAGCAAGGGAAAGAGGAAGATGAAGAACTTTCTTGAGTTCTTCATGCACGGAGCAGCAGCAAGTTGTTGAAGAAAAGAGCCAGCAGGTTGGCTCGATAGAAGGGTTGGTATTTATAGGAGAAGGAATCCTAATGGGTTCTAGGAGTTTGATTAGAACTAAAACTTCCTTTGTAGAATCCTGCTTAAACTGAGATATCCATGTATTGATCCTTTCCTAATAATACTTACCCAGATAACATCCCTGTTCGAACCAAACACTAACGGGTCCCATTTGGAAATGAGGCCTAAGGTTGGGGCATTATTTCAATAATTGACGCCTATCTATGTGGTCTTCAATTCAGGATATAGCACCTGTCAAGGGGGCGTCAATTTTTTGATCCAAGAAGCCCTACCTAGGGACAGATGGGTGGGCCATCAGCCACTAGGGGGTGAATTTTATTACTGAATAATAGGAAAAACAATTACATCTGTCGGATGCTGGGCATTCCCAGCTTATCCATTTGAGCCTCTCCCTTTATAGCAGGGGGTAAATCAATGTAGGAAAAAAAAGTATTACATTTTGAAGAGCAGGCTAAAGAGGCCAGCAGATCCGCAACTTTATTTCCTTCTCTGTAAGTGTGAACAATCTTGCCAAAATGAGTGATTGATCTCCAAATCTCTCTAGCATAAGAAAGGATTGACCATGGACAAAGGTATTCCTTGTTGATAACTCGAACAAGAACTTGAGAATCACATTCAATATAAGCAGAGTGATCTGAAATTGTATGTAAATACTTAATACCATCAATTAGTGCTCTTGCCTCTGCAACTAGACTGTTGGCCTGACCATAGAAATGGGAGAAAGCTAGAAGAACATTTCCTTTATGGTCTCTGATGACACCACCTCCCCCTGAGGTTCCATCCGACTTGCAAGCTCCATCGGTATTTAATTTTAAAGATGGCTAAGGGGGAGAAACCCATTTAATAGCTTTCAACTGAGCACCTATAGAAAAGGGGGGAGAAATCCCAAAGGAGTCAAGTACCCTCCGTTTGCTAATATCATGCTCCTTGTAGGAAGCACTTGTGCAAACCTATTTAACTTTAGCAATAATTTGAAGGAGTACACGTCGGTTGGAAATATCACAGCCGTCATATCTCATAGAGTTTCTTGCTCTCCACATTTCCCAGAAACCAAAACCAATCACTGCTAGGACTAGAAGACCATGGGCTGAATTCGGCTTTATGTGGCAGGCAGCATTGGGAATGAAAGATACAACATAATTTCCTTCAAAAGACAGCCCCTTCGATTGGAAATAAGACCATATATAATCTGCTAACTCACTGTGGATGAACAGGTGATTGAGGCTTTCCCCCTGATGAGCCTGACAACAGGAGCATTTAGAACACATTTGGACACCCAGTCGTTGGACATTTCTGTCAACAGGAAGGCTGTTGTGTAGAATTTTCCATAGATGGACTGAAATTTTGGTTGGTAGCCACGGAGACCAAAGACTAGACCATTGAATGGCTTGCTGACTGAATGAGGTGTCTGAAAGAATTTTGTAAGTGGAAGCCACCGAGCAACGTCCTGTGGAGGGGGCGTCAATTCTTTAATTAGCGCCTGCTTGAACAGTCTTTAATTAAATGACGGCCTGACAGGAGGCGTTATTCATCTTGACCTAGTTGTTATATGTATAGGGTTTGGGCCGTTATCATAGGTTTAATCTTTTAATCTATTTGAGATTTTATTTCTTTAATTTACCAGGGTTGCTAACCCTCCCCCTCTTAGAAGAATTTGGTCCCCATATTCAATTGCACATATTTACGAAGGGTTCAGGACATATACCTTTTTAGAATAAATATGGGAATCGCTTCCTCATGGACTCCTCAGTCTCCCATGTGGCTTCGTGCTCTGAGCATTTACTCCATTGCACCTTTAGCATGGGAATCATTTTGTTCCTTAGTGTACGAACTTCACGATCGAGTATCTTCATGGGCTTTTGTTCATATGTGAGATCCTGGATGAATCGTGTACCTTGATCTGTGAGCTTCATCTAAGATCTTCTTCTTTAGCTCTAGATAATCCGATATGCAAGTTCTATCTCTGAATAACAACCTTCCATCTGAGGCTATCTTGAAATCAGGTTGGTCTTCTATTTTACCCTTGATTTCTACTAATACGGGGTCATTATCTTGAAGTCCTTGTATTTCAAAGAGTAAATCTGGCTGTATGCTCATATGTGACAGTGTAACACACCGGCTCTCCTTGTCCATACTTATATCAAACTTAGAGAATTGTTCTAGCAACTTCCACTCCTGAATCATACAATTGGCTATTATAGTTCTTGGCTTTCGACTGAGGGCATCAGCTACGGGATTACCTTTTGCAGGATGATATTGTATAGTGAAGTCGAAGTCTTTGAGATATTCTAGCCAACGTCTTTGCCTCATATTCAATTCCTTCTGTGAGAATAGATATTTGAGACTCTTGTGATCGGAGTATACAGTAAACTGCACTCCGTATAAGTAGTGTCTCCAGATTTTCAATGTAAACACTACCGCAGCCAACTCTAAGTCATGAACTTGGTAGTTCTCCTCGTGCTTCTTCAATTGGCGAGAAGAATAAGCTACAACTTTCCATTGTTGCATTAAAACACATCCGAGGCCAATGCCTGACGCATCGGTGTATACCTCGAATTTCTCTCCTTCAACTGGCAAAGCTAAGACCGGGGTAGTAGTTAGGTGATCCTTCAGAGCTTGGAAGCTTCTTTCACATTCCTCACTCCATTCATAACGGATCTCCTTGCGAATTAGCCTAGTTAGTGGTACGGCGATTTGGGAGAAATCTTTGATGAATCGTCTATAGTAGCCTGCAAGACCCAAGAAACTACGGATCTCACCGGCATTAGTCGGCCTTTCCCAAATCCTTACAGCTTCTACCTTTGATGGATCTACGGATAACCCATCTTTTGATATAACATGCCCCAAGAAAGATACTTCTTCTAGCAAGAATTCACATTTACTAAGCTTTGCATATAATTGATTTGTCCTCAATATCTGTAATGCAATCCTCAAATGCTCCTCATGCCCTTCCTTGGTCTTCGAATAAGTTAATGTATCATCAATGAAAACCACCACAAACTGATCTAGATGAGGCCTGACTATACTATTCATCAACTTCATAAAGGCTGCAGGGGCATTCGTTAGTCCAAAAGGCATAACAATAAATTCATAGTGCCCATACCTACTCCTGAACGCGGTCTTATGAATATCCTTATCTTTGATCCTGAGTTGGTGATATCCTGACCTGAGATCAATCTTCGAGAAATACTTGGATCCAGATAATTGATCAAATAACTCATCGATTCTCGGCAGTGTTGATTTGTTTTGCTTCCTTCTCTTGTTTGTGGTTTGTGGTGATAAAGATGATAAGCAAAAATCAATGATCTCAATCAACCCAAGGACATGTGAACCATGAACCTAGGCAATCAGAACAAGCTCTAGCATGGGCAATGCTATCTCAATCGAACTATACTAAAGAAGGCAAAGAAACACACACGCCAGAGCGTGGAGCAAGGAGTAAATAGAAACACACCACGTGCGTGGAACAAGCAAAGGAAATAAGAGATATGAGAGAGAAATCAATGCCCAATACTAAGGAAAGAACGTGATCGCCACCAAGGTAATAAAACAAGCCAAAGACCTGGTCAATACCTTAGAAATAGGAGGATGATGCACCCGCCCACGGGAGAGAGAAACTAGTAAAATCTGCAAGTCTGCCTTGAATGTAACGGTCCTGACCTTATGCGTCACAGAAGTGTGACGGTCGCTCGATGAGCCGTTAGAGAAGCCTGACGTGCCTGCATAAGACCGTCATAGAACCTGCAGCAACAGCTTGTGAATTCTTTGAACTCGAAACCTTCCAGCCGGCCAGAAAGCTTGGGCCTCGTCTAATGAACTCTGTGAACCTGCCAAAGAATGTGAAACACAAGAAAGCAATCCCAAATTAGCCCTTTAAACAAGCATGGTATCAATTCTTAAAGAACTTAAGATCATGCAAAAGGAAAGGAGAAATAGCGGGGAAGTTTTGATTTTTTAACCCCTCTGGGCGTTTTAAAATGTGGGAAGGATGTTTAGATGATGAAAACAATGGAGAACGTGAGAGAAAGGAGTGGGGCAATGCTGTGATGAGAGGAAGAAGAGGAGAACACAAATATGCAAATTATGAACTTTGAAACCCAAAACCGGAGTACTCCCTGGACTGTGAGGCAGATGGACGTGGAAGAAGACTCCTCTTGGATGAAGATGGCTCCAGAAAGTGGCAGCACTTCGACGCAAACTCCATATTTCTCCTCCCTTGGCCATGGAGTTAAGGGTGCTATTTATAGACCCTCAAAATCTCTGGTCGAGCAGAGGATAATCTAGCAAGAAAAGAGGATAACTCTTAGCAAACTCTTGAAGATAATACTCCCAAGAGTCCATAGAAACAAACAGAAGGTTCTGAGGATCAGATTTGAAAGAGAAATCACAAGATCACACTCTTATCTCGACCACGGAGTAGCAGAGAAAAGACCAGACTAGCCAGGACTCTCCGTTGGATGTAACAGCTGCTCGACAGACCGCCACATGAATGTAACGCCCCATGGAGGGACCGTCACATTCAACCTTACCTCAAAAGAGATAAGATCAACGGAGGAAAGCTCAAACAATAGGACTCTTGAGTGAATGTAACGGCCATGGGAGGACGCGTTATAGGAACGTAACGGCTGCACGACAGGCCGTTAGAATCAATGGATAGGCCAAAGATAAGGATTGAAACCAAGGCCTTAAGTCTCAAGATTCTTCAAGATGTAACGGTCCAGGGCTGATGCGTCAGAAGGATGTAACGCCCCTGGTACGGACCGTTAGAAACAATAAGGATTAAAAAGAAATAAGAGTTTGCTAAGCTTCATCCATCGAAAACGCCACCAGGAACCAAACTCAACCAAGAGGAGAAGACCCATGAAATAGACCTCTAACTGATCAAGAAAGCTCAATAAAGAGTGAACAACTCGGAGCATCATATAGAATGAACAAGGAGATGACCTGACTTATCCGTCATAAAACGGGTGTCAACAGATGCCCCTCCTTAACGTCCTCTTTGCAGGGGAGCGAGCGGAGGTGAAGCGAAAGCGAAATGGGACATGGAGATGAAGCGGAAATGAAGCGGAGTGGACTGAAAAGCGGGCGTTAAGGCAAACGACACCCGTTCTACCAACAAGCGATTAGGAATTTTCTGGAAAACTTCGAACCAATCACAAGGAAATAGCCAACCAAAGGACGCATGTCTGGAGGAATTAACTAAGGAAAGGAAAACACGGCTAGCCGTCGGAGGCAACGGAATGGAAAGAGATAACTGACTAAACTCCAGACATGAATCTTCAGCTAACCAAATCAAGCGAACAGAGCGAAGGAAACCTTCTAATTCAGAGTGGAATGATTCTCCTCACTCGAGATCAAGAACACAGCTATTCACCAATATTGAGACGCCTTGAACAGTCGAGGCTCATGAATGCTCAAAGAATGCGTATGATGCATGCTGGGCTAAAACAAAAAGAAATCATTAAAATGAAAAGAAAGATAAAATAACAAGATACTCGAGAATAATATTGATAGACTGGAGAAATTAAGGTCAGGACACTATCTGCAACCTCGGCGTGCAAGACAGAACTATCATCCCCAAATTTTTCCAACCTAACGGCCTATCCAACGATTAAACACGTGTACTTAGATCATCATCATTTTTGTTTAAGGGGAACATCAGATCCCAGAACACATGAATGACCAGCCGATTCTCGAGATAATATATTGTAGATAACATATAATAATGCATTAGAGGGACAAGATATCGGGATACAATACCTGACTTACCTGCCTGGCGAACGGCATGATGTTTTTCATAACTTCATCCATGAGAAAAGAGGTTAGCCAATGATAATAAATATGGGCATGAAACAAGGCATAACCACTCATACGCATGAGAAGCATCAATAATGTGCACCATGGAAGAAAATGTAATCATTCAAGCATCAAATAGACCATTTTATTCATCAAGAAACTTGCAAGCTGTAACGGTCTAATGAAGGAGTGTCACACCACGTAACGGACCAGACATGGGCCGTTAGAGAAATGACGGTCCATATTCTTCAATAAAATAGGGCCAACTGACCTAACGGTCTCAGGGGGACGCGTCAGAGAATGTAACGGTCGGATGATAGACCGTCATATTTCCTGAGCGTTCAAAAAAAACAAACCCGAATGGTCCCGGCCTCATTCAAGCATTCAACACTCAATCGCCCTCAAATGCCCACACACCCCAACCGAGGAGACCACCGGCGACCACCACCAAAAATGGCCGGCGACGAGGGCTCACAGCCACCGAAGAAGAGGGAGAAAGGCATGAAGAGGAAGGCGCTCCAACGTTTCCACCATCGGATAGAACGGGAAATCGTCCCGCCGCCTGTGGAGGAAGAAACGGCAAGGAGAGAGCCAAGGGTGGAAGAGAATGTTCCCATGGCCGAGGAAGATCAAGGGGAGGCTCCCTTGGATGAAGGGGAACCCAAGGAACAAGAGAAGAAGAAGAAGAGGGGCCAAGACCGAGAGGTAAGCCCTTCGCCCTAATTTTCAAATTTAATTTTTTTGAGTTTATATGTGGATGCATGCGTGGATGGGGGGTAGAAGATGGGTCTACGAACCCATTAGGATCATTTGTAGGCCTTTTGGCCAAGGTGAGAAGCCAACGGAATGCATAGGGGAGAATGCCCTCTAGCAGGGAATGTGACGGTCCTTCCAGAGACCGTCACAAGCCTAACGCATCACCCATGGTGCATTAGAGACAAGTAACGCCCCACCCCAGGGCCGTCACAGTCACCAGAGGCTAAAACTATTTTTTTAGGTTTTCAATTATGCAATTTTTTTTGTTTTGTTTTTATTTTATAAATGCTTATGCAATGATTTTATAATGGAATCAATTAACTTATGCTCTAAATGAATGTAGGGAAAGAGACGGACGAGAATCTCGTGGCTTCAGATCCGGGCGGTGTACCAGGCACTGCCTGACCACCAGAGAGAGAGATTAGCCGGCATGGGGTTCGCCGAGGTGCTGAGCATCGAGGTGATTCGGATGGACACGCCTTTGCTGTATGCTCTGCACGAGAGATGGGATCCAGTTAGCAGGGCGTTCATCTTCCCGTGGGGTCACATGATCCCCACGCTAGAAGACATGGCGATGATTGCCGGATTGTGGGTGCACGGAGCCGCAGTGACGGGATGGACGTACAAAGACTACAGAGAGATGGTCCAGGAGCTGCTGGGACTAGATTTGATCAGACTGGGACATACATCATCTCAGCTCTCGAGATCACGACTACAGGAGAGCTTAGGACTGAGAGGAGCAGCCATAGCCGTGGGAGAGCTACCAGAGGAGCACATTGACCCGGTGATAGAGCAGGTGCGCCCACATGTGGTGGCAGAGGCAGGATCGGAAGGAGATCACGTCCTGAGATGATTCCTGATGCTTTTGTTCGGGAAGCTCCTATTCGCGACTCGAGCGGACGTCATCAGTTGTAGGCTGCTACAGATGATCAGAGATTTAGGCAGAGTCGGGAAATATGCATGGGGAGCGGCAGTGCTAGCCTTCCTGTTCGAGTCCCTCAGCACCACGGATCGGCAGACGATGCTGGGCGGCTTCTCGCCTTTCCTACAGGTAAACTTAAATGCTTTCTATTATGCTTATGATTATGCTTATGCAAATGATTATGCAACCGAATTAGACTTCTAAATGCAGATCTGGAGCTACATGTACCTCCCGGGCATCGGGAGAGGCACACTACTCCACCCCGGGCGGATCCCGATCGCTAGACGATGGGTGGTTGCGAGGGACCCGGGGTCCATTATTAAATTGACCCGGGCGATCCAGGATGACTTGGATTCCTTCCCGCACACGGCGGTAAGCCCAAACTCAAAAATGCTTCCTAAATGCTTTAAATGCTTCTATGAATGTTTCGAATATTTCTTTATGCTGATAAATATGCTGACATGGACTATATGCTTTCTAGGTGAGATGGACCCCATACCAAGGCGAGAGCTACGAGGGACAACCATGGGTGGAGGCAGATCTTTCGTACCGGGGACGAGACATATGGTTGCACTGCATCCATGTCATCAAGCCACTCCACTACCGGCTGATCCTGCGGACTCGGGGACTACACCAGCCTGAGGTGACCTTTCCACGCCGTGGTGACGAACGCCCGGGCAAGTCAGCAAAGGGTATTAGCAGCGACATGGATTGGTGCGCCCGAAAGGCAAAGTATGTCCACGATTGGAACCATCGGGGCAGAGCGGTGAAGGAGCGAGACGAGAGCGATGAGGCGTACTTGAAAGCCTTTGCTCGACTGTATGGGGACCGGGTGTACCGAGGTACCCGACGATCGGTATGCAATTCTAAACCCTAAACTCTGAATGCTCTTATATGAAAATTTCCTATATGCACTGACTCATATGCTTCTAAATGCAGCTAGACCCCGAGGGAAGGATAGCCGAGCTCGAGGGACTACTCCATGCCACCGTCCAGCAGCGGGACGAGTACCGGGCCGCCTTGGAGCTTCTGGTAAGATTCTAAAACCTAGGACTCAACATGATTATGCTTTATGATGCAAATGATACGGACCATGATGGATTGACCAATGATTTCTAAATGCAGCAGGCTGAGGGAGCCCAAAGAGCGGGACCGAATGCCCCATCGTCGTCATCGCAACATGTGGGAGGCAGGGTCGAGCGTGACGCCGAGTTCGCCCGAGCGGTTGCCCAGGCCGAGGAGGCGGAGGCCACCCTCGCGGAGCAGGTAAGATGCTTAATGCTTTGACTTAAATGCTTATGCTTATTAAATGCTTATGTGACTAATCATTTGAAAAGCAAACTACAGGCGAGAGAGCTAGCCACAGCAGCGGCCAAGGTGAAATTGGCTCGGACTGAGGCGGAGAGGAATCGGGCTGAGGCAGAGGTCTTCCGAGCGGAGGTGGCCCGTTTGAAAGGAGAGCTTGAGCGGACGGCCACACAGACGACAAACTTAGAGAGATACCGATCCGAGGCACGGGCTGCGCGACTCGAGGCCCATGACATGAAGGTCGAGATCCGGACCTTGGAGAGGACCATACGGATGATGGGCCGAGGACCGGAGCGGAGCGTCTCTCAGAGTGGAGCGCCGAGGAGTGCTGCTCGTGCTGGATCAGTGGCAGACTACCTTGTCAGCTCCTCTAGTCAACAGAGGAATGAGAGGGCGGAGAGGGGTCAGCAGGAGGAGAGTGCCTCCATAGCGCCTCCGGCGAGGAAGCCGAAGGGTGGAGATGACGACGGCCCGGTAGATAAACCGGCCGAGTGAGCTTTGTTTTTTTTGATTTTCTATTTATTACTTGTACATGACTTTATATGAAAAATGTAATGAACATTTCTTTTTGGTCTTTTGTTTGTTCTTCTTTTTATGTAAGTGAATGGATGTGTGTATGCAGAAATGAATGTGTGAATGGGAAATGCAAGAAATGCATGTGAGAATGTGTGATTGGAAATGTAGGAGATGCATGTGGACAGGTGAAAGAATGGACGAATATGTGTAGATGAGATGGGCATGGATGAGATGTGATGTGTGGATGAACGACTGGACAGGATGACTGAAATGAAAAGTGTATAAGACCGCCAGGTCTAATCATAGGCAGAAAGGAATAGCTCAATCTCAGTAGCAGACAAAGTGACGGTCTAGGTACAGACCGTTCGGATCATGTAACGCCTCAGATAGAGGCCGTCAGAGAGGACAGAGGCCAAATTTGCAGAACTGAGCAGCAGGAAGTGTGACGGTCTATAGCTAGTGCGTCAGAGATAAGTAACGGCCAAATGCCAGACTGTTAAAGATGGCAGATCAATGATATATCAGGGTAACTAACAGAAAAATATGACGGTTCAGGAGTAGGGCGTCAGAGATAGATAACGGTCATGAGCAAGACTGTTAGGAAGGATTGAACAAGAAGAAGCCAAAACTAAACGGCAGAGGATGTAACGGCTTAGAGAGGCCGCGTCAAAACACGTAACGGTCTGATGCTAAACCGTCAGGCTTGACAGAACAAGATTGGAAAAAAAAAAACCCACAGGAAATGTGACGGCCCAGGGCTGGCGCGTCAGAGACAAGTGACGGCCCTACGATAGACCGTTAGAGAATGAAGTGTACTCCGAGACGGATTGTGCCGTGAGAGGCAAAATCCGAGATAGGAAGTCCTCAATCCACTCTAGACTTCTCCCAGACTTAAGATAAAGCCTTCTAATCCAAACCTTATCACTTTGAAGCCAAAAGCAAGTCTTTAAAACTTGGAAACTTAGCCAAAAATCATAACTTGTTGAATTCTCTGCTACAAGGGCTAAAAAAACTTCTCCTAAGGGCAGAACACATGAGGAAGAGAAGCTTCGAGGTGATGGCCATGGAGGAGAAAATCTACACCGGACCCAAGGCCGCGAGAAAAGAATATGGAGAGCTACAAATGCTAACCTCGATTCCCAAACATATGAGTTCTAATGCTCAAAGAGTGGTAAGCTCTCTTTACCTTAGCTTAGTTCATCAATTCTGCACTTCATCTTTTCTCATGACCTTCTTCTTCTTCTTAGCCTCTTCCTGGTCCAAGATATTATTCCAATCTGAAGTGGGTGGCTCCCATGATAAAAGAACTCCCTCTAGAAGTTGTAGCAATCCTTAGGGCCTGGCACCTCCAACCCTTGTTGGTTTTAGCCAAGAACTTTCAGAAATTGTCATTAGATTGGCCAAGCATTTCAGCCCTTATAGAATTATGGCATCCACAAACACATACTTTCATCAAGCTACAGTCCTATTAGAGGAGGTAGAAACCTACCTAGCCCTTCATAAGACTAAGGTGGGGGATGAAGACCTAGTTTGCTACACGGTGGAGCCTATTGACCCGTCCTTGATCTTGAGTGATTTCATCCATAATCCAAAGGACGTGAGGACCATGATCAGCCCGCACCACATTCACTTGATACCCATGGCACAGTGGATAGTCTCTCATTGTAAAAACAAGTGGGAGAGATATGAAGCCATAGCCAAGGTGGTGTCGGTTTGCTTATGCGGAGTGTTCCTTTTCACCAATACCGACCACTTCTTAGACACCCAAAATCTTAGCATTATCAGCGGGTTGTGGCGGGGAATGTCCATCTCTCAAGCGATCCTCTCATATCTCTATGAAGGACTAAGCTCTGTTTGCTTAGGAGGACCTCTATTTGGTTCCATGATGCTCCTTGAGTGTTGGATAGGAGTGAGAATCAAATTCCAACCCAAGGAGGATGCATCTTCTGCCAGCCGGATCTTCGGGAGCCACCATTTATTCTTTATTGGAGGCGCTTCTGGATTTTCTTCACAGGTTGAATGCAAGACGGCAGACAAGAAAACACGGGATGAATGGCGCCTCTTCTTCAACACCTTGCCAATGGAGAAATTCATCATGCGACCAAGGATCCTTCGGAGCACTCTTCATAGAATACCGCGGCGTCAAGGCCTGGACCTCCAACTAGTGGGAAATACTACCATGGTGATCTATAACCCGCACCGGTGCCATCTTCAGATCGGACTACCTCGGATTGAAGCTCCTACGCTATCACACTACCCTCCCCTTCTACTTAGGAAGATGGGGACCGAGGAAGATGAGAGAGCAGTTCGGAACGCGCTGACCATGTGGGAGATCAGCAAGGTGCGTCCATGGCAAGCAGAAGTGGAAGAGAACGACGAAGCACGCCGTGGCTACGTGACAGACTTGAGGAAGATCCGCCCTCTTGCGGATAAGAAATTGAATGTAGCTTGATTTTGTTCATGATGGAAGATGTTGGTGTAATTAACAATCAGAATTGAAACCTTATTAATCTTATGTTGCATTAAGTTTATTTGAATGAGATGGGAATGCCTTAGTTGTTATGCGCACGAGTTGTGGTTTGACTGGTTAAAGTGATCTAAAAAACACAGCCTCTGGAGAGTGTAACGGTCCTGAGAAGGGCCGCTAGAAGGATGTAACGGTAGGGAGGTAGGCCGTCAGGGTGATAGACCTGAGAATTAAGTTCTCTGGGGGATGTAACGGTCCAGTGATAGACCGTTAGGAGGATGTAACGGTCGTGACCCAGACCGTTAGGGAGAGAGCTACTGAGAGAATCGAAGCGAAAGCTTGAAGGAATGTAACGGTCCAGGAAGGACCGTTAAATCTGTGTGACGGCCTACACCTGGCGCGTCACAGTCTTGAACCTACATAGTTGTGAGATTTCAGTCTTCAAACTTAAACCTACGTTCTGCACACACTTAGATAAGAGACAAGTTAGATCTGTTCTTAGACTCAACCCCTTGCCTTGGAGCAAGTTAGAGAATGACCGTTTCTTGATATTTGGTCAAGGGGTGGAGCCTTATTAAATAGGCGGAAAGACATACTAGAAATGATGCGATGCATGTAATGCGTGTGATGGGGTTTTGGCGTTCTGCAAAATATCTGAATTTTTGTGAGATTTTGGAAATATTTGATGTTTTTGGGTTTTGACACATATGGTTTTTGTTGGATTTTGAAATATATGATTTTTTTCGGATTTTGAAATATATGACGTTTTTGGGTTTTGAAAATATTTGACATTTTTAGATTTTGAAAATATTTGATATTTTTTTGGATTTTGAAATATTTGATGTTTTTGGATTTTGAAAATATTTGATGTTTTTTTGGATTTTGAAATATTTGATATTTTTTGGATTTTGAAAACCAGTGCCTTCTCCTGATAGCGTGGGTCCTTCTTATTGTAACGAGAGTTCCTGAGGTTGGCATGCAACAAAGTGACAATCCCTGACCGAGGCCCAACTCGCATGACGGTGCTTCTACCAGGGCCATACACAGGGTACTAGTCTTGATCCTAAAAAAGAAAATGGAACACGGGGGTAAGCTTAGGCCAGATCTAGAAGCTTTTAGGACTTGGGTTCCTCTCCAGACAACCCATCAGAGATTTGGTCTGTTGTGCCGGGGCTTTGTGTCCGTCATCGAACCTTAGTCTATTCTAGGCATGCGTACGACAGGGCTCATTTGTCCCGCGGGGAACTGTACTGCCACTCTTGCCATGCCTAGCTTTCTTTCTCTTTTTTTTTCTGGAGCTTTGGAATTTTGGTGGGGTAGACTTTTGAATGGACTAAGGTTCCATTTGAGACTTCTTTTGCCACAAAGATTGCTCCTTTGCTTTCTTTTTCTTTTTTCTTTTGCTCGTGGCATTACGTCATAACGGACTGCCCCTATTTGAGACTTCCTCTCGTCAGGGTGTCTAGATTGGTCATCGCCTCCTTATTCACCTCTTGCCCCTGGGTTCAGCCGAAGAAAGAAACGGACAGGGACCTCGATTTTCCCCCCAAAGCATGGCCGAGGAGAAACGGTGTTTACAAAGCGGGAAACCTGACCAGGGATGTCGTGTAGTGTGTGATTGCCGTACTCAGGACTCTTTATCGTAAAAGGGAGGGAACACCTTGCTGTCGGGGTGGCACTGATTAGACTCTAAGGAAAGAAACGCTTAAGATACAACCCATTCCAAGCGTGAGAGAGCTCCTCACCTTCTGCGTTCACCAAGCGATAAGCATTTCCTGGATAAGCCTCTTTTACAACAAACGGCCCTTCCCAGTTAGGTTGTAATTTAGACCTAGGACCTATAGACCGAATGAATTTACGTTTCAAGACCATATCACCTTTTAAAAATTTACGTTCAATTACCTTCTTTTGAAAATAACGCGAAACTCTCTTTTGATAAACGGATACGTGATCGGCCGCATTCATCCTCTTCTCATCTAAGAGTTCCAGCTGAACAAGCAATGCCTCCCGACGTTCATCGAGATTAAATTCCTTATCGAGCTGCACTCTAAGGGAAGGGATCAAGATCTCATATGGGAGCACCACCTCCATCCCATAGGTAAGAGCATAGGGAGTTTGTCCCGTGGGAGTACGGACGGAGGTGCGGTAAGCCCACAGAGCTTCCACTAATCTTTCTGGCCAATCGAAAAACTTATGAGATTCGCATGTTTTCTTGATGATTTTAAGAAGGGTTTTGTTAGTGGCCTCGGCTTGACCATTGCCCTGAGGATAATATGGAGATGAATGATGCAATGCAATATTGAACTTCTTACATAGGTCCTTGAGCTCTTGAGAGACAAACTGGGGTCCGTTATCGGTGATGATGCTGCTTGGCACTCCGAACCGCGAGATGATATTCTTCATGATAAAGCGGCACACCGTTGAAGCTTTGATCTTCGCGTACGCTTCTGCTTCGGCCCATTTGGTGAAGTACTCAGTGGCGGTAAGGATAAATGATTTCTTCTTGATCTGAGAATTAGGGTCACCGAGCGGGCCGACAACATCGAAAGCCCACATCGAGAATGGCCAAGGAGCGGAAAGAGGATGGAGAGACGAAGCTGGAGCATGGATTTTATCAGCGTGGAGTTGGCATTTAAGACACCTCCGGACGTAGAGGGAGCAATCTTCCTCTAGAGTGGGCCAATAGTAGCCCTGCCTAAGGATCTTCTTTGCTAAAGCCTGGCCATTGACATGACCTCCACACTCACTAGAATGGGCTGCTTCAGCCACCTTCCAAGCTTCATCATCATCTAAGCATCTCATGAGCATTCCATTGGTAGCGCGCCTATATAATTCTCCTGCAATAATGGTATACCTTGAGGCGGCTCTTCTTATTGACTTACGCTGCTCGACGTTTTCCCCTTCTGGGAACGATCCTTCTTTGCAAAACAACTCAATCTCATGATACCAAGGCAATTCTTCTTCCTCCAGGATCTCTTCTAGCTCCATCAGAGATACTTCCTTGAGATCTTCCTTCTCAGCCCTCGCCTCTACAACTTTCCTAAGGTTGATGAACTAAGGATCCTAAAGAGAGGGTGCATCCAACCTCTGAACAACGATAGTCTCAGTTCTCCGACTGAGAGGGAAAGATAGAGAGGAAGCAAGAGATGCTAGAGCATCAGCTAGAATGTTCTGAGACCTAGGAGTATGGATATAGATCAGCTTACGGAATTTCCTAGCCAGGAGCGTGACCAAATCTTGATAAGGCTTGAGCTTGGTGTCACGAGTGCGGTAAGTAGACAGAACTTGCCGCAGGACGAGCTGAGAGTCTCCTATGATATTCAAGTACCGCGCGCCTAGGAGATAGGCGTGCTTCAATCCAGCCAGGAGAGCCTCATACTCGGCGATGTTTTTGGTAGCGGGAAATCGAAGTTGATAAGCAAAGGGAATAGTCACTCCCTCTGGAGTGAGCAGAACAGCGCCGATCCCTCGGCCTTGAGAATTGAGTGCACCATCGAAGTGCAGAGACCAAAAGGGATGATGAGAGATAGCAGAGAGATGCTCATCAGGGAAATCGTCCTGAATAGAATCAGTGTGAGGGATGGGAAGATGGGCAAGATGCTCAGCGATGGCGTACCCTTTGACCGCCTTCTGAACGACAAAAGTAATATCGAATTGGGAGAGGAAGCTCTGCCTGCGAGCTAACCTACTAGAAAGGACAGGCTTTTCTAAGAGATAGCGGATCGGGTCCATTCTAGAGATCAACCTAACTGGGTGGGCAAGGAAGTAATGTTTATAGGGTGTTTGGGAGCATCTTTTAAAAAAAACTGTTTCTCTCTTTAAAATTATTCTACGTCGATTTTTAACTAAATTTTTAAAAATGGTGTAAACATCTCATTCCTTGTTTGGTAAAAATAACATAATTTTTAAAAAATGTATAGACAAGTTTGGAGTATCTCTTCCGGGAGGGGGAGGGAGGCGTCTCCTTCTTCTCCCCTTCGCCTTCTTCACCGTCGCCCTCCGCGCCTCCCCTTCCCGGACCCCGCAGCCATGCTGACAGGCCTTCGGGGGGCCGCAGGGGAACCGGAGGGGAGGGGGATGGGGCTGCGTAGGGGGAGGGAGGAACCGGAGGGGAGGGGGAGCCGCCAAGGGGTGGAGGGGAGAGGGTGGGGGAGCCGCCGGAGGGTGGAGTGGGGAACCAGAGGGGAGGGGGAGGGGGGAACCGGAGGGGAGGGGGATGCGCAGGGGGAGGGGAGGGGGAGGGGGAGCCGCCGGGGGAACTGGAGGGGAGGGGGAGGGGGGAACCGGAGGGGAGGGGGATGCGCAGGGGGAGGGGAGGGGGAGCCGCCGGGGGGCCACCAGGGGAACCGGAGGGGAGGGGGATGTGCAGGTGGAGGGGAGGGGGAACCGCCGGGGGAACCGGAGGGGAGGGGGTTGCGCGGGGGGAGGGGAGGGAGAGCCGTCGGGGGGCGGAGGGGGGGAACCGGAGGGGAGGGGGAGGGGGCTGTGCAGGGGGAGGGGAGGGTGTGGGGGAGCCGTCGGGGGCCCACCGGGGGGCAGAGTGGGGAACCGGAGGTGAGGGGAGGGGGAGGGGGAAACCGGAGGGGAGGGGGATGCGCAGGGGGAGGGGAGGGGGGGCAGCCGGGGGAACCGGAGGGGAGGGGGAGGAGGAACCAGAGGGGAGGGGGAGGGGGGAACGCCGACGCCGGAGGGGGGAACCGGAGGGGAGGGGGAGGGGGCTGCGCAGGGGGAGGGGAGGAACCGGGGGATGCGCATGGGGAGGGGAGGGGGAGGGGGCCGCGTGAGTATTTTTTAAAAAAAATTGGTCAGGTGGTGTTTTTTTTTTTTGAGGAATATTTACACATGATTAGATTTTCTCCCTAAAAGTTAAAAGAGACTTACCAAACAGGGTTATAAGACCTCTTCCTCTTTCTTTAAAAATTGAGAGAAAAAAGAGGTAAAAAACTACAACCAAACACTCTATAAAGCTTCTGAGCTACCCACACTAAGGCGGCTGTTGGCACCTAAAATATGATCGTCAGTGACCAAGCCATAAGGACGAATGACCCGGCCCACTGAAGCGCGGGAGCCGATAAAGATCAACACATCGAGGATTTCTCAAGCTTCCAGAGCCTCGAGTCATTCCGTATGGACGTGGGGACTTCACCTCAGGAGAGCCGAGATGAATCCACAACCAACCGGCAGTACGACCAAGCCTACCCAATGAACCGGCATCGACTTTGTCGTGCTGCATCCACTACACCCGTTGTCCGATCAAGGACGATGGTCTATCCGGTGGTCCCCCACCACATGAAAAGGCTCTTTTGAAGACAAAGGAGTTCCCCCCTGGCTTTCCAAAATGGAAGACCGAAAGCTCTGTCGGCGGAAGATCCCGATCGCCCGGCATGGGCACGGCTTCCCGCCAAGATGGGCCTGTTAGTGGCCGAATGATCGCCCAGCGCAGGCGGAACTATCTGGTTTTATCCAACCCCCTAGAGAGCTCTGGGTACGAGCCAGGTCGTACCAGCAACATGGATCGTAGAGCCGAAGGCCGCGTCGGTAGAAAGCCCGTACGATCAAATCAAAGCTATTTGGAGTCTCAGGAACGACCGTATGTCGACCTGGGAGCTTCGACAAGACATCCCGCCAAGGTTTCAAGGGGCATTGGCGAGATAATGTTCACGGTGACTCCCGGAATCATCCCCGGACTCATCAACTGGCTTGAAGCACACGAGGAGCATTAGCCCGGCGCGCCTTAAATCGGCACGCCCCTCATTCGATGCCCCTGATCCCGGCGTGCTAAATCTCCTTCAGCGCCTGGCTATTCCGGCGCGCAAGTCACCCTATCGGATGGCTCCAACCCCGGCGCAATAGGCTGATGAAGTCTCTTCCCGACGCGCCAATCCCACGCCGGTTTAACATTCGAACTCATGCCCCTATATATAGATGGATGTTTAAGAAAAAGAAAAAAAGGACACAGAGGAGGAGAGACAGATCGATTGAGAAAAAAGAGAAGAGCGGAGGGAGAGAAAGGCTTCTGGAGAGGTTTTTTTCTATTGAAGCAGAGAGAGAAGGGTTCCTTCGGAGGAGCTTCCGTCGGTCGTCTTCTTCCTCTACGATACCCTGTTTCAGGAACAGGTGGGCGCCGGTGCCGGTCCCTCTTCTGCTTTCCGTAGATTTCTTCTTCTGAATTTCCTACCCATCGGATGTAAGCGAGAGGGGGAGGAGTGGCGATGATATGAGCCTATTATCCTCCCCCCTTCTACGTGATTTTCTCTTTTGTTCTTTCCCTGTTGTTGTGCTCTGTACATCCTCTGCCTCCGCTATCAGTGAACGGCGACTGAGCAATGGTGCCGGTGTCATGCTCCTACGATGTAAATGCTGAATCATCCTCGTTTCTGGGATGTTAATATATATATGTTGAATGCTTGGATTAACAGGTCGGATGAATGATCCTCAGCTTCCCCCCTTTCTATCTACGCCAACACCCGTGTCTGGGTTCTTCTCGGCATAGCTGTAATTCCGGTTTCCCCGAGGTCTGCATCATGCCCCGAGTCATCGTGGGCTACAGAGACACCCCCTCCCCGGGGACTTTTCTTTCGATCATTCTCATGTTTGATTCAAGGGTTTTCGCATCCCTTTCTCTTCGTGGATGGAGCCGTGCTTCTGCGCGTGCCTCTTTCCGCCATGCATAGGGTCCATCCCCTGAACGTTGCTTTCCAATTGTTTGAGCATATGCCCCTGCAACGAGCCCGTCTCGTTTATGCATTTACTGCATCTGTGCATCACGATCATCCAAACTGTTTCGAGGTTTCTCGTCGTTTCGATCACCCGGGGAGGGGGACATTCCCCTGCTGCTTCCTGAAGTTGTTGGGCGACCGGGGGGTTCTATCTCTCGATGGTAGGCGCTTCCTCGAAGCCATTGCAGATAATGATAGGGGTCCTGGTTCAACGAACTCAGCCCCAACAAATTAAGACCTGATCAAGATCGGGGGGATGTATGCTCCTTGTAGGCTAGCCCTTGGAGTCCCATTCTCCCAATGGTCAGTTCCTCTGCGGGATGAGTCACAAATTGTGGGTTGTCCACCCCTCGTAGGCTAGTCCTCGGGGTGATGCTCCCATCATCAATGGCTTCATCTCTCTGTCTTTTCCCTTATGGAACCTTGGTTCCCCTAGCAGGCTAGTCCTCGGGGTATCCTATCCAATGGGGTTTGCTGGCTGCCTTCGTGTAGACCGGCAGTTTAGGGGCTTGTTCCATAGGTGAGCATGACCCCGCTTCTCCCCTGCAACTCTTCAGGTTCAGGGGAGATGCTGTCCAATTTTGGATAGATTAATAATGAATAAATCATAACGAAATACCCATTCTGGACCCAATTATCCCGGTGCTCGAGTAGGAACCTCGCACTGGCTTATCATGTCATTCTTGGAGGGTTCTGGACTTCAATTTAACAAACAATTGTCCTCAAATGGCTTCAAAACCCTCAACATAAACTTAACAAACTCAAATGATTCGAAATTCATCGAAAATAAGCTAAAACGGCGCGGCGCCCTAATACGGCGCGGTACCCCCCCGCGCCGGATTAACCCTACACTCAAAAAAAAATTAAAAACTTCCTTGCGCCTTTTCGGTGCGCCATGAACCGGCACGCCCCAATCCCTTGCGCGCCGTATTAACATTCATCATGGCCGCGCCGAATTAAGACGCTATACCCATGTCTTATCGCGCCGTATAAGCTACCTATCGCATGGCCGCGCCAGTTTTGAGACCTCTTGTTGCTTTAATCGCTCATCTGCCCCCGAGCGGATCTCGTCCCTTGGGGTTGGCGTTAATAAATCACAATGGGTAATAAATTGAATAAGGGAGGGACCAAGCGAGCTCAAACTATATTGTTATCATATCTTCATTACCATGTCCGTTAGCACTTTGCTTTCGCTATTATATTTGTGTTGTTCTCCCGTTCCTTGATGGGGGGGTAATAAACGTGGTTGATCATCATTTGCTTCCATGATTCTATTATCATGCTTATTATAGTCATGAACGTCATGTGTGCATGCATGCATAGATCCTCGGGTATATCAAATGGCGTCGACAGAAAGCCGGATTACATCTGGTCGGAAGTCTTCGCTATGCGCGACGGTGGTCTTCAGACCTACGTCCTCCGCCACGTACCAAGGATCCATAATTCTATGAACTATGCATCTTCTGCACGATAAATATATGCATCCTGCATGCCTTCGTCATGATCATCATGTAGCTCTTTTTAATCCGGCTTCGATAGCCCGCTATCTCGGCAATTAATCAAAGGTGTTCCCTCCTCGTGGGGGATGTAATTAACGCCATAGCCTTTATGGTATGGCGGACTGCTGGTCCCGACCGAACCTCACACTCGCCCAACATGGGTCAGAATGAGCGCATCATAAATTCGTCACTCATGTGACTGGCACGCCCGCGTCGTCAATTGATCATTTGACTACCAGTTGGTCAGCTGGTCGATCGACCTGCGCGAAAGGAAGAAAAGGTTGCAAACAGTGGCACAAGTCTTCTCCATAGCGGTGTATCTGGACTCAGCTGGGTTAAACAACCGAGAGAGGTAATAAGTAGCCAGCTCTTTCCCTTCATCGTCTACTTGTGCTAAGACCGTCCCTAGGGAGTCCACAATGACCGAGATGTATAGGATCAGGGGTTTCCCAGGGACAGGAGGTTGCAAAACTGGGGGATTGGACAAATATTCTTTTAGGTCTTCATAGGCCTTCTGACAGTCTTGATTCCATTCAAACTTAACCCCCGCCTTAAGCAATTCATAAAACGGACGGCACCTTTGAGAATATTGGGATATGAATCTTCTGATGAATTGCAATCGACCAATCAATCCTCGAAGTTCCATGATGTTCTTCGGCGGAGGCATGTCCATGACGGCCTGCGCTTTGTTAGGATCAATCTGGATCCCCCGTTTGCTCACTATGAAACCTAACAGCTTCCCTGAAGAGACTCCGAATACACACTTCTTCGGATTCATTTTAAGCTTGTACTCCCTGGCTCTTTGCAGCACCTTAGCCAGGATAGAGGGGTGTTCTTCTTTAGTTTTTGACTTCACCAGAATGTCATCCACGTAGACTTCCATATAGATATGCATCATGTCGTGGAAGATGGCCATCATCGCCCTTTGATAGGTGGCACCCACGTTCTTCAGACCGAACGGCATAACCATATAACAATACGTACCCTAGGGCGTGGTGAAGGAGGTTTTCTCTTGATCTTCCGGAGCAAGACGGATTTGATTATAGCCTGAGTATCCATCCATGAACGATAAAGCTTCGTACCCGGCGGTGCTATCGACCAAGACGTCTATGTGAGGCAGTGGGAAATCATCTTTGGGACATGCTTTATTGAGATCCCTGGAATTGATACAGATACGCACCTTTCCATCCTTCTTGATAATAGGGACTATGTTTGTCACCCACTGAGGATATAGAACAACTTTAATGACCCTAGCCTTGTATAACTTGTCGACTTCTTCCTTAATCCTTAAGGCCATGTGGGGGTGAAATCTTCTTGACCGTTGTTTCACAGGTGTTGCCCCTGGTTTAAGCACAAGTCGATGTTCCACTAAAGAGGGGTCATGACCTGGCATGTCCTCATAAGACCAGGCGAAAGAATCACTATACTCCCTCAGAACCTTAATCAAATCCTCTTCTACTTGTGGAGGGAGATTAGCGGCAATAATGATGGGCCTTGGGTCTTCTTCAGTTCCCACATTTATTTCCTTCGTAGGTTCATCCACTGCCGACGATGGTTAGTCGAATCTCTTTAGTCCTTGCGCGTACTGATCGGCAGTGTCATCTACGTTGCTGTCCTCATCGATTGGATCTTTCTCATCCAGGATTTCATAGACACCTAATCCGTCATCGCTCCACACCCCTTCTATTTCCTCTTCATCCTCAATCATAATTGCCGTAGCAACAAATTCTGGACACTTCAAAAGAGCATGACAACGCTGAGCTAGATCTCGCAGGAACCTATCAGGAACGGATTTGGGAGGACACGGAAGCGGGCACGGCTCAGAGGAGGAAGGGTTGGACGAGCTAGAACAAGACCCTACTTCTCTAGACCTAACTGACTCTACTTCCCTAGACTCGATGGACCCTAATCCTAACCTAGGAGAAAGAAAACCTAGTGGAAGGGGAGGAGAAGGGGACTCGTGCCCCTGGGAGGAGGATGGAGACAAGGTAGCATAATCTTCCACTGAAATATCTATTTCAAATTTGACATTTTTTTTTTTGGAGATCAGTAGAGACTACACAGCAAGACGGAGGAGGCGGGAGCAGCATGGGGAACAATTCAGGGAAGATGCAATCGAAAAAGGGATCGGAGGACCGAAACCACATCTCATGGAGTGGAGTGGTGGAGGTAGGAGGAGTGAATAGATCGGGTAGATTGATAGGAGGACAATGCTCACAGGCGCAGGGGACGAACAGGATTTCAAATAGATCATAAAAAGACGGATTTATCACGATCGGGGGAGGACGGGGTATGAGTTCCCATCGCTGAAGGAGAGATTGAAGACGGGAGGGAGACCAAGATAAGACAATCGGCGAGCTCTCCTCCTTCCGTTGATGCTGAACTGGCTACTTTTTCGGCCTCCATTGGATGAGCCGAACCTCTTGATGCTTCTGGCAGTCTGTTGAGTCTTTACATGTTTTGAGGATGACAACACTATAAGCCTTTGAGGAGAACAAAAAATATTTCTCTGTGAAAAATAAACTTTCGAGTCACTTCAGTTATTTTCAGGGGTTGTCTTCGTGTCGTTATTTGTTCCATCGCGTGCTGAACACTGCAGCACCTCGTGCTACTTTCTGTGAACCTCGTGTCGTTTCTTCAGTATTTAATTGCTCATCTCGAGTCATCCTTTTTATTTTTGCTCTTGTGTTTTCGTGTCATTTACTATAGTTACTCGAGTCGTTTTCCTACTTTCACTGTTTTATCACGTGTCGCTGTAGCCGTTCCTGTCTTCTGTCCTCGTGTTGTTTTTCCTAGAGCCCGTGTCCTTTTTGCTTTGTGACCACACTTCGTGTCGGTCTCTGTTTTCATCTTCGAGTTATTTTCAACCCGTGTCGTCCTCGTTTTTTAGTCATTTTCCTGTGTCTTCAAGTTATGTTAGTGTAAAGTGTCATTTCACTTTGTGCCGTTCCCTTTTCTGTTTGATATTTCGTGTTGATTCTCGTATTGATTCACCGATGACCACGAGTCAACTTAGTCATTTTGATTGGTCGTTCTTCGTGTTGTTTCTGTGTTTGTGTCTTCGTGTTATCTTTTGTGCTTGTGTCTTCGTGTTATTTTTGCGTTTGAGTCTTCATGTTGTTTCTGTATTTGTGTCTTCGTGTTGTTTTTATGTCTTCGTGTTGCTTCTTTCTATCTTCATCCAGGTTTCCTCTGATCGCGTGTTTTACTACCGTTTTACTCCGTGTTATTTCCTTCTCACCTCGTGCTGTTCTCATCTGACTTCGTGTCGTTCTCTTTGTAGTGTTAGCTTTGTTACTGTGGTACCTCGTGTCGTTCTCTCTTTACCTCGTGTTATTTTCATCTGACCTCGTGTCATTCTCTCTTTATTTCGTACTGTAGTAATCTTGTGTATCTCGTGTCGTTCTCTCTTTACCTCATGCTGTTTTCATCTGACCTCGTGTCATTCTCTCTTTATTTCGCACTGTAGTAATCTTGTGTATCTCGTGTCGTTCTCAGAATAGTGTATCTCGTATTGCTACCACATACCTCATGCAGTTTTAGTTTTTGTGGCCCTGAGTTTTAATCGTTTTAATTTCTTTGCAGGAGAAGAAGAAAAATAAAAAGAAGAAGGTGGTCCGAGGAAGAATATTCCCTAGTGTCTGGGCTGCACGTGATCCAATACTAAAGGAACCAATGCTATAAGGGCACATGGAAAGAAGGTTCTGGATAGAGTATGGGAGGCACACGCATTCTGTACCTTATCCACCTGCTGCTGCTATATATTAAAGCCTTCGTCCACAGATGAAGGTGGATCGAAAGGGAAAAAAGAAAAAGCAGAAGTGCAGAGAGTTCGATCCAGCAAAAGAAGAGAAGAAAATAGAGGGCAGAAACTGAAGAAGAGGAAGAAGAGAGAATAGCAGAGAGAGTGAGAGAGAGAGAGAGCTCGAAGCTGAGAGTTCAGAAAGAAGAAGAAGAAGAAGGATTCTGGTTTCAGGATCAAATCTGAACCAGTTTGCTCTATTGTGAGCTATATTCCGTGTTTTATCATTCCAGCATTCAGTCTGTTGTATCTTTTTAGTTTCTTGTTTTTGATCTTTCATTACTGTTCTAGTTTTGTCTCCGATTCTCAGGTTGAGATCGGTGGTCCGCCTGTTCTGTTGGTTCAGGAGAAGGGAGACGCTGTCTCCAGTTGCAAGTGGCCGTGTGCTGCTTGTGGGTTCCCTCTGGGCTTTAGAGGAAGAGAGACCTTGGTCTCTGGTTCTAGTGACTGCAGATCACTAGTGTTCCCTCCGGTTGGAGGAAGAGGAACTTGTTTCCTAGTTTCTAGGGACTTGGCGTCCTTAGGGTTCCCTCCAGGTGTGGAGAAGAGGGGAGGGTGTTCCCTTGTGAAGCTGTGAATCAGCCGTTGTCGCAGACTGAGTCTGCTTGGCTAGCCGGTGCTAGTGGAAGCCTCACTTCGATTTGAAGTGAGGGGTGGACGTAGGCAGACTGGAGGTCTGACCGAACCACCTTAAAAATCCCTGGCGCAGTGTGTTTGGTTTCTATTCTGGCTTTGGATCTATTCTGTAGATGCTTGTCTAGGCCGATCCATCTCTATCTTCCTAGCTGATCGTTCTGCGCGGTTAGTGTTTGGCCATTAAGATCTTTTTCAGAAACTCCTAATTGAGAACTTATTTTTTAATCCTCAATATTTTACTGGTAAAGGTCCATTCACCCCCCTCTGGACCTATCAATTGGTATCAGAGCGGTCTCTGGTTCAGAATCCAACGATTCTCAGAGGATCCTCTACGTGTTTTCTGTGTGCATTGTTTTGCTTGTGAGTTAGTGTTTGATATCTGTTCGTTTGAACTGATGGCAATGGCTAATCCACCGATTTTTAAGGGACCTGATTTTGACATATGGTTCAGTGTTTTTCGCATGTTTGTTAAACAAGCTGATAAGGACTTGTGGAAGTTGATTTCACAAGGTCCGTATGAACTGTCCAAGAAAAGGTCCAAGTGGACGGACAGTGAGAATCAGATGTTCCAAGAGAATTAAAAGGCCTTAAACCTAATGTTAACAGCGACTGATAAAGCCTTGCATTCTTGTTTCCATGATTGCAGATCCGCCAAGGATATTATGGACCAGCTGAAGCTAGCTCACAGGAGAAATGAAAGCACATGCATGATGGTTAGCAGAAGTGACCACAGTACCAGCCAAGAGGTGGAGGAGAATGAAGAAGAGGTAAACCTCTTCGAGAACTTTTCTATAGAAGATTGAGAAAATGCTTACAGCGATCTATCTGAGTCATATGAAAAATTGCAAAAATGATATAAAAAATTGAAAAGGAATAAGAGATTAGATAATTCAAGGTCTGACTATAAAAAATGTGCTGAATTGAAGAGTTCTCATGATGCCTGTGTGTC
This sequence comes from Amorphophallus konjac, assembly GCA_022559845.1. NCBI lineage: Eukaryota > Viridiplantae > Streptophyta > Magnoliopsida > Alismatales > Araceae > Amorphophallus > Amorphophallus konjac. The sequence goes on from CM040122.1 coordinate 104,122,120, forward strand.
TAATCTACAAATGCTGAAAAAAAAATGATGTGCTAATCAATGGAAATAAGAATCATGTGAGTGAGATTGATTCCCTGAGAAAATCCTCAGCTGAAAGCAAGGAAAGTTTAGAGAAGCTCAGGATTGAAAATAAAGTACTTGCTGAAAAATCTGAAGCCATTAAGTCTGTCAACTTTGAATTATAGAAAAATATTGAGAAACTGCAAAAAAGACTTGAAAACTTTTAAGGATGGAAGAAAATCTGAAACTGACTCTGATGATCAGATTTTGATAAACGAATTAATTCAGAATGACAGACTAAAGGAAGAAATTAGAAACTAAAACAGTTGAACACCATCTTATCAGAGAGATTGCTGACATTTGAAAAGGGTAAACATGTGGTGTCCAATAATTCAGAAGAAATTGATGAGTTGAGAAAGGAAGTTGAGAAATACATAATTGCCAACAAAGTCTTGAATGAGCCTGTCAATTGCAGTGAACAAGAGACTGCAAGTTTTGAGTTACACATTGCCTCTTTAGAAGAAGAAATCCAAGACTTAAGGAAATCTTTGTCTAAATTTGTTGATGGGCAAGAAAATCTGAACAAACTGCTGGGAGTAAAAGTCAATTTTCAGAAGGAGGGGTTAGGTTATAACCCTGTAAATAAAAAGATCTTTGAAAATAAAATTCAGACATATTCTGTTTCTAGCTCTACTTTTGAGAAAAAGGGACTGGGCTATAGTCCAGTCATGAGTAAGGTCTATGGATCAAATTTGGAAACTATTTTTGTTAAATCATCTGAACAGGAAAAACCTTCTACTTCTTCTCCACCTCACTATAAGGCTAAGAAAACACAAGAACAGGATAAAAAATAGAAAATGAATAAAAAGGGCTCATCTGTGCATGTTGATCACAGTCCGCACACACACTCATCTAAAAGGAAAATGTCATGCCACTACTGTCATAGACTTGACATTTAATGCATGAGTGTAAATTGATGGAGAAAGATGATATGAGGGCCGGGATAATGAATGCTAAGAAACTTCATGATAAAAATTCTTCATTCCAGAAAAAGAAAATTGAATGTCTACACTGCGGCAAACTAGGACACAGCATCGCACAATGTTGGTTTGCAAATGGTAAGAAAATATATTCTTCACATCATGCTAAATTTCCTGCAAACCATAATGATGTTGATAGGAATAAAGTTGCTGCAAATAGAAAATACTCTGCATGTGTCAACTGTGGAAAGACAGGCCATAGGACCATTGAATGCTGGCATGGTCAGGGTAGAAAAGAGAATTTTAAGAGAATGAACTCTTCTCATTGTTTTAACTGTGGAAAGTCTGGTCACAGGGCTGCAATCTGTTAGCTGGCAGAATACCAAAGCAATGCTGGTTTTGGTAAACAGAATTTCAATTCTGTTAACAAAAATTTTCATACATATGTGCATAAAAATCATGTTAATAAGAATGTGCATAAATCCAATCTGAAACTTGCTGCATCTTGCTATTATTGTGTTACAATTGGTCATTCAATGAATAATTGCTATCTGATGAAATCTGATGACCATGCTACTAGGAGATTGGTTAGAAAACCTGCTAGGAATGTCACTGCTAACTCAAGACCCAAGACTTCTTGGGTGCCTATTCGTGCAAAATAGTTTGCTAACCTGCAGGTGTGCCTTGGAAGCTGAAAAAAAAAGGGGAAGAGTAATAAGCCAAGGCACTCGAAAAGGTCAATTCCCAATACCTGTTTTAATTTTGTTTTATTGTGATTTAAATTTGGTTCTGTGATGTAGTCTGTGTGCAACTAAGTATTCCATGATCACGAGTGTCCTCCTCTGACTGCTTTGCTAAAATCTCTCTTGGTTGGATACTTGGTATCACGCTGTAATCCATGCTCATAGTCAGGGGGAGGCATACAATTATTATGTCAACTTACTGATTCGTGCTCATTGCATCACATTCTATTTATTTGAAAAACCATAAGTTTGCTTCAACGTATTACATTTCAGCTGATAGCATGTATGTTATTCAATAAATAATTAATATTTCCAAGAGTTGTGTGTGAGATGTCCTAGCGTGGGCTGAAAAGGAGCTTGTCAGGTCATCTGGTATCTGAAGAACCTTTGTCTGCCGTTGTGGTTAGTTGGTGTTGAGTTCAGACATCTCATGAGGTTGCAGCTTATTGCCCAAGAGCATTCTCTGGTTATGAGATTGAATTTCCTCAGGAAGATTTCATTTGTGAGTTCCTTGGTCTTTACTTTCTAGAGTAATCTCTCACTTGCTGCTTTGCTGTTAGGAGTGCTTCTCATCTCATCTCTCTCTCCATTCTGTTTGTCACCTCTTATCTTTTTCTTATCCCCTTTGGTTCAGGAATATTCTTGAAGAAAAATTCCTTCTTATAGCTTTGTTACTCTTATCAGATTTGATCAGAATACCTTAAACCACCAAAATCTATTGTAACAAGTTACACCTGTTAATAAAGAACTTTAATGTATGGGGATTATATCTTGTCCTTTAATCCTTCTAAGTTATCATCTCTATTGTTGGTCAACATATTGTAAAACTTTCTGTTAAATGGAAAAACCTTGCAGAGGATTTCGTTTTAACTGAAACTTATGTGAAGAGGGCTATGAAAAAAAAATTGTGTTAAGTAAGGGCTCTGTCTTTTGTCCAAGATCATGAGAGGTGTTACCAGTGAATACGCCATACTTTGTGGCAGAGCAATGGCAATTGTGGAGAAATAGATATTCTAGATCAAAGAAGTCTAGAGTTTCTGTCATGATACAATCAGCTATCTCTGTTTCTTATAGAAAAGTTAAAATAAAAAAAAGGAAAGAAAAGTCAACAAAAATTCATTGGTTTACGTTGGCATAAAGGTAGCCTGTCCTGAGTAACCAGGGATTCTGGTGTCTTATAAACATGTCTCCTTGTGTAAAAAGGGACAATTCTACCTAAGTGCTCAACAAATTGGTTGACTCTGTATGCCCTCTCTTGTCCTTTAAATGAAGTAATGAACCCTGCTTGACTATCTATTTGTTATTTCGTTGCCTGACAAACATAAGGAGTATTTTAATCGTGACCTTCTATAGGCTAAGTACCTTTAACAGCTAGTTTTGTGATCTTGTTGATTTAATGTCTTGAGGTAACTGACCAAGGTATTCGGAAGAATATAATAAATCCATATATTGAAGAGCGAACTTTAACGGGCAATGGCTGTGTTACATAATGAATGAGAGTAGTTTGGGTATTTCCTGAAAAGTTCGATAAGAGTGAAAAGTGACCCCCCAAAACCCTTCTTGTTCCTCAAGGTTACATCCAAAAACCCTCGTGTGCCCTTGCCGCTTCCTGTTCCTCCTCGTGCCGATACGTCTCGTATGCTCCTTCAAACCCTTCTCTCCCGCTCATTTTTCTTCACGAAAATCTCATCTCCCCCACAGAGTTCTCTTCCGTTCTTGGTCTAGCTTCATCTCCAGTAGCAACCAGCAAGAAAGAGTTGATACTCTGGGAGTTACGGCAAATGGATCAGCTAGAATCGTCGCTCCTGTTGAAAGGAGAGGAAGGGAAAAGAAACAGTTGAGGAGCCTTCATCCAAGCAGCAAAGATGTCTAGAACCAGAAATAGCGGTGGATATTTCGTCTGCACAAGGTACCAGGCCTTCTCAGTCTATCGTGTTTTTAGAGAGTGGGAAAATTATTCCTCCAAGGATAATAGATTTCGGCGATGAATCCATGGTTTTGAAGTTTCCAGAACTTTTGGAGATTTTTGAGTTTCAAGATTGGAGGAAATTCCTAGAAAATCACCGTGTCTACTACCCTAGCTTGGTAATGGAATTTTATAATAATTTGTCTTTGATCCGAGATAGGTCTGCTCTGATCTCATCTTTTAAGGGATTGAGATAGCAGTAACGTGTGACTCTCTCCACAAAGCTCTCAGTATTCCAGAAAAAGGGGAGGTGGAGAGAGGGTTTAGATATAGTCTGCATGAAGCCTTTTCGGTCATTACTAGTAAACCCAGTAACATTCATGACAAGGGGCAATTGAAGCTGAAAGCTTACCAAACCTTATCATTTCCCCCTCTTCACAAGCTTCTTCAGAACATCATTGCCTCTATAGTCACCCCACAGACTGGAGCTAGAGGAAGAATCACAGACACTCAGAGATTTCTTTTGTTCTGTCTGATTCAGCATGTAAAGATCTGTCTGCCTGAAATTATTTTTTCTATCATGAAGGGGTGTATTGGGTCCAAAAGACACCTGCCCTACGCCGCCCATCTGACAGACATCTTCAAGTATTCAAAGATTTCCTTGGATGGAGAGGCCATGTCTGAAGTTAGGGGTCGAAACATATTTAACATGAATTTTGTTTTAGTATTTTTGGGCTTGGAGGGTTCTTCTCTCATGGGACAGGTTAAGGCCCAGAAAGTCAAAGAATCACAAGCTCAGAGAGAGCTTCTGGAACACCCTCAAGAATCTGCCCAAACAGTTTTAGAATTACCTTCTGAGGTTGCTTTACAAGAGACACCATCTGAACAACCACTGTCTGCTACTTCTGCTACACCTACTGAAGCATCTATATCTTTTCAGAGGCTTGTTGAGATTGCATCTGAAGAAGTTAGGATGTCTGAAGACAGCATTCAAACTGAACTAGATACAAATATTGGTGGTTTGTTTGATTCCTTTGGGAAGACATCAGAAGAAGTGAGGATGCCCGTGGAACAGCCTGCCCAAGAGCAAGAAAGTAATGAGCAAGACCTTGCTGAGTTTGTTAATTTCATTCTTAGAGAGACTGTGGAGAAAAGCTTGGAAGAGGCTGACAACGTGGTTACAGCTGAAATTATAGAACAGGCACCTGTTGAAAACTCTGCAGATGATGATCTCATGGAAGAAAGAGTGGATGAGTGTCAGGAGAAAGTTACTGACATAGAACAAGAAGCAGAATCATCAAGTGAAGAAGAAGCACCTGAAAATGTATTTCCTGAAAAAGAAATCCAAGCTGAAGATGAAGATCGGGCTCCAGCAGGAGACAGCCAAACGCCAGTACAAGAAGAAGCAGATGAGAGAGCAGCACCTGGCTGTGAATCTTTTGGTACACCCCTAGGTCAACCTCGACTTCTATCTGCTCGGGCGCCCAACATTGAAGAACTCCTTATAAATTTGACTCAGCAGATGCAGAGACAGGATAAGAAAATGGATGACCTGCTCAAGTATGTTACTCTATATATTAATCAAGTTCATTCCAGGCTACTGAAGCTTGAAATTTCTCTCCTGATTGAATGGAAAAAGTTCCTGCTAAACAAGAAAGCTTCAGATGATGCCACCAGGTCCTCGATGGAAAGCTTGCAGGTGGTATGTTCAAAGATAGCAACAGCACTTTGTGAATTACAAGATGCTCATATTTCTCCTTTAAGTCATCTGCCAGCATTATAGATCATTGTTTTGAGATCAAGACATCCTTAGAAGTTTTGAAGGGGTCATCTAGTGCCCTAGGTCCAGATGTCCAGAAGATCTATGACAAATTGATCGCTTTCTTAGCAGAAGTGAGAACTCTGACTGACAGATATGAATCTGTTAATATTCGCCAAGAAGACATCATTTCAGAAGTGGCACATGTCAGAAGCTCCATTGTGTATTGGCTAGCTGAATTGTCCAATGACTTGAAGGATCTTCACTCTGCCTTGGGTTCAGCCCCTGGTCAGGCATCCTCCAGCAGAGGTCCAACTCAAGATTTCTCCTCTGTTGCTCCTAGGGGTAGACCACCAAAAGACAGGCAGCGTGGCCCTTCCAGCAGACATGCCAGATTCTTTTCTCCTTAAAAAATAGTGTTCTGTATTTTTTTGCCCATCTTGAGGCTCTCTCACACTCTTGGACTTGTTAATTACATCTCATATCATTTGCATTTCTGCCTCCTTTTGTTTCTTTCTTTTTGATGTTGACAAAGGGGGAGAACTCAAGTCTTTGCTACTACTACGATTGAGAATGATTTTTTGTTGTTAATGATTCTTTAATATTCTTTAATGATGATTAATGATGGTGCTGATGATGTTTAGCTTTGAACATGTTAAAAATTATTCCTGCAAAGACTCAAGACTCATAGTGTTGCCATCCATCAAAAAGGGGGAGATTGTTGAGTCTTTACATGTTTTGAGGATGACAACACTATGAGCCTTAGTGGAGAACAAAAAATATTTCTCTATGAAAAATAAACTTTCGAGTCACTTCAGTTATTTTCAGGGGTTGTCTTCGTGTCGTTATTTGTTCCATCGCGTGCTGAACACTGCAGCACCTCGTGCTACTTTCTGTGAACCTCGTGTTGTTTCTTCAGTATTTAATTGCTCATCTCGAGTCATCCTTTTTATTTTTGCTCTTGTGTTTTCGTGTCATTTACTGTAGTTACTCGAGTCGTTTTCCTGCTTTCACTGTTTTATCACGTGTCGCTGTAGCCGTTCCTGTCTTCTGTCCTCGTGTTGTTTTTCCTAGAGCCTGTGTCCTTTTTGCTTTGTGACCACACTTCGTGTCGGTCTCTATTTTCATCTTCGAGTTATTTTCAGCCCGTGTCGTCCTCGTTTTCGAGTCATTTTTCTGTGTCTTCAAGTTATGTTAGTGTAAAGTATCGTTTCACTTTGTGCCGTTCCCTTTGTTGTTTGATATTTCGTGTTGATTCTCGTATTGATTCACCTATGACCTCGAGTCAACTTAGTCGTTTTGATTAGTCGTTCTTCGTGTTGTTTCTGTGTTTGTGTCTTCGTGTTATCTTTTGTGCTTGTGTCTTCGTGTTATTTTTACGTTTGAGTCTTCATGTTGTTTCTGTATTTGTGTCTTCGTGTTATTTTTATGTCTTCGTGTTACTTCTTTCTATCTTCGTCCAGGTTTCCTCTGATCGCGTGTTTTACTACCATTTTACTCCGTGTTATTTCCTTCTCACCTCGTGCTGTTCTCATCTGACTTCGTGTCGTTCTCTTTGTAGTGTTAGCTTTGTTACTGTGGTACCTCGTGTCGTTCTCTCTTTACCTCGTGCTATTTTCATCTGACCTCGTGTCATTCTCTCTTTATTTCGTACTGTAGTAATCTTGTGTACCTCGTGTCGTTCTCTCTTTACCTCGTGCTGTTTTCATCTGACCTCGTGTCATTCTCTCTTTATTTCATACTGTAGTAATCTTGTGTATCTCGTGTCGTTCTCAGAATAGTGCATCTTGTATTGCTACCACATACCTCATGCAGTTTTAGTTTTTGTGGACCTGAGTTTTAATCGTTTTAATTTCTTTGCAGGAGAAGAAGAAAAACAAAAAGAACAAGGTGGTCCGAGGAAGAATATTCCCCAGTGACTAGGCTGCACGTGATCCAATACTAAAGGAACCAATGCTATAAGGGCACGTGGAAAGAAGGTTCTGGATCGAGTGTGGGCACACGCATTCTGTACCTTATCCACCTGCTGCTGCTATATATTGAAGCCTTCGTCCATAGATGAAGGTTGATCGAAAGGGAAAAAGAAAAAGCAGAAGTGCAGAGAGTTCGATCCAGCAAAAGAAGAGAAGAAAATAGAGGGCAGAAACTGAAGAAGAGGAAGAAGAGAGAATAGCAGAGAGAGAGAGAGAGAGAGAGAGCTCGAAGCTGAGAGTTCAGAAAGAAGAAGAAGAAGAAGGATTCTGGTTTCAGGATCAAATCCGAACTAGTTTGCTCTATTGTGAGCTATATTCCGTGTTTTATCGTTCCAGCATTCAGTCTGCTGTATCTTTTTAGTTTCTTATTTTTGATCTTTCTTTACTGTTCTAGTTTTGTCTCCGATTCTCAGGTTGAGATCGGTGGTCCTCCTGTTCTGTTGGTTCAGGAGAAGGGAGACGCTGTCTCCAGTTGCAAGTGGCCGTGTGCTGCTTGTGGGTTCCCTCTGGGCTTCAGAGGAAGAGAGACCTTGGTCTCTGGTTCTAGTGACTGCAGATCACTAGTGTTCCCTCCGGTTGGAGGAAGAGGAACTTGTTTCCTAGTTTCTAGGGACTTGGCGTCCTTAGGGTTCCCTCCAGGTGTGGAGGAAGAGGGGAGGGTGTTCCCCTGGTGAAGCTGTGAATCAGCCGTTGTCGCAGACTGAGTCTGCTTGGCTAGCCGGTGCTAGTGGAAGCCTCACTTCGGTTTGAAGTGAGGGGTGGACGTAGGCAGACTGGAGGTCTGACCGAACCACCTTAAAAATCCCTGGCGCAGTGTGTTTGGTTTCTATTCTGGCTTTGGATCTATTCGGTAGATGCTTGTCTAGGCCGATCCATCTCTATCTTCCTAGCTGATCGTTCTGCGCGGTTAGTGTTTGACCGTTAAGATCTTTTTCGGAAACTCCTAATTGAGAACTTATTTTTTAATCCTCAATGTTTTACTGGTAAAGGTCCATTCACCCCCCTCTGGATCTATCACTTCGGCCTCCACTGAACAAGCCGAACCTCTTGCTGCTACTGGCAGTCTTCTTCATGAAATAGCTCCTGAAGGGCTGGACCATAGTCAATCACATCACCAACTGGCCCCCTTAGCACTGGGGGTGGACTGGCAATCGGATAGACTGTATCTTCCCTTGGCGGAGCTGGCCGTGGAGTTAATGTGCCAGGCTAGAGAGGCCCTCGAACAAAGTGTTGACGGTAGTCCCATGTGAGTGGCCCAGAATCACCCATCATAGATAGTGCAGTCTCTCGGTAGCCGAGACCTCTTCTATTCATTTTCCAGCCCTTAGGAATGGGCTTGGTTCGTCCCTGCAATTGAGCACCGAGGCCTCTCCCCGGTTGGTAGCCTAGCTTCAGTATAATGTCCCAGCCCTTGGAATCTCGGATCTGGGGCTTCACCTTGATGTCAACTGCTGCGGTGACGGGCTTGCGAGGTGCGTATGCCCAAGGAAAGTCAAGATCTAGCACTGACATAACGGGCCGACTGCTTGGCCATAACGTGGGAAGAACCTTTTCTGAAATAGCCTTCACTGATTGAACCGTGGATAAGCTTTTGACTTTGACAACCCTCCCTTGGAAAGGGAATTTAATGCATTGATGTGCAGTGGAGGGTACAGCACTGAGAGTGTCAATCCATGGACGACCCAAGATAGCCTTGAACATTGGGTCAATGTTCAGGACATACAATTCCACGGGCATAGTAAGGGGCCCAAGCTCTGCTTGAATAGTGACTACCCCGTGACATGCTCTTCTTGAATTATCATATGTTGCTATGGTGGTGGGGGTAGGTCGCAGTAGTTCTTCAGATATGTTGCAAGCTCGAAGGGTACTGAGTGGGCACACGTTAATTCATGCCCCTGTGTCAACCAGTGCTGCTTTAATACTGACTTTATTCAAAATGATTGTGATGCAGAGCGGCATTTGTCGAGCTTCTGGAGGTGCTAGCTCGATTTCTGAGAATGTGATTGCTGGCCCTTTGGAAATTGTTGCCAGTGCCGTAGGTAAGCTGTCAACTGCCATGTCTTCACTAACCATCACCTTCTATAAGAAATTTCTGAGAGCATCTTGGTGAAGGGTGGACCTTTTGATAAGCTCCAGGACCGATATCTTGGCGGGCACCTTGTCCAGATGATGTAGTAGGTCGTATTGGGTACCCGGCAGAGGTTCGGCCTCTTCCTGCTTGGCCGCCGGCTGAGAAGACTGGGGATTGGAAGTAGTAGGATAGTTTCGATGGAACAATCGCCCGCTCCGTAGGGTGAGGTTTTGTGTCGGCATGGCATCAGGGGACGATATAATTGGCCCGGTGGGGTGGATGAGCGGAATAGGTGGTGTAGGAGGAAGGATTTGGTGGGATGTAATGTTGGTGGAGGTTATAAGTGGTGAACGGATGATGGATGAGGGATTGGTGGAAGACGGAGAGGTGATGATGGATGTTGGTACGGGAGGAGGAAAGGCTAGCGGAGGTGTAGTGACGGGTGGATGGCTGGGCGACGGAGTAATGAGGGTAGTGGGGGTAACCAGTTGCGAGGGTGATGGAATTGCAGGTGGCGGTGGGTTCACTGGAGTGGGTGTGAATGGGAGAACAAGCGGGGAAGGTATTGGGTGTGTAGGTAAGATGATGGAGGAAGTGATGGGGTTGCGGTGATTATGGTGGAGGGCCATTATCTGCGACGTAGTGCCGTCGTCATCAAAAGACCACTCGACATTAGGAGCCGGGGATTGGACTGCGTTCACCTGGGCTGGTGCTGGTGGCTGAAGCTATGGAGCGGGAGGATGGTTCGGCATCGGGTCTTGGTGGATTCCCAGATCCTGAACCGGCTACTGTAGCTGTTGCTGTGGCAGCTGCTGCTGTGGCTGTGGTGCTTGTTGTTGCTGCACTTGTTGCCTCGGCGGCTGCCTTCTCTTCTCTTTGATTTCAATAATGGCCCTGTGCATCTCGGCCCAATCAATTCTCTGTCCTTCATGAAGGTCATATACCAGGTCCCTGAACTAAAAGCATCCTTCGATTGTGTGGCCCGGCTGCCTGTGGAGCATGCAATACTTCGTTTGATCAATGACCGGGTTCCAGTTGGGCCGTTCCGGAGGAAGTTGTATAGCATTAACTGACATGAGAGCTGAGAAGATATATGTGAGGGTTTCTGGCAAGGGTGGATATTGTGCCCTCCTGGGAGCCGAGCGCTTGTTATTGTTGTTATTGTAGCCGTTGGGTGGAGGGACATTGTCGTATTGTGCAGGTGGTAGTGGTTGTTGTGGTGCGGCGAAGGTATTTTGTGGAGTAGTGAAGGTGGGCGGAGGGTTTTGTGGAGTGACTTGGAAGTTTTGGGGAGCGGGATTCTATGGAGTGCGGGGATTTTGAGGGAAGCGGAAGGGTGCGGCTTGAAAAGGGAAAGCAATGGCTTGAACTTGCTCGTTCGTTTGGATCCCCTCGGTGACAGGCCCTTGAGGTTTCTTGTGATACTTGGGCTTTTGGTTTTCAAATAATGAGTGTATGGGGGAATCATTGAACTGCGTCTGAATAAAGTGCGCTCGGCTGTAAAGTTGATGCATGTTGGCTATGTCATTCATGGCTAGAATATTGCGGAAGGTCGGAGTAGCATTTGAAATTAACAATTTGACCTTTTCTTCTTCCGGAATGTGGCCGGGCACTCTAGCGGCCATCTGCCTCCATCGGTCAGCGTAAGTAGCAAATTCCTCTTCTGGTTTCATCTTTTCGGCCACCAGATCTGTGAATGAATATTCCGGGCCAACTCTATCTTGGAACCTCTGAATAAACTTATCCTTCACTGTCTTGAAGCTCTCGGCGTCTTCCAATGGCAAAGAATAAAACCATTCCAGTGTAACACCATCTAACGATTGGTGAAACAGATACGCCATGAGGCGATCATCGTACTGAAATTGAGCCGACTCGTATAAGAAGTCCCTCACATGAATGAAGGGATTGATGTTCCCATCATATTTCCTGTAATTGGGGAGCTCTGATTGTGGAGGGAACCGAATGTTTAGAAAGCTAGGAACTGGAACATCTGCCAAGGATTGTGGGCCAACCCGCTTCTGGAGGAGATCGAGTTGTTGTTGCATGGTGGCCCATTTATCAAGTAATTCATGCTCTCTGGAGGGAGCAGGGGTAGTGAGAGATGATGGTTGAAATTGAGGAGCGGAAGGGTGGACTGTAGCAGGAGGTGGGAGCCCACAAGAAGGAGCAGAAGGATAAACGGCCAAGGCAGGGGGCCCATAAGAAGGATATTGGGCCGGAGACTGACCCAGATTAGAGTGGGCTTGGACAACCCCTGGCTGAGGGCGCGAGAAATCTGAAGGGCCCATAAGGACTTGTGGAACCATTGGGCTAGACATATGATGATCCAACTGAATGAAAGAAGGGATGTCAGACTTCCCCTTGTCAAAAGATTGTTGGGCCGAAGTAGAAGATTGGCCCGTCTCCATGCCAGCAAAGGTGATGGTCCAGGGTTGGACCGGAGTAAGATCAATCGGAGTGGGCTGGATGGAAGGCCCACCAACTCTAGGTTGGTCGATGGAGGGATTGGATTGACCCTGCATAATTGTGGGAGGGGAGATATTGGATCCTTGCATGGCCTGATAGACAGCTTGGAGTTGGGTCGGATCCAATTGGGCCATCATTTGGAGAATGGAGCCCACAGAAGGAGAAGAGAAAGAAGAGGTGGCTTGACTGCCTTCCATGGGGGTAGGGGACTGAAGAGGGGCTGTCCCCTCTCCAGAAGAGAATGAGGTAACCCTAGCAAGGTTTTCAAGAAGTCCTTGAGGAAGGGAATCCTCTTGGGAACGGGGAGGATTGAAAGAAGCCATGGTGGATTCGAAAAGCGGGTTTGAGTAGAACTTGGAGAAGGAATTGACCCTAGGAGGTGCTTCCAACGTACGAAAATAACTCCACAAGTAACGGACAACCTTGACAAGATGCAAACAACACAAACAATCACATAATGAGCAACCAAACTTAGATGATTTCTAACAAAGATGTAAGTGACAAGAGATGAAGACACTCAAAATCAACCAAGTTGTTTAAGATGATGTGACAAGATTTTTATGATTTCTCCTTTGGAATTTTAGTAGATTGATTAGGATGTGCTCTCAACAATAGGTTCCTGATAGGAGAGGGTGTAAGGCTTGGTTTGACTCTAAATGTGATCACTCCTTCACTTATGCGATCCTAGACACGGGGTGGGAAAGGTACAACCGGCCCGGCGTCTGTGTGGGAATCCACGGCTCGCGGGGACTTATGGAGGTCCCTGGTGTGATGTCGTAGTCATCCCCAAGGAATATGGAGACGAGAGGTCTGCACACCAAGGTAGGAAAATGCAATCTAATGTATGATAATATGCATGAACCTATGTGCACCGGAGTGCATGCAAATTCTAACCTAGAATCTAGCAAACAGTTATGCACTCAATAATGTAACCATGTAAACCAACCAAGGAGGAAGTAAGATAACACCCAAGCAAGAATATAATAGCAGAAACTACGGAAAGAAAATGTACCTCGGGATGTGTACCTATCTGGAGTATATAACGGTCTAGGAGACCCGCGTCAGAAGTATGTAACGGTCGAAGACCAGACCGTCATAAGCAATGTGACGCAGAGACTATAGACCGTCAGAGGAGCCAGGGAACCAGAAACAGTAGGGAAATAGAAGGGAAATCTGGGGAAAACCACACAAGGAAATGATGGCAGGTATAAAACAGAGTTTAAAACACGATTGGCACAAGTTGTCCCACCGTGATTGCCAAAAAATTATCTGTTGATTAGTTTTGCTTCCTTCTCTTGTTTGTGGTTTGTGGTGATAAAGATGATAAGTAAAAATCAATGATCTCAATCAACCCAAGGACATGTGAACCATGAACCTAGGCAATCAGAACAAGCTCTAGCATGGGCAATGCTATCTCAATCGAACTATACTAAAGAAGGCAAAGAAAAACACACGTCGGAGCGTGGAGCAAGGAGTAAATAGAAACACACCACGTGGGTGGAACAAGCAAAGGAAATAAGAGATATGAGAGAGAAATCAATGCCCAATACTAAGGAAAGAACGTGATCGCCACCAAGGAATAAAACAAGCCAAAGACCTGGTCAATACCTTAGAAATAGGAGGATGATGCACCCGCCCACGGGAGAGAGAAACCAGTAAAATCGGCAAGTCTGCCTTGAATGTAACGGTCCTGACCCTGTGTGTCACAGAAGTGTGACGGTCGCTCGATGAGCCGTTAGAGAAGCCTGACGCGCCTGCACAAGACCGTCATAGAACCTGCAGCAACAACTTATGAATTCTTTGAACTCCAAACCTTGTAGCCGGCCAGAAAGCTTGGGCCTCATCTAATGAACTCTGTGAACCTGCCAAAGAACGTGAAACACAAGAAAATAATCCCAAATTAGCCCTTTAAACAAGCATAGTATCAATTCTTAAAGAACTTAAGATCATGTAAAAGGAAAGGGGAATACCGGGGAACTTTTGGTTTTTTAACCCCTCTGGGCGTTTTAAAACGTGGGAAGGATGTTTGGATGATGCAAACAATGGAGAACGTGAGAGAAAGGAGTGGGGCAATGCTGTGATGAGAGGAAGAGGAGGAGAACACAAATATGCAAATTGTGAACTTTGAAACCCAAAACCGGAGTACTCCCTGGACTGTGAGGCAGATGGACGTGGAAGAAGACTCCTCTTGGATGAAGATGGCTCCAGAACGCGGCAGCACTTCGACGCAAACTCCAGATTTCTCCTCCCTTGGCCATGGAGTTAAGGATGCTATTTATAGACCCTCAAAATCTCTGGTTGAGTAGAGGATAATCCAGCAAAAAGAGGATAACTCTTAGCAAACTCTTGAAGATAATACTCCCAAGAGTCCATAGAAACAAACAGAAGGTTCTGAGGATCAGATTTGAAAGAGAAATCACAAGATCAAACTCTTATCTCGACCACGGAGTAGCAGAGAAAAGACCAGACCAGCCAGGACTCTCCGTTGGATGTAACAGCTGCTCGACAGACCGCCACATGAATGTAACGCCCCATGGAGGGACCGTCACATTCAACCTTATCTCAAAAGAGATAAGATCAACGGAGGAAAGCTCAAACAATAGGACTCTTGAATGAATGTAACGGCCATGAGAGGACGCGTTATAGGAACGTAACGGTTGCACGACAGACTGTTAGAATCAATGGATAGGTCAAAGATAAGGATTGAAACAAAGGCCTTAAGTCTCAATATTCTTCAAGATGTAACGGTCCAGGGCTGATGCGTTAGAAGGATGTAACGCCCCTGGTATGGACCATTAGAAACAATAAGGATCAAAAAGAAATAAGAGTTTGCTAAGCTTCATCCATCGAAAACGCCACCAAGAACCAAACTCAACCAAAAGGAGAAGACCCATGAAATAGACCTCTAACTGATCAAGAAAGCTCAATGAAGAGTGAACAACTCGGAGCATCATATAGAATGAACAAGGAGATGACCCGACTTATCGGTCATAAAACGGGTGTCAACAGGCAGTGGATACTTGTTCTTGATAGTAAGATGATTCAGCTGTTGATAGTCGATGCATAACCTCATGCATCCATCCTTCTTCTTTACAAATAATACAGGTGCTCCCCACGGGGAAGTACTCGGCCTCATAAATCCCTTCTTAAGAAGTTCCATCAATTGTTCCTTTAACTCCTTGAGTTCGGCAGGGGACATCCTATATGGTGCCTTAGAAACTGGACCAGCACCCGGGATCAAATCGATGGTGAAGGCCACTTCTCTTTGTGGAGGTAATCTAGGCAAATCTTCCGAAAACACGTCCGGAAATTCTTGCACAACAGGGATGTCTTCTATCTTAGTCTCCTTAGTTTCCTTAATGGTGATAAAAGCAAGGAAGGATACACATCCTTTCCTTATTAGATTGCTAGCTCGAAGAGCCGATATGAGAGGTGACTTGCTTCGACTCTTAGGGCTAGTGTAGAATAGTTCCGGAAGTTCCTCGAATGTAACCTTGCTATTGCGGCAATCAATAGTTGCCTGGTATTTGGATAGCCAATCGGCTCCTAATATGATATCATAGTCCTTCATATCTAGGCATATTAGGTCGATAGGTAGATTTCTTCCTTTTACCAAGACTTCACAATTTTGGTAATGGTGAACAATATCGGCTTCGTTTCCAAGAGGAGTTGAAATAACTAATTTTATCCATTCCGGTTCCATAGGTAATGGGTCCGCAAACTTCTTGGAAATAAAAGAATGTGATGCACTAGTATCAAATAAGACATATGCAGTCTTGGAACAAACTTGCAGTGTACCTTCCACTAGTCCGCCTTCGTCTTGTTCTGTCTCCTTAATAGCTTGGAGACGTGCATTTTTCATCACCGGGCGCTTTCCATCACCGGCTTGATCGTTGAGTAGGGGACACTCGGGAATCCGATGATCACGGCTCCCGCAACGGAGACAGGATCCAAATTTCCTCCAACATTCTTCGGCCTTATGTCCGACCTTGTCACAGTGTTTACACACCACTTTAGAAGGTGTGGTGGTGATGGAGAAAGGTTTAGTCTTCTTGAACTTTTGCTCTTGGGAGGAAGTACCTCCATTACTTGGCCTCTTTTTGTTGAAATTGGTTTGAAGGAACCAGAACTAGTGACCTGTTCCTTCTTATCTTTCCCACGAATCCTATCAGATAGCTCCGTGGCATCTTCTAGTAGTTGGGCCCGTCGTACCATCTCCGAATAGACTTGTATGTCCATCGGAGCCAGTTGTGTAATATATTGGGGCCTGAGCCCATTAAGAAATCTCCTAGCTTTCATTTTCTCGGTCCTAACTAGATGTTTAGCATACCGGGACAACCTAGAGAATTGTGCCTCGTACTCAGCCACCAACAAAGATCATTGCATTAGTGCGGCGAATTCGGCGGCTTTCTTCTCTTGAATTCGGTCTAAGAAATACTTATTGTTGAAATATTCAACAAATTCTTCCCATGTAACCTGAGCTTGATCTAATGTGGCTTCTACTGACTCCCACTAGCATCGGGCATCTCTCTCTAGTTGAAACGTAGCTAACAAGACCTTCTCTTGGTCTGTGCATTGCATAACTCTAAAGATGCGTTCAGTCTCTCGGATCCAGTGCTCAGCGTCATCCGGGTCAGTGGATCCCATGAACTTAGGAGGGTTCATGTTCTTGAAACTTTGGTGGAGGTTTCCCGCTCCACGGTGTGCACCTCCTTGTGCTACCTGTTGAAGTGCCTGCGTCATGCCTTGGAGAGTGCGTTGCATGTTACGCCACTGAGCACGTTCGGCAGCCATTGTCCTACAAGGATTCTAAATAACTAATTAATATGAGACTTGACCAAGAGTTTGAATACCTTAGTTACTTTAACCCATGGTTCTACCCAATCTCCCCGGTTAAAGGTTTAAACCTATCCTTGGACTTGGGTTTCTTAGGAATTGAATATCCTAGGCTCTGATACGATAAAAACTGTCACGCCCCGAGCACGGAAGGAACCCGGAGACGTGGCAAGTTTATATCAATCATGTCAATCAGAGCGTTAGTGTATTCGACACAAAGATAGAGTGTGCAAAAGTAAAGATAACCCAATCCTTTATTTAATCATAAATTCCAAAGTACTTCTATTACATCCACTTAATGAAAGTGCTAAGACTCAATAAAATGAAAATACAATGGTTGACTCAAGAAAAATAGAAAAGACAAGGCTAGATAACGCTTGGATAGACGGAGTAGCTCTAATCTCATCACTATTGACTTTCCCCATCCGATTGAGTTTCATCCTCGGACTTACCTGAAAAATAAGGGAAACACTATGTGAGCGAACTTACTTTAAGTAGATTACATGTTACATGAGCTAGCTTACTTACTTTTCAAGAGTTAGCTTACTTTAAGTAGATTACATGTTACATGAAATGCAATAAGCTATGCATGCTCACACAAAATGACAATAAAGAACATATAATAAGAGAGAATGTATATCAAGAGATAGTGAACGAACTAGCAAGTCTTTCAAGAACTCATGTCAATATAGCAAGATAATCAAGCACGTATATTCATCATGTCAAGTGATCAAGTCATGTCAAGAATTGGCTATCATGTTTCAAGCAAGTAAATAAATAAATATCCCTTTTTGGGTCACACAAGTCATGTCAAGTCAAGTCATGTCATGTCAAGTCGAGTCAAGTCAAGTACGAGATTGTGGAATGTCTATCAAGCTAGTCATGCACTTCGGTGCAATGTCACACCGCGATCATTACAACTCCCATGGGCACTAGTACTTTTGGGTGCTCCTCCCAAGACCAGATCGGGCCCTATATGCGCAGGCATTGATCATGTATTTTTGAAATCCACTATAGTTGTAGCCAATATTGAATTTCAAGGAATGAACTTGTAGGAACTTTAAGGTAGATCTTGTGGAATAGTATTCCAAGGGTTGAACAAGATGTGTAAGGAAGATAATTACGGTACAATCACGATTCGCATTAAAACTAGGTGGAATCGGCTCCCTAAGTTGGGTGCCATGATAATAAGAATAAGCGCTCATATAGAAATGGTCGCTCGTTCCTGTACATGATAAGCTAGATAGAATTAAGGTCCACAAGTATAGCACATAATTCATAAGAACACTAATGGCATGGTTTCCCATTCCATAAAATCTTAAGGATATTCTCATGACATCCACATAACATGTCATGAGGGCCGGTATACCATGTTTCTTTAGAGTGACATGGTAATCAAGTAGTGTCATAGGTTTTCATGGTACAACCCGCTCGGCTGTCTTGAGGGAATCCAAGGCTAGCGGAGTCTTACGGAGGTCTCTATGATAAAGTCACCGGTCCGGAAGAACGGAATGTCCCGCGGAGGGTTCATCTATCACCGAGAAATAGTGGGTAATCAATAAAATAACGTGAAACATGGGACTATATTCACGGAATGGAATATAGAGCCGAAATATAACCAACTAACCGTGGGTTATAGAAATCCACGAAAAATCTGAAAAACGGGGAATTGACACCTTAGGTCACATCTTCATTTCATGAAATGGCGCCCTTGTCAGGGTTGTCAGTTCAATAAGTGACGACTGTGAACCCAGTCGTTACATCCAGATTACTGTTGATATTAAAATCTGTAAATATTCTCAAGTTTCAGATATTATGTAAATGGCGACTTAGCATAAGTCTTTAATTCAGTAAACATCGCCCTGGTTAGAGGCGTTATATATCGAAATGAAGGCATGGTACATGTCGTTATTTCAATTTTGTAATCAGATCAGAATTAATTCAAACTTTCCAGATTATCACTAAATAGCGCCCGAGTGTAGGGGCGTTCATTCAATTCACGACCTAGCTGGGCTCATTATTTATTTGTCAACCGATTTGCACCGGGCAAGTACAATCACAAACACATGATTTTTGGAGTATGTCTGATCAGGAAACTAAAGACATGTACAGGTAGAGAAAAATAACAGGAATTCATGAACATGATCATGCATTAGTTTACATATAAGGGTTCACAGTTATTAAATTTTGAACATTGTGAAATTATTAATTAACTAGACAATTGACGACTGTTTGTACAGTCGTTAAATCAAATAGCGCCCTAGCTTGGGTCGCTATTTCAGTTCATGCAGTAAACGGCAAAACTCAATCTAGAATGATATTTGTAATCTCTTACATACCTATATGCATGTATACAAGCCTAGAAACTATTAAATATAGCTTAACACTTGAGAAAACCTACCTTTATGGAGTTGTAGATGATAGAAACGTGAAGAGGATGAAGAATCAATAACAAGAATCGCCCTTGAACGACACTCTGTTTCAAACAGAGTTACAGGAATATAACAAGAGCAGCAGCTCTTATTAAACGCAACAGCAGCAACCCTTGTATGAAGTTGCAGAAGGCTGAAGAGCAACAACGCAGCAGCCGCAGCCCCTTCTTGGTGCAAGCAGTCCGCAAGAAGAAGAGGAAGAAATTGATGAACTTCTCAGGTTCTTCACGTACTGAGCAGCAGAAAGGAAGAAGATGGAAGACGATGAAGATCCTTCCTCAGCCAGAGGATGAAGGGGAAGCCGAGGGTAATGCCGGTCGCCCTTCAATGTTGCAAGGGAAAGAGGAAGATGAAGAACTTTCTTGAGTTCTTCCCGCACAGAGCAGCATCAGGTTGTTGAAGAAAAGAGCCAGCAGGTTGGCTCGACAGAAGGGTTGGTATTTATAGGAGAAGGAATACTAATGGGTTCTAGGAGTTTGATTAGAACTAAAACTTCCTATGTAGAATCCTGCTTAAATTGAGATATCCACGTATTGATCCTTTTCTAATAATACTTACCCAGATAACATCCCTGTTCGAACCAAACACCAATGGGTCCCGTTTGGAAATGACGCCTAAGGTTGGGGAGTTATTTCAATAATTGATGCCTATCTATGTGGTCTTCAATTCAGGATATAGCGCCTGTCAAGGGGGCGTCAATTCTTTAATTAGCGCCTGCTTGAAGAGTCTTCAATTAAATGACGACCTGACAGGAGGCGTTATTCATCTTGACCTAGTTGTTATATGTATAGGGTTTGGGCCTTTATCACAGGTTTAATCTTTTAATCTATTTGGGATTTTATTTCTTTAATTTACCAGGGTTGCTACACATTACGTCTTGTATCCTAGGGTCGGTGTTAGTATGCATGATTCTGTATTAAGGTCTGTGCTAGTACGAGTACTCTGCACAAAGGGTTTGCGCTAGTTGAGTGTTGTTCTGCACACAAGGTCTGTGCAAGTGTTGTTTGGCATATAACATCTGTGCACATTTCATAAGAGGTCAGTGCAAGTTATTGTAGTATTGTGTTGAGATCCGTGCATATGTTCAGAGGTCTATGCATAATGCTTCATAGGTCAGTGCATATTAGTTATGGCTTGCATCAACTAAGGTCAATGCTAGCTCTAGGTCGGTGCACACTTTCTAGCCTAAGCACATGCATACTAGGCATGGTCTAAGCATCTGTCTCATGCAAGTCTGCACATGCATTGTCTATTGTTGTTGAAGTCTGTGCATGTTTGCAAATGGCATATAAAGTCTGTGCAAGTCTGCACCCAAGGTCCGAGCATACACACGGTTGATGCATGTTTTTGGCTAAGGCCTATACATAGTCGGTGCTAGTTTTGTCTAAGGCATACTAAGGTCAGTGCATACTTGTCTTTGTCATTTATAAAGTCTAAGTCTATCTGCCGTGTGCCCATACAAGATCGATGCACACTTAGCATATATGCACTCAGTATGACTAAAAGGTGTTTGATGAAATTCCTCTCACTTTACTGACAGGGACTTAACTGAGAAAAGGCCCCGACAACCAGGATCGAACGTCTGCTTGAGATACTTAAGTGAAGCACGTGTTCCCAAAATGTTGGAAGCTGGCACGTGATCCAAGATAATGAGCGATCCAATGATCTTGCCACGTGGAAAGTAAAAGCCAAGTGATGATGACACGTGGAAAGGTCTGGATCAGATCTGCTTGGCGAATTGGGCGAGAAACGTGGTAGTCACGTGCCCATCTCCTGGAGCATATAAAGAGGGGGCAGATCATCCAATTCAAGCAGCAGAGAATAAGATAGTTGAAAGAAGAAGAGGGTGATCGTGAGATCAAGAGAAGAAAAGAGAGAGAGCAGGAGAAGTAGAATGATAAATTCTAAGAGAGGAATTATAAAGAGAGAGAAAAGAGAGCCAGAGTGAAGAAGGAAGAAGAAGAAAAGAGTGCAGTAGCAAGATTGAAGGAGAAGGAAGATCAGTAGCTTCTGGATCAGATCCAAGCTACACTGCTCTTGAGCGAGCTACATTATCGTGCTTTATTTCCAGCTTTCCATAGTTGAACTTTATCCTTCTTGTTTTTCCATTTTACATTCCATTTCTTAAGTTATGTATCAGCGGAGGCGAAGCTGTAAGGCCCAGTGGTTTGAAGCTGTGAATCAGCGGTGGCTTAAGTTGTAATGCCCAGTGGAGCAAGTTGTGACGCTCAACAGTTGTAGGCAAGCTATGAGGCCCAGCGGTTTAAGCTGTGTATCAGCAGGAATCCATATTTAGGTTGAGTGTGGGTGTGGATGCACTAAAATCTGAAAAGAATCGGTTCGTTCGTTGATCGGGTTAGTTCGTCTATTTAGTGCGAGGGCGTGCCAGTCACAAAGTGACAATTTATTCAGGCTTCACGGAAGCCCATGGTGCGCTCGATCTGACTAGTCAGATGATTGTGTAGTTCGTGTCGGGACCAAAACCCGCCGCGCCATAAAGGTCACGACGTTATTTACATCCCCCATGCGGGGGAACACCCTTGATTGATTGCCGGGAATAAGGGCCCTATGGCCTGAAATTCATGGTAACAAAATTTTGATTATAGCGGGGAGGAAACTTTTGATTAATTTTATTCATTAGCTTCAAGTCTTTTCTCTTCTCTGATTAATCATTCTCTCTCTTTCTGGGGGACTGCTTCACCGGCTCCACCTTGGGATCAATAGCCAGAATATGTTGAGTCACGCCGGGGCTCATGCCGGGCATCTCTTTGTAGTTCCAGACGAAACAGTCTCGAAATTCTTGCAACAACTTGATATATTGTTCCCTTTCCTGTGGAGGTAAAAGGGCACTTAGGAAGGTTGGCCTGGGATCACTTTCCGTGCCTAGGTTAATTTCAAGGAGCTCATCTACTGTGGCCTGGCCGTCATCTTCAATTTCTGACGGTGCTGGTAGTGGGTCGATGAAATCCTTATCTTCTCCATCTTCTGCTTCAAAGACACCATAAGCGTCTTCCTGCCCCGCCTCGTTAGGTAATGAGGGTTTGCTTGTTTCCCCCTCTTCTAGGCCTATTGTGTGCGGCTCCGAGGGGTTCTCCTGCGTGGAGAAGTAAAGGACTTCTCCGGGATCTTCTTGGTAACTATCATAGACGGCTCCTGCAGGAGCCGAGGTGATTGATTGCCACACTGGGGACTGTTCCACTACCGGCGGATGGGGTAGTTCATTCTCAGGTATATCTTCAAAAATCTGGTGCTAAACTGACACCATGTAAACACTTCTTTTGTGGCTTCCTGCCACATGGGGGCGTGGTGGAGCCACCACATAATCTCCCCTTCTGAGCTCATCTCTCTCAATCAGGTCTTGAGCGATGTCCTTGAAGACGTAACAGTCTTCGATAGAGTGGCCTAGTAGTTGGTGATAAGGGCAAAATAGGGGGTCGCCACTTCTGCGAGCATCTTGCGGCCTCTTAGACCTCGGGAGGGAGACCTTGCCGTAGTAGTAGGCCCAATCAAAGATTCCTCGGGTCTTATTCCTCGAGAAAGAGTAAGGCCTTTCCATCCTCTCCTGTAGTGTAGGATTTCGCTCGGCCGATTGTCTGACTGGGGGGATAGCTACATCCCTTGCCTCCTTTCTCTGGTGCGTGGGGGCATTCGGGATGCTGTTCGGGGACTGACACGTGTTGATGTTCTGTTGGCAGAAGATGCTCCTGATTAAGTCAGACACGAGTGCATTCGCTTCGGCCAATCGAGCCCTCAACATTTCAATTTCCCGCTGTTGTTGATAACACAGGGCAAAAAGGCCAGAGTCGCACAGAGGGAAGCTCGGACTCCGACTTGCTTCCCCGTCCCTTGCATCAATGTCAGATCAGGGCAATGGCACCCCGCTACTGTAGTTATTCAAGGTTGGTCCCTCAGAGGAGGACGGGACCTTCCCCTTGCTCCTACAGGGAGGTGGATTCCATAGGAATATTTCTCCATCTTGTTCTTCGTTGGCCAAAGGCATAAGGTGCTGGCGGCCTTCAACCTGCCATGGGCCTGCAGTGCCTGCGTGGCTATTGCCACCTGGAGCCGAGACTGATATCACATCGGCTTCATAGGAATCTTCTAGTGAAAAGCCCAACCCTGGATGCCGGGTGATTTACAACAACCTCCGGTCCAGGTTTGGTGGGTTCCACATTTTCTTGAACATTTCTTTCCGACTGGAGAGCTGGCAAAAGGGGATCCCTTGCTTTCTAGTCATCTTGACCACACGACCGGCTATGTCAGGGAGTCCCATGATTGGGACGAGTGGGTCGTGCAGCTCATCGGGGAGTCTACAATCGTCATCCCCCTTGACCGGGTGCTCCTTGTCCACATAAAATATGGTAGGCAGACCCCCGGGGTTGGGCACCTCGAAGGTCCTTAATGGTTCAACCACCTCGCAGTCAGCTGCTGCGAGAGGCTTGATGATTCCGGGCGGGAGCCTTACATCTTCCAGCAAGTCTTCAAGGTATGGTGTTCTCGGTGTAGGGTAGATGGGAAGAGAGGTGGTCCGGATTACCCCTTCTACTTCAGAAATGAATGACACCTGAGGGGGAGCCACATAGCCAGGCGGTGGTGGAGGGAACCAACTTTTAGGCTCTACCTTCTTCTTTCCTTTGTCCTGAGTGGCTTGGGAGGCTTGCCTCGGCTTTTCCAAATAGAGATTATCATCCGATAAGTGACATTCAAACACTTCAAAACGATGGAGGTCCGCAAAGATTCTCTCCTCTTTCCAGTTACCGGGGTACTTGATGCATTGGTGCAGAGTGGATGGTACCACGCGGTTTTGGTGCAGCCAAGGTCTGCCGAGCAACGCCTTGTAAGAGGTGCTAGAGTTGATCACATGGAACTAGACCTTGGTGGTGAAGTCGCCGTGGGAGAGGTTGAACTCTGCGACTCCCATAGGGACCTCGCACTTCTGGTTGAAGCCAGCAATCTTGACATTCTTAACCTCAATCAGGTGTACGCCAAAGTAATGTTTTTGGTACACCCGGTAGGGGAGTATATTCACGGCTGCCCCCGGGTCGATCAAGACTCTGTTGATGGGATGCCCATTCAGCTGCCCTTTCATGTAGAGTGGCATGTTGTGGCCGCAGGTAGGTAGAAGCATATCCTCTTCTGTGAAGGCCATAGCTACTTCAGGTGACATTTCTGCGAGGCAGGCTTCAACATATGCTGGCATCTAGAGCACAGCAATGACGGCTTGCCGTGTCTCTTCATCTAGAGATAGGATTTCCCAGACGGTGAACCTAGCTGGGATCTTCTTCAGGTGCTTGACTATTCTGTTGCTGGCTCGAACCTCGAGCAACTTCATCTCTTCGGCTCCACTGCGCCTGCCTCCGCCTTGAAGCTGGGGAACCGGCTCGGCGGGTGCCTCTTTCGCTGGGTCGGGTGCCGCTTGCGCTTGCGGAGCCTACTGGGTCACTTCCTTTTCTTTCATGAACTCAGCAAGGTTCAAGGTGTTGTCAGGTTCTTCCCTTGGCCGAGGAGAAGTCAGTACCAACGGGGCCGAGGGGCTACCCGTCTCTTTGGTCTGCTGGGACTTGCGGGGGCATGACTGCTTTCCACTCTGAGTCGTAAGAAATTCAATAAATGAAGGGGCGGCCTGGCCGATCGGTTCTCCGGGGTAGAGACCTAAGGGAGGGGGAATCTCCATGCCTTGGACCCTAGGCTCGTGGAGGTGATACGGTTGTTCTCCCCTGAGCAGGATGTTGTGGTCGGCCTGAGGAAGATGTCCCCACTTCCTTCCCGACCTGGTGGCATGTTGGGAGGTGGATGCTTCAGCCTGATTCACCTCTGATGGCTCGACGGGCACTTCTTGCTCTTCCTCTCTCAGGGAGAGGGCTGTGTCAAATAATGCTGAGAGGGTGTTGCAAGAAAGGACAACCCTACTCTTCTTCCTATTTCTAGGTCTTCTCTTCTTCTTTTTCTTCTTCTCTTCAGTGGCTGGCAACTACTCTTGGGGAAGCTCACCCCACAAGGGAGGCTCTTCCTTCGTCTCGGCTCCTGCTTCTAGGGCTAGTTCGAGTGACTCAAACACCTCCCAATGGACATACTCCTTCAACTCCACAGGCTGGATCTCGGGCTGTTCATAATCTTCGAGCCCATCAATAATGGCCTGGAGTCTTTCTACCGCAGGACTGGTTTCTTTGTGCACCCGCATCGGAATGTGTTTCTTCTTGTTGTGAGTAGGGCGCCTCATGACTAGCCGGGGGGCTGTGTCATGCCAAACAGGTGTCACCGGTGGCGGTGCTGGTCGGGGTGTAACACCGCTTATGTGAACCTCTGGAGTGGACCGAGGAGCTTATCTTCTTCTTCTTTTCTTCGTTGGCGGGGCTTGCCAACCTCCATGATCATGAGCTGGCGCCATGATGAAGGCTTGATAAGTGGCCTATGTGCTGGCCTCCGCCCATTCTTCAGGCAGCTGTTGGTATAAGGATACCATGTTGACAGTGGTGCCGAGGTTTGGTATCTCGTGCGGCTGCGGAGGATCCACTCTGAGCTCCCCCATGTCCAACTCTCCCTTCTTGATCAAGGACTCAATGACGTCCTTGAAGATGTAACAATCCTGAATGGTATGCCCAAGCATCTGATGGTATGGGCAAAAGCGAGGATCATCCTTCTTCTTCAAGTCACCAGGCCTCTTTGGATCTGGTAATGTGATCTTGTTGTACTTGGTGGCCCATTCAAACAGGACCCGGGCTTTGTCTCCAGGAAAAGAGTATAATTTATTCCTCATCTTCTCCCGCAGAGAGGGACCTTCCCGCCGTTCAGTGGACCTGGGCGGAGGAGGGTCGGCTATCTCTTTGGCTTTCTCTCTTTGCTTCTCGAAAGCTTCGAAGTCCAGTGTGTGAACTTCTGGTGGTGTTGGTCTTTTCTCGACCTGCCTGGCCCTCTGGCTCGTTGCAGCTAGAGCAGAAGAGTATCGAGCAAGGAATGCCTCGATCTCTGCCACTATGTTATTCAGACGGTCAAATGACCTTACTTTAGCACCGATCATCCTCTCAAGGATTTCCTTCTTCAGATTCTATTTACAGATCTGCATTGCATCCTCTTGATGCAGGGGATGTTTGCATCTCATGCTGAGGTTCCTCCACCACTTTATGTAGTCGAGTGCTGACTCATCGTTTCTCTGTCTTGTGGCGTAAAGCTCTAGCACGGTTACCTCCCGCTCAGCTATGTAGAACCTCTCCTTGAATTTCTTCTGCACATCGGGCCTGTCTGCAATGGACTCGGCGGGCAAGCTCGAATACCACTCGAAAGTGAGTCCGGTAAGCGTCGAGCCAAAGAATTTGAGAAGATAAGCTTCATCCGCAGCTAGATCCACCATCTCGCCAGGGGTCTCTGGCAATGCTTCAGTCTACCCGGATGTTGAGGGCTGAGCGGCTCTTTCAGTCAGTTGTTTCTTTAACAATTCGATCTCCCGCTGATATTGCTGCATCATGTGTAATACCACAGGGTCGTTCATGGAAAGGCTAGGGGTGCCCCCTCTTTCTTCGATCGGCACCTCTTCGGATGAGGTGGATGGTCCTCCCGCGGTGCCTTCTGTAATAACATTGGCAGCCAAGACCATTGAGGGTTCGTCATAGTCACCTTCTCCAATGTGGACTTGTGTCTTCTCAGCTGCCGCTTTCCCTCTTTTGGTAAGAGGTCTTGGCCTTGTGGCAAGCCTGGCCACTTCTTCGGGCTCGGTTGGTAGAGCCCCGTACCGGCCAGATACCCCTGCCATGTTGCAGGTATAAAATCTTAGGTCTCTGCCTCTTCTTATTTTTCTTCTCGACGGCCTACCTGGAAAGACCAATCTGTCAAAGACCGATCTCCGCGGCTTCACTTCTTCTCTCGGCGGGGACTGATAACGCTCCTCAGAGCAATTTCTTGACTCGGCGGTGGGCACTGACAGAGTCTCTGCTTCTTCAAATGCAGAGGCTACTGCCCCCAGTAATCTCTGGCGACCCAGGGGAGTGCTCCCCAGGCCCCGCAAGTAGTTCTTCATGGCTTGCTCCACTCCTTCCCAATCCTGGTCAGGAGGAGAGGCTGGTGACGTTGCCCTGTTAACAACAACGTTGTGGGTTGCAGGCTCAACACGGGCAGCCTGATAGTGACGTCGGTAGTGTCGACGGTAGATGTTCTCCGGTGGGGCCGGTGTAGTTAATGCCGGCTGGCAGACGGGGGCCGATGTCCTGACCCGATCTCCTTGTTGTGCCCTTGCCGGGCGGAAGGTGCTGGGCCCTGCCTGGGCTGGTGAGGTGAACAGGGCCCCCTTGGGAACCCGAACTTGGTTAGCTTTAGTGGGCCTGGAGGCCGACTGCTGCTGTGGCGCTGAGGCCGGAATGGTGGGCGTCGTCCTGCCCTTCATCTTCTCCAGTGCCTGAAAAGAGTTGCGCACTGGTATGGTGGGTACAATGCGATCCGGGATCACCTCGGAACGTTGCCCGGTAAGATGCACTCGGACAGCCCTGATGACAGAAGACTTTTCGGTGTTGGAGAACCGGCCTCGGTATGATGTCGTGGCGTGGCTCCTCCGGAGCCTCCTCTGGTGAGAGGCCGACCCCTTGCGAGATGGGCCGGTAGTTTGGTGCACATGGTGCACGTTGCAGCTCAGCCTCCCGGTCGGGACAGTCTTAGAAGTTTTGGCCATTGATCGACCGACAGCAGCTTTGGCGGCCCCCTGGATGGGAGCGTTGCTTTCAGTCTTGTCAGACGCTTCCACGTCCAGCAGGTTCGTGAAGGCTACCCCGAGGAAGTTGGGGAAGCCTACCACGGGAGGGAAGCTCCCAAAGCTGAGGGGGACGGCCAAGTAGCCGTTCCGAACATGGCTCTCGACGGCCTGTTGACCGAATGTGGGGGCCATCCTGGTGTCCGAAATGCAACTCTGCATTTGCAAACCATACAATTAGTATTACAAGAACGGGGCCATAGGGCCCTTAGTCCTGGCAAAGAGATGAAGGGTGATTTCAGTCCCACCGGGCGTGCCAGACTTGTGGATGCACTAAAATTCGGAAAGAATCGGTTCATTCGTTGATCGGGTTAATTCATCTATTTAGTGCGAGGGCGTGCCAGTCACAAAGTGACGATTTATTCGAGCTTCACGAAAGCCCATGGTGCGCTTGATCTGTCTAGTCAGACGATTGTGTGGTTCGTGTCGGGACCAAAACCCGCCGCCCCATAAAGGTCACGGAGTTATTTACATCCCCCATGCGGGGGAACACCCTTGATTGATTGCCGGGAATAAGGGCCCTACAGCCTGAAATTCATGGTAATAAAGCGAGAACAAAGATCTCGGGTCACGTTCAAATAAACCCGCGTCACGGCGTAAAATGTTCATAGATACGTATATGTTGGTCACTCACGGACCATTTCGTGTTCGGACATAAGTCCGCGTTTGTAGCGTCGAACACGACGATAAAACCGTACGGATGTCTGCCGTAGGTACGGCAAGTTTAATGCGGATGCGGGATCAGATCTCGGAAGGAGTGGGCCAAGCTGATGGACTATCAGCCCAAGAGGTACACGGATCATGACCATGTCGGGGATTCTGAGGTCCACATCCGATACCACGGGGCATCATCACTTTTCTCTTCACGCACAGTCTGAGGAAGCGAGTTGTTAAATGTCAAACCCGAACTCGCTAACGTGCGCCCTCGCACACAGATCGACCTGCGCGGTCAGGTCGTGGGGGTCAAGGCCGCAGCGCCCCTTGCCGGGGTTTCTGGGGGCGGAGCCCCCCGGAACAAAATTTTGATTATAGCGGGGAGGAAACTTTTGATTAATTTTATTCATTAGCTTCAAGTCTTTTCTCTTCTCTGATTAATCATTCTCTCACTTTCAGGCACGCCGGTTATGCAGGTGTTACAAGGGGAGCGCGCGCCAGCTATGGGTTGCATAAGAGGGGGGGCGCCGATTTAGTGGGAGATGCCAAGGGAGGATAGGGGTGCGCCGGCTTAAGGAAGGCCAAGGGGCGCGCCGGATCAAGGAAGGCAAAGGGGCGCGCCTTGGCCAAGGGGAGCGCCAGATTAAGGAAGGCAAAGGGGCGCGCCGGATTAAGGATCAAACATAAAGGGGGGGCACTATTCATCCCAAGATTATGAAAGTGGTTTTGAGTGTGGGGTTAAACCGGCGAAGGGGGGGGTACCGCGCCGGATTAACCCGCGCCGGATTAAGAGCTGTGGGTTTTATTTCATTCTGTTTGATTCTTTTTGCTTCCGTTCTTGTTTCTTAAACCTGCACACTGATCCAATGGGTGGATTGTTTGTTCAATTGATGCTTCAAATCGATAGAGTGCTTCTGATCATTTGTTGAGGTGAATGAGTATGTGTATTTGAATGTTTTACTGGAAGGGTTTATTATGTAGGAACTCAGAGGTTTAGCTTGATTCAGGGGCTTAGTTTGTTCGTCTGTTCTTACGTGTCGTCTGGCAAAATTTGGGCAGCATCTCCCCCGGACTGAAGCTTGCCAGAGAAAAATGGGGAACACCAAATGGATTGCTCCGGGGTGAACCTCAGAACTCGGAGTAAGGCCTCCGTTAACCCATAAGTGCGTGTGGAGACTCGAGGACTAGTCTTCAAGAGTTCCCGCAGCTTACAGGTGGTGATTTTGTGGAAGTTCCACAGGGACGGATATATGCCATAAAAGGCTATGAGTGTGCATCCCTTCGATGGATTCCCCTAAAGGCAGTGCCACAGAGAGGCAGGCCTCCGAGGTTCCTGGATGATAAGAAAATCGGGAGAAAGGGGAGGAGCTCAGAGCAGTAGAACGCTACACATGTTCACCAAAAATCATTCCTTTTATTCATCCGCAAGGGAAGGGAGAAAAAGAGATACATGAGGGGATCTACCCCGGAGCAAAGGGAGAACACAGAGAAGGGGAAGGACTTGAAACTCATGCGGGGGGAGAGGAACAGAGCACCAGCTCTACCCCCTCCCCAGGGCTCACCTCTCTTCTCTTACAGACCCTCCCTTCTTCTTCATCTTTCTGGCATCGGGGGACGAAGCTCTCCTTCTCTCCGGGTGGCCTCCTCTGATCAATCACTCCCCGGGGGTTCCAGCCTTATGCCCCGTGGAATAGGCTCCTCATATATATATAGGGCGGGTTGCATTTTCTTCAATGAATGGCCAGTGGGGGGAGGGTTCCCGCCACCTCTGCCTCATTCACATCAGCGTCGGGAGTCGACTCGTCGCGCTGGCTGCTGCTAGTTCGAGCCGTACCCTGTCATTCGTCCGAGGATGGGATGTTCGTAGGTCTGCCAGGAGATCTGTTGCTGCTGCTGCTGCCACCGTCACTGTTGGCCTCTGCTGCTACCACCGTTGCGTTGTCGAGTTGGGGTGTGCACAGCTCCGCGGTCTTTAAATGGCTATGGGACGGGCATTGAATGCACTGTTCTTCTCCTCTCTGGACTTCGCGTGAGATTCATCAGGAAACAGAGCACCGGAGTATGGATGGGATGGCCCCTTGGTTAAAATGGCACGGAGTTGTGCGCGCCGGATAAGCAGCACACAAGGGGGGCACGCCGGTTTAAAGCTTGATGGAAGGGCGCACCGGTTTAAGGCCAAGCAAGGGCGCGCCGGTTTAAGGCCAAAGCAAGGGCACGCCGGTTTAAGTGTAGGCCACGCTGGTTTAGACTTCATCTTGGCTTCTCGGCTATTCGGACGGATGCTTGTCCTCCCGTGAACTTGCTTTAGCTGTAATGCACCGCCTCCGGGGTGTTTAGTTCAGGGCCTCTGCATCCCGATTCGGAACTTCGAGTGATCTCCGACACGTGTCGAACACGTGTTCAAATTCCTGAGTTTCTTTTGATTCGGCCTTCGGTAATGCCGACTGGAGAGCCGGGGTCATCTCTTTTGCCCGAAGGGCTTCTTGTTGGGTGGTGGAGCGCCGAGTATACATGTTCATCCTACTTAGAAGAGGTACGGGGTTTGTTCGGCCATCCCGTCTTCAACTCACTCTCGAGTGCTAAGACGTGCATGCCGTATGATTGTCACCGTCATTTTTTTGACATCCACAGTGGGGTGGATGTAGGTCTGGAGGACCGAACCCCCTAAAAATCATTTGTGTAGTGGTTTGTTTGTTTTGAATGCAATTCTGACTATCGATAGATGTATGCTTAGGTTCGTTTCTGTTGCATAGATTTAGCCTAAGCAATTCTACGTTCAAATTGCATTGGCTGCATCATATCTACTATCTGGTGTTTCAGCAAAGTTGTCATCTAAGGAAATCTTCTCACTGTCATCCAAGTACTCTAGTGAGAATCACATTAGAACTTCTGGACAAGTGTTCTAGTGTGAATCTCAATAGAAATTCTGTCTTGCTGATCTTATCAGATTTCATTTCCGCAAAAGCTTATTAGTACAGTTTCAATTGGGCAAAATTTTTAAAGGGGAGATTCATTCACCCCCCCTCTGAATCCGGTTTGCACCATCTTATAGACTCAACGGCTTTAGGGCATGAAGGAAGGAGGGTTCGAGTGGGGTCCAATGGGTTTCGAACCCTTACGGACCGGTTCGTGAAATGGTTCGCGACCGGAAGGTGTCGACACCTGGTGTCGATACCGTGTTTACCCTGTTCCGCCCGCGACAAAAAAAGACAACCCAGGGGCTAATTTCGACACCAGGTGTCGACACCGCCCTTTCTTCATATTTGAAGGTCTCAACAGTGAGTTTTAGGGGGATTTTTGAACTCCAAGGAATAAGGCTTGATACCCAAATGACTTTGGAATTAATTTTAGCAACTCAAATGATAGAACGCTTGGGATTGTCAATTTGGGGAAGTTCAAAGACATAATCAATCACACACACCAATTTCGAATCCAATCTTCTCGGGCCTTGTGTGAACCCGTTCATTCATGTGGCTGTGCTTTATTTATCAAGGAGTATGAAGTCATAGGAAGCCAAGGAGTGCATATTTAGGTTTTTATAACAAAGCACACACCATACATGGACATTTCACATTTAAGCATTCAAAACAGAATACATATACTAACATGATGCATATGCATGACCAAAGGAAATTACAAATGCAAGGATCTACTAGTGAGTTAAAGTAAATGCAAATGCATGAGATGAGACAAACCAGATGCAAGACATTCACTAACCTTCTAAATGACAAATGCCCAATTCTCTCCTAAATGAATTGAATTTATCTTCATTAAGAGGTTTAGTGAAAATATCTACAATTTGATTATTTGTATCAAACTGAATTTTGACGTCTCCTTTGCTTACATGATCACGTAGGAAATGGTGCATAACTTCAATATGCTTAGTGCGAGAATGATGCACGGGATTTTTTGATAGATTTATTGCAGAGGTGTTATCACATAGAATGGCTGTGTTTTTAAGTGTGATGCCAAAGTCAATCAACTGTTGCTGTATCCAGAGCACTTGGGCAACACAACTACCTACGGCCACGTATTCGGCCCCGGCGGTTGATAATGCCACATAATTTTATTTCTTAGAGGCCCATGAAACCAAGCAACCTCCAAGGAACTGGCAGTACCCACTTGTGCTCTTCTGGTCTATTTTGCAACCTGCGTAATCAGCATCGGAATAACCAACCAAATCGAGAGATGAGATACGCAAAAACCATAGACATAGTTCACAAGTGCCAGCAATATATCTAAAGATGCGTTTCACGACCAACATATGAGAATCTTTAGGATTCGATTAAAATCTTGCACATAAGCATATTGTAGATTGAATGTCAGGCCTACTGGGAGTCAGATACAACAAGGATCCTATCATGCTCCTGAAAAGGGTTTGATTGATGGCCTTACCTTGCTCATCGTGGTCAAGCTTCAATGAAATGGACATGGGAGTTGGTTGTGGCTTGGTTGTAGTTAATTTGAATTTCTTGAGCAGCTCCATATCATATTTATTTTGGTTTATGAATAAACCATCAGTCGTCTGTGCCACCTATAATCCCAAGAAAAATGTTAGCATTCACATAAGGCTCATTTCAAACTCACTTTGCATTAATTTTGCAAAGTCTTCACTGAGAGCATCATTAGTGGAGCCAAAAATGATGTCATCCACATACACTTGAATGATTAGAATTTCCTTACCATCCAATTGTGTAAAAAGGGTCTAATCGACATTACCTCGCTTGAATCCATTTTGAATGAGGAATTCACTTAACCGTTCATATCATGCACGAGGTGCTTGTTTCAGACCATAAAGAGCTTTGTCTAGCTTGTATATGTAATCTGGATGCTCCGTGTCTTCAAACCCCGGCGGTTTCTCCACATACACGTCCTCCTGGATATATCCATTTAAGAATGCACTCTTAACATCCATTTGAAACAATTTTGATATTATTGCAACATGCAAATGCCAAAAGAATCCTCACTGCCTCGAGTCTTGCTACTGGAGCAAAGGACTCATCAAAATCAATTCCCAGCTCCTAGCTATAACCTTTGGCTACAAGCCTGGCCTTGTTCATAGTTACCACCCCTTGATCATTTGTTTTGTTTTGAAAGATTCACTTTGTTCCGATCACTGAGTGGTCTCTAGGACGTGGCATGAGGAACCACACTTTGTTCCTTTGGAACTAGTGTAGTTCTTCTTGCATAGCCATGATCCAAGAATCATTTTTTAAGGCATCTTCTATGGAGTGAGGTTCAGATTGTGAAAGTAAAGCTATGTAATCCAGATTTTCAACTTCCCTGAAGGAGGATCGCGTCCTTATTCCTTCTTCTACATTACCAATGACAACCTTCAGCGGATTATTCTTTGCAAAAGTCCATTGCCTTGGTAGCTGCTGTTCATTTTGATTTTCCTGATTTCCACCGACTTCTTGTTGTTCTTCAACTCCCAGTTTATCAACTTTCTATAACAATTTTTTTGTATCATCATCTTCTGATTCTTCTTCCTGCAAGATAGACTTTTCATTAGTATCATTGGATGATGATTCATCAACAATGACATGGGAACTTTTCTCAACTACAAGAGTTCTCAAGTTATACACTCGATAGGCTCTTGAGCTAAGGGAGTACCCAAGAAAGATCCCCTTGTCACTCTTGGGGTCAAACTTTGCCAAGTCCAACTTACCATTGTTGTAGATGTAACAAATAGAGCCAAAAGGTTTGAAATAAAAAAAATTCGGTTTCTTACCTCGATATAGCTCATAAGGTGTTTTCATTAACAATTGCCTTACCATGGCTCGATTGATTATGTAGCAAACAATGTTCACAGCTTCGGCCTAGAAATACCTCGGCAAGTTGTTCTCATTTAGCATAGTCCTAGCCATTTCAACTAGTGTCATGTTCTTCCTTTCAACGACCCCATTTTGCTCGGGGGTCCTTGGTGCGGAGAAATTGTGCATATATCCTTGAGCCCTGTAGAAATTACTGAACTCATGATTATCAAATTCCTTACCATGATCACTCCGCATGGCCTTGATGCAACATCCTCTTTCATTCTGAAATAACCTGTAAAATGCTTCAAACTTCATCAAAGCATCACTTTTATGGGTGAGAAAATGTACCCAGCTATATCTTAAAAAGTCATCCACAATCACAAACCCATATAGCTTACCACCCAAGCTATGTGTTCTGCTTGGTCCAAATAGATCAATATGGATCAATTCACGGGGCCTAGAAGTGGTTACATCATTCTTACATTTGAAAGATGTTCTTGTCTGCTTGCCCCTACTGCATGCCCCACAGATTCTTTCATCAACAATCTTCAACCTTGGGTAAACCAGCAACCAAATTATTTTTGAACAATTTCAACATCACATTAAAACTGGCATGCCCAAGATGGCGATGCCAAAGACATGAATCATCAGAGTTTTTAGCAACTAAACACAGATTGTCATGTGAGGCATCATCTAGATCAATCATATATACATTATTGTGTCTAAACCCTATGAACTTTATTTCATTAGAGTTTCTATCTACCACAGTGCAGTGAGTAGAATCAAAAGACACATTGCATCCCTTGTCACACAGTTGACTTATCCTTAGGAGATTGTGATGCAAGCCTTTCACAAGATAAACATTTTCAATGGCGTGAGTTTGGTTCTTACCTATCTTACCTTCTCCCACAATTTTTCCTCTGTCTTTTCCCCTAAAAGCTACCACTCCACCATCCTTTTCTTGCAGGTCTGTGAACATTTCCTTCTTTCCCGTCATGTGTCTTGAACATCTACTGTCCAAGTATCATTTGTTCTTTTGAGCTCCAAGGCAGAACTACAAATTCAAAGAGAATACTTATGGGGTTTTTGGTACCCAAGCAAGCTTGGGTCCACGATGGTTAGACACAAAAGGCCTATGTGACCTATTCACCATTCTAGCAAAATGTTCATCATCAAATCTCATGGTTCTGCAATCATACATATCATGGCCTAACCTTCCACAATTAAAACATGTAGTGAATCTATTTTCACGGTTTCTCCTCCTTTTCACATTCATAGATGAGTTATGCACATGTGTGTTAGATGAGGAGGGAAACGAACTTCTTGGAACCCAGGGAGTCATGTGTGTTTTAGATTGTGAAAATTTTCTCTTTTCAAAGGTATGTCGTGAGCTTTCTTCATGAGGATCCACACAAGTGTTCATCAACTGTTTCCCTTTTTCCAAGGTAGCAAGAGCATTCTTCAACTCATTTATCTCATGCATCAATGTTTCAATTTTCTTTTCAGCCATTTCTTTGGTTTGATTACAAGCAATTCTTTCCAACCTTTCTTGTTCTAGTTCCCTCTGCAAGTCTTCATGCATTTTGATAAAGGTAGTTTGGTCTTCACGCATGCATGAGCTCTCTTCTTCAAACAATTCAGTTTTAGGCATAAGAATTTCATTTTCATGTTTAAGATTTTCAATTTCAGATTTCAAGGCATTGCAACTCTCACAAGAATTTTCAACATGCACAAGATGCGCCATCTTCTTTTTTAGAAGTTTATTTTTGAATTTAAAGTTTTTGTATTTTCCATATAATGATTCATATGCAATCTGCCATTGTTCACATGTAAGAGATTCGGATTCAGAATCTACCTCATTTGAGTTGTCCTCATCTTCCATGAAGCACAGATTCTGAACGAGCTCATCCAAGTCATCTTCATTTCCGGATCCTTCCTCATCATCGTCGCTCCATTTGGCGACCATGGCCTTTGGCTTTTTCAATTTTCTTTTCTTGAATTTCTTCATCAAATCCGGGCACTTACCCCGCATGTGACCAGGTTTCTTGCATTCGTAGCAGATCACTTCATCCTTCTTGCTGCTTTCATTTTTCTTAGGACCTTGCCTTCTTGGTCCTTTTCTGAACTGACCACCGAACCTCCTAGTATTCTTGACAAATTTTCTCGCCCTTCTGGTGATCATAGTGACAAGCTCCTCGTCTTCAGTATTAGCTGTGGAGTCTTCCTCACTTCCTTCAGATTCTTGTGGGTTTACCTTTAACGCCAATGTTGTAGCTACCTTCTTCTTTTTGTGACCCTCCTCGGTCCTTTTGATATTGATTTTGTATGCCATCAAGGAGCCAATTAATTCGTCCAAAGTCAAGGTGCTGAGATCCTTTGAATCCTCAATTACAGTGGCTTTAGTATGCCACTATGGTGATAGAGATCTCAGTACCTTCCTTATAAGATCTCGGTTTGAATACTCCTTGCCAAGAGCCTTCAAACCATTTGTAATCTCCATCAACCTCGCGAACATTTCAGAAATAGATTCTCCTAGCTTCATCATAAACAACTCATAATCTCGGACCAATAGATTTGCTTTGGTCTCCTTGACTTCAGATGTTCCTTCGTAGATCAAGCGAAGCTTGTCCCACATTTCCTACGCAGAGGCACACATAGAGATTCGTGAATATTCGTTTGGATGTATAGCACACTGAATTATATTCATGGCCTTAAAGTTAGCTGCACAATTATTGTTATGATCATCATCCCAATCATCTTCATTGTCAGGCAATTTATAACGACCTTTATTAATCACATTCCACACATCATACTCTTGAGCACGTAGGAAAACATACATTATGTTTTTCCAATAAGTGTAGTTTGTTCCATCAAAAAATGGAGGCCTGTGTACCGAATGCCCTTCGGGCATCATCCCTCTGTTTGCCATGCTCTAAGATCTAGCTCTGCGACCGTGTGGTCAACATAATCAGAGACCAGAGCTCTGATACCATTTGTTGTGCCCTGACTAGTGGCAATCAAGAAGGGAGGGGTGAATTGATTGCTCCAAAAAAAACTTCGATAGACGAGATACTTGTTAAGTATGTTGACTGCCATATTTTAAGGAATTCTTAAGCATACAAGCACTCATTCTGACACAAATATGTTCTCTCTCGTGAACACGAATAGGAGAATGCAGTGGAACTCTGTTAGAGGGAAGGATCACTCGACTTAGTGCTGGGCCCACTCGTAAAAGTATGCGATATAGCAAACCACATAGAAGCACAGGATTTTTAGGTGGTTCGAGTTCACAACCGTGTCCCCTACGTCCACCCCTCACCGAGTGAGGATTAACGCTCCACTAAGAAGTGAGCCACACACGCTGTATGCAACAACAACTACACACACGGCAGCCGAGCTGGGCCACCTATCCACACACACACGCTTGTGTCACAGTTTACAAGCAAACATACAAAAACCGAGTTCAAGAAGATAATGGTTACAGCAAATATCTATGATAGAACTAAGAGCTACTAGAGAAATGAAAGCAAACGGATTTTTCAGTGGATAGAGTTCCCCCTTCCATTTCATCGAACATGCTTAAGCTTTTCTGCAGGATGAAGAACGTTCTTCAGAGATGGCGGACGATTCTTGGCTTCAACTTGTGTACCACTTAATTATCCACGCAGCATTCAACAAACCCTTGTTAGGAAGATGGAATACAACCCTTCTCCTCCAATATTTGTGCCCAAATCGATCTGGAGAAGGTCTTGAAGCTACAGCTATTGTCCTGTTCAAGAAGAAGAACAAAACAGTGTAAAACCTTCAAAAGCTTGGATCTGGACATCCTAGGAGCTTCTATTTATACAAAAAACAAGCTTTTACACTTGTAGAAATCTAGAGGACAACGAACCAATCATCTGAGAGCATTTGGAACGGAGTAGGTAGGGTTTCGAGTTGGAGCATAAAAGTCACGATCGGCGGTGCCGCAGAGGTGTCGACACCGAGGCCCGGGCCTTAGCAGAAGCAAGCCGGCCAGTGCAGTTCAAAGTAGGTGTCGACACCTGGTGTCCACACATACTTCCCAGGGCTAAAAGAGCAGAACAGTTGGGGAAGGGGTTTCGACACCAGCACATTGGGTGTTAGAAAACATGACCCAACAGAACACTGGGATTTGGGTGTCGACACCAGGTGTGGACACCAAGTCTTTTTGAAAGCAAAAAGACCCAATCAGCTAGAAATAAAACCTACAACCTCACCAGGGTTTTGCCATTATAAATGGGGTTTTAGAAGATCTTCCAACCTGCAAGAACACCACAAGAAAATTAGATTTGTATTGGCATTCATAGTACAAATCCGCTCATGCATTCCACCTTATGTCATGAACCTTTGAATGTTTAAGGAAGCTTACTTCTATATGATTTCCATTGACCATCCATGAAGAGTTTAGTGACACATTCCATTAATCAAGCACAAATTAGCACATAGATTTGGATGCATACCTTTACCCATCCGATCCATCTTGTATTATGAACCTGTGAGAACCTCACAGATGTGGCAATTTATGCTCAACCCAAAGGTTTCCAAAATCCAATGAAAGATGTTTCATGAGAAAACAACATCACTTCAAGGAGCTTGCCTTGATTTTGCAAGTTCAAGTGCTGCGAAGGTATACTCAGTTCAGTAGAGATTTACCGAAATC
Organism: Amorphophallus konjac; assembly: GCA_022559845.1. Lineage (NCBI taxonomy): Eukaryota > Viridiplantae > Streptophyta > Magnoliopsida > Alismatales > Araceae > Amorphophallus > Amorphophallus konjac. The sequence continues at coordinate 104,161,111 of CM040122.1, forward strand.
TACATGACAAAAGATCATTGAACTGCATACAGATTTCATCATTTTAACACACAGTTGATTTAGGAACTCAATTTTCAACCCAACCATCAAACAAGAACTTTGCCATTTCATAATACAAGAACTCATCGATTCATTCATCAAGAGGATCTAGAGAGTAAAGTTGTAAACAATTTAGTCACATTACATTGGTCATCATCAAAACTCTTTAAGCCACACATTATAACCTTGGGAGCAACAGAAACCATGATAGGTGAGAGGAAAAAGAAGAAAGGTTTAGCATCACAGAGGATTATGAACCCCGTAACAACAACAAGAGGTCCCGCAATGGGAATGGTGATGGAAAAAGGAATGGCAATGGTAATGGCAAGAATAAAAGAGTCAAGGAAGAAGAAGAAAATCATGTCATGGCTGCTTGCTCCTTTTGCGAGAAGTTCGGTCACTCGGCTGAAGAATGTTGGAAGTGCCTAGGAGCTTGTTTACGTTGTGGAAGCTGGGAGCATCATGTACCCGCATGTCCCCTTATAAACGAACAATCTGCAAGGGATAATAATGGACGAAGGTGACAAGGTCCTCCACACCCGATCCAGCTATTATGATGATGTTGTTCCAAGAATATAGACAAGAGATAGAAGTGTTGAAGAGGCAACTCTGTGAGCTGGGCACACACGCTTCAGCCGCGAGACAGGATGAGGTTCCTCCTTAAGCCTCGCAGCAAGGCACAGCTGAATTGGAGGCTTCGCCTCAGATAATAGCATCACAGTTGGTATTCAATTACACTAGTGGCATGATCCCGCAACCAGCTCTTCAGCCCCAAGGGCCTGCTACCATACCGCAAGCAGCAGTGGTGGCGACGCCAAAGATGCAGCAAGCGCAACTCTGCCCAAGTCCAGTCGACCCGGTGATGGTGAATAAACTAATGATAGAACAAATGATCGAGAAGAAGCTAGCCGATAGGGTTAATGATGATTATGCTACTTTTGATGCATACAAGGTACCTTACCATGTCCTTCATGCTGCCAAGAGATTGCCTCTGTGCGTCAACAAACCACTGAAGTTCGATAAATTCAATGGACACGGTTCGTCAAAGGAGCATATAGCTTATTACATCAACGTGATGGGTGATCCGGCGACCGACGAGTCCTACCTGCTCAAGTTCTTCGGGTCCTCCCTCACAGGACTCGCTTTTGAATGGTATTCAAACATACCAACTGGATCCATCAATGATTGGCTGGACATGCAACGGTAATTTTGGGAACGGTTCCACATCACTGAAAGAGAAGTGACTGTGACCAAGCTATATGCTTTCAAGCAGAAGAATGATGAAACTGCTTTGAAATATATCGAAAGATGGCGAAACCTCAGCATGAGGTGCAGGCACCCGCCACACCAGGAAGATGTCGTGCAAATTTACAAGCAAAACCTGAAGCGGGGAATCCTCGAGAAGATGATCGATATTGAAATCATGTTTTTTGATTGGCTGAACAATGTGGTGGTGGAGATCGAGGCCTTCCTCTCCAGTCACTCCACTACTCCTGCTGCTGCAAACCAAAACACCAAATTGGCGGATAGGTGGCCCGTGCCCGAAGAAGTTCACATGATTGACTTCAAGGTGTTCGAGTAGCTAAAAGATAAAGATAAAGAGGTTGTCGACCCTCCTCTGTCTAGCCCTACTGAACAACAAGAAGGCCCATCCCTATGGACCAAAATGAAGAAGCTATATTCCTTCCCCAAGGATAGAACCCGGGTCCTATTCGAATGGGCCACTAAATACAACAAGATTACTCTTCTGGAATCGAAGAAATTGGGAGACGCTAGAAGAAAAGACGATCCCCGCTTTTGCCTGTATCACCAAATGATCGGGCACTCCATTGAAGACTGTTATCCATTCAAGGATGCTATTAAATGGCTGATCAAGAAGGGGGAGCTCCAAATGGGTGAATACAAAGTGGATCCTCCACGCGCTCATGAACTCCCCGATCTGAAGAGATGTATCAGCATGATATCTATATATCACGAATTGCCCGAAGAGGTGCCCGAAGCTCATGTTACTGAAGAAAGAGATGAAGAGATATGCCCCGCGTCGATAAGCGTGGATCAAGCTGAAGTCGCTACTTCTCATCATCATGCTAATCGGTCCTCAGAGAACTGGGGGCACTTTCTACCGCCTAATGAAGAGGCATGCTGTTATACCTCTCCCCCACCCGAGGGCATGGGGGTAAGAATTTCAACTGCTGAGGGATTAAATGCGTCTAACAATGATAATCGGATGCCACTGGTCCCACCTGAAGTCAAGATGGGAAGCAGCATTCCCGGCTCTTATCAACCTGATCTTACCCTGGTGGCAAAGCTATACCAAAACCTCCAATAAGCTAAAGAGATGAGATGAGAATTAAGCAAGATGGGTTTATACCTAGCTACACCAGGGAGAGCAGAACTCTCATCTGAGGCTTTGCGAGGTAGTACTGAGCCACTCAGAGCCTCACTACAGCCGGCTATGTCCCAAATAACACATGACTGTGAAGGGAGCACCCTCCCTCGACAGCTACATCACGCGGCTTCCACTTGCCCTGTAGCTTTCTAGGCACGTCGGGGGGTAACTTCTACACCTCGGGTGGTGCCGCTAATAGACCCGCTTCTATAATCAGCCAGCTTGTGTCCGAGTCTGACAGCTCTGCCAGCAATGAACAAGCTAAAGATGCAACAAACTACTGAAACGAAGCTAGCCAAGGAAGAAGTCACTGAGGCACAGCTATATATGGTCGAGCAAAAGGATGGTGAGTCCACCTCAGACTACATTCAACGATGGAGGAATCTCAGTGCAAGATGCAGACATCCGCCCAGTTATAGGGAAGCTATCTAGATATGTAAACGCAATGTGAAGACGATAGCCTACTAAGGGCAATTGGCATCGAGGTCAAATCCTTCGATCAACTAAACGATCTTGCAACTGATATTGAAGCCCTCCTGGCAAAGCACTGCCCGGCTACTGCTACCCCGATTCAAAAGAATAGACTAGCTGGCGGACAGCCGGCACAAGAAGAAATGCACACTGCTGATTTTGAAGCTTTCGAGCAGTGAATCAACAAATCAAAAGAGGCGGATGGCCCTTCTACCACCAAGCCCGCTGAGCAAAAATCCTCACTAAGAGGAAGAATGAAGAAGCCATATTCCTTTTAGAAGGACAAAACTCAGACGTTGTTTGAGTGGGCCCGTTGTGAACATGTCACATACACATTTTTTAAAAGGAAAGAAAATAACAATTAAGGGTGGATAATTATGCTAAAATATGTGGGATATGAAGGAAAAGGGGATGCGCATGAGATGCTCTATGGAGAGTGATCGTCAGAGGGGTTACCTCAAAGAAGAAAGATAATCGCATGTACCTTGTATTGAGCGGGTGAAATTGGGAGTTCTTCCTTCATCCTTCTATGGGCAGGCCGACGAAGGGGGTTTATAGCTTGATTACCCTTGCAAGAAAACACACAAAATAAATAAATATAGGGATTAGCCAAGTGTGTAGTATCAATGCTCTAATAATATAGAATCAAACAGATTAGGCATGAACACACCTTGTGTGTTTTGGTTTTAAAACCCCTAAGAGGAGTAACAAGGTATGAGATTATAAGGATGAATACGCAAATGCAACGTAAACTAGTATAATATGACCTCCTCTAGCAAAGTGACTAGAGAGTGGTATGTGTTAACATGATAACAGCAAAAAGAAACAATGAATAAGAGAGGGTGAGTTGCCCTTCTGCTGTATGGCAGCAGTAAATGGGGAGGACAAGTGCTTTAGCTGCTACGGGAGGAAGGGAGCTCGCCTGAGGAAGAGCTTGGGAGAAAACAACCTACAAACAACGAAACACTCTTCTCTCTGTTAGCTCTATCTGTGTTCTCTTCCGTTATCTCTTTTTTCCTCTCTCTCTTTTTCTTCTTCGCGTGAGGGAGATTCAAGGGGGTATTTATAGCCAAAAAATCCTTGCATTAACAGGATTAAAGCAAGGTAATGAATCTCTAATAAGGAACCTTCTTCCCAATCGAACACAAGGTGTAAAATGGGGAAAGGATCATTACTGGAAAGAAGCAGGCGAATGGGAGACGGAAGTGAAAATGATGACCTGACTAGGGGCGTCAATTGAAATGACGGCAGTCACACCGTCGTCAATTCCTAAATTTAATTATAGAAATAAAGAACTTTCCTTATTTAAAATTGTCAAATGACGCCTATTTTAACGGGCGTTAAATAATCAACGCCCCTCCTGAGAACGTCAATTCTTTAAGCTTTATTTTCGTTAGAATTTGTAAAATCCAGGAATCGACGATCGTTTGAACAGTCATTTATTTAAGAAAAATACCCCTTACTAGGTCGTCAATTAAATGGCGCCCTCCCCACAGGCGTTAATTTAAATTATTAAAAAAAATGCCCAAAAATTACAATTAATATAGAGAAATTAGAAAAACTTCATATTAAGCCAATATTAAAGTCCACTTTGGGGCATCACATGGTGACATGAAATTTACTCAACATAGTATCGATTTTGGCGTGTCTACAGCTGCCCCACCTTAGCGTCTACTTTGCAAGGGCGTGACACGGAATGAAGCGAAAGTGTAACGAGCGGAATGGAGTGAGAAGGAACTGATAAGTAGATGCCAAGGTGTGATGTGACACGCCTCCGACACTAAGCGTTGGAAATCTTTCTAGAATTCTAAATGAAACAACTTTGGATGATTACAAGAAAGTAATGATTAGCTGGATGAAGGAACTAATCTTTAAAGAACTAAATGTGCGCGAGGGCACGGAAGGCAAAACACCATTGGAGAGCGGTTACCAGCCAATGTGGACGTGCTACAACCAAGGTGGGTTTTACAGAAAAATAAAATGAATTGAGATAAAGACCCAGCGAATGAATGCTTTTCAAGGAACCAACCTGAGCGGCTTCAAGGAGAATAAAGTACTTGATTTAGAATGGAATATCTCATGTCAACTCCATTAAGAACGAGTGGCCTTCATTACTGGCGTAATATGAGGATTTTCATTATTAGAGCTCAAAGTCCTACATGATGCATGCTGGGCTAAAATAAAAACTAAAATAAACTAAAAAAAATAGAAGATAATCAAGGATAATATTGCTAAACTATCGAGATTCGGTCAGGAATCCAGATCTCTAAGCTGACACTAAGTCGAAGCCCGTTTATCCACGTATCAACTCAGAAAGTGGAACCGTCATCCCAAACCTTAGATGACCCAACGGCCTATCCGTGTGATCAAGACTCCCCTTGAATTATCACTATTTTTGATGGAGGGGAACTCAAATTCCAGGTTTATCAGAACCACAAGGTCCTTGATATGCTATAATAGCGTAGATATCATATAGTGACAATGCATACAGGAGAGATACAAGGATGGAATGGTGTTACCCGCGGAAGAAATCCAATCGTTTCAGGACCTGCATAACCTGCACTTTTTCTATGCTCAAAAATTATTAGCTCAGTAATGAATCATCAGCTTAATAAAGATCATAAGCTCAATAAGCTCAAAGTATGATCATAAGTGCATGACATAATAAACTTCATCAAGATATAATAGCACTTAAGTTCATCAAGAATCATCGTGATGTAAAGCAATTCAAAAGTGTAAGCTCAAGAAATGACGACCCTGTACAGAGGCGTCCAAAGCATAAATGACGACAGTCACTGGGGCGTTAATTAAGATTACCATCACACCTCGGATCGGACTGAAACTGACGCCCTCAAGAAGGCGCTAAATAAATGATGACACGGATAATGTCGTCAATCAAAGAAATGACGCCAAGCTATATGTCGTCAATTAACTATCTTACTGGCACTCCATTCTCTGCTCGGAATCAAAACTCCGTCGACTGATTCGAACTCGAACTCAAACTGATGTTCTAAACGGCTAGCCAAAGCTCCGAATCACTAGAAAAGGTGATGCATCCTCTGCTATATCGAAGTCATCAGAACAACTGAACACTGCAACAATCGAGCCTTCAACATCAAACCAAAATAGAGACTAGAGGGACCTCTCCATCAATCGAAAGAAGAATAAGATGGACAGGATGCTGATGCAGGGATCTTCAAAGAAGCCTAGGATGAGCTTTCCTAGGATCTCTGAAGTTGCAAGCCATGTTAGCGGGAGGATAGCCAAAGGCCAAGTAAGTTCATTTTTAATTCAAGGCTTTTATTTTATCCTTCTTCTTTTTTTTTCAAAAATTCTGATTACATTCTCTTCTTCTTCTTTTCTTATTTTTATATTTTTCAGGACTACCCAAATGTACCAGGACCAAGGAGGTTCTTAAGGATTAAGTGGCTTCCCTTACTTCTCTCTAAACTCTCTTTGGACATGAGATCTTTTCTTAGTAGATGGCACCTACTAGGCCTTATAACCCATGCTACCCATTATGATGAAATCCACTTAGATTGGGCCTCCATAGGAGCATTAATAGAATTATGGCACCCAAACACTCATACTTTCCTCTTTCCCACCTTTGAAGCCACCATTCTCTTAGAGGAAGTAGAGATGCTTTTTGGATTAAGAAAGATGAAACAAGGAGAAGAATCAAGGATGGCTAGCATGATCAAACCAATAAATGCTCATGACATGCTTACTAGCCTTATACCAAACCCAAATCTAGTGAATCAAATTAAAGCCCACAAAGGAATCAATCTTTTGAAATTAGCTTCATGGGTATACAAGAACATGGACAAAGCCCAAGAGGAGGAAGACTTATTGGAGAGAGTAATGAAAGGCTTTACATTATGCATAGTTGGAGCTCTCCTCTTCCCTTCAATAGAAGACCACTTAGAAGAATGCCACTTAAGCACCATAGCTAGCATATGGGAAGGCAAAAGAATAGGACCGGCGGTACTAGCCAACCTATATAATGGACTCACATCGGCTTCCTTGGGGCGGCCTCTCTATGGGTCAATGCTACTCCTTTCTTGTTGGGTGGACTTCCACCTAAAGTTTGACCCATGCCAAGAAACTCAACCGGCCTCAAAGATCTTCTCAAAAAGCCCTCTTCGATATATGGCGGATTCTCTAGGCCTATGTGAGAGAGTGACTAATCGGGTGCCAAAGCTCAAGAAAAGAGTGAATGGAGGGACTACTTCAAGACAATGCCCAAGAGCGGCTTCACTTGCACACCGGGGTTTCTAAAGACCCAAGAACTTCGCTCAAGACTCTCCTCCGACGTAGAGCTTCGATTGATCGGCGGGAACGACTTCATCCTCTACAATGCTCATCGGTGCCTCCCACAGCTTGGATTACCTCGGCACACTTTTGAAGAACCTTCTCATCTTCCACCACTTAAGAGAAGGGAACTAGGCTCAAGTGGAGATCAAGAAGAAGTCAAAACAATCATGGCTCAATGGAAGGTTGGACTTCTCCACAGGTCCAAGACATATGTTGAAGAAGAAGAGAACAAATGCATATCTTATGTAATAGCACTTAGGAAAATAAGGCCCACGGTGGCTCAGTAAATGTAACAATGATTCTTTATCAAATGAAATAAAAGATTTTTTCCTTTAATTGAGCCAAAATAACATGTTACACATGATCTTGTCTTGCAATTCAATGATTCTGTCTGATAAAACGAAGCCTCGGGCTCTCTCTATTCTGAGACGCGCCCCCAGAAATGGCGTCAATTCCTCAACACGCGCCTTAGCACATGTCGTCCATTTCATTTAATCAATTTTTTGAAAAATAGATAAATCATAATTGACGCTTATTCAAACAGGCGTCTATTAATTCACGCCTTAAGGAAAGACGTTAATCGCTTTGAATTCCTTAAAATATTTTCAAAATAATTCCTCAATTTCATAAAAATGACGCCTTCACACACGTCGTTCCTTCACAAATGGACGCCTGCTTACTGAGTCGTCAATTCCAAACAGTAATCATGACGATCGATCACATCAATCACCTTCCCATTAATGCGCCTGACGTCGATTACAAGTTCCCACGCAAATATAAATGACGGCTAGCCTCGGGTCGTCAAATCATGAAACCACACCTCATCTCAGACCGTCAATTAATATAACGGTGACCTCACTTTGGGCGTCAATTCTTTTCGACCGTTTAACCCCTTTTCCCTCCTTCTTCTCCTTCCTTCGTCTCCTTTCTTTCCTTTCCCTCACAAACCCTAACCGAACCCCCCCCCCCTCTTTCTAACCCATCTCTCTCTATCACTACTCTCCCTCCACTCTGAAACAATGGCTGGAGGTGCTCTCAAGCGGCAGAGGGTCACCGCCCCGGAGGTGGTGGACCTGGGCGATGAGCACGCCATGGAGGAAGTCCCTCCCGCGGCGGTCGAAGACGTTCCACCGGCTGAAGGAGCTCCGGCGGCGGAGCATGGCGGCGCAATCGAAGAAGAAGAGGGTGAAGATGAAGGTGAAGACGACGGTGAAGGTGGGGATGATGATGAAGACGACGGTGGTGAGGAAGAAGAAGAGGAAGAAGAAGAAGGAGGGGAAGAAGAGGGAGGAGAAGAAGAAGGTGAGCCACCGGCGACGACGGTGGTCCTATGTCCCAGCCAACCACGACGGCCACGGCGACCCCGGCAACCACTCCGGGGAGGGCTTCTAACGCCCGAACGAAGCAAGGTAGGTGCCATACCCAAAGCCTCATTTTTTTATTTATTTAATTTTTTATTTTCATCAATTTCCATAGCCCTCGGTGAAGGGAAAACCAGTGACACAGTTAAATGACGCCCCAGTGGGTGCTGTCAATTAAAACAACAACCCGCCCTGGGTCGTCAATTTAAATTATTTTTATTTTCTGAAAATGATAGTTCATGAAACCACGCCCTGCAACATGTCGTCATTTAAAAATTTATCATGCTTATTTATCATTTTCTATTAATTTTCATGCCATTTCTTTTATTTGTAATTCTGTTTCATTTTTATTTCGTGTACCGGTAGATTTAAAAACCCACAGAAAACAACGCCCCACATCGAGACGTTAATTCATTAAACAACGACCATAGGGTGGTCGTCAATTAAAAACACTTTCACGATCATGGTATAGAAGAGAAACTTACTTGTAAAACAACGTCCCCCACAGGGTCGTCACTTAAATAAATAACGACCCAGTGGTTAGTCGTCAATTTAAAATTATCGCAATTATCATTTCAAAATTGAAAATTAACTTCAAAACAGCACCCCCCACAGGAGTGTTACTTAAACAAACAACGAACCAGGGGTGGTCGTCAATTCAAATTACGCATGAAATCACCAAAAACCCATTTTGAAACAACGCCTCCCTCAGGGGCGTCAATTGAATAAGTCACGACCTATGATGGGTCGTCAATTAAAACAGAGGGTAAATTGAAACAACCGATGAATATCCACATGATAAACTTATATAAAAATTAAGTGAAAATGTTCGTTTGTTGTTTGCAGGGGTTGATGAGGACTCGGATATCCTGGGTTCAGGTTCGAGCAGCTTATTACGGGCTTCCAGACTTCCAGCGGGACAGGGTAGATGCCATGGGGTTCGGACCCTTTCTTAGCATAGAGCCTATGAGACCTGACCTACCCCTGATCCAGGTGCTTAGGGAGAGATGGGATAGGACTATCCGGGCATTCCTGATGCCATGGGGTCACATGGTTCCTAGCCTAGAGGATGTTGCTAGGATCACCGGGCTGAGGGTGGACGGCGAGGCTGTGAGCGGGATCACCCTACCTGACTACAGTGAGCTGACCCAGAGGTTGCTAGGGTTAGAGACAGTCTACGAGACGCCGAGTGAGTGTAGGACCATCTACCGCACCGATCTTACTATTGCTATGGGGTTGGGTGATTCTAGGCAGAGGTCGAAGGAGTCTCTAGAGCAGTTCTCACAGAGGCTGATTGATGGGGCTAGGGCCGCCTATTGCCAGGACCCAACAGACAAAGAGAGAGCAGATCGAGATTTGAGGAGGTTTCTATTTTTGATGCTCGGGAGGTTATTACTCAGCACGAAGGGCGACATTATCAATTGCCGATTCCTAGGGATTCTTGAGGACTTAAAGGGCGTCGGCAGATACGCTTGGGGAGTAGCGTTGCTGGCGCACTTGATGGCCGACTTGTCCACAGGGACAGGTCGAGAGACGACTGTCAGCGGCTTCTCACCTTTTCTTCAGGTATGCATTTTTATCTTTTTCTCTTTTTTTCCTTTTTTAATGTATGTGAATGCTTTATTAATGCAATGCATGGATGCAGATATGGAGCCACCTATACATGCCGATGGGGCGTGTCGACCCTCGACCCGGAGATGAGGGATCCTTCCCTCTAGCACGGCGTTGGCTGACTGTCGTGACAGGAGCGCCACTCGCCTACGAGTTGCGAGTTCTACGGAGGGAGTTCCGTGACTACCCTACCTCACTGGTATGCATGCTAAACACGATGCAAATTTTTATTTTATGAAATATGTATGAATGATGGGATATGATGATGCATGTTTGTGAATGCAGGTGGCGTGGAGACCCTATGAGGGGATGACCGATGAGGGCCAGCCCTGGGTCGTAGTGGGCCGACCTCGCTTTGGGCACGAGCTTTGGGTTCATTGCCTGAACGAGATTAAGCCGTTACGGCTTAGGCTGGTGATGAGGACCCTCGGCCTACACCAGGAGTGGGTCGAGGTAGGAGAGCCCCGGGGGATAGGCAAGAAGACACGCGGTCGCACGAAGGCGATCGACTGGAGAGCTCGGTTCCCTGACCAGTACGCCGACTGGCAGCGTGGCGGGACCCGAGTCACCTCACAGGCGACAGACAGCTCCGAGTACCTCCGGCGCTACTGGGAGGTTTACGCCGGCCGACCCCAGATGAGGGTCTTAGGGGTATGTATGAATGCACTTCTTTTTTTAATTAAATGCAAATGTTATATATCTATTGTGTGACTGATATGTATGATGAATGCAGGATGCACGGGACATAGCGGTGATGGACATGCAAGCCCATCTCCACAGCCTAGAGGCCCAGCTGGCTACCACACGGGCAGACCTACAGACTCTGGTGAGTGTTTAAATTATCTATATGCAAATGATTTCCTAAATTATTGAAGATCAGCCACTGACAATCTCAATGAATGCAGCGTGCCCAGCAGGGAGCGGCGATGAGAGAGACGGGAGGAGCCTCCAGCTCGAGGGAGCCTAGTGAGAGACGACTACACTAGCGGAGCAGCTGGCTGGAGCGGTGGCATGAGCTGAGGCGGCAGAGCGCGACCTCGCCACACGGGTAAACTTAAACTCAAACTTCAGCTTCGCATTTAATTACATGTTATTATGTGTTGATGAAAATTTGTAGTTTTACAGACTGAGGAGCTCCGAGCCTCGCTCGCCTACATCGAGGCAGGACAACGCACGATGACTACCCGGGTGAGTTAACAAAGATTTTATTTCATTTGCTTATTTCATGAATTATTGAATTAAATGTATAACTGATGATTCATTTAATTGATTACAGACCTCCGAGTTACAGGCGGCACTTACCCAGGCTGCACTAGCTGGGACGGAGCTGACCATCCGTGAGCAACGAGTCACGGAGCTGGAGAGGGCCTTGAGGCGGTGAGAGGAGCTACCTCAAGACGTGGCGGAGCTAAGAGTCACCCTCGAGATGGAGCGCAGGGAGCGTGCTCGGGAGCGAGAGGAGCGTGCAGCCTACGAGCGGTAGCTCGCAGACTTGAGGGCTCAGCTAGCCGTCACTCAGGAGCGGCTGCGAGCGACAGAGGAGCACCTCCAGCGAGGCCGGGACCGAGCGAGAGTTGCGGGGTACGCGTTAACTAGTTCCACCTTCGTAGTGGGTTCCTCTCTTCGACAGAGGAGCGAGGCAGAGGGGCAGGCTCGAGCTCCAGCTACTTTCCGGGGGTCCATGCCCCCTCCACGAGAGCCTCGTCGGGACGACGATAGTGAGGTAGATAGTAGGAGAGAGGAGGGTGGAGGCGAGAGTTGAGAGAGACTTACTTGTACCCCTCCACCCTCACACATGTACTCAGATATTCATTAGTATATATATGATATTGAAATTTTTGTTACCTGAGTTACTTTGAGCACTTATGGACCTTGTGTACTTGCCTTTGCTTCCACTTTCTTTTTTTCGTTCTTGTTCGTTCGTTCTTGCCCTATGTCTGCAATTCACACTTAAATAAATAAATTAATCCATCTGTCCGACTTGGCCCCTTGCTCAATAAGCAAGGGATCGTCTCTTCTTTGACCTTGTTGACGGGTCAAGGGGCCAAGCCTCTAATCAATAAAGGTGGATAATAAAAATATATAAGGAAATGCAACATGCAAGCAAGTAGATGTCAACTTAAAATAAAAAAGATGTCCATACAAAGATGCAATCAAGCATATGAGATAATGAGCAGTAGTAGACTTGATTTTTTTTGTTATTCTTCTTTTTGTTATTTTATATTTTAAAAATGATGCCCTCATAAGCAGGCGCTGATTGTGAAATTGACGCCGAGGTGGGAGGCGTTTATTTAGAAAAAACATTTTTTTTATTTTTATCATGAAAAATGACGACATAAGCAGAGCCTTGAATTTGTGAAATGACGCCCCATAAAGGGCGTGAATTAAAAGATCAATTTTATTTATGTTTTTTTTTTTGAAAATGATGACCTTAGAGAAGTCGCGGATCATGAAAAAGACGCCTTCCAAGGGGGTGTTATTTTCAAGAAAAATCATTTTTCCTTTTAATGGGACTGGACACAGCATGGCCTCAATCCTTACACAATCACCATCTTGAATTCATTAATCTTTCTTTAAAGGTTTAACAAAGGGTCAACGTGCTTAAATACTTATGCTTTTACTCATATTCTCTTACGGCCCATCCTTCTTAGTCGGTCTTCGCTGTGCTTTGAGCTTATAACCCACCATGGAGGGAGAAGAGAAGAATAAGTTAAGGAAGCTCACGGGAGATTTTCGGGAACGGGGAAACTTTCCTTCCCTGTCCTAATACCCGTTGCGATTCGGTCTTTGGCTTAGGGAAATTTTGTTGCTCTTTTTGCCCTTATTCATACATGCTTACGACCAGGGTTTTCCCTGCGGGGACTTTGCCCTCTTGACATGCCTTTTGGGGAACTTTCTTTTCTTTTCTTTTTCTTCTTTAATAGATAGAAACCTAATTGTACTGGGGCTTTAAGTATTTTTTTCCCTTTTGGGCCCTGACTTCCATCTACTAGGGCGGCGGACAGGTTTGGTTAGTATTCCCTGACTCGTACTCCCTCTCGTGAGCTGAAGAGGAGAGAATATGTAAGGTTCGTACACTCTTAGTTTGGGTATGTACTTTCCTCGAATTCTGGGCCGCTCGAGTTTAAAAGTAAAGCGTGTAGTGTGTGCGGGAGTTGACCCCAGAGTTAAACCATCAAGACTGAAGAATGAATTAAGGATTTTGATTTTGGCCTATGTACTGTGCTAGCCTGCAAAATTTTGATTTTGGATCTTTTTTTTTTAATTTCTTCTTGATTTTTTTTCTCTTTTTTTAGGGGTAGTATTTCTTCAAGTAAAGACCATTCCAGGGGTGAGCCAGCTCTTCACCTTCAGCATTAGTTAATTTGTAAGCGTTGCCAGGATAAACATCTTTTATGACGAAGGGCCCTTCCCAGTTAGGTTGAAGTTTTGAACGAGGCCCTCGGGGTTTACGAAGATTCTTTTAATTACCATTTCACCAATTTTGAAATTTCTCTCAATTACTTTCTTTTGGTAAAAACGTGAAAGTCTGTTTTGATAAATACGTGCATGCTCGGCGGCGGCCAGACGCTTCTCGTCTAGGAGTTCCAACTGAGCAAGGAGAGATTCGCGATGCTCATCAATGGGGAGCTCCTTGTCCAATTGTACTTGTAGAGAAGGGATAAGAATCTCGTAAGAGACTATTGCCTCCATTCCATAAGTAAGGGCAAAAGGGGTCTGCCCGGTAGGGGTACGAATGGAAGTGCGATAGGCCCAAAGAGCTTCAACCAATTTTTCTGGCCAATCCGTAAATTTAGTAGCCTCACATGTTTTCTTAATAATCTTGATCAAGGTTTTGTTAGTTGCCTCTGCTTGGCCATTGCCCTGTGGATAAAAAGGAGATGAATGGTGCAATGCAATGATATACCTGTTGCAGAGGTCCTGAAGCTCCTGAGAGATGAATTGTGGCCCATTGTCGGTGACGATGGTACTTGGGATGCCGAACCTTGCGATGATGTTCTTCATTATAAATTTGCAGACGGTTGACGCTTTTATCTCCACGTAAGCTTCCGCTTCCGCCCACTTGGTGAAGTACTCCGTGGCCGTGAGTATAAATGACTTTGGTTTTGTGAGGAGGTTCGGATCACCAAGGGGTCCAATGATATCGAAAGCCCACATGGAGAAAGGCCATGGGGAGGACATAGGATGGAGTGAAGAAGCAGGAGAGTGAATTTTATCGGCGTGCAGTTGGCACTTAACACACCTTCGAACATAGATGGAACAATCCTCTTCTAGAGTGGGCCAATAGAAACCTAGCCTAAGGATTTTCTTAGCAAGCATCTGGCTATTGACATGACCACCACACACTCCTGAATGCGCCTCTTCCACGACCTTCCAAGATTCATCATCATCTAGGCACCTTAATAAAACTCCGGTGAGACCTCTTCTGTAGAGCACACCTCCAATCAGGGTGTATCGCTGAGCAACTCTTCGAATGGCTTTCTTTTCTTCAGCCGTGGCCTCTCGGGATAGGATTGATCTTGGAAATACTTAGCAATCTCGTAATACCACGGCTTTTCTTCATCATCCAATTCTTTCTCTAAATCCAATAGCATGACCTCTTTATTCTCAATGATTCCACCTTGCTTAACCTTCCTAAGCACCTCCTCCTTAACACTAAGGAAAGCTGGATCCTCAATAGTTGGAGTGAGCCGCTTGTGAACAATGATAGAATGGGAATCCTTTTCAGGAAGGAAAACAAAAGAAGAGGCAAGAGAAGCGAGAGCATCAGCTAGAATGTTATGATCACGAGGAACGTGAACGAAGATTAATTTGGTGAAAAGCTTGGTATAAGCAGAGGTCAATTCCTGATAGGGTTTGAGTTTAGGATTGAGCGTACGGCACTTGGCGAAGAATAAGCTGACTATCACCTACAATCCGCAATTGGGTAACACCGAATTGATGAGCGGCCTCCAGTCCGGCCAGAAGAGCCTCATACTCAGCTATATTATTTGTAACGGGAAATGTAAGCTGAGAGGCGAGCAGAATAGTGATACCCTCCGGTGATAGAAGAACAATGCCAATCCCTTTTCCTTTTGAATTCAAAGCTCCATCAAAATGTAACGTCCACATCGAATCGGATTGATTGACGGACATTAGTTCCTCATCTGGAAACTCTGAGCGAACAGGGTCAAATCTAGGGAGAGGGTGATGAGCAAGATGTTCTGCTATGGCATAGCCTTTAATTACTTTTTGCTGAATGTAGATAATATCGAATTGAGAAAGGAAGCTTTGCCATCGTGCTAATCGGTCGGTGAGAACGGATTTTTCAAGAAGAAACTTGATTGGATTCATACGAGCAATGAGATGAATTTCGTGAGCTAAGAAATAATGCTTGAGTTTCTGAACTACCCAGACTAAAGCAGCACAAGTCTTCTCTATGGCTGAGTACCTCTGCTCACAGGGGTTGAGAAGCTTTGACAAGTAGTAGGCTGCCCTTTCTTTTCCTTCTTCGTCAACTTGGGCTAGGACAGCGCCTACAGAGTCATCCAGGACGGAAATGTAAAGAACAAGTGGTTTGCCTGGAACCGGCGGCCTCAGGATAGGAGGATTTGAGAGATAATCCTTCAATCCGTCAAAAGCTGCTTGACATTTGTCATCCCAAATAAACTTGACTCCCGGCTTAGTAAGCTCGTAGAACGGCCTACATCTTTGTGAATGCTGGGAAGCAAATCGGCGAATAAATTGCAACCTCTTGATCAATCCTCGAACTTCTTTCAAATTCCTGGGAGGAGGCATTTCCCCTATGGCCTTCGCCTTGTTGGGATCAATCTCGATACCCCTCTTACTTACGATGAATCCAAGCAACTTCCCTGATGAAACACCAAACACGCACTTTTTGGGATTCATTTTTAGCTGATACTCCCGCGCTCTTTGCAAGACTTTAGTTAGAACACCGGGATGCTCAATCCTTGTTCTTGATTTTACTACCAGATCGTCAACGTACACCTCTATATAAATGTGGATCATATCATGAAAAATTGCCATCATAGCCCTTTGATAGGTGGCTCCAGCATTCTTAAGTCCAAAGGGCATGACCACATAGCAATAAGTTCCCCATGGTGTAGTGAACGATGTTTTCTCTTGATCCTCCTCAGCCAGGCGAATCTGATTATAACCTGAAAAGCCATCCATGAAGGAGAGAGTCTCATATCCTGCCGTATTGTCAATTAAAACATCAATATGAGGGAGGGGGAAGTCATCTTTAGGACACGCGTGGTTGAGGTCCCGAAAGTCTATACAAAGTCGCACCTTTCCATCTTTCTTCATGACTGGGATGATATTAGCCACCCAATTGGGATAGAGGACAACTCTAACGAATCTAGCCTTATGAAGCTTATCGACCTCTTCTTTCATTTTTAATGCCATATTAGGGTGGAAACGTCTCAACCGCTGTTTGACCGGAATGGCCCCTGGTTTAAGCGTAAGTCGATGTTCAACGAGAGCAGGGTCTAGTCCCGGCATATCTTCATAACTCCATGTGAACGTGTCCTTGTATTCTTGAAGAACCAAAATGAGCGCCTCCTCTTCGGAGGGCGGCAAGTTCTTACTAATGAGGACAATCCTAGGGTCTTCCTCCGTACCCAGATTTATTTCTTTGGTAGGTTCTTCTACTGAGGCTGATGGCTCATCAAATCTTCTCATGCCACTACCAAAAGCGTCAGCCTCGTCCTCATATTATTCATAACCTTCATCCCCCTCTTCAATAGGGTCTTCATCATTCATGATCTCATAAACACCAAAACCCTCATTAAAAACACAAGTATCCTCATATTCTACTTCTGGCAGGATAATTGGATTCTCCACAAACTCGGGAATGGCTAGACATGCCCGGCATCTGATGGCTAACTCTAACAAGAACCTACGGGGAATCTGCTTACCCTTGGATCTTTTATGTGAAGCTACCCCATGAGTCTTAAAATTAGAAGAGTAAGAGCATCTAGCCTGATCACTAGAATTCGACAAAGATGAAGGAGGTGAGAAAAGATGGGTATATAAGGATATACAGATGGAGACCCCTCGCCGGAGGGGTAGGGAAGGTCCCCTAACGAATCCTGGAAGAGCGGCCCCTGGGTCGGGACACACTCATGAAGAAGAAAGGAGGTCTCCTCAATGGAGATGAAAGATTGGAAAGTTTGAATTTTGGCATTTTGGCATTTTTTTCGTTTTCATTTTCAAGAAGAAGGCAATGAGAGGGAGGAATAGGAGGTGGTGTTAAGGTTGACAGATGGGATGAAAGATGGAGTAAATGATGACCCACGCGGGGGTGTGATGGAGAGTTTAGAGAATTGCTCGAGGAGCAAGGGAGGAATCAAGGGAGACACTTGAAATGAATTTGGAGAAAAGGTTATCAAGACCGCGGGCGGTCTAGGGATATCTGAGCAAAATATTTGATTAAACAAGCGGACAAAATCGTTGGATGAATGGATTTAATAGAGAAAAGGCCGGCCCACAGCCTATCCACGTTGTAGCCTTCCTCGAACGGCATATCAGGCTCCCCGGTATCTGTGTAATTGCTTAGAAGCTGCCTCTTGTCCGTGATCACTGCTGGCTTTTTGATTAATTCATGAATCAATGGCGGCCATTCTGGATCAGTTGGCATAAACAATCGGCTCAGGGCAATAGTGATATCACTCATGTCGAACCATCTATACCAGTCACATTCGGGGTCATCCATTTTTCTTCTTTTATCTGGCCGTAAGGACTCCAGAGCTTTGTATGTAACCAGTGGGGCTATGTGACGAGCAAACTGCCGTGCATGTACATCTTAACAATCCATCATGGAAGTGACTAGAGTGGTTTGCTCATCATCATGAGTGCCTCCTTTCATAAAGTGTGTTTGTAGGGTCCATGTAAGAGGCTGCCGATCTATCTTGAGAGTGGAAGTCATGACGGCCCATGGCTCATTTTCATCTTTGCTTGGCGCTTTATACCCTAGGCCACCTCGGGGAATCATCTTTTGATGCCTGACAGGCTTGACTCTCCCCTGAAGATTAACACCCAGGCCTTTACCAGTTCTATATCCCATTTTCATCAGAATGTTCCATCCTGGCATGTTCATCAAACCTTTTTTCTTCTTGCCTTTGGATGGCTGTGGTGGCATTTGAGTGGTAGGAGGGGTTGAAGAAGATAGCCTTACCAAGTCTTGCCGCAGATCGACAACATCCAAAATTGAGAGCAAAGGCCTATTGGAAGGCCACATAGAAGGCACCGATGTTGCGGAATGTATATCTTTTGTCGGTAGAATGGGCATACTAGTGACTTTAATAATGTGCCCTTTGTGCAGAAATTTTATGCATTGATGATTCGTGGAAGGCACATCATCAAGCTCTTGAATGTACGGGCGACCCAAAATGCCATTGAATGTCGGGTCCATGTCTAGAATATGGAAATCTGCTGTGACTGAGACTGAACCCAAACCTGTTGGACTTTTTGGACTTCCCTAGTGTTTTGATGATGAGCATCACTATATTAAATATTGTTATTTTAATCAGATATTTTGAGTAATGTTATGCATTTGAAATTTCCATGATTAACAGGAAAACTGCCATGAGATAATACCTTGCATGTCCGTAATGTTCCCTTCATACTTCGTGTTGTTTGTGTTCACTACACTCCGTGTTGTCCTTTTGTACGTCGTGTTGTTCCAACTATGTTTGTTGGTTGTCTTCGTGTCACTCCATCTGTGTCACCCCTATGTCTTCGTGTCTTATGATCTAGCCAAGTCTAGACAGCCTCATCTTTATCTTCGTCCCAAGCCAAAGTCTACACATTGTCTTAGCGTCATGCATCAGTCTTCAAAGTCCATACAATGCACTGTAGCATGTTCGAAGCTAAGTCCATACATTGGTTTAAGCTTCCAAGTCTGTACATTGGCCTTCAAGCTTTCCAAGTCTATTCATTGGCAACTGAACTTTGAAGTCTATACATTGGTCTTCACTTCAAGTATGTACAGCCATTGTCTTGCCAAAGTATATACGTTGTGAACCCTCAAGTCTGTACAGACTTTGCCTTGTTCAAGTCTATACATCGTCCAGTTCTTTGGCAAGTCTATACCTTGTGAAAGTCCATACATTCGATTGCGTTGCCTTGAAGCCGTTCCAAGTCTATACATCCTGTTGAACGCAAAGTCTTCACATCGCCTCATCATATGAAGGCTGTACGTTGCAAGTGTCCTTCTTATTTTTGTGACCACACTTCGTGTCAGTTTCTGCTTTCGTCTTCGAGTTGGTTTCAGTCCATGTTGTTTTCGTGTCGTTTTCATCTTCGAGTCGTTCGTACGTTCGAGCAACTTAGTACTCGAATTGTTTTCGTGTGTATTCAAGTCTTTTTAGTAAAGTGTCATTTCACCTCGTACCGTTCTCTTTGCTATTTGTTATGTCGTGTTGTTTTTGTATTCGTGTCTTCGTGTTGCTTTTGTATTCGTGTCTTCGTGTTATTCTTATGTTTATGTCCTCGTGTTGTTTCTTTCTATCTTCGTCCAGGTTTCCTCTGATCGCGTGTCTTACTACCGTTTTTATTCCGTGCTATTTCCTTTTTACCTCGTGTTGTTCTCATCTGACTTTGTGTCGTTTTCTTTGTAGTGTTAGCTTTATTATTGTGTATCTCGTGTCGTTCTCTTCGTAGTGTTTGTTTTGTTACAGTGATACTTCGTGTCGTTCTCTTTGTAGTGTTAGCCTTATTAGTATGTATCTCATGTCGTTCTCTTTTTACCTCGTGCTGTTTTAATCTGACCTCGTGTCATTCTCTCTTTATTTCATACTGTAGTAATCTTGTGTATCTCGTGTCGTTCTCAGTACAGTGCATCTCGTATTGCTATCACATACCTCATGCAGTTTTAGTTTTTGTGGCCCTGAGTTTTAATCGTTTTATTTCTTTGCAGGAGAAGAAGAAAAACAAAAAGAAGAAGGTGGTCCGAGGAAGAATATTCCCAGTGACTGGGCTACACGTGATCCAATGCTAAAGGAACCAATGCTATAAAGGCACGTGGCAAGAAGGTTCTGGATGAAGTGTGGGAGGCACACGCATTCTGCACCTTATCCACCTGCTGCTGCTGCTATATATTGAAGCCTTCGTCCACAGATGAAGGTTGATCGAAAGGGAAAAGCAAAAAGCAGAAGTGCAGAGAGTTCGATCCAGAAAAAGAAGAGAAGAAATTTGAGTAAGAGCAGAAGAGAAAGAGCCTCCCTGAGAAACTAGAGTGTTCCAGTTGAGAGAGAAGAGAGAGCAGAAGAGTGATCAGAAGATGGGTATTGACTTACGGATCAAATCCGAAGTCTGCTGCTCAGTTTGAGCTACATTGTTTCCTATTTCTGAGTTTTGGATTCCTTCTTTCTTGTTTTCATTTTTGTCTGTTTTTCTTTCTTGATTGAGAGTTCTCTGTGTTTTCTCCTGGTGTTCAGGGGAAGAGAGAGACGTGTTCTCTCTGGTTCACTTGCAACAGAGGTTGCAGTATTGTTCCCTCTCGAAGAAGAGGTGTTCCCTCTAGGCTTCAGAGGAAGAGAGACATTGGTCTCTGGTTCTAGTGACTGCAGATCACTAGTATTCCCTCCGGTTGGAGGAAGAGGAAATTGTTTCCTGTTTCTAGGGACTTGGCGTCCTTAGGGTTCCCTCCGGGTGTGGAGGAAGAGGGGAGAGTGTTCCCCTGTGAAGCTGTGAATCAGCCGTTGTCGCAGACTGAGTCTGCTTTGCTAGCAGGTGCTAGTGGAAGCCTCACTTCGATTTGAAGTGAGGGGTGGACGTAGGCAGACAGGAGATCTGACCGAACCACCTTAAAAACCTCTGTGTACTCGTGTGATTGTCTGTGGTGATTGTGTGGTGTGCCTTCTATCCACTCGAGCTATTATCCGCACCGCGTGTTTGTGGGTTCAACTCCGAGATTGCTTGTTTTAAGTGAATCATTCTTCAGTAATTTTTAATCGGTTGAAAACAGTGATCTATTCATCCCCTCCCCTTCTAGATCACTTATATTTCTCGTATCACTTGGTATCAGAGCGGGTATTTCCCAATATGTGGTCCAACGGCCAGGGAAACGGATCCGCTGGTCCTCGCAGCTACATTGCTGAAGGGCAGTCAATCACCCGTCCCCCTTTCTTCGATGGTAATAACTATTTCTTTTGGAAGAACAGGATGGAAGTCTTTATCAGGGCCCAAAGCCACAAGCTCTGAGAGTAATTACAGATGGTCCGTACCAACTTCCACCGAACGAAGACATATGGACAGAGGAACAGGTTAAACTCTCCGCACTGAATTGGACAGCTCTTAGCATCATACAGTGCGCCGTCCACCCGGAAGAGTACTTGAGGATTTCAGCGTGCAAGACTGCAAAGAAAATGTGGGATGAATTGCAGTTAATTTATGAGGGCACATCTCAAGTGAAAGCTACCAAGATCAATATGCTTACAACTCAGTATGAGTTGTTTAAGATGAAGCCAGAGGAGTCGATCACAGAAATGTATGCTAGATTGTCTGTGATCATCAATAGTCTGAGAGGATTTGGAAAGGAGATTCAGCAAGAAGACATTGTCAGGAAGATCCTTAGGTCCCTAACTCCCATCTGGGATACTAAGGTGACCGTCATAGAGGAATCTAGAGATTTATCCACCATGTCAGTAACCCAGCTGATTGGGTCTCTCATGACCCACGAAATGAACTTTAGACAAGGGAATGATAGACATGACAGAAAGGGAAAGAATGTTGCTCTGAAAGTCTCACGACATACTAAGAAGAGCAGCAGCAGCAGCAGCAGTGGTGGTAGCAGCGAAGACTCTGACGGATTCTCAGACCTGGACAAGGGCGAGCAGGCCATGCTCACCAGGCAATTCAGAAAGTTCTTGAGAACTAAAGGGAAATTCTACAGGAGAAAGAGATTTAATGCTGCAAGGAAGTCTCCTGAACGAGAACTTGAGAAGAACCGGTTTGTTAAGAAAGTTACATGCTACCATTGTCAGAAACCTGGTCACATGAAAAGTGAATGTCCAGAGCTGCAAGCTAAGGCTCCCGGATACCAGAAGAAGATGGTGCACAAGAAGAAGAAAGCCATGCTGTGCACATGGAGCGACGAGGAGGAGGATCCAGAAGCCACCTCGTCCAGTGAAGGTGAAGAGAAGACTTGCCTCATGGCCAACCATGAGGAAGAGGTAACGAACTTATTTGAGAATTTTACTTTGGATGATTGGGAGGACGCCTATGGCGACCTGTTAGCTAAATATAATTTCTAACCAAGGAGCACAGAATGCTTAAACGAAAGTTTCACTCTGTTTCTGAGGAACACTCTATTGCTGTTACGGACAACATGAAAACCAAGGAGATGGCCATTGAGCTAGATCAGGCTAGAAGTGAGATCGAGAAGTTTAGAATGGAAAGAGAGGAAAATCTAGCTAGGATGAATGAGCTGAAGAGTAAAACTGAAGAGAGTAAAAAGGAGTTTAGACTGATTGCAGAAAAATATGAGGCGGTTAGAAAAGTTAATCAGGAACTCCAGGACCAATGTAATGAACTTCAGAAGGAGATTGAGGACAAAGGAAAAATACTAGAAAAATTTACAGAGGGGAGAAACAATCTGGATGCCCTTCTGGGGTCGAGGGTAAACTTCAACAGGGAGGGATTAGGATACAATCCCACAAGTAAAAAACCCTTTGAATTCAAAACTGTCACGTTCTGCCCCGCCAAGGGCAAAGAAAAACTGGAAACCCCATCCAGTTCCAAATCTGTCTCTACATTGAAGGTTTCGACCAGCAAATCTATTCAATCCACTGGTCAGCAAGCTAAGTCAGGAAATCCTGAGACTAGAACTGTTCCTGTGCAACAGTTGTGGAACAAAGGTTTTCACACGACCATTCCTATTGATGTCACTAGAAGGGTGAACAGTTTCGCTAAGAAAGGTCAGCATGATAGTTATCAAGGAAAGCATGCGAACATGCATCACCTTCAGTACAATTTTCATTTGAATAAAAATGGTTACATGAATTATGCTCAGCACACACGTGTCTCCTCTAAGAGGCCAAACAACAATTTCTCTACTCGGAAACAGCATAATTTTAATAGGAATAGGCTCATTCAACACCCACTGAGAAATGCCAAGAAGGAAGAATCAATCTACATGAAATCTCTGAAAAGAACAGTAAAACAAATGTGGGTTCCTAAGTGTGATTTGGATAAATTGAAAACTGTCTTTGGACCCAATTTGAATTGGGTCCCACATTACTTTGTCTGAACTCTCGCAGGTTAGCCTGGCAGCCGAGCATAACAAGTGGTATCTTGACAGCGGCTGTAGCAGGCACATGATAGGAGACCGGTCCAAATTTAGCAAACTGAAAATGAAGTTTGGGGGCCTGGTCAAATTCGGTGGAAATAACAGAGGAAGAATAATTGGAATTGGTACAGTTGGTAAGTCCTCTACTAACTCCATTGAAGATGTGTATCTTGTAGAAGGACTTCAGCACAACTTGATAAGTATAAGTCAACTCTGCGACAAAGGACACAAGGTACTCTTTGACCACAATTCCTGTACTATTTTTGAGCTGAATTCTGATAACGTCATGTTCAAAGGTCATAGAGTAAACAATGTATACATCGTAGACCTAGATGATAATCCTGAAACTCACTTGTGTATGTCTGCTAATTCTGAACAGGTTGCGTTTGACTGGCATAGGCGTCTAGGCCATGCTAGTTTGTCTACAATGAATAAACTGTCTAAGCATAACCTAGTTAGAGGTTTGCCCCGAATAAGATTTCAGTTAGGGTCCAAGCTATGTGATGCTTGTGCACTAGGTAAACAGACTCGTGCAGTTTTTAAGTTGAGAACTGAGAATCTTTCATCTAAACCGCTGCAGCACTTGCACATGGATCTCTTTGGTCCTACTCGCATACAAAGTTTGTCAGGTAAGAGATATGGATTAGTCATAGTTGATGACTTCACTAGATTTTCTTGGTTGTTTTGTTTAGCAAATAAAAATGATGCCTTTGTTCACTTTGAAGAACTTTTCAATAAAATCAAATTGCAAGGTGAACATAACATCATTACAATTCAGTCTGACCATGGAGGAGAGTTTGAGAACTCTTCATTTTCTGAATTTTGCTCAAGAGAGGGAGTGACTCACAAATTCTCTTCTCCCAGGACACCGGAGCAGAACGGAATTGTTGAGAGAAGAAACAGGTCAATAATTGAAATGGCCAGGACTATGCTGATTGAGAGTGGACTTCCAAGGAGATTTTGGGCTGAAGCTGCGAATACTGCATGCTACATTCTAAACCGAGCCTTGGTAAGACCTACTCATAGGAAAACTCCTTATGAACTTCTCAAGGGTAAGCAGCCAAACATTTCTTACTTTAAAGTTTTTGGCTCCAAATGTTTTATCACAATAATGGTAAGAATGGTTTGGACAAATTTGAAGCTAGAAGCTCTCCTGGAATTTTTCTCGGATATTCAGAAACCTCAAGGGCTTACAGAGTTTTCAATAAAGCTGATCAAACTGTTGAAGAAACACCGCATGTAGTGTTTGATGAAAATGATTTCTCTAACAAAGTGATGGATGATGACAGGGAGCCATCTAATGAGGGAGATTTCTTGGAGAGAATTGAAGAAGAAGAATGCAGCCAGCTGCTCAACCAGAAAACTCACAGCAAGAAGGAGCAGCTGAGGTAGGTGAACCCTCAGGTGAGATAATATTTCACAAAGACCACCCTAGTGAAAATGTCATAGGCAATTTGCATGATCCTCCTAGGACTAGGTCTCATTTTAGAATTGTCCAAGAACAGGACTTAGCTGCATTGGTATCTCAGGTGGAACCCAAATCTGTGGAAGAAGCCTTAAAACATGATTCTTGGGTATCCGCCATGTGTGAGGAATTAAATCAATTTGAGAAAAATATTGTATGGGAACTAGTTCCCAGACCTGATAACACTCATGTCATTGGCACTAAATGGATTTTCAAGAATAAAGTTGATGAGAATGGAGCTATTTCTAGAAACAAAGCAAGACTTGTAGCTCAAGGCTACAGTCAGGAATTTGGTGTGGATTTTGATGAATCCTATGCCCCAGTGGCTAGGATGGAAGCTATACGAATTCTGCTTGCATTTGCATGCTCTAGGAACATTCGGCTGCAGCAGATGGATGTCAAAAGCGCATTCTTAAATGGGGTATTGAAGGAAGAGGTATATGTTGAACAACCTCCAGGTTTTAATTTCTCTGTTCAGCCTAACATGGTTTTTAGGTTGAATAAAGCCCTCTATGGATTGAAGCAGGCTCCCCGAGCCTGGTATGAGAGACTTTCTGAATTCCTCTTGAGCAAGGGCTACACTCGAGGTAAGGTTGACCAAACCCTCTTCACCAAAAATCTCGGAAAGGATTTAATAGTGGTCCAGGTATATGTTGATGATATCATCTTCGGATCTAACAATTCAAAATTGTGTAAAGAATTTTCTGAATCTATGTCTCATGAATTTGAAATGAGTTTAGTTGGCGAACTAAAGTATTTTCTTGGGCTGCAGGTCAAACAGATGGAGGATGGTTGTTTCATAAATCAAACCAAGTATACTCTGGAGATGCTGAAAAGGTTTGGAATGACCAACCTCAAGACTATCTCAACACCCATGGGCACCAACTCCTCACTGGATTCAGACGAAAAAGGTAAAGAGGTGGATGCTAAATTATATAGAGGTATGATCGGTTCACTCCTCTACTTAACAGCATCCAGGCCTGACATTCAATTTAGTGTAGGGATGTGTGCCAGATACCAGTCTAGGCCTACTGAATTGCATTTGGCAGCTGTAAAAAGAATCTTTAGATACTTATCTGCTACCCATGATCTAGGTCTTTGGTATCCTGCATCATGTAGTTTAGATCTCATTGCATATACAGATGCAGATTATGCAGGATGTAAATTGGACAGGAAAAGTACTAGTGGTCACTGCGAATTTTTAGGAGGATGCCTAGTCTCTTGGGGATCCAAGAAGCAACACTCTGTGGCTCTTTCTACTGCTGAAGCTGAGTATGTGGCAGCAGGGAGCTGTGGCACACAGGTTATATGGATAAAACACCAGCTTCTGGATTACTCAGTTGAGCTAGGTTGCACTTCCATCTTTTGTGATAATACTAGTGCAATAAACATTGCAAAGAATCCTGTACTTCATTCTCGAACTAAACACATCGAAATCAGGCATCATTTTATTCGAGATGAAGTAGCTAGGAAGACCTTTGAGTTGATCCATGTTGGCACTAACTCACAAATTGCAGATATTTTCACTAAGCCACTGGATACTGAAAAATTTAGCACATTGCGCAGAGAATTAGGTATTTACAGAATTTCATAATTGAATAATTGATCTCTGAATAATCTGTCATGTGCTCTTGTGCTTACCTATACTCATTGTCTGTTGCTGAAAATAACCTCATTATGAGTGTTTGCTGATTCACTCGTATTGATTGATATCACTTTGTTTTTCCTTGAGTTGTTTTGAGGTATGTCTTGGTTAAGTCTGAGTTGGTGTCAAGGTCTCAGGGGGAGCTAGATTAATAATTGGTGTCATGCTCTTTTGGCCAAATCTGAACATACTTTGAACGGACTTTTGCTGACCTTATAAGAGAATCAGTTTGAGTAGGTGGATAAAAGAAATTTTTGAATGTTTTATCCGTTAAGACTGTTCATCTAATTTCTTGTTGGAATTTCAGCTGTTAGTCCCACTGAGATCAAAATCTGAATTCAAGACTATCTTCCTACACTGTAACTGACTTCTGATCTAGCCAGTACAGCATACCTACTTAGTCTAGTTAAGTCCGAAATGAGGTATATAGTGCTTTTGTCTGAAAAACTTTGGAGCTGGTGTATTGTTCTCAAACTGAATCAAGACTAATTTACAAGGTTTCAAGTGCAGTTTAATGAAAAATTCATGAAAGAAGTTTTAACAACCTTGTTAACTGTTCATTGAGAAACTGGGACTTTCATCAATGAAGTGAAAGTATCCCATGTCATGAGATGGCAGTATAAATCAGGCTTAATTAGCTGTCTTGATCATACAGAGCAATGGTACATATCTGGTTAGTAACTGGGGTGTCTGGCCTCTGGTAAAGGTGTCACCTTAATGTCAACACCAGTTAGAATACTATCTCTGTCCTCTTGTCAGAAGGGGTAATGTGGTCTTGCCACCAAGTAACTGGGGATTCCTGCCTCTAAACAAGGTGTCTCCCTAATGTCAAAGGTGTACTTGACAGATTTATCTTTGATCTTGACCATCTTTGAAAAATTTTCTCCCTCTTGGTATCCAGATTCTGTTCACTTGGCATTTAGGTCTTGGTTTGTTTGTTTTCAATACCACAGGTCTTTGTTTTTCCTGACTTCCTTGCTTTATACTCTCTGAGTAAAGACTTACTCTGACCATACTGGTATCTTGTACCTTACTTGCTTAGAATCTGGTTCTGTGTATGGAGCAAATCTTCATTCACCATTTTGCACGCAGTCTGACTAACTGATCCTCAAAATCCTCACATAAAATTAATGGCTTTCTTAATTGCTTAAACATCTCAATAACTCTCCTTTATCAGCCATACTCTCTATTGTTTTCTCTCCACTGTCAGCAATTTTCTTTTCGTGATATCTTCAGACCTGCCCCTAGTTTTTGATGATGTCAAAGGGGGAGAGTGTCTTGCTAGTGTCTTGCTTGTGCTTTGCTGAGGGGGAGCGAAAGATAAGTGCCCTGAGTTATCTAGTCAGAGGAAAGTAGATGTTGTGTTCAGGGGGAGCTCTTGGGAGTCGTCAGAGGAGGCGAGTGTGTTGTGTGTCTGCATTGCTTATTTTCACAGCTTATCTTCATGCACTTCATCTCTGTTATTTAATATAGTGTTGCCATCATCAAAAAGGGGGAGATTGTTGGACTTTTGTGACTTCCCTAGTGTTTTGATGATGAGCATCACTATGTTAAATATTGTTATTTTAATCAGATATCTTGAGTAATGTTATGCATTTGAAATTTCCATGATTAACAGGAAAACTGCCATGAGATAATACCTTGCATGTCCGTAATGTTCCCTTCATACTTCGTGTTGTTTGTGTTCACTACACTCCGTGTTGTCCTTTTGTACGTCGTGTTGTTCCAACTATGTTTGTTGGTTGTCTTCGTGTCGCTCCATCTGTGTCACCCCTATGTCTTCGTGTCTTATGATCTAGCCAAGTCTATACAGCCTCATCTTTATCTTCTTCCCAAGCCAAAGTCTACACATTGTCTTAGCGTCATGCATCAGTCTTCAAAGTCCATACAATGCACTGTAGCATGTTCGAAGCTAAGTCCATACATTGGTTTAAGCTTCCAAGTCTGTACATTGGCCTTCAAGCTTTCCAAGTCTATTCATTGGCAACTAAACTTTGAAGTCTATACATTGGTCTTCACTTCAAGTATGTACAGCCATTGTCTTGCCAAAGTATATACGTTGTGAACCCTCAAGTCTGTACAGACTTTGCCTTGTTCAAGTCTATACATCGTCCAGTTCTTTGGCAAGTCTATACCTTGTGAAAGTCCATACATTCGATTGCGTTGCCTTGAAGCCGTTCCAAGTCTATACATCCTGTTGAACGCAAAGTCTTCACATCGCCTCATCACATGAAGGCTGTACGTTGCAAGTGTCCTTCTTGTTTTTGTGACCACACTTCGTGTCAGTTTATGCTTTCGTCTTCGAGTTGGTTTCAGTCCATGTTGTTTTCGTGTCATTTTCGTCTTCGAGTCGTTCGTACGTTTGAGCAACTTAGTACTCGAATTGTTTTCGTGTGTATTCAAGTATTTTTAGTAAAGTGTCATTTCACCTCGTACCGTTCTCTTTGCTGTTTGTTATGTCGTGTTGTTTTTGTATTCGTGTCTTCGTGTTGTTTTTGTATTCGTGTCTTCGTGTTATTCTTGTGTTTATGTTCTCGTGTTGTTTCTTTCTATCTTCGTCCAGGTTTCCTCAGATCGCGTGTCTTACTACCATTTTTATTCCGTGCTATTTCCTTTTTACCTCGTGCTGTTCTCATCTGACTTCATGTCGTTTTCTTTGTAGTGTTAGCTTTATTATTGTGTATCTCGTGTCGTTCTCTTCGTAGTGTTTATTTTGTTATAGTGATACTTCGTGTCGTTCTCTTTGTAGTGTTAGCCTTATTAATATGTATCTCGTGTCGTTCTCTTTTTACCTCGTGCTGTTTTAATCTGACCTCATGTCATTCTCTCTTTATTTCGTACTGTAGTAATCTTGTGTATCTCGTGTCGTTCTCAGTACAGTGCATCTCGTATTGCTATCACATACCTCATGCAGTTTTAGT
Organism: Amorphophallus konjac; assembly: GCA_022559845.1. Classification (NCBI taxonomy): domain Eukaryota; kingdom Viridiplantae; phylum Streptophyta; class Magnoliopsida; order Alismatales; family Araceae; genus Amorphophallus; species Amorphophallus konjac. The sequence continues at coordinate 104,190,621 of CM040122.1, forward strand.
TTTTGTGGCCCTGAGTTTTAATCGTTTTATTTCTTTGCAGGAGAAGAAGAAAAACAAAAAGAAGAAGGTGGTCCGAGGAAGAATATTCCCAGTGACTGGGCTGCACGTGATCTAATGCTAAAGGAACCAATGCTATAAAGGCACATGGCAAGAAGGTTCTGGATGAAGTGTGGGAGGCACACGCATTCTGCACCTTATCCACCTGCTGCTGCTGCTATATATTGAAGCCTTCGTCCACAGATGAAGGTTGATCGAAAGGGAAAAGCAAAAAGCAGAAGTGCAGAGAGTTCGATCCAGAAAAAGAAGAGAAGAAATTTGAGTAAGAGCAGAAGAGAAAGAGCCTCCCTGAGAAACTAGAGTGTTCCAGTTGAGAGAGAAGAGAGAGAAGAAGAGTGATCAGAAGATGGGTATTGACTTACGGATCAAATCCGAAGTCTGCTGCTCAGTTTGAGCTACATTGTTTCCAGTTTCTGAGTTTTGGATTCCTTCTTTCTTGTTTTCATTTTTGTCTGTTTTTCTTTCTTGATTGAGAGTTCTCTGTGTTTCCTCCTGGTGTTCAGGGGAAGAGAGAGACGTGTTCTCTCTGGTTCACTTGCAACAGAGGTTGCAGTATTGTTCCCTCTCGAAGAAGAGGTGTTCCCTCTAGGCTTCAGAGGAAGAGAGACCTTGGTCTCTGGTTCTAGTGACTGCAGATCACTAGTATTCCCTCCGGTTGGAGGAAGAGGAAATTGTTTCCTGTTTCTAGGGACTTGGCATCCTTAGGGTTCCCTCCGGGTGTGGAGGAAGAGGGGAGAGTGTTCCCCTGTGAAGCTGTGAATCAGCCGTTGTTGCAGACTGAGTCTGCTTTGCTAGCAGGTGCTAGTGGAAGCCTCACTTCGATTTGAAGTGAGGGGTGGACGTAGGCAGACTGGAGGTCTGACCGAACCACCTTAAAAACCTCTGAGTACTCGTGTGATTATCTGTGGTGATTGTGTGGTGTGCCTTCTATCCACTCGAGCTATTGTCGCACTGCGTGTTTGTGGGTTCAACTCCGAGATTGCTTGTTTTAAGTGAATCATTCTTCAGTAAGTTTTTAATCGGTTGAAAACAGTGATCTATTCATCCCCTCCCCTTCTAGATCACTTTATATTTCTCGTATCAAAACCAACTTTTAGAGTGATCATTCCTAAAGGCGGCTTCCTGGTGTTGTCATAGGCGGTAACAGTGATTGTAGATGGCCGGATTTGACTCTCTGGAATGCCACACATTTTTAAGGTACTTGGTGGCAAAACATTAATGGATGCCCCAGTATCCACCAAACATTGTTTCACTGCCACCTTGTTAATGCCAATGGTAATGCACAGTGCATATTTTATGGCTGGCTGCGGAGCCAATTCATGTTCATAAAGAGTGATGGCTGGTTGATTGCTGGCTGGACTTAAGACTGTAGTGACCTATTCAACTGGGATATCTTCGTTTACCATTACTTTCTGCAGATATTGCTTCAAGGCCAGCTGATGTGTAGTAGATCTTTTGATCAATTCCAAAATGGAAATTCGGGCCGGCGTTCTGTCCAAATACTTTAGTAAGTCATACTCCGTGCCCGGTGTAGACTCTTGTTCTTGTTCCCCTTGTTCTTGTATCGGCTCCTGCTCCCACTGGGGAAACACTCGATGGAATATCCATCCACTATGGAGCACCATTATTTTCGGAGCCTCTGTCGGGCCTAGGGTAGGTGAAGGGGCAGAGGAGGTAGAGGGAATGGTGTGTGGCGTGTTGGGTGCTGGTGCAGGATCGGTAGGAGGAGGGGTTCTTGTAAGAGGCCTTGCCGGCTGTGGTGACGGGGATCGGGTGACAAGGAGGGGCCTTGGAAACATGGTGGTGGACGGGGTAGATTGTGGCGAAACAGGAGGGGTGATGATTGCCGGCGAGGAGCGGATAAAGAGAGATCTATTTGGTGGAGGATTTTGGAGTGAAGGAGAATTCGTGGGTTGGCGTAAAAGAAGGGGCCGTGAAGGAGTAGGGTTAGGATTGAATGGCCCTGGAGTGCTGGAACGTATAAGGTGGCGTGGCATTTGGGAAGGGGGTACAGGCTGAAGCCTTCTTAGCAATTGTGGTGGTTGCGGTTGATTGGAGTTTTGATTAATAGCCCCGACAGAGGCGTTTTCCTTATGCCAATCCTGCCCTCTCTCCACTTCATGGATTGAGGTGACAAGGTTTATTTGTTGATTTTGAACAGGGTGTTCCGGTAGTGGGTTATTGATAATCCCCATATTTGGCTGGGGTGCAGGAGCCTACTGTTGCTGGGGAACTTGTTGTTGCTGACCTTGCTACGGGTGCTGCTGAGCCGATGGTTGCCGAAGAGGCCTTCGAGCCTTTAGAGTAGCAATAACCCTCCTCATCTCATCCCAATCAATATCACCTTGATCATTCATATCATGTATGTAATCCTTGAAGTGAAAATAATGATCGATGTTGTGCCCCGGCTGCCGATGGAAGACGCAATATCGGGAGGTGTCTACATGTTGCGGCCATATCGTTCTTTCTTTAGGCAGGGTGAGCAGGTTGGCGGCCATGAGAGCATTGAAAATGTCTAATAGGCTTTCAGGCAAGGGAGGGTAGTGCGCTCTTCGGGGACCCAATGGCCTTCTTGATTGTTGCAGTTGTTGCGGTGCATAATTGGCTGGCGGTGGCATTTGGTGGTACTGTGCGGGTTGATTCTGTAGAGCAAAGTGGGGTTGTTGTTGAGGAGGTGGAAGAGGCCGTAAGGTCTGAGGAACGTTATTATTTGGCTGGTGGACTTGATTTTGGAAGGTGGGCTATTGTGGTGGCGGCCCTTGGTTTGGAGGGTGGCGGAAGGGTGTGGAATTGCCGAACGCGCTCAGCTGCTCATTAGTAACAGTGCCTTCAGTGGTCGCACCAGTATTGCCGATATTAACATTCCTTTTTATTACCTTTGGTCTTGGCTCAAATATGCCCATAATAGGAGAATCTTTCATCTGTGTTTGTATGTACCTAGCTCTTTCATAGAGCTCTTCCATAGTGCTCAACTTGTTCATGGCTAAAATATGACGGAACTGTGGAGTAGAGTTTGATATAATCATCTTCACTTGCTCCGTTTCTGACAGTGTGTCCTTTAACTTCTCGGCCATAGCTCTCCACCTATCAGCAAATAAAACAAAGTCCTCCTCGGGCTTCATCTTTTCGGCAACCAGATCGGTAACAGACAAAGAGGGACCCACACGGTCCTTGTACTTCTGCAGAAACTTTCATTGAACTACATCAAAATCACCAGCATCCGCCGGCTCCAGGGAATAAAATCATTCTAGTGCCGGGCCATCTAAAGACCATCTAAAGAGATAAGCCAAAGAAGTCTTGTTATCTTGCCAGAATGATGCTTCATACAAGAAGTCTTTCAAGTGGATGTGCGGATTTCCCGTTCCATTGTACCGTCGGAAATTTGGCATTTCAGACGGGGGTAGGTGAAAAACCGCCAGAGTGGGAAGCATAATTTCGGGAGCGACCTTGGATGTAGTGACCTTCTTGAGCTGCTTCTCCATACTAGCCATCCTTTGGAGGAGTATAGTGTGGTTATCGGACTCGGCTGGGGCCGGACGAAAAGAATATTGGTTCGTCATAGGCCTTCTCAAAATTTGAGAAACAGGAGGTTGTTGAGGCCTAGCAATGGAGTGACTTGCCGGTTGGGCCGGCGTAGTCATAACAGAAGTTGATGGGTGTGAGGGCACCCTAGGTGCGACCGCCTGGTCATTGGGAGAACTAGCAGAGTGGCCACCCATACCTTGGGGAGGGTTAGAAGATGGCGGGACAGACTTTCCCTTTAAAGCGGCTTGGGCCGCCTGGCGCTGGGAGTCATCCAGGCGAGCAAGAACTTTGAGAACTTCGTTGAAGTTGAAAGAAGGGGAAACGTCCCCTGAAGTATTTTGAGTGGTAGGTTGAGCTTGGGAAGAAGGCTCAACCTCCAAAGAAGTGGTGTCCACCATGTGGACCTGAGTGGGAGAGGAAGTGTAGTTTCCCTCGTGGTAGACAGGATCCTGAGAGGGAACCTCATAAAACGGGTCAGAGTGACCCTCCTCATAATCGTCATAAGTATATCTGTAGTTGACCATTTTGATGATTTTACCTGAACGGAGTTTCATGCTTAAGGAAGAAGAAATAGGTTTCCAACAACAAGTATACCCAAGAGATATCACCTTATCAAACAGAATGAACACTCAAGTTGTAATGAGCCCAAAATTTTAAGGTTTTCTTTGTAGATTAAAGTGAATTTTACAATAAGTTCTCTCCTTTGAATGTGGGGTCCTAGTTGAAAATTTGGGTATAATCTCCGGGTATCTAGGTTCTTTCTCTCTCCTTACCAACGTATGGGTCAACTATACTCCGGGTGCTTCAATGGTACAACCTGCCCGGCGTCCGTGAGGGAATCCACGGGTGCGGGGGCTTACGGAGGCTTGGTTTAGGAATTTTCAGTCCAATGAGACGGAATGCTCAAAGGAGGGTCCTTCCTTCACCAAGAGGGGGTGTGACTCCTAAAAGTGTGGGTAGAGGAGGTCTCCCAAACCGAATGGCCTAAATGCAGCCTAATGTAGGCAATATCAAGCAGGTGATATCAGAATCAGTCAAACAAACATCAATAAGCAGTAAACAGGGGTTCTGTGGGCACAGAACAAAATGACGACCTAGATAAGGTCGCTATATCAACAAGAGACGACTGAGTGTCAGTCGCTAATCACTATGAACAGTGCAAACAGATAGCAATCAAAATGAAATAGCACCTTAAAGTGAGGTGCCTCCTGTGGAAATGACGCCTGTGTACAGGGGCGTCAGATAGCAGTAATCGAACTGAAAATGATGAATAAAAGCAACGATAATCAAAATAACGCCATTCAGTAAGGCGCTGTACCAGTGAAAGACGCCTCTGGGAGGGGCGTCAAAATGCAATAATCAGAAAGATGACGCCTTGGTGTGAGGCATTATATTTGGAAATGACGCCTCTGTGAGGGGCGTTAATTATAAAATAAAAATGACGGCGGTATGAAGGGCGTTATTCAGTTCCAAAGAACCGTTAACCCTGATGACAAAAAGAAATCAATTTCTTTTCTAATAAAAATGATATGGATAGTATGCAAATTGGCTAATCCAGTGGGAGGTGTGCACGTGGTGCACAAAGGGAGTGTGCTACGTGGAGCACGAAGGAGGGGCACGCGAGGGCGCCAAAGGGAGGGCCACGCGAGGGCGCCGAAGAAGGGGGCACGCGAGGGCGCAGAAGGAGGGGTAATCAAACTAAAACAAAAAGGGTCCCACCGTGATCGTCAACTTGTGAACGTGTCACATACATATTTTTTAAAAGGAAAGAAAATAACAATTAAGGGTGGATAATTATGCTAAAATATGTGGGATATGAAGGAAAAGGGGATGAGCATGAGATGCTCTATGGAGAGTGATCGCCAGAGGGGTTACCTCAAAGAAGAAAGATGATCGCATGTACCTTGTATTGAGCGGGTGAAATTGGGAGTTCTTCCTTCCTCCTTCTATCGGCCGACCGATGAAGGGGGTTTATAGCTTGATTACCCTTGCAAGAAAACACACAAAATAAACAAAGATAGGGATTAGCCAAGTGTGTAGTATAAATGCTCTAATAATATAGAATCAAACAGATTAGGCATGAACACACCTTGTGTGTTTTGGTTTTAAAACCCCTAAGAGGAGTAACAAGGTATGAGATTATATGGATGAATATGCTAATGCAACGTAAACTAGTATAATATGACCTCCTCAAGCAAAGTGACTAGAGAGTGGTATGTGTTAACATGATAACAGCAAAAAAGAAACAATGAATAAGAGAGGGTGAGTTGCCCTTCTGCTATATGGCAGCAGTAAAGGGGGAGGACAAGTGCTTCAGCTGCTACGGGAGGAAGGGAGCTTGCCTGAGGAAGAGCTTGGGAGAAAACAACCTGCAAACAACGAAACACTCTTCTCTATGTTAGCTCTATCTGTGTTCTCTTCCGTTCTCTCTTTTTTCCTCTCTCTCTTTTTCTTCTTCGCGCGAGGGAGATTCAAGGGGGTATTTATAGCCAAAAAATCCTTGCATTAACAGGATTAAAACAAGCTAATGAATCTCTAATAAGGAACCTTCTTCCCAATCGAACACAAGGTGTAAAATGGGGAAAGGATCATTATTGGAAAGAAACAGGCGAAAGGGAGACGGAAGTGAAAATGACGACCTGACTAGGGGCATCAATTGAAATGACGGCAGTCACACCGTCGTCAATTCCTAAATTTAATTATAGAAATAAAGAGCTTTTCTTATTTAAAATTGTCAAATGACGCCTGTTTTAATAGGCGTTAAATAATCAACGCCCCTCCTGAGGACGTCAATTCTTTAAGCTTTATTTTCGTTAGAATTTGTAAAATCTAGGAATCGACAACCGTTTGAACAGTCGTTTATTCAATAAAAACGCCCCTTACTAGGTCGTCAATTAAATGACGCCCTCCCCACAGGCGTTAATTTCAATTATTAAAGAAAAATTCCAAGAAATTACAATTAATATAGAGAAATTATAAAAACTCCATATTAAGCCAATATTGAAGTCCACTTTGGGGCGTCACATGATGACATGAAATTTACTTAACATAGCATCGATTTTAGCGTGTCTACACCCGTGAATACAACAAGGTCGTCCTCCCAGAGCCTAAAAGGCCGAATGATGCCAGATGGAAAGATGATCCTCAATTATGTCCCTATCACCGACAGAGCGGGCACTCCATTGAGGATTGCTATGTATTCAAGGATATCATTGAATGACTGATTCAGAAAGGTGAATTATGAAAGGGTGAATACAAGGTAGACCCACCTCGCCCAGACTAATTTCTCATCTTTAAGACGTCGGCCAACATGGTCTCGTTGTGCCAGCCAGAACGATACATGCTCTAAAGGGCATTCCAAGCCCCTCAAGCTATGGCGAGAAGCCGAAAAAAGAAATACAAGATGTAGATGGTTCCCCATTCTGGGGGCAGATGTTGAAAACAAAAGAAGAAAGAAAGCCGAAGATAAAAGAAGAGCTATTGCTCCGCTTTGCAAGGCAGTGTCGGCTCCACTTAAGCCGACCAATTCAAGAAGGATGCAACTGCTACTTCGCATGCTTCACCACATGGTGAGGGACGCTCATGAAGCTCCTCCATGAAGGTGTGCTCCCATCCACCACAACCCCTCATGCCAGGTGAGAAGGGGCAGTGTTGATTCAACACAATGATAAAAATGATGATGTAGGCCCGTCAAAGGCCGATTGACTACAGATTTCCCTACTGCACGTTGACCATTTGAAGCAAAGCCTACTGTCATATATTGTCGATATCTTATCCTTCGGCTTAGTCGTCCCAGCCAAGACCTACTTTCATATATTCAAGATATCCTATCTTTCGACCTAGCCATCCTGGCCACAGTCCGCTCCCATATATTTCAGATATCCCATCTTTCAGCTTAGCCATTTCGGCCAAAAGGCCACTATCAGATGTTTCAGCTATCCTATCTCTCGGCATAGCCATTACCGCCAAAGCCCGCTATCGGGACCAAGCCAGCTGTCCCACCACGAGAACCAATACAACTCAGTGGCTTAGACCCTCAGTCGAAGCTTGCTCCCCAATTTTGGCCTTTACAGCCTACTTTCCCGATATCTGTCGGCTTCCATAGCCCGCTCTCCCACTATCCTTTGGCTTACAGCCTACTCTCTTGCTATCCCTTGGCTTATACAGCCTGTTCTCCTACCATCCTTTGGCTCACACAGCCTGCTCTCCCGCTCTCTTTTGGCCTACACAGCCTACTCTCCTGCAATCCTCTGGCCTATACAGCCTGCTCTCCCACTATCCTTTGGCTTTCATAGCCCGCTTTCCCGCTATCCTTTGGATTTTACGGCCTGCTCTCCTGCTATCCTTTGGCTTACACAGCCCGCTTTTTCGCTATCCTTTGGCTTTTACAACCTGTTCTCCTGCTATCCTTTGACTTACATAGCCTACTTTCCGCTATCTCTTTGCTTGTACAACCTGCTCTCCCACTATCCTTCGGCTTAAACAGCCTACTTTCCCACTATCCTTTGACTTTTACGGCCTGCTCTCTTGCTATCCTTTGGCTTTCATAGCCTGCTTTCCCGCTATCCTTTGGCTTATATAGCCTGCTCTCCTGCTATGCTTTGGCTTACAGCATGCTCCTCTTCATTTTGGCTTAGACCTTCGGTCGAAGCCTGCTCTCCCGATTTTGACTTAGACCATCGGTCGAAGCTCGCTCTTCCAATTTCGGCTTGGAATTTATCGGAAGCCCACTCTCCTGCTCTCGGCTCAGACCTTCCGTCAAAGCCTGACCAGGGTTCACCTCAATGCATAAAACCTTTTCTCCCTCACATCGGCATTGATCTTATACCCACAAATAATATATAGATATGGTACACGTATATGATAACGATACATGTATATACAAAGAGAGAGAGAGAGAGAGAGAGAGAGAGAGAGAGAGAGAGAGAGAGAGAGAGAAAACCTCTCTTGAGTGTTCTTGATCTTGAATGCTTCATTTTTTTTAAAGGTAATACTTGCAAGGTGGGAAACGAGGGAGTCCATTCATCCCTTCATTACGGAAGGGACAGGACGTGCCACCCTGGCCACCAGGCAAGCGATTTTCCATTAAGAAGTGTAGAAAAAAGGAACATAATATGGGGGGATACAAGGGACGAGCAAGGTCCGAGGGAGGGGGAACACCCTGTCAAGGATGACAAGAGGACCAATACAGCACAACGATAAAGCCCAAAAACCAAAAGAAGAACACAACCAACATCCAAACACGTGGCCAAAACGTGGGCAGGGCCCAAGAAAGAGCGAAAGAAGAAAAGAAGAAAGATGTAGATGCTCAGGCTAAAAGTCACAGACCCATCATATAGGAAGCTTCATCAAAAGCCCGATCAGAGTTGGAAGAGATAGAACAATTATAAGAGCTTCTAGTGCGAACTCCTCGACGACGGACCGGAGAGGTTGGCCAATCTAAATGATCAAAATCAGAACCATCTTGATCGAGCTCCTCCGAGGGGGGAGAGTGAACTGACGGAGGGGGCACCGACGGTGCTGTCTGAACCCAAAGAGAGCGGCGGGGAGGGGGAAGAAACTCCTTAGGACAGGCCTCCGTGCGGCAGATGTCGGAGGCTCTAGCTTTCTTGCATAGGGTAGCAACGAAAGACAATCGAGAAGGAGAAGGAGCTGCACCACCAGAAGATGAAGATGATGCCAAGACACCCGAAGTCGATTCGACCTTGGACGGACTCGGGGAATGCGGCGTGGCAGTCACCCCCGAGGGCAGGGCTACCACAATAGCAGTAGGAGCAACCAGGGGAGCTCCAGGTGCCGCAGGAGTAGGGAGACCAGGGGCCCAGGGAGGGGCAGCAGCAGAATGGGAGGAGATTGGGGCGTCCGCAGGCAAGAGGCCTATTGCCACTGATGCAGGGGTAGCGGCATTGATAATCGGAGGGGCAGCAAAGGGGGAGGCCTGAAGAGGAGGTTTCGCACGCAGGGCGAGGACCACGTGGTGTGCCCCCATGGGCAGCCAAGCAGCAGGAGGCCAGGCCAATGGAGCACCAGCGAGCCTAGAATCCCCACCTTGGCTGGGAGCATCAGCATGCTGAACTGGCACATGCGACGCACCAACAGAAGGAGCTGCAGACAAAGGGGATGCTGTGGCACCAGCAGGAGAAGGGGCCACAAAAACCAGTGGAGCAGAGGCAGCCAGGGCAGGGGAAGGGTTCTCCTGCCCGACAGCTGTAGAACCATAGACGACCATCGTAGCGAGGGCTGGCGAGGACTCGGAGAATGCGGCAAGAGCAACAGGAAGAGAGGCAGCTGGAGTAGGCCCCAACCGTGAGGGCAACGAAGCATGCAGACCAGGGGCGGAGGATGCGCCAACGACCAAACCACCAGGCTTCGCCACGGCCAAAGGCGGCACCTCCAAGCTCACAGGAGCTGTGTACCTCTCTTCAAGCAGCTGAGAAGCGCCAAGTTCCGCAGGAGAGAGGCGGGCAGCCGCTGAGACATCGGAAGGGGTGTTCGACGCAGGGAGCATGTCCACCCCATCAGGCACGTTGGAAGCACAGGGCTGGCAAAACACACTAGAGGGGGGGGGCAACCTCTAGAGAGGTTGGCAACGGCTCCAAGGGGGTGGGGAGGCTGGGCCAAGGGGGAGGGAGAAGACGGGGGGTGGTTGGTGGCGGCGGCGACCAAAGGGCAGGCAGGAGGGGCGACGGACGGAGGAGGGCCAAGAACGCTGCCAAGGATCGCACTAGGTGCTAGGGCGGGGGCTGAAGAGGAACCACCATGGAGATCACCAATGGAGCAAGGAGCACCAGTTACCTGAGGCGCGGGCATGGGGGGAGCAGCAGAACTGCCAGGGCGACCAGAAGACTTGCGGCACACAGGGGCAAGGTGTCCCAAGCGCTTGCAAGATGAGCAGAACGGGGGGGGAGAGGGGAAGTGCCGGACTTGCCAAAATCCACCAGAGCCGATGCCAACCCAGACGCGCTGGGGGAGCGGCTTGGAGGCGTCTAGGAGAACACAGACCCTGGCGGCGTGAGCACGAGTGAGGCACAGGGTGTCCCGGGCAACCTGAAGAATAGGTCCAACACTGTCAGCGATGGAGGACACCACTAGCTCGAGGTAGAAGTTAGGGGGAGACCCGGCATCTCCAGCCAAACAGGCTCACAGGGGTTATCTGTAGAGGGGCTGAACCCCAATTCCCACTTGAAGAAGTAGAAGAGACGCCCCTGGAAGGAGATGGAGCCCTTGAGCAGCACTTGGAGGAAGTCTCCCTTGTGCTGGAACCGCAACAGGAGATGACGTCCGTCCATGGCGCTAAGGAGGAACTCATCCTTGAAGTGGAACCGTTGAGCAAGGAGCGCTCGAATGGCAGGGAGGGGCGGCCATCCGTAGGGCGTCCTAGCGACGAGAGAGAACTCCAAGGGCTTGTAGGAAAGATGGATCTCCTCTAGGGAGAAGAAGGCAGCCAGCTCGCCATCAGGGGTGGAGGCAGGACCATGGACCTGGATGGGGTAGGCCGGAGGGGAGAGAGATCACAAAAGGGAAAGAGCAAAAGAAGGGGGGGCAGAGGAGGGAGGCACGGCAGCAGAGGGAGGTGGGGAGTAGGGGGTGGGGTCTTGGGCACAGGAGGGTGAAGGAACGTCTGCAGCAAGCGCAAGGTGAGAGGACGTGGAGCAAGCAAGACACGGTGGGGGAAGAGAAGTGCCGCCGATGGTGGGGGGGAGCATCGTCTCACAAAAATAGAGTATTGTAACCCGCCTGCGTCCCATCGAGAGTAGGGTACATGGAGGCCAAGGGTGCTTCATGAGGTGACAAAGCTACAGTAGTAGCCAGCGATAGGGCATGGTCAACGGGTGGGGAAGACAAGGGAGTGTTACCCGCCAACGGTTGCGTGCCAGGATCGACAAAACGTGTCGTCCGTCTGTTGGGTAGGACAAGGGGTGGCCGACTGGAAGAGAGGAGCGAGGAGGAGCCCCAACACCCTTGGCCAGATACGCTGGTGAGGACGGCGGCGGGGACGCACCGGTGGGCAGGGAAGACGGAGCTGGGGGATCAACGAAGGCACTAGCGGAGGAGGGTGGCGGCAGGGAAGAGAAACTAGGGAGAAATGGGAAAGCACAGTCCCCCCCCCCCCCACCGCAGCCTCCAAGGCCGGAGAAGATGCAAGAACTAACGAGCAGACCGGCGCGAGGGAGGAGGAGGAGGCACACGCGCGGGCGGATGGCAGAGCGACAGAGTCTCCACCGGCGGAGGACAGTGAGAAAGGGGGAGGCCTAGGGCCTCCCCCCCCCCCACCGGACATCACTGGGGAAGACGCCAGAGCAGGAGCAGTGCCACCAAAAAGCTAGGAATAGAGTGGGGGGAATGGGAACGGGAACTAGTAGAGGGGGTTTTCCTGCTCCAGATGCAGTCCGATTGTGAGGCTCAACTCGAAAGCAAGAGTTGAATGCTTGATTGCCCTGCTTGCATGTCTGTCTATTATATATTTAATACCATTCCTTTGAATTCCCTAGGACCATGCTTCCTTGCTAAATAATGTTGCCCTGATTCTGGGTATATATGTGCCCTGGTATATTCTAAGGGGGGGAACCAACTTTTGATGGGTGCATGCGTCAAGGGGAAAGAGTCATAGCTATGTTGTTAATGTAACTCACAAAATACCCCTAAGGCAAAACTCCCACACTTCGCGCACAGTATGATCAATGATCTTGAACCATAGGGATACCCGATGTTCTTCCTAGCACTCTATGGATACTCTAATTCGTACACTCACATGAAAGGCAATCGCGAGGAAAAAGTTGCCTACCCCTTTAAAAAAAATGATGATAAAAAAATGATGAATAATGATGTGACACCACCTTGGGGTGATAGTCACACAATCAAATGACCCTTGGACCTAGCAAGCAACCAACGCGCGAACCGGTGACTTCACTGGGGCGGACTCACCCGCTAAGCGCACTCTCGTGCCCGTAGGCAAACCGGTGATAGTGGTGAGGGTCGGGGACGGGCCCTAGCTGCTCCAGGCTTGGCTAGCTTTGGATTGGACCTTTCAAAGGTCTTAGGATGCCCACTCTCGTAGGCGGCCAGCATGCCGAGGGCGTGGGTGTTAATGGCTCTCTCGCAACTCACCCACAGTAGTCACTCAATCATAAGCAAAATTCGGGTTCGGGCGCTCCACTTACCACCGACGGCACTAAGATGCGATACTAATTAAGCAAGGGAATTTAAGCAAAGAGGAGTGTGCAGTGGCTCACCTGATCGGTGTGAAGACACCGATCCCGGCCCGAGACGAGGGCGAGCGAGGAAGCGTGGGCTTACCCGCACGCCGCGCCGGAGAAGCTTCGACCTGAAATTTTAAATGACATGCACTACACCCCATGCAAGGGGGGGGGATCTTGGGGAAGGGAAACCAAAGAATACATCCAATTACTACCTCCACATAGGGAGGGGCCTTCAGCCGGCCAAGCGGGGAGGGGAGAAAGCGATGAAAACACAAGAGAAGAAGCCGATGCCGAATCTATCCAGTTCTATGAGTGCTGATAGGGGACTAAAGAATTGACTGCTACAACTGCTACCGAATTTTGTTGGGGACGAAGCCATCTGGAAAATCTTCGTAGGAGGCCGGGGAAGTCGTCCAAATTTTGTTAATTTCTTCTGTCGCCGATGCTGGTCTGGGTGGAGGCCCGAACAGGGAGGCAGAGTCTCGGACTGGCAGCTCTTGGTTTCCAATAGCAGGTTCCAGAGGATGCCCTGACAGCTCCCGAACTCAGAATCAAGCACCGTCTGAGTCATTAGAACCGTGGATGAGTCCTCTTCGCATCAAAACTGACGGGGAAGCCAAACAATGCCGGAGGAGACCAGGGGACTCTAAACAATGATGAAAGGTCGGTGCAGACTGTGGGTAGCAGACCCGCGTAGCTGAGGGAGACAATTGATAACTCTAAATCATTAACGCCGATCGAAGTTGCGCTTCTTGATTCTAAAATCAGACAGGGCGAGGAAGAACTTTTCAGAAGAGCTCTTGAACTGATTCTTCCAAGGTTCGTCGTGGTGAAGCTTCTACTCCGGTTCTGGTACTCAGCAGGGGCAGCTCTGCGCAGTTGTGAGAGAACGGAGCTCCCGGGAAGGACACAGCTCGGATGAAGATGAAACCACTTCCATTGCGAAGAAGACAGGAAGATGCTTTCGTGGATAGCTCTTGGGTCTTCAAACTCACTGGGATGTGGTCGGAGTTGCTGCTGCAAGTTGCTGGTCTTCTGCAGGTCTTCAATTGCGAACTAGGGCTGAGAGGTGATGGAGAGGAGCAAGGTAGAATGGTGGAGATAAGAGAGAGGGGGGGTGGCCCTAACCAAAGGGGGAGGGGCTTGGGTGACCTAGGGCTGTGGAGGGAAGGAGAAACTTGAATTCAAATGGCCTAGGGAGGTGGAGTGGTGCTTGGGGTAGTGGGAAGGGTGCTTGGGAAAGTGGGAGGGGTAGTTGGGGGTTGGGAGGTGAGGTGAGGATTGGTGGAGGGGGTATTGGGAAGGGGTGGGGTATTGATGAGGGTTGTGGGGAAGGGAAGAGACTTTATTGGGTTAGGTGGGGAGTGGAGGTGGTTGGGAAGGGAGGAGAGAGAGGAGGGGGGCGAATTCCCCTTGGAGGGAGAGAGAGAGAAGAGAGAGGGGGGAAAAAGAGAGGGCTTCTCACCCAATAATGGTTTCTTACCAAAAGGAAAATGGGGACACTAGAAAACTCAAATTTCATTGATTGATTGACTCATTGATTGATTACAAATGGGGGAAATGGGGTCCTATATATAGGCAACCCACATTTTCACAAAAGACCCTGACATTTAACACACTAACATATAACCGAAGGAAGGGGGGCGCCCATGGCCCTAGCCCAAAGAAATAGGCCCAATAGCAAATTCATTAGCCTAATGAGACTCAAACTTAGGGAAATGACTCATTAACCTAGGTACAAGACTCAAATAAAAAGGAAAATTACATGATTAGGACTCAAAGAAAATATGAAAATTACATGACTCGACTTAGAGAAATATGACGGACACAATGGAGCTATGCTAGCAAGCAATCGAAGTGTAAAAAAATATGAAGGGTGAGAGATGCCCCCATCATACCCCCGGGATGCGAAGAACTCGACTCCGTCGAGTATGAGTCCTACCGGGAAAGAGGTCATCCAACGCAACTCCGAGCAAGCTACAACCTCCAACTCAACCTCGCGTTCGCAACCAGGGGACGGCGCTTCAACTTCTCAAGGTGGCTTGGACACACCCTCTTGCCGATGATAGTACCTTGCTTGCCCAGTATTGCCTCCGTGTGAGCACGTCGGACTCTCAAGCTGTTATGTGGAAGCTCTCAGAGGGTGTCGCTCACAAAGATGGGGGTAGGTTCAAGGTGCTCACTAGGATCTACCGTGGTGCCCTTAGAGGGTGCTAGATCCATTACGTGAAAAGTGAGGTATATCCCAAAATCCCATGAGTAAATCCAACCTGTAAGCCAAGTTGCCAAAGCCACTTGGAACATGAAAGGTCCAAGTCCTCATGCCCTCGATTTGGAGGTGGCCCTAAGGTATAGCCATTCCAAACCCACCAATGTAGACACGCCAAAATTGATACTATGTCGATCAAAACTCATGTCACTATGTTAACACCCCAAAGTGAACTTCAATATTTCTATAATATAAAGTTTTTCTCTTTTGTGTGGGTTTTTATGATGTTCCTTGCATTTTTGTAATTAATGACTTGAAGAGGGGCGTGATTTAAATAACGACATAATCTGGGGCGTGTACTCGAGAAAGGACGGCTGGTGTTAAGGGCATCAATTTCTGGTATTTTACGAGTCCCACCACGATTGAAAAATCAAGAATTAACGTCCTTCCTTAGGCCGTGTTTTTAATTAACGCCTTTCCTTCAGGCGTCTTTTTCATAATTTTCAAATAAGGGAAGTTTTTATTACTAAAATTGAATCCAGGAAATAACGCCTTTGTCCCAGTCGTGTTTTTAAGTAACGCCTTTGTCTCAAGTCGTCAATTTTAATTGATGCCCTTCTGAGGGTCGTCTCTCACCCTTCCGTGTCCGGTTTGAACACACCTTTCCTGGAGAGTTCCCTGTCTTGGTTAATCACTTGCTCGATTGGGGAACTAGAGTCCGTGCCGTTACTGATCATTGCTTGTTCTTATCCCATTAGAATACGGTTTTGCACCCTATAAAAGGATGCCCTGGTTGATCTCGCGCGAGGTAACGGGCTGGTGATTCGCGCGAGGTTACGGGTGCTGGCGATTGAGGTTACATAAGCTAGTTTACAGAGGCTCTCTGCTTCCTCCTGCTGCCGCAACCGAAGCGTCAACGTGGTTTTCCCCTTTACTGTTTACAGGAACAGCAGGGGCTTTCTTTCTCCAGTTTGTCTTCATCATCTCATCATCGATTACTATATTCTTCCTTTGCATTAGTATTGCATCTCTTTCCCTTTCCCTAATTCTCTAGGGGTTTTAAAAAAAATAAACAAAAGGTGCACACTTTATGCTCTTCTTTCATCATCATATTATTTCCTTGGATTGATACTACACACACGTTTGGCTGATCCTCTCTTCTTTTGATTGTTTGTTCTTTGATTAAAGGTAATCAAGAGGAAAACCCCCTTCATCGGCCGGCCGATAGGAGGAGGAGGAAGGAATCTACATCCATCCCGCATCCTTATCTTAAAAGTGGATTTTCCATGATCCACAAATTGGAGATCATGGTGGGACTTCCACTATTTTTCTGTTGATTACCCCTTTCCTATTGGCACCCACGCGTGCCCTTTCCCCTTTGGTACCCACGGTACCCCTCCCTTGTGCCCTACGGGCACCCTCCACTGTGCACACTGCACACTCCCCGGGATCGGCCAGTTTGTGATTAGTCTCTTGGTTTTTTGAATTAACGCCTTCCATAAAGGCACTTTTTGAGTTAACGCCCTGATCTAGGGCGTCTTTTTCCTGATTAACGCCTTCTGCCAATGCGTCTTTTATCACATCTCTTGGTCTTCTACTCTGTTTGTGAATTCGCGCCCTTCCCTGTGGGCGTCCTTTTATTGATTAGCGCCTCACATCAAGGCGTGTCTTTCTTTTGAGCGTGTGCACCACTCATATTTGACGCCCTCTATCAGAGGCGTCCTTTTCACATACAGCGCCTCACACTAAGGCGTGGTTTTCACTGTCTGTGAGCACTTCACCGTGATTCACGACAGCCACGCTGTCGTTTCTTCTATTAGTAGCGACTGTTGGCAGGTCGCCTCTTTCCTGTGCGTTTGCAGAGCCTTGCTTCTTGTGTTTATTCATGCTGGATTGATTCTTATATTCATCACTTGGTTATATTGGTGTGATCTGCTTATCTTATACTGCATTTTGTGGCATTTGGTTGAGAGACCTTGTCACGTCCCGAGTGCGGAAGATACCTAGAGATGCGTGACGAGTTTATATCATTCATGTCAATCAGAGGATTAGTGTATTCGACACCAAAAATCAGAGATGCGCAAAAGTAAAGATAACCCAATCCTTTATCTCCTTTATAAAAAATATGTCTATTACAAACCCTTACAAATACTAGGCTTAATAAAAGAAAAGTACAACATTGACTCGAGAAAATATAGAAAAGACAGGACTAATTGATGCTTGAGTAGCTCTAACTCTTTCACTCTTGACCTTCCCCTTCAGACTGAGTTCCCTCATTGTCGGACTTACCTGAAAAGTATGGAAACACTGAGTGAGCGAACGCCCAGTAGGAAATTATATCTCAAGAACTAGCAATGGGTTTAAGTAATTAGATTTGTCACATGTAAATGCACTATGGCTATGGATGCTTGCGTAAAACGACAAGATAGAGAGTATAACAAGAGATAATGAAGTGAACTATTCATGAACTTTCAAGAACTTGTATCAAATAGATGTCAAGATATTTATCATGTCATGTGGGAATTGGCTACTTCACGCAAGTACTTTGCCCGTGTCGGGCCACGCTAGTAAAGTCACGCACGAGAGAAAGAGAGAGTGTGGAATGCCAAAGATCAAGAGAAAGAGTACTTCGGTGCAATGCTAGACACCGGTATCATTACAACTCCCATGGGCACTAGTACTTTTGGGCGCTCCTCTCAGGACCAGATCGGGCCCTTATATGCACAGCATTAAAGATAGATCTAGACATCCACGATAGTTTATAGCCAATAAGGAGTTTCAAGAACAAACTTTAATAAGATGATAAGATAAGATTTTTATGGAATTCAAGGGCAAGGCCCTTGAGTAAGGACATACTGGCGATAAAATTTACGCAAAGCATATAAACCATGACAAGTCGATAAACTGGGTGGAATTGGTTCCCTAACTTGGGTACCATGACAAGTAAGTGCCCACAAGTAGATGGTCACTCTTTTAATATAGAATTGAGGTCCACAAGAACATCATAATAATGTTTGATATAGAATTGGGGTCCACAAGAACATTACAATAATGGCACGCTTTCCCCGTTTATTAAGATAATTCTCATATCATACACATAGCATAACATGAGGGCCGGTATACCATATTTCTATAGAGTGACATGGTAAAGTAGTGTGATAGATTTTCATGGTACAACCCGCTCAATCGGCCTTGAGGGAATCCAAGGCTCGAGGAGTCTTATGGAGGTCTCTATGACTAACTTGCTAGTCCAAAGGAACGGAATGTCTAATGGAGAGCTTGTATGTCACTGAGAATTGAGGGTAATGCGATAAACCACCGTGAAACATGGGACTATATTTACGGAATAGAAATATAGTGCCAGATAATATAATTAAACAGAAAACAATTCAAAATAGTAACATAGGAAAATAGCGACTTAATCTAAGTCATTACTTATCAAATTAACGCCTTCTATAGGGGCGTTTATTTATGATTTGATGACTTTTGCAGCGGTCGTCCATTATACATTTCTATTTTACAAAATCTCTAAATTCTGGGATTTTTAGTAGAAAGCGCCTTTAACAGGGGCGTTACTTTCAAATTCGCGCCCTGGCTCAGGGCGTTAGTTCTGTAAGACACGACCTTCATCAGGTCGTTAATTCAAGATGTTCCTGAATTAATAGGAACAGGGGTAATTTCAAGGATAATAAAATTTCTGAAAGAGGAATCACACTGTCAGGAAGAGAAAAATAGCAGGATTCAATAACTATGATCATGCATTAAATTAGAATCATGTTTTGATAGACATAAAAGTTTTAAACGTGGGTAATTTAATAACTAGATGAAATTGACGACTTAATGCAGGACGTCAAAACTGGAATTGGTGACCAGGGCATGGTCATTTCTTTTAAATTAGCGCCCTTGATAGGGTCGCTTCCACAGAAAACCCTTTTAAAAACTATAATAAAACTATATTTCATGCATGTCATGATGGTATTATTATGGAATTAAACTAGTTTGGGCTACGTTCTTGAGAAAACCTACCTGATGAATGTTCTGGTGAAGGAACGTGAAGAAGAATGATACTCTGTTCTAAACAGAGTTCTTCCGAAGCTTATGGAAACAGCTTCCTTCTTGGAGGAAGAGATCGTCTTGATGAAGAACCCTCCGTCCTTCAATTAGGCAGAAGAGTTTCTACTTACGGAAGACTTCCTGCAGCAAAGACGATGAAGAACATCAATATTCTTCATGATTATGTCCGAAGGCAAGGGAAGAAGAACAATACCTGTTCTTCACGCTCGGCAGCAGCAGAGCTTTCCTTCGACCAAATAGCTTATTAGGGTTCGACAGGAAGGGGTATTTATAGGGTTTTTACGATCCTAACGGAGTTAGTATCGTATTGGAAGTAATATTTCCCTAATAGAGTTCTTACCCTATTCAATCTTCCACGTAGTTATCCAGAAACTTGCTCTGGATAGTCTCCTGGGTTGAACGAAACTCGAACGGAATTAACGCCTCGTTAGTTTAAATTGACGCCTTTGTTAAAGTCCTTTCTTATGTAAAACGCGTCCATGTGGAGGGCGTCACGTTTACTTGCCCTTTTTTTTTATTATTTTAGCCGTTTAAGAATTGACGACATCTGCTGTTGTCATCCTTTCTGGAATTCGCACCTTGTATAAGTGCGTTTCTTTTTGAATTAGCGCCTTGAGTCAAGGCGTTATTTACATTTTGGTTTATTATTTACTTCTTTAGGCTCTTATCATTTATTCATTAAATCTTTTAATATTATTTTGATCAATTGGGGTTTTTATTTTCTTTTATTTTTACCAGGGTTGCTACACCCTCCCCCACTTAAAAGAATTTGGTCCCCAAATTCAATAGTACATATATATATATATGTGGAGAGTGTAGAGTATATATCTTTTTAGAATAAGTCTGGGAATCATTTCCTCATAGACTCCTCGGTCTCCCATGTGGCTTCGTGTTCTGAACATTTACTCCATTGCACCTTAACCATGGGAATAATTTTCTTCCTTAATATTCGTATCTCGCGATCGAGGATCTTCATCGACTTTTGTTCATAAGTAAGGTCCTTTGAATCACCAGGTCTCCATGATCAATGATATGTGACGGATCGTGCACATACTTCTTTAACATGGATATATGGAATACATTGTGAACATCGGACAATTGAGGAGGTAAAGCGACGCGGTAAGCAACTTCGTCAACTCTTTCTAGTATTTCAAAAGGTCGATAAACCTTGGTGTAAGTTTGCTCTTAACACCAAATCTCCTTATTCCACGTCCAGGTGATATCTTGAGAAAGACGTGATCTCCGACTTGGAATTCGAGATCTCTTCTTCTTGTATCAGCATAAGCCTTTTGTCTAGACTGAGCTACTTGCAGTCTTTCTCTAATCAACTGTATCTTCTCGGTGGTATCCCTTACCATATCTGGACCTAATAGTTGTTTCTCTCCAACTTCGTCCCAGCATAAGGGTGATCGGCAACTCCTTCCGTATAAGGCTTCAAAAGGTGCCATTTGTATACTTGCCTGGTAGCTATTATTGTATGCAAATTCAACCAGAGGCAAGTGGTCATGCCAGCTCCCACCAAAATCAATGATGCAAGCCCTGAGCATATCTTCAACCACCTGATTAGTTCTCTCGGTCTGACCATCCGTTTGAGGATGAAAAGCTGTACTAAAGATAAGTCTCGTTCCCAACGAATGTTGTAGTCCTTTCTAAAAATGCGAAGTAAAACGGGGATCTCTGTCAGACACAATCGAGACAGGAATACCATGTAATCTGACTATCTCCTTGCTGTATAATGCAGCCAGAACATCAACTGACCATCGACTCTTGATTGGCAAGAAGTGCGCTGATTTGGTCAATCGATCAATGATAACCCATATTCCATCATATCCTTCTTTTGATTTAGTTAGACCCATGATGAAATCTATACCAATATCCTCCCATTTCATTTGGGAATATCCAGAGGATGTAGCTTTCCGGTAGGCTTCTGGTGTTCAGCCTTAACTCGTTGGCAGGTGAGGCAGCGAGACACAAAGTCCGCGACTTCTCTCTTCATATTAGGCCACCAGAAGGTCCTTTTTAAATCTTGATACATCTTAGTAGATCCTGGATGAATTGTGAACCTTGATCTGTGAGCTTCGTCTAAGATCTTCTTCTTTAATTCTGGACAATCCGGTATACAAGTTCTATTTTGGAATAACAACCTTCCATCTGAAGCTAGTTGGAACACAGATTGTCCTTCTAGTTTGCCCTTGATTTCCACTAATACCGGGTCACTACCTTGAAGTCCTTGTATTTCGGATAGCAAGTCTGGCTGTATGCTCATATGAGATAAGGTGACACACCTACTGACCTTGTCCATGCTTATATTAAGTCTAGTGAATTGTTCTAGCAACTTCCACTCCTGAATCATACAACTGGCTAGTAATGCTCTCGGCTTTCGACTGAGGGCATCGGCTACAGGATTACCCTTTCCAGGATGATATTGTATAGTGAAGTCGAAGTCCTTAAGATATTCTAGCCAACGTCTTTGCCGCATATTCAATTCCTTCTGAGAGAAGAGATACTTAAGACTTTTATGGTCAGAGTATACAAGAAACTGCACTCCATACAGATAATGTCTCCATATCTTCAGTGCAAATACTACCGCAGCCAATTCTAAATCATGAACTGGGTAGTTCTCCTCGTGCTTTTTCAATTGGCGAGAAGAGTAGGCTATAACCTTTCTTGTTGCATTAAAACACATCCGAGGCCAATGCCAGATGCATCGGTGTATACCTCGAACTTTTCTCCTTCAATTGGTAGAGCTAAGACTGGGGCAGTAGTCAAGTGATCCTTGAGAGTTTGGAAGCTTCGTTCATAATCCTCGCTCCATTCATAGCGTATCTCCTTGCGAGTTAGCCTAGTGAGTGGTACGGCTATCTTGGAGAAATCCTTGATGAATCACCGATAGTAGACCGCAAGACCCAAGAAACTACGGACCTCGCTAGCATTGGTCGGTCTTTCCCAATTCCTTACAGCTTCAACCTTCGATGGATCTACGGATAAACCATCTTTTGATATAACATGCCCCAAGAAAGCTACTTCTCCTAACCAAAATTCACATTTGCTGAGCTTTGCATATAGCTGATTTGTCCTCAATATCTGTAATGCAATCCTTAAATGTTCCTCATGCTCTCCCTTGGTCTTGGAGTAAATCAATATATCATCAATGAAAACCACCACGAATTGATCTAGATAAGGTCTGAATATACTATTCATCAACTGCATAAAAGCAGCAGGTGCATTTGTTAGTCCAAAAGGCATAACAACAAACTCATAATGGCCATACCTGCTTCTGAATAAGGTCTTATGAATGTCATCATCCTTGATCCTTAGTTGGTGATAACCTGACCTGAGATCAATCTTTGAAAAATACTTGGATCCAGATATTTGATCAAATAACTCATCGATTCTCGGCAGTGGATACTTGTTCTTGATAGTGAGATGATTCAACTATCGATAGTCGATGCATAACCTCATGGATCCATCTTTCTTCTTTACAAATAGCACAGGTGCTCCCCACGGGGAAGTGCTTGGTCTAATAAATCCTTTCTTGAGAAGTTCCATCAATTGCTCCTTCAGCTCCTTGAGTTCGGCAGGGGACATCCTATATGGTGTCTTAGAAACTGGTCCAGCACCAGAGACCAAATCGATGGTGAAGGCCACTTCTCTTTGTGGGGGTAATCCAGGCAAGTCCTCCGGAAACACGTCCGGAAATTCTTGCACGACTGGGATGTCTTCTAGCTTAGTCTCCTTAGTCTCCTTAATGGTGACAAATGCAAGGAAAGATACACATCCTTTCCTTATTAGCTTGCTAGCTCGGAGAGTCGAAATAAGAGGTGACTTGCTCCGACTCTTAGGGCTAGAATAGACTAGTTCTGGAAAGTCCTTGAAAGTAACTTTGCTGTTATGGCAATCCAAAGTTGCCTGATACCTAGATAACCAATCTGCTCCCAATATGACATCATATTCCTTTTGGTCTAAACATATGAGGTTGATAGGAAGATTTCTTCCTTTTACTAAGACTTCACAGTTTTGATAATGGTGCGCAATATCGGTTTCAGTTTCGAGAGGAGTAGATAAAAATATTTTCATCCATTCCGGTTCCATAGGCAGTGGGTCAGCAAACTTCTTGGAAATAAAAGAATGTGATGCACCCGTATCAAATAAGACATGTGCAGACTTGGAACAAACTTTCAGTGTACCTTCAACGAGTCCACCTTCATCTTGTTCAGTCTCCTTAATTGCATGGAGACGAGCATTCTTTGTTACCAGGCACTTTCCGTCACCGGCTTGATCATTGAGTAGGGGACAGTCGGGAATCCGACGATCACGGCTCCCACAACGGAGACACGCTCCAAGTTTCCTCCAACATTCTTCGGCCTTGTGCCCGGCCTTATCACAGTGCTTACATACCACCTTAGCAGGTGTAGTGGTGATGGAGAAAGGTTTGGGCTTCTTGAACTTTTGCTCCTGGGAGGGAATGCCCCCATTACTTGGCCTCTTCTTGAAATTAGGTTTGAAGGTGCCGGAGCTAGTAACATTCTCCTTCTTGTCTTTCCCACGGATCCTATCAGATAGTTCCGTGGCATCTTCTAGTAATTGGGCTCGTCGAACCATCTTCGAATAGACTTGTACGCCCATCGGTGCCAGTTGTGTGATATATTGGGGCCTGAGCCCATTAAGAAATCTTCGAGCTTTCATCTTCTCAATACTAACTAAGTGTTTAGCGTACCGAGACAGCCTAGAGAACTGCGCTTCATATTCAGCCACCGACAAAGATCGTTGCTTAAGTGCGGCGAATTCAGTGGCCTTCTTCTCTTGAACTCGATCTGAGAAATATTTATTGTTGAAATGTTCAACAAATTCCTCCCAAGTAACTTGTCCTTGATCTAATGTGGCTTCTACCGACTCCCACCAGCATCGGGCATCTCTTTCCAATTGAAATGTGGCTAACAGGACCTTCTCTTGGTCCGAACATTGCATGACTCTAAAAACACGTTCCGTCTCTCGGATCCAGTGTTCGGCATCATCTGGATCAGTGGATCCCATGAACTTAGGAGGGTTCATGTTCTTGAAGCTTTAGTGGAGATTTCTTGCTCCACGATGTGCACCTCCTTGTGCCACTTGTTGAAGTGCCTGGGTCATGCCTTGAAGAGTGTGTTGCATGTTGCGCCATTGAGCACGTTCGGCAGCCATTGTCCTACAATTACAATAGCTATTTTAGTATGTGATTGCGTTAAAAGGCTTTTAATTCTATGTTGACTTTAACCCTTGGTTCTACCCAATCTCACTGGTTAGAGGTTCAGACTTATCCTTGGACTTGGGTTTCCTAGGAATTGAATACCCTAGGCTCTGATACCATAAAAAATGTCATGCCCCGAGCGAGGAAGATACCTAGAGATGCGTGACGAGTTTATATCATTCATGTCAATCAGAGGATTAGTGTATTCGACACCAAAAATCAGAGATGCGCAAAAGTAAAGATAACCCAATCCTTTAACTCCTTTATAAAAAATATGTCTATTACAAACCCTTGCAAATACTAGGCTTAATAAAAGAAAAGTACAACATTGACTCGAGAAAATATAGAAAAGGCAGGACTAATTGACGCTTGAGTAGCTCTAACTCTTTCACTCTTGACCTTCCCCTTCAGACTGAGTTCCCTCATTGTCGGACTTACCTGAAAAGTATGGAAACACTGAGTGAGCGAACGCCCAGTAGGAAATTATATCTCAAGAACTAGCAATGGATTTAAGTAATTACATTTGTCACATGTAAATGCACTATGGCTATGCATGCTTGCGTAAAACGACAAGATAGAGAGTATAACAAGAGATAATGAAGTGAACTATTCATGAACTTTCAAGAACTTGTATCAAATAGATGTCAAGATATTTATCATGTTATGTGGGAATTGGCTACTTCACGCAAGTACTTTGCCCGTGTCGGGCCACGCTAGTAAAGTCACGCAAGTCAAGTCACGCACGCAAGAAAGAGAGAGTGTGGAATGCCAAAGATCAAGAGAAAGAGTACTTCGGTGCAATGCTAGACACCGGTATCATTACAACTCCCATGGGCACTAGTACTTTTGGGTGCTCCTCTCAGGACCAGATCGGGCCCTTATATGCACAGCATTAAAGATAGATCTAGACATCCACGATAGTTTATAGCCAATAAGGAGTTTCAAGAACAAACTTTAATAAGATGATAAGATAAGATTTTTATGGAATTCAAGGGCAAGGCCCTTGAGTAAGGACATACTGGCGATAAAATTTACGCAAAGCATATAAACCATGACAAGTCGATAAACTGGGTGGAATTGGTTCCCTAACTTGGGTACCATGACAAGTAAGTGCCCACAAGTAGATGGTCACTCTTTTAATATAGAATTGAGGTCCACAAGAACATCATAATAATGTTTGATATAGAATTGGGGTCCACAAGAACATTACAATAATGGCATGCTTTCCCCGTTTATTAAGATAATTCTCATATCATACACATAGCATAACATGAGGGCCGGTATACCATGTTTCTATAGAGTGACATGGCAAAGTAGTGTGATAGGTTTTCATGGTACAACCCGCTCAATCGGCCTTGAGGGAATCCAAGGCTCGAGGAGTCTTATGGAGGTCTCTATGACTAACTTGCTAGTCCAAAGGAACGGAATGTCCAATGGAGAGCTTGTATGTCACTGAGAATTGAGGGTAATGCGATAAACCACCGTGAAACATGGGACTATATTTACGGAATGGAAATATAGTGCCAGATAATATAATTAAACAGAAAACAATTCAAAATAGTAACACAGGAAAATAGCGACTTAATCTAAGTCATTACTTATCAAATTAACGCCTTCTATAGGGGCGTTTATTTATGATTTGATGACTTTTGCAGCGGTCGTCCATTATACATTTCTATTTTGCAAAATCTCTAAATTCTGGGATTTTTAGTAGAAAGCGCCTTTAACAGGGGCGTTACTTTCAAATTCGCGCCCTGGCTCAGGGCGTTAGTTCTGTAAGACACGACCTTCATCAGGTCGTTAATTCAAGATGTTCCAGAATTAATAGGAACAGGGGTAATTTCAAGGATAATAAAATTTCAGAAACAGGAATCACACTGTCAGGAAGAGAAAAATAGCAGGATTCAATAACTATGATCATGCATTAAATTAGAATCATGTTTTGATAGACATAAAAGTTTTAACGAGGGTAATTTAATAACTAGATGAAATTGACGACTTAATGCAGGACGTCAAAACTGGAATTGGCGACCTAGGCATGGTCGTTTCTTTTAAATTAGCGCCCTTGATAGGGTCGCTTCAACAGAAAACCCTTTTAAAAACTATAATAAAACTATATTCATGCATGTCATGATGGTATTATTATGGAATTAAACTAGTTGGGGCTACGTGCTTGAGAAAACCTACCTGATGAATGTTCTGGTGAAGGAACGTGAAGAAGAATGATACTCTGTTCTAAACAGAGTTCTTCCGAAGCTTATGGAAACAGCTTCCTTCTTGGAGGAAGAGATCGTCTTGATGAAGAACCCCCCGTCCTTCAATTAGGCAGAAGAGTTTCTACTTACGGTAGACTTCCTGCAGCAAAGACGATGAAGAACATCAATATTCTTCATGATTATGACCGAAGGCAAGGGAAGAAGAACAATACCTGTTCTTCACGCTCGGCAGCAGCAGAGCTTTCCTTCGACCAAATAGCTTATTAGGGTTCGACAGGAAGGGGTATTTATAGGGGTTTTTATGATCCTAATGGAGTTAGTATCATATTGGAAGTAATATTTCCCTAATAGAGTTCTTACCCTATTCAATCTTCCACGTAGTTATCCAGAAACTTGCTCTGGATAGTCTCCTGGGTCGAACGAAACTCGAACGGAATTAACGCCTCGTTAGTTTAAATTGACGCCTTTGTTAAAGTCCTTTCTTATGTAAAACGCGTCCATGTGGAGGGTGTCACGTTTACTTGCCCCTTTTTTTTTATTATTTTGGCCGTTTAAGAATTGACGACATTTGTTGTTGTCGTCCTTTCTGGAATTCGCGCCTTGTATAAGGGCGTTTCTTTTTGAATTAGCGCCTTGAGTCAAGGCGTTATTTACATTTTGGTTTATTATTTACTTCTTTAGGCTCTTATCATTTATTCATTAAATCTTTTAATCTTATTTTGATCAATTGGGGTTTTTATTTCCTTTTATTTTTACCAGGGTTGCTACAGACCTCCTCTCTCTACACTAGGATTCCACACACCTCTCTTGGAATCGGGACAACCCTCCATTGAGCATTCCGTCTCTTTGGACCGGAAATCCCTTTTCCAAGACCTCCGTAAGTCCCCGCACCCGTGGATTCCCTCACGGACGCTGAGCTGGTTGTACCCTTGAAGTATCTGGAGTTTAGAGAACCTATCGTTGGTGAGAAAAGAGAAAGAACCTAGTTGACACGGAGGCTACACTTGGATCCAAACTAGGTTTCACTTTGCAAAGAAGAGTGAACTATTCGGCAATTAATCCACCCTAATCTCAAACAGAACACTAAAATTTTGCGTTCATCTCCACGTGATTGCATAAACTTGGTTGGGTTGATTTGCTTAAGCTTCTTTTGATTGAGTGATTGATTGTTGATAATTCCTTCATAAAGCTTTCTCTCTTCTTAAGCATGCAACTCCGTTCAGGTAAGATCATCAACATGGCAAGTTATGGATACTCTTATGATGATGTGGAAAAAAATGTTTTTGATCAATCTTATGAGGCACCCCTCCAAGATTCCATCTATCATGAGGGGAATTACCCTCCTCCTCATTCTCATTATCCTCAAGTTCATGTGGTTGATACCACTACTCAAGAGGTTGTGCCCTCCTCTCAGGCTTTACCCTCCAACCCATCGGGGAACACCTCCCCTTCTTTCAACATCAATGATTTAATTCATGCATTATCTCAATTGGACGATTCCCAGCGGCAGGCAATTCAGGCCGCTTTGAAAGGGAAGTTCATTCCCTCTTCATCCTCCAATCCCCCTCCGGTCGAGAGTGGCCATCACATCACCAATGACCAGGCGGTTCTGCGCAAACCCCCCGCTTGTCCACCAACGCCTGGTGTGGCCATGCCGGCCCAACAGGCAAGCTACTCAGCGGTTAGGCCTCAGTTTCTCCAACCTCCCCGAATTCTACGGACGCCTATACCGAATTCTTTCATTCAAAATCTGGCCCCAGTCGAGTCAGATACTAATGCTCTACTCCTTCAGAAATTGGCTAGCATGGAAGAAAAACTCAACAAGGTTACTGCTGCCAAGAATGCCCTAGAAATCTCTCTGCCTACATTGCCAGTTTTTCACTTACCACCTTCTGAGATGCCGAACTTTCGGCGATATAATGGAACTGGCAATCCTTTTATCCATCTGAAGGATTTTATGTATGAGACTTCTTTCTGGCAAGGCAACAAGGCCTCACTGGCTTATTTTTTTAGAAGATCTTTAGAAGGGCCAGCCCTCGAATGGTTTTACTCCTTGGATCCGGTAGATGCTAGTGATTTCGATGTGGTTCAAAAGAAATTCTTGCAGAAGTATAGGGACCGGGTCGAACCATCTTTATCTGTTACAGACTTGGTTGCAGAGAAAATGAAGCCCGAGGAGGACTTCATCATATTTGCTGATAGATGGCGGTAAATGGCCGAGAAGTTGAAAGATACCTTATCAGAACCGGAACAGGTTAAGATGATTATATCCAATGCAACCCCTCAGTTCCGGCATATACTGGCCATGAACAGATTGACCACCATGGAGGAGCTCTATGAAAGAGCTCGTTATATTCAGACCCAAATGAAAGATTCGCCCATCATGGGCATGTTTGAGCCAAAACCAAGGTTGGTTAAAAAGAATACGAATGTCAACAGCAGCGGGCCCACAACTGAGGGCACAATAGCAAATGAGCAGGTTGGCGCGGTCGGCAACCCCACACCCCATCACCTGTCTAACCCATGACCCCCACCACCTCCATAACAAAGCACTCTCTTCAACTCGCCACCACAACACCAATTCGCACCTCAACCTTCCTTTGCTCAGCCACAAAACCAAATGCCCCGCGCTGACCCTCCAGCTCCGCAACAATACCACCAAGTACCGCCACCCGCCAACTATGGCCAACAACAGCAACAAAGGAGACCACTAGGCCCCAAAAGGGCCCACTATCCTCCACTGCCAGAAAGTCTCCCGGATATTTTCAATGCCTTAATGGCCGCCAACTTGCTCATGCTACCAAAGAAAAGGGCAGTGTGGCCCGCTAATGTTGACACGTCCCGCTACTGTGTCTTCCACCGCTCCCCTGGTCATAACATTGATCGTTGCTTCCACTTCAAGGACTACATTTATGATTTAAATGACCAGGGTGGCATTAATTGGGATGAGATGAGACAGTTTATCGTCACTATGAAAGAAAGAAGGCCTCTTCGGCAGCAGCAGGCTCAGCAGCCGCAGCAACCAGCTCCACTAGTACAACAGCAAGCTCCAGCACCTCAGCAAGATATGGGGATTGTCCACAACCCATTTTTGGAGCACCGAGCAAATCAGCATGTGAACCCAGTCACGTCTCTCCATGAAGTAGAGAGAGGGCAGGGATGGCACGAAGAAAACGCCTCTGTCGGGGCATTTAATCATAATCCAAATCAACCTACGCGCCTCTTGCGCACCCTTCCGTCTTCTTCTACTCCCCAATTAAGCCGTTCCCTTTTGCGCCCCGCTAATCCACTTGCTCTCACCAATTCTCCAGCCTTGCCAACCCGACCTCTCCTTACCCACCTACCGCCTCCGGAGCCTACCATGCAGCAAACTTCGCCATCCACTACTAACCCTTCACATTTGCCGTCTAGACCACTCCTTATCCGCCCAACACCTGTCACATCCACCACCACTACTCCCCCACCGGCAGGGATCCCTCCACCATCAGTTTCCCCATCTTTTATACCCGGATCTCTCCTCATTCCGCCCACTAACTCTTCCCACACTCGGGCACCCCTTCTTACTCCTACGCCTCCTGCGGGGGCTTCTTCATTGAACTCCTCACCAACACCCCCTACGGGGTCACCTTCTTTAAACACCTCTCCACTGCTTTTTAACGCCAATACACCCTCCTCTTCTTCCAATCCTCCCTTACTTGCCCCGAAAGAGGCACGGCAAAACGTGGCACCGCTCCGCAGTGGACGGATGTTCCAGCGCATCTTTCCCCAGAGAGAGCAAGAGCCCGTGCAGGGGCCTAATGAACAAGAACAGGAGCAAGAGTCTGTGCCGGGTACTCAGTATGATTTGTTAAAGCATCTTGACCGAACTCCAGCAAGAATTTCCATTCTGGAATTGATTAAGAGGTCAGTCACTCACCAATTAGCTCTGAAGGAATATTTACAGAAGGTCATGGTCAATGAAGACATCCCTGTCGAGCAGATAACCACAGTATTAACGCCCGCTAGCAGTCAGCCGGCGATTACTTTTCATGAGCATGAACTGGTACCACTCTCAGCAAGGAAATATGCTCTATGTATTACAGTGGACATTAATAAGGTGGCGGTGAAACAATGTCTGGTGGACACTGGGGCATCTAGCAATGTTTTGCCGCCAAGCACTTTGAAGATGTGCGGCATTCCCGAAAACCTGATTCGACCATCTACCATAACAGTCACAGCATATGACAATACCAAGAAGCCTCCTCTAGGCATGATCACATTAAAAGTCAGTTTGGGTCCAGCCACAATCACGGTCGATTTCCACATTTTGGATGTGGATCCAACATTTAATGACATTCTGGGCCGCCCTTATATTCAATAGCTCGACGCAGTGCCCTCCACAAATCATCAGTGCCTCAAGTTTCCACACAAGGGCCGCATCATCAAAGTTACCAGTATGCCAATTCTGCCAGAGGAAGATATACACTTGGCTTCATCAGTTCCTTCAATCTGGCCTGCCAACAAGCCGTTGCTGTCAGTGCTGGACATCCCTCACCCAAGGCCGATGCCACCTGAGACAGTCACGACAGTTGCTATGACACCCCTGATTGCCAAGGGGAAGAAGAAGAAAAGTATGATAAACACCCTTGGTTGGGATATTTTAATGAAAATGGGGTACCAGGTTGGCAAAGGCCTGGGTGTCAATTGTCAAGGCAGAACTAAGCCTGTCAAGCCATAAAGATCGCTTGCACGGGGCGGCCTAGGCTATAAAGGACCAAGCAAAAATGAAGATGAACCATGGGCGATCATGACATCCACTCTGAAGACGGATCGCCAGTCGCTTACTTGGACATTGCAGACACATTTTATTAAAGGTGGCATCCAAAATAATGAGCAGACTACGATAATCACTTCCATGTTAGATTGTCAAGATGTTCATGCTAGACAGTTTACTCGACATATTGCTCCACTGGTTACATACAAAGCCCTGGAATCTCTAAGGCCTGATAAGAAAAGGAAAATGGATGATCCAAAGTGTGACTGGTATAGATGGTTTGATATGAATGACATCACTATTTCCTTAAGCCGTCTCTTCATGCCGACTGATCCAGAATGGCCGCCACTGATGCACGACTTGATTGAAAAGCCTGTGGTGATAACAGATAAGAGGCAGTTGCTGAGTGACTACACAGACACTGGAGAGCCAGATGTTCCATATGAAGAAGGATTCACAACAGACAGGCTGTGGGCCGGCCTTTTCTCTCTCACTTCTATGCATCCGTCTCTTCTAGCTTCTTTACATTCTCAATTATTCTCTCGCGTGCCGAGACCGCCGCCAATTATGATCAGCTTTTCTCCATATTCATTACAAGTTTCTCTCCCGATTCCTCCCTTGCTCCTCGAGCAATTCTCCAAACTCTCCATCACACCCCCGCGCGGGTCATCTCGGATTCAATCTTTCTCCAAACTTTCAATCTCCACTCCTCCTGCTATTCTCCCTTCACATTGCCTTCTTCTAGAAAAGAAAAATAAAAATGAAGATAAAGATAAAAATGAAAAAAAAATGCCAAAATACCAACTCTTCAGTCCTCCATCTCCGTTGAGGAGACTTCTTATCTCTCTTCTGAGTGTGTCCCGACCCGGGGGCCACTCTTCCATGATTCATTGGTAAATCTTTTCTCCCCCTCTGGCGAGGGGTCTTCTTCTGTATCACCTCCTGTATCCACTTTTTCACCTCCTTCCTTCAATCAAGCTAGTTGCTCTTCCTCCTCCAATAATAAAATCCATGGGGTAGTTTCACATAAGAAATCCAGGGGTAAGCAGATTCCCCGCAGATTTTTGTTGGAGTTAGCCAGAAGGTGCCAGGCTTGTTTAGCTTTTCCTGAATTCGTGGAGAATCTGAATATCCTGCCAGAGTTGGAATATGAGGATGCTGATGTTTCTTATGAGGGTTTTGGTGTCTATGAAATCATGAATGATGAAGACCCTATTGAAGAGGGGGATGAAAGTTATGAAGAATATGAGGACGAGGCTGACGCTTTTGCTAGTGGCATGAGAAGATTTGATGAACCATCAGCCTCAGTAGAAGAGCCTACCAAGGAAGTAAATTTGGGTACGGAAGAAGACCCTAGGATTGTCCTCATCAGCAAGAATTTGCCGCCTTCCGAAGAGGAAGCGCTTATTTTGGTACTTCAAGAATATAAGGACACGTTCGCATGGAGTTATGAAGATATGCTCGGATTAGACCCTGCGCTCATTGAACATCGCCTTACACTTAAGCCAGGGTCTGTCCCGGTCAAACAACGGTTGAGACGTTTCCACCCTAACATGGCTTTAAAAATGAAAGAAGAGGTCGATAAGCTTCATAAGGTTAGATTTGTTAGAGTTGTCCTCTATCCTAACTGGGTGGCTAACATCGTCCCAGTCATGAAGAAAGATGGGAAGGTTCGGATTTGTATAGACTTTCGGGACCTCAACCGTGCGTGTCCTAAAGATGACTTCCCCCTCCCTCATATTGATGTTCTGATTGATAACACGGCAGGATTTGAGACCCTCTCTTTCATGGATGGATTTTCGGGTTACAATCAAATTCGTCTGGCTGAAGAAGATCAAGAGAAAACATCATTCACTACACCATGGGGTACATACTGCTATGTGGTTATGCCTTTTGGACTCAAGAATGCTGGAGCCACCTATCAGGGGGCTATGATGGCAATTTTTCATGATATGATCCATATTTATATTGAGGTGTATGTGGACGACCTGGTAGTAAAATCAAGGACAAGGATTGAGCATCCTGGGGTTCTAGCCAAGGTCTTGCAAAGATAACGAGAGTATCAGTTGAAAATGAACCCCAAGAAGTGTGCATTTGGTGTTTCATCAGGGAAGTTGCTTGGATTTATTGTCAGCAAAAGGGGAATTGAAGTTGATCCCAACAAGGCAAGGGCCATCAGAGATATGCCTCCTCCCAAGAATTTGAAGGAAGTTCGAGGATTAATCGGGAGGTTGTAATTTATTCGCCGCTTCGTCTCCCAGCACTCACAAAGATGCAGGCCGTTTTACGAGCTCACTAAGCTGGGAGTCAAGTTTAATTGGGATGACAAGTGTCAGGCAGCCTTTGATGGATTGAAGGATTATTTGGCCAATCCTCCTGTCTTGAGGCCGCCAATTCCAGGCAAACCACTTATCCTCTATATTTCTGTCCTGGATGACTCTGTAGGTGCCGTCCTAGCTCAAGTGGATGAAGAAGGGAAGGAGAGGGCAGCATACTACTTGTCTAAACTTCTAAACCCGTGTGAGCAGAGGTACTCAGCCATGGAAAAGACTTGCGCTGCTTTGGTCTGGGTGGTTCAGAAGTTAAAACACTATTTCTTAGCTCACGAGGTTCACCTCATTGCTCGCATGAATCCGATTAAATTCCTTCTTGAAAAATCTGTTCTCACCAACCGATTGGCACGCTGGCAAAGTTTTCTCTCTCAATTTGACATCACTTACATTTAGCAGAAAGCGATCAAAGGCTACGCCATTGCTGAACATCTTGCTCACCACCCTCTACCCCGATTTGATCCTGTCAATTCGGAATTTCCAGATGAAGAACTAATGTCCATTAATCAATCCCACGATCCTATGTGGACATTACATTTTGATGGAGCTCTAAATTCCCAAGGAAGAGGGATCGGCATGGTTCTTTTAACACCAGAAGGGGTCACCATCCCATTTGCTGCTCAGCTCACTTTCCCTGTCACAAACAATATAGCTGAGTATGAGGCCCTTTTGGCCGGTCTTCAAACCGCTCATAAATATGGTGTTACCCAATTACGAATCGTGGGTGACAGTCAACTCATTCTACGCCAGGTGCTTGTCAAGTGCCGCACTATTAATCCTAAGCTCAAGCCCTACCAGGAACTTGCTTCAGCTTATGCCAAACTCTTCACCAAGTTGATCTTCGTCCATGTCCCTCGAAGCCAGAACATCTTAGCTGACGCTCTTGCCTCTTTGGCCTCTGCTTTAGTCTTTCCTCCCCAACAAGATTTTCACGTTCCTTTAATTCATCAGCGTGACACTCCAGCTATTAAGGATCGTGCATTCCTCGACATTAGGGACATGGTGCTCGAGAAGGTCAGGCGGAGTGAAACTCTTAAAGGCAAAGAGGTCATGTTATTAGATTGGCAAGAAGAGTTGGCTGATGAAGAGAAACCTTGGTATTATGAGATTGTCAGATATTGCAATGATCAATCCTATCCCGAAGAAGCCACTGTGGAAGAAAAGAAAGCAATTAGAAGAGTGGCTCAACGGTATGTTCTGGTTGGAGGTGTGCTCTATAGAAGAGGGCTCACGGGTGTTTTATTAAGATGTCTCGACGATGATGAATCTTGGAAGGTCGTGGAAGAGGCGCATTCAGGAGTGTGTGGTGGTCATGTGAATAGCCAGATGCTAGCTAAGAAGATCCTTAGGCTAGGCTTCTATTGGCCAACTCTAGAAGAGGATTGTTCTATCTATGTTCGAAGGTGTGTTAAGTGCCAACTGCATGCCGACAAGATTCATTCTCCTACTTCTTCACTCCATCCCATGTCCTCCCCATGGCCTTTCTCCATGTGGGCTTTCGATATCATTGGACCTCTTGGTGACTCAAACCTCCTCACGAAGCAAAAATCATTCATCCTCACGGCAACGGAGTACTTCACCAAGTGGGCGGAAGCGGAAGCATTCGTGGAGATCAAAGCATCAACCGTCTGCAAATTCATAATGAAGAATATCATCGCCAGATTCGGCATCCCGAGTACCATCATCACCGACAATGGACCTCAATTCATCTCTCAAGAGCTCAAGGATCTCTGCAATAGGTATAACATTGCATTGCATCATTCTTCTCCCTATTATCCACAGGGCAATGGCCAAGCAAAGGCAACTAATAAAACCTTGATCAAAATTGTTAAAAAGACGTGTGAGGCTAAAAAATTTTCGGATTGGCCAGACAAGCTAGTTGAGGCTCTATGGGCCTATCGCACTTCCATTCGTACCCCTACAGGGCAAACCCCTTTCGCCCTTACTTATGGAATGGAGGCGGTAGTCCCTTACGAGATTCTCATTCCATCTCTGCAAGGAATTCTCTATTGATGAGTGTCGTGATTCACTCTTTGCCCAGTTGGAACTCCTAGATGAGAAGCGTATGGTCGCCGCTGAGCATGCGCGCGTTTATCAAAACAGGCTTTCACGTTTTTATCAAAAGAAAGTAATTGAGAGAAAATTCAAGGTTGGTGCGATGGTAATCAAGAGAATCTTTGTAAAACCTGGCGGACCCCGTTCAAAACTCCAACCAAACTGGGAAGGCCCCTTTGTTATAAAAGATGTTTATTCTGGCAATGCTTATAAATTGATTAATGCTGAAGGGGAAGAATTAACTCACCCTTGGAATGGTATGTACCTTAAGAAATACTACCCCTAATTTAAAATTCAAAAAAAAAATATAGAAATCTTCAAAATCCAAAAAAATATATAATACAATTTCAAAAATCCAACAAAATATATATATTGAAAAATTTTCAAAATAGTTGCCATGGTTGCGAGGACGCAAGGTCTGAAGGGTCAAAGTTCAGTATTCATTCATCAGTCTTGTTAACTTAAAATGGGGTCGACACCCACACACACTACACACTTAAACCTCGAACTCAAGCGGTGCAAAATCTGATGGAAAGTCAAAACCTGACTAAAAGTGAAGACAATACCCATTCTTTTCTTCTTCGGCCCATAAGGGAGGAAGGGAGGCCTCGGGGTAGACTCGCCAAGCCTGCCCGCCGCCTTAGTAGGTGGAAGTCAGGGCCCAAAAGGGAACAAAATGCCGCAAAAAGCCCAAGTACAATTAGGTTTATGTTCATCAAATCAGTTTCAAAGTGAAAGTCAAATCATGAAAAGAAAAGCATGTCAAGAGGGCAAAGTCCCCGCAAGGAGAACCTTGGTTGTATGCATGCAATATGAAAAGAGGTAAAAGGCAACAAAATTTCCCTATGCCAAAGACCGAACCCCAACAGGCATAGGGTAGGGGAGGTAGTTTTGCCTCGAGCTTTTCAGAATCCCTTATGGGCTTCCTTATATCTTCTTCCACCTCTTTCTTTGTGGTAAGTCATAAACCAGCACGATGGTCGAGACTAACCTAAGAGATTGCACCGTGCGAGAGCTTGTGTATAAGTTCAATCACTATCACGTCAACCCCTTTTGATTAATCAAGAAAGGTCAATGAATCCTCGATGATGACCGTGTAGGACCGAGTTCTCTAGTAGCTTTGTCAACCTATGCTGAAAGAAGAAAAATTAACGCCTCTGAGTAAGGCGCCTTTTTGAAATTAACGCCTTAGTGGAAGTCGTCCTTTATCAAATAACGCCTTTAGATAGGTCGTCTTTTCAACGAAAATTCCAACTCCTTTTCAGAATTAACGACTGTCACTGGGGGCGTCTTTTACATGAATAACGACTTAATCCAAGGCGTCTTTTTGTAAAATAAAAATAAAAAATATTTATAAATAAAAGAAAAATAAAAAATATGGTGGTTTATCCTTCATGACGTGCGCTTGCATTTTTGCATGGGCATCTTTCTATTATGGTTTGCATATGTGTGCTTGCGTGTTGCATCTCCCTTTATTGGCTATTTCATTGACCTTATTAAAGGCTTGGCCCCTTGACCCGTTATCAAGGTCAAAGTAGAGACGTCCCTTGCTTATTGAGCAAGGGGCCAAGTCGAACAGATGAATTAACATGTTTATTCAAGTGTGAACCACAGCTACAAGTACAGGACAAAATAGAGCGAACGCAAAGAATGTGGAAAAGAAGCAAAGTACACAACCACAAGTACACAACTACACAAGTGCTCAGGTAACAAAAATCTCAATCTCATATATATATACATCATGAATGTCTGAGTACAGGTGTGAGGGTGGAGGAGTACAAGTAAGTCTCTTAGCTCTCGCCTCCACCCTCCTCTCTCCTACTCTCTACCTCATCCTCGCCATCCCGAGGAGGCGCTGGTGGATGGGGCATGGGCCCCCGTGAAGAAGATGGAACTCGAACCTGGCCCCCTGCCTCGCTCCTCTCTCGAAGAGAAGAACCCGCCACAAAGGTGGAGCTGGTGAAGGAGTACCCCGCAGCACGTGCTCGCTCACGCCCTCGCTGGAGACGCTCCTCTGACGCTCGTAGCCGCTCCTGGGTGACGGCCAGCTGCGTCCTCAGGTCCGCCAGCTCACGCTCGCGCGCCGCCACCTGCTCCTGGTACCGGGCACGGTCCGTCTGCTGCTGCTCGTGGTGCCGGTCACGGTCCGCCAGGTGCTCCTCTCGCTCTCGAGCGCGCTCCCTCCGCTCCAGCTCAAGAGCAACCCGCAGCTCTGCCACGTCCTGAGGCAGCTCCTCTCGTCGCCTCAAGGCCTGCTCCAGCTCTGTAATCCGCTGCTCGCGGATCACCAACTCTGTCTCGGCCAGGGCAACCTAGGTACGTGCCGCCTGTAACTGTCTGGTCTGCAAACAGGTAAACAAATCATCAGTTCCATGGTGCAATAATTCATGAAATAAGCAATACATGACGGAAAGTAAATCACTCACCTGAGCAGTCATCGCCTACTGTCCCTCGCAGACGCAAGTAAGAGCGGCTCGAAGCTCCTCAGTCTGTAAAAAATGAAGTTCATCAGTGCACGATGATAAAAATAATCAGTAATTGAATGAGGTCTGAGTTTTTGAAACTTACCCGTGAGGCGAGGTCGCGCTCTGCCGCCTCGGCCCGAGCCACTGCCCCCGCCAGCTGCTCCGCTAGTGCAATCGCCTCTGCACTATGCCCTCTCGAGCTAGAGGCCTCTCCCGTATCTCTCCCTGCTGCTCCCTGCTGGGCACGCTGCATTTATTAAGATTGTCAGTGGCTAATCATCAATAATTCATGAAAGAAAAAAAATTCATTTGCATAAATTTAACACTCACCAAGGTCTTAAGGTCTGCCCGTGTGGTGGCCAGCTGGTCCTCCAGGCTGTGTAGGTGGGCCTGGGCATCCATCGCTGCTATGTCTCGTGCATCCTGCATCCATTATATATTAGTCACATGATAGTCACATAAGCATTTGCATTCAATTTAGAAATAAGTGCATTCATACATACCCCTAGGACCCTCATCTGGGGTCGGCCGGCGTATACCTCCCAGTAGCGCCGGAGGTACTCAGAGCTGTCGGTCGCCTGGGAAGTGACTCGGGTCCCGCCTCGCCGCCAGTCGGCGTACTGGTCCTCGAACCGCACCCTCCAGTCGATCGCCTTTGTGCGACCGCGTGTCTTCTTTCCAATTCCTCGCGGCTCCCCTACCTCTATCCACTCTTGGTGTAGGCCCAGGGTCCTCATCACCAACCTAAGCCGTAACGGCTCAATCTCGCTCAGGCAATGAACCCAAAGCTCATGCTCAAAGCGAGGTCACCCCGCTACAACCCACGGCTGGCCCTCGTCGGTCATCCCCTCATAGGGCCTCCATCGCACCTGCATCCACAAACATACATTCGCATCATCATCATCATCATATCAAAATATTTTGCACAAAAATAAGAACAAAAAGGTGCATAACATTCATCATGCATACCAGCGAGGGAGGGAAATCTCGAAACTCTCTACGCAGTACCCACAGCTCGTAGCCGAGTGGGGCTCCAAACACCACCGGCAGCCAGCGCCATGCTAGAGGGAAAGCCCCCTCACCTCCAGGCCGTGGGTCGGCGCGCCCCATGGGCATGTATAGATGGCTCCAAACCTGCATCCATGCATTGTATTAGTGAGGCATTCACATGCATAAAGTAAAAGAAAAGAAAGGAAAAAAGATGTGCATACCTGAAGAAAAGGTGAGAAGCCGCTGACGGTCGTCTCTCGTCCTGTCCCCGTGGATAGGTCAGTTATCAAGTGCGCCAGCAGCGCTGCTCCCCAGGCGTACCTGCCGACTCCCTCTAAGTCCACGAGGATCCCTAGGAATCGGCAGTTGATGATGTCACCCTTCGTCCCGAGCAGTAGCCTCCCGAGCAGCAAGAATAGGAACCTCCTCAGGTCTCGGTCTGCTCTCTCCCTGACGGCTGGGTCCTGGCAATAGGCTGCCCTAGCCCCATCGATCAACCTCTGAGAAAACTGCTCTAAGGACTCCCCGGACCTATGCCTAGCATCCCCCAAGCCCATCACTGTAGTCAGATCAGTGCGGAAGATAGTCCTACACTCGCTAGGTGTCTCGTAGACCATCTCTAGCCCTAGCAGTCTCTCGGCCAACTCGGTATAGTCTGGTAAGGTGATCCCGCTCACTGCCTCACCGTCTACCCTCAACCCAGTAATCCTAGCCACATCCTCTAGGGTAGGAACCATATGACCCCAAGGCATCAGAAATGCCCGGCTAGTCATATCCCATCTCTCCCTCAAAACCTGGATAAGTGCTAAGTCAGGCCTAATGGGCTCTATGCTAAGGAAGGCACCGAACCCCATAGCATCTACCCTGGCTCTCTGGAACTCGGGGAGGCCGTAATATGCTGCCCGGACCATGACCCAGGAGATACGTGTCCTCATCAACCCCTGCATGCATAAAGAAAGAAATTTTGGCTTAATTGTTCAATTATTCATGCTGAAATTCACTTAATTGCCTTGGTTGAAGATGTTGATGTTTGATTTAATTAACGACGGCCCTTGGGTCGTGGTTTGTTTAATTGGCGCCCCTGAGGGGGGGCGTGGTTTCTAAGAGAGCTTTTAATTAACGACCTGCCCTAGGTCGTTGTTTATTTAAGAGACGCCCCGGTGGGAGGCGTGGTTTTGAGGTTAATTTCTAATTTCCAAAAGATTTTTCAATTGACGCCCGTCCCAGGGTCGTCATTTGATTAAGTAACGCCTCTGAAGGGGACATTTTTCTTAAATGAGTTTTGGGCCTAGAAATATATTCTGGAATTATTTAAATGGATGACCACCCCCGTAGTCGTTATCTGTTGAATTGATGCCCCGATGGGGGGCGTTGTTCTCTAGGGTTTTTTAAAAAATAAAATAAAACAGCATGCGAGAGGCAAAAATAAATAATTAAAAAAAAGCATGAAAGATAATAGCATGGCGATTAAAACATGGTAAAATCAAATTAACAACATGCTGCAAGGCGTGTTATCGTGGAGAGTAGTTATTTTTCAGAAAATAAAATGAATTGACGACCCAGGGTTGGGCGTCTTCTTATTAAATCACGACATCCCTGGGGACGTCTTCTTTCTGGGTCACTGGTTCTCTCGCCCGAGAGCTATGGAAAATAACCAAAAAAAATAAAAAAGAAATAAAAAGATGGAAAAGGGGGTCGGGGGGCTTACCTTCTGTCGTTTGGGTCCGGCCAATTCTCCCCGGAGTTCGGGCCGTGGCTGCCGTGGCTGCCGTGGCCGTCGGAGTTGGCCGCGGCGAGGCACGACCACCGCCGGGGTTTCTTCTTCTCCACCTTCTTCTTCATCTCCTTCCTCTTCGTCTTCTCCTTCTTCGTCCTCACCACCTTCATCGCCTTCTTCTTCTCCTTCATTCTCTTCTTCTCCTTCGATCTGTTCTTCCTCGTTGCCGGCCTCCGCCACCGGAGCCTCCTCGGCCGTCGCCGGCGGAGCTTCCTCCACGACGTGCTCCTCCTCCATGACGCCGTGCTCGCCGTCCAGGTCCACGACTTCGGGGGCCGAGACCCTTTGCCTTTTGTGTCCACCGCCGGCCATGGCTAGGGGGTGAGGGGAAGAGAGAATGAGAGAGATAGAGAGTGGGGGATGGGTTCGGTTAGGGTTGCAGAAAAGGGAAATAGAGAAGAAACAAAACGAAGGAAGAGGAAGAAAGAAGGGAAGTAAAGTCGAACGGTAAAAAAGAATTAACGACTCTAGAAGAGTCGTGTCTTATTAAGAAGACGACTGGAATTTTGGGCGTCTCTTCCATGGTTAACGACGTGCTCTGGGGCGTGATTTCTTTTCGCATGGGGAATGGCAACCGTCGTCAGAGGCATTTAATGGGAATTGATTGACATGATGGAAATAATGATTACTATTTTTGATTAACGACGTTCCTAAAGGCGTGGTTTACATGAAACGTAGCTTACCCTAAGGCGTTACTTTTGGGTCTTCAACGAATACTTTTTGGAATATGAATCGAATTAACGCCTTGTTTTAAGTCGTGATTTAGTTAACGCCTATTCTTGAAGGCGTCAATTTTGAGAGATGGATTATTGAAGGCGACGTTGGCTGAGGCGTCAGTTATGGAATTAACGACATTGTCTGAGTCGTTATTCAGAGCAGAATCACAGGATTGTTGGAAGAATTGATCAGAAACACTGTGTTATTGGCTCAATCAGAATATCATTATTGTTTATTGATGGAAAAGATTACATTGCATTCAGTGAGCCACTTTGGGCCCCAGGTTCCTTAAAGCTATTACATATGATTTCCACTGATCTCTGTCTTCTTCCAAGTGCTCCACAGGTTGATAAGTCTTGCAGATTTTTCACAGAGCTTGGATTGTGGTGCACTCTTCTCCA
Source organism: Amorphophallus konjac (assembly GCA_022559845.1). NCBI lineage: Eukaryota > Viridiplantae > Streptophyta > Magnoliopsida > Alismatales > Araceae > Amorphophallus > Amorphophallus konjac. The sequence continues at coordinate 104,232,617 of CM040122.1, forward strand.
TCTTCATTGTTGCCAATATCCCTTGCCTTGATAGGAGGGAGATGAGATGGATCCTCGAATATTCGCCGTGGGAGCCCAAGTTGAGGAAGGCATCGATATGAGTTGTACATCACGAATTCTGAAGCGCCTATAAGTCGAAGGTCCGTCCAGGGCGAAAATCTTGCGCGGAGTTCTTGAGTTCTGAGTATTCCCGGGGCGCAAGTGAAAAGGTTCTTTGGCATTATTTTGAGATGTTCCCTCCATTCCGCTCTCTTCTTGATTTGAGGTATCCGGTTCATCACTCTATTGCTTATCCCAATGAGTCGGTCATGTAAGAAAGTGGGCTTTTTGAGAAGATTCTAGAAGGTTGTTGGGCCTCCTCACATGGATCGAATTTGAAGTGGAGATCTACCCAACTTGATAGTGCTAGCATGCACCCATAGATTGGTCTCCCCATTGCCGCCGAGGTAAGCCCGCTATAGAGATAGGCTAATATCACCGGTCCCGCTCTCTCTCCTTCCCATAGGCTAACTATTGCGCTTAATTGGGACTCTTCCAAGAAGTCTTCCGTGGAGGGGAACAAGATTACTCCTGCCAAGCATACCACGAAAGCCTTTGCCACTCGTTCCACTTCATCATCTTCTTTAGCTTGATCGGATTGCTTGTACACCCAAGAAGCAAGTTTTAGGAGATTGATTCCCTTGGTAGCTTTGATTTGGTTCACTAAGTTTGGGCTGGGAATTATACTTGTTAATAACTCATGTGAAGAGATTTTCTTTGGCATGATGGCCATCTTCTCCTCCTCTCCTTGTTTCATCTTCTTTAAGCCCAATATCATCTCTAGTTCCTCTAACAGAATTGTGACTTCGAAGGTTGAGAAAAGAAGTGTATGGGTGGAAGGGTGCCATATTTCAACTAGAGCTCCTATGGCAGCCCAATCAAGGTGAACTTGATCATAGTGTTTGGCATGAGTGATTAAGCCTAAAAGATGCCATCTTGTTAAATAGACTCTCATGTCTGAAGAAAATTTGGAGAGAAGAAGAGGCAGCCACTTGATCTTGGTGAACCTTCTGGCTCCTAGAATGTTTGGATAATCCTGTGGGAGACACAGAAAAGAAGGAAAGAAAAGCACAGAGAGAAAGATGAGAATACAACACAGAAGGACGGTGAGGATATAAAAGAAGAAATAGAAAAGCAATTCTCTACCTGGTTCATGGCAATCCGGCTGCTGATATGCCCGTTGATCTCGGTTAGTCTGAGAGCAGAAATCTTGGATCTTTTAATTGCCCTCTCCATATTAGATTTACAGGAAGAATTGGAGCCGTAGTAGTACCTGTGAAGAGAAACAGAGGTTGGACGAGTTATTTGATTAATCTAAGGGAGTTTCTTCCTTTTTATAGAAATCTGGAGGGTTTTAAGATCGTTCGAAGTTGTAGGGTTGATTACGATTACGATTAGAACTAGAACTGGGGTCAGCTTTTGACTCAGAGTCGGAAGCATGGTTTTCAGAATTCTGGATAATTGACGATAGTGTTCAGGGCGTTAATTGTTTAATTGACGACTTGACCAAAGTCGTTGTTTATTTAACACCTCCATAAGGGTCGTCTTCTTCTTGAGCTCCCAAACGAATTAATGCCTTGATGATAGACGTGTTCTTATATTTTGACGCCCTGATGTCAGTCGTCTCTTATATTTTGACGCCCCTACCCCCAGTCGTTATTTGTTTGGCTTGCATGTTTGGTCGCTCTGTGCATTTTGATGAACTTAAGTGCTATCTTTTAATTGGAGTTATTTGTGATTAAGCACTTATGATCATGTCTTGCTTTGAATTGAGGATTATTTCTGATCTTTGAGAGGCCTAATGAATTTTCAAGTGCAGAGGAGTGCAGGTTTTGAGGCGCTTGGATCACTCATGGGAGCATCATCATCCCATTCTTGTATTTCTTTCCTGTAAGCATTGTTACTATATGGTATCTACGCTAATATAGCATATCAAGGACCTTGTGGTTCTGATGAACCTGGAATTTGAGTTCCCCTTCATCAAAAACAGTGATAGTTCCAGGAAAGTCTTGATCACACGGATAGGCCGTTGAGTCATTCAAGGTCTGGGACGATGGTTCCACTTTCTGAGTTGATGCGCGGACAAACGGACTTCGGCTTAATGTTAGCTCAGAGATCTAGATTCTTGACCAAATCTAGATGGCTTAACAATATTATCCTTGATTATTTTCTATATTTTTAGTTTATTTTATCTTTTCCTTTTAGCCTAGTATGCATCATGTAGGACTTTGAGCTTCGTGCTGAAAATCTTCATATTATGGCAATAATGAAGGTCACTCGCTCTCGTTTGAGTTGACATGAGATATTCCACTCCAAATTGAGTACTTTATTCTCTCTGAAGCCGCTAAGCCTAGTTCTTCGAAAATGTCCCTTTGCTGGGTCTTCATCTCAATTCCCTTTATTTTATCTACAAATCCACCTTGGTTGTAGCACGTCCACGTTGGCTGGTAAAAGCTCTCCAATGGTGCCTCCCTGTCGTGCCCACGCGCACATTTTATTGGTTCTTAGTATAGTCTCCTTTATCCAGCAAATTGATGTTTTCTTGGAATCACCTAGAGTTGTTTCACTCAGAATCTCGGAAAGATTTCTAATGCTTTGTATCTGAAGCGTGTCACATCACACCTTGGCATCTACTTATCAGTTCGCTCCACTTCATTCCACTTCATTACACTTTCGTTTCATTTCGTCTCACTCCCTTGCAAAGCAGACGCCAAGGCAGGGCAGCTGTAGACACGCCAAAATTGATACTATGTCGATCAAAACTCATGTCACTATGTTAACACCCCAAAGTGAACTTCAATATTTCTATAATATAAAGTTTTTCTCTTTTGTGTGGGTTTTTATGATGTTTCTTGCATTTTTGTAATTAACGACTTGAAGAGGGGCGTGATTTAAATAACGACCTAATCTGGGGCGTGTTCTCGAGAAAGGACGGCTGGTGTTAAGGGCGTCAATTTCTGGTATTTTACGAGTCCCACCACGATTGAAAAATCAAGAATTAACGTCCTTCCTTAGGGCGTGTTTTTAATTAACGCCTTTCCTTCAGGCGTCTTTTTCATAATTTTCAAATAAGGGAAGTTTTTCTTACTAAAATTGAATCCAGGAAATAACGTCTTTGTCCTAGTCGTGTTTTTAAGTAACGCCTTTGTCTCAACTCATCATAATTGACGCCCTTCTGAGGGTCGTCTCTCACCCTTCTGTGTCTGGTTTGAACACACCTTTCCTGGAGAGTTCCCTGCCTTGGTTAATCACTTGCTCGATTGGGGAACTAGAGTCCTTGCCGTTACTGATCATTGCTTGTTCTTATCCCATTAGAATACGGTTTTGCACCCTATAAAAGGATGCCCTGGTTGATCTCGCGCGAGGTAAAAGGCTGGTGATTCGCGCGAGGTTACGGGTGCTGGCGATTGAGGTTACAGAAGCTAGTTTACAGAGGCTCTCTGCTTCCTCCTGCTGCCGCAACCGAAGCGTCAACGTGGTTTTCCCCTTTACTGTTTACAGGAACAGCAGGGGCTTTCTTTCTCCCGTTTGTCTTCATCATCTCATCATCGATCACTATATTCTTCCTTTGCATTAGTATTGCATCTCTTTCCTTTTCCCTAATTCTCTAGGGGTTTTAAAAAAAATAAACAAAAGGTGCACACTTTATGCTCTTCTTTCATCATCATATTATTTCCTTGGATTGATACTACACACACGTTTGGCTGATCCTCTCTTCTTTTGATTGTTTGTTCTTTGATTAAAGGTAATCAAGAGGAAAACCCCCTTCATCGGCCAGCCGATAGGAGGAGGAGGAAGGAATCTACATCCATCCCGCATCCTTATCTTCACCAGGTATTCGTGATCAATTTCCTTTATTTTTGAGGTAACCCCTCTGGCGATCACACTCCTTATTAGCACCACGTGCTCCTTTACTCCTTTTCATTTATTCCCCTTCTTATACAAATATTTTTATCTTAAAAGTGGATTTTCCATGATCCACAACCATCATAAGGTTGCTTACTTGGAATTCAAAGTGGCACTTACGAGTTTTTGCCCGCTCATTATGAACCTCACCGCTCGTTGCTGAATGCTTGCTGGGATGCACATGCCATGCACTATGATGCGATGTTGGTGTGAAAAGTATGGTGTGCAAAGGTGGACCAGGACACCCATAGATGGACCTATAATGCCATGACGCCATATGGACCTTGATGGGCCTTGGTGGGCCGAGGCAACCATATGTGGCTCTATCATGCATGGACATCCTAGCGAAGGTCGGAGAGCCGGGGCATCTGTAGGTGATCCGGTCATGAATGGTGGTGACAAATGTCGGGGGACCTGGACATCCTTGAATGCTCCTATCATGTCTTTGACCCATGATGAGTGCAGGTGGACCACTACATCCGAATTTGGACCACTCATGCTTTCTACTTGGCATGTGGGTGATATGAATGAATGGACCCAACATAATGTTCATGTCAATTGGTGTAGTAAGCCTAGACACATGCATGCTTTTCCCAAATGTAGCAACCCGTATAAAATTAAAAGAAATAAATTTAGATAAATTGAAATAAACTAAAAGATTAAGTGAACAAATGAAAAAGGTTGAAACAAGAAGAACAAAGCCCTGATGAAATTAACGCCTTGGAGCAAGGCGCTACGCCCTCATATAAGGCGCATTTTTAAGAAAGGACGCCCACGTTTCACGGCGTCAAATTTCAGACGGCCAAAATAAATAAAAGGCATAAAAAGACAATAAAAAGAGTAACACCCTTTACATGGACGCGTTTCAACAAGAAACGACGCACATCAAGGCGTCAATTTAAAATTCGACGCCCTAGAATAAGGCGTTAATTCCATTCCAGTTTCGTTCGAACCGGGAACTTATCCAGGGTAAGTTGATAACTATGAGAAAGAGTTCGAATGTAGTAATAACTCTATCATGGAAGTGTTACTTCTAATCAAAACACTAACCCTATTAGGATTCCCAAAATCCTATAAATAACCTTGTTCAAACAAACCCTAAAGATATTTGGCCGAAGAAGGTTCTGCTGCAGTCATCCGTGAAAGAGAGGTTGGTTCTTCCTATTGTTTCTCCTCTGCTGATTAGGTATTAGGAGGAATAATTCTTCTCCATCTTATTCTTCTATCGTAGGTTGAGGAGCTTCTATCTTCCATTAAAGAACGAGGGTTCTTCATCCCGAAGTGTTCCTATCATACGTGAAGAACAGGTGATGTTCTTCTTCCCCTGTTTATGAGATAGTCATGAAGAATATTGATATTCTTCATCTCATGATTCTGTAGGTTGTCTACGTCGAGAAGGAGCTCTCATATAGTTGGAGGACGTAAGGTTCTTCATCATAATCGTCTCCAATCATCTGCAACTTCTCCTTCAGTTTCTTCTTCCGGTGAGCACTCTGTACAAACAGAGTATCGTCTCTTCACCAGATCCTTCACGTTTCATCAAAAGGTAGGTTTTCTCAGGGATTGTAGCCCAAACTAGCATATTAATAATTATAACATCATCCGTTAATACATGCATATAGATTTCATGTGTTTTGATTAGTTTCTAAAGAGTTTTTAAAAGAAACGCCCCTATCAAGGGCGCTAAATTACAAGAAACGACCATGACTAGGTCGTCAATTTCATATTTGACGCCCTGCACACGGACGTCAATTTCTTTTAATTACTAAATACCATGTTTAAAAATTATATATCAATTCAAACATGATTCTAAATTAATGCATGGCCAATCTCTTGTAATCCTGCTATTTCTTATGGTACTGACCATATATCATGTTTCCTGAAATTTCATTGTCTCGAAACTTGTAAACTTGTGAATTAACGACCTTGTCCAGGTCGTCTTTTCTGTAAACTAACGCCCCTGTCCAGGGCGTGTTTTATGAAAATTTCTAGATTTTTAATATTCTGCAAAATTAGAAATATTGAAAGGACGACTTCTATACATGTCGTCAAATTTAAATATAAACGCCCCTGATTAAGGCGTTAATTACATGAAAAATGACTTTACCAAAGTCGCTACTTTCTGCATTACTGATTTTTCCTGATTACTGTTATCCGAGGGATTCATTACATATATTTATATATAGGCAGTATTACTCCACTCCGTGAGTATAGTCCCATGTTTTCTACGATGTTTTATCGTTACCCCTCAATTCTCATTGACATACAAGCTCTCCATTGGACATTCCGTTCCTTTGGACTAGCGAGTTAGTCATAGAGACCTCCGTAAGACTCATCGCCGTCTTGGATTCCCTCAAGGCCGACTGAGCTGGTTGTACCCTAAAAACCCATTACACAATCTTTGCCATGACCCTCTATAGAAACATGGTGATACCGGCCCTCATGTCATGCCATGGGTATGATATGAGAATTATCTTAATGAACGGGGAAGAATATGCCGTTGTTATGATGTTCTTGTAAACCCCAATTCTATATCAAACTTGATGTTCTTGTGAACCTCAATTCTATATTAAGAATGAGGACGTCTTGCCATTGAGGTGCTATTCATATGGACCACAATTCTATATAAAAGAGTGTCTCTACTTGCTTATCATGGTACCCGTGTTAAGGGAACCAATTCCACCTAGTTTTATCGAAAGTGCGATTGTACCGTTATTATCGCCTATTGGTGTCAAAAGTCATATTTTTGGACTCTAATCTCTCAAAGTTGTCTTACATGACTACAAGCTTGCTTATTGAAATTCCATGATGGCTATACACAAAAATGTGGATGTTAAAAATACATGACTAATGCCTGCGCATATAGGGCCCGATCTGGTCCTGGGAGGAGCACCCGAAAGTACTTGTGCCCATAGGAGTTGATTGATCACGGTATTGGCAATATACCGAAGTGCATGACTAGCTTGATTGAACATTCCACAAATCTTGTACTTGACTTGATATTACATGACTTGCGTGGCCCGAAAAAGGGTAATTACTTGCGTGCTTGAACTTGATAGCCAAATTTCATCTTGACATGATAAAGTACTTGCTTGAATATCTTGAGGTCATTTGATATAAGTTCTTAAAAGGTTCATGACTAGTTCTCCCTGTTATCTTATTGTTGTATCCTCTTTCTATCTTGTCATTTTATGCGAGCATGCATAGCTATAGTACATTCATGAAAGATGTAACTACTTAAACCCCTTGCTAGTTCCTGAGATATAATTTCCTACTGAGCGTTCGCTCACTCCGTGTTTCCCTTACTTTTCAGGTAAGTCCGACGATGAGGGAAGTCAATCGGATGGGGAGAATCAAGAGTGAAAGAGCTAGAGCTTTTCCAAGTGTCATCTAGTCTTTTATATATTTCTTGAGTCAAATGTGTACTTTTCTTTTTTTGAATAGAGTATTGGATTTGTAATAGAATATTTATTATGAAGAAATAAATGGATTGGGTTATCTTTACTTTTGTGCATCTCTGTCTTTGTGTCGAATACACTACTACTCTGATTGACATGATTGATATAAACTCGTCACGCATCTCCGGGTATCTTCCGCTCTCGGGGCGTGACACCAAAGGTGACTTCCATGTGTATAGGTGTGAGACAACCCTTGAACTCCCATTGGAAAGGATCGAATGGATCTAAGAAGGTGGTCATCATGGGGTGGGGCAAAACCTTATTACCTAGGGATATGTGGCCCAAGGTCATGACTCCCAAGGTGTCACCCGGGTCTAGGATGGGGTGGATTGGGTCAAACATGGTGGGTTGGGATAGGGAAAGGTGGGTGGTGAGTAGGGTGGGTGGGTCACATAGGGAACTAGACTCCCATAGGAAGGGATCAAAGGGGTCGTGGAAAGGTCTTCCTAGAGGGAGGAACTCTCTGTCTTCAAGGTTCCCAAATTGTGAGTCATCCTCCTCCAATGTAATTGGGCCAAGGTTTCTAGTGGGTTGGCCGATCAAAGTATTTGGGATCTCAATGGTAGGGGAGTGGATCGAGATGGGTTCTTCTATCATAGGGAGAAGGAAAAGGAGGTCGCTAGTGTAGCAACCAATGATATAGACCGAGGTGATTGACCCGATGCAATGGTGTAGGAGGCCAAGGCTCCTAGCTTGTTCGGTCATAGGGGTCAACATGCTAGTGAACTCAATTTGCCAAGCTAAGACTCTAAGAAAATCCTCTAAGGTCTCTACTTGATAAGATGCTTGGATCGTGGTGTGATAAGAGGAGATGGGCACTATGGGATGGTTTTCCTTCATGGGTGGGAAATCGTGGGCCGTGATCTCTCTTATTGGGCTCTCCTTTAGCCAACTAACAAGGGGTTCCCCTAAGATGAGATTGACTCCAACTAGAGATGGTGATATAAGGTGAAGACCCTCGTGTGTCGTTTCTTCTTCAACTTGGACTTGGGTTTCCTCCAAGGTGGAGAGTGGGTTTGGAGTGTTCACCATTATGGGGTGGGGTATGGGTTCTTCTTCCAAGGAGGTGAGAGGGGCTTTTAAGGGTGTGGTGATGATTGGGGCATGGTGTATCCGGGGTGGTAGGTAGTGGGAAACTTGGGTTAGGATAGGTAATGGTAGTAGTGGAGGCTTCGGTGGGGGTTGGATTGGGGTAGGGAGAGGAAGATAGGTGGGTTGAAGGGGTTTGGGTTGATGGGTTTTGGGATGGGTGTCCCTTTTTGGGGGTGATGGAGAGGTAGTGGTGGGGGTTACCATGGGCCTAGGTGGAGAGTTGGCCATGGGGCTCAATTGGGTAGGGGGACCTATGGTTGTGGTGTGGACTTGGAGGTGGGGTGTAAATGTAGTGGTTGGGGTAGGAGAGATGGGAAGTGGTGGGGAATGGGTGATTGGGGTCTTGGATTGACCGGGTGGGGATGAAGGTGTTGAAGTGCTCTTTGGGCTTTTGTGATTTGAGTAGGAGGGAGAGGGTTGGAGAGTGTAGGTTTTCCTAAGCTCGACCTTCATCTCATCCCAAGTGCTAATGGGGGCCTCCCTGCGGATCCTTCTTAAACCTTCCACAACTAACCAATGAGTTTTAGCTTGTTTGGAGAGGTGTGCCTTGGCTAGCCTCATTCTCCTTCCTTCGTTCAAGGGGCAACTTTTAAAGAATTGGTCTAGGGAAATCTCCCAATCTAGGTAAAGGCTTGGGCTATTGGATCCATCAAAGGCGGGGGTTTTGATTTTCAAGTGTTCTAAAAATATGGTTTCTAGATTTCCCCAAAGGTCACTCTCATTCACTCTTGGTGCACGGCTATTTCCTTCAAGTCGGTCGAGTCGAGACATGATATCTTCAAGCCGATTAAGGACATTGGGTAGGGCTTAAATGATAGAGGTGTTGCTACCCACTTTGTTGGCAATGGAACTTCCATGAGGATTTGGGCTTCTTGGGAAAGTTGATGGGATGGATATGACGGGTATGAAGCGGCCATTCTAGTGGACATGGGAGATGCAACCGAGGACTTTAAATGCATAAACATGGCCTAGGACCAACTTGATAGAGACAAGTTGTGAACTTGCTCTGATACCACTTGATGTGACACCACCTTGGGGTGATAGTCACACAATCAAATGACCCTTGGACCTAGCAAGCAACCAACGCGTGAACCGGTGACTTCACTCGGGCGGACTCACCCGCTAAGCGCACTCTCGTGCCCGTAGGCAAACCGGTGATAGTGGTGAGGGTCCGGGATGGGCCCTAGCTGCTCCGGGGTTGGCTAGCTTTGGATTGGACCTCTCAAAGGTCTTAGGATGCCCACTCTCGTAGGCGGCCAGCACGCCGAGGGCGTGGGTGTTAATGGCTCTCTCGTAACTCACCCGCGGTAGTCACTCAATCATAAGCAAAATTCGGGTTCGGGCGCTCCACTTACCACCGACGGCACTAAGATGCGATACTAATTAAGCAAGGGAATTTAAGCAAAGAGGAGTGTGCAGTGGCTCACCTGATCGGTGTGAAGACACCGATCCCGGCCGGAGACGAGGGCGAGCGAGGAAGCGTGGGCTTACCCGCACGCCGCGCCAGAGAAGCTTCGACCTGAAATTTTAAATGACATGCACTACACCCCATGCATGGGGGGGGGGATCTTGGGGAAGGGAAACCAAAGAATACACCCAATTACTCCCTCCACAAAGGGAGGGGCCTTCAGCCGGCCAAGCGGGGAGGGGAGAAAGCGATGAAAACACAAGAGAAGAAGCCGATGCCGAATCTATCTAGTTCTATGAGTGCTGACAGTGGACTGAAGAATTGACTACTGCAACTGCTACCGAATTTTTTTGGGGACGAAATCACCTGAAAATCTTCGTAGGAGGCCGGGGAAGTCGTCCAATTTTTTTTAATTTCTTCTGTCGCCGATGCTGGTCTGGGTGGAGGCCCGAACACGGAGGCAGAGTCTCGGACTGGCAGCTCCTGGTTTTCAACAGCACGTTGCAGAGGATGCCCCAACAGCTCCTAAACTCGGAATCAAGCACCGTCAGAGTTGTTGGAACCGTGGATGAGTCCTGTTCGCAGCAAAACTGACGGAGAAGCCAAAAAATGCCGGAGGAGACCGGGGGACTCTGAACAATGATGACAGGTCGGTGCAGACTGTGGGTAGCAGACTCGTGTAGCTGAGGGAGAAAATTGATAACTCTGGATCACAAACGCCGATCGAAGTTCCGCTTCTTGATTCTGAACGTAGAAAGGGCGAGGAAGAACTTTGTAGAAGAGATCTTGAACTGATTCTTCCAAGGTTCATTGTGGTGAAGCTTCTACTCCGGTTCTAGTACTCAGCAGGGGCAGCTCTGTGCAGTTGTGGGAGAACGGAGGGCCCGGGCAGCACACAGCTTGGCTGAAGATGAAACCACTTCCGTTGCGAAGAAGACAGGAAGATGCTTCCGTGGATAGCTCTTGGGTCTTCAAACTCGCTAGGATGTGGTTGGAGTCGCTGCTGCAAGTTGCTGGTCTTCTGCAGGTCTTCAACTGCGAACTAGGGCTGAGAGGTGATGGAGAGGAGCAAGGAAGAATGGTGGAGATGAGAGAGAGGGGGGGCGACCCTAACCAAAGGGGGAGGGGCTTGGGCGACCTAGGGCTGTGGAGGGAATGAGAAACTTGAATTCAAATGGCCTAGGGAGGTGGAGTGGTGCTTGGGGTAGTGGGAAGGGTGCTTGGGAAAGTGGGAGGGGTAGTTGGGGGTTGGGAGGTGAGGTGAGGATTGGTGGAGGAGGTATTGGGAAGGGGTGGGGTATTGATGAGGGTTGTGGGGATGGGAAGAGACTTTATTGGGTTAGGTGGGGAGTGGAGGTGGTTGGGAAGGGAGGAGAGAGAGGAGGGGGGCGAATTCCCCTTGGAGGGAGAGAGAGAGAAGAGAGAGGGGGGGAAAAAGAGAGGGCTTCTCACCCAATAATGGTTTCTCACCAAAAGGAAAATGGGGACACTAGAAAACTCAAATTTCATTGATTGATTGACTCATTTATTGATTACAAATGGGGGAAATGGGGTCCTATATATAGGCAACCCACATTTTCACAAAAGACCCTAACATTTAACACACTAACAAATAACCGAAGGAAGGGGGGGCGCCCATGGGCCTAGCCCAAAGAAATAGGCCCAATAGCAAACTCATTAGCCTAATGAGACTCAAACTTAGGGAAATGACTCATTAACCTAGGTACAAGACTCAAATAAAAAGGAAAATTACATGATTATGACTCAAAGAAAATATGAAAATTACATGACTCGACTTAGAGAAATATGACGGACACAATGGAGCTATGCTAGCAAGCAATCGAAGTGTAAAAAAATATGAAGGGCGAGAGATGCCCCCATCAAATAAGAGGAGTGTGAATCTAAGTAGCTGGGAATCCCCACTAAAACAAATAAGGAGACTCACATGAAAATGGTGAAGCAAATTCCGTAATAAAATTGCAATAAGGATGAATCCTAGTAGCCGGGAATCCCCACTGAAACAAATGAGGAAACTCACGTCAAACGGTGAAGTCTGGATTTTAAATAAACAAGGGGGCTGTGTACAGCTATCGAAAGTTGAAAGCCTGAAATGTATGAGTAGGCCCTAGAGTAATCCTCTAGTGTTACTTAGAACGTATGCATATCCCTACGCTTATAGTTCACTACTTATGTACCTGCACCTTCACGCCATGGAGAAGTTGCCTCGGGTGGAGATTATAATTTAAACTATGTGCATATGCTATGCGATATCCCCTTGACGAACGCACATCTTCTTCAGTTGTGCTTCGTGGGCTACACTCTACCCGTGAGTCATGGGCATTGTTCTTACCCTATCCCCGATAAAGGAGAGCTATGCTATATATCTATTTTTGTGTGCTTGTTGTCAATGGATGCCTACATGCCTGAATAAAAGATAATAACAAGAGAAAATGAATGGAAATAAAATGATGCCATTCACCCTCTTGAATACTCATGAATTTCCACGAGTGCTTCTGCGCAGGAGAAGTGGAACAAGCTGAAACTGATATATGAAGGTACATCAGAAGTGAAAGAAACAAAGGCAAATTTGTTGATCCGAGATTATGAGCTTTTCGTAATGAAGTCAGAGAAGACCATCTCGAAGATGTTTGCAAGGTTAAGTAAGATCACCAATGGTTTGAAAGCATTGGGTCTAGTGAGAAAGGTGTTGCGGTCCTTGTCCCCGAGTTAATTTTTTCATCATCCTTTCATTCACAAGCATATGCTTGTATATATTTTACATCCTTGCGTGCTTTAATGCGAGGAGGAGAGTTCCTATAGAAGTGCTTCATGTTTTCTACTCTTGCAGGGGCGAATTGGGTTGTCATCTTGAAGATATGCATCCCTACTCAAGCATCCATGCTCTGACGAAGCTGAATCTCCAACTAGAAGTTCGCTCGTCATCGTTTCAGTTGAAGATCGACTCCCCCACTACGGAAGCTTCAAGCAAAAACGTTTCCAGGCCCTTCATCATATGAGGATACACTTCTGCAACCTTCCTACATATATTCTGATGATTTCCATTCAGTTTATGAGCATGTATTGAACATATTCTTATTTTTTTGAACTTCGAATCTGTGTATGTTGAACCATCTACGTACGGTTGAGGGTTTATTGTGTTGCGGTTGTTGCAGTGTGTGTGTGTGTGTGTGTGTGTGTGTGTGTGTGTGTGTGTGTGTGTGTGTGTGTGTGTGTGTGTGTGTGTGTGTGTGTGTGTGTGTGTGTGTGTGTGTGTGTGTGTGTGTGTGTGTGTGTGTGTGTGTGGATCCATTGTCGGATCGTGTTGGAGACCATGTCTCCGTGTATGTTGGAGATTTTACTCCGTGTGCTTCAGTTCGAAGTGAGTGAAGCCTCATCGGTTTGATGAGGGGTGGATGTAGGGAGCCCGTCGTGATCTCGAACCACTTTAAAATCCTCATGTCTTGTGGTTGCATGCTTGCATCTTATTTTGTTCCAACATGATTGAGTGAGCTCGGGGAGATTGAGAGAACTAGAGTTATTTATATTTAGCTTATTATCATCAATCATGTTAATTCTGCTAGTTAATTTTAAAATCTATCATCTCGTTTGGGAGACAATTCAACACCCTACCCTTCTTGTCCGCTCGCCAACTGGGCCAACAATTGATATCAGAGCAAGGCCTCTGAATTTTATTCAACCTCACGGTTGTAGAGAAAAGATCATTAGGCGATGGATAGTAAGGGAAAGATTCCTGAGGGACATTCTGTACATAGGCCACCATTTTTTGATGGCACGAACCACCCCTATTGAAAAAATAGAATGATAGTCTTTTTGCGAGCTCAAGAGTATGATGTTTGGCGTGTAGTGAGTAGAGGTCCTCATGAACTACCTGCGGATGAGGATAAATGGAATGATGATCATATCAAAAAATCGTGTGCAAATTTCAAAGCTATGAACATAATTCAATGTGCCATTCACCCTCTTGAATACTCACGAATTTCCATGGTTGCTTCTGCACAGGAGATGTGGAACAAGCTGAAGCTGATATATGAACCTACATTAGAAGTGAAAGAAACAAAGGCAAATATGTTGATCCGAGATTACGAGCTTTTCACAATGAAGTCGAAGGAGACCATCTCAGAGATGTTTGCAAGGTTAAGTGAGATCACCAATGATTTGAAAGCACTGGGAAAGGAGTACATAAATTAAGAGCTAGTGAGGAAGGTGTTGTGGTCCTTGTCACCACAATGGCATACGAAAGCGACCGTGATAGAAGACTCTAAAGATCTCACTACACTTATGCTGGATGAGTTGATTGGGTCATTAATGACCTATGAAATGAACATCAAGAGGACAGAGGAAGTGAAGAGCAAAAAGAAATCGATAGCATTTAAGGCTTACACAAAGTCATCCGAGGAAAGTGATGAAGGGCCAAGTCTTAATAGTGGCGAGGAAGAACTTGTGGATCTCATCACTAGTAGAGATAGAAAGCTTTTCAGAAAAGGCTAGAAGGGATGGCACTTCTTTCAAAAAAGTTCAGAAAAAACCACTGGGGAAGAAAGGAGAGATTAGATGCTATGAATGTAACAAGGTCGGCCACATGAGAAATGAATGTTCTGATCTCCAAAAGAGATTCAAGAAAGAGAAAGCTAAGAGGCCAAAGGCAATGAAAGCTATATGGAGCGACGAGGACGAAAGTGAGTCTAAGTCTGAGGCGGAGGATGAACTGGACGAGCTGGTCCAGAATCTTTGTCTGATGGCAAATGAGGAGACCGACACTAAGGTAAATTCCAATGATGAAAATCTTACTTGTGATCAATGGAAACTTGCATATGCTGACTTATATAAAAATCACAAGAGGGTTAAGTCTGAAAATAAAAATCTGGAAAAGAAGTTTCATGACCTTACACATTCTAGTTCATCTTCATGTATCAAATGTAGTTTGCATGAGTTGGAACTTGAAAAGATGAAAGATAAAAATGAAAGTTTGAGCTCCACAATAACCCTGTATGAAGATGAGCTTGGTTGTCTAGAGGCTAAAAAATAACATGCTTATGAGAATGTGGAAAACCTAAAAACTAAAAATGAAAAATTTGTATAGGTGTTGGATGAAATTAAATCAAAATTGAGAGAATGTGAGAAAATCAAGAAAAAAATTGAAACCAACTTCAATACCACGCATGATGAGTTGAGGAAATTGAAAAGTGATGTAGAAAAAGAATTGAAAGGAAAAGATAAAATGAATGAATTTGGCAAAGAGAATGCCAGGAATGAAAAGAGCGGTGTCGGATACACACCCATAAAGAAAAACACATTTGTGAAAAATTAATTTCAGAGATCTTTTGACTCATGGCATTGTTCCCATTTTCATTCATGCATGAATTTGCTTTATGATAGATCAAATATGCATAAAAGAAATCATTTTAGAAAACCAAATGTCACTTGCTTTTATTGTGGTATGGTCAGCCATTCCATGTATGTTTGTGACTTGATGAGAGCCGATGATGAATGGTATGAGAGGAAGAATAAAGAGTTGTTTGTTCAAAATGGAACTAACTCCAAGGGACCCAAGAAAATTTGGGTACCCAAACATACAGGATGAGATTCCCTGAGTGCAGGGATGCTTTGAGGGTAGTTAGAATGTTGATAAATAATGGTCTCTCAAGGCAAAGGTAAGGGAGCTCAATTTTTGAAATCTTATGTTAAACATTTCAGGTATACACTGGTTGGATCTTGTCATTCGTCCTACTTCAATCTTGCTTTTACCTTTTGTTGATTTTGGTAGTGATAAAGAGAAATGTTGACATTCACAGGTTAGACGATTAGGTGTTAAGACAACCTTGATTATACTTTGTGACACATCTTGTGAATAAATTCAGTTTTTGAATGCCTGAGACTGCACATAGAGTCTTTCATATTGTCACTCATCCTTTTGTAAATAAAAACTCAGTTTTACATACATATAAAACACACTCATCCTCATGCTTTAGAATGCACATATCCTTGCATATTTGTGAATAGGAATAACTTTTCATTGTCATTACACTTACATGCATACATTTGTACATACTTTACATATACTTACATGCTTGAATGCCATGATTATTCGGTATTTCAAATGGTGTGTTGTGGAAGGGTGGATTACGTCCATCGGGAAACACTCACCATGCGAGAGTTAGGTCTTCGGACCCTCACCTCCTCCACGCACCGGAAATCATATTGTATGAACATATTTACACATCCTTGCTTGACTGCATGTATATAGTCTATTGAGTACATGATGTTTTGATGACGTCACACCATGAGTCATTAGCCAACTGGCCCAGAAATTCATGCCATCTTTTGATGTGTCCAGGTATGAAGACATTCTGCCAAACGGTTCATATGCATCGACCTTCATGCAGAATGTGCATCGACCTTCGCATGCAAAAAGAAAATGTGCATCGACCTTCTAATGGAAATAGAATATGTGCATCAACCTCTATGATTCAAATAGAAGACATGCATCGACCTTTATATGCCTCAGAGAGATGTGCATCGACCTTTATATTCAATCAGTCAGATGTGCAGCGACCTTCATGAGCTTCAGAAAATGTGCGTCGACCTTGTTATGGAATGTGCACCGACCTTGAATGTTCAAAGTATGTGATGTGCATCGACCTTCATATGCTGCAGACAGATGTGCATCGACTTTTCTATGCTTCAAACAGGATTGTGCATCAACCTTCATCTGCTCCAAACAGTAATGTGCACCGACCTTGAGAAGCGTCAACCTTGGAATGTGCATCGACCTGTATGTGGTGGATCAGTAATGTGCACCGACCTCTATTGAAGAATTACAAATGTGCACCGACCTTCCTTATGAGCACAGACTTGGTAAATGGACATGCACAAACTTCGTTTGCGAATGTACACAGACTTGGTCATGCTATATACAAATGTGCACAAACTTGGGTATGCTAAGTTATCAATGTGCATCGACCTGTATGTGATGGAACAGAAATGTGCACCGACCTTGTTTCTCCAATATGCACCGACCTCAACTAAAGGCTCTCCAAATGTGCACCGACCCTGCCAAGGGCCAAGCACCTTATGTGCATCGACCTCATAAGGCATGCCAAGCCAACTGCACTGACCTCATGGAGAAGAGCACATGTTCGACAAAATGCCTCACTGAGCGACTCCCAAGGCCATTCTTAGTAAACCTACAGTGTTTTCTGAATTGGATCCAGAGAGCATAAATAGGAACCGCAAATGCCAAAATTCACATCTTTTGAGGTATGGAAAGGTACCTTTGCTCAGTCAACCTTCCTGCCATCATTGGCCTTCTATATCAGTCCTTTTGGTCCATGAAAAAGCAAGCTACCGTTTCTAGGAATAGTCATCAATCATGGTACCCACCTTTTTGCCTCCACCCAATCACATGCCATGTCAGTAAGATCCCTCGGGACAAGAGGACGTCCTGACAGTCCTACCGATAGAAGAAGGAGAAGCTGCATATCCTTCTTGGGAGGCTCCTCTCACACCTTCTCAGGTCAACCAAAGCAATAAATGGAAGAAAACTTCTCTGCTACCTCCCTGGCCAACCAGAAGTTGCCAAGATAAAAGGTCCTTGAAGACAAATGATTATTTATGAAGAGCCAATCACATTCAGTCTAGAACCTCTTCTGAGAGGGGTGATTGCGCCTATAAAAAGGAAGGACTCCATGCAAGAAGTGGTTGTTGTCACTACTGCAAGTGTTGAAGCCAAAACCCTTCCAAGTACAAAAGAAAGAGAGGGAGAAAGAAAAGAAAAGGGAGATGAGCGCCTGCTAAGCCCATATGGAAGAATAGGAGGAAGAGAAGAAAGAAAATCAGAAGCCCGTGCAACAAGCCCTATTTCCCTTGCACCATTAACTTTTGCCCTGTCATTCTCAGTGCCAGTTTATTCTGGAGTCGTTGCACCTACAGCGTTTCTGTTTTGTTTCTGCTTCTTTTACTTCTTTTTTATTTTCAGATCAATTTGTTTTGTGTGGGGCTTGTCCTCATATGTGGTGAGGACCTCGTCCTTGTGTGTGTGGGGGGGGGCTTGTCCCCGTGTCTGCTGTGTCTACAGCGTGTATGTGTGGTTATCCATCTTTTGGCCAAAGAGTGGAAGACTCTCCTTGTTGGGAGGGGGGGGGGCGTAGGCTTGTCTGGGAACAGTCGAACCACCTAAAAGCCTTGTGTTATGGTGTACTGCATTGAATCCTTTTCTCCTACCCCCATTCACCGGTTCTCCTAGCTCATAGCTCCTTCTTTCCGCTGACTAACTTAGTGTCTTTAGTTCAGTTCCGCACTTCCATTTTGGTTCATGCGTTGTTCAGTTTTGATCAAAGTTTAAAAGCGTTCATTGTGAACTCGGATCTATTCACCCTCCCTCTAGATCCTCTCTTAATCATCCAACAATTGAAATCAGAGCAGGTTCCCAGAGATGTGGTACAACGACCCAGGGAGATCCGATGGGAGCGTCCCTCGCAGCTATGTAGCTGAGGGCCAGGCCATCAACAATCCTTCATTTTTCGATGGTACTAATTATCTATACTGGAAGAACCGAATGGAAGTCTTTCTGTGTGCCTAGGATCACCCGATTTGGCGTGTCGTTAGTAAGGGTCCTCATGTCGTACCTGAGGTAGACGACACCTGGACGCCAGATCAGGTCAAAAAATCCACCACTAAGTGGAGCTCCATGAATATCATGCAATGCGCTATCCACCCCACAGAATACTCAAGACTCTACACTTGCAAATTAATCCGCAAAAGAAATGTGAGATAAACTTGAGTTAATCTATGAGGGGACATTTGAGGTAAGAGCCACCAAAGCCAACCTGTTAACTTCCGAATATGAGATGTTCAGAATGAAGCCAGAAGAATCTATCTCTGAAATGTATGCAAGATTCACTCAGTTAACAAACAATTTAAAACTTCTAGGTAAAGAATATGCTCAAACTGAACTTGTTAGGAAGATCCTCATATTTCTCACCCCAGCGTGGCACACTAAGGCCACTGTCATTGAGGATTCAAAGGATCTATCTACACTGACTATTGACGGACTGGTAGGCTCGCTCATGACATATGAGCTCAATTTCAAGAGAAGTGAGGAAGATATCAAACCCAGGAAGATTGTTGGGCTCAGGGTCTCTGAGAACACAGTACACTCAGATGAAGAGGATGAAGATGACATCCCAGAGACATCACTGGTCGACCATGCTATGCTTACTAGATAGTTCAAGAATTTCCTAATAAGAAGAGGTAAATTCCAGAAGAAGAAGAAGAACCCCCAGGTAATTAGAAATTCCAACTTCAAATTTACTCAACCTAAGAAGTCTGACACTATGATTTGCTACCAATGCAAGAAACCAGGACACATGCGAGGAGAGTGTCCTGAGTTGATGAGGCAGTTGACCAAGGCCAAGGGTGATGTGACACCACGTTGGAGGTAATAGCCACTAGACCGATGCACCTTGGACCTAGACTTGTAAGCAATCAACCTTGAGCAGCGGACTCACTCTAGCGAACTCACTCGTGTGGCGCACACTAGTGCCCGTAGGTAATCCGGCGATGATGGGAAGGGTCCGAGGTGGGACCTCGCTGTTCCGGGGGTTTGGCTAGCTTAAGATGGACCCCTAAGGGCCTGGGATGCCCAATTCCACGGGCGGCCAGCATGCCAAGGGTGTGGGATGTAAGGGGTTGCTCTCGCCTCGCTCCGCGGTGGTCACTCGATCTATGGAAAGTTGGAACGGGCACTCCCTCACCGCCGATAGAGCTAAGAAACAATACTAATTAAGCAAAATAAACCAGCAATGAGAGGGGGCCAGAAGCTCACCTGATCAGCGTGAAAACGCCGATCTCGAGCAGAGACAAGGCGAGCAGGGCGGCATCGGCAATTCCCGCACGCTACGCCGGTGTAGCTTGGACTGCCAACCTACTAATACAAGCACTACGCCCCTTGCAAGGAGGTTGGACTAGGGGTGGGGAATTGTAAGAATTACAATCAAACACTACCTCCACACAGGGAGGGGCTGTAAGCCGGCCAGGCGGGGTGGGGAACTTAAGATAAAATCGAAATGGCGAGCTAAGTCGGTTCTGCCAGCTTTCTGGACAGTGAGATAGGTAGTCGCTGTCGGTTCCGCTACGGGCTCTCCCGAACTCCATTGTTGACGAAACCAGCGCCAAAACCTCCTGGCTTGGCCCAGGAGAATGTTAGAATTATTGGAGAATTTCTTGACGTCGTCGGTGGCTGGGACAGGGTCTGGAATAGGAGAGTTTGGTGCTGGTTCTAGTTGCTCTCAGTCTGCTGCTACTGGAAGATGAAGGCGCCACGAACACTCTCGGACTCCGAATAATGCGAGATTAGAACATCTGCAACCGTGGATGAGTCCTCTTAGAGCTGAGATCAATGGGACCATTGTCTTAAGTCGGAGCTGACCGCGAAAACCAAAACAGTGGAGGGGTGTCGGAACTGGCTCAGGGGAACTGACCTGGCGCACCTTGGGGAGAAAATCTGGAACTCTTGACTCCAGGGTCCAAAATTAGTTATGCTTCTTGGAGATGATAGAGGACTTAAAGGAGAAGCCCTCAGCCAAGTGGTGCCTCAAGAATCTCAGAACTCAGGCCGTGGGAGCTTCTACAAGTCGCTTCAGGTTGTCTGCCAGGGGTAGGATGCGCAGCCGAGCGAGATCAGCTCCTCTGGACTACTCCGATGTCGGGTGAAGACGAAACCACCTCGGCTGCGAATATGACTGGACGAGGAATCCACCGGTATATGGTACACCCTCTGAAGCTTATTGGTGAGGACATGGCAGTCTCCTCAAGTAGCTGGTGTTCTACTGCTTGCGAACTGGGATGAACAAGGTGGTGATAGGTGATGGGAAATGGGGTAGATGGGATGGGAAATGGGGTGGATGGGTGTGGGGGAAACCCCTAGCTGTGAGGGGGTCTGGGAGGGGGCAAACCAAGGTGAGGGAGGGGGAGAATGGGGGCTGGAAGGTGGTCGAGCAGGTGGAGGAAGGGGGAGCTACGAATTTGGGTTGGGAAGGAGAGAGGGAAGGAGAGATCTCTCTCAAGGTTGGAATGTGACTTAATGGGGTTTGTTAATGGGGGTCTTGGGGATGGGAAGGGTTGTGTTGGGGAAGGGAAGGGGTGCTTGGGGAATGGGGAATTCTCCCTTGGGAGATGAGAGAGGTGCTTGGGGAAGGGGAGTGGGTGGTTGGTGGTTGGAGGGTGGAGTGGGGATAGATGGAGGCTACCTTGGGGTTGGGATAGAGTTAAGAGGGGTTGTAGGTAGTTGGGAAGGCTCTTGAATGAGGGGAGGGGAGTTAGAAAGTAGGTGGGAGGGGAAGGAGAGAGAAAGGGGCGACCCCCTTAGAGATAGAGAGATATGAGAGAGAAAAGGAAGTTTTGTGGAGAAAACAAAGACTTGGGATTTCTTTCTTTCAATAATGCATCAAAGGTTACAAATGAGAGAGAGGAGGGGGTATATTTATAGGCACATGACTTTTCACATGACCATACTGACCCTAGACAATTGACACAATGACCAGACAGACCAAGGAGGGGCGCCCTGGGCCTAGCCCATTGAATTGGGCCCAATAGCCAACCTAATCAACCATATGACAGAGAACTTAGGTAAATGACTCACTAACCTAGATACTGGACTAAAATAAAGGGGAAATTACTAAATTATGACTCAAAGAAAATATGGAAATTACATGGATTGACTCAAAAAAAGTGTGAAGAACACAATGGCGCATGCCGACGATCTTTCATAGCTTCAAAAAATGTGGAGGGGCAAGGGATGCCCCCATCATACCCTCGGGGTGGGGAAAACTTGACCCTGTCGAGTATGGGTCCACCGAGGAAGTAGTACACCAAATGCAGCTCCGGACGAGCCACGATCTCCAAACTCAACTCTACGTCCCTAGTCGGGGGACGGCTCTTCAACCTCTCAAAGTAGCTCGGGCACACCCTCTTGCCGGCGATGGTACCCTGCTTGCCTAGTATTGCCTCCGTGTGCTCATGTCGGGCTCTCAAGCTGATTGGTGGCGGCGCTCCGAAGGTGTCACTCTCAAAGGTAGGTAGAGGCTCGAGGCACTGACTAGGATCCACCGCGGTGCCCATATAGGGTGCCAGCTCCGCCACGGGGGAGATGGGGTGAATCCCAAAACCCATCGGTAAGTCCAACCCGTAAGTCGGGTTGCCAAAGCCACTCAGAACTTGGCAAGGTCCAAGTCCTCATGCCCTCAAATTGGAGGTGACCCTAGGGTAGAGCCACTCCAAAGTCATCATCGCCAAGTTGCCAACTTAGAATTCCAAGTGGCGCTTATGAGCTTTTGCCCGCTTCTTGTGATTCTCACCGCTCGTTGTTTGTTGCTTGCTTAAATACTCATGCCATGTACTACGATGCGTTCTGAGTGGGAAATGTATAATATGCAAAGGGGGGCCAAGACAACCATATTTAGACTAATCATGCAGAGATGCCATGGAGACTTTGAATGGTGTGGGAGGGCCGGGGCATCCATAGGTGTCCCTCTCATGCGTGCAGGTGATGAGTGTCGGAGGACCCGGACATCCATGAATGCTCCTAACATGCTTAAGACCCATGATGAATGAAAAGGGACCATTACATCCTAATATGGACCACTCATGCTTCCTACTTGACATGTGGGTGACATGAACGAGTGGACCCGACGTACTAATCATGCCAAGCGGTGTGATGTGCCAAGATGTATGAATTCCTTCTCCAAAGATGACTTCCATGTGTGGGGTTGTAGGATGACCTTTGAGCTTCCACTCAAAAGGGTCGAAGGGGTCTAGGAAGGTGGATAGCATGGAGTGGGGCACTACCTCATTACCTAGGGATATGTGGTCCAAGGTCATGGCTCCCATGGTATAACCCGTGTCTAGGAAGGGATAGACTTGGTCTAACATGGTGGGTTGGGGCAGGGAAAGGTGGGTGGTGAGTAAGGTGGGGTGGTCATACGAGCATAGGAAGGGGTCGAAGGGATCATGGTAAGGGCTTCCTAGGGAGGGGAACTCCATGTCCTCAAGGTCCTTACAAGGTGGTGAGTCATCCTCTTCCCAAGTAGTTGGTCCAAGGTCTCTAGTGGGTTGACCGTTCAAGGTACTTGGGATCTCAAGGGGTGGGGAGTAGACCGAGATGGGTTCTTCCTCCAAGGGGAGAAATAGGAGGATCTCACTAGTACAATGCCCACTTGTGCAAAGGGAGGTGATGGAACCGATGGATGGGTGGAAAAAGTTGACGGTGCTAGGCTCCAATGGTCCCATGGCTAGTAGGCCGGTTAAGTGGGCTTGCCAATGTAGGCAATCCACAAGGTCTCCCAAGTCTTCCACAAAGTAGAAGTTTTGATAAGTGACATGGGGAGGCCGGGTGGGCACAATTTGGGCTTGATATCCAAAGGGTGAGAGGTAGGGTGGTGAGCTAGGAATGATGGGGCCTCGCTTGAGCCATTGGAGTATGGACTCATTCATGGTGAGGGTGCGCGGCTCATGAGGACCCGGACTAGGAGAGGTGGGTGAAAGTGGGGGGTCTAGGATTTTCTCTATGGTGGGAGGTGGATCCGGATTTGCATCCATGTCCACTTGGGTGTGTGTGTGGGCCACAACTTCAAAGGATAATGGGGTAGGAAGGCCTATGGTGGGTGGGGTGGTAATGGTTGGCGTATGGTGCACCCGGGGTGGTGAACAAGGACGGACTTGGGTTGGGCTTGGTAGGGGAAGTTCATGGGTTGAAGTTGGGGTCGGGGGTGGAAGATCGATTAGTTGAAGAGGTTTGGATTAGGGTGCGTAGATCTTTCTAAGATTGGCCCTCATTTCGACCCAAGATTCGATGGGTGCTTCCCCTTTTGCTTCTCTCAAATCTACAATGTTATCCCATTCTTTCCTAGCTTGGCGCCAAAGTAAACTCTTGGCATAGTTGACTTGCATCGGCCCTGACAGAGTGAACCTCGCAAAATGTCGATCTATGGAGCTCTCCCATTCTAGATATATACTACGGTGGGATCCATCAAACACAAAAGCCGCAAATGGGTCAAACGATGGCGAATAGGCTAAGTAGGAAGTGGTCATGATGAACGGGTGATGAATGCAATGGCCCTAGGATAAGACTTAGTAGAGACAAGTCTAGAACTTGCTCTAATACCAATTGATGTGACACCACCTTAGAGGTGATAGACACTAGACCGATACACCTTGGACCTAGACTTGCAAGCAATCAACCTTGAGCAGTGGACTCACTCTAGCGAACTCACTCGTGTGGCGCACACTAGTGCCCATAGGTAATCCGACGATGATGGGAAGGGTCCGAGGTGGGACCTCACTATTCCGGGGGTTTGGCTAGCTTAGGATGGACCCCTAAGGGCCTAGGATGCCCAATTCCACTGGCGGCCAGTATGCCAAGGGCATGGGATGTAAGGGGTTGCTCTCACCTCGCTCCGCGGTGGTCACTCGATGTATGGAAAGTTGGAACGTGCACTCCCTCACGGCCGACAGATCTAAGAAACAATACTAATTAAGCAAAATAAACCAACAATGAGAGGGGGCCAGAAGCTCACCTGATCAGGGTGAAAATGCCGATCCCGGTCGGAGACGAGGCGAGCGGGGAAGCGTGGGCAATTCTCCCACGCTGCGTAGGTGTAGCTTCACCTGCTAATACAAGCACTACGCCCCTAGCAAGGGGGTTGGACTAGGGGTGGTGAATTGTAAGAATTACAATCAAACACTACCTTCCCGCAGGGAGGGGCTGTAAGCCGGCCAGGCAGGGTGGGGAACTTAGGATAAAACCGAAATGGCTAGCTAAGCCGGTTCTGCCAGCTTTCTAGATAGCGAGATAGGCAGTCATTGTCAGCTCCGCTATGGGCTCTCCCGAACTACGTTGTTGACGAAACTTGCGCCAACACCTCCTAGGTTGGCCCAAGAGGACGTCAAAATTATTAGAGAATTTCTTGACATCATCGGTGGATGGGGCAGGGTCTGGAACATGACTGTTCGGTGCTGTTTCTGGTTGCTCTCAGTCTGCTACTGCTGGAAGATGAAGGTGCCACGAACACTCTCGGACTCCGAATAATGCGAGATAAAAACCTCTGCACCCGTGGACGAGTCCTCTTCGAGCCGGGACCAACGGGACCGTCGTCTGAAGTTGGAGCTGACCGAGAAAATCAGAACAGTGGAGGGGTATAGGAACTGGCTCAGGGGAACTGACCTGGCGCACCTTGGGGAGAAAATCTAGAACTCTTGACTCCGGGGTCCAAAATTAGTTATGCTTCTTGGAGATGACAGAGGACTTGAAGGGGAAGCCCTCAGCCAAGTGGTGCCTTGAGAATCTTAGAACTCAGGCCGTGGGAGCTTCTACAAGTCACTTCAGGTTATCTGCCAGGGGCAGGATGCGCAGTCGAGCGAGATCAGCTCCTATGGACTACTCCGATGTCGGGTGAAGATGAAACCACCTCGGCTGCTAAGCTGACTAGACGAGGAATCCATCGATATATGGTACACCCTCTGAAGCTTATTGGTGACGACGTGGCAGTCTCCTCAAGTCACTGGTGTTCTGCTGCTTGCGAACTGGGATGAACATTGTGGTGATAGGTGATGGGAAATGGGGTAGATGGGATGGAAAATGGGGTGGATGGGTGTGGGGGCAACCCCTAGCTGTGAGGGGGTCTGGGAGGGGGCAAACCAAGGTGAGGGAGAGAGAGAATGGGGGCTGGAAGGTGGTCTAGCAGGTGGAGGAAGGGGGAGCTACGAATTTGGGTTGGGAAGGAGAGATCTCTCTCAAGGTTGGAATGTGACCTAATGGGGGTTCTTAATGGGGGTCTTGGGGATGGGAATGGTTGTGTTGGGGAAGGGAAGGGGTGCTTGGGGAGTGGGGAATTCTCCCTTGGGAGATGAGAGAGGTGCTTTGGGAAGGGGAGTGGGTGGTTGGTGGTCGGAGGGTGGACTGGGGATAAGTGGAGGCTACCTTGGGGTTGGGATAGGGTTAAGAGGGGTTGTAGGTAGTTGGGAAGGCTCTTGAATGAGGGGAGGGGAGTTAGAAAGTAGGTGGGAGGGGAAGGAGAGAGAAAGGGGCGACCCCCTTAGAGAGAGATATATGAGAGAGAAAAGGAAGTTTTGTGGAGAAAACAAAGACTTGGGATTTCTTTCTTTCAATAATGCATCAAAGGTTACAAATGAGAGAGAGGAGAGGGGATATTTATAGGCACAGGACTTTTCACATGACCATACTGACCCTAGACAATTGACACAATGACTAGACAGACCAAGGAGGGGCGCCCCTGGGCCTAGCCCATTGAATTGGGCCCAATAGCCAACCTAATCAACCATATGATAGAGAACTTAGGTAAATGACTCACTAACCTAAATATCGGACTCAAATAAAGGGAAAATTGTAAAATTATGACTCAAAGAAAATTTGAAAATTACATGGATTGACTCAAAAAAAGTGTGAAGAACACAATGGTGCCTGCCAATGATCCATCAGAGCTTCGAAAAATGTGGAGGGGCAAGGGATGCCCCCATCAAAGGGAAAGAAGCCCAAGGCCATGGTCTCCACTTGGAGCGATGAAGAAAAGGATGATGAAAGCTTCTCTTCAGATGAAGATGAAGACGATTTCTGCCTCATGGCTGACGATAGTGAGGATCAGGTAAGGAATCCCTCCGAGACCTTTTCAATAAAGGATTGGGAAGATGCATATGCAGATCTACTTGATAAATATGAAATGTATAGAAAGGAGAATAAGCAACTGAAGAAGAAACTTAACTCTCTTGCTCAAAATAATCCCATTCACAAGGAACTGGAAACCATAAGAGCCAATAATGAAGAACTGAAAAAATAAGCTGAAATCACCTACTCAGATCTGTTAGGCTTAAAAGAAGAGAGTGTTGCTCTTAAAGAACAATTAAGCGAGAGTGAACAAAGATGCAAAGAGTGGGAAGTGGAGAGTAGGCTTAATCTTGAAAAGTATGAGGCCGTTAACACTGTTAATCTTGTGATGTAAAAGAACTTGGAAAGAATTGAAGAAGAGATGAAGGGCAAACAATCTACCCCAGAAAAAATTACTCTAGGAAAATCAAATCTAGATGTTATTTTAGGTACCCGGGTCAATTTTAGAAAGGAAGGGCTTGGTTTCAATCCAACCAATAAGAGGCCTTTTGGGTTCAAAACTGTTTCCTTCTGTCCTAAGAAAAGGAAAGGAAAATTGATTGTTGAAGAAACCGTGGAAGAGAACTGCATTCAACATGCTACATAATTAGATCGAGGCACTAATCATAAGACCAGACCCAATGTTGCTAAGCCACAGATTCAGTACAAGTCTGCCAAAAGGAGAGGTCAATGGTCTTGACCAACAGGTCAAGGTAGCACTAGCTAAACCAAGGTGACCGAGCCACAAAGTTAATATCATAAACAAACAGGTCGAGGCTTCAGTGCACCCCAGCGTCCTTCAGGTCGAAGCACCTGGGACATGCCTCGACGCAGATCAGCCTACCACTCTGAAAAGAAAAATCTCCACAACGACAGAAGAAGATTCAATGGTCAGCCCAGTATGGGTATCCTACATAAGAGACTCAACTATTTTGAAAAAATAAAAACTCAACCTCAGCCTAACTCACACTCCATGAACTTCATGAACTTTGCTTGTCGTGCTTGCAACCAACCGAGTAATGTTAATAACCAGTGCTGGTTTGATCATAGAATGAAAGCCTTCAGGAAAGTTTGGATTCCAAAGAATTTATTGCATACTTTCAGCTTTGACTCTGAACCCAGATGTGTTTGGGTTCCAAAAACCTCTGCGTAATATCTTCTATGCAGGATTGCCTAGCAGCCCATTACAACCGCTGGTACTTGGACAGTGGCTACTCACGGCACATGACGGGAGACAGGAAGAAATTTAGCCACTTAATCAAGAAGGAAGGAGGTCAAGTGAAGTTTTGTGGTAAGGACAAAGGCAAGGTAATTGGGACATGTATCATGGGTAAGAATCCTTTTAAATCAATTGAAAATGTGATGCTCGTTGAAGGTCCTGAGCACAATCTGCTTAGTATAAGCCAGTTGTGCGACAAGGGTCACAAGGTGATGTTTGACGCCAATAAATGTAGGATCCTTGAGAAAGATTCTGAATTTGTGCTTTTTACAGGACATAGAGTCAATAATGTTTATATGATAGACCTTGATGCCCCTAGCTTTGAAGGACTATTTCTGACGGCCAGCCAACTCAGTAATGTAGGCCTGTGGCACCGTCGGCTGGGACAGGTCAGCTATGGCACGTTGCGCAAACTGTCCAAACATGAGATGGTGAAGGGATTACCTAAATTGGCTTATACAAAAGTTGATCAGATCTGTGAAGCTTGCTCCCGAGGTAAACAAACTAGAAAAACCTTCAAATCAAGAAGTGAGCCCCTATCATTTACTCCGTTTGAATTCCTGCATATGGACTTGTTCGGTCCATCGAGAACAGCCAGCCTTAATGGGCAAAGGTATGGTTATGTGATTGTTGATGATTACACTCGCTTCACATGGATTTTCTTTCTCACTAACAAGAATGATGCATTTACTATTTTTTAGAAATTCTCTAGGAAAGTGAAGCAAGAATGTAAATTTAAAATCTCCACCATCCAGTCTGACAATGGAGGAGAATTCAAAAATTCATCCTTCTCTAAATTATGTGATCAAGAAGGGCTAACACATAGATTTTCTTCCCCCAGGACCCCAGAACAAAATGGCATTGTGGAAAGAAAAAATCGCATGATTGTGGAGATCGCCCGAACAATGTTGATCGAGAGCCAACTCCCAAGGAAGTTCTGGGCTGAAGCAACAAACACTGCATGCCACATTATCAATAGGGCCATGGTAAGGCCAAAGAGTAAGAAAACTCCTTATGATATGTTGAAAGGTAAAAAACCCAACTTGGCTTACTTCAGAGTATTTGGTGCAAAATGCTATGTGCATGATAACGACAAATCTGATTACGATAGATTTGAGGCCAAGAGTGACATTGGCATTTTCTTGGGTTATGCAGAAACATCAAGAGCATATAGGGTGTTTAATGTTAGGAATCAAACAGTGGAGGAAACTCCACATGTGGTGTTTGCTGAAACATCAACGGATAAACATGAAAGAGTTATGACCAGGGAAAGGGAGGATACTGACGGAAGCTTTCTAGAACACAAGGAAGAACCTGTGGTGAACAGTCAGTCACAATCTGCAGAACAGGAGATCGGTCAGCCAACAGAAATCCCTGCACAATCAACCATGCCAGGTGAGTCCTATACAAATACTCGTACTCTAAAGGACCATCCTATTCAGAACATCATAGGAAGCATGCATGATCCCCTTAGGACCCGGTCCTTCCATGAGGCGGTGCATAATGAAGACCTCACTGCACTAGTCTCTCAATTTGAACCTAAGTGCATTGAAGAGGCCCTGCAAGATGAAAATTGGGTTAATGCCATGCATGATGAAATCAACCAATTTGAAAGAAATCTCGTTTGGTATCTAGTTCCCAGACCCACCGACCAGCATGTCATTGGGACTAGATGGGTTTTTAAGAACAAGCTCAATGAGGAGGAGGCCATTATCAGAAATAAGGCTAGGTTAGTGGCCAAAGGTTATAATTAGGAAATTGACATTGACTTTGAAGAATCATTTGTCCCCATTGCTAGATTAGAGGCCATCAGAATCTTCCTAGTTTTTACATGTTCTTTAGGCATTAAATTATATCAAATGGATGTCAGAAATGCCTTTTTGAATGGGCGGAAAAAGGAAGAAGTGTTTGTAGAATAGCCCCCTAGCTTTGAACTTGCCGATCTGCCTAATCATGTCTACAAGCTGAACAAGGCTCTGTACGGCTTGAAGCAGGCTCCACGGGCTTGGTATGATAGACTCAGTGCATATTTAACTAACAAAGGCTACATTAGAGGTAAGATTGATCAAACACTCTTCATAAAGGTAATGAATGGACATATTATTGCTGTACAGGTTTATGTAGATGACATAATTTTTGGATCAATAGATGTTACCCTGTGCAGCCAATTTGCTGAACTTATGATAGGAGAATTCGAAATGAGCCTTATGGGAGAGCTTCAATTTTTTCTTGGATTCCAGGTCTCACAGTCAAGGGAAGGCCTCTTCATAAACCAATCCAAGTACACACTCGAAATCCTGAAGAGATTCGGGATGAAGGATACCAAGGCCATATCCACACCCATGGGAACAAATGCATCCCTAGATGCAGATGAGAATGGCAAACCTATAGATCCTAAGACATACCGAGGTATGATCGGATCCCTCTTATATCTCACTGTGTCACGGCCTGATATATAGTTCAGTGTGTGCATGTGTGCTCGTTTTCAAGCTAATCCAAAAGAATCTCACTTGATCGCTGTTAAGAAAATTCTAAGATACATTGCCAACACACATGACTTAGGACTATGGTATCCCTCATCATGCTGTTTTGATTTAATTTCATATACTGATGCTAACAATGCTGGGTGCAAACTTCATCGAAAAGCACTAGTGGGTATTGCAATTACTTGGGTGGCTGCCTGGTCTCTTGGGCTTCCAAGAAGCAGCACTCAGTGGCCTTGTCTACCGCTGAAGCAGAGTATGTAGCGGCCGATAGTTGTGGGACCCAGGTACTATGGATTAAGCATCAACTCTAGGACTATGGAGTAGACCTTGGATGTACGCCCATCTTGTATGACAACACAAGTGCCATCAATCTGGCTAAGAATCCCATCCAGCATTCCCGCTCAAAACATATTGAACTAAGGCACCATTTTCTTCGAGATGAGGTAAGCAAGAAAAACTTTGAATTCCAGTTTATTGAATCTGAAAGACAAGTGGCCGATATTTTTACCAAACCTCTTAGCACTGATAGATTTTCCACCTTAAGAAGAGAACTGGGTTTGTGTCGACCTCCCACTTAACTGCTCTCATTTGAAATAAGTGCATCCCACATATGGGGTATCTTTAAGTCCATTGTGCATGTTTAGCTAGTTGCATCTCATATGTCTACATGTTTCCATGTTAATCATAAGTGAGTGTCCCTTTGATATATAAAATGCTGATGTGGGGAAGGGCGGGTTCAGTCTGCCTAAAACCACTCACTATGCGTTGAGGCTAGTCCTCCGCCCGGTATCAAGGGAACCTGCACTCTGTATTCACTCCATTTTGCATGCATGGATTCAGGGGGAGCAAGTTATTTCATGAGAGGTTCTTCTCTAAGATAGATTCATTAACTGGCCATTCTCTGAAGCAATTCCTGCACTTAGCATTGAGGTTGATCCTTGTATTGAGGGCTTAAACTCAACAACCTTCTGCATTTTGGAATCATGAACCCTGACGGGGCGACCTCCTTGGTCTACTATTTTTGATATGCCTTGTCGCACAGTCTGTGCTCATCCAGTGACCATTTTTATGTGCTTTGTATTGTGGTCAACCATTTCTTCACTCTGAGACACTGGTTTAAGACACTTATTGCAGAGCAATGGTTGAGATATGCTGAGTAACTAGGTGCACTCCACCTGAGACGTGAGGTGGCTTACGTGAAGAGGCGCTCTCTTGACTATCTCTGTTCTGGTTCTTTAAAAGCAACATAAAAGGGGGAACCATCAATTAAAACAATAAAAATAAAAAAAATAGAGCAATAGCCTGTTCCCACTGAGAAACTGCACCACTTCACCAAAGAAGTGCTAGCGGGTCAGGCATGATATGGCAGGCCAACTCTGGCTCCCATGCGGCACGATAGTAAACTGCACTAAGTAACTGGGGTAGTTGCGCTGAAACAAATGTGACTCTTCATGTTCAACGGTGCCAGTTCCACTTGACTGTCAGTTAATCTCAAAGTTGCTTACCAGAGGTGCCTACATCCATAGTCTTTATAACTTGTTTGACTTCACTACTGATGGCTGTTGTTCCTCTCATGTCATTCAATCTCTTGAGCTTGACTGAACCAGGAACATTATGGTTATTGTTTCCTCAAGGTATATCAACCTTAGTAGTCTCTGTGAGCATACCCTGGCTTGTTCCTTGATTTCCACCATGCTTACATGTGTTCTTGATTTTAATCCCTCAGTTCCTCTTTTTGACCAACCATGCTAGCCTGCAGGGAGCCCCTTCATTTTAATGGTCCAGGTTCACCAATTCGTGTCTTAGTTCTGAACCTCTCCTCTGATTTTTTCTCCTGCTCGCATCCTTATCCTCAGTCCTCCATTTTTGATGGTGTCAAAGGGGGAGAGTGTGTGAGCCATTCAGGGGGAATTTGCATTAAGGGGGAGAAAGTATTGCTTTCAGGGATGCTTGCATAAGGGAGAGTTTGCTTTCATTGCATATCTTACTCACAGCATATCCCTGCAGCATAATTTCTTTTGGTAAGCACATGACTCATTGTTGCCATCATA
Organism: Amorphophallus konjac; assembly: GCA_022559845.1. Taxonomy (NCBI): domain Eukaryota; kingdom Viridiplantae; phylum Streptophyta; class Magnoliopsida; order Alismatales; family Araceae; genus Amorphophallus; species Amorphophallus konjac. The sequence continues at coordinate 104,264,951 of CM040122.1, forward strand.
AAAAAGGGGGAGAATGTTGAGTACATGATGTCTTGATGACGTCACACCATGAGTCATTAACCAATTGGCTCAGAAATTCATGCCATCTTTTGATGTGTCCAAGTATGAAGACATTTTGCCAAACAGTTCATATGCATCGACCTTCATGCAGAATGTGCATCAACCTTCTCATGCAAAAAGAAAATGTGCATCGACCTTCTAATGGAAACAGAATATGTGCATCGACCTCTATGATTCAAACAGAAGACATGCATCGACCTTTATATGCCTCAGAGAGATGTGCATCGACCTTCATATTCAATCAGTCAGATGTGCATCGACCTTCATGAGCTTCAGAAAATGTGCATCGACCTTGTTATGGAATGTCCACCGACCTTGAATGTTCAGAGTATGTGATGTGCATCGACCTTCATATGCTGCAGACAGATGTGCATCGACCTTTCTATGCTTCAAACAGGAATGTGCATCGACATTCATCTACTCCAAACAGTAATGTGCACCGACTCTAAAATGTGCACCGACCTTGAGAAGCGTCGACCTTGGAATGTGCATCGACCTGTATGTGATGGATCAATAATGTGCACCGACCTTCCTTATGAGCACAGACTTGGTAAATGGACGTCCACAGACTTGGTTTGCAAATGTACACAGACTTGGTCATGCTATATACAAATGTGCACAGACTTGGGTATGCTAAGTTCTAAATGTGCATCGACCTGTATGTGATGGAACAGAAATGTGCACTGACCTTAAAATGTGCACCGACCTTGTTTCTCAGATATGCACCGACCTTGTTTCCCCAATATGCACCGACCTCAACTGAAGGCTCTCCAAATATGCACTGACCCTGCCAAGGGCCAAGCACCTTATGTGCATCGACCTCATAAGGCATGCCAAGCCAGCTGCACCGACCTCATGGAGAAGAGCACATGTTTGACGAAATACCTCACTGAGCGGCTCCCAAGGCCATTCTTAGTAAACCTACAGTGTTTACTGAATTGGATCCAGAGAGCATAAATAGGAACCGTAAATGCCAAAATTCACATCTTTTGAGGTCTGGAAAGGTACCTTTCTCAGTCAACCTTCTTGCCATCATTGGCCTTCTATATCAGTCCTTTTGGTCCATGAAAAAGCAAGCTACCATTTCTAGGAATAGTCACCAATCCTGGTACCCACCTTTTTGCCTCCACCCAATCACATGCTCTATTAGTAAGATCCCTCAAGACAAGAGGACGTCCTAACAGTCCTACCTACAGAAGAAGGAGATGTTGCAGATCCTTCTTGGGAGGCTCCTCTAACACCTTCTCAAGTCAACCAAAGCAACAAATGGAAGAAAATTTCTCTGCTACCTCCCTGGCCAACCAGAAGCTGCCAAGACAAAAGGTCCTTGAAGACAAATGATTATTTATGAAGAGCTAATCACATTCAGTCTGGAACCTCTTATGAGAGGGGTGATTGCGCCTAAAAAAAGGAAGGACTCCATGCAAGAAAGAAGTGGCTGCTGTCGCTGCTCCAAGGGTTGAAGCCTGAACCCTTCCAAGTACAAAAGAAAGAGGGAGAAAGAAAAGAAAAGGGAGATGAGCGCCTACTAAGCCCATATGGAAGAATAGGAGGAAGAGAAGAAAGAAGATCAGTAGCCGGTGCAGCCAGCCCTGTTTCCCTTGCACCATTAACTTTTGCCCTGTCATTCTCAATGCCAGTTTCATCTGGAGTCGTTGCACCTGCAGCGTTTCTATTTTGTGTCTGCTTCTTTTGTTTCTTTTTTATTTTCAGATCAACTTGTTTCGTGTGGGGCTTGTCATCATATGTGGTGAGGACCTCGTCCTCGTGTGTGTGTGTGTGTGTGTGTGTAGGGGGGGGGGGGGAAGGGGGCTTGTCCCCGTGTCTGCTATGTCTACGGTGTGTGTGTGTGGTTATCCATCTTTTTGCCAAAGAGTGGAAGCCTCTCCTTGTTGGGAGGGGGGTGGACGTAGGCTTGTCTGGGAACAGTCGAACCACCTAAAAACATTGTGTTATGGTGTGTTGCATTTAATCCTTTTCTCCTACCCCCATTCACAGGTTCTCCTAGCTCATAGCTCCTTCATTCCGCTGACTAACTTAGTGTCTTCAGTTCAGTTCTGCACTTCTGTTTTGGTTCATGCATTGTTCAGTTTTGATCAAAGTTTAAAAGTGTTCATTGTGAACCCGGATCTATTCACCCCCCCCCTCTAGATCCTCTCTTAACCATCCAACATAGTCCATAAAACCTTTTCTTGAAATCTTCTAAGACCTTACCTCCTTGATAAATAAAAATGCAGTGATTTTAATCATTTGTGAATCATGACATATACAAAGGAGGAGGATTTGTTTCTTATTGTGCATACATTTAGGGGGAGTCATAGCTATGTTATGGCAAATGCATTTTCAACATACAAAGTAATTACCCACACAATTTGCACATAATGATGCATACGACTTTGATCGATAAGGATTTCAGAAATTCTTCTCAACACTTTACAGGGAACTTAAATCTCTACATGGAAATTAAGAGTAATCGTGAAGAAAAAGTTACCTACCCCACAAACAATCAATAAGTCGAATGTCGAACCAAGTAGCTGAGAATCCTCACTAAAATAAATGAGGAAACTCACGTCGAAAGGTGAAGCAAAAAATCCACAAGAATCAAAATTATGACGAATCCTAGTAGCCGGGAATCCCCATTGAGACATATGAGGTGACTCACGCCGAATGGTGAAGTCTAATAAAATAAACATAAGCGGAGTTGTGCGAAGCTACCGATAGTCGAGAATTTAAAATGGAATTATAGAGAGGAAATAACCCTCTAGTGTTCTTAAGAAATTCTACATATCCATATATTTTGAAGCTCATTGCTCATTGACTCACATTTCACTCTTGGGTATTATTGTGATGAATGTGTATCTTGAATTTATTCTTATCATGGTTTATGCAGTACTTCTAGTTTATGCATGCACTACCTTTTTTTTTTATACTTCATGTCTCACATTTTGGTTTTGAATCCACTGTTAACTTGCTATCCTTTTACCCCACTGAGGGGGAGTAATATCATTACATGCTTGACTCTTTCATGCTTGCTTGCTTGTTTGCTTGCATGAACAATTTCATACTTCATTTTACATAGATACATCTTTAGCTCATACCTGTACATAACAGGTTTCATAACCCCATTGTTAGTTGATTTTTGTTAATGATAAAAGGGGGAGAATAATGTGCATTCAGTTTAGTTCATAGTTAAGTTCATAGTCATATACACTTCAGTTCAATTTTTTCAAATCATGACTTCAAAGTGCATAGCATACTCATTGTTCATCATTCATATCATGCACAAACAAATGTGTTGACACATGAATTAATCTTGCACACATCGCTTTTTTGTCATCATCAAAAAGGGGGAGATTGTTGGATGCCCGAGTTGATTTTGGTGATTTAGTTTCAATTATGACAAATGTTGTGTGCTTGTGTAATTGAGATGTTCACTGAAGAAATTTGCTAACCAATGTATTCATTCATTGTTTATCTTGCATTGTAGGAACAAGATTCTTGAATCCTTGATGTTTATCATGTGGAAGTGCCATCATGCAATCAAGGATCAAGAACAAGTGGTACATGTCATGTTTATTCCACAAGAAACTTTGGTAAGGCTTAAAGTCTCAAAATCTTGCATTTTGTTCTGTGGAGTCGACCCATACTTGCATGGAGTCGACCCCACCCATATGGGTGGTTTGTAATTTCTTCAGCGGAGTCGACCCCACCGTAGTAAGTTCTATGCAATCCTTGTTTGTTGCGCCAACCCCACCCTAGCGTTGCGTCGACCTCACCATGTTCATTTCACACTATTTTTCTTAAGGCACTTCATTCATGGTTTTCATGGATTTTTATCATGAGTTCTTAATATTTTGAATTTATTCAATCTATGTTCTTCAAAGAGCTTTTTGAGCTAGCTAAATCTTATGAATTCTTCATGCAAACCTTGGCAGAAATTAGTTGAACCATATTCTCACATTGTAAGGAATTTGGTTTCACGATGCTCACTCTTATTGCACAAATTCTTAGCTATATGATCTTGATCTTTAGATGTGGATAATCGAGTTTACAAAGTGTTTTCATGCACCTTGTTAATAGGCTTTCATGAGTGTGCTTCATGCATATTTAACTTGGGGATATTGAGCTTAATTTCTTACAATTTTCCCTTGATTCTTGCTTCTGCAAAAATTTCAGTTGACCAACAACAAGACTTCGGTCGACCAATTAAGCCAGAGCTGTCCAGAAAGAAATGTCTCAGAGTTCAATCGACCGGCCACGAGCCTTCGGTAGATCGAAATAGCCAGAACTGGCCAGTCCGAACTGAGTTATAGTTCGGTCGACCGACTCCCAACTTCGGTCGACCAATTACGGCGCACGTGCCCTGCGAATGTGTTTCGAAACCCATCTAACCTAACCCATTTGATTTCTTTTCTTGACCCCTTTTCCTTTAGGGTTTTGATACATATCTAGGAGAGTTTTACAAGTGTTTAGCAAGGGCTTTTATGATATTTCATATAACCTTTCATGCCCATACATATGAACTACGATTTTCAGATCTGTAGACGAAGGGAGAGGGCTTTGGCCGTAGGTGGGAGAGGCGGAGAGTTCCTCTAGAAGTGCTTCATGTTTTCTACTCTTGCAGGGGTGATCGGGGTTGTCATCTTGAAGATTTGCATCCCTACTCAAGCATCCATGCTCCGACGAAGCTGAATCTCCAAGGAGAAGTTCGCTCGTCATCGTTTCAGTTGAAGATCGACCCCCCCACTGTGGAAGCTTCAAGCAAAAACGTTTCCAGGCCCTTCATCATATGAGGATACACTTCTGCAACCTTCCTACATATATTCTGATTATTTCCATTCAGTTTATGAGCATGTATTGAACATATTCTTATTTTCTGAACTCTGAATCTCTGTGTGTTAAACTGTCTGCGTACGGTTGAAGGTTTATTGTGTTGCGGTTGTTGCAGCGTGTGTGTATTTGTGGATCCATTGTCGGATCGTGTTGGAGACCACGCCTCCGTGTGCGTTGGAGATTTTTCACCGTTTGTTTCAGTTCGAAGCGAGTGAAGCCTCACCGATTTGGTGAGGGGTAGACGTAGGGAGCCCGTCGTGGTCCTGAAACACCTTAAAATCTTCGTGTATTTTGGTTGCATGCTTGCATCTTCTTTTGTTCCAACACGATCGAGTGAGCTCGGGGAGATTGAGAGAACTAGAGTTATTTCTGTTTAGCTTATTATCACCAATCTTGTTAATTCTGCTAGTTAATTTTAAAATCTGCATGTCATCTCGTTTGGGGAACAATTCAGCCACCCCCTTCTTGTCCTCTCACCAACTTGGCGAACAAAATGAATGAATGAAAACTCTCTCAAATTTGGCTCTCGCGGCCTGCTCTCCCAATTTCGGCTTGGCAAAGCCTGCTCTCTCAATCTCGACTCTTAAAGCCTGCTTTCCCGATTTCAGCTTTGCGAAGTCTGCTCTCCACAATCCTTCGGCTCTCGCAGCTTGCTCTTCCAAATTTTGGCTCTCGCAGCTTGCTCTCTCAATTTCGGCTCTTAAAACCTGCTCTCTCAATTTCGGCTTTTAAAGCTTGCTTTTCCGATTTTAGCTTTGCAAAGCCAGCTCTCCACTATCCTTCGGCTCTCGTAGTCTACTCTCTCTCGATTTCGGCTCTTAAAGCCTGCACTCCCGATTCCAGCTTTGCAAAGACTTCCCTCCCACTATCCTTCAACTCTCGCAGCCTGCTCTCTCTTGATTTTGGCTCTTAAAGCCTGCTCTCTCGATTTTAGCTTTGCAAAGCCTGCTCTCCCACAATCCTTTGGCTCTTGCAGCATGCTCTCCTAAATTTTGGCTTTCGCAGCTTACTCTCTTGATTTCGGCTCTTAAAGTCTGCTCTCCCGATTTTGGCTCTCGCAGCCTGCTCTCGAGATTTTGGTTTTGCAAAGCCTGCTCTCGCACTATCCTTTTGGCTCCCGTAGCCTGCTCTCTTGATTTTGGCTCTTGCAATCTGCTCTCTCAATTTTGGCTCCCACAGCCTACTCTCTCAACTTCGACCCTTAAAGTCTGCTCTCTCGATTTCAACTTTCGCAGCATGCTCTCCCGATTTTGGCTTTGCAAAGCCTACTCTCACACTATCCTTTTGGCTCTGGCAGCCTGCTCCCTCGAAATATCGACTCTTAAAGTCTCCTCTCTCAGTTTTGGCTCTCGTAACTTGTTCTCTCAATATCGGCTCTTAAAGCCTGCTCTCTAAATTTTGACTCTCGTAGCCTACTCTTCCAATTTCAGATTTGCAAAAGCCTACTTTCGCACTATCCTTTTGGCTCTCGCAGTCTGCTCTCTCGATTTTGACTCTCGTAGCCTGCTCTCTCAATATCGACTCTTAAACCCTACTCTCTCAATTTCAGCTCTCAAAGCCTGCTCCCCCAATTTTGGCTCTCGTGGCCTGCTCTCTTAATTTCAGTTTGGTAAAGTCTGCTCTCCCAATTTTGACTCTCGCGGCCTGCTCTCCCAATTTTGGCTCTCACGGCTTGCTCCCTCGATTTTGGCTTTACAAAGCCTACTCTCCCACTATCTTTTGGCTCTCGCAGCCTGCTCTCTTGATTTTGGCTCTTGCAACCTGCTCTATCTATTTCAGCTTTGCAAAGCCCGCTCCCCCACTATCTTCTCGCTCTCGCAGACTACTCTCTCGATCGTGGCTCTCGCAGTCGGCTCTCTCGATTTTGGCTCTCGCAGCCTACTCTCTCAAATTCGGCTTTGCACAGCCTGCTCTCCCAATTTTGGTCAAAGCTCGCTCTCCTGATCATAATAATGAATAAAAAATAAAAAAATAAAACAAGATAGCACTTCTAAACGGGCTACACCCGCAGGTCTCGCTCTCTCGTCCCTCATTTACGACACCTGTGGGTGGGGGGTATTTGTTGACACGCTAAAATTAATACTAAAACCAACGCTTAGAAGAATTTACGCCTCTCCGTGCATGATAAAATTATCCCTAAAATCGATACTGAAAAGATCTACTGAAATCAACACTGAAACCAATGCTAAAATGATTCACGCTTCTCTGGACGGGCGCATACCAATGTACGTCCCTTCCTTTGATGCTAACTTATTTTTTGTTATCTTCCTATATTTAGGAATGGGCAAAAAAAGAAGAAAGAAGAAGAAATAATATATATATATATATAATGGAAGAAAAGAAAAAGGATAAAAAATAAAAATAAAAAAGGGGGGAAGAGTGGGTTGAATGGGACAAAGAAGAAGAATAAAAAGAAAAGAAAAGAGAAGAGAAAATAGGAGGGGGGTTTTGAATCGGCTGCCCCCCCCCACTACCCACTCATTTGGCCCTCTTTGGAGTTGATCCGTGGGCTTCTTTGAACTTGAACTAGCGCGGCCTCCCTCTTTGGAGTTGATCCAGTGGGCTCGCTCCCTACTTTGAACACGATCCGGCGGAGCTCTATCTCCCTCTACTACCTGCGGCGCTCGGAAGACAAGTACGACATGGCCCATGTCTTCTACGGTGCGTGAAAGTGGTGACTTCGACACGTCTTTGAGCCCCTCGGCTCCCCTACGGCGCTGCGAAGACACGCCACCGGCTGGGCCATGTGTGTGTATAATAGGAAGAGGAGGGGGCTCATCTGCTTCCTCCTCTGACTCTTCCTCACCTCCGGAGAGCTACAGCCATAGAAGAAGGAGAGAAGAAGAAGAATGGGAGATCCAGCAGAAGCTGAAAAAAATAGAGTGAGAGGGAGAAGAGAGGTGAGGGAATGGAAGCACGGGCTCTGGCCCCTACACCCTCCTTGTAATTCTTTCATTTTGTTTCTCTGATGTATTATTGCTCTGTCTCGGCTAAAGAATAAAAATGAGGTGCTCCTTTTTTTGGAGATTTTCCTTTGTGCCGCAATAGCCATGGTATGTGATCTTCCATGATCGCTCATCTATTTCCAAGTCTCTCTTTCGTTTCACAATGCTTTCTCCCTGTCTTTCTTTACCGATGATCAGAGTCCAGTAGGAGAGCCTCCCTCTCTCAAAGCCTCGCTTCAGGATCTGGCTAGTTCGTGGTCATAATCCATAAGGGGTGAGAGATACTGGGTTTAATCTCTGAATGGGCATCCTACAATGCTTTGCCTATGCACATCGCGGGGAAGAAGCACTACGTGCCTGGCAGGATGGGCTCTGGGTTTATCCATTCTGATGGATATGACTCAGAGTTCATGCTCATTCGAGCTCCTGCGGGCTGCTTCCCCTCATTACCTTCGAGCCCTCTCGATCTTTGCGGAGGTGTAGTCGTATGTTTTCCTTCCCCCGGATGATTTCATAGTCCTAATAGGGCGATTTCATAGCCGGCGATGCTGATAGTGGTAAGGACACACACCGCAGTACGCGTCGGGGAACGAGGACACGCCAGAGTCGCTTTGGCTCAAGGAGGACGTGGACGCGTTGATCAAGTTATCACCTTGGTTTCATGTTTTTAGGCCTTGTTGGGCCCTATTTAGTCCATGTGGACAATTAGTTAGTTATACTATTGTGTAATGGCTAATAGGCTAGATTAGATGAGTGGGCTAGAGTTATTGGGTTATTGGGCTTTTCTATTTTCTTTGGGCTTTGAATGGGCCAATGGGTCAAGAGTGATCTAGTGTGAATGGGTTAACAAGTGTGAAAGGGTGATTTTTTTTCTTTTGAACATGTGGAAGGGGTGCCCCCTTTCTTGGTCCAAGGAGGTGGCTGCCCCCTTCCTTGACCAAGGAGGAGGAAAGCCACCTTCCGACCTCTCTTTGAAAGACTAAGACCAGCCCCCCCCCCCTCTCATACGTGGCCACCACCCCCTCTCTCCCCATGCCCCCTCTCTCCACTGTATTCTATGTAAGCACCCATGTATTGTATTGTTGAAGCTAATGAAGAAATGTAATTTTTGTGAGAGAAAAAATTATTAGAGAGTGATTCTCTGATATTCTCTTGGGTGTGATGCTCAAGATCTAGTTCCTACGACGGTATCTAGCCGGGGTGCGACTCCCCACGCCGAGGTGCGATAGCGAGGCAACCGTTATCGCCGTGTTCGTGTGCCGATTCCAATTCGGTTCATCCAAATCTCATCTCTGGAGTACGAATCACCCACAGCTATTTCCTGAGAAGATAGGACTTTGGTGATTTTACCATAGGTACTTCTGCAAGTCAGGAATGATCAAACGCCAGTTTCGTCTCAATCGGAGCTCCGGATCTCTAGCAACAATTCCGACTGTGAATCCGCGCAACGCTATCCGATCCTGCAGGCCATATCTCCACTTCTCTGATACAAGAATTCTGAAGATCTCCTCTCAGCGCCTTTGGGCCTGAGATTTTGAGCATTTTTTCCTTTTTCTGTCTTCTTCGCGTCACCACCAATTTCGTGCTGATTTGAGATCCGTGCTGAGCATGGCGTCAATTTTGGTGAGACTGGGCAGGCTGGTCTGTGCAGATCCGACCTAGATCCAGCTTCAACTTGTGGGAGAGCCCGAGCCTTCCTCCTCTCCGATCTGACCAAACCCTTCAGTCCAGATCTTCCCCCAGGCGTCGTCAACGTTCTCCATCAAGCGGAGATCCGATCCGGCATCGACATCAATTTTCCTTAACTATTTATTCTTAATGTGCAGTTCTGTGTGAGCAGAACCTGAGCACTCGTGCAGGCGCTGTCGCGCCCAGATCAGCGCATATCTGATCACGCCGTTCGGACCGGGCGTTTTTCAGCCAGTCCTTGACGCGTTCCCATAAACGGCATCCTGATCGGACGCCGGATCAAGCCGTATCGCCTCTTGCAAGCTCGCTGCGCAGAGTGACCAATGCGGGCAGAATCGCTCGACGGCCAATCATCGCCTCCGATCGGCTGTGACTCACCTCCTCGGCTTCCAACGAGTGCTGCCCGTCAACCCGAGCTCCAGTAGCCCCAAAAATTATGCTTGTAGCATGTTATCTCCCTGCGAGGAGTGGGCAACGTTCTGAAATTGTACGATTAATCATTGTCGTGTATCGGGGTTGTCGGATTCGACTGGGGTTTCTTCCCCACGCGCTAGTCGTGGAGGTAGGCGCGACGTTCCTATCCCAGCATTTGCTTATTTAGTATATTTTCTCATATACTGCGTTTGTGAGATTAGGGCCATAGCCAAATTACAAATCACCGCGGTTGTGAGTGTGAGTATCCATCCCATAGCCTAGTCGAGCACCGAGCTTGAATTGCTTCACCCTAGGTGACAGTGGTTCCTTAACGGCTGCGATCCCGTGCTTCCTTTGCAGGGACGATCGTTTAGCTAGGTAGAGTTTCTTATTAAGAGACATCTCCACCCGGAGAACGTCACGGAGATCAGCCGCCCGACTTACCTTAGCGTGCAAGTGTTGGCCGCACGTCGCGTCAGTCGTAGGTCTTAGTCCCGTTCGAGTCTCGTCCCGCATCAAATTGGTCTCGAGTCTCATTCGTCCCGCATCAGATAGCTCAGTGACTGCCAAGCCCGAACCCCTTCTCTCTAAGCTCCGTGGAGTGGAAGCAGGGAACGGTTAAGCCCTCTGCATCCAGCCGATTATGCATCCTCTCACCGAGTCCAGATTCCCGAGCTACGCGTGTTTTGTTCAAGGCCCACTCATTCCCTTCGAGGACCCATGGGGGCAATACTATAGATGTTGTCGCTTCTGCACGCATCTTTCTTATTCTGGGGCCGTCTCAGAGTTCTTCCGTAGACGTGTATCTAATTAACACCTCTAAAGTTCTGGGTCTAGGGGAGATACTGTCGAATTTTTACGAGTAATTTGAAGATCGATGACATAAAGGAATGATGATAAATGAACTAAACCAAGAAAAAGTCACCGTGAACTAATGTGCAATATACATATAGAGATTTTAAAAATAAAATGAAATGAATAAGGAATAAGGCAATGAGGACATGGATGAAAGGGATCGTTAAAAATGAAGGTGGACATACAAACAAACAAAAAAGGAAACTTATTAAGATGGCCTTTTCCCCTAATGTTATCGCAGTTAATCTTCTGCTCTCTCATTTATGTAGACAGGGTCTGGCCGATAGGGCCTTGATGCGGGAAGAGAGACTTACTGAGGTCTCATTCCCTTCTGATCATGCAACGTATAATATATTGAACTGGGCCAGACACTGTACTCAATATCTTGAGATTCCACGAGCAGAACAAGATTTCGGACTCTTTTTGGAAGCTCTCACGCATATCGCACTCGATTCCATGTGCAGATATAGATTATCAGAGTATAAAAAAAAGTGATTGAAATCTAGATCTGTCTGCTAGTTCGGCCGATCGAACTGAGCTCTCGATCGACCGATCAGCGGTGGGGTCGACACTCTATGTGGTCGGAGTTATTCGTCCGACAGATTTTGCTTCTATGAGAGAATCGATCGACCGAAATTCTCATTTTAAAAAAAAAACACAAATGGAGAGTGATCCGACGCGCGCGTGCGCAGCTTCTTACGCCAGATCACCCCCCTCTTCCCGCAGATTCTCCCTCCCGCCTATAAAAATAAAAAACACGCTAACACAAGTGATCCGGCGGGAGAGTTGCCGTCGGATCAGGCACCCCGCGGGCGCCATCCGGCGGCCATTCTCCCCCTATTCCCCTTTGTCACATGTATATATATAGAAAATAAAATAAAACACACTCATGTCACACCCGTTACACGCAACACAATGCTCACGCTCTCACGTAACAACTCACACTGTCAAATACACATAACGCACACACGTTCTCCACTTTCTCCAATATACATAAAAATAATAATAAAAACAAACAAAACACCCACACACGCACAACACATGCACTTAAAAAAAGGGAGAGATTAAAAAATAAAAGTGATAGATAGATAAAAAAATGAATAAATAATGGCCAAATAAATGAAAACAAAGGAAAATAAAAAAATAATAATAAAAGTGATAAAGGAATAACAAAGAAAAAAAAGGATAACAGCCAAATACATGTAAAAAAAAATGTATTGTGTCTAATATAAAATAATAATAAAAGATAGGAATTATGAAACAAATGCACAAAAATGATTAAAAATGATTAAAAAAAGAAAAAATGAATGATAATATAACTTTGAAAGTGGTGCCATGAAGGTGCCATGAAAGCATGATAATAATGAAAAAATGATGAAAATAAAATGTATGAAAATGAATACGAATGCCATCCTTAAAGAATTAATGGCGATTGATTTGGAGCTCTCACCTCTCCTCTAAACTTGATGTGAAGGATATTGAAGAGGGGCGATCTCGCGCTGCTCCTGAGCGGGAAGGAACATGACCACGTACCCTTGAAGTATAAAATGCAAGAAGGGAAATCAGTCAGAGGTGCCCAGGGATAGATCCCCGGGGAAGACCCTCCGATGCTTAAGTCAGTACTGATAGTAGAGTATTGGTGCGAAGAGGAGAATTGGGAGGAAAGTGGGAGCGTGAGATCCCTCTCCACCAAAAGGTGAAGTGGTTCCTGCTCAGGCTTACTTGGCTTGCTTAAGCTCCTCTGTCGCAGTGGGGCATGTCCTGTTTAAATAGTGGCATGTTGTGCGAAGGGATCCCTATAAGTGGAGGGGTTCTAGGGGAGGTTACGTCCTTCATGCGGGCTCCTTACGGCGCGCGGACTCTTGGCTTCTCCTGTCCCATTTGAGCTTCCTATCATTAAGGGATTCACAACGGCCGAATCATTAAGCTTCCATCAGTGAGCCCGAGCGAGTGGCACTTGTTCAGGAGTGATCTCTCGAGTGATAAGTGCTGGGTCGGGACAAGGAATAGGGGGCTCCGAGGGAGCTTTCCCGATCGACTGATGATCGGACTTCCCAACCCGAAGGCTGCCTAGGAAGCGCTTGTACCGAGTGAATTTTTGGGATTCATAATAAGCGGGCCCGGGGGCTGCCACTTTGGGGAGTTGAGCCTAGTTCGGTCCGGTTTGGACCTCGTTTGGCCTCTCTGTATGGACGGTGAGATATTCCCTCTCCACTTGTCCCCCTCCTACTCCCTAGCCAAGATTAGGCTCGAATGAGTAGCAATTGGGTTGGAGTGTCTGTGGCACTGGTTGGGTAAAGGTATCTCTTTGATAGGGGCCAGCTGGCGTAGCTCACCTCGAAAATAGACCCGTTATAATGAGTAAGAGAAGGCCCCTCCTCGGGAGATCGGACGCCGCGCCGCCTCCCGTCAGGGTTTTTAGGCATTGCGCGCTTTGCGTCTCATTATCTCGGGGGTTTTAGGGTTTTGCCTCTCTTGGTAGTCATATTTGAGGGGGGGCTCTTGCGTTGTGATAGTAGTTTCGGAAGGGCGGAGAATTGTTGTAGCCGTCGGAGCTAGAAGAGCCTCCTAAGGCGGTGATTCGTAGGCTCCCTTTCTTCTCCGAAGTTCTCTGGCTTAGAGCTTTCCCTTTCTTCTTCTCACTGTTCTCATGGCGGACCATCATTCTGGGGCCGAGGGGCGACAGAGAGAACGGACCCCCAGAGTTTTCTTGGTGCCGCCGGAGCCGTCCTGAAGCGAGCTGGGGGAGGCGGAGGTGAAGCGGTTGGAGGGTCGGTACGGATTGCCTTGGCAGTTCCAGTTCATGGCGCCTGAGCCTCATGAGTCTAGCTTGTCCTCCCATTCTGGCCTCTTTTGCTCTTTTCTTCTGGCTTCGAAGTGTGGCTTTCGTCTGCCCCTTCATCCCTTTGTCACCGGGTTGCTTCTGTTCTACCGACTGGCTCTTGTCCAGCTGGTCTCCAACTCTTATACTTTCATATTCTCCTTCATTTTCCTTTGCGGCCAGTGTGGGGTACGCGTCTCGCAGGATCTTTTCCATTACTTCTTCGAGTTAAAGGAGCATGCTCATGCGGGGCGAGGCTTCTTCAATATCCAGGCGAGGCGGGGGAGGAGCTGTGTGTCCCTCTCTAGGAAGGATTCTTCTCACAAAGGGTGGAAGACCCAATATTTCTGGGTGGGCCCATCGGCAGTTGGCGTAACCTGGAATTTTCCGACGGCGCCCAATCTTCATCCGAACATTCCTCCGAAGCAGGCCGTGTTTTCTCCGGAGGTGGAAGAGGAGGCTATTATCCCTCAGCAGAATCGCCGGGAGACTGCTGATTTGGTGACTTCTTCCTACATTGAGGGCTACCTCGCTCGAGTGCTGTTGCCGACAGGTAAGGAGTTCGGGAACTTGGTCTTCCTTCTTGCTGAGTTGGGGTCTTCTTTCTCTCAGTCTCCTTTCTGTGGTTTAGACACGAGGCGAGCGGTCGAGGAGGAGGCACCTCCGTCTGAGTTGGAGGTCATCATCTTGGACGAGACGCCGGCTTTGGATGACCTTCAAGTTTCTGAGGGTTCATCCCGTGCCCGGGATAAGGGCAAGCGGGCGGCTCAGGACGATGCCTCCGAGCGCCTGGGGATCAAGCGCAAGGATCTTGTGGCCAAGCTGCTACGGTCTTCAATGTAGGCTCAGTCTGCTGAGAAGAAACGGGCGAGGAAGGAGGAGGTCGTCCGTGCGTCTGGAGGAGATTACCTGTCTGCTCTCTCCTCTATTGAACAAGAGGGGGGCAATGAAGTGGGGATCACTGCTGATGTTGAGGCGTCGAGCGTGGCGGAGGGGCCGCCAGATGAGGGGGTCTGCCCCTAGCAGGTCGAGGCTGGAGGGTCGCAGGAGGAGGTGACTCGATCACAGCCGACCAAAACTATGGAGGTATATGGTGGGGGTGCTCACGTCGAGCCGACCGGTGGGGCCCCTGGGATGGGATTGCCCGAGGGAGATGCCCCGGTCCCGGCCGCTCCGGTGAGAGCTTCCCCTCCTTCTCCCAGCACCTTCAGTGTACGGGCTCCTCTATACCGGGCGTGCCATTCCTTAGCTTCTCAAGACTTGCGGGAAAAAGTCCGGAAAGGTCCCCCCTCTTCACTGTTTGAGCAGATTATGGAGGGAGGGCTGATTTTGGCCCAGCTGGGGGCCGAAGCTGTGGATGCGTACGCTCGGGTGGAGTCCTAGTGGGAGACTCTTTCGTGGGCCCACGGTGTGCTCGATCGAAAAGTCGAGCGTCTGACCCTTTATCTTGAAGACCTTCGCCGAGAGATCACTCCGCTCCGAGCGTTGGCGCAGTCGAACCAAGCGAAGGCTCGGTCTTTGGCGGAGCAGCTGGCCCAAGCTCGTCGCATGGTCGACCGGAAGAGTGAGCTACTATAGTCGGAGCGCAAAAATCAGGTTGAGCGCGATGACCAATGGAGGGCCGAGCGAGAGGAGCTCGAGGACCGAGTTCGGGCGACCGAGGATTCGCGGGCCGAGGCCGAGCGAAGGCTGTCCGAGACCGAGGGAAGACTGTCCGAGTCCGAGCGGCAGATAGCTGAGCTCGAGAGGAAGGCAGAGCTGGATGGGAAGGAAGCTCTCGAGCAACATAAGGGCTCAGAGGCTTACCAGGCATCTTTGCAATAGACGGCCTTTCCTTATTACGAGTCGGGCTACCGACGGGGACTCCGGAAGGGCTTCTCTCAAGGCTATGATCGGGCCATCCTGGATGCAAAGGCCCAGTCGTCATCACTCAATTTTCCTTCCAGTCAGCGCTATGACTCGGAGTGGGGCTCCACTGACTCTTCCCACTATACGTCGAGTGAAGAGGTGAGTTCGGTTCCGTCTGAGCGAGAGCCAACTCCAGCATCCTCGGGAGGGCACACGGCCGAGACAGTTCCCACACAGGTGGGGTCAGTGTCTGGGCCGGTCGTCCCCGAGAATACTGGGGGCAGATCATCTGGTACCGAAGTAGTTTCATCTGCCGTGCTTGGGGATGGGCCCGAGGCCTGATGTAATAGCTCTTTTCTTTTTTCTTTCTTTTCCATATGTAGCCGTGTGCGGCTTTTTTGGAAACTCTAATAGTGGTAGTATTAAATGCTGAATTGACTGTTTCTTACTGCTTTTGTGTGAGTTGATTGTCGTATCCGCAGTTGTTTGAAGAAGGCGCTGATTTCCTACAGATTTTGTGCGTGCCGATCTGTCAAATAACTGACATGGCATTGGCACCTTTCCATTTTTCCATACCGCCCTTAATGACTTGCCGCTTCGCGCGTCCCGCTGGGGGAATATCGGGAAATGAGGTAACTAACCCAGGGGAAACCTTGGTAGCGTGTTTTGGGGAGAGTCATTTAAAGCAATCAGCTTCCCCTTCAGCCTATAAAAGGTTCGAGGGGTGTCTCCTTTTTCCTTCATCGCTTAAGGTCATTCCTGGCAGTTTTTCCCTTCCGTGAAGCGTTGTGCTCTTAGTCTTGGTAGGGCATGGAAGGTGTTTCAGAAGATGATGATGCAGATGGCGGTAGGAGGGAAGCTCCTGTTGTTTCGCTTTGGAAGAGGGTTCGTCAGTCGGGGGTCACTTGCGAAGAGGGTTCGTCATGCCGGTGCATGTCGCACTCCTATCCCTGACCCGCCGACGCCATCCTGCAAGAAGGAGGGGAGCTAATTAAGCTCCCTCCTTTCTGGCCTCCTCATCCACCTCTGCCGTTTTCTTTTTCTCCCTCCCCTTTCACTCTTCGGAGGGTGCCTGCACTCTCTGCCTTCCAAAGAGTTGGCAGAGAGGTGGCCTTCACTTGTATTCCTTCCTCTCTTCTTGTTGTTGTTTTCCCCCCTTTTCCTTTTTCCTCCGAGCTTTCTCAAACCAACGAAGCCGGCGATCCCTTATCCGAGCCAGTTTCTACATGAAGCAGAGTCAGTGGCTGGACGTGGGAGCGCCTACTAGGTCGACCGAGTGTTCTGCTCGTGATATAGTACCAGGGGATGTAATTTTTTTTGTACATGTATGCTATACCAGCTACGGCCTTCTTGATGTACATCAAAGTTTAATAAGAAGAGAGGAATGGTGATTATTCTATTTTGCTTACATGTGTATGCTTGCCAAGTGTTCAAAAGAAGAACTTGCGAAGATTTGTCGCATTCCACGTCTGAGGGACAGGTGTTCCTTCCACGGTGGATAATCGGTATGCTCCTTTCCCTAGCTTCTCGACCACTCGGTAGGGACCTTCCCAGGTAGGGGCCAGCTTCCCCGCCGCCTCTAGTGGTCGAGACGCTTCGGCCTTCCTCAGGATGAAGTCTCCTGGCTGGAAGGGTCTGTCTCAGACTCTGCTGTTGTAGTATCGAGTGATGCGCCGTTGGTATTCCGTTGCTCGGATCCTTGCATTCTCTCATATCTCGTCCGCTAAGTCGAGGTTCTCTCGCAATTTCCGCTAATTTACCTTAGGCTCGAAGTGGACGACTCGGAGAGAGAGATTGCTGACCTCCAACGGAATTACGGCTTCCGCGCCATACACAAGCTGAAAAGGAGTTTCACTAGTGGCCGTTCTTGGAGTAGTTCGGTGTGGCAATAGTACGCTCGGCAATTCCTCGAGCCAGCTTCCCTTGGCTTTGTCGAGCCTGGTTTTGATGCCTTTTAAGATAGTCTTATTGGTATTCTTGACCAGTCCGTTAGCCTGAGGGTGGGCTACCGAAGTGAAGTGGTTGCGAATGTTTAGGTCGGCACATTTGTCTCTGAAATACTGAGAGTCAAACTGTCGATCGTTATCGCTCACAATCACTCGGGGGACACCATAGCGACAGATGATCGATTTCCAAACAAAACTCCATACGACTGATTCGGTGATCCTAGTGGTGTCTTCGGCCTCGATCCATTTGGTGAAATAGTCAATGGAGATGATGGCGAACTTCTTCTGGGCTTGAGCCGTAGGGAACGTCCCCAGAATGTCGATCCCCCACCGAGCGAAAGAGTACGGCTCGACAAGGGTGATGAGCTCCGTAGCGGGCTGATGAATCAGGTAGTCGAAGTGCTGACATCGATCACACTTCTGCACGTAGGTCAAGCAGTGGCTCTGGAGAGTGGGCCACCAGTAACCCTGCCATAGCAGGATCCTGGCGAACGATCTTCCACCTTTGTGCACTCCGCAGATGCCTTCGTGTACTTCATGAATTGCTCGGCTGGCTTCGTCGGCGTTGATGCACTTGAGGAGAGGACCAGAGAAGGATCTGCGGTACAAGGCATCGTCCATTATGACGAAACACCGAGATTGGTACTTAAGCTTCCGAGCCTCCCGAGGATCGGTGGGCTCTTGAGAATCCTGGAGCCAAGATACGTAGGGGGTCCACCAGTCGCTTGAGGGTGCCGAATCAATAGTCATAAGCTCGGATTCGATGCTCGATTGCCCGAGCTCTTCGAGGAAGACCGATCATGTACTAGCGGGGTCGGGCAAGGAGGCCAGTCGAGAGAGGGCGTCCGCTTGGGAGTTTTTCTCCATGGCTATTCGGACTACCTCAAAGCTCTCGAAAAGTTGGGCCACCCTCTTTACCGCTTGGAGGTACTTGACCGTTTGTCCTTCCCGAGCTTCGTATTCACCGTTGACTTGGCTAGCGACCAATTAGGAGTCAGTGTGGATCCTGACTCGTGCGGCCCCCAGTCTTCGAGCCATCCTGGCTCCCGAGATAACGGCTTCATACATGGAGGCGTTGTTGGACGCCAGGAAGTTGAACTTCAGGGCGTACCGTAGCTCCGCTCCTTCGGGGGACTTGAGGAGAATGTCGGCGCCACTTCCTGTTGAATTGGAGGATCCATCGACGAACAAATCCCAGGTAGGCCTGGTCGTTGGTCGAAGTGCTTCTTCAATTAGGACCGTGCTTTCAGCGATGAAGTCTACGAGAGCCTGCTCTTTAATAGCCGAGCAAGGGTGATACGAGATATCATAGGCCCCGAGCATGATGGCCCATTTGACAAGGTGTCCCGAGGCTTCAGGGTGAAAGAGAATCTTCTTCAGGGGTTCACCGATCAATACGACGATGGGGTGCCCTTGGAAGTAGGGTCGGAGGCGCTTGGCTAAGGTAACCAACGCTAGCACGGGTTTCTCGGTTGTGGGGTATTTTCTTTCGGCCTCATTAAGCACCTTGCTGGCGTAGTAAATGGTTCTCTCGATTCCTGTGTCGTTCCTGGCCAAGACCGAGCTCATAGTAGAAGGGGTTGCCGAGAGGTAGAGGTGTAGAGCTTCGCCTTGGACTGGCTTGTGATGTGTCCATGTGATTTTGATGATAGCAAACACTATAAGTCATCATTTGTTTATGTCTGCATATGAATGTTTGATTGAGCATCTCTTGAGTGTCATTTCATCGAACAGGCTGTGTGCATTTTTGGTGCATTTCATAACTATGTTTCATGGTGGCCATCAGTCAATGGATGTCTAGACTCATGCATTTCATAACTATGCTCAGGCTAAGTCTGTACAGAGCCTTAAGTCTATACAGAGCCTTGTTACATCGTGTGCTAAGCATTTCCAATGTCTGTACAACGTGTGTTGCTGCTCGTGACTTACTCAGTGCATATGTGCATCATATACTAAGTCTACACATTGCCGCCGGTGCTTGTATCACTTGCCAAGTCCATACATCGTGTGCATCCATGCATAATCACCAGGTAGCAAGTCTGTACATTGCCCTGTTTCAGGCACGGGAAAGTCTGCACATGGTTGCTTTGAAGCTGCATCAAGTCTATACAGTGTCTTGCACACACGTTCAAAGTCTGTACATAGTCTTATTGCATCGTTTATCAAGTCAATACATTGCATGCAGGCAAAGTCTGTACATTGACAAAGTCTGTACATCGTTGGCTTGTGCACGCATCCTCTTACAAAGTCTGTACATCGGTGCGTCTTACTTAGCGTCTCTGTGCTTCAAGCTTTCCAAAGTCTATACATTGTCTAGCACACACACATCAAGTCTGTACAGCCAGATCGGTCAAATCTGTACAGCCATTTCCTTGCAGCATGCACGCTATTAAGTTTGTACAGCCTACACACACAAGTCCATTCATTGTCATCGCTGCATGCATTTCTTCAAGTCTGTACAGCCTTTGCAGCACATCCAAGTCTATACATTGCATATGGTTGTGCATCACTCAAGTCTATACATTCGTTGTGCATAGTCCATGCATTGCACGAAGTCTGCACATTGTGTGTTGCTATGCTCTAGCTTTGCATTCACTCTAAAGTCTATACATTGTCTGCCCTGCACACACAAGTCCATACATTTCATTTGGGCATCAAAGTCTATACACACAGACAAAGTCTGTACAATCCCTTCCATGCATTCTAAGTCTATACATGCTTCGATGGCATCACATAAAGTCTGTACATCTACATTCATTTGTCTGGCTGCATAACACTAAGTCTACACATCCCCCCATAGCAAGTCTGCACATCCCGTTTGCACTAAGTCTGTACATGGTCCTGGCGCTCGCAAAGTCTGTACATGGTCCTGGCGCTCGCAAAGTCTGTACATCGACTTGGTGCTCGCAAAGTCTGTACATCGGCTTGGCGCTCACAGAGTCTTACTGCGTCTATGTGCATAGTCCATGCATTGTCAAATCTATACAGCGTCTCTCTTAGCGTCTTGTGCATGCAGCATAGAAAGTCTGTACATTCGTTGACAGACTCATGCATAAACACTAAGACAAAGTCTGTACATTCGGTGACAGCTTGTCTGAGCATCTCATGCATTCAATGTGCATACTTTCATTCTATTGTGCATCCTTCAATACAAAGTCTGCACATTCATTGCTGATATGGTTATGCTGATGTTCAGCAAGTCTATACATGCTCTGCTCGTGGCTTAGTCTTTCAATCCATGTTCATTGTGCATATGTGCATCTCCTTCAAGACGAAGTCTATACATTTCTTTCCAAGCATTCAAGTCTATACACTTCTTGTGTCTGCATCGCATTCACTTCAAGTCTATACACTCAATGCTGCATCATGCCTGTACACACTTTGTTAAAAGCCTGAACCAACTCTGTACATCCCTCTAATATCTTCTTATGACTGCTTGACAGATACATCCTTCGAGAAGAAAATGTTTGGGCACGTGATCCAAGGTTGGCACCTGGCACGTGATCCGAGGTGTACTCTGGATAAAGAGGGCACAAGCCCTACACACGCCCTAGCTGCTGCTATATATATGTAGCTTCTTCCTCAGGAGAAGACTGATCAGATAGAAGGAGAGAGCAGCAGAGAGGCAGAGAGCAGAAGAAGAAGAAGAAGAAAGAAGTTGCAGAAGAAGAAAAGAAAAGAAGAGCAGAGAGAATAGGAAGAAAAAGAAGAAGAGTGAAGATAGACTGAGAGCTCGTGAAGAAGAAGAAAAAGAGAAAGAGAGATAGAGAGAGGGTTCGTGAAGAAGAAGAAAGAGAATTCATCAGAAGATCTATTCACTGGCATTTGGATCAAATCCAAGCCAGACTTGCTCCTGCGAGAGCTACTTTTTGCATTGCATTTCCAGCTTTCTGATTGCTGTATTTTCATTTCTTGTTTTCTTTTCTTTTACACTTGGCTTGTTGTTCTTCCGATTCTCTAGTGAGGTCGGGGTTCCTCCTGTTGATTCAGGAGAAGGGGGACTTGGAGTCTCCAGTTGCTAGTGACTGGTGTCACTAGCGGTTTCCCTCTGGGTTTCAGAGGAAGAGAGACTTGGGTCTCTGGGTTCCCCTCCGATTTGGAGGAAGGGAGGATTGGTCCTCCGGTTGCAAGCGGCTGGGTGTTGCTTGTGGGTTCCCTCCTGGGTGGAGGAAGAGAGACTTTGGTCTATGGTTTGCTAGTGACTGGGAGTCACTAGTGGTTCCCTCCGGTTTGGAGGAAGAGGGGAGGTTGTTCCCCTGGTCAAGCTGTTTGGCAGCAATTGTTGCAGACTGAGTCTGCTGTTCTAGCCTTGCTAGTGGAAGCCTCACTCCGGTTTGGAGTGAGGGTTGGACGTAGGTCTGTTGACCGAACCACCTAAAAAATCCTGGTGTTCACTTGTGGTCTGATTTTCCTTATGTGTTCTTTTCATTACTGCGCTCATTAGATGCTTGCTTAGGATCGTGTGAGGGCTAATTGAATTGTTGTCTTGCTTTGATCCTTCTAAGTATTCTTAGTATATTTCTGCAACAGTATTTTATTCCGCATATCTGAGCATTAGAGATTTAATTAGACAATATTTGAAGAGGGATACATTCACCCCCCTCTGTATCCGGGCCTTGCACCCTATCAATTGGTATCAGAGCGGGTGTCTGCATAGAAGGTCCAGCGACCTGCAGATCCGATCCTGCAGTCTTCGGTGCTATCTTGCTTTTGGTGCATCATTATTCCTATTGCATTAAGTTGAGCTGTTTCCATGGGTGATCCACCGATTTTCAACGGCTCTAATTTTAATGTGTGATTTGTCAGTCTGCGGAACTATGCTATATCAGTTAATCCTGATCTGTGGAAGTTAATTTCACACGGTCCTCACAGATTACCAAAGAAAGTGTCCAAATGGACCGACAGTCACAGATCAAAGAATGGAGAAAATCAGAAAGCTTTCAATCTGATGAAAGCAGCCACTGACAAAGCCTTACATTCTTGCCTTTATGATTGCAGGTCCGCTAAAGACATCCTGGATAAGCTAGAGCTAGCTCACAAGATGAATGAGGACAGCTGCATGATGGCTAACAAGAGCAACCATAGCAGTGATCAAGATGAATTCGAAGATGCTGAAGAGGTAATCAATTCTTTCTCTAGTTACACTTTAGATGACTGGGAAGATGCCTATGCCAATCTGTTAGACTCCTATGAAAAACTAGAGAAGAAGAATAAAAAACTGATAAAGAAGCTAAAAAATCTAGGGGATCCTATCTCCGGAGGTGAAAATCCTGAAATTCTAAAATTGAAAATGAAATATTCAGAAGACAAGTGTCGAAACTAGATGAAATCAAATCTGACCTTGATCATGTCAAATCTGAAAACGGAAAACTCAGAAAACAATGTCAGGAATCTGAACAAAAATTAATCAGTTTGAAAGTGAAAACAGATTGATCAATGAAAAGTTCGAGACTGTTAGAGCTGTGAATTTAAAGCTTCAAGAAAACCTTGAAAACTATGAACCAGAAAATCAGAGTTTCCTAACTGATGTATTGTTTGATGATGATAAACTTGAGCAGGAGAACACTAGTCTAAAGGAAGAAATTGAGAAACTAAAATAGTTGAACACCACCATGTCAGAGAGATTGACATTTGAAAAAGGAAAATCTGTTGTTGATGAAAATCAAAATGAGCTCAAACTGAAACAAGAAATTGAAACTCTTAAAAATTTGAATGATGTGATGCATCAACAAATTCTGGTCTGTGAAGAAGATATAGTCAACTATGAACATCAGATCTCTTCCCTTCAATCTGAAATAAATGATTTGAACAATTCTCTATCAAAATTTGTGGAGGGAAAAAGTAACATGGACAGGCTGCTAGGAGTTAAGGTGAATACTCAAAAGGAAGGGTTAGGCTACCACAATGTCAATAAAAAGGCTCTCAAAAATAAGCTAATGACATCGTTTGTCACTTCATCAAATGTAGCCACCACCTCAAAAGATAAACAGCCCATTGTTCAAAAAATGCAGAAACAAACTGACATTCAGAAACAAGCTGAAAAAGTGAAAAGGTATGTTCATGTGAAGAACAAGCAAAGAAACAATCATGTTGATACTGTGCATGTGACATATAACCTAAACACACACACACATGCACACAAAAGGAAAATGACATGCCACTATTGTCATAAACTTGGACATCTAATGCATGAATGTAGGTTGATGGAAAAGGATGATCTGAGTGCTAGAAAATATCATGATAAAAATCCTTCATTTCAGAAAAAAGAATTGAATGTTTTCATTATGGTAAATTAAGACACAAGATTACACAATGTTGGTTTGTTAATGATAAGAAAAAAACACATTCATATCATGCTAAATTTCATGCAAACAGTCATGTTGTTAACAAGAACAAGTTTGATTCAATAAACCAGCATATGACATGCTTTAATTGTGAAAAATTGGGTCATAAGAGATTTGAATGCTGGCTGAATGCTGGTGGGAGAAATTCTAATTCATGCTTTCACTGTGGCAAGATGGGCCACATTGCAGCCCAATGTTGGCATGCTCAGGGAAGGAAGTCTAACTATGAATCTGTTAAATTCCCTGCCAATAGAAACACTTCCGGTACAAATGGATTTGTCTTTGAAAGGAAAACTCTTGCATGTTTTGAGTGTGGTAAGTTAGGCCACAAAGCTAGAGATTGTTGGCAAACCCAAAATAGAAGAAGAAATGCTCATGTAAACATCAGAGAATTTCATTCACAAGCACATAGGTTTCATGATTATGCTAATGTGCACATCAAGAACACAAAACATGTTGTTTCGTGCCGTTATTGTGGTGGATTTGGGCATTCTATGAATAATTGTTCGGTAATGAAAACTGATGATCTAGTTGCCCATAAAAGTTTGAGAATGCCATTCAAAGGCATCACTGCCATTTCAGGACCCAAGACTGCTTGGGTACCTGTTTGTGCAAAATAAACCTTATTTTGCAGGTGTGCCTTGGATTGAAAATAAGTTGGGGAATAAACCAAGGCACTCAAAAGAAAACCCCTTTCTGAACCTTTGAGCTAAATTCCTTGGACTTCCTGTTCAAGTCTTGGACTTCCTGTTCTTTGATTTACTGCATAGCATGTTAGATCTATTTTTGCATATTCATTCATCATCTGCATTGTCAAATTTGAATTCTCTGAACTCTCCTCATCTGAAGTTTATGTTTTGTACTTAACTCTGTTGATGGACGTTGCCTGATTAAGAATTCACTGCAAACATCTGAATTTCACATGATTTGCGTTTTAATGATTGTCTGAATTTGCATATGCTGTCATTGAAAAATCTGATGCACTTAGAACATTTGGTATTGCATTGTCATGCATGACCACTATGGTATATTAAATGGTAAGCTACTAAAAGGCAGGTGAAATCTGTCTGGAAGTGCTTGCTATGTGTGAGGTAGTTTTTAGACCAAGTCCTCCGCCTAGTACCATGTGTCATTTCACTTAATAGGGCAGTCTGAATGAGCTTGAGTCTCAAAATCATATGTTCAGCCTTCATTGCAAACATTGCACAATATAAGGGGGAGTCTGTCTAGTCTCATGCATTGTCTTCATGACATATAGGATGATTCAGTGCTTTTAGTTAGGGGGAGTCATTGCATTGCATATCTCTTATTTTGAAAACTCAAAAAAGGGAGGAAGTGACTCAATGCATATAGACAGGGAGAGCATGCTTAATCTTTTCAGTTGTGTCTTTGTCTGAACTCTTCCTGTCCATCTATCTGATTCAACTTGTCATATCAGAGTTAGCAATTGGAGTGTCAGTGATTCCATCATCAAAAGATCTCTCTTGACTAATTATGAAGCATTCATAACCTGAATTTATACCTCATCTGTCAACTCTGAACTACTTTGCTCAAGAGCAGTCTCCCTGCTGTAATTTTTCAGAATCCATGATGTTTGTTGAAATATCAGTCAGCTCACTTGAATTAATGAGCCGAGATATGAAGTAAACCTTCAGCCTGAATACTACTTCATAAAAGTTAAAACATCTTTAATGAGGAACCTTCCATTATACATGCTTAAGAACATTTGTTAACTGGAATTGGTTTAAGTCTTATGTACTCTTGTTTGGACTCAAAGAACTTGAAAATATCTGATTCAACCTCCTAATAAACTTTAAATATCTGCTTCATGTAAATTCATGTAAGACTATCTGAAATCTGAAAAGTTGAAGTCCATGTCTACGTTGACTGAGATATATAGTGTATGTAGTTGTTCTTAAACACCTAACTTGTTCTGAATCCATTCTGAGAAAAAGTATGGACAGAGCAATGACTGTGGTTACTGAGAAACCAGTCCAAAGGATTGTGTCATGAAGTACCATGGTTAACTCTGTTTAAAGAGATGATTGGAAACTACTGTGAGAATATGGCAGAGCAATGGCATAGTTGTATTGAGTAACTGGGGATTCTGGCCTCTGATCAAGGTGTATCCTCATGCCAAAGATACTTTTAATGCTACCTCTGTTCTCTAAAATGGGAGAAGCAATACGGTTATCACACTGAGTAACTGGGGATGCTGGCCTCTGATCAAGGTGTCTCCCCACGTCAAAAGGTGTTGATAAACCAAAATTGTTCATTAAAAAAAAGGGGAAAAATATGAACAAGTGTATATCAAATTCTGAAAGAATAATTAAAATTCAGATGCATTCACTTATGTATCTCTTAAAGCAGTCATGGAAAGTAAACTAAGTAAGATGGAAGTTGGTTGAAATAGAATTTTATATGAGCTTGTAGTTCCTTTTTTAAGAGTTGGTTCAGATATGAGTACCATTTCTTTTTGAAAAAAAAAACTCGATTTACATCATTCTTAAACCATATCTGACAATCAAGGATTCATAAGCTTTTATAATGGAGGAATCTAAAACTTAAATTCTGTTTTATGAAGTTGGTATCATGCTG
Organism: Amorphophallus konjac; assembly: GCA_022559845.1. Taxonomy (NCBI): domain Eukaryota; kingdom Viridiplantae; phylum Streptophyta; class Magnoliopsida; order Alismatales; family Araceae; genus Amorphophallus; species Amorphophallus konjac. The sequence goes on from CM040122.1 coordinate 104,291,304, forward strand.
AAAAGTTCTATATCTCAATTTTCACTATTTGCTGAATCTGTTCATCCTATTGCTCTCTATCACTGTGTTTTGATTGACATTGGTTCTCGTTTATGTGAGGCACAACTCTCAGTATAACATGTTTACTTGCAGCCTTTGGATAACCAGAGTTCATCCTTGTAGTTTACTCTTACATCATGGATCATAAGGGAAGAATTCTCTGGTCAAGTGTGTCTGTTTATGTTGTTTGTCTGCATTAGCTCTCTACCTTCTGCCATGTCAAATGGGGAGTATTTGTTGCATTTGCATGTCTGCATAAGTTGTTTGTCTAAGGGGAGAATTGTTTTAATTGCTTCATCTGCTGAACTATTTTGGGTGTCTCATATGACATCACTAGATTATCAAAGTATTGTTCTCTTTTTGATGAAGTCAAAGGGGAAGAATACTTTGATGAGTCTAGTCTGAATATTCCATTATTACATTTCTTTCATTCATGAGACTCATAGTGTTGCCATCATCAAAAAGGGGGAGATTGTTGTGTCCCTGTGATTTTTATGATAGCAAACACTATAAGTCATCATTTGTTTGTGTCTGCATATGAATGTTTGATTGAGCATCTCTTGAGTGTCATTCCATCGAACAGGCTGTGTGCATTTTCGGTGCATTTCATAACTATGTTTCATGGTGTCCATCAATCAATAGATGTCTAGACTCATGCATTTCATAACTATGCTCAGGCTAAGTCTGTACAGAGCCTTAAGTCTGTATAGAGCCTTGTTACATCGTGTGCTAAGCATTTCCAAAGTCTGTACAACGTGTGTTGCTGCTCATGACTTACTCAGTGCATATGTGCATCATATACTAAGTCTACACATTGCCGCCGGTGCTTGTATCACTTGCCAAGTCTATACATCATGTGCATCCATGCATAATCACCAGGTAGCAAGTCTGTACATCGCCATGTTTCAGGCACGGCAAAGTCTGCACATGGTTGCTTTGAAGCTGCATCAAGTCTATACAGTGTCTCGCACACACGTTCAAAGTCTGTACATAGTCTTATTGCATCGTTTATCAAGTCTATACATTGCATGCAGGCAAAGTCTGTACATTGGCAAAGTCTATACATTGTTGGCTTGTGCACGCATCGTCTTACAAAGTCTGTACATCAGTGCGTCTTACTTAGCGTCTCTGTGCTTCAAGCTTTCCAAAGTCTATACATTGTCTAGCACACACACATCAAGTCTGTACAGCCAGATCGGTCAAATCTGTACAGCCATTGCCTTGCAGCATGCACGCTATTAAGTCTGTATAGCATGCACACACAAGTCCATTCATTGTCATCGCTGCATGCATTTCTTCAAGTCTGTACAGCCTTTGCAGCACATCCAAGTCTATACATTGCATATGGTTGTGCATCACTCAAGTCTATACATTCGTTGTGCATAGTCCATGCATTGCACGAAGTCTGCACATTGTGTGTTGCTATGCTCTAGCTTTGCATTCACTCTAAAGTCTATACATTGTCTGCCCTGCACACACAAGTCCATACATTGCATTTGGGCATCAAAGTCTATACACACAGATAAAGTCTGTACAATCCCTTCCATGCATTCTAAGTCTATACATGCTTCGGATGGCATCACATAAAGTCTGTACATCTACATTCATTTGTCTGGCTGCATAACACTAAGTCTACACATCCCCCCATAGCAAGTCTGCACATCCCGTTTGCACTAAGTCTGTACATGGTCCTGGCGCTCGCAAAGTCTGTACATGGTCCTGGCGCTCGCAAAGTCTGTACATCGACTTGGCGCTCGCAAAGTCTGTACATCGGCTTGGCGCTCACAGAGTCTTGCTGCGTCTATGTGCATAGTCCATGCATTGTCAAGTCTATACAGCGTCTCTCTTAGCGTCTTGTGCATGCAGCATAGAAAGTCTGTACATTCGTTGACAGACTCATGCATAAACACTAAGACAAAGTCTGTACATTCGGTGACAGCTTGTCTGAGCATCTCATGCATTCAATGTGCATACTTTCATTCTATTGTGCATCCTTCAATACAAAGTCTGCACATTCATTGCTGATATGGTTATGCTGATGTTCAGCAAGTCTATACATGCTCTGCTCGTGGCTTAGTCTTTCAATCCATGTTCATTGTGCATATGTGCATCTCCTTCAAGACGAAGTCTATACATTTCTTTCCAAGCATTCAAGTCTATACACTTCTTGTGTCTGCATCACATTCACTTCAAGTCTATACACTCAATGATGCATCATGCCTGTACACACTTTGTTAAAAGCCTGAACCAACTCTGTACATCCCTCTAATATCTTCTTATGACTGCTTGACAGATACATCCTTCGAGAAGAAAATGTTTGGGCACGTGATCCAAGGTTGGCACCTGGCACGTGATCCGAGGTGTACTCTGGACAAAGAGGGCACAAGCCCTACACACGCCCTAGCTGCTGCTATATATATGTAGCTTCTTTCTCAGGAGAAGACTGATCGAGATAGAAGGAGAGAGCAGCAGAGAGGCAGAGAGCAGAAGAAGAAGAAGAAGAAGAAAGAAGTTGCAGAAGAAGAAAAGAAAAGAAGAGCAGAGAGAATAGGAAGAAAAAGAAGAAGAGTGAAGATAAATTGAGAGCTCGTGAAGAAGAAGAAAAAGAGAAAGAGAGATAGAGAGGGTTCGTGAAGAAGAAGAAAGAGAATTCATCAGAAGATCTGTTCACTGGCATTTGGATCAAATCCAAGCCAGACTTGCTCCTGCGAGAGCTACTTTTTGCATTGCATTTCCAGCTTTCTGATTGTTGTATTTTCATTTCTTATTTTCTTTTCTTTTACACTTGGCTTGTTGTTCTTCCGATTCTCTAGTGAGGTCGGGGTTCCTCCTGTTGATTCAGGAGAAGGGAGACTTGGAGTCTCCGGTTGCTAGTGACTGGTGTCACTAGCGGTTTCCCTCTGGGTTTCAGAGGAAGAGAGACTTGGGTCTCTGGGTTCCCCTCCGGTTTGGAGGAAGGGAGGATTGGTCCTCCGATGGCAAGCGGCTGGGTGTCGCTTGTGGGTTCCCTCCTTGGTGGAGGAAGAGAGACCTCGGTCTCTGGTTTGCTAGTGACTGGGAGTCACTAGTGGTTCCCTCCGGTTTGGAGGAAGAGGGGAGGTTGTTCCCCTGGTCAAGCTATTTGGCAGCAATTGTTGCAGACTGAGTCTGCTGTTCTAGCCTTGCTAGTGGAAGCCTCACTCCGGTTTGGAGTGATGGGTGGACGTAGGTCTATGGACCGAACCACCTAAAAAATCATGGTGTTCACTTGTGGTCTGATTTTCCTTATGTGTTCTTTTCATTACTGCGCTTATTAGATGCTTGCTTAGGATCGTGTGAGGGTTAATTGAATTGTTGTCTTGCTTTGATCCTTCTAAGTATTCTCAGTATATTTCTGCAACCATTTTTTATTCCGCATATCTGAGCATTAGAGATTTAATTAGGCAATATTTGATGAGGGATACATTCACCCCCCCTCTGTATCCGGGCCTTGCACCCTATCAGCTTGGACAGCACCGGAGGGAGGCCAAGAATTCCTTGAGTTTAGCGAACACCTTCTGACATTCCTCGTCCCAGGAGAACGTAGCAGATGCCATTTTGGGTTCCCTTAACAATTTGAAGAAGGGTAGGCATTGTTCGGCCACCCAAGACAGGAAACGGTTGAGTGCAGCAATGCGCCCCGTAAGGCGTTGGACGTCCTTGATGCAGGTAGGTGGCCTCATGTCCAGGATGGCCTAGACCTTATCGGGGTTGGCCTTGATTCGACGTTGAGTGACTAGGAAGCCTAGGAACATCCCAGATCTGACTCCGAAGGCGCACTTGGCGGGATTGAGCTTCATGTTGTGCTTCAGGAGAGTGTCGAAGGTCTCGGCTAAGTCGGCGAGGTGGTCTTTGGCCTTCGGTGTTTTGACGAGCATATCATCAATATAGGCCTCGACATTCTGACCGAGCTGTCCTTCGAAGATGTGGTTGATTAGTCTTTGATATGTTGCTCTAGAGTTCTTTAACCCGAATGGCATCCGGGTGTAGCAGTGTACGCCGAAGTCGGTGATGAAGGCGGTCTTCTCGATATCCTCCGGGTCCATCCTGATCTGATGGTAGCCGGAGTAGGCATCCAGGAAGCTGAGTAGCTCGTTGCCAGAGGTTGAATCGATCAGTTGATCGATGCTCGGTAATGGGTAGCAGTCCTTCAGGGTAGCCTGGTTGAGATCTGTGAAGTCCACGCACATCCACCATTTCCCAGAAGCTTTTGGTACCAGGACAATGTTGGCGAGCCATGTAGGGTACAGAACCGGACAAAAGAGGCTAGTCTTCTGCCCCTCGATGACTTGCTCTTTGATGGTCGCTTGCTTCTGTGGGGAGTGCTTTCTCCTGCGTTGTTGTATTGGCTTTGCTGTTGGGTCGAGGTTGAGCTTGTGTATCACCACGTCTCCCGGGATCCCGGGAAGGTGCTCATCAGACCATGCAAAGACTCTGATGTACTGCGCAAGGAAATCTTTATATTTTTCTTGTTCCTCAAGTGGGAGCTCGGCTCCAATCTTTACTCCTAGGGTCGGGTCACCGTTAAGGAAGACTGTTAGCAACTCGCCGCCAGGCTCAGATGTTGCGGGTCCCTCCTCGGCTCCATTTACCCCTTTATTCTTCCCTTCCGTCCTGGTGGCATCAACCAAGACTATATAGCACCGTCTAGCCAATGCCTGGTTACCTCGAACATCTCCCACGCCATATTTGTTCAGGAACTTCATCTTTTGGTGAAAGGTAGAGGGCACCGCTTTCATTCGGCTGAGAATGCCTCGGCCGAAGATGGCGTTGTATGCCGTCATCCCCTTAATCACGATGAAGTCTACCATAACCGTAATGGTTTTGGGCGGGGTGCCGATAGTAACAGGCAGACTCAGTGCTCCCTTGGGATAAGTAGCCTTGCCATTGAACCCGTAGAGAGGGGTTTGGATCGGGCGGAGTTTAGATGGATTCTCTCCCATTTTGAGGAAACATTCATAGAACAATACATCAGGGGCACTACCATTGTCGACTAAGATTCTATCCACGTTACAATGATTTATTGTAGCCGATATAACGAGAGTGTCATCGTGCGGGGTCGTTAGCCCTTCCAGGTCCTGGTCAGAGAATACCAGGGCCTGTGATTCGCTAGCCAGCTGGGCCGCAGATGCCTCAGTAGAGGTCCGGCTAACCCGCTCGGCGTGACACTTTCTTCCTCGGCTGCTATCTCGATCTGATGTCGTTCCGCCCACGATGACGTTGATGTGGAATCCATGGGGGACATTATCAATTTATTTAGCAATGCCTCGGTCTTCCTTTTACCCGGACACATACCGAGTTAGGTGTCCCTGGCGGATGAGGCGCTCGATCTCATCTTGAAGTTGATGGCAATCGCTAGTGTGATGCCCGTGGTCACCATGGAACAGGCAATGCTTGTGGCGATTGCGATGCTTGGTCTTCATGGGCTCGGGTTGGTTGAGGAGACCCGAGCCTTTGATGTCTTCGTAGATTTCATAGACGGGAGTGGTAAGTGGGGTATACCGCTCGTACTTTCGGGGCGGCTCTTTTCGATCTATGTCCTGGTTCCACCTCTTTCCTTGTCGCGTCCCTTGCTCGGACGGTCTCTTCTTGTTCCCCTCCCGACCCGAGTCGATTGTGACTCGATAGGCGCTGGGTACTTCTTCACACTCGGCATGGCGCAGAGCCAAGGTCACTAGCTCGGCGAGGGTGGTAGGGGGATGAAGCACTAGCTCACGTCGTAGGTTCTTGTCGCGGGTATCCCCGGTCAAGGCGGTGATGGCAGAGGCCACATCCAGGCGGGGGATACGCAGGGCTTCCGATTTGAATCGGTTGATATAAGCTCGTAACTTCTCCCCCTGTTCTTGTTTGAGGGCCAATAATCCCGCCACTAACCGGGGTGGACCACTGCCGGTGAAGCTTTCTTTGAATATTCGCCCGAATTGCTTGAAGTTGTGGATGCTGCCGGGGCGAGGGCTCTGAACCAAGCCTGAGCGCTCTGAACCAAAGTGATCATGAATGCTCGGCACTTGATCACATCGGATGCCCCATGCAAGGTCATTAGGGCGTCGAAGCTGTTGTAATGGTCGGCTGGGTCTCCCAGGTCGTCGTACGACTTGAAGGTCAAAAGTGAGATTATGGGAGATATCTCTGCCTTCAGGATGTAGTCGGAGAACGGGGATCTCTTCTCATCCTCCATAGGAGAGGTCTTCTGCAAGGCACGGAGAGCGCGCTCTTGCTCTGTGTAACGTCTCTCGAAGTCTCACAGCTGGAGAGAGAGTTTCGGTTGTCGCTGTCCCGAGGGGCTGGGGGGGTGCGCTTGCATGCTGCCCCGACGGTCCTCAGGGGCCTCGACGTTCAGGAACGGTTTGCGTGCTCTGGTCTTCTCCCTCCTCAGGGTTGAGGAGGCTTCTTGCTTCGGGGGAGGGGCATGCGACGGTCCTCTCGACGCATTGCGGATCATGAGCCGCTTCCCCCGGAGGATGAAAGGGCCTCTAGCAGTGTGCTGGGAGGCATCTCCACGTGGGGAGCTTTTCCTGGGGAGCTGCGACTTCTCCTCCCTGGCCGCCTCGGTCCTCATGAGATCCACGAGGACATCCAGTTTCGCGTTGAGGGTTTGGAGGGCGTCGATGCTCCCGTAGGGAAGTTGTTCCCCCGCCACCGATGGAGGTAACTTGTTGGCTTGGTTGTCAGATGGGGAATGCTCCGTGGGGAGAGAGAGTGCGCCTTCCTCTAGTACCTAAGCTTTTCCCATATCGACGACAGTCCTCCTGCCAGAACTTCTTCGCACCATGATGGCTCTTTGTGCCATTCCCACAGACGGCGCCAGATGAAGAGGGGCGATCTCGCGCTGCTCTTGAGCGGGGAGAAAGATGACCACGTACCCATGAATTATAAACTGCAAGAAGGGGAATCAGTCAGAGGTGCCAAGGGATAGATTCCTGGGGAAGACCCTCCGATGCTTAAGTCAGCACTGATAGTAGATTATTGGTGCGAAGAGGAGAATTGGGAGGAAAGTGAGAGCTTGAGATCCCTCTCCACCAAAAGGTGAAGTGGTTCATGCTCAGGCTTACTTGGCTTGCTTAAGCTCCTCTATCGCAGTGGGGCATGCCCTGTTTAAATAGTGGCATGTTGTACGAAGGGATCCCTATAAGCGGAGGGGTTCCAGGGGGGGTTACGTCCTTCATGCGGGATCCTTACGACGCGCGGACCTTTGGCTTCCCCTGTCCCATTTGAGCTTCCTGTCATTAAGGGATTCGCAACGGCCGAATCATTAAGCTTCCATCAGTGAGCCCGAGCGGGTGGCACTTGTTCAGGAGTGGTCTCCCGAGTGATAAGTGCTGGGTCGGGACAAGGAATAGGGGGCTCCGAGGGAGCTTTCCCGATCGACTGATGCTCGGACTTCCCAACCCGAAGGCCACCTAGGAAGCGCTTGTACCGAGTGAATTATTGGGCTTCATAATAAGCGGGCCCGGGGGCTGCCACTTTGGGGAGTTGAGCCTTGTTCGGTCCGGTTTGGACCTCGTTTGGCCTCTCCGTACAGGCGGTGAGATTTCCCCTCTCCAGATATATCAATGATACTCCGGCTAGTCGTGCTTGGACCTCGGGGGCCACCCCTATAACGGGCATGGCCAGACTTTGCCCCAAATAGATAACCTGCTAAATATAACCAACTTTCACCGGGGTCTAACCCCGATTCTTTGTATATCGAACTTGTCGTGCCTCGGTAGACATTGGGGTCTACCCCGATTCTTCATCATTTGAATATGAAAATTGTCGTGTCCCGGCAGATATTTGCTTAAAGGTTATTTACTTATCTGTCATTCTTCCAACCCAGACCTTGTCCAAACATGAAACGGTCAACAAACGGCCAACGTGATTTGAATGTTTTTACCCCTTTAATATAGAGTGCCCATACGCAATTTGAGATATCCCTCATTTATTTCATTAACAATGTTTTTAGGTGATAGGGCCCCTTTTCCTTACGATTAATCAAAGATTTTCCCTTCTCCAGGGGGATGTAATTAACGCTATGACCTTTATGGCACGGTGAGTTCCAGTGTCGACCCAATACCCACTTTCGTCTGATTAGTCAGACGGCGTGCACCACAGGCTTCAGACCACTCCAATCTCAAAACCTGAACATATTGCCACTATGTGATTGGCACGCCCACGCACCAATAAACCGATATAACAGATAAACGATGCAAAGAAATCATGATTTTAAGATAACGATAAAAAGTGCGTCCACAAGTCCCAGTTCTCCAGACTAATGCAAACTGCATTCCCGGCTAACAACATGTTGACAGTTTGCTAGTCGGGGACAAGTTTTGGCTGACACACTTCAGCCCTCTGACAACCTCAGCAACTTGGGCCAATACACCGTCACAGGTCGCCCCCCAGCCTCTAGCAGACCCCAGTAATGTCATATCACATCGTCGGAGGATAGCATCCCGACACTAATTTCCTGTTTCCAGTTCCTAAATCAACAAGACCCGTACGGGTTACCTCTCAGTCCCACGATTCCCAGTCATCCTGATCGACATTCCCCACTTAGGTAGACCTCAGGTGCCCAGTACCTAGTCCCCAATACCTAGTACGTAGTACTCAACCTCCAGTACCTTGGACTCAGCTTCCAGCACTCAGAGCCTAGACTCTTGCACCCTATACCCAGCTCCAGTACCCAGTACTCAGCCCCCAGTACCCTGGGCTCAGCTTCCAGCACTCAGAGCCCAGCCTCCAATACCCTGTACCCAACCCCCAGTACCCTATACTCAGCTTCCAGTACTCAATGCTTAGTCTCCAGTACTCTGCGCTCAGCCCTAGTGCTCCTAATGCCCAGCCACCAGTATCCAGTACCCAGTCCCCAGTAGCCGGAACTAAGACTACAGTACCCAGTTCCATGCCTCTGGCATTGGGCACTATTGCCCAATTCCCAGCTTCCAATCCCCAACAACAAGTTAGTGCATCCCATGCCTGCACTATCATAATTACATTCCAGCACAAAGTAGAAGAATCAACCACGACTAGTAGTACACGTGGTTGCCAGCCCATACAACCATCTTTGTTCCATAAAAGAAAGAGTGGGACAACACAAGAAGTGACAAAAATAAATCCAGCATTTTGTCATTCATACTTTATAAAAGGAGCCCAAGACATGCCATTAGGGTAACAAAAATCTGTGTCACTAGACATAAAGCATAAACAAAAAAAGGGGGGGGGTACAAATAAGTCACGGCTCGCCCTCCTCCAACACCAACAAGCGAGACTGAGCCATCGTGAACTCTGCCTCCAGAGCAGACAGGAACTGAGTACTGGCCTAGACTCGACCATGCTCGTAGCCTCCTGCCACTCAACCCTCGCGCGCTTGGGGGCCGATAGATGCTCATCCAAGGCCTTCCTCAAGGCCTCGGTCCTGCTCTCGGCCTCCTCCAACTGAATAGCTTGGTCTCGAGCAACTATCTGAGCTGCCTCGGCATGGCCCCTCCGCTCGACCACAGTCGTTGCCAGCCGATGTAGTTGCTCCTGATCCTCCTAGATTGCAGCCTGCCTCTGGGCCCTCCGCTCCTAAATCTTACGAAGCCGCGGGGTACTCAACCCATATCCTGGCAAGCCCCGTCATCCAGGGCTCTTACAGGAAATTGAGGAGGAGATAGCCCGGGGTGCACTCTGCCAGTTGCCCCCTTAGGTCCTCCGGGGCAAGGAGAGGGTCACTCTGAAGGTACCCTCATGCACGCTGCAGCAAAGAGGTGGCCACACTCTCGTCTACCAACGGCTCTGGCGGTGGAACAGAGATTGGCCACTCAACCCCTAGACTCAGGGAGGGGTCGACCGTCTCCATCAGCATGTTAGTCGAGGCTGCATGACACCGAAAAAGAACACATGGGAAGTGAGAAATACATGTGAGACTTTCAAAGACAAATGAGTTGGAAAACTTGAGAAAATTCTCAACCCTTACCTAGAACATGCCCTTCCGCGTCGGCGGCACCACTCTCCAGGGTAGGGGAAGGCAATGACTCCTCGAATACAGGGGAGCCCTCTGCCAGGGCCCCCTTGTGACGACCTAGACTCTGGATACAGGGTAAACCCAACACCACTTGGAACCTGCAAGCCCTCCCAAGAGCGGAAAAGCTCCGAAGGGATAGAATGATATGTGAGAGTACATTGAACTTCCAGAAAAAGTAGTAAGCAATTAAATTTCAATGTTCAGGATTGCTAAAATAGCAGAAATAAAATTACATTTTCTATAACAATTAAAACTAACAGAGTCCAGTCCAAAGAAAGATAAGTACAGTCCAACAAGAAGGACAACGTACTCTCAAGTCAGGGGAATCCCGACACTGGCAACGCTGGCAGTAAGAACCATACAGCAGGAACCTCCCAGCACGAGGAAGAACAACTACACCAGAAAAGTCAGGGGTGAGCCTCCTATCACTGGCTCAGTAGGGATCCCGCAGAACCCTGCCACAAAACACGTAGTAACAGCAGTGCTAAACTAAAGCAAAGCAGTAACATCAGGAGTAAGAATAACAAAAGTAAAGAGGAAAGCCGTAACATGAAAACACGGCAGCCGAAGGAATCTCGACCCTCTAAACTACTCCAAATAGCAACGGAAAGGTTAACCTCGATATCGAAAGTCGGGCGTTATCGATCCATTGATAAATCACGAAACCCTATCGTGAAAAGCATATCGAAATAGGTAAAGGCCTTACTAAAGACCTACACAGTCAAAGGCACAACACATACATGATCTCACCGTCGTGTACGCTACAGAACCCGCAACCTCAAGTGAAGCCAAGCACAGGCTACTCGAACAAGTCATGAAAACACAAGTTATCATATCAAGTGACAAAAGCACCTCCTCACTAGAAGAACAGGCAGATGCGTCCACTGACGTCTTATACTGCGTCTCAAGTATCTCCCATACGCCTAGAATAGTGGTAACTGAGACACTCTCAAAGAACAAAGGAACTACAGTAACGACTGACTAGTCAGGGTCACACCCGTCGGCACTCGTCCAACCGGCCCTACCACGTGTGCACACACAAGCCCAATGCCTTAAGCCAGGCCTCTAGCTAGTTTTTTTCCCCAGTAGGACCTACCGCAAAGCAAGGGGGCCCACGGAAACTAGCCTAAAAACCGTCTATCGGAACTGCCCCGCCACCACTCCCAAGTGGGCCGACACACAGGAAAGTGTCATCAGGCTACGACTAGTGGAGGTTCACTAGACACAGAGACTCAAAACAATGAACACCAAAGTATAGACAGGATAAACACGCACCTCTCACATGCACTACAGAGCATATGCAGTATACAGCTGCTACCAGACTCAGGGCAGTCAACTAGTCCTGCTGACAACGATCCTTGAGTCACAAGACTCAGGTCAAGATCGTCGCACATATCCACAGCAACAGGCTGTTAATCAGCCTAGTCCCTAAGCCAAAATCATGGTAAAACACATTATGGAAGACGTCACATGACAGTCGGATCCATAACAGCAATAATGATAACAACGAGTCCTCGGCCTCCGAGCCACACAACGAACTCACAATTCTATATAACACCAAACACGGAACACGAGGGGTTACCGAAACCCTCAAACCACATGGCATACAAACTGAGATAAGACACTACCTCCAAACGTCCAAAACCATGTCTCAATCCTCACAGGATAGACGAGACACTCACGAGGTCATGTGTCAACCACTGGGTCACAATCGGGTTGACCAAAAACCATAATGACCCTTGAAATAATACAAAACACTACTCGGTATAATGGCATGCTCAGACACCCTGTAACACGATCACAACCCTCATAGGACGTCCAAGACATCCACGGAACAATGGACTAACCAAGGGGTCGAAGCCACATTAACCGGAAACCAAACCAACACAAAAGAACACTCTAGGCAGGCGGCGGTCTTACCCTTGGCTGCTAAACCAGATTGGTGGTCAGCCAAAGGGCTGCTACCCTCAAGAAACCCTAGATACAAAATCCATAGAAACATGAGCCTTGCGATCTGCTTGGGGCCGCTACTAACACCAGGCGGTCTCCTCAGGGCCGCAAGATGGACCTAGCGGTCATGACCTGGCCGCTATACCCAGTCAACCCCCAAAATAGTTAAACCGACTAAACCTAGCTAAAACCATATAACGGTCTCCCTTGGACCGTTAATCGGGAATGGGGGTCACCCTAGGGCTGCCAAAGGCCCCATGCGGTCGGGAGCTAGACAGCTAGCCCGAACCGACTTAAAATGATATAACCGACTTAAACGTCGAACAGCGGTTGCCCAAGGGCCTCTAAACCAGCCTTGCGGTCGGTCGTGAGACTGCTAAACCAAATCGACACTGGAACTCCACCTAGCAGTCTCCAGAGGGCCGCTAAACACAAATAGCGGTCTCTGGTAGGACCGCCAAACCGTTCCGACGGGAAAACCGCGGGACTACCCAAAACCCGATCTTTCCATGCCCCAATTGCGTATAAACAACGGGGAAACAACCCTAACGTCGATATCAAACTTCCATAATCCGGAAGGGATCAAACCATCTGCAAAACAATAAGAAACATGTGATTCCCATGAATCGACCCAAAACGACTCACATGGATAGCCGGGCTCATACTGGCTCTGATTCTCAACCAAACACAATAAAACTGACGGGGAACGAACTCCAACATGTCAAGGGTTCAAATGAATCCATTTAAACTATAAACCGTCGCCTAGAACGATGAACACGGCTCACACCCCCGAACATGCTTTCGCCCTTAAAGTAGGAAAATCCCCTCAAACTCACACCGTTCGGCTCCAAATCGCAAGAAGATGTAGGAAAAGAGTAGGGCATCTGTCCCCCTACCTCCACCGAAGATCTTACGTGCCAAAACGGCCAATCCTCGCCGAAAACAACAACACGAACAACCCACATCGACTTTGAATCCACGAACGGGATCATGCCAACGCCACTCTCCGATACTCGTGCCATCACGCCTCAAGTCAGCTCCACGCTGTCACCGCCTCACCCAGCTCCAGACCGGTCATACACCCCGGGGGAGAGGAGAAGAGAGGAGAGAGAATGAAGGGAGAGAAATGAGAGAAACGTGTGGGAAGAGAGAGGAGAGAGAAGGGTTAAGAAGAAAAATAAAAATGGAAAATTAGTAATTTTCCTAAAATCTTATTTTCTGCACAAAAATCTAAAAATTCAAACAAATACGAAAAAATAGTCATGCTAATCCTCGGAACGAGCACAACGCACCTGTAGCATCTCAGAGTCGTAAAACTCAATGGTTAACTCTCCACCGGGTTCCGTAAGTTGTACAATGGAAAAACCCGAGTGGATCGTAAAATATGTATCAGGACCCACGAAAGCGCTCCGAAAGCTCTCCGATTCCGATCCGAAGAATCCAAGATATTACAGTCCTCCCTATTGAGTTATGGTTTTGATGATTGTTGGCGTTATGGTTTTGATGATAACTAAACTTAATGTGTGATTGAGTGATGATAACTAAACTTATGGTTGATTGCACATGTTCTTGATGACTGTGTACATTCATGTTTAAATATGATTAAGATGGCAAATGGCAATGATACATGGTCTTCATTCTTGCTTGATTGAATTGGTTTTACAAGAGGCAAGATGTTTCATAACCTCTTTAATGTAAACAAGCATGGTATTAACGCTGACTATCTTGCTTGCAGGATCAGACTTATGGCAGTCACCTGGTGAACCAAACGTGTGGATAAGCACCCTGCTCCTCAACAATCCAAAACATATGGTATATGTCATGTACTGTCAAGAACCATTGGTAAGGCTCTTACCTTGTTATACACTCCTTGTTATTGAGTGTTCCATGAGGTTATTTCATGAATAATTTACTTGGGATGATTGAGTTTTATCTCTTGATTTTTAGCCCAGAACTTGATCCTTACCTCAGAACATGTGTGTTTCAAAGTGTTCATATGCACCTAATTCATGAGGTTTCAAGCCCTTGCAAAACTCGCCATCGTGCGCCCTCACACGCGGATCGACCTGCGGTGGTCAAGGGGACAGCGCCCCTTGTGGGGGTTTCCGAGGGCGGAGCCCCCAGAACAAAATTTTGATTATAGGGGCGATATTCCTTTAATGAGAATTGAACTTGTTTCAGGAGATTTCATGTAACAAGAAATGCTCAAATGGTCTAATGCATAAACCAAGTTGAATCCAATCCCAAAATTCATGGAATTAATGAGGACATGAATATCTTGACTTATGGACATGTTTCATTGGGCTAACACTTCATTTTTGCAGGTCTGAGCAACTTCGATCGACCAACACACCATGGCCGGTCGACCAGAATTGACAGAACCGAAAAGTTGGAAATTCTACAGGTTTCGGTCGACCGCCACCATAGGGTTGGTCAACCGGTTTTGCCATAGTCAAAAATCGTTCTGACTGTAAAATTCTGGTCGACCGACCCAATGCTTCAGATCGACCGATAGCCTTGAGGCCCCCTTTTGTTGACTTTTGTTTCAAGCTCGTGGAGAGGTCTTTCTTCCTATTTGTTTAATCCCAATGACCCCAATTAAGCCATAATTCGTGGATCTGGTCTGGGGCTTGTCCATGGACCATTCAAGGGTTATAAAACATCTCATTTAGAGTCATAAACCCTAACCACCCAAGAGCTTCAAAGGGAGATCAAGAGGGTGCTGTCCAAGGAGGAAGAAGAGGGGTATTATAGCCGTGAACAGTACTCCGTGCATCAAGTGTTCTTCATCCATTTTCAAGCCATTGATGGCATATCTGAAGCCAACCTCCTCCAAAGAAGAGAAGAGCCAAGCAAGCAAGCAAGGATTCTAAGAAGAGTGCCCAAGGGAGAAAGAAGAGAAGCCAATCAAACAAGAAAGGAGAAAAGCTAAGCAAGCATGGATTGAAGCTCCGGTTAAGTGAAGATTGAAGATACGTTCAAGATCCGCATCATGCATTCAAAGGGAACCCAAATCAAGAGTTTTCTAAACTAAGCCTCATCGTCTTTATGTTTTGGGTGTTGTAATTGTGTTCATCATAAACTGCAAGAACTTGTGTGTGTGTGTGTGGATCGTTGTTGGATCCGTGGTCATGCTTTTGTGTGTGTTTTATTTGATTCGTGTGTGTGCGTGGATCTTCCTAGATCTGCGTTTGTGTGTGTGTGGGGGGGTCTATTTAGATCCGTTCAGTCTCATGTGTGTGGATTGCTGCACTTGTTGCAGCGGGTGTATGTGTTGGTGATCTGGTTGTCGGATCGTGTTGGAGACTTCATCTCCGTGTGTGTGTGTGTATTTGGGCACGTCCCCGTGTGTGTGTGCAGACGCCGTCCTACGTGTATGGTTGGAGCGTCGTCTCCATTTGGGGATTTATCACCGAGTGAAGTCTCACCGAGTTTGGTGAGGGGTGGACGTAGGATTATCGTCGTTGCATCCGAACCACCTTAAAAACCGCTGTGCATCGTGTTTTCAATTGTGGTTTGGTCCTTTTCTTCTACCTCCATTCTACGTGAGTGTTAGTGTAATTGCGATTCCGGATTTGTTCATGTATATCTTGCATAATCTATATCATCATCTAATTAAGTTTGATAAATGCAATTTGTGAACAAATAGTTTTGAACCTCTTGATTATTAGCATTGTATCACATATTTTGAAAAGGCCAAAAGTTTTCTTAAAATTGGTAAACACCCAATTCACCCCCCTCTTGGGTGCCATTGATCGCGGGACTTCACTCCCCCTTTAAGAAATTTCATCCTCAAAATTCAAGGAGCCAACAAGGGAACAAGGGAAGAACAAACCCAAACATTGGTCATGCTCTCCAAGCATCAGCCAAACCTCAAAACACAAAGCACAAAAACACAGTTCTCGAAAAACACAATTCAGAGGGACACTGCCAGACCATAATCACAGGCACTCGCTCTGGATCTCGAAGCACATCGATCCACGGAATGAGCATGGCATAGAAAGGAACACAAGTCTGGTACCTCCGAAACAGGACATCATCGCTTTCGTCTCACTGGGAAAGGAGACATGACCCATGCCACAAAAACAACCACCGATAAAACACACTCGGCAGACACACCAAGAATCAGCTTAAATAAGGAAACACAGTCCTCTCAGCTGACTGCTCCAACAATCGGCTTCTGCTCCATGAACAACAATGAAATTGGCGCACAGAACGCCAATGACAGCATTGGACCATAAGCACAATCAAGTTAATCCTCACTCAGACATTACATCTGATTCGAGCCGCATGCCAACTCTACCATGACAAAAGAGTACAGCAAAGCCAACCAACGAGACCTCGGTCCACACAATGCCAAATTCAGAATCACAGGGAACTCCTCCTAAGCTGAACACAACCACAAACCAACAACACTTGCAAAATCCCGGCTCCGTTCTCAACACAGAACTGCAGGACACAACTGCAAGCTGGGCCACATCAGGACACAATTACAGCTAAACACACGACTAAAATGTACTAGCCACTCGTAGCTTACCAACAAGGACCCATAACAACAATCTCAGAGAACGCATCTCGAGGACCACGATCTATCCTGAGAGCACAACTCCCAAGAAATACAGAAGAAGAAAGGGTACTCGACCAGCATATACGCCCATAAATTCCCCAATTCTCAAACCTGCCAATGCCAACAACCACAAAGCCTCCAACAATAGCACGACAACCAACAACATCAAGGAACACATAGCCTAGATGATGTCACACCGAGGAAATAAACCTCTCAGCTGATCAGAATCTTCCAACCAACAATCCTCAACCTGTGGGTTATGAGCCCACACGCTTCCGCTGCGCACTCAACACCACGCACATAGGCATCATAGACAACTTGGCATCCACATCTCAGCACACACTCGGCGCCATCGCAATTCATGAAACTACAATGTACCACGCCTCGAGTACCGATCCTACCAACAGCCGATCACAAGTCGCCATAGTGCAAACCATCGTGCCAAGAGCCACAGCACAAGCCACAAAGAATGCTAATCTCAGCTTATCCTCTAGTCCCGAAATGATCATCAAACCTTCACAGCACAACAGCCACCAGACACAGCACGCCGAACACGGTGCACAACGGCCCCCAACTCACAAACTGGGTCAAAAGCCAAGTCACCGCCGAACAAGAGCAGATCAGGTTCAGAACTAACACAGTCCACACATAAGCAGACACAGGACAAAGGCTTCACCGAGACAGCACTTCCAAAGCTTACCTCGAAAAGATGCCTCAAGATAAGATGAGAAGAATCAAGCTCGACTAATAGTAGCACACCATGAAGGAAAATACTCGGTTCGTCGGAGCATTCTCTTAAACGAGGCATCCAATCGACCACCTCAAGACAACCTTAACACCTTAGGGGCTGACCAAACCTCGAACTAGGATGACCAAAAAAACATAAGAATGTGCACAGCCATCACACCAACGATAGTTCCCAACAGCCACCTGAATAAACCACAGAAAAACTTGAACACCGCACCATAGATTCACGCCTGCCCATGAACTCTGCCAAGCGAGGCACAACCGAGACAAACACCACGACAAAAGAAAGGCGCTCCATCAGAATCTGACAAGAGCCAAACCATCTTGCACAGTGCCAACACAGTATGCACAAGACCACACACAAAAACTAAAGCGATAAACAATCGTAAAACCTATGCAAGCTGCCGACTATACAGGACCTTAAGGAATCTGAACACTGCGATATCTAGAATTCCCATGTACTTCACAAACACAAGCTCAGCTAGCTCAGAAAAACTCTGAACAACTCTGAACTCAGCTCTGATACCACCTGTGACGACCCAGACTCCGGATACCGGGTAAACCCGATACCACTTGGAACCTGTGAGGCCTCCCAAGAGAGGAAAAGCTCCGAAGGGATAGAACGGTATGTGAGAGTACATTGAACTTCCAGATAAAGTAGTAAGCAATTAAATTTCAATGATCAGGATTGCTAAAATAGCATAAATAAAATTACATTTTCTATAACAATTAAAACTAATAGAGTCCAGTCCAAAGAAAGACAAGTACAGTCCAATAGGAAAGAGAACATACTCTCAACTCAGAGGAAGCCCGACACTGGCAACGCTGGCACTAATAACCACACAACAGGTGAAGTCCCACGATCAATGACACCCAAGAGGGGGGGGGGTGAATTGGGTGATTATAACTTTTAGAAAAATTTACCCGATTTAAAGAAGTATGATGAAGCATCAACTAGGAATTCAAATCTGTTAGCCACAAGCTAGATTTATCAAAAACTATCTTCACAATAGTTCCTTGGTACAAGGCGGAGGTGTGAATCCAGGGATTCTACTCATGCAAGATGCTATTGTCCTGACAAGAGTGATCTTGTCGATTCAAAAACACCTTTTGATATACCAAAGATCTATTTAGATAAAAGACCAATTATGCTAAATCTGAAAGATCAAACTCAAAACAACAATATGCACTAACAAACACACGGAATGTCGGTAGACGAAATGAGCCAAACCACACAATCCAAACCATAATGCACGATGATTTTTAAGGTGGTTCGGATGCAACGATGGCAACCTACGTCCACCCCTCACTAAAATCTGGTGAGGCTTCACTGCTGTAAACAAGCATGGGGATGAATCCCCAACACGGAGATACACTCCAACCACACACGCAGGGCGACTCCTACACACACACACACGGGGACGCGCCCCAACACACTCACGGAGACGAGCTCCAACACGATCCGATGATCGGATCAATAACACACACACACACACGAGCTGCGACAGATGCAACACTCTACTCACTTGTACAACCGGATCTGGATAGATCCACACACACACACGTAGATCTAAGAAGATCCACACACACACACACGGATCTGAACAAGACAATCCACACGACCACGGATTTGAATCGATCCACACACACAATGATGTTTACAGATTACAAAGAATAAGACTTGAAGCTCAAAACACAAAGACAAATGAAACACAGTTGAGAAAACTCCTGATTTGGCTCCCCTTCAGTGTATGATGCAGATCTTGAATGAGGCTTGAATCTCCACTTGATTTCCACTTGATTGGCTTTAGAATGATCTTCAAATGCTTGAGATTTGATGAAGAATGGCTGGATGAAGTACTGTTCACAGAGTTGTTCCTGTAGCTCTTTTTCTCCTTTGATGGCCTTCCTTTGATCCCCTTGCATCATCTTGGTTTCTTGACCCAAGAGTTATTTTTATAAGCCTTGAATGGTCCATGGAAAAGCCAGAAACCAGATCCACATTTCCTGGCGAATTTGGAGGCTAGAGGACTGAAAAGTCTACAAGAAAGGCTTGAACACGTTGGTGAAAACAAAGTCAAACAAGGCTACATCGGGGCTGGCAGTCGACCGGAAATAGGGGGGCGGTCGACTAGAATTTTATAGGAAATGAAGATTTCATTGCTGGGAAAACCGGTCGACCGACCCATGGCTGGCGGTTGACCAAAATCTGGGTTTTTCCTAGATTTGCAATATTCAACCCCTTAAACCCATTTGCAGTCCGTGGGATCAAACTCCTTTGACCTTGAGGATTTATACTGAGTATTTTATCCAAAGGTTCTTGACAAATTAGACATGACATATACCACCTATTTCAGTTTGTAGATAGCAAGAGCACTGATCCACACGTTTGCTTTACCTTCCAAGCGACCACCAAGATGTTTAATCATGTAAATCAAGATAGTCAAAGTTTAATATATCATGAGATACACAAGTACTTGTTCACATGAAAGAGGCTATGAAATCAACTCAAACAACCAAGGATCAAGTCCATATAACCATTTTGTTATTTGCCATTAAAACCATTTGGAACATCAACATGAGTGCATAGTGACATCAAGAACATGTGCAAGCAAACATAAAGTTTAGTTATTATCAAAAGCATATGCACGGCATATACAATAATCTTCCCCTTTTTGATGATGATAAACTTTATGACTGACAGACAAAATCATATTCTTCTCCCCCTTTGACATGATCAAAAAGTGGGAGGAAGGCAATGAAGTTCAAATAATTATCAAGCAGATTCCTAAATCAATAAGAGACCACTACAGAAGTTCAAGTGAGGCAATAGCAAGGTAAGGATACGATGATCAAAACATGTTGATTCATTCATTTCAAGTTGTTTAGTCTGGAGACAGGAAGATATGTAGATTGTAGATGTGCGGGCTAAAATTCACAAATCAAGTTGATGCCATTCATAGCCAAACACCCATTTAGCAAAAATAAGGAATTTAAAGTCCATTCAATTTCTAGATTTTCATTGATTTTCAGATTTTTAAATTTCTTTGGGAATTTCTTTGGGAATGCATGAAGCTAGATGCATACAAATGATGATATATGAAATACATACAATGCAATAAGACAGTTACGTATATATAGACCTGCAACATATCTCCCCCTTGCTTATTTAAGAAGGGAATGGGTATAAGAAAGATGCGTGAGAGTCATGACAATCGGAATATTCATATATAGCACCTAGGAGGTTGTGCAATCACATAAGAGAATCATGCAATAGTCAATACAATCAATTAATTTTCTAAATACATATTAAATCAAATTTTCAAGAGTGTGAGTGAGTAATGTGAGAAACGATAGTTGCAATATGGATATTCAGATTTTTCAGATCAACACAAGGAGATATTTTATGGACTGCAGTTCAATTTTGAGAATAGTGTATTTAAGGCTACGCTCTACCTCAATAATTTTTTCACATCAAATTTTAATGATTTCATAAAGATAATCGAAATTTTTCTAAGAATGATCAGGTTCAAATAATTAATTTTTACGCGAGTAGACGCATGGAGCTCATGCTAGAATCTCCGGTTACTCAGAATATTGAACCATTTCACTTCATTCTGAACATAGGTACTTTAGTCAAACACCTTTCAGAAATGAACCACATCACGTCTCAGGTGACATGTGCCCAATTTAGTCAGTGAGACTGAGCATTGCTCTATCTTTCCTTTTCATTTCAGATCTTTCCAACAAGGATAGGTAGGCAGCTTTTTCCTCAACTGTCTCTTCAACATACATGCAGCAAGTTTAATATCTCTAGAGTGTTGAAAGAAAATTCTTATATCCTTATGTTTAACACTCATTTTCACATTATGTGCAAGCTGTGTATGAATTTGATTCAACATGTATATCGAAAATATCATGAACACATAACAGTGCAACTCCCCCTAAATAGATGCACTATTGAGATATGAACTCCCCTAGAGTGTATGACATGAAACACTCAATTAATGACTCAAATGCAGCATTATGTAGCAAAAAAATATAAGGTCATCGAAATTTCAAAGATGGGGGTGAATAGCATATAATAACATGCAAGCACACAGAGGAGGTATATGCAATATGCAATGCAAAAAGAAAAGATGCAATTTCAGTTCTTTAATTGTTAGACCCGAAGGTAGGATACCAATGTTGGAAGAATTCATTTGGGCATTATGCAACATGAAATATTCAGAATGTGCATTCCAAAATATGCACTATATGCATGGTATGCAAATATGCTATGCAGATATGCAATGTGATGCAAGATGTCAGATTTTTATATGAATGAACTAAATGCATCTAATGCATGAACTCGAAAGCATGCAACCTATAACAACATTAGACTATAATGCAAAGTGCAAAAGCATGATGCAAAAGTTTATTTATTTTTTATTTTGTGACCATTTTGACAGATTCTGTTGTGTAGTGGACAGCAGATCTAGAGGGGAGGGGTGAATAGATCTACCCCTCTTTTCGCAATGGAACCCTCTAAATAGCTAGATAGAACAAATCGTAGCGGAATATAACTAGCTAATCGAAGGACACAACGATTTGCTTAGCAAGATGATTACTAATATATCGATTAGAACCTAAGCATGCATCTAGCACAAAGCAATCGCACAAGCAAACCACAACACACGAGATTTTAAGGTGGTTCGGACTGAATCCCCAGCCCTACGTCCACCCCTCACCAAATCCGGTGAGGCTCCACTAGTGCCGCGCACTGAACTGCAGATCGGAAAGACCACCGATTGCCTTCCTACTAACCACCTGGTAGGGACGTCAACAACGCAGATCGGACAACCTCCGATTGCCTTCCTACTAACCACCGGTAGGGATGATTCTCAGATTCAATTGTTTGTATGAAATGAAAAAGAGAACAACTATGAAATCACTCAAACAAGATATAGAGTATGCTCAATGAAAAGAATCTTGTCTAAGTTGCAGAAGCTTGAATCGGATGCTTTGACGGTGTCTTCTTTCTTGCGGGATGATCTTCCTTGAACCTCTTTTAGTTGATGAAGAAGATGATGGATGTAGCTTCAATCTTCCTTTTGATCTTCTTGAGTCGATGAAGAGGATGTAGAAGATGTGGGATGCAGCTTAGATCACCATTGAGAGCCTTGATTCCTTCTTCTTCCTTGGAGGTTGAGATGGTTTCAGATCTGGACTTGAATGCCTTGGAATGGATGAAGAACTTCCTCTCGAAACACTGTTCATGGAGGTGCTACAGTACCTTGAAAGTGAGATCCCTTGATCTCCCTTGAAGCCTTGAAGCATTAGGGTTTCTAACCCCTCAAGTGTTGGTTTTATAGACCTTGAATGGTCCATAGACACCCTCCAGACCAGATCCATAAATAATGGAAGATTAGGCAAGGTTTGATTAAACAAATCCATGTTGAATGGCCCTTTTCGAAGTTGGAAACAAAGTCAACATTGAAGGCTCGGGGCTGGCGGTCGACCTGCAGCTCCTGGCGGTCGGCCGCTACTGTGAAACCTGCAAACGGGTGATCCTTGGGAATTTCGGTCGACCGCCACTAGCTGGCGGTCGACCGCCAGCTGAAAAACTGTAGACTGGCGGATGTTGGCTGGGGTGGTCGATCGCCCCTGTGCTGGCGGTCGATCGCCAGCTGGGCTGATTCCGGACTTGCCCGGGTCGGTCCGTTATCCGCTTCAGCTCTGTCGTTCAACTCCATTAGCAGCCCGTGCATGTTTGTGGCATCTCCCTTGATAGTCTAAAAGGTATCAACTGAGTCTTTGGCCTTGGATTCTCTTGGCTATACTTCTTTCTGCATTGACCTTGTATGTGTGACGAGCCGAATATCACGTGTCGACTTTTGCATGTTTTCGCATCCTTGCTTGGGCGCGATCAATGAGCTTTCACTTTTGCCGACTTCACTTGATTTTTTATCTATTCATTGGCATATCTGTCATGAATAAAACCATCTCGTATGTCAATCACATGAAAGTGGATGATATCAATGACTAATAGTGTTTAGCCATTATCAAAACCAAAAATACCACAAAACTCATATGACTATAGAAAGATGTCGAATGACCCAAGTGACCATAGAATTACTCAAATGACTTCAGGGACACAACAGATTCCACAAGAAGACATTCAGTTTCAAATGATGGACCACAAGAATTTTCATCTCATGACTTTTATGAACAAGGGTGCAGAAATGATCAAAATTAAGCAATGCAAGCCAATTATTTTCAGAAAAGTTCAAAAATAGATTTTCAATTACATTTCACAAGTTTCAAACACCATTTATAAGCCATTGAGGAATTGATATTTCCATGCAGTACTTTTCACATCTTTAAGGATCAATTTCAAAAATTTGAACCAATTCATCATAAGCATGTTGCATGTTGCAATTGGAGGTCCTCAGTCAAAAGAGAATGAATCAGCATTCATTTCAAGTTGTTTAGCTAGCAAGACTCCCCCTTGATAAATACATGAATTTCAAAAAAAATTAGTGAAAGTGCAATGTGTTCTCTTATGACATGGGGCTAGCTAACAAAGGAGCATAGAATAGCATCAAAAAATTTCATTCAAAGACAATCATTTGATTTCTTTAAGTTCTGGTATGATGCGGAGAACTTTGGTCCAAAGACCAACTCACGCAAAGTGAGAGTTTCTAGGTTGACGTAATCCACCTTTCTACTACACACCATTTTAGATACCAGCTACGCAGTTAAGCTCAAGTGTGATCCAAGACATGTAATTCTAATTTCAAGAATTGTTAAAATAATCATTTGGATAAGCACATCATAGTAAAGGGTCAACAATTCAAGATCTTCAGACTCAATTCCTATCATAATAACAATGCCACCTAATGCCATAAGGTAATGCATGAATTTTCATTTCCATAGCAAAAGTTTGAGTTACCTTAGTTCAGCAGGCAGTACCATATGTCTTCAAGCATCAAAATCACTAACCTCACGAAGGTTAGTATTTATGATTTTATTTTCTTATCTTGGCCTTGAGAATCCCTTATTTTTCTCAATTTCTTCACTGCCCTCAAGTCACTCCCTTTTTATCTTTGTCTAACTTCGTGGCTGTGGCCATCAGAGTTGACATTGGCTTTGCTTCTTTCATGCCATATTCCTTTAGAAACTCCATGGCGTATTTGGCTTAGATTATGAGGATTCCTTAGAGCGTTTGCTTAATCATGCCCTTGGTGTTTGCTTCAGTCCGTACAAGACTTTCCATCTCCTGGTAGTAGTTGAGAAAATTCACATCATCTTTATCATTGCAATATACTCCTTTAGTTGACTCAAGTTTGGCCATGGCTGGCCCAACATCACTTGAATTTGGAGTCTGATCTGCATCCAAAGTTGAAGAGATTTGATTTGTCAATTTCGATTCGTATTTTTTAACAATGACATGAAGAGTTCCTTTAGCAACTAAAGTAACCCTAAGAACTCTAGACTCGAATGCATAACTCAGGAATGAGCCTAGGCACTAGGTTAACATGTCTATGCTAGGAACTCCCCCTAAATGTGCAAGAATGTGAGATGTTCAGTAAAATATTAATGCCATATGCAGCCTGTAACTAATTGACTCATAGTACTGGGCGGAGAACTTAGATCCGAAGATCACCGCACACGTAGTGATAGTTTTCAGACAGGCTTAACCTGCCCTTCCACATGTCACCATTTGATATACTATGTAGTCAGAGAAATGAAGAAGGCAGGAGGATTATAGTGCACTATGACATGAATTCATTCTAGTTTGAAAATAGATTCTTCAACTCTTGTGCATGCCAATATGTGAGAGTGTATGTAAACTCAATGTATGCAATGAAATTTGATTTGAAAGTTTTCAAGCTCCCCTTCAACAAGATGCTATCTGACAGGTGATATGCACAGAGATATGAAGACAACTATGGGTGGAATGCATGTACAGATATATGCATTAGCACATGATATTCAGCACAAAATAAAACAAGACATAACCCCTTTTCTAGAGAAATGAGAGGGATATCACCTGAGCATTCAGATTTTAGTTTTTGGATTTTCTTTTAACCTGACTTATGCCGCTTGGCTCGTGTGCCTTACCTCTTTGACTGAAAGTATATTTCATGCTTCTTATTCTTAAGACACACCTGCAAAATAGATTTCTCATTTTGCATTCCTAGGTACCCAAACCATCTTGGGTCCTTGTGGGTTAGCAACACTCTTGGCACGTAGCTTCCACTTCTTGACAACATTCAATTCATCATTTTTCTTCAGGAAGCAATCATGCATGTTATGCCTAGATTTACCACAGTAAAGACAACATGACTTTGAATACTTGAAAGCATGAAGATTATTTGAAGCATGTGACTTTTTGTTCCGATATTGTTTCCAATACGCAGGTGGTGTGTTGAACACATTGAAAATCCTAGGTCGACCTGCCCTTAGATTTGACTGAGGGTAATGGGTCCAGAACACAGGATGTGTTGACACCATAGGTTAGTAGTGTTATTTAGCCTTGGGGTGCGTCGACCTACCCTTACCTTTTCCATTGTGCATTCTATTCCTGCATGCTTCCAAATCATCATTCTTCGTAATAAAACAATCATGCATGGCATGTACATGTCTTCCACAATAAAAGCATGAGATTTTCTTTCTATTTTTTTTTCAAGCACAAAGTCATCTAGTGGCCAAAGGGAGAGTGCACCCCCATTCCAGAGGAAGGGAATGTTCTCACTCCACCAAACAAACCACTAAATGCTGATTTTATTGCTTTTGTATAGAGCATGTACAATTCATTAGAGGCCGGAGAGACCAAGTCTCTAGTACAATGAAGCTGAAAAAAGCCTATACAAAACTCCTACGAAAATTAGGAACAGAAGAGGCATCCGCTAAAGCATAAGCTTTGATTAGGATGGGCAGATCTTTAAAAGAGTGGAACTCCTTATTATGACCGATGAAGATAGCATGATTAGCAAGAGCATCAGCAACCTGGTTGATTTCTCTGTAGGTGTGAATGATGGGGCAACCACACATATAGAAGGCTTGTTGAATTTCTGCCCACCATGGAAGAAGAGACCAAGGGGTGTCCTTCTTATTGGATAAAAAATCAACCATTACCATGGAATCCGTATATATAATTGGCAATGGAATAGAATGCAGTCTGGCAAGGCGCATGCCATCCAAAAGGGCTCTTCCTTCAGTAATCATATTTGAGCCATTACCGTAAAAATAGGAGAAACTCAACAAAACTTGACCATGGGGATTTCGGATGCAGCCACCACCTCCAGCCGGCCCTGGATTACCCTTACAAGCCCCATCGACATTGAGAGAGTAGTTAACAGAGGGGGGTTTCCATCTAATAATAGAAGTTGCCGGCCGTTTGATGTTAACATCAATACCAAATTCATGAATCGAGTTCCAGTAATCAGAACTAATACCATGTCTGAAATTGGTTTGCTGCACAATTTGTTTAATCTCCAAAAGAATATTATCAGCCACCCTTAGGATATTGGAAGAACAACCTTCATACCTGACCAAGCATCGGTATTTCCATGTCTCCCAAGATATCAAAATCACCACCAGAAGAGCTATAAAGCCTTTAGGGGAAGTAATATGGATGTCTGTGATGAATTGTTCTAGCCACGAGCAGAAGTTTGATGAATCCGGTTTAGAGTCAGCTAAGAGAGACCCAAACTTATTCCAAAGAAAGACAGCAGGTTCACTTTTCAGAAATAAATGGTCTTCATCTTCCTTATTCTTAGAGGATTGACAACAGGAGCAGCAAGATGCCAAGTGTACACCACTTGATTGTACTCTGCTGTCAACTGGGACCGCCTGTTGTATGAGCTTCCAACAGAATAAAGCAACCCTCGAAGGAAACTTGGTATTCAACAGCTTGCTGAAACCTGAACTGCTCTGCTGTATCATTTGCCCCTTTATAAACCTGTATGTGGATTTGATGCTGAACTTTCCAGAATTTGATAAGGACCAGATGGGGATATCCCTGCCCTTCTGTAGAATAATATTCTGAAGGTCCCGCCGAGTCTGTTGATCAGTTATATGACTCCAAGCATTGTGTTGTAAATCTGTTAAAACAGCCCTTACAGAGCAGTCCTCAAGAATAGATTGAAAAGGAGCCTGGTCAGATAAAGCTTTATGTTTATACCAAGTATCTTTAAAAAAATTAATAGATGAACCATCTTTAATGATCATCCGAAGACCAGTAAGTAGAATAGTTTTAGCCTTTACAAAGTCTCTAGTTCTAATCCCAGCTGGATATGGAGAGGTGCAGTCAGAAATATGGCAGCCTTGCAAATATTTACACCTAACAAACCGAGCCCAAAGAGAATTATTGAATAGTGAAAGCCACATGAGTTTAACTTGGCAACAAATCTGAATATCAGCAAGACTTCTAATTCCCAGACCGCCACTAGCAATAGGATTGCATATTCTGTCCCATGAAACCCAATGCTTCCTATGTGAAGTGTCGACACCTTGCCAAAAAAAATTAGCACACATTTTGCCAATCTGTCTCTGGATGGTGCAAGGAACTGAAACAGCACTAGCTGAGTATATTGCCAGCGATGACAACACAGAGCGAATGAGGACAACCCTACCAGCCTGTGATAAAAGTTTACTCTGCCATCCTGCTAGTCTGGAGTTAACTTTATCCAGGAGATATTTGAAATGTGTAACCTTGGTTTTTCCTTTGAACAAGGGGATACCCAAGTAAGTGATGGTATTAGTTCTGTGCTGGTACCCAGTAAGTTGCTTTAATTTGTTTATAGATGAGACTGGCATATTTTTGGCCACAACAAAACAGCTTTTGGTAGCATTAATTCTCTGACCAGAGGACATTTCATATCTTCCCAGGAAAGACAATAACTGCTTAACTGAGGGAATGCTACCATTCAGAAAAATGATTGAGTCATCAGCATAAAGAATGTGAGATAACTGGGGAGAACCACGTGGCAGGTGATAATATTTGCATTTTCTAGAAGAGAATAAAAAGCTCAACCCTCTGCTCAAGACTTCCTCTGCTAAAATGAATAAGGCAGGGGCTAAAGGATCTCCTTGGCGAACCCCTCTGGATGACTTAAAGTAACCATGAATCTGACCATTGAAAGATATAGAGAACCAGCAATTCATCAAGAGTTGAGCAATGAGAGACACGAACCTGTTAGAAAAACCAAATTTTCTCATTGTATAAAGAAGAAAATCCCATTCAATACGGTCATAGGCTTTGGCCATGTCAAGTTTAATTAGCATATTATGCCCTCTAACCGGTCTATCTAACTCCATAAAAAGCTCCCTGGCCAGTAGGAAATTATCTGTTATCAGTCTCCCACTAATAAATCCACTTTGCTCACTTGAAATAATCATAGGAAGAACATGCCTCAGCCGGTCACTCAAAATTTTAGACACAATTTTATAAGTAAAGTTGCACAAACTTATTGGCCTGAAGTCCACAAATGAGGAAGGGTTCTTGACTTTTGGAATCAAGCAAATAATAGTGGAGGTGACTCCCTGCAGAAGACCCCACCCTTGAAAAAAACTCTGAACAGCATTAATCACATCCGTGCAAACAACCAACAGAAGGTGAAGAAACCTCCTGTGAAACCATCTGGACCTGGAGAACTGTTACCTGACAGGGAGAAGACCGCTTTCTTGATCTCATCAGCAGAAGGAACTAAACATAATGAAGAGTTCTGGTCATCAGTAATCAGAGAAGGAATAACAGAAAAGAGGCTTTCTTCTAGACTGTGTTCCTCAGAAGTAAGCAGAGATTTGAAGTAATCCACAACCCCAGCAAGCAAGGAGGCTTGATCTTCCACCCAGGTATTATTCACCTTGAGTTTTTGGATGTAATTCCTCTGCTTTTTGACCTTAGTGTAATGATGAAAAAATTGTGTATTTCTGTCTCTAGATTGAATCCAATGAACTCTGGATTTTTGATACCAAAAAATCTCCTCCCTAGCTAGTACCATCTTCATCTATGCATTAGCTTTATTAAGTGTAGCTCTATTCTCAGCAGGATTTCCATCATAACAAGCTTGAGCTCGTTCAACAAATTGAGCGGTGTCATCTTTGGCCTTATGAATATTGCCAAAGATATCTTTATTCCAGCTTCTGAGATGAATCTTTAGATTTTTCAGTTTACTTTGAAGGGCATGGAATGGATGAACCTCAGTCTGACTAACTTTATTCCATTGATCCTTGACGAAATCTAGAAATTTAGAATGGGTGTGCCACATATGTTGGTAGATAAACCTCCCCGGGGTTAAACTAACAGAGCTTATCGAAATCAAGAGGGGAGCATGATCAGAAGGGCCCCTGGATAAGTGTTTAACTGACAAACTAAATCCTTTTTCCAGCCACAAGGAGTTGTAAAGAATCCTATCCAGCCGAGCTCTGATGTGAGTGGGGCCTAACTGATTATTTGACCAAGTGAAATTAGAACCTGAATATCCAGCATCAACAAGACCAACTGCTGAAAGGAAACCTTGAAAATCAGACATAGCTGCCACCGAAGGGAGATTACCTCCAATTTTCTCTTCAGGAGACAAAACACAATTAAAATCACCTCCTATTATCCATGGGATAGAAACCCCTTGACTAAAAGCCATTAAAGAATCAAACATTTCTCTACGAAGATCACTACTGCAGGAAGCATATATAACAGTAAACAACAGAAAAAGGGAGCCTTCTTCCTGAATGCCCACAGTCAAATACTGAGGATGCAACTGCATAATTTGCAAATTTAAACTGGAATTGTAAAATAGCCAGATTTTTGAAGAATCACCATTGTTGCCAATCACAGACTGCATTTTGATTTTCCTGGCTACTCCCTGAGCACGCTTGAAACTAATGCAAGGTTCAGATATTGCAGCCATGCTAACATCATGAGCTCTGATAAGCTGAGCAAGACTCCGGACAGTGGCCTTATTGCCAATTCCTCTGACATTCCAAACCAAAGCTGATTTAATCATTGCTAAAAGGAGGGAAAGAATGAGTAGCCAATACCTTGGCTTTGGCCCTTGTTAATCGGGCATCACTAAATAAGACTCCGGGCAGTACAGAAGCAGAGTTTGATTTCAAGAATAAATTCTTTGAACAGTTACTGAATTGGCATACCATTGTGACATTCTCAGCAGCTGATAGTTTTGAAACCACTTCAGCATTAGCAGCCTTAAGAATTCTCTGATCCATGCATGAGACTACTTGACTAAGGCCCGGGTAAGTTCCCTGCATCTCTCCTGAAGGCTGATGGATTGAAGGTAGCTCCTCAAATTCTGAAATTTCCTCAATACAAGGAAGGGAGACAGGATTTAAAATCATAGGAACATTGCAACATTTCCTAGGCTTTGTACCATTGATATCATCTTCTCCCAAAGGACCAAAAGCGGCAGAGGGCAAAACGCTGCATGATCCTTCTGAGCCAGAAAGGTATCCATCAACTTTCTTAACTTGAATTTTCACAGTCTCTGGATCTTTTTCTTTTTCCTCAGAAACCTGATTTAGGACTGAGAATCTATTTGCATCTATAACTGATATCTCATCAATTATAACCTTCTTCGGCTTATATTCTTGCCGTATATTTCTTTGTCCTTCATGATCTTCCGTAATTTTCTTGGCGGGAATTTTGGCTTTTTCCTTTTTGCACTCCTTTTCCGAGTGACCAATTTTATGACAAAATGAACATAGCTGAGGGAATCTATGATAGTTGATCGGCTGCCAGAATCCTCCATTGCCAATACCAATCCAGATCCTATCTCTCCTTTGTTTGTCAAGATTCAATTCTATGCAAACCAGAGCCTCTGAGGTGTTCGTCATCGCAGCTGTGGTATCATGAATTCGAAGCACCTGACCAATATTGCCAGCTATAGAACGCAACATGTCTTTATGATAGAAGTTTACAGGAAGCTCCGGAAAACCAATCCATACAAGTATAATAGGCGGATCAGACTCGAAGTCGAAATCCTGCTGCCATTTGAAAAATCTGAACATAAAACCTTTGATAAAAACGCTTTTCTGTAAAAGAACCCTCAAGTAATCAGTCTCATTTCCCAGACGGATTAAGAGATGTCTAGGGTTCATACGGCTGATGATCGGATCGACATTCAGATGAAGGTGTTGAACTAGACAAGCCTTGACTTCTGGAATCGATGGACGGCCATATGAACACTTAGCAATTATAGCATACTGGAGATGATCGCAAGATACCTGAATGTCATCCTGCGAAAAGAACACGGCCGGTTCTCCCTGATCCGTGAACGCAGGAAGCTTCACCGGAATGCGACGGTGAGGATTTTGACGAGACTCCAGGAGAGACTGAGCATAAGACTTCCGAGATATCACAGGAACATCTTCTGCTGGAGGTTCTATCCCAAGCTCAGGGGGTATTACCTCCCCCGCCATGGCCGGCGGGGAGGGAGCTCTGCGAAATGAAAAGAGACAGGGGCGGGAAAACACTCAGAGCTTCTCTCACAGCATAGTATGTGTGTGTGTGGCAGAAGTATGTTTAACATGCATAGTGGACCTAGTAGCATTTTTGGATTTTTGATGCAAATTGATTTTCTGGTTTTTATTTTCTTTTTGCATCTCTTGAACAGAAGACTACCTTGGAGGTGAAGTAGAGGTACTGGCTATACTTGAACTTTGAACAAACGAGGCATAAACCTTATTCACAAAAGACTTCTTTTCTACATGATTGTAGCCAAGGCCTTCCCTTTGAAAATTAACTTTCATGCCCAAAAGTTTATCCAGATTATGTTGTCCCTCCCAAATTTGGACAGCGAATTATTCAAGTCTTGGATTTCAGATTGAAGAGATGAAATGTGCAATTGAGTGTTGGCGACTTCTTCTTCACAAGTAGCATGACTGACATTCAACACATCATTGGTTTTCCTAAGACATTCAACTTCTTGTTTTATTTTCTCCACATCTTCACGCTCATCCAAAACCACAGATTTTTCTTTTTCTAGAACCAACAGTCTTTCAGAAATGACCGTGTTCAATTCCTTCAGTTTCTCATTTTCTCTTGCAAGCTTTTTATCATGAACAAGTTCATTTTGACCATTGTCCATTGACTTTATTTTCTCTCTCAACTCTTTATTTTCATTTCTCAAGGAGAAAATTTGATCATTATGAAATTCAATATCGAACACATGAGCCTCAATCAATTCCTCTAAATGTGAGTATTTTTTACAGGAGGAATCACGGTTGTTTTGTTCAACACTCTTTTTCAATTTTTTGTTTTCAGATTTTAGCTTCTTGTATTTATTTGTAAGCTCATCGTATGCAACCAATAGGTCATCAATAGATATATTTTCAGAATCTGAATTTACCTCCAAGGGTGATCCATTATGCTGATCACTGCCGTGATCACTCGTGCCTGCCATAAGACATTTGTCTTCATGCTTTTCATGGAAGCTAGCTAAACCATCCAATATGTCCTTAGCGGAGCTACAACGGGAGACAAAGGGAAAACTATTAGCATTAACTGCGGCGGTGAATAAACTTAGAACCAAGCAATTTTGATCATGTTTAAACTTATAATCTCCAATCCAGACAGATTTATTTTTAGGCAACTCATAAGGACCATGTGAAATAAGCTTCCATAGCATATGATCGTATGAGTTGACTAGACTGCACATTCTTCCTATCCACAAATCAAAGTTAGAACCATCAAATATCGGTGGAGAATTCAAGGTGTACATTTTGGTAGTCATTGATCTGGATCTCTCTAGATTGTTAAATCTATGAAAAATTGAGCCTTAGCTCTGATACCAATTGAAGTCCCGCGATCAATGACACCGAAGAGGGGCGGTGAATTGGGTGATTATAACTTTTAGCAAATTTTTACCCGATTTAAAGAAGTATGATGAAGCATCAACTAGGAATTCAAATCTGTTAGCCACAAGCTAGATTTATTAAAAACTATCTCCACAATAGTTCCTTGGTACAAGGCAGAGGTGTGAATCCAGAGATTCTACTCACGCAAGATGCTATTGTCTTGACAAGAGTGATGTTGTCGATTCAAAAACACCTTTTGATATACCAAAGATCTATTTAGATAAAAGATCGATTATGCTAAATCTGAAAGATCAAACTCAAAACAACAATATGCACTAACAAACACACGGAATGGAGGTAGACGAAATGAGCCAAACCACACAATCCAAACCACAATGCACGATGATTTTTAAGGTGGTTCGGATGCTACGACGGCAACCTACGTCCACCCCTCACCAAAATCCGATGAGGCTTCACTGTTGTAAACCAGCATGGGGATGAATCCCCAACACGGAGATACACTCCAACCACACACGCAGGGCGACTCCTGCACACACACACACGGGGACGCGCCCCAACACACTCACGGAGACGAGCTCCAACACGATCCGATGATTGGATCAATAACACACACACACAAACGAGCTGCGACAGATGCAACACTCTACTCACTTGTACAACCGGATCTGGATAGATCCACACACACACACGTAGATCTAAGAAGATCCACACACACACACACGGATCTGAACAAGACAATCCACACGACCACAGATTTGAATCGATCCACACACACAATGATGTTTGCAGATTACAAAGAATAAGACTTGAAGCTCAAAACACAAAGACAAATGAAACACAGTTGAGAAAACTTCTGATTTGGCTCCCCTTGAGTGTATGATGCAGATCTTGAATGAGGCTTGAATCTCCACTTGATTTCCACTTGATTGGCTTTAGAATGATCTTCAAATGCTTGAGGTTTGATGAAGAATGGCTAGACGAAGTATTATTCACAGAGTTGTTCCTGCAGCTCTTTTTCTCCTTTGATAGCCTTCCTTTGATCCCCTTGGACCATCTTAGTTTCTTGACCCAATGTAGACACGTCAAAATCGATGCTATATTGAGTAAATCTCATGTCGCCATATGACGCCCCAAAATGGACTTCAATATTGGCTTAAATATGAAGTTTTTCTAATTTCTCCAAATTTAATTGTGATTTCTTGGCTTTTTGCTTTAATAATTAAAATTAACGCTTGTGGGGAGGGCGTCATTTAATTGATGACCTAATTAGGGGCATTTTTATTAAATAAACGACTGTCCAAACGGTCGTCGATTCCTGAATTTTTTACAAATTCTAACGAAAATAAAACTCAAGGTAATTGACGTCCTATTGAGGGGCGTTGATTATTTAACGCCCGTTCAAACAGGCGTCATTTAATGATTTTAAATAAGGAAAGTCCTTTATTTATATAATTAAATTTAGAAATTGACGACTGTGTAAATATCGTCATTTCAAATGACGCCCCTGGCTAGGTTGTCATTTTCACTTACGTCTCCCTTTCGCCTGCTTCTTTCCAGTAGTAACCCTTTCCCCATTTTGCACATTGTGTTCGATTGGGAAGAGGGTTCCTTATTGAGGATTCATTGCCTTGTTTTAATCCCATTAAGGCAAGGATTTTTGGCCCTATAAATACACCCTTGAATCCCTCACGCGTGAGAGAGAACGCAGAAGAAGAGTGTAGTAGAGGACATCGCAGAATAGAGCTAACTAGAATGGGTTTTCCTATAGCTTGTATCAACTGGATTTCAACTTGCTTAGAAGGGCCGGCCTTTTCTGTTTTGTTAAATGGTTCTCCTCTTGGATTCTTCAATAGCACTAATGGGATTAGGCAAGGAGACCCTTTATCTCCTTACTTATTCACCATTGTTATGGAAGGGCTCACTTCTATGCTGGATGACAAGGTTTCAAATGGAGATATTAAATGCCCCAGGGCTGGAAACTTGAAGATTTCTCATGTCCTCTTTGCTGATGATCTGATTCTGTTTTTGAAGAATGACACTCAGACAATTAACCAAGTGGGTCTTCTACTTCAGCAATTTGCTAAGATGTCAGGGCTTAATCTGAATCCTGATAAAAGTAAGGCATATTTAGGGGCCTGTATTCAGAATCATCATGCTGTTATTAATCAATTGGGAGTTAGTCAAGGTGCTCTTCCTGTTCCTTACCTTGGATTGCCTTTAATCTCCAAAGCTATCAACAAGAATAACTGCCTCCCTATTATTGAGAAGATCAAGAGAAGAATTGACTCCTGGAAAAACAGATTGCTTTCAAGAGCTGGTAGGCTAGAATTGGTGAAATCAGTCTTATCCTCATATGCTAATTATTGGGCAACAGCTTTCTCTTTGCCAGCTGGGTTAACCGATGAGATTGATAAACTTTTAAGGAACTTCTACTGGTCGGGACATTCTTCAAAATCACCCTCACATATGGTCTCCTGGAATCAAATCTGCAAACCAAACTCTGAGGGGGGACTGGGCCTTAAAAATCTGAAAGAATGGAATAGAGCTAGTTCTTGCATGTTGTTGTGGGAGATTCTTCAGAAAAAAGACTCTATTTGGTTCGAATGGGTTAAGAACAAGTATCTTCATAAGAAAAATATCTGGGACTTCCAATTGATGTCTTATTACTCTTCAGCATGGAAGGGGATTCTGCATGCAAGAAGCCTAACTAGGGAACACATCACATTTCAAATTTCTAATGGCCGAGACACTAATCTGTGGTCTGATCCTTGGATTAATGGATGCAGTATTAATCAACCTTGGATTAATGGATGCAGTATTAATCAACTTTATGGTGATTATATCAGAGAAGACCTTGATCTTCCCAAAGATGCTAAAGTGGAGAGTCTTATTTCTGGAAATAATTGGTGTCTTCCTACTGCTCAGTCCAGTGAAATGCTGGAACTGTGGGACAGAATCAAATCCATTCCAATTTACAATAGTGGCCGAGATGTCATCAAATGGACTCATCCTGTGCATGTTCTCAAGACCAGCAATATATGGGAAGTAACAAGGGAAAAGGGCCAAACTATGCTGATTCATGAGTGGATATGGAAAAACCCTACTGCTCAGATGGCATCACACTGCAATTGGCAAGCTGCTCTCCTTAAGTTGCCAACTGTAGATATTCTTCAGTCCAAGGGTTTTTGTCTACCCAGCATATGTGTCTTTTGTAGGAATGCAAGTGAAACACAAGAACATCTCTTCTTTGAATGCCCTTATTCAAATTGGATATGGACAAGCATTCTGCTTCGGTTTGATCTCCACAGGGATCCTCTAACAGGTATCCATCAGGAAATTGTGAAGTTACAGCAGGAATTCAAAGGATTCACTCCTTTGGTCAAGCTAATTAGGATCCTTCTTCGATTCACCATTTGGAAGATTTGGAGGGAAAGATGTTTAAGGATTTTTGAAGACATATCTACCACATCAAGAATAAAGTTGTTCTTAGAAATAATTGAGGACTCGAGAAACTGTTTAGAATTCTTTGGGCTAAATAGCTTATCTAAGAGACAGAAAGAAATCTTCAGGAAGTTTAATTTTTTAGTTTAATCAACCTTCAGAGTCCGCAGTCTGTGTGGTCCAAAGGTTATCATTCACATTGCTAGCTAGTCTAGCAATTTCCTGATGTACAATTTTTTGCAACTTTAATACAATACACATTACTTACCAAAAAAAAAACTACACATAGAGAGAGCTAATAGAGAGGAGCGTTTCTTTGTTTGCAGGTTGTTTTCTCCCAAGCTCTTCCTCCGGTGTACTTCTTCCACGGACGTTCTTCTTCTACGGCGGTGGAGATTTCTCCTTCCGACGTGCTTCCTTCCTCCCGTAGCAGCTGAAGCTCTTGTCCTCCTCCCTTTACTGCTGCCATACAGCAGAAGGGCGACCCCTATCTCTTATTCATTTTATTTTGCTGTTATCATATCATTACATATCATTCTCTAGTTGCTTTGCTAGAGAGGATCATATTACACTAGTTTACGTTGCATTAGCATACTCATCCATAATCCCATCCCTTGTTACTCCTCTTAGGGGTTTTAAAACTAAAACACACAAGGTGCGTGTTCATGCCCAATTTGATTGATTCTATATTTCTAGAGCATTGATACTACACATCTTTGGCTAATCCATATCTTTATTTTGTGTGTTTATGCAAGGGTAATCAAGCTATAAACCCCCTTCATCGGACGGCCGATAGAAGGAGGAAGGAAGAACCCCCAATCTCGCCCGCTCAATACAAGGTACATGTGATCACTTCTTTGATATTTTGAGATAACCCCTCTTGCGATCACTCTCCTTATTAGCACCACGTGCATGCTTAATTCTTTTATGTCTATATTTTCTTAGTGGATTTTTAATTAGATCTACAAATTGGTAATTGACGTACTATTGAGGGGCGTTGATTATTTAACGCCCGTTCAAACAGGGGTCATTTAATGATTTTAAATAAGGAAAGTCTTTTATTTCTATAATTAAATTCAGGAATTGACGACTGTGTAAATGTCATCATTTCAATTGACCCCCCTGGCTAGGTCGTCATTTTCACTTTCGTCTCCCTTTCGCCTGCTTCTTTCCAGTATTAACCCTTTCCCCATTTTGCACCTTGTGTTCGATTGGGAAGAGGGTTCCTTATTGAGGATTCATTGCCTTGTTTTAATCCCATTAAGGCAAGGATTTTTGGCCCTATAAATACCCCTTGAATCCTTCACGCGAGAGAGAACGCAGAAGAAGAGTGTAGTAGAGGACATCGCAGAATAGAGCTAACAACTACACACAGAGAGAGCTAACAGAGAGGAGCGTTTCGTTGTTTGCAGGTTGTTTTCTCCCAAGCTCTTCCTCCGGCGTACTTCTTCCACGGACGTTCTTCTTCCACGGCGGTGGAGATTTCTCCTTCCGGCGTGCTTCCTTCCTCCCGTAGCAGCTGAAGCTCTTATCCTCCTCTCTTTACTACTGCCATATAGTAGAAGGGAGACCCCTCTCTCTTATTCTTTTTATTTTACTGTTATCATATCATTACATATCATTCTCTAGTTGCTTTGCTAGACAGGATCAGATTACACTAGTTTATGTTGCATTAGCATACTCATCCATAATCCCATCCCTTGTTACTCCTCTTAGGGGTTTTAAAACCAAAACACACAAGGTGTGTGTCCATGCTTAATTTGATTGATTTCTATACTTCTAGAGCATTGATACTACACATCTTTGGCTAATCCATATCTTTATTTTGTGTGTTTATGCAAGGGTAATCAAGCTATAAACCCCCTTCATTGGCCGGCCTATAGAAGGAGGAAGGAAGAACCCCCAATCTCACCCGCTCAATACAAGGTACATGCGATCACTCCTTTGATATTTTGAGGTAACCCCTCTGGCGATCACTCTCCTTATTAGCACCACGTGCATGCTTAATTCTTTTATGTCTATATTTTCTTAGTGGATTTTTAATTAGATCTACACCCAAGAGTTGTTTTTATAAGCCTTGAATGGTCCATGGACAAGCCAGAAACCAGATCCACATTTCCTGGCAAATTTGGAGGTTAGAGGACTAAAAAGTCCACAAGAAAGGCTTGAACATGTTGGTGAAAAGAAAGTCAAACAAGGCTGCAATGGGGCTGGCGATCGACCGAAAATAGGGGGACGGTCGACCGAAATTTTACAGGAAATGGAGATTTCGTTGCTGGGAAAATCGGTCGACCGACCCATGGCTGGCGGTCGACCGAAATCTGGGTTTTTTCCAGATTTGCAATATTCAACCCCTTAAACCCATTTGCAGTCCGTGGGATCAAACTCCTTTGACCTTGAGGATTTATACTGAGTATTTTGTCCAAAGGTTCTTGACAAATTAGACATGACATATACCACCTATTTCAGTTTGTAGATAGCAAGGGCGCTTATCCACACGTTTGCTTTACCTTCCAAGCGACCACCAAGATGTTTAATCATGTAAATCAAGATAGTCAAAGTTTAATATATCATGAGATACACAATGACTTGTTCACATGAAAGAGGTTATGAAACCAACTCAAAAAACCAAGGATCAAGTCCATATAACCATTTTGCCATTTGCCATTAAAACCATTTGGAACATCAACATGAGTGCTCAGTGACATTAAGAACATGTGCAAGCAAACATAAAGTTTAGTTATCATCAAAAGTATATGCACGACATATACAACAGCAGGAACCTCCCAGCACGAGGAAGAACAGCTACACCTAAAGAGTCAGGGGTGAGCCTCCTATCATTGGCTCAGTAGGGATCTCGCAGAATCCTACCACAAAACACGCAGTAAGAGTAGTGCTAAACTAAAGCAAAGCAGTAACAACAGGAGTAAGAATAACAAAAGTAAAGAGGAAAGCCGTAACATGAAAACATGACAGCTGAAGGAATCTCGGCCCTCTAAACTACTCCAAACAGCAACAGAAAGGTGAACCGCGATCTCAGAAAGTCCGGTGTTACCAATCCATTGATAAATCATGAAACCCAATCGTGAAAAGCATACAGAAACAGGTAAAGGCCTTACCAAAGACCTACACAGTCAAAGGCATAACACATACATGATCTCACCGTCGTGTACGCTACAGAACCCGCAACCTCGAGTAAAGCCAAGCAGAGGCTACTCGAACAAGTCAAGAAAACACAAGTCATCGTGTCAAGTGACAGAAGCACCTCCTCACTAGAAGAACAGGCAGATGCGTCCACTGACGTCTTATACTATGCCTCAAGTATCTCCCACACGCCTAGAACGGCGGCAACTGGGACACTCTCAAAGAACCAAGGAGCTACAGTAACGAGTGACTAGTCAGGGTCACGCTCGTCGGCGCTCGTCCAACCGCCCCTGACCACGTGTCCACACACAAGCCCAATGCCTTGAGCCAGACCCCTAGCAAAGTTTTCCCCCTAGTAGGACGCTACTGCAAAGCAAGGGAGCCCACGAAAACTAGCCTAAAAACTATAGCACCCCAAAAATTTAAATAAGGAATAAATAGAAATAACTATATATTATTAAACATGTAACCATTATCTTTGATAAAAGATGAAGTAAAGGAGAATTAGCTAAAAGAGATAATGTGCCCTAATGTAAATTGTTGGGCTTTGGAAATCCATTAGAAATGAATCCTCCAAAAAGAGGCTAAAACCCATCCAGATAATGTTAAGCGAATGGGCCTCCTTGAGAGTTAGAACCACTAATGGGCTTTAGTAGAAACCAAGACCCTGTGATAAACAAACCTCTAAAAGAGTATAAACATAAATACTAGTATAACAAGGTCTAAGGGTTATACCCAACACCTTCTCACGTTCGATCTCTACATGAGCTAGGGTTTGAAGTAGATAAGGAAGGCGGCTGTGATTGTGGAAAGGGAATCGCACGGAGGAATTGTGATGACAGTAGGAAATTTGCTCGTAGGGAAACCCCGAACCCCATTAGGATTCATGCGTCCTTTCTTTATAAATAAGACTCTCGGGGGCGATGGTAGAGCCATCGTTGCAGGTCTTGCTGTTGCTAGGTCGACGTCATCTTCCTCCATCTTCCCCTTCTTCCTAATGCGTACGTGCGGCTGCCGTTGCTGTACGTGGAATAAGGTCTTCCTCCTCTCTTCCTGTCCAGCTGAAGTGGCCGTGTACAGTTGCTACTACTGCTGCTGTGAAAAAGCTAGGATTCTTCCTCTACCTTCGTCTTCCTCCTCTGCCGCAGTTGCCGTTGACTGCTGCTGCTATTGTTGTTGCAGTTGCCGTGTGCTGCTGCAGTTGAAGTTACTCTTCTTCCTCTATTACTTCTTCTTCCTCCTCGTCTCACGTCTTCGTCCGTTAACGACGTAAAAGGTAGGCAATCTCCCAAGCAAAATAGATAAATATCATGCTAGATTAAATAGAGCATGTAGTTTTCTCCATGAATCTCCTGCTACGTGATTCTTTCGTTTATAGCCTGAGTTTTTACGTTTCTACATGAAAGGGAAATAGCGACCATATCCAGGCCGTTATTTCAAGAATAAACGCCTATGTGAAAGGGCGCTAATAAATCAGCGACGGTATGACTGTCGCTAATTCTTTTTACATAAATAATAATTACAACATGTTAGAAATTAAAGATCTACGTAAACTGATGATAAAATTAATGCATGAACATGTCCCTAGATTCTTGATATTTTTCTCTACCTGTTCATGACTTCACTTTCCTGTTCTGATAAACAGAAAATACCACGTGTCTGTGATTGTACCTGCCCGATGCGTAGCATCAGACAAGAAAATGAGCGACGGTCCCATGGTCACTATTTAGATAATTAACACCCGTTTACAGTGGCACTATATTGTAGAAAAATCTGGTAAAAGAATTTATGTGGAAAATCATGAATATGCGACCCAAATAATATCACTATTTAAATAATAAACGCCCTCGTAGAAGGGTGCTAATTTGTAAATAACTAGTAAATGCATAATATATTGAAAATTGTAAATGCACGACCGAGGATAGGGCGTCATTCAAGGAATGAACGCCACTGTACATAATCGTTGTTTGAAATTTTAGTAATTAATTTTTGAAAAATACTATAATTAACGCCTTTATACACTATCGTTAATTCTATTATTATCTTGGAAATTCTGATATAAACCCGGATTGAACGACCTTTCAGAAGGTCACTATTTAATTAAATAGCGTCTTCTGTACAAGCGCAGTTTTCATGTCTCACAGTTTTATCAGTTTTTTAACACTCTCATCTCACATCCGTAGATGGGGTTTCAGTTTTGGTTTCATCGATTACACACTTAACTCTCGGTGATGAATGAGTCCTCTGCGGGATACTCCTTCCTTCGGACTGATGATTTCATCAT
This sequence comes from Amorphophallus konjac, assembly GCA_022559845.1. Taxonomy (NCBI): domain Eukaryota; kingdom Viridiplantae; phylum Streptophyta; class Magnoliopsida; order Alismatales; family Araceae; genus Amorphophallus; species Amorphophallus konjac. The sequence goes on from CM040122.1 coordinate 104,333,301, forward strand.
AAAGACCTCTGTAAGTCTACGCGAAGTCTTGGATTCCCTCAAGGCCGCCGAGCAGGTTGTACCTTAAAAACTCATGACACAGTGTCTTGTCACGTCACTCTAAAGAAATGGGATGTTTTAGCCCTCATAGAGCACTGTTTCTAGCCTCTTTGAGAAGCATGATCCCTGTCAGCAATTGGCGACAATGACATGGGCACCGGAAGGAATTGGCGACTAGTTCCATGGCGCTGTTTCACTGATATAGCGACCAGTGTATAGGCGCTATTTCATCAAACATGTACTGTACACAGGAATTAGCGGCCATGCATGTGGGCGCTATTTCTTGAATTGGTGGCAGTCGAATGGGCACCAATCATCCCAGATTCTCGAATCATATTGCTTTCATATGGTTTATCTCGTGCGATATCCTATCTGAAGTTCTAACCTTGAACTCCATATTCCATGATTCCACCCTAATGTTCTTACATGCTTGACCCTTGGAACTCTTGGCCATTAACTTTAAGTGGAATTGGTCTAGATACATAAGGGGCTATGGGTCCTGACAAATTGACATTTCAATGCTAGTGTATAAAATACAGGGTCCTGATTTGATCCCATGGGCGAGGACAAGTCCAAATGTGTACCGGTATCATGAATGATCGGATGTTGGCATTGTACCAAAGATAGCAATATTGGTCTATGATAAGTGTGTATTTTTATATGTTAATTAATGTTATAACATACTTTCATGAGCTTTAATATTAATAAATATGCACTTATCACACTTAATTATAATTTTAGACCAAATATTTAGTTTGATGGAATTAAGTGATTTTAATAAATAAATTTGCTTATTTTACAGGAATAAAGAGGACGATGGTAAGAACTCTACAAGTCTGCACAATAATAGGCCAAAGTATGTTACAAAAAAAATAAAAATAAAAAAAATAAAAGTACAAATGGGCCAATGGCCCATGGGCTTGTTTAAAATAAAATAAAAGAAACAAAAAGAAAAATAGAAAAGAAACAAAATGGCTTTCATATATATATTCATATGTTATGTAATATATATATATATATATATATATATATATATATATAGTGTGTGTGTGTGTGTGTGTGTGTGTGCAGGAATGCTTCACCACGCGAAGGTAGAGGGGGCACGCGGCAAACGTGCTTCTCCACGTTGCAGCAGTGCCAAGAGGGCTTCTTCACGCGACCAATGGGCAGCAGTGGCTTCACGTGTGTTGGCCAGATAGAAGTCAACACGCGAGGCAGCTGCAGTAGGCTCGGGCGGTCTTCAGGTCTCCACGCATCAAACGTGGGTGAAGTGGCTTCTTAGGCGGGCACGGACGTGGAGGCGGGCGGCCATGTGCCTTCAAGCGCCCCTTCACGCGTGTCACACGCGACGCAGAGGAGGTCGACAGGAGGAGGGTGGCCAGCCTTCTCGCATGTCAGAGAAGACGGTTGTGGTGTGCTTCTAGCGGCAGCTGGGGAACATGGCTGGGCCAAACGATCAGCCTTCTCAGGCATGCGGGCGGCCGAGGGTCAGAGCAGCAGGTCGACAGCTTCATCGACCAGACTTCTTGCGGGTGCAGCCTCCTTAACAGGCGGGTGACCAGCTTCGAATGGCTAGGTTTTCTTCACGCGAAGGCGGGCGGCCTTCGGTGCATGTAGAAATAAAGGCCAGGGGTGCCCAGTTGTCTTCGGCAGGCTCACGCGACATAGAGAAGAAAGAAGAGATGGCACACGGAAAGTCAGCAAAGCTGACAAGATTGCGGGCGAATAGTGGGCAACGTGGAGAAAAGAAGAGAAAGGGAAGATATATTCAAATGGTGGGCTATGATTTTCAAAGAACGTGGGCAGAGGGTGTCCACATGAGGGTACAGGGTTGTCTTGGGGCCCTATAAAAGAAAGGGAGATGGAGGCTCACGGGGTTCCTATGTCCCTCTCCTAAGATGCACATACGTAGATAGCTCTCCCCTACCTCTCTTCACGTAGATAGCAAGTTCTCTTCCTCCATGTTAGTGTTAGGCCCTCTCTCTCTAGTTAGTGTTTTATTATTTTTATAATTTTCATTCACTTGTAAGTGTGCTTTAATTCATGTTTAATTTTATTGGTGTTGTTATTTTCAGTTTTATTTAGCACAATCTCCCCTTTCTTCTCTCATTTCTATCTCTCCCCCTCTCCATATTCTTCACACATCCCTATGGCGGAGTTGCTTCTCTCGGTCCTCTCACAGCGGTGTTCTACACCAAAGCGGGGCGACGATCAAAGGCTCGGCATGGCGTGGACGGCATCACTCTTCCAATCCTCGGCTCATTTCTTCCCTTATTCTTTTAATTTCAAGTTGTACTTTTAATTTTCAAAGTTGTACTTTTTATTTTCATAGAAATAAAAATTCATTTTGACAAAATTATGTTCTTTTCTCTCTCTTCCTAAATTCTCTTCTTTAACCCTCTCATATTCTTTAGATAGTTTATTTTCATGCAATTTTCATTTTCATTAGTTTAATCTCACTTAAAAATTCACTTTCCAAAATACAAGATTTTTTCCAACTTACTTAAAATGAAATCTTTCTTCCCCGTGGGATCGACCCGTGCTTACCACTCTACTTAGATTTTATATCTTTTTAGTGAGTCTGATTAATTTTTATAATTGTGGCACGGCATTTTTAACGACGAGTGTCGAGCGCATCAGTCTATGACATTTCTACAAAGTGTTTTACATACTCATTAAACAAGTGTACGTTTGAACTCCTTTATACAATGGCCAATCTTATAAAGTAATAGTTACAAAAGCTCTAGTGAAAATGAATGCTATAGTGGAGTGATTTTTATCTCCTCATGAACGCTCTTGAATTACCTTAAGAAAGGACTTGTTATCTCGTCATGAATGTCCTTGTTATATCTTCACCCGTCTATCTATTGCCTTTATATCTCTTGAAAGCATCATTCATCTTGTCTTGATCTTGAATTATAGTTCTTAAATTTATCTCCGAATTATTAATCTAGCTCGTGCCATTATAATTCTCGATTTCAATGCCTTGCATGACCTACTTGTTCATGTTAAATTGTAATTACTTAAAGCTAGCTTGGAGCTTGAGATATTAAGTCCTACTGAGCATTCGCTCACCCAGTGTTTTCCAATATTTTTCAGGTAATGGCCATAGCGATGACGAGACCGAACAAGATGGGCAAGGGCAAGAGTGAAGAGTACTCCGACATCTAGATGAACCGTCTAGTCTTGTTATCTTGTGTCTATGTCAAGATTAGTCTAGTCATGAGTCTTTTGTAATATTTCCTTTATTGAGTCTTTTCTTTTATTTTGGTCCAACTTGTAATTAACTTATTTTTGGAATGAAATTCTATTTTGTTCAAATTATATCTTGTCTTGACTATGTTCTGATTGACACGACTGTTTAACTGTCACGTTCCGAGTAAATGACACGTTCTGCTGCTATCGGTTCGGGGCGTGACAGAAGGTGGTATCAGAGCCTAGGCTTTCTAAATTCCTAGGTCATTGAGTCCAAGTCATAGATTGAGTACCCTTGTCGGTTATCCTATAGGAATCTCGTGAGGTTTGGGTAGAGCTATGGGTTAACTAATAAAATGAGTTCCATCTACGCTAGATTAATGTCAAGATATGAGAAATCTTTACTTAAAAACTTGTGTTGTAGGCTAAAATGGTCGCCGAGTGAGCTCAATGGAGAGAGATGCAAAGTACCGTACAAGAATTAACAAAAGCCTTGCAACAAGTTGCACAAGGTGGAGCATAACATGGAGTCGGGGATTTGCATCAAAAATTCCAAAAGATGAATCCCCCTAAGTTTAGTGGGTCTTCCGACTCGGATGAGGCGGAAGATTGGGTATAAGAAATTGAGAGGACCTTCAAGGTTATGCAATGTACCAATCAAGAAAAAGTACGATTGGGAACTTATCAACTAGAAAAGGATGCCCGAGCATGGTGGGGATCTGTCGAAGCGATCTTGCCCAACGAGCAAGTTACATGGGACGAGTTCTTAGAACACTTTAATGAGAAATATTTTTCGGAGAGAATCCGAGAGAAGAAGGCAATGGGGTTTGCAGCATTGAAACAACATAGTCTATCTATAGCGGAGTACGAGGCGAAGTTTTCTAGATTAGCCCGATATGCACCACACTTAGTCTGCACGGAGAAAATGAGAGCGAGGAGATTCATGAATGGCTTGAAGGTGGAGCTTATTCCCTAATTAGCTCCCTTAGAAATTCAGACTTACACGGAGATGGTTAGGAAAGCACAACTCTTAATAGACGCTATGGATATGATGGAGCGAATCAAAGGGAAAGTCGCTAAGAAGGAGTTAGCGAATGGATCCAAGAACAAGGAACCCGTGAACGGCAAGAAGAAGTTCAATGGAGGTAACGGTTTCCACAAGGACAAGAAACCTCGGAATAATGATCAACAAATTGTTCCAGCCAAGGAGAAATGTGAGCATTGCAAGAAAGGGAGGCACAACCCAGACAATTGTTGGTACAAACTCGAGAAATGTATCCGTTGCAGAAGTGGAGATCATAAAATCACCCGTTGTCCACTCTTAAAGGAAGAAGCGTCGCAAGCACTAGAAGGTAAATCTATAAAGCTATCTCATCCATAATTGCATTAATCGGATATGGTGATTTTAGTACTTAGCATATTATGAGAATGATCTAGCTATAATACATGTTTCGGACAAGGTGATTTTACCCCACTATTATGGAAAGAAAATCATGTCAATTTGGGGACCAAATTCTTTTAAGTAGGGGAGGGTGTAGCACCCTGAAAATTTAAATAAGGAATAAATAGAAATAACTACATAATATTAAACATGTAACCATTATCTTTGATAAAAGATGAAGTAAAGGAGAATTAGCTAAACGAGATAATGGGCCTTAATGTCAATTGTTGGGCTTTGGAAATCCATTAGAAATGAATCCTCCAAAAAGTGTCTAAAACCCAATCCAAATAATGTTAAGCGAATGGGCCTGATAGTAGGAAATTGTGATGATAGTAGGAAATTTGCTCGTAGGGAAACCCTGATCCCCATTAGGATTCATGCATCCTTTCCCTATAAATAAGACTCTTGGGGGCGATGGCAGAGCCATCGTTGCAAGTCCTGCTGTTGCTAGGTCGATGTCGTCTTCCTCCGTCTTCCCCTTCTTCCTGATGCGTACATGCGGCTGCCATTGTTGTACGTGGAAGAAGGTCTTCCTCCTGTCTTCCTGTCCAGCTGAAGTGGCCGTGTACAGCTGCTGCTACTGCTGCTGCGAAAAAGCTAAGATTTTTCTTCTGCCTTCGTCTTCCTCCTCTACCGCAGTTGTCGTGTGCTGCTGCTGCTATTGTTGCTGCAGCTGTCGTGTGCTACTGCAGTTGAAGTTACTCTTCTTCTTCTGCTACTTCTTCTTCTTCCTCATCTCACGTCTTCGTCCGTTAACGACGTAAAAGGTAGGCAATCTCCCAAGTAAAATACTAGATAAATATCATGTTAGATTAAATAGAGCATGTAGTTTTCTCCATGAATCTCCTGCTACAGAATTCTTTCGTTTATAGCGTGAGTTTTTACATTTCTGCATGAAAGGGAAATAGCGACCATATCCTAGCCGTTATTTCAAGAATAAATGCCCATGTGAAAGGGCACTAATTAATCAGTGACGGTATGGCTACCGCTAATTCTTTTTACATAAGTAATACTTACAACATGTTAGAAATTAAATATCTATGTAACCTGATGATAAAATTAATGCATGAACATCTCCCTACATACCTGATATTTTTCTCTACCTATTCATGACTTCACTTTCCTATTTTGATAAACTGAAAATACCATGTGTCTGTGATTATACCTGTCCGATGTAGGAGACTGTTGCTTCTCCTACTTGCTGTTTGGTGTTTTGGTTTTAATGATAACAAAACGATTGTGCTTGTGACGATGTGCATCATTGAGCATGCCTGTGTATGTTTCATTGAGCAACATGTATGCATCTTGGTTGATGAGTTAACAGATAACTTCAAGGTTCACACTTGCAAGTCATATGAATCCTTAGTGTTTAATGAACTCATGCTATATATATTGGTTTACAGGATCAAAACTATGGTTCATGTTTTGAAACTCAAAGGAGTGCATCAATGAAGTTCTCAGTTGAAAAAGGGAGTTAACTCACTCATTACATTATGTCGACTCCCACTGTGTTTCATGCATTTTCAATATGTTAAGTTGCAAGGCTTTATGAGCTAGCAAAGTGTTACTGAGCCCCTCATGTAAATCTTGGTCAAAAAACTAAGTATATATTCCCCAATATCAAAGGAGTTTGATGCTATAGAAGTTGGAAGGGTTGCAATGGAGTTTGGGGCTGAAATGTGATAGTCTCGATTTTACTGTAGCTGGCGGTTGACCGCCCATAGGGCTCCGGTCGACCGAAATTCCCAATGATGGGAGATTTCAGTCTGTAAAATTTTGGTCGACCGCCCAACCCGTGTAGGTCGACCAGCAGCGGTGAAAACCCAAAAATGTGGTTCCGAAACCCATCTAAACACATTTAACTTGTGCCTAACTCTTACCCCTTTGCCCTTGGGTTGGTGGGAGTCCTATTGGGGATCCTTTTAGAGGTTTCTAGAAGGGTTATACTAGTGTTTTGATGCCTCCTATTTGTGTGCATATGAGAGCTACAAATTTCATAAGTCACAACCCTAATGTGTTCATGTTTTTCTATCTTGCAGGTGAAGAAAAGGAGAAAGGAAGGAAGAGCTCAAGCCAAGGGGATTTGATCTACATCCAGGAGGATTTGGAGATCGTGCATGAAGAGAAAGTGAAGCGGATTGAAGAGAGGAACGCGTTGATGTTCAAATCGACGGCATCCGGCTTACCTCCGACCCGAGCATCAAAGAACATTATCATTCGGCCTTGGAAAATAAAGGGGGGTCATTTCCACATCTTATATCTATTCTTTGTGTTGTGTTCCATGATTTATAATATGGGTTGAGCTTGCTTTGAACATTTGTTTAATTTCTGAAAACATATTCTGTGTGTATGTGACCGTCTGTGTATACGGTCGTGTTTGATCGCCTACGTGCGATCGTGTGTGTCGTTGTGTTGCGTTTGTTGCAGCATGTGTGTGTGAGTGTTGTGATCCAGTAGTCGGATCGTGTTGGAGACATCGTCTCCGCATGTGTGTGTGTTGGGGCGCATCCCCGTGTGTGTGTGCAGGCGTCATCCTGCGTGTTGTTGGAGCGTCGCCTCTGGGTTGGGGATTTATCCCCGTGTGTGTGTTGGAGCCTTACCCCGTGTTGGGGAGTCTTCCCCATGCTGGTTTATACAGTGAGTGGATCTTTACCGATTTGGTAAGGGGTGGACGTAGGGAGCCTGTCGTGGTCCCGAACCACCTTAAAAACCCTTGTGTCTTATGATTTGCATTGTGTGATTGTGTGTTCCTTGCTTACTCCATTTAGTCGATCGTGTGAGATCTGAGAGATTGAGTGAACTTAAATTACTTTGTTAAGTTTATTTTATTCAATCTCGTCAAACTTGTTAATTCCGCTAAGAAAGTTTTAATTTGCCATTTTTAGTGTGGGACAATTGAACCCCCCCTCTTGTCCGCTCGCCTACCCGGGACCAACAATTGGTATCAGAGCACGGCTCTAATTTCGTTGGTCTAATGACCTTTAGAGTGATCCCTCGGAGAGTTTCATTGAACATCATGTCTATATTTTGCTTGCCTTCTCTTCCTCCTCGTTTTGATGGTCACAATTTAATTTCTTGGAGAAATAACATGTGTGCTTATTTCAGAGTTTATGAACCTGAAATGTAGAAAGTGATATGTAATGGTCCACACAAACTCCCTGCAAATGAAATCAAGTGGAATGAAAAACACATCAACAAGAATGCTATAAATGTTACTACGTTAAATATTTTGAAGAATAGCATAGAATCTGATGTGATTTCATGATTTCCAATGTGCAGATCAACAAGGGAGCTTTAGGATGAGCTGACATGCAAGTATGTAGAAGATACAAAGGATACATGCATGATGGATCATGGAGAAAGCGAAGGTCAGGTAAATTCTGACTCCGAAGAACTTTTAATTGAAGACTGACAATTAGCATATGCCGATTTGCATGACAGATGTAAAAAATACAAATCTAAAATCAAGAGATTAATGAGATAATCACTAGATTCAAAAATTTCACTATTGCTAATTGGGTAGAAGCCTACCATGACATAGCTAATAGAGCTGATGATATTAGAAAGGAAAATAGGCATCTAAGAAGAAAGATTAACTCCTTGCAAAATGATACAACTCTAACTGATAAAATTACATGTCTAGAATATGAGAATAATAAACTCAAACTCACATGTTCTGAATTAGAAGAAATCAAGAATGAGTCAAAAGTCTCTAAAGAAGAAAATGAGAGGTTAGAAAAAGAAACTGATGAACTAAAATTGAAAATTTAGAAATGTGAGAGTGAGATAAAAATAGTGAATGAAAAATATCAAGATGTCCTAAGTGTGAATACAGAACTTAGGAAATCCATTGAAGATATTCAAAAGGATAATGAGGACAAGCTTAAGATTATTGAGAAAATGACCCAAGGTTCAAATAACCTAAATGCTTTGTTAGGGTCAAAGGTCAACTTCAGAAAAGAGGGCCTTGGATTTAATTCTAGTGCAACAAAAACCTTTGGAATGAAAACTATTTCATTTGTTGCACAAAAAGAGAAAGGTCCTCTAATTAGCACGATGAACAAACCAAACGCTAATCTTCGTCATCATCGATGAGATTGGCCAATATACCGTTAACCTGGACCTTTCATCCTCGTTAATGATTAAACCTATCTTTGCTTCGGCATTTAGCCAATGTCGATGAACAAACCAAATGCTGATCTTCGTTGTTGGATCCCCGAGTTGATTTTTGAGTTTAAGTTTTAGTGATGACAAATTGTGTGTGCATGTGTGTATGAAAATGTCCATTGATGGTTTAGGAGCTTATATGTTGATTATCTTACTTTGCAGGTTTAAAATGCATGTGTGTCATCTTTTTCTGCATTTTGCACATGAAGTTCTGAACTTGATAGTTTGACATATTTGGAATCATGATGATCAAACCTTGGTTAAGCATATGACTTTTTTTTCTTGAACCTTGGATTTTGGAATGTTGTTTTTGAATGTTGTTTAAAAGCCGAGCCAAGACTTGTGTTCTCATTTCATTAGCTCTTCAATAACATGAATGGGATAACATGCATATAACTCTTGTTCACATTTTGATCATTTTCCATGCATGTTCTTATAATGTCAGTCGAGCTATAAAAGTGTTTTAAACTCCTCTCACATTGCATATTACTCAATGGGACTCTTGAGGAGTTTGGGTCTTAACTTACTTCACATGAGTATTGATGTAGTTGGGCTAAATGGGTTTCATGTATGGCAAAAATTCATGTTTAAATGACTACATTTTTACTTGAGGATTTGGTGGCTTGAAAATGCTTTCATGCATATACTTCTTGGTTTTGAAGCTATCAAAGAGTCTCATGCTTTGTCAAAATGAAATTTCTTTTGGGCTTACAAGATGCTCAACCCATTCACATTACCACTTGATGGAATGTGGTTTAAAGTGAGCCAATACTTTGTTTCAATGCATGGTTACTTGTTCTAGTTGTTTGAATGAGGAAAATTGGGTTTTCAATTGAATTTATTAAGTTTTCATTCATGTTAGAAAAAGTGTTGACTAATAGAATCGACACTTATTCTCCTCTTCTCTGCCTTGCATTGTTTCTTTAAGCCAGGTAGAAAGTGTCAACTCTATGAGTCGACACTTCTTGCCCTGGGCTTTGTTTTGTGTTGCAAGCAGAGTGCAATGCAAAAAGTGTCGGCTCTGTGAGTCGACACTTGTTGCTCTGGGTAGTTCTTTTGTTGAAGGCAGCACACGCTGGAAAAAGTGTCGACTCTAAGAGTTGACACTTCTTCTGGTTCGCCCGGAATGGGATTTTTGTAATGATTTCGAAACCCATCAAATCTATCCCATTTGTTCCCAAACTTGACCCTTTACCCTTAGGGTTCTAATACTCATTTGTGAGGGGTTTTGCAAGGGTTTGGGAAGGGTTTTTGTGGCATTTCTTATACCCTCTCTTGCAAATATATAAGTGCTACGATTTTCAGATCTACTCAAGGGAGAAAAGAAAGGTAAGGCCGCAGGTGGGAGAGAAGGAGGGTTTTTCTTGAGTGCATCACGATTTCTTCTCTTGCAGTGGCGATTTGGGTTGGAAAGCTGCAGATCTACATCCATCTCCAAGCATTCATGCTTCAACAAAGTCAAATCTCCAAGGAGGAGTTCGTTTGGCGACGTTTCGTTTGAAAATCGACCCCCCACCTTCACAACCTTCATGGAAGATACATTGGCCGGTCTTAGCTTGTCAAGGAGATATTTATACAACCCTTCTAAGTCTCTTTTGTGTTTATCTTCAGTTTATCTTGAGTATTGAGAATGTATTGAACATCCTTCTATTTCTCTGAACTCAGAATACTGTGTGTAGGTTTATGGAGCTGCGACTCCGTGTGAGGTCTTAGTGCGGGGTGAGTTCCCCGAGCGTGTGGGTGTGTGCTGCGGTGGCAGTGTTCTGGGGCCAGGCCCTGTGTGTTTGGATTGTTGTAGAAGCAGCGTGTGTGTGGTGTTGGGGTTTGTCCTCGTGGTTGCTATAGTTGTAGTGTGTTAGTGAAGCCTCACCGGGTTTCGGGGAGGGGTGGACGTAGGCAGACTGGTAGGTCCGGCCGAACCACCTAAAAATCTCCGTGTTCCATGTGGTTTGCCTATGTGTTTGTCCATTTCTTATATCTCCATTCACAGGTCTTTTTAGATATTTTTTTTTACTGCACCATCACATATTGCTACGTCTGCTATCCGTGTTCAGTGGAAGATCAATCGTTACTGGCTTAGGCTATTCGTGTGAGATAGGAGAGTTCGAGAGAACTTGTTCTTGTAGTGCATATATTTCATTTCGATATACTTCTTGTTGGGAGTTTATTTTATTCCGTTGCGTAAAATTTAAAAATTACCACTACGTTTGAAGGGGACAATTCAACCCCCCCTTCTAGTCCATACGTCTATCTAGGCCAAAATTCGTCATCATCGGCGAGATCGGCCAATATACCGTTAATCTGGACCTTTCGTCCTCGTTAATGATTAAACTTATCTTTGCCTCGGCATTTAGCCAATGTCGATGAACAAACCAACGCTGATTCTCATCATCATAGGTGAAATCGGCCAATATACCATTAACCTGAACCTTTCATCCTCGTTAATGATTAAACCTATCTTTACTTCGGCATTTAGCCAATTCCGATGAACAAACCAACGCTGATCCTAGTTATCATCGGTGAAATCGGCCAATATACCGTTAACCTGGACCTTTCATCCTCATAAATGATTAAACCATTCTTTGATTCAGCATTTAGCCAATGCCGATGAACAAACCAAAGGCTGATCTTCGTCATCATCGGCAAGATAGACCAATATACCGTTAACCTGAACCTTTCATCCTCGTTAATGATTAAACCTATCTTTGCTTTGGCATTTAGCCAATGCCATGAACAAACCAAATGCTGATCTTCGTCATCAGCGGTGAGACCGGCCAATATACTGTTAACCTGGACCTTTCGTTCTCGTTAATGATTAAACCTATCTTTGCTTCGACATTTAGCCAATGTCGATGAACAAACCAAACGCTGATCTTCATCATCATCGGCGAGATCGGCCAATATTCCGTTAAACCCGACCTTTCATCCTCGTTAATGATTAAACCTATCTTTGCCTCAGCATTTAGCCAATGCCGATGAACAAATCAACGTTGATCCTCATCATCATCGGCGAAATCGGCCAATATACTGTTAACCCGGACCTTTCATCCTCGTTAATGATTAAACATATCTTTGCTTCGGCATTTAGCTAATGCCGATGAACAAACCAATGTTGATCCTCGTCATCATCGATGAAATCAGCCAATATACCGTTAACCCGGACCTTTCATTCTCATTAATGATTAAACATATCTTTGCTTCGGCATTTAGCCAATGCCGATGAACAAACCAAACGCTGATCTTCGTCATCATCGGCAAGATCGGCCAATAGACCGTTAACCCGACCCTTTCATCCTCGTTAATGATTAAACCTATCTTCGCTTCAGCATTTAGCCAATGCCGATGAACAAACCAAACACCAATCTTCGTCATCATCGGTGAGATCGACCAATATACCATTAACCCGGACCTTTCGTCTTCATAAATGATTAAAACTATCTTTGCTTCAGCATTTAGCCAATGCCGATGAAGAAACCAAACTCTGATCTTCATCATCATCGGCAAGATCGGCCAATATACTGTTAACCTGAACCTTTCGTCCTCGTTAAGGATTAAACCTATCTTTGCTTCGGCATTTAGCCAATGCTGATGGACAAACCAAACGCTGATCTTCTTCATCATCGGCGAGATCGGCCAATATACTGTTAACCCGGACCTTTCATTCTCGTTAATGATTAAACCTATCTTTGCTTCGGCATTTAGCCAATGCCGATGAACAAACCAAACGCTGATCTTTGTCATCATCGGCGAGATCGGCCAATATACCGTTAAATTGGACCTTTCATCCTCGTGAATGATTAAACCTATCTTTGCCTCGACATTTAGCCAATGCCGATGAACAAACCAACGTTGATCCTCGTCATCATCGGCGAAATCGGCCAATATACCGTTAACCCGGACCTTTCGTCCCCGTTAATGATCAAATCTATCTTTGCTTCGGCATTTAGCCAATGCCGATTAACAAACCAACGCTGATACTCGTCATCATCGGCAAAATCGGCCAATATACTGTTAACCCAGACCTCTTGTCCTCATTAATGATTAAACCTATCTTTGCTTCGGCATTTTGCCAATGCCGATGAACAAACCAAATGCTGATCTTCGTCATCATCGGCAAGATCGACCAATATACTGTTAACCTGGACCTTTCATCCTCGTTAATGATTAAACCTATATTTGCCTCGGCATTTTGCCAATGCCAATGAACAAACCAAACACTGATCTTCGTCATCATCAGCAAGATCGGCCAGTATACTGTTAACCCGGACCTTTCGTCCTCGTTAATGATTAAACATATCTTTGCTTCGACATTTAGCCAATGCCGATGAACAAACCAACGTTGATCCTCGTCATCATCGGCGAAATTAGCCAATATACCATTAACCAGGCCCTTTCATCCTCATTAATGATTAAACCTATCTTTGCTTCGACATTTAGCCAATGCCGATGAACAAACCAAATGCTGATCTTCATCATCATCGACAAGATCGGCCAATATACCGTTAACCAGGCCCTTTCATCCTCGTTAATGATTAAACCTATCTTCGCTTCGACATTTAGCCAATGCTGATGAACAAACCAAACGCCAATCTTCGTCATCATCGGTGAGATCGACCAATATATTGTTAACCCGGACCTTTCATCCTCGTTAATGATTAAACCTATCTTTGCTTCGACATTTAGCCAATGCTGATGAACAAACCAACGCTGATCTTTGCCATCATCGGTGAGATCGGCCAATATACCATTAACCAAGGCCTTTCATCCTCGTTGCCGATTAAACCCATCTTTACTTCAGCATCAGCCCGACGACAGTGATCCAACTAAACCACTGCCAAATACCTCGTTAGGGAATGGCGAATATGTCTATTCAAAAAAAAGTGGGGCTTAAAAAAGAGATGTCCCTCCAGACTTGTTCAGGCATCATGGGCAAGGGTAAAAATGGCTATGACCCAGCTGTGGCGAAAACCCGAAAGGGCGCTACAGGGAAAATCGGGTACCCCGCTACGCGAAAACCCGAAAGGGCGCATGGGCAAAAGCAAAAGGGGGCCGGTACCAGTGAAAACCCGATAGGGCACCCGTGACAGTAATGTGGTAACTAAAAGAGAACAATACAATATCTTCTATCCGGGAAGCCTCTTCTATGGTCGAGCTCCCAGCTCGGTCACAGGGACTCCCGCATAAGAATATTTTTTCATGTGCCACCGGCATAAGCCTTACGCCTATGCTGTTACAAACTCTTTTGCTTTGGCATCTAACCAATGCCGATGAACAAACTTACCTTCGATCTTCATCACCATCGGTGAAATCGATGAACAAACCATCGACCCAGACCTTCCGTTCCCGTCAATAAACAAACTCTTTGCTTTGGGATCTAACCAATGTCGATGAACAAACTTACCTTCGATCTTCGTCACCATCGGAAAAATTGATGAACAAACTGTCGACCCGGACCTTTCGTTCCCATCGATAAACAAACTCTTTGCTTCGGCATATAACCAATGCCGATGAACAAACTTACCTTTGATCTTCGTCACCATCGGAGAAATCGATGAACAAACCATTGACCCGGACCTTCCGTTCCAGTCGATAAACAAACTCTTTGCTTCGGCATCTAACCAATGGCAATGAACAGACTTACCTTCGATCTTCGTCACCATCGATGAAATCAATGAACAAACCATCGACCCGGACCTTCCGTTCCTGTCGATAAGCAAACCTATTTGCTTCGGCAGGTAACCCAGGCCGATGAATAAACCTACCTTCGATCTTCATCACCATCGGCGAGATCTATGAACAAACAAAATATTGACTTGGACCCTTCGTCCCCGTCAAGAAATAAACCCCCTTTCATCCTTTGACGTTCAACCAATAATATTTCCCACTCAGACTAATAAGATCCCATTCTCAGGTAAAGTTGTGCCGCGGTGGAGCGAACCACTCATACCTTCCCTGAAGGCATGAGCGCTTTCCTACCCCAACCACTAACATACCTTGGGTGCGATGGATTAGTGACACGCTTCTATTCGAAATTGTAAAGAAGAAGCAGAAAGATGAAGAAAGAGCCGTGAATCGGCAGCAAGTACGTAAAGCAGAAATTGTAGAAACTTCATTGCACAAAAAGAGAACTACATGACATCACGGGGCATCGCCCGGTATACATGAAGTACGCAAAATAAAAGCAAATAAAAAGGAGGAGACAAAGGAATAGAAGAGCAAGGTCAACTATTGAGACGGTCGGTGAAAGATATCTTCAAAGTCGAGGATCCCCAAAGAGGGGTGGCTCGCGAGTTCCTGCAGGTGAGATTTCTCGGCTTCAAGCCTTGCTAACTCCTCTTGAAAGGAAACGGCTCGGCCTTCTGCAAGCATGGCCTCATCCAAGCTACGCACCCACACTTGTTCAGAGCCTTGTAGGTCCTCTTCGGCCTGAGCAAGTTCGGCCCGAAGCTTTGATATCCTTTTCTGTAGATAGTCAATAAGACAACGAGTAGTCTCGGCAGCCTCCCTCTGTTGATGCAAAGTTTCTTCGGACGATTGGAGAGCAGCCCGACACTCGGCATGCAGAAGTTTGAGGTCAGCCACCTGGTCCCCAAGAATATGGTCGAGATACTCCCTTCGATTGACAAATTTCAATAGCAAGAGCACCCACTGCATCCATACTTCCAAAGGGCATCCGTAGGCTTGAAGCCTTAATGTAACGTGCTCTGCTATGTCCCGTAGCTACAAATAAGTAAAATCTCTATGCGTCAACATAGTATGACACATCATGTTAAGATTCTGCCACACCATCTCGTCTGAAGAAGACAACCCAAGGGGTACGGCTTCGGGTAGATGAAACTCCACCCTATTGTCAATTTCGGCCCAAGGTGCATTAGAAGGTGCCGACGAGGAGGATGGCAACGTCATTGATAGGCCTGAATCTGTCGCTGCCTCCTTCGGAGCTGCTACCGACACCTCCCGACTCTCTTCGACAAATGTAGGCAGGGCAGGAACAATAGCTGCAGACTCACCCCTGGCTTCATGCGCCGAGTTGGAAGCCTCAAGCATGGAGTCAGAAGTTTGCTCTAGGCCGGTGGGAGAGGATTCTTCATGCTCACCTGTCAAAATTATTTCCTCAAGCGCCGCTTTGACAGTAATCGCCAGGTTAATTGCTTCATCAGCCGCTTTCTTCTGAAGTTGCAACGACGCTGCCCCGGCATCAGTAATGTCGTCAGCCAACTCTAGTTCAATGGCCAATGGTAGGGGCTGCAATTGCTCCACAATATGATCGAGCCTGAGAATCCTCACAAGCTCGCTAAGGCTGGTCATCTGGAGATATCAGCTGGGAAGCCGCAGCGCAAGCGGTCTCCACACAAACACTACCCCCTCACCCGGAGATAACTTGAAAGACTCCAGCTGTGGAGTAGGGAGCGAGGGCACTGCACCCTCCGACGGTGGAACTGGCCCCATAGGGATAATGGGATCCTTTACAAAAGTGAACATACCAAAGAAAGAAAAGACATGTTAGAGTCCCCATTACAGCACATGGGCAATAACAAAGAAATCAAATGAAATTTGGTTCTCACCTTAATTAGCACAAGGTCCAGTGCAGCTGCTGCAGGAGCCTCCATCGACGGGTGTGTCAAGCCAGAAGTAACATCACCCTCCTCCAGAGAAAGACTCGGTGCAATAAGAAAACCTGGTTCTAGCCGGGCTGGGCTGAAGGCTAGGAGATCACTCCCGTAAGAAGCTGATGGAGTAGTTTCTCTCGACCCTGCTTCCAGAAGCTCCTCATCACTTGAGGCCCCATAGTCCACCGATTCCTCAGAGGGTGGACTCTCCGATGAACCCGTTGCCTCTCTAGATGACCCCTTCAGTAGTGCTACAATATCTTGGTCTGCCTCTGAAGAGCTTCCTTTGGCCGCAAGAGTAGCTAGGCACTCCGATGAACATCGGCCCGTCAATGCTCCCTGAGATGGAGCGCTAAGAGGAGGAACCTCCGTAGAAATTGAAGGGCCGGTACCTACTTGGCAAAGTCAGCCTATAGAATTAAGGCAACTCATAATAAATTCAAGAAAGGTAGTAACCATCGAGTACCTTGGCTTTCATGGTAGGGCGTCAATGAAGGAAAATATACTTCTGTCGAGAGGCGGTTGCTGCACCACCTTCCCCTTCTTCAGCCTCACCAGCTACAACAACCTCCTCCGTGGCAGGAGTGGATTGAGGCACAGAAACTGATAGGGAAAAGAAAGAAGAAGAAAGGGTGAGGGCTAACTCATGGCCAACACAAGACAATGATGGGAATCGATGCCGAGTCAGTACTTTTCATATTGCATTTATATCATTTAGTTTATTTTTATATCCACGGGAAAGTATACGCGCAATTGTACGGCTTTATTGGCCAATGCGTCATTCCCACAGATTGTGTGGGTTTCTATGTAATTTGTCAGTAGGACCAGCAAGGGGGCCCCCAGCCCTTTCCCATTGGTCCATGTCATCCATGTGGGGTTGGCCAACCATCCTAGGTGGCCATCTAGAAGGGTTGAATGCCATTTGACCACATGGGAGACAAGTGGCTTAATTAGTCCAAGGTGGGTTACCTACCTCACCTACCCATTCAACCCCATTAACCTTGGTCAAGGGGGCGCCCCTCTCCCCTTGATTTTTTATTAGTTTTTGTGTGTTGTTCAAACCACATCCCAGCCCTTCAATCCCAAGCCCGTGATCCAAGGGTGTACAATTGATTAGATACTTGGCATATAAAACCATGTATTTTCCTTTGAAAATTAGTGAAAAAATTAGAAAATTATGTTGAATGCTTGAAGCTTCTTGCGCCCCCAGCCCCTCCTCCTGCTGTTCTTACCTCTCCAACCTCCTTTCTAGAGTGGAATCATATCTATTCCCCTTCCCCAATCTCTGGTTGTGATCTATGCCGCCGCCGCCGCCGTTCGTGCCGCCGTCGGACCGCCAACGAGCCACCGTCGAAGTTTTGTCCTTGGCAGACAATAGTCTCTTCTCGAAATTCCTGCTATCAGCCACGGCCTCTTATTGGCCTGCAATTTTTATGGTGTGTTCCCATCTTCCACCCCATCATCCACAAAACAATTCAGGTCCAAAATCCCTTGTTTAGTATTTTTCCATTTTCGTACATCTTTCACTCCCAGATCTGTTTTGTCTCTGTCTACAGTGACAGCAGCCCTGTGTTTCTCACCTCCGACCCTCTTTTTGATTTTACCAAATCCTCCCAATTTCACTAGAAGGTTTTTCCATAATCCCCTACATCCAAGAATTTGCTTAATTTTTGATCAGCCTTCTATCTATTTTTAAAAATTCGTGTCTTCCTCAGCTACAGTGTTATCAGCCAGATTCCAGATCCAACCCACTATTAGTGAAAAAATCATAGAAATTCGCAGCCACATCCAAACTTGTCCAAAACCATTTTTCTGTCTTGCTAGCTCAATTTCCTACACCTTTGATGAAGACCTCAAGAGCTGAATCAGACATCCACCCTGCGGTTAACGACAGTTATTAGAGGACAGCACTATAGATCTGAGAGTTCAAACACTGTACAACAACAACCTTCCAAATTCGCCAATCAGAAGTACAGGCTTGATTATTTTTCAGTAATCCCCTTGGGTTGAAGCCCTTCGAAGCATCTTTCCAACGGCGCCAGTTTCATCACATTCCAACGTCGGGGCTGATCGCAGCGTACGTTCTCGCTGGAGCGCGCGCCAGAAAACAGAACCGGCAGATCTGTGGCCGGTTATTCCGACCGGTGCCGATCGGAGCCGCCCGGCCTCCAGCCGGCAAACCAGCATGCCGCCAGCCCATGGAAAACTTTCACAAGTGTCCCCACCACAGTGGTGACACCGGGTCCCGCACGGTCCCTCCGGAGAGCACGTGGGCGCCACCGTCACGTGTTCGGGTGCTGCCGAATCAACGCGAGAAGCCACCCGTCAACCCGAATTCGGTCCTCCCGGGCCCAGTTGTGTAGCCCTTTACCTCCCTGCGTGGAGTGGGCGATATTTCATTGCTGTCATCATTATGTAATATTTATCTCGGGAGTACGAGTTTCGGCAGGGTCCGCCTTCCCCACGCCGAGCGCGTGGAGGTATCGCATTCGCTCCCTTACTTAGCATTTTGCTTACTTCATATATATTTGTTTATGCCGCTGCTAGAGAGCATGTGTAGGGATATCTAGCTCGCTTTATCTATTCATTACCGCTGCTGCGAGAGAGTGCGAGACCGTCCCGTGACCCGATCCGGGCACACGAGAGAGCCGATCACCCTAGCTCATTGCCGGTTTCTCAACTGCGCACGTCCGACGCTTCCCTCGTTAAGGGACAACCGCGAGCTTGTCGTGTCCGTGGTCCCGTCCCGCATCAATTTTGTATCAGAGCGAGGTTGAGTCTAGGGTGTCAAAAAAAGTGTCATTCATTAGTCAATTACGTCTAAGTCGTGTTTAGGGTCATCATTGTTTTAAAACAAACAAAAAAAGTGTCTTTTGCATTACATCCCAATAACCCGGTATATCAAAAGGTGTTGTCCGAACGTTAGGCTACGCCTATCGGGAAGGCCGTACACTTGCGCGAGTGATCTTCGGATCGATTAACTCCGCCACGTGCCGAGTTTTGGTTACGTCTAGGTGCATCATCTTGTAGTGTGCATTTGCCTTAGTCGGTGTCTCCTACTCCGTGTCTTGCATGCCCACTCGTCGAGGTACTCAATACTCACCCCCACCACCACCAATGGCGGAATCCCTAGTCTATAGTTCCGATGAAGTGGCCACATTGTTCCGAACTCTTGTGGGAAAAATGGATGGGTTGAGTGAGCGCATGGATGAGTTAAGTACTCGAGTGGATAGGATGGAAGGAGCGAGTACCCGAGTGAATGGCCTAGGCACCCGCCTAGAAGAGAGGATGAAAGCCGTAGAGGATAGGGCCGCTGGGTCGAACCAGTCCGTTCAAGGATTGGTCGGGAGAGTTGCCACACTAGAGAGAGGTCCAGCTGAGGCACCACCGATTGCCCCAGTCCAAGCACCCGTCCCACCTACACAAGGTCAACCGGAGCCAGGTCAACAACCCGCGACTCCAAGGGTTCAAGGGATAGCTAATAGGAGGCACGAAGTCCCCGAAGTGCATGACTATCAGTCCGAAAATGAGCATCGCGGATATGGTCGTGATTGTCATCCTATACGGCGTACCCATGACCAAGATATGGATGAACGGGCCATTCGGACCGTTCGGGCCGACCCTCCCACCTTTGACGGGTCCTTAGACCCAAAGGTCTATCTTGATTGGGAGGCTGGTATGGACCGATATTTTGAGTTGTTCGAGATGTCGGACCAACGAAAAGTCAAGTACGCTAGGATGAAACTTTTAGGCCAAGCACAAACCTATTGACGGAACATGGAGAACCTATTGTTTCATCGTCAAGAACCCCTGATCGATACATGGACCGATATGAGGGAGAAGCTTAGGAAGAAGTACCTCCCTACCTCCTACCGCCAGCGTCTTATAGAGAGGTGGCAAAGTCTCACCCAAGGAGATCGGTCCGTCTCTGACTACATCGCCGAATTTGATGAATACTACTTGCGATGTGATGCCACGGAGGAGGATTCCCTTACCGTCTCCCGGTTTCGGCGTGGTCTACGCCCGCACCTACGGTATGAGCTTCTCCGCCGCAAGGTGGACAAGTTGGAGGATGCATATCAAGTTGCTCTCGAGATTGAGCAATTCTAGGGAGAGTTCGAGTCTATTCCTCGGTGGAGTCCCGCTCCTCCCCGTAGTGATTCCCGTGGCTCCTTAGGTTCATACCCGAGGGGACCCATGGCTCATCCTCAGGAGCCCGCCCGTCAGGAGCACTTCGCTCCTAGACCTCGACCTCCCCCACCACGGGATCTGCCTCCACCCCATCCACCGGCACCCGTTGCCCGTCCCCTAGCACACATGGCCCGTCCCCTAGCCCCGACACTTCCCCCGCTGTTGCCCAGGGCGCCTACACCTCCACCCTTGTTACCTACGCCCCCTACCCGTCGGGAGGATAAGGGTAAGGCCCCTCTTATCGGAGAGAGTAGTAGGTCACGAGTGCAATGTTTCCACTGTCATGGGTTTGGCCACATTGCCAATGAATGCCTCACCCGTGCAACCCTAGCCCTAGGGGTTGGAGATACCTTACCTTCTGAGCTTGAGTGTGTCGATTATGAGGCCGACCAAGCACTAGCCGATGAGTACTATGCCTTGGGGGGAGAGCTGGGTGACTCACCCGTCGCCCAGGATGCCGCCACTTAGTGGGCTTGATGTCACCACCTAAGTCTAGGGTCATATATGAGTCGGTGTGTTTTCCTTGTGTGGTTTGTTTTGTGTGGTTTGTTTGCATGGTTTGTGTGTTGTTTGTCTGCATGTGTCTTGTGCAAGCTCGTTGTCGTTCCCTTATGAGTAAGAGGCGAGTGGACTCATTCGATGAGTATGGGATCGGTTCTAGATCTATACCCGGATCAGTCACCTACAGGGACTCATCGGTGATTCCTAGTGAGTCTTCGAGCTACTTCCTTCCCTTTGAGAGTGCCCCACCCGGAGTGTCCACCTCTAGCCCATGGCAACTTGCGCATATCGAGTATATATGGAATGAGCAGGTGACGATCACTTGGAGTGGAGCATACCCGCGCTACTTGGCACTGTGACGGATCCGCCGGGGTACTCGAGCATCCATACCCCTACTCGACGGGGTTGAGTTCTTCCCACCCGGGGAGAGTTGATGGGAATCGATGCCGAGCCAATACTTTTCATATTACATTTATATCCTTTAGTTTATTTTTATATCCACGGGAAATTATACGCGCAATTGTACGGCTTTATCGGCCAATGCGTCATTCCCACGGATTGTGTGGGTTTCTATGTAATTTATCAGTAGGACCAGCAATGGGGCTCCCAGCCCTTTCCCATTGGTCCATGTCATCCATGTGGGGCTGGTCAACCATCCTAGGTGGTCATCTAGAAGGGTTGAATACCATTTGACCACATGGGAGACAAGTGGCTTAATTAGTCCAAGGTGGGTTACCTACCTCACCTACCCATTCAACCCCATTAACCTTGGTCAAGGGGGCGCCCCTCTCCCCTTGATTTTTTATTAGTTTTTGTGTGTTGTTCAAATCACATCCCAGCCCTTCAATCCCAAGCCCTTGATCCATGGGTGTACAATTGATTATATACCTAACATATAAAACCATGTATTTTCCTTTGAAAATTAGTGAAAAAATCAGAAAATTGTGTTGAATGCTTGAAGCTTCTTGCGCCCCCAGCCCCTCCTCCTGCTTTTCTTCCCTCTCCAACCTCCTTTCTAGAGTGGAATCATATCTATTCCCCTTCCCCAATCTCTGGTTGTGATCTGTGCCGCCGCCGCCGCCGTTCGTGCCGCCGTCGGACCGCCAACGAGCCACCGTCGAAGTTTTGTCCTTGGCAGACAGCAGTCTATTCTAGAAATTTTTGCTATCAGCCACGGCCTCTTATTGGCCGGAAATTTTTATGGTGTGTTCCCATCTTTCACCCCATCATCCACAAAACAATTCAGATCCAAAATCCCTTGTTTAGTATTTTTCCATTTTCGTGCATCTTTCACTCCCAGATCTGTTTTGTCTCTGTCTACAATGATAGCAGCCCTGTATTTCTCACCTATGACCCTCTTTTTGATTTTTCTAAAACCTCCCAATTTCACTGGGAGTTTTGTCCATAATCCCCTACCTCCACGAATTTTCTTAATTTTTGATCGGGCTTCTATCTATTTTTAAAAATTCATGTTCTTCCTCAGCTACAGTGTTGTCAGCCAGATTCCAGATCCGACCCACTGCTAGTGCAAAAACCATAGACATTCGTAGCCACATCCAAACTTGTCCAAACTAGTTTTTCCGTTTTACTAGCTCAATTTCCTAAACGTTTTATGAAGACCTCGAGAGCTGAATCGGACATCCACCCTGCGGTCAACGACAGTTATCAGAGGACATCCCTGCAGATCTGAGAGTTCAGACACTGTACAACAACAACCTTCCAAATTCGCCAATCAGAAGTACAGGCTTGATTATTTTTCAGTAATCCCCTTGGGTTGAAGCCCTTCGAAGCATCTTTCCAACGGCGGCAGTTTCATCGCATTCCAACGTCGGGGCTGATCGCAGCGTACGTTCTCGCCGGAGCGCGCGCCAGAAAACAGAACCGGCAGATCCGTGGCCGGTTATTCCGACCGGTGCCGATCGGAGCCGCCCGAGCTCCGGCCGGCGAACCAGCATGCCGCCAGCCCAGGGAAAACTTTCACAAGTGTCCCAACCACAGTGGTGACACCGGGTCCCGCACGGTCCCTCCGGACAGCACGCGGGCCCCACCGTCACGTGTTCGGGTGCTGCCGAATCAATGTGAGAAGCCGCACGTCAACCCAAATTCGGTCCTCCCGGGCCCAGTTGTGTAGCCCTTTACCTCCCTGTGTGGAGTGGGCGATATTTCATTGCTGTCATCATTGTGTAATATTTATCCCGGGAGTACGAGTTTCAGCCGGGTCCGCCTTCCCCACGCCGAGCGCGTGGAGGTATCGCATTCGCTCCCTTACTTGGCATTTTGCTTACTTCATATATATTTGTTTATGCTGCTGCTAGAGAGCATGTGTAGGGATATCTAGCTCGCTTTATCTATTCATTACCGCTGCTGTGAGAGAGTGCGAGACCGTCCCGTGACCCGATCCGGGCACACGAGAGAGCCGATCACCCTAGCTCATTGCCGGTTTCTCAACCGCGCACGTCCGACGCTTCCCTCATTAAGGGACAGCCGCGAGCTTGTCGTGTCCGTGGTCCCGTCCCACATCAGACAACAAATAAAAGAACTATACCAGCAGTAGGACGCTCCTGTGATTGCGAGGCCTCGAATTCCTCGAATGTTGGGATCGTTGGGAGCAACACCATAGGTTGTGAGGCAGTGACTTTCTTCTGTTGTTCCACGGCTTCTGTTCGAGCTCATTTAGCCTGAGTCACCACCTTCTTGATATGAGACCTTTCCTGTTTCTTCGAGCCACCAGCCGACAGAGGGGTCGTCGTTGGCACCGCAGTTGGAGGCCCAAAATAGCCAGGCTTCTGAGCCTTGGAAATTAACCTCCGATACTCCAGAGTTTTCTTGGAGTCAGGATGGTCTGCAAGGTAAATATGCTCACTCAATGATTGCGAAGGCGGTGTGCATATATACCAAGGAAAGAAATGAACACAAATAAATGACAATCCGAAAAGAGCCAAAATATACCTATAGGCCCGGAATAAAGAGGGAAGAGAGACCAATAATAGAGGGGAGGCACTTTGTCTCTAGACGCTCCCTCACGAATCAGCCAGCAAACATCTCTGAGGGTAGCACAGTGGTCGGCTGGAAGTGCTAAATCCTCATAGCCCAAAGGCGATAGACAATAGTACAAGCTGAGGTGGTCCATACCCCATCCATTGGCATATTTGAAAGAAATAAGTAATGGCCGCTCCAATATTGCCTTGGCTTTGTCATTTATAGTGAGGCTGTGAATATGCATCAGAACGAATAGCCAGGAATTCTGGGTGTACAAGGGGGATCACCGGTCTTCCTTCTTCACAAACATCCTATACAGACACAAACGGTCAGTCTCCGGTCGCCACGGAGCTGGGGATGAGATTGGCTCTTCAACTGGCAAAGGAAACTGCTGAAGGGCAAGCCTTTTACCCCCTATTCGACACAAGCCCTGAAGAGTTTTCAGAAATTTATCCTTATTAATCTCAGGGAGTTTAGGCTATGGCTTGGGCGTATCCTGCTTGGAGGCTTTCCATGCAGCCACGTATGCCTGCACCTCGGCCTCCTTCCGATACTTCAATCTTCTCAAGTGAACCATGTCTATTTCAAAGACCGTGGATGACTGGGCGCCCAGGAATTTTCACTCAACTACGTCCCAACAATCATTTCGGGAGGTTCGAAGAAGCCTATTCGAGAGTTCCACCACTTGATGTATTATGGCGTCACGCGGGGAAAATGCCCAGGTGTAGGCACCCTGAATGAAACAGCTTCTCTGTGGTGGAAATAAT
The DNA here is from genome assembly GCA_022559845.1 of Amorphophallus konjac. Classification (NCBI taxonomy): domain Eukaryota; kingdom Viridiplantae; phylum Streptophyta; class Magnoliopsida; order Alismatales; family Araceae; genus Amorphophallus; species Amorphophallus konjac. The sequence continues at coordinate 104,358,191 of CM040122.1, forward strand.
CCCACCAGGTACGAGCCTTCTCAACTACTACCGACCCTGCCCTTACCCGATGTTCCAATGGGAACTGTGCTGAAGATGGGGGAATATGCTGATCGTAGCTAAAATTCCTGCCAAAATGGAAGGTGTAATACATCTCCAAGTAGGTGCTCCCTCCCTTCTAGAAAGCTAAGACACTGGGTCTGATAGATAAAGCCCAGTCCACCAATTCTGGCTCTAAAGAAGGCCGCGTACAGACTGCTCCAGAAGCTGGGTGGGTGTACTCTTCAACATCCCCAAATTTACATTCCCGTAAACGATTCACCAGCGGGCTGGAATGCACAGCTAAACTCTAAAAGTGCAAGGCTCCAGGGGAGTTCATAGGAACTTTTGTCAGCAGCCCCCTAATGGAAAATAGCTGGTATGTGGTTTGCTTCGGTTCCATGCTGGAAAACTCCAACATCGTTAAATTTAGGAAGTAGAGTACACACCCAGGCATTAAAGAAATGAAGAAGGCCTATGATCCTTAAATTTCTCAGGAGACGTGTGTGGTGTAGATCTCCCAACATCTTGTAAATGAAACACAAGGCTGTCGGACAAAGAGACAACTTCACTCCCCACGCCATAAGACACGCCGGATATATAGCCTCTGCGCAAACTACAGTCTCATCACCTTGGGGAAGGGCAAATTTGCACAGCCAGTATGTCAAATATGTGGAACAGTGCGTGATAGGATCTACTCCAGCTGGGTTGAGGCGACTGCGCCGCCCTTTATGCAAGGAGGAAGAAAGATGAGTTGTCCTCCGAGCATGCTTCTTCAACTTGCTCAGAGCCGCTGCAACAGAAGGAAAATGTTTGTATTTCTAGTCACCTCTGAAGAAGTATTCCAACCATAGGCCCATCCTCACTCGTTTCCTCTCTTTGCGAGAGTGCGTGCTACAAGAAGTGGCATTGATAGTGTCGTGAATCGACAGCCACAAAGTCCAGTATACCTTCATCAGGTACCGATAAGCAAATCCAAAAAAATAACGGCCTTCCCCATCTATATGGTCCTTCAGCCAGTCGGGCCAGCAAACTTCTTCATAAGGCTCACCATCAATTGGGAGGCCGCTCAATTGAGATAGACTCCACAGGTTTAATGAGTTCTCCCCCTCTACTGTGTAAAAAGTATTTAACTCAGGGTAGAAGACCTCTATCATGCCGTAACAGAGGCCCTTTGAAATGGGGTAACGATAGTAGGAAGTATATACGCTGTGGTATACCCCAGCTTTCATCAGAATTGGGCCGTAATTTGTAAACTCGACAGCTCCATCTCGAAAACCGTGAGAGTCGGTGGCTTTAAAATCAGCAAACCACCCAACATCGATCTGGTGCATGAATCGTATCGCCAAACAATCCAATAAGAACGATTCTTCTCGGAACCCCCATTTCAACGGGGCCAAGAACAGGCCAAATGAGGGTGTCTCTCGGTGCACATTACCGGCCGACAGATCCCACTTGGTAGGGGTAAATTCAGGTGATCGTGTCAACAGGCCCTCCGATGGAGTCAACTCCAATGCTCCAATAATAGCATCCCACTTTTGGGACTCTCCAAGAAGATATATCGGCTCACCCCTCACTACCAAATTCACCATGCTATCCCGACCAAGAAGAATGCTCTTTTTAGCCACTCAAACTACATGAATGTCACTCTTGCTTAGAAGATGGAAGGCACGAAGAAAAGATAGAAGGTTCTTATCCTTCGAAAAATCAACTCTGTATCCCCGAGTGTGGTCAAACTTGAAACGATCATTGTTTGAAAGAGTTAGCCGCCCGGCGTCCATTGTGTCGGTCTCGGAATCAGAAGAATCATCCACCACTGCAAGGCGATCTTGCCCTTTGTCAAGTTCATTAACATTCTGCCAAGTCATGACTGGACGCACTCCAGAGGAAGTACCGTTCTGTTGAACAGATGCGGAGGGAGCTATCGAAGCCATTATTATACCTGCAATGAAGATAATGAAATCAAAAGATAGAAGAAATTTTTGGTAGAGTTTCGCCTTAATCGGGAGTGTGCCAAATGCAAATGGGAACTCATCTACACACTATGGTGAGAGATCCCTAAAAAAACAAGGCCATAGGTGATGCACCTAGGCCGAATGGACACCGGGGAATGTTGGTTCCGAGGGCTAGCCTACAAGGAACCTCCCCGGAGCCGTAACGTAAGAAGGGGACGAACCCCTTAAGAACCAAGCGAGCAAGGCTTCCACCACCTCACCACTTCGCTGTCACGTCACCAACGTCAATGAAGAGGTCAAAGCTGTTGCAGCTCTTACCCAAGTTCGTACGGCGCAAGAAGAGAGCTCGCCGCTGCTGTCATCCTCACCGTCCGCAAAGAAAGAGGAGGAGGACGATGCTGCCGCCTCCACCGTGCTCAACGAGAAGAAAAGAGGAGGCTCGCCGCTGCTACCACCTCCGTCATCCCTGAGAAGGAGGGACGACGTCGCCGCCTCTACCAAGAGAGGAAGAAAAGGAGACGAAGCTCGTCTCGCCACGGCCAACTTGCTCGTGGCCGAAGAAGAAAGCGGAGCTAGCCGCGACTATTGAAGATGTGGCCGGTGGCAAAGATGAACTGAGAAGATATGGATTTGAAAAACCTTGCAAAAGTGTTTAAAAAGAAGAAGGGAAAAAGGGGGGTGAATCGGTGATACCGCCACCAAATCATAGCTCCAAGGTGGCACCGACTCGCCGCTCCGCAAGTCGAAGCCCCGCCACGGACTCACTTCTTCATGGGTGACATCGACTCATCGCAAGTCCGCACCGATTCAAGGAGATCAAGCCCATCACCGACTTGGTGCTCCGCCCGCCATTGACTCAATCGAGTCAAAGCACGGCACCGACTCAATCGAGTCAAGAAAGTCAAAGTCAATGACCGACTCGCCCCTATGTGATGAGTCTCTGAATGAAGTGGACCCCACTTTCAATAGCCCTAATGAAACGAGCATATCCGCGGGCCCAGCTCTGCTTGTCCCTCGCTCGCGATACCTGGGGCTGGGGGGCATTTGTTGACACCCAAAATATTGCCATACGGCAATCACGCTATGGGAGCTGGAAATCACCAGCCAGACCAGAAGAAACTAAGTAAAGTTCAAAGAAGGGCCCTCTCGGACCGTTGAAGTCTCAGGTTACCTGACAATAGAATCAGGGACTTCGCAACTCATCGTCTCAGGACGTCCTAAGAAATCCACAACAACTCGGCAACGCCTTATGGCCCACCGAAATCAACAAACACAACAAACCGGCGTCGACTTGGCTTTGCTCTCACGATGTTGATACAATAGCTCGATGCACCAAGTGATGCATTGACGCATCAAAGTATGATTTAGAATTAGCTCAAGTCATAAGGTCGTTGCAAGACTACCACTGCATCGATGTAGCGATGGTCACAGAAACAACCTCAAGGGCATGCTTCAACGCAGCTACTACACTGCCTCGACACATCGGTCCACATCCCTTCTGGAAGAATTCTGCCTCGACGCATCTAAAGCACATGCCTCGACGCATTGGTCCACATCCCTGCTGGAAGAATTCTACCTCGACGCATCTAAAGCACATGCCTTGATACATCAGTTCAGAACCTCAACTTGCAAGTCTGCAAAGTTAAAGCACCAAGAATTCTACCTCGACGCATTTGAAGCACATGTCTCGATGCATCAGTTTAGAACCTCAGCCATTATGGGAACTTATGAAGAAGGACACACCTGAACTAATGGAGGCCTTTTAGCGTGCACATCTCGACCCATGTGGCAGTCTTCTGAAAAGTTTAGGTCACTTTTGGAATATTCTCATCCGCGTGGACCAATCAAGGTTTCTATCTTTGGTTTGGGATTTCGAGTGAAAAACCCCTTTGGATTTATATAATGATTCTCTTCACCGGCCCAAATTAAATATTGTTGACGTCTAAAATATTACCGTATGGTAATCATGTTTCTGGAGATCGCCAACCCGACAAGAAAAAGCTAGATCAAATTTAAAGATAGGTCCGCTCGGACCACTGAAGCCTCAGGTTACTTGACAAGAGTATCAGGGACTTGCAATCCATCATCTCGTAATAATGAAAGAAGTCTACAATAAACCATCAAGGCCGTGCTTCGGTCAAAATCAACTAATTCAATGAACTAGCATCGACTCGTTCATGTCGAATGAATCTCCATACCCTGTCCGATCAGGAAAAAAATGAACCGGATGGTTCCCCACCCGATAAGAGATCCTCCTGAGGTGAAGAAATGTCCCTGGTTCCTCGAAATAAAGTGCCAAAGGCTTAATCAGTAGAAAACCCGAGTGATCTGATCAAGACATGCGGAATGCCGGAACAGGCCTTAAGTGGCCAAAAAGCTACCCAGTCAGGGGGAAAATGCTTTGAGGGATAGCCCACTCGATGAAGAAGCTCCACATGTTTTCAAAGAAGGTCTGGCAACACGAATCATAGTCCCGAAGGCCAAATCAGGACAAAACCCGAGAAAATCGGCACGGGTTCAGTATGTGCCAGAAATCACCAGAAACTACAAATCAGGGCTTGGAAATGATGGAATCCATACTCTGAGGCCACTGCATCAAACCCAAGGTTGCTCCGGACGTCAGGCTTCCATCGGAGTGAGTTCCAGGGTGAAATGACAAAATTACAGAAAATGCCACTGAATGAGTCGGCGACACCCTCACATACCTTGATTCGGTGGTACCCTGCTTGTGCCATTGAGTCGGCGGTGCGCCGTTGCTTTAACGTGAGTCGGCAGCGCTTGTTTTGTTGAGTCAGTGGGGCATTCCCCACGTGAATTGGTGGCACCCTTAGGCACTGGCGGGCGGTGATTCAGTGCTGGGGGAGCCATCCCATCCCATGGGTGACACTCTGTTTCACCTATAAAAGGAGCACCTGCCTTCGAAAAAAAAGAGGAGGACGTGCAGAGGAAGGAATACAAAAGAAGAACAAGAAACGAAAGAAGGGATCGAATAGATAGAGAAAAACAGGCGAGAAGGGGAGAGAGAGAGGAAGAAGTATCAAAAGGAGGGAAGCGAAGGAGGTGGGTCTCCACTGCAGAAGCCCCGAAGGGGGGTCTAAAAATTCCCTTGTTTCTCATTCTTTCTTTCATTGTTTGTTCTTCTGTACCTTTCTGTTCTTAGAGAAATGAAATAAAAGAGTTGATGCACCCTTTCATCTTTTTGTTTGCATGTTTATAACATAAACATTGCATCAGTTCTTGTAGCTCCGTCCATTCAATTTATTTCTCCCTTTTAGCTTATGCCTCTTGTATGAGTGATGAACTATACGTCCCGATCGTGAGGTGGCCCCGTAAGGGCTATATACATCTCCGAGAGCCAAGGATCGATTGGGAATCTATAGTTGTCTACTCTAAGCCGTACTCCCAGAATGGCTAATGGCCATGCCCATAGGGGCGATAGTGAAATCCCCTCCTCAGAATTCAATGGTTTTCTCTGTATGTTTCTATCGTACGCAAAGTGCTTGTGAATGTGATCAAATGGTAAACGTGCGACTGTGAGTGCATGCGTTATGTTGATAATAAATTGGTGAATGCATTGATACTAGGAGATGACTGAATGCCCTTTCACCTACTTCAACGGGTTGTAGGGGCATCGGTGTACTCCAACACTTGTTCTTGTGACAGCTTTGTTCATTATGTGAAGGTCATCGTGTATACTCTCTGGGTGTTCGGAAGATTGCCCTTAAGAGCTTTGCCCTCTGAGCTCCCCTTTTCAGGCGCTTTCAAACTCAAGCATGAGCCTATCTTCATAGGCTGGGATTGCTTGCTCTAGTCTATGAAGGGAATCCTCAACTCGTCGACAGAATGATGGTTTATTCGCTATGTTGATTGTGTCTCGCATGTGTTTGGATTCACTACCGGGGAGGGGAAAATTCCCCATGCAATGATTTCATTTTGTTTGATGGTTTTGGACCACTCTCGGTTCTCGGAGGTCTACCATACCATGGTGTGTTCTCCTAGAAGCCCTTCCTATAGAGTGAATAATAAACAAATGAAACGCCACTCAGTTGGCAACATTGGAGGGTCCCATGTTTCGGAATTCTAACTTTGGATTATTAGGACCCGTAGCTGGCTAGTCCTCAGGGTTTCCACATCCAGTTCAGGGTTATGAGATCACCACATTCGGCCTCTCAATTACTGAGTCTCATCTTATATATGATTCTTAATTGCATCTCCCACAATCCTCATAATAAGGGGAGATGCTGCCAAAATTTTTCCAGATTTCCTGTCAATTGATCGCCTTACTTAAATAGTTTCTGTTCTAATCTAAACTTGGTTTGAGATCAACAGCCTGTCGAGTGATATTATATGAATGGCCTCAATGGCCCTTTTCTCCACACATGAGAGGCTTGCAACTTGTTTGCCTGTGCTCGAGTAGGATGTTGGGCATGTGTATGACATGTCTAACTCTATTGTTTTGATGATGTCTGACTATGTATGTTGGGCTTGTGTATAACATTCTTTTGTTTCAATGATGTTTAACTATGATTCATTAATATAGTTTGACCTGCATTTGATAGCGACAAACACTCATGCATTCCAAATCAAGCCCACACCGACACAAAGATTGAGGCATTAGGCTGCACAAGAATCAAGGTAGAATCATGGTTTCACATAAATCCATGCAGTCAGATCAGTGCAACTTCTGAAGTTGGTGCACATGCTGAAGAAAGAAGGTGCTACAAGATAAGTGTCGACACCTGCTACAGAAGTGTCGACACCATAGCCATTCCTCAGCAAAGGAAAGTTGATGCTACATTGCTGGCAAGGTTGAAGCACACAAAGGGTCAACATAGGTCAACACAGTAAAATCTATGCATGTTCATAACTTAGTCATCAGTAAGGTCGGTGCTTGTTTGCTTCTCAACGCAGCAAAGGTCGGTGTACATTTGCTATGAAGTCGGTGCAATCTTCTCAACAACAACGGAAGGTCGGTGCGCATCCAAGATGATGGTCCGTGCACATCTGTCACAAGGTCGGCGCATGTATGGGATTCAAAGACAAGGTTGGTGCAACCTCCGGCCAGCACATAACAAGGTCTGTGAACGTTTGTCATCCATGCGATACAAAGTCGGTGCACATTCTACCTTCAACACAAAGACCAAGTTCCGTGCAAACTGCTCACGGTCCAAGCATCAAGGTCTGAGCATATTCAGGTCAAGGTCGGAGCACGCTGTTCCAAAGCACCATCTACCCAAAGAAGGTCAAAGGAATGTGTCGACCTGTCTCTCTCAAGAGGTCGACACCGTTTGTCTTCCAGGAAGCATTCAATTGACCATTCTACTAAGAAGTGTCGACACTTACCTCACAGGAGGTCGACACTGTTTATCTTCTAGGAAGCGCTCTATTGACTATTCTACTAAGAAGTGTCGACTCTTTTCCAACAGGAGGTCGACACCTTGGATTTTCCAGAAAACGTTGAGGGCTGTCTCACAAAGAGGTGTCGACTCTTTTCATGTGGGAGGTTGACACCCTTGTTCTTCCAGAAGCCCTCAAGCCAATAAATTGTCAGATTAGTGGGCCATCTAGAGAGAGAAAAAAGAATCACAAATCATTAAAATTAAGGAATTTGGGGTCTGGACCACGTCCCGAGGTCTGACCCTTGCTCTACCATCTTATCACTCATTTGTCTACCTTTTGGAGATGGTTTTTTCAGAAATCCAGCAGGAAGAGCCACTTCTGTCTACCGCGATGTAAGTCTTCACTGTTTGCCTGTCCATATTATCTACTACTAGAAATAGGACACTCCGCAGTCTACCACCATCTTGCTGTCGACCAATGGGCTGTCCAACAAGCCATTGTATGCAGAAGAGTACATTTGAGCTGAATGAGAAGGCTGCATATCTGAGGGAGAGTTATTATAAATATCCGATGCTGTCTAAAGGGAGATCTAGTCTGCTCCTTCACACTGGCTGACATCGTACCTATCCATGTACTTAAAGCTGCAACCAGCCAATAGGAAGATCACAGCAAGCAGCGCATTAAATGTTATAGGACATGGTCGCCTTCCTCTTGTTGATTATCACCATCACACATGGCATTCGCTCTAGAAGACGTTCTAGCTCTCACCTTCTGCCGCACACTTCAAGGAATCTTTGGAGGGAATACTTCGTTGATCCACTAGTCCAAAGGAAGACTTCTTGACGTGCAATAGTCCCAGACTTTCTCAACTGGTCTTCTTATTTATACCAAGCTTCCTCAACTGAAGAAGGAGCTGTAGCTGCCATCAACAAAGTGCCACGCCTTAGACCAATCTACAAAGAATATTCCTAAGAAGCGTGAGAGCAGCCCCAGCACCTGTTTGACATAGTCCAGTGCTGTGAGAGAGGAAGAAGAAGAAGAGAGAGCAGCCTTGAGAGAGAAGACAAATCCTGTAGTCTACCAATGCTTGAAGAAAAGGATCCTTGGATCCAATCTTGTAGCTGCACTCACCAGCTCTGATGTCTTGATCCATTCTCTTAGCCGCTGTCTGCATTGTCTCTATTGATTCTCCACTACACTTGTAGTATTCAGTTTCTATTTGTTATGGTTCATCTATCATCAATACATCAAGCTTCTCTGATCCCCTGTTTAGGGACCGGGTTCCCTCTATGTGTTTCAGAGGAAGAGAGGATCAGATCCTCTGGGTGGTTCAAGCGGTTAGTTAGCAGAAAGCAAGCTGTGCTGCTCAGCTGTGTAAGCAAGCTGTGTTGCTCAACGGATCAAGCTGTGTGTCAGCGGAAAGCCTCACCGAGTTTGGTGAGGGGTAGACGTAGGTTCTCGGCTAATAACCGAACCACCGTAAAATCCCTTGTGTTGTGGGTTGTTTAGATTGTGAGCTTGTTGTATATCCTCTATCCTTATTTCACAGGTGTCTGTAGCACTCTTGCTTACAGACACTTTGGAACATCTCCCAAGCAGAGGAAGTTATCACGGTGTGTGAGCAGCCTTCTCCCTTGTGTATCTAACTGCTTTTGCACCTTAGGTTGCCCGCTGCACTCTTGTAAACAGGGACCAAGGTGAAAGCCTTTTCAAGGAAGTTTGCCTGGCTGAACACTCATTTACCTTAGCTGATCATCATAGCTCTCCCACCTAAGATAGTCATTTAACTTAGCTATTCTGATTAAAGATCTCTATGGTTTATTGGATTACATCTCATTCGGATCTGAGTTGCTAGTGAAGAAGTGTCGACCTCTCTCTTGAGGAGTGTCGACCTGTCTAGACTGAGCGTCCGGTTCCAACGCTCCTTCTTGTGCCATTCCTATCTATTCCACTGTGTTGTGTGCCTAAGTGTCTTATTGGTTTATATGAGTGGTTTATGCTTTTAGGAGTCAAGTTTTAAATAGGCCATAGTTATTAATAGGATCTATTCAACCCCCCTTCTAGATCCGATTGCACTCCATGGGACCCATCTATTGGTATCAAAGCATACCATTACTTCTAACAATTGGTATTAGAGCCAAGCTCTGCTATTCCTAGATCCTACGATCTACAGGGAAAGATCCCAGTGCATTTTGAGAAAATGGCTTCATTTGCTATAGATGCTTCGAAGGCTTCTCTTCCTATTTTTGATGGTTCAGATTTTTCAATATGGCTGAGAGGAATGTACGCCTATGTCAAATTCACAGATCCACAATTGTGGAACCCTATATACATGGTCCAAATGAGCTGCCATTAGATTCAAATGAATGGTCAGCTGAACATATGACCAAACATAACAATAACGTCGCTGCACTCAATTTAATCAATGCTGCGGTTGATGACAAGTTACTTGATCTTGTGTCTACCTGCAGCATAGCTAAGCAAGTTCTAGAGGTGTTGATGAACATCCATGAGAAAGAAGATCAAGAGCATCAATGCCTTATGGCTGACCGATCAGAGCAGTCAAGCAATCCATCCTCATCGCATATAAGCTATGATTCTGAAGACTTTACTTTTGAAGAGCTTATGGGTGCATATGATCAGTTGATCGAGCAGTACAAAAAGATGAAATCCGAAAATAAAAGATTAAAAAAGGATTTGAAGAAAAATAGTCAAGGTAAGAGTCATGCTTGTGAAAATTGTTCCAACCTTGAAGAGCTCAACAACACTCTTGCCTTTGACTTGGATCTGAACAAACAAAATATCATGTGTCTAAATGATGCAATTAGAATCCTTCAAGAAGAAATCATAAGGTTGGAAGAGACTGTTCGAAAACTTAAAATCTAACCAATCCGTCAGAATGAAAGTTCTTTCTGTAACAATTGTTCTGCTTATGAAGAGCTAAATGACACTCTCACCTCTGACATGGATGTGAATAAGCAAACCATTACATGCCTAACAGATGACAATGGAATCCTTCAAGCCGAAATCACTAGATTGGATGAAATCATAAGACAACTTCAAAACCAACCTAAATCAATCTCTAATGAACAAACCATGTCGGACAAGCTAATCCCTGATAAAAGGTTGATTAAAGAAATGAAAATGGTAAAAGAACAAAACGACATGTTGCTTGAAAGACTGTCCATTTATGAGAAGGGCAATGGTATTGCCCATGACAGTTTTGAAAAACTGAATGAACTTCAAATGAAGATTGAAAATTACTAGGGCGTTAATGCTATGCTCAATGAGCAATTGGCTGTGTGTGAGGAGGACCTCACTGAAACCGAGCTGCACATCTCCTCATTGGAAAATGAAATCAAAGATTTAAATGACTCTCTGTCTAAGTGTATGCAGGATAAGGAAAGCATCAACAGACTCTTGGAAACAAGAGTAAGTCATCATGAGGGAGATTTGGGTTACAAACCTGAAAACCAACAACCCTTTGAAAGCAAGGCCTACATCACTTCTGTCAAGGGTAAGAATGAAGCTAGCACTTCTTACCACCTCCCAATACCGCATGCTACTCAGAAAAACCAAAAACGCATTGGTAAGTAGAAAGGGAAGGCTCTCATGCAAAAACAGAAACCTAAGTCTACTAGTCTTAACATGCACAACAGGAAAAACCATGATGACTATCATGCCTCTCATAAAATGAATGTTTACTACTTTCATTGTGGCATGCTTGGTCACACTGTACATGACTATCTCACCTTGAATAATGATGAACTAAGAGCAAGAAAGGATTCAAGAATTGCTGCTGAGATCAAGGGCAAAAGACATGTCAACTCTGGCAGAGGATGTATGCAGCAGAACTCTGCACAGAACCGCATAGGGAATCAGAAGAGTCGACACTTCCATTCGGACAGGTCGACACTCCCCATGGCTTTTAACAGAAATCACCCTCCTTACTGCTACCACTGTGGAAAGATTGGCCACACAGTCCAGGACTACTGGCAACTGAGAGGTAGGAGCTACTCTCATAATCAAAATGACAGCATACATGCTCACTCGCAATGGAACAATGCACATGTACACAGAAAAAATTGTAAACACCCTTTGCGTTGCTTCTATTGTGGTGAATATGGACATACATCCAATTATTGTCCCTGGAAGAGAGTGGGTGACCATAAGGCAGCAAAGAAAAGAAGATCAATTGCTAGAACTACTGCTAACCAACAAGGACCCAAGCAAGCTTGGGTACCTAAAAATTTCAAATAAGAATTTTGGGTGTTTGGTGCCTTGGAGCTGAACACTGGATGCTCACGTAAATAAATGCTCAAGGCACACGTATGTAAATAATTTTTATTTGTTCAACTTTTGCATGATAGGCTTGTATAGTTGTAGCACCCCGTATAAAAAAAATGATAAAAAATTATTATTATTAATATTTTGCAAAAAAAAAATTAATATTAGAGAGTTTATATAAGAAGTGGGAACACGAAGTTATTATATGTAAAGATTATTCACTTAACAAGTGTGGCTTTCTAGTGTAGTTGGTTAAGTAAATTCACTTTCAACTTAATGACCAGGGTTCAAATCCTAGCATCCAAAATTTACTTTTTGTGCCAAATAATTATATACGATAGGCTAGCAATTAGACAAACCTACGTTGGCATCTGTCCTTTTCATACGTGAATAGTGCCATGAATAGTATCATTTTTTATTTAAAAAGAATTTTTCAAAAACAATTATATGTAAAAATAGAGAAAAATATAAGGATCTTATCCATGAAATTTCATTAACTAACTCCATCAAATTTTAAAGATAAAAATCATGAAAGTTAAGTGGGAAGTTTAAAATAAATAAACCACCCTCTCATAGGAGCTACAATCCACTAGACAACCTTTCGATTCCCTTATCCCCAACAGCCTGTACAAGCTGTAAAGTCCCATTATTTCAGATCTGGCCTCCCATTCGTTCATGACAGACCCTATAAACATACCCCTTTGCTACCCCCATTCTAGGCTAGCTAAGGTTGGGGCAAAGCTTTGCAGGGAATGGTTCTGCTACTACGATCTTCCAACATGTAGGTGATCTTGAGCTTTAACCAAACCATAGTTAATCTAGGTTATATTAGCATGTAAAATTAGTGATTAGTCTCATCTCCATGCGGTATTTAGTGGTTACACATCATGTTATAGTAGGTGATCTCGAGCTTTAACCAAACCATAGCTAATCTAGGTTATATTAGCATGTAAAATTAGTGATTAGTCTCATCTCCATGCGGTATTTAGTAGTTACACATCATGTTATAGTAGGTGTTCTCAACTTTTAACTAAACTAATAGCTAATCTAGGATGATTAGTCTAGGCATTTAGTCTTAAGCTCATTTCCATGCGATATTTAGTGTTTATAGAGCATGTGTTGGCTTAAATCTAGGATGATTAGTATGCCTTAGCTTCATACCTAAGATAATTAGCATGTATTAACTTTATACCCAGAATAATTAGCAAGTATTAGTCTCATATCTAGAATGATTAACATGTGTTGGCTTAAATCTAGGATGATTAGCATGCATTAGCTTCATACTTGAGATGATTAGCATGTATTAGCTTCATACCTAAGCCGATTAGCATGCATTAGCTACATACTTGAGATGATTAGCATGTATTAGCTTTATACATAAGATAATTAGCATGTATTAGCCTTATACCCAGAATAATTAGCAAGTATTAACAAGTATTAGCAAGTATTAGTCTCATACCTAGAATAATTAGCATGTGTTAGCTTAAATCTAGGACAATTAGCATGTATTAGCTAATATCTATATTTGATATAGTTCATGCTTTAGTAAAGGGCCTGTCATTATGTCAATTTCTATGAAACTAAAACCACCATGTTAAAGATGTTATATGAGAGAAACTAAAGCCTGAAAATAGTGAAAGAAGAAATTGTAGTCAAGAGGATGAAAAATGTGGAAAAAGACCAAGTTGAAAGAGGCCAAGTGGAAAAAGACCAAGTTGAAAGCACAATGAAATGATATTGAAAATAGGGGGTTCTAAGAAGGAGAATAATGAAAAATCTAGAGAGAATGAGAATATGTGAAAGAAGAGAAAGTCATAGATTGGAAGGTTAGGAAGAAGTTTTATGAAGAGTGCAGAGAGAGAAAATGAGAGGAAGAAGGTGAAAAATATGAAAAAAATGAGATCTATAGGCGCATGTGAACAGTTACTGAGTAAAAAAATAGAACCGTAGAAAATTAATTATAACTTAAAAACTAAGAAGAATTGGAGGATGTGGTAGAAGAAGAAAATCTATATCTACAAGAGAAGAAGAACTTTTATGAAGAACTCAGAGTGAAAGGAGGATTGGAAGGGCATGAAAACTGGGGAACAAAAGAAAGTATCGACCCTACCTATTGACAGGGTCGACCCTGCCTGTTGGCAGAGTCGACCATGCCTGTTGACAGGGTCGACCCTGCCTCTTCACCATGTTGATGCAGTACTGTTCACCGCGTTGACGCAGTGAACGGCAGAGTCGACCCTGCCTGTTGACAGGGTCGACCCTGCTTGTTCACCGCGTTGACACAGTACTGTTCACCGTGTTGACGCAGTGAACGGCAGAGTCGACCCTGCCTGTTCGCAGGGTTGACGCGATGAACTGATGAGTCGACCCTGCCAGTTCATCGCGTTGACGCGATGAACTGATGAGTCGACCCTATTAACTGAAAATGAACTGATGAGTCGACCCTGTCAACTGAAAATGAACTGATGAGTCGACCCTGTCAACTGAAAATGAACTGATGAGTCGACCCTGCCAGTTCATCGCGTTGACGCGATGAACTGATGAGTTCGTTGACGCGATGAACTGATGAGTCGACCCTATCAATTGAAGATGAACTGATGAGTCGACCCTGCCAGTTCATCGCGTTGACGCGATGAACTAATGAGTCGACCCTGTCAATTGAAAATGAACTGATGAGTCAACCCTGCCAGTTCATCGCGTTGACGCGATGAACTGATGAGTCGACCCTGCCTGTTCGCAGGGTTGACGCGATGAACTGCCGGGTTGACATGATGAACTACAGCTGGCTCATTGCGTTAACCTGATCGTTAGGCTTTCACTTTTGCCATCTCCACCGATAGATGGTAGCTTGAGAGGTGATATTTAACTCCTGACAGGGTCCTCTAAACCCTGTATAATTCCCAGGAAGGGCATCCCACAGTGAGGGTGTCGTTTCTAAAATTGTCAGGTGGCCCATAAGGCACCTCTCTTATCTAGTTTTTTTCCGTGTATCAAACGTTACTGGTTTCCACTCCTAGTTCATCCCTACACATTAATGCGCCCTTGGATTCCATTCCATAATTCTACCTTATATATCATACTGGTCAAACCTTGAAATTCCATATTGGCTATAAATGAGAGTGGATGTCGACAGACATGATTAATGCTGTGCATATAGGGCCCGGTCTGGTCCTGGGAGGAGCACCCGAAAGTACTTGTGCCCATGGGAGTTTATTGACCACGGTGTTTGGCATTGCACCGAAGTACTTGCTTGCTAGGCTTTAGACATTCCACTCATTCTCGTGATATTACTTTATTGATTTGACTTGAGACCCGTAGAAGGGTAAAGTTTTGCTTGAATGAAATTGATAAATAGCCAATTCCAGTTTTACATGCTTGAATTTATATTACTTTCTATTACTTGCTTGACATGAGTTCTTACTCTCTTGGAAAGATTTCGTTAATTCCAGTTATTACTTGTTTGAATCTCTTGCTATTACTGCATTGAAGTTGGAATCCTTATACTCTCACTTGTTATTCCTTCACTACTCTTGTCGATTTTTACAATCCTTGATATCTACTCATCTACATGCATAGCTTTACTGACATTAATTGAACTTGTAAACCACTTAAAGCATGTTAAATCTTGAGATGTAATTCTTACTGAGCGATTCACTCATATAGTTATTTTCTAATATTTTCTGGTAATTTGGATGTCAACCAACACTCGGAAGGGAATGAGACTGAGTGATGAGTGTTAGAGTGAAGTTATCAAATTGTCATGTCCTTTGTGTTATTGTATTAGTTCACTTATGTCAGTTGTATCAATTCATCTATGTCATTTGTATTAGTCAACTTGATTAGAACTGCTTAAGATTTGAAGCCTAGTCGTTGGACTCTAGGAACATATGTATTTGTCCTTTGATTAGTTGTGACAATTGTCAGCTCGTACTATTTGTATTAATTTCGAGTTAAATCTTAGTTATTTGCGCACTCTGATATTTACATGATTGACACGATCTATATAGACGCGTCACGCCTCCGGGTAATCTTCCGCGCTCGGGGCGTGACAATAGTAGTCATTACATTATAAAGTGGTCTTGTTATCAATAAATCATGCAAGCTGAAATTGTCTCCCTGAACTGATAGATCATCCCCCATGGTGTGAGATGAACATCTAAGCTAGATTACCTGCTTTCACCAGGTTGACCTCTTGGTATATAAAATGGTAAGCTGGGAGAAGGACAAATCTCTTCTGTTTGGAAACCCACATCATGCATGAGGTAGTCTTAAGACTTCAGTTCTCCGCCAGGTACCGAGGGTCAACCCATCATTAGAACAGTCTAGATGTTCATATGAAAAATTCATCAAATTCCCTGCATTGATTCCATTGCTTGTGATGCACTCATAATTCAGACACTCAATGCACAAAGTCAGGGGGAGTTCCTGCATTTCATGGTTTACCAACTTGCATGACTGTTTAGAATGCATTTCAGAAAATCCATGATTGCATCATATTGTGGTCTCATACATTTAATGTTAAAAAGGACCCAACAATGGCATCATTTTTCATGCATCATGTGTTCACTTAAGTCTTAGGTTGCATACTCCATGCACATGCTCAGGGGGAGTCAACATCAGAAATTAAGTCTACACTCCTGCATTAATTTCTGTTGACACCTGCATAGAATGCATCTTCTCAAGGGGAGCTTATTTGTTCTTGAAAATCTATCAAAACTCTGTCCTACAGTCAAACAGGTCAACCTCACAACCCTGACAGGTCGACCTCCCAGCTCATCCTAGTTGAAAATTACCTTCTAACTTAGCTCAGGTGTCGACACCATCCAGTGCAGGTGTCGACACTTCCATGCATATGCTGTATATATCTCATTCATACCAATCTGAGCTCAATCCACAACCTCAGGGGGAGTGTTCCTCATCCATTCTTGATTTCCACTCATGCAACACTATCTTCTTGAACCAGACAACCGCATCAAAATGCCTATTTTTTTTGGTTCATCTCAGATTCAAATGCCTTGAACTTCTTGGAGGACTCTCTAACTGCTATCAAGGTTGTTTATCAGAGTAAATCTTTAAGAAGAATCTTCTTTTATAGAGATTTGTGACTGCCTCAAACATGAATGATTTTGGTTTAACATTAATGACTTCTTGTGTCTTGAAGTCTAACTGTCTTGAAAATGTTTGTGATCGGGCTTAATAGACTTAAACCAGTTTCTCATGTTGTTATCCAGTTATGCCTTCTGAAATCTAAAAGTTTATTTTAAATACAAAGGCATTTATGATTGAGAAACTTCTATCTAAATATTGTTTTTAAACAATTTGATTTTGTGGGATTCCTAATGGCAAAAATCATCAGAGCAATGACATTGGCTCACTGAGAAATATGTCTCCTCATAAATGAATTGAGATGAGACATGTCATGAAGTGCCCTTGTTAACTCTGCTGTGTTATAAGGTATATCATGAGGCAGAGCAATGGCAAAGTTGCTGAGAAACATGTCCCCTCATCAAGAATATGTGGTACGATATGTCATGAGGTGACAATGCAAGCTCTGTTCTAATTGAAGCATGACAGTCAGTCTTACCAATTACCTAGGAATACTTGCGTCTAAACAACATGGGTCCTTACAGATATAAGGCATGCACTAGACTTAAATGCTCGTAAAAACTTCTCCTATACTCAATGAATATTATGGTTGAGATTTAAAAAGCTAAATCCACATCTATTGAAATTCTAAAATTCCATTTAGTCTTCATGCTTGTTTAATTTCAATACTTTTTAAGAGTTTCTCTCAAAGGAGCCAACGGAATTGAATCAGTAAGATAAGAAGAGGTTAATCCGACTTTGATATGTATTTTTGGTTCATCTCTATCAAACTTAAATACAAATATTTTCATGTGATTCTACTGAGTAGGCCAGGATTCATTAACATTAAACCAATCTAAGTGCAAGGGCTAGTTCATTCGGGTTCTATAACTAAAAATTCTAAAAATTCCATAACTCTGATTTATGAACTTGGTCTCAGGTTAAAGAACCTTCATCTTCTATAAAGACAAGCTGTCTTTCTATATCCCTTGATCTTTGCCCTCTCTAGACAAATGGTATCAATGCTCTTTGATGATTTCTAACAATGACATTAGAAATCATTACATTCCTATCAATTAATGTCAGAGCATGCCATCCCTTCTTGAAATATCATATCTCAATGCTCGTTGGTGTTTGCCTTGCTTGAAACATATTTGCATCAGTCATTGCTAGCATTGTTGCATGTGTATAACTTTGTAATCATCCCTTGGACATAACAATTGGAATCATCATCCATGGGCATCTGACATAAGTCCTAGCATCATTGGCATTATGGTTACAATTCAACTAGTTTCAATTTTTCATGCAATTGGGTGGATTGCATTCTTCAACTTTGTACACACATATCTTGCATTCTGCATTCCCATGCATTGCATAGAAAATCCAAAAAGCCTGAAAAATAGAAAACCACTAAAAATCTTGAAAAATCTGAAATCAAAAATGTGTTCTTTGGCTGCTATATTGCATCATACTACTGCAACCATGCCTTTCAAATTATAACTATCTTTGCCAAGCCAATAGATAATACCATTGATTCTAACAAATTGGCCATGTTCGATAAATCCATATCATTCATTGGTATCTGTCCTAAAACTAACTTTCCAAGATTGGTTGTTCATAATGGTTATCTTGTCAACTTTAATAAATGTACAACCATTGGCATGTATTTTCACATCATTTTCTGGAATTCTGGAATAATGACTGCACTACTTGTGATCATACCTGCCCATAATTTGCCTACGAGAGATATATCTCTCCATCAATTGGCATCCAAAAGGAGGAGAGAAGTATGCACTTTTAGAAAGGTATCTCAGGTTGCTACACTTTAAGTTACTCCCTCCAGGTATCTAATCTCTTTTACAATGTACATCCTGTGCTAATAATTTCCAACAATTGGTGTGCTGTAATTTCCTTCCTAATTATGGCATATATTCTCTCTAGTGTGATATGTTGATGATGTCAAAGGGGGAGAGAATTGTATGTGTCATTAAAGGAATGTATAATGAAGAAAGTTGAACATGTTCACAAGGATATGTGGGGAGAAAATTACTTGGAGAAAATTATCTGGAGAGAAAATCACTGAAGGTCATTGTGCTTTTATTCATGATTACATCCTTTTAATCCTTGACTTTCAATATACTAATAATGACTCAAAGCTGGACATCATAATGACACATAGTTCATAGTTGCCATCATCAAAAAGGGGGAGAATGTTGGGCATGTGTATGACATGTGTAACTCTATTGTTTTGATGATGTCTGACTATGTATGTTGGGCTTGTGTATAACATTCTTTTGTTTCAATGATGTTAAACTATGATTCATTAATATAGTTTGACCTACATTTGATAGCGACAAACACTCATGCATTCCAGGTCAAGCCCACGTCGGCACAAAGATTGAGGCATTAGGCTACACAAGAATCAAGGCAGAATCATAGTTTCATAGAAATCCATACAGTCAGGTCAGTGCAGCTGTTGAAGTTGGTGCACATGCTGAAGAAAGAAGGTGTTACAAGAGAAGTGTCGACACCTGCTACAGAAGTGTCGACACCACAGCCATTCCTCAGCAAAGGAAAGTTGATGCTACATTGCTGGCAAGGTCGAAGCACACAAAGGGTCAACATAGCTCAACACAGTAAAATCTGTGCATGTTCATGACTTAGTCATCAGTAAGGTCGGTTCTTGTTTGCTTCTCAATGCAGCAAAGGTCGGTGTACATCTGCTATGAGGTCGGTGCAATATTCTCAACAACAACGGAAGGTCGGTGCGCATCCAAGTTGACGGTCCGTGCACAGCTATCACAAGGTCGGTGCATGTATGGGATTTAAAGATAAGGTCGGTGCAACCTCCGGCCAGCACATAACAAGGTATGTGAACGTTTGTCATCCATGCAATACAAAGTCGGTGCACATTCTACCTTCAACACAAAGACCAAGGTCCATGCAAACTGCTCAAGGTCCAAGCATCAAGGTCTGAGCATATTCAGGTCAAGGTCGGAGCACGCTGTTCCAAAGCACCATCTACCCAAAGAAGGTCAAAGGAATGTGTCGACACGTCTCTCTCAAGAGGTAGACACCGTTTGTCTTCCAGGAAGCGTTCTATTGACCATTCTATTAAGAAGTGTCGACACTTACCTCACAGGAGGTCGACACCGTTTGTCTTCTAGGAAGCACTCTATTGACTATTCTACTAAGAAGTGTCGACACTTTTCCAACAGGAGGTCGACACCTTGGATTTTCCAGAAAACGTTGAGGGCTGTCTCACAAAGAGGTGTCAACTCTTTTCATGCGGGAGGTCGACACCCTTGTTCTTCCAGAAGCCCTCAAGCCAATAAACTGTCAAATCAGTGGGCCATCTAGAGAGAGAAAAGGAATTGCGAATCATTAAAATTAAGGATTTTGGGGTCTGGACCACGTCCCGAGGTCTAACCCTTGCTCTACCATCTTATCACTCATTTGTCTACCTTTTGGAGATGGTTTTGTCAGAAATCCAGCTGGAAGAGTCACTTCTATCTGTCGCAATGTAAGTCTTCACTGTCTGCCTGTCCATATTATCTGCTATTGGAAATAGGAAACTCCGTAGTCTGCCACCATCTTGATGTCGACCAATGGGCTGTCCAACCAGCCATTGTACGTAGAAGAGTACATTTGAGCAGAATGAGAAGATTGCATGTAGCAACCCTAATAAATGAATAATTGAAATGAATTAAAACATATATATTACAGAAGTAATATATAAAAGGAATAGGGTTAATTGGACGAAGTAAAGCAAAATTAAAAATAACGCCTCTTATTAAGGCGTTAATTTATAAATAAACGCCTCTATCCATGGCGTGACTAAAGAAAGGACGCCCACATATGCGGTCGTCAGTTCTCATACGACCAAATGGGTAAGTAAAAGAAACGCCCCTATCTTGGGCGTGTTTTAAAACACGAAACGCCCTTTGTCAAGGCGCTTTTTAAGAAACGCCCTAAAGTAAGGCGTCAATTAAAGAATAGACGCCCTGACCAAAGTCGTTAATTCAGTTCGAGAACCGATCGAACCCAGAACTTATCCAAGGAAAGATTAACCTAATCTAGTAAGTGTCTATTAGAGTAAGGACTCTATTAAGGATATATTACCCTCAATCAAACACTACTCTTGTTAGGACTTCAAAATCCTATAAATAACATGTTCGATCGAACCCTAAAACCCATTTGATCGAACGTCTGCTGCTAGGTACGTGAAGAACAAACTATTCCTTTGATCTCTGCTTTGCCTACACGAAGAACTAATGATTCTTCACTCTCTTTTCTTCTTACAGGTTGAGGAAGCCTAGACATCGTGAAGAACAAGGGTAAGTTCTTCTAAACTTCCATCTTCAGCCAAGCTTATGAAGAAATTTCTAATATCTCTTCATATTCCTCTGTAGGAAAACTCTAGGGATCGACCAAAGAACAAAGGTTCTCTGCCTACTGCTGATTCAGTTTATCCTTATCAACGTCTTCACGTGTCTGTCACCTTCAAATCCATTGTTAAGGTAGGATTTTCTCAAGTTATTGTAGCCCAAATAAGAATTAATGCAAGATATCTATACATACGTATATGAGCATGGCATGCATACTGTTTATAAGGTTTTATTACGTTTTCTGCAAAATTTTGAAAGAAACGCCCTTGATTAGGGCGCTAATTTAAAAGAAACGACCATGCTAGTGGTCGTCAATTTAATATTTGACGCCCTCTACGCAGGCGTTAATTTCATAAGAATCGCATGTGATTAATAATTGATCCTGTTTAAAAATTACAATACATATGAAATATTGATTTTTAATATCTTGCATGACTCTGTGAATTCTTGTTAAATTTTACTGCCATGACATGTCTCCTGTCTCTCGAAATATTATTTATTAAAATATCGTAAATCCCTTGAAATTCACGACTTGGACAAAGTCGTTTTCCATATTCTAACGCCCCAGTACAAGGCGTGAATCTGAAAAGTAACGCCCCTTCCTAGGGCGTGTATCTGTTAAAATCCTGAAATTCACATATTCTGTAAAATGGAATTAGAAAGTAACGCCCCTTCCAAGGGCGCGTTTTTGATAAATTTCTGAGAATAATTATATCCTGTCGAATATGTAAATGATGAGACGCCTGCCTCTGCAGTCGTCAACTTTGAAGAAACGCCCCCAGGAAAGGCGTGTTTTTGATAAATTAATGAAATAATGGAAATTCTACAAATTGGCAATACATGTAAACGCCCTTCTGTTAGGCGTTAATTATTCAATACACGACTTTACTTAAGTCGTTATTTTACTGTAAACTGATTTTATCCTGATTCTATTACCGATGGTTTCATATTATACATATATATATATATATCGGCACTATTCTCCACTCCGTGAGTATAGTCCCACGTTTCATGTTGATTTATCGATCACACTCAACTCTCATTGACATACAAGCTCTCCATTGGACATTCCGTTCCTTTGGACTAGCGAGTTAGTCATAGAGACCTCCGTAAGACTCCTCGTAGCCTTGGATTCCCTCAAGGCCGACTGAGCTGGTTGTACCCTAAAAACCCATTACACGATCCTTGCCATGTCAATCTAAAGAAACATGGTATACCGGCCCTTATGATTATACAAAGAGTATATCATAAGAAATTCTTAATGGGATGATGATATCATGCCATATCATGTCGTTCTTGTAAACCTCAATTCTATGATAAGAATGAGGGTATCTTGCTTGATCTAATGTTCATGTGGATCTCAATTCTATATAAAGAATGTCCATATTGATTTGTCATGGTACCTAAGTTAAGGGAACCATATTCTACCTAGTTTTATCGAACTCGTGATTATACCGTTATTATCGCCATTCTATGTCCTTTGTCATATTTTGGACTCTATTCTATCAAAGTTGTCATACGTATCTACAAGCTTGATTATTGAAATTCTATATTGGCTATATAAACAAGAGTGGATGTCAAAACATATGATAAATGCCTGCGCATATAGGGCCCGATCTGGTCCTGGGAGGAGCACCCGAAAGTACTTGTGCCCATGGGAGTTAAAATGATATGGTATCTGGCATTATACCGAGTACTTGACTTGCTTGATTGGACATTCCACACACATCTTGTACTTGAATCGTACTTGACTTTACATGAAATGTGTGGCCCGAAAGAGGGTAATTTACTTGCTTGATACATGATAGCCAAAAGTTCTTGACATGACTCGATAATGGTACTTGCTTGAATATCTTGAATAACTTGTATCTTGTTCATGAAAGTTCATCTTATTTCTTTGATATTACATTCTCTCTATCTTGTCGTTTCATGCGAGCATGCATAGCTTTATTGCATCCATGAAAATGTAATTACTTAAACCACTTGCTAGTACTTGAGATATAATTTCCTACTGAGCGTTCGCTCATTCCGTTTGTCCCTTTATACTTTTCAGGTAAGTCCGACGACGATGGAAGTCAATCGGATGGGAATGGTCAAGAGTGAAAGTGATAGAGCTTCTACAAGTGTCGTCTAGTCTTTTCTATAGTTTCTTGAGTCAAATATGTATTCTTTTCCTTTTTATTAAACAGAGTATTGGATTTGTAATAGTCTATCCATTATGAAATAAAGGATTGGGTCATCTTCCTATTTTGCGCATCTCTGTCTTTGTGTCGAATACATGACCACTCTGATTGACATGATTGATATAGACACGTCGCGCATCTCCGGGTATCTTCCGCGCTCGGGGCGTGACAGTCTTTGTGGTATCAGAGTCTAAGGTATTCAATTCCTAGGAAACCCAAGTCCAAGGATAGGTTTCAAAACCTTTAACCAAGTGAGAGTGGGTAGAACCAAGGGTTAAATGATCAATGAGTCCTTTATAAGATCATAGTGATATAATACTAACATAGCTATTGTAATTGTAGGATAATGGCTGCCGAACGTGCTCAATGGCGCAACATGCAGCGTACCCTTCAAGGGATGACCCAAGTGCTACAACAGGTAGCACAAGGTGGTGCTCCACGAGCTGGAAGCTTACACCAAGCATTCAAGAATATGAATCCCCCGAAGTTCATGGGATCGACCGATCCAGACGATGCCGAGCATTGGGTTCGGGAGATTGAACGTATATTCCGTGTCATGCAATGCACGGATCAGGACAAAGTCTTATTAGCTACTTTCCAGTTAGAAAAGGATGCTAGATGCTGGTGGGAGTCGATTGAAGCTACTATTGACCCAACTCAAGTTACATGGGGTGAATTCGTTGAATATTTCAACGCCAAATATTTCTCTGATAGGGTCCAGGAAAGGAAGGCCGCCGAATTTGCCGCATTAAAGCAAAGATCTTTATCGGTGGCTGATTATGAAGCACAGTTCTCTAGACTGTCTAGATATGCTAAGCATTTAATTGGCACGGAAAAGATGAAAGCCCGTAGATTTCTTAATGGGCTTAGGCCCCACTACATTACTCAACTGGCGCCTATGGATATTCAAGTTTATACTGAAATAGTGTGCCGAGCTCAGTTGCTTGAAGATGCCACGGAACTATCTGATAGGATCCGTAGGAAAGACAAAAAGGAGCAAGTCACAAGTTCGGGTTCTTTTAAACCCAACTTTAAGAAGAGGCCCAATAATGGAGGTTCTTCCTCTCAAGATCAGAAGTACAAGAAATCCAAGCCTTTCTCTATCACCACTACCCCTTCAAACGTAGTATGCAAGCATTGTGACAAGGCTGGTCACAAAACAGAAGAATGCTGGAGGAAATTAGGAGCATGTCTCCGTTGTGGGAGTCGTGAACATCGGATTCCCGATTGTCCATTAATGAATGACCAAGACGGTGAGGGTAAACGCCCAGTGACAAGGAACGCGCGTCTTCATGCAATCCAAGAGACCGAACCAGAAGAAGAAGGCGGATTGGTGGAAGGTACATTAAAAATTTGTTCCAAATATGCGCATGTCTTATTTGATACGGGTGCATCGCATTCCATTATTTCCAAGAAGTTTGCTGACCCATTACCTCTAGAACCAGAATGGATGAAAATAGTGTTGTCTACTCCTCTCGGAAACGAGACGGATATCACGCATCATTACCAAAACTGTGAGGTGTTGGTTCGAGGAAAGAATTTTCCTATTGATCTTATCTGCTTAGATCTAAAAGAATATGATGTTATACTAGGAGCATATTGGTTATCTAAGTACCAGGCAACGGTTGATTGCCGTAATAGCAAGATTGTTTTCAAAGAATTTCCAGAACTGACTTATACTAGTCCTAAGAGTCGAAGAAAATCCCCTCTTATTTCGGCTCTTCGAGCAAGCAAGCTCGTCAGGAAAGGATGTGTATCCTTCCTTGCTTTTGTCACTAATAAAGAAGCTAAGGAAACCAAGATAGAAGACGTTCAAGTAGTACGAGAATTCCCAGACGTATTTCCGGAAGAATTGCCGGGATTACCCCCGCAAAGAGATGTGGCCTTTACCATCGACTTAGTCCCTGGTGCTGGTCCGGTTTCAAAGGCACCATATAGAATGTCCCCTGCTGAACTCAAGGAGTTGAAGGAGCAGTTGATGGAACTAATCCGAAAAGGGTTTATTAGACCAAGTACTTCCCCGTGGGGAGCACCAGTCTTATTTGTAAAGAAGAAGGATGGATCCATGAGATTGTGTATTGACTATCGACAGTTGAATCATCTTACTATCAAGAACAAGTATCCACTGCCGAGAATCGATGAATTGTTTGATCAGATTTCAGGATCCAAATATTTCTCCAAGATTGATCTCCGGTCGGGATATCATCAATTAAGGATCAAGGATGATGACATTCACAAGACCGCATTCAGAAGCAGGTATGGCCATTACGAATTTGTTGTTATGCCTTTTGGACTAACAAATGCCCCTGCTGCCTTTATGCAGTTAATGAATAGCATATTCAGGCCTTACTTGGATCAATTCATAGTAGTCTTCATCGATGATATATTGATATATTCTAAGACTAAGGAAGAACATGAAGAGCATTTGAGGATTGCATTGCAAGTCTTGAGGACAAATCAATTATATGCTAAACTCAGCAAATGCGAGTTCTGGCTTGAAGAAGTGGCTTTTCTCGGACATGTCATATCCAAGGACGGTTTATCTGTGGATCCGTCAAAAGTTGAAGCTGTGAGAAACTGGGAGAGACCCACTAATGCAAGCGAGATCAGAAGTTTCTTAGGTCTTGCAGGCTATTATCGGCGATTTATCAAAGATTTCTCTAAAATCGCCGTACCACTTACAAGATTAACTCGTAAGGAGATCCGATATGAATGGAGTGAGGAATGTGAAAGCAGTTTCCAAACTCTCAAGGATCATCTCACCACAGCTCCGGTCTTAGCCCTACCAATTGAAGGAGAGAAATTCGAGGTCTACACTGATGCTTCTGGCATTGGCCTCGGATGTGTTCTAATGCAACATGGGAAGGTCATAGCATACTCTTCTCGTCAACTGAAGAAGCATGAGGAGAATTACCCCGTCCATGACTTGGAATTGGCCGCGGTAGTATTTGCCCTAAAGATATGGAGACACTATCTCTATGGGGTACAGTTTACTGTATACTCCGATCACAAAAGTCTCAAATATCTATTTTCACAAAAGGAGCTGAACATGAGACAAAGACGTTGGCTAGAATATCTCAAGGACTTCGACTTCAGTATACAATACCATCCCGGAAAGGGTAATTATGTGGCTGATGCCCTTAGTCGAAAGCCGAGAGCAAAGATAGCAAATTGTATGATACAAGAATGGAGGTTACTTGAACAATTCTCCGAGCTCAATATAAGCTTGGACACGGAATCCAAATTTGTCACACTATCCCATGTAAGCATACAGTCAGATTTGTTATCTGAGATACAAACACTTCAGGATGATGATCCTATGTTAATAGAAATCAAAGGCAGATTAGAAGGACAATCTGATTTTCAACTAACTTCTGATGGAAGATTATCGTTCAAAGATAGAACTTGTATACCCGATTGTCCGGAATTAAAGAAGAAGATCTTAGATGAAGCTCACAGATCAAGATACACTATTCATCCTGGATCAACTAAAATGTACCAAGATGTAAAGAGGAACTTTTGGTGGCCCAATATGAAAAGAGAAATAGCGGACTATGTATCACGCTGTCTCACATGCCAACAGGTCAAGGCGGAACACCAAAAGCCTGCGGGAAAACTACATCCTCTAGATATTCCTAAGTGGAAATGGGAGGATATTGGTATGGACTTCATCATGGGTTTGTCTAAATCTAAAGGAGGACATGATGGAATCTGGGTTATCATTGACCGATTGACTAAATCGGCACATTTCTTGCCAATCAAAAGCCGATGGTCGATTGATGTGCTAGCTGCACTATACATTAAAGAAATAGTCAGGATACATGGAATTCCTGTCTCAATCGTGTCTGATAGGGATCCCCGTTTTACTTCTCATTTTTGGAAGGGATTACAACATTCGTTGGGGACAAGGCTCAACTTTAGTACTGCTTTTCACCCACAAACGGATGGTCAGACCGAGCGAACTAATCAAGTTGTTGAAGATATGCTGAGAGCATGCATTATTGACTTTGGAGGAAGCTGGCATGACCACTTACCTTTAGTTGAATTTGCATATAATAATAGCTACCAAGCTAGTATCCAAATGGCACCTTTCGAAGCCTTATACGGAAGGAGTTGCCGATCTCCCATATGTTGGAACGAAGTTGGAGAGAAACAACTATTAGGTCCAGACATGGTAAGGGATACAACTGAGAAGATACAGGTAATCAGAGAAAGATTACAAGTTGCTCAGACCAGACAAAAGACTTATGCAGATACAAGAAGAAGAGATCTTGAATTCCAAATCGGAGATCATGTATTTCTTAAAATATCCCCTGGACGTGGCATACGAAGATTTGGTGTTAAGGGCAAGCTTACGCCAAGATTCATCGGACCATTTGAGGTACTCGAAAGAGTTGGCGAGGTTGCTTATCGCATCGCGTTGCCTCCTCAGTTGTCCGAGGTACACAATGTATTTCACATATCTATGTTGAAGAAGTATGTGCACGATCCGTCACATATTATTGAGCATGGAGATCTGGTGATCCAGAAAGATCTCACATATGAACAGAGGCCCTTGAAGATATTAGATCGAGAAATACGAGCTCTAAGGAATAAGGTTATTCCCATGATCAAGGTGCAATGGAATAAGAATCCTGAACGCGAAGCGACATGGGAGACCGAGGAATCTATGAAGAAACGATTTCCTGAGTTATTCTAAGAGGTATATGTCCTACACTCTCCGCGTGTATAATTATATATATATTGAATTTGGGGACCAAATTCTTTTTAAGTGGGGGAGGGTGTAGCAACCCTAATAAATGAATAATTGAAATGAATTAAAACATATATATTACAGAAGTAATATATAAAAGGAATAGGGTTAATTGGACGAAGTAAAGCAAAATTAAAAATAACGCCTCTTATTAAGGCGTTAATTTATAAATAAACGCCTCTATCCATGGCGTGACTAAAGAAAGGACGCCCACATATGCGGTCGTCAATTCTCATACGACCAAATGGGTAAGTAAAAGAAACGCCCCTATCTTGGGCGTGTTTTAAAACACGAAACGCCCTTTGTCAAGGCGCTTTTTAAGAAACGCCCTAAAGTAAGGCGTCAATTAAAGAATAGACGCCCTGACCAAAGTCGTTAATTCAGTTCGAGAACCGATCGAACCCAGAACTTATCCAAGGAAAGATTAACCTAATCTAGTAAGTGTCTATTAGAGTAAGGACTCTATTAAGGATATATTACCCTCAATCAAACACTACTCTTGTTAGGACTTCAAAATCCTATAAATAACATGTTCGATCGAACCCTAAAACCCATTTGATCGAACGTCTGCTGCTAGGTACGTGAAGAACAAACTATTCCTTTGATCTCTGCTTTGCCTACACGAAGAACTAATGATTCTTCACTCTCTTTTCTTCTTACAGGTTGAGGAAGCCTAGACATCGTGAAGAACAAGGGTAAGTTCTTCTAAACTTCCATCTTCAGCCAAGCTTATGAAGAAATTTCTAATATCTCTTCATATTCCTCTGTAGGAAAACTCTAGGGATCGACCAAAGAACAAAGGTTCTCTGCCTACTGCTGATTCAGTTTATCCTTATCAACGTCTTCACGTGTCTGTCACCTTCAAATCCATTGTTAAGGTAGGATTTTCTCAAGTTATTGTAGCCCAAATAAGAATTAATGCAAGATATCTATACATACGTATATGAGCATGGCATGCATACTGTTTATAAGGTTTTATTACGTTTTCTGCAAAATTTTGAAAGAAACGCCCTTGATTAGGGCGCTAATTTAAAAGAAACGACCATGCTAGTGGTCGTCAATTTAATATTTGACGCCCTCTACGCAGGCGTTAATTTCATAAGAATCGCATGTGATTAATAATTGATCCTGTTTAAAAATTACAATACATATGAAATATTGATTTTTAATATCTTGCATGACTCTGTGAATTCCTGTTAAATTTTACTGCCATGACATGTCTCCTGTCTCTCGAAATATTATTTATTAAAATATCGTAAATCCCTTGAAATTCACGACTTGGACAAAGTCGTTTTCCATATTCTAACGCCCCAGTACAAGGCGTGAATCTGAAAAGTAACGCCCCTTCCTAGGGCGTGTATCTGTTAAAATCCTGAAATTCACATATTCTGTAAAATGGAATTAGAAAGTAACGCCCCTTCCAAGGGCGCGTTTTTGATAAATTTCTGAGAATAATTATATCCTGTCGAATATGTAAATGATGAGACGCCTGCCTCTGCAGTCGTCAACTTTGAAGAAACGCCCCCAGGAAAGGCGTGTTTTTGATAAATTAATGAAATAATGGAAATTCTGTAAATTGGCAATACATGTAAACGCCCTTCTGTTAGGCGTTAATTATTCAATACACGACTTTACTTAAGTCGTTATTTTACTGTAAACTGATTTTATCCTGATTCTATTACCGATGGTTTCATATTATACATATATATATATATATCGGCACTATTCTCCACTCCGTAAGTATAGTCCCACGTTTCATGTTGATTTATCGATCACACTCAACTCTCATTGACATACAAGCTCTCCATTGGACATTCCGTTCCTTTGGACTAGCGAGTTAGTCATAGAGACCTCCGTAAGACTCCTCGTAGCCTTGGATTCCCTCAAGGCCGACTGAGCTGGTTGTACCCTAAAAACCCATTACACGATCCTTGCCATGTCAATCTAAAGAAACATGGTATACCGGCCCTTATGATTATACAAAGAGTATATCATAAGAAATTCTTAATGGGATGATGATATCATGCCATATCATGTCGTTCTTGTAAACCTCAATTCTATGATAAGAATGAGGGTATCTTGCTTGATCTAATGTTCATGTGGACCTCAATTCTATATAAAGAATGTCCATATTGATTTGTCATGGTACCTAAGTTAAGGGAACCATATTCTACCTAGTTTTATCGAACTCGTGATTATACCGTTATTATCGCCATTCTATGTCCTTTGTCATATTTTGGACTCTATTCTATCAAAGTTGTCATACGTATCTACAAGCTTGATTATTGAAATTCTATATTGGCTATATAAACAAGAGTGGATGTCAAAACACATGATAAATGCCTGCGCATATAGGGCCCGATCTGGTCCTGGGAGGAGCACCCGAAAGTACTTGTGCCCATGGGAGTTAAAATGATAAGGTATCTGGCATTATACCGAGTACTTGACTTGCTTGATTGGACATTCCACACACATCTTGTACTTGAATCGTACTTGACTTTACATGAAATGTGTGGCCCGAAAGAGGGTAATTTACTTGCTTGATACATGATAGCCAAAGTTCTTGACATGACTCGATAATGGTACTTGCTTGAATATCTTGAATAACTTGTATCTTGTTCATGAAAGTTCATCTTATTTCTTTGATATTACATTCTCTCTATCTTGTCGTTTCATGCGAGCATGCATAGCTTTATTGCATCCATGAAAATGTAATTACTTAAACCACTTGCTAGTACTTGAGATATAATTTCCTACTGAGCGTTCGCTCATTCCGTTTGTCCCTTTTTACTTTTCAGGTAAGTCCGACGACGATGGAAGTCAATCGGATGGGAATGGTCAAGAGTGAAAGTGATAGAGCTTCTACAAGTGTCGTCTAGTCTTTTCTA
The DNA here is from genome assembly GCA_022559845.1 of Amorphophallus konjac. Lineage (NCBI taxonomy): Eukaryota > Viridiplantae > Streptophyta > Magnoliopsida > Alismatales > Araceae > Amorphophallus > Amorphophallus konjac. Next base: position 104,389,088 of record CM040122.1, read on the forward strand.
TAGTTTCTTGAGTCAAATATGTATTCTTTTCCTTTTTATTAAACAGAGTATTGGATTTGTAATAGTCTATCCATTATGAAATAAAGGATTGGGTCATCTTGCTATTTTGCGCATCTCTGTCTTTGTGTCGAATACATGACCACTCTGATTGACATGATTGATATAGACACGTCGCGCATCTCCGGGTATCTTCCGCGCTCGGGGCGTGACATTGCATATCTGAGGGAGAGTTATTGTAAATATCTGATGCTGTCTAAAGAGAGATCTGGTCTACTCCTTCACACTGTCCGCCATCGTACCTATCCTTGTACTTAAAGTTGCGACCAGGCAATAGGAAGATCACAGCAAGAAACGCATTAAATGTTATGGGACATGGTCACCTTCCTCTTGTTGATTATCACCATCACACATGGCATTCGCTCTAGAAGACGTTCTAGCTCTCACCTTCTGGTGCACGCTTCAAGGAAGCTTTAGAGGGAATGATCCACTAGTCCAAAGGAAGACTTCTTGGCGTGCAATATTCCCAGTATTTCTCAACTAGTTTTCTTATTTATACCAAGCTTCCTCAACTGAAGAAGGAGCTATAGCTGCCATCCACAAAGTGCCATGCCCTAGACCAATCTACCAAGAATATTCCGAAGAAGCGTGGGAGCAGCCCCAGGACCTGTTTGACATAGTCCAGTGCTGTGAGAGAGGAAGAAGAAAAAGAGAGAGCAGCCTTGAGAGCGAAGACAAATCTTGCAGTCTATCGGTGCTTGAAGAAAAGGATCCTTGGATCCAATCTTGTAGCTACACTCACCAGTTCTAATGTCTTGATCAATTCTCTCATCGGTGTCTACATTGTCTCTATTGATTCTTTACTGCACTTGCAGTATTCCATTTTTATTTGTTACGGTTCATCTATCCCCAATACATCTAGCTTCTCTGATCCCCTGTTTAGGGGCCGGGTTCCCTCTGTGTGTTTTAGAGGAAGAGAGGATCAGATCCTCTGGGTGGTTTAAGTTATTAGTTAGCAGAAAGCAAGCTATGATGCTCAGCTGTGTAAGCAAGTTGTGTTGCTCAGCGGATCAAGCTGTGTGTCAGCGGAAAGCCTCACCGAGTTTGGTGAGGGGTGAACGTAAGTTGTGGGCTAACAACCGAACCACCGTAAAATCCCTTGTGTTGTGGGTTGTTTACATTGTGAGCTTGTTCCAGATCCTCTATCCTTATTTCACAGGTGTCTACAGCACTCTTGCTTACAGACACTTTGGAACATCTCCCAAGCAGAGGAAGTTATCACGATGTGTGAGCAACCTTCTCCCTTGTGTATCTAACTGCTTTTGCGCCTTAGGTTGCCTGCTGCACTCTTGTAAACAGGGACCAAGGTGAAAGCCTTTCCATGGAACTTTGCCTTGCTGAACACTCATTTACCTTAGATGATCATCACAGCTTTCCCACCTAAGATAGTCATTTAACTTAGCTATTCTGATTAAAGATCTCTATGGTTTATTGGATTACATCTCATTCGGATCTGAGTTGCTAGTGAAGAAGTGTCGACCTCTCACTTGAGGAGTGTCGACCTTCCTAGACTGAGCATCAGGTTCCAACACTCCTTCTTGTGCCATTCCTATCTATTCTGCTACGTTGTGTGCCTAAGTGTCTTATTGGTTTATATGAGTGGTTTATGCTTTTAGGAGTCAAGTTTTAAATAGGCCATAGTTATTAATATGATCTATTCAACCCCCCTTCTAGATCTGATTGCACTCCGTGGGACCCATCTATTGGTATCAAAGCATATCATTACTTCTAACATAGGAACCTCGCACAGATGATGGAACATAAAGCTAAAAGAATGTTGAATAAAGGGCTTCTGAACATAGCAAGTTTAATAGCTTCATCCCTGCGAGCCCACTTCATGAGTCTATGGTGCTCTTAGAACCTTCTTCCTTGTGGTCAGTCTGACCCCTCAATGCCTAAAATATTCTTCTCAGATATTCATAAGCCAAATTAGACTCCCTTGCATTGACCTTAGGTCACCCAAATCCCTTTTTTTGCCCAAAGGGGTTCGATTCCCTTGAAGTTCTCCTGATTTGGTGCCATCACCCCCCGCATGTGAGATGAGTCGGTGGCAGCCCCCTTGAGTCGGTGCCGTGGCCACTGACCCACTTCCCGTTGCACCGACTCCCCCCGTTCTAGAGCTCCAAAGGCGCCGATTCACCTCATCCTTGCATAGCACCGACTCACCTCATCTCCACTCCATGGCCACCGATTCATCTTGCATGTTACCTAGGTCGACCTCACGTGAACCCTAGGTCGACTCCTGCTTTGGTCAACTTCTGAAAAGCCCCTTAAATGCTTGATTTAAGGCCATCCTTTGGGTAAATAACAAACAAATAACTCAGACCTCCTTTTGATGTTTGTTCTTTCCATGATCATATATCTACTAGTGTACATATATATGCATCTACAAGTACTGCTGCTTATTTGTGTGCTCGCCTGTCCGGGCCCCCGGGAAGGTCAGATTAGGTCTGGCTGAAAGCTCTCACTACGCATGATAGTGGTCTTCAGACCCATGTTCTCCGCCGTGTATCGGAGGTCGGATTAATAATACGATTGCATTTACATGCCTGAGTGTGTACAGATCTTATCCTTTAATTTGCTTACGTTTCGTATATGTTCCAGCCCCGACAGTACTTTATCTTGGCAATTAATTAACAGTTTTCCTCCTTCCTGGAGGATGTAATTAACGTCATAGCCTTTATGGTATGACAGACTTCTAGTCCCAACATGGACTTCACTTTCATCTGACCAAGTCAGATCGAGTGCACAATAAATTTTGTCGCTTATGTGACTGACACGCCTACGCAACAAATAAATAAATCCAAGGAATCCCAATTAATAAACAAATAAACAAGAATAAATTTAATAAAATCTCATCCCCTCAACACCCCACTGTAGAGCAGAGTATAAAGCTTACTGGTACGAGGGGTTCGTTGACGCACCGTGTATAGTGCGCCGACGCACCCTTGATCGGGGTGCCTGGCCTTGCTGCTTTTAATGCTTACTGGCACGTTGGGTGCGTCGACGCACCGTGCATAGTGCGTCGACACACCCGTGTTCAGATTGGCCATACCCTGGTCTGTTGCCTCTCCTTCTACGCAACCACCTGCGTATGCATGCACATATGCTTTTGCCCATGTGCAAGAAGAAAATAAAAAGATGAAACGGGCCAAAGAAAAAGAAGAGCTGAGTGAAATAAAAGATGTGTGAAATTGGAACTAAATTTCCATGAAACCCAATCAAAGAAATAAGATAAATAAGCTGAATCAAAGAAAGGCTAAGGAAAGAAAGAAATGATAATAATGGTAACAAAAAAACGAAATAAAAATGAAAATGAATAAAGCGATGATAAGAAGCATGAAATAAAGATAAATTTCTTCTTAGAAGCCGAAGCCAATGAAAACGAGAAGTTAAAACCTCAATCTGTTGAATAAAAGAAGTGAAACGATGAAAATAAGCTCAAGTAGGAGGTTCAACTCGCTTAAGAGCGTTGAGTCGATGTAGGATGGGCGCTACGTTGACGTAGGAGACCCTGAGCTTGCATGGCGTAATTACTGTGTCGACCCTATGAGCACCCTGAGTGGATGCAACACCCTTTTGGGTGGATTCTCACAGCGCTGCACCGACTGTAGATAATTAATCTACCCGCCCCGAACTAGTAAACAAATGTGCATATAAGCATGTAAAGAGAAAGGGGCGATGACAGATAAAGAAACTAACCGTGATCGCCACCAAGGATTGACAGCAGGAAAATGATGCTATAAGAGATGAAATACCTACTACGTACCTTCGAAAAGAGGAAGAAGAACGTGGTTGGAGAACAACTGCTAAGACTTGATCGTGCGTGACAAATTGGTGCGGGGAACGATGTGGGATAACACCTCCTCGCCTTCCAGCCGGCTAGAAGACAAGGGCCTCACATTCTTCTTACTTTTCTTGTGAAACAAAGACAAAAATAAAGGCAAAAACCTATAAGAAACCGTATGTGTAGTATCAATCCCAGGTGTATAAAGTAGACGTGAAAATAAGAGAGAAGAACACATCGGGGAGGGTTTTTAACCCCTGTAAAAGGGTGAAAAAGATAGGTGTGTGTGTTGTGTATGTTTATGAGTAAAGAGAATGAAATAACACGCAGTAGAATTGCGGAAAACGTGCATGTAAAATGTGCAAAAGTGCAGAAACAGTGCAGAAACTACAGAACTGTGTGAAAATGGGAAAAGGGGGAAATGAGAACTAAGAAAAGGGACGAGAAAAGAAAGCCCTGAGCGACTAAAAATGAAGTCAATACTCCCCTGAACAGCATGGGGTCGAAGATGTGAGATGGCGATGCGGCATGGCTTCACCCCAGGTCCAGAAAGTGCCCCCTTTCCCGCATTGCGAACATGATGCTATTTATAGAAGTGCAAAAACCCTAGCTCAAAAATAAGAGGATAAACACCTAAAATAAGGGATTTAGATGAATTAATATAGATGTTATAGTGGGATAATATCCTAGAAGTGGATAGAAGTTGAGCTGGGAGGATATTTTCGACGAAAATGGTGCAAACAAGGACTCCAAAGAGTCCTCGGCCATAGAAAATGGAGCCTAGAATAGCCCAGATTTTGCAACCATAATGCGGTTTATCACGTAACCGCAGCCTTCAAAAAGTGGTTGACCAAGAACCGCCACCAGATGGGGTGCATCACAGGGCCAAGGAATGGGGTCGACGCACCCACGGGTGCCCGGGAGAGAAGCTCTGAGAATGCGGTCTAGAGGGGACCGCGACCTCATGGTCGCGGTCTCTAGAAGACCGCGGCCTTATCATTATTTAAAAATAAAATAAGATAAAAATAAATAAAATGAAATGGTTGAACGCGATCTCATAGGAGACCACATTCAGAGATTGCTGCAGGGTTCCGTCGAGCGACCGTTTGACCTCCCGAACGGCACGAAAGGGACCCAAAAGTGGGGAAATCAAGTATAATAGCTTCCAAAGCTCAATGGACTCGAAAAATGATCAAGAAATGGACTCAAAATACGCTCGAGGAAGACTCAAAAATAATAGATAATTCGCAGCATCATAGAAGATGAATAAGAGAAGTAACTCGACTTGTAGGCTAAAAAATGGGTGTCAACATCGACGCAGCGCTGCTCCTGCGTCGACACAGCAAAAGCTCCTGCCAAGTTCTCCACCGAGTTACGTAGACACACTCAGCAGAGCATGTTGACACACTCATCCAGGTCGATTGTCTTCACCTAAGAGCTGTTAAATCATAAGAAATCGATAAACATCTGGTGAGGATACCCGAGCTAGAGATCGGCGCGAAGTGGCAGAGTGACACTACAAGTCGTGCAGCACTGTTCGGGACTCACAGGCTTCGCTATGGCTTGGAGATGACATGGAGAGCTTGCTTGGAGGTCATAGTCTTTTCTTTCATATTGGACCTTTGTAGGCCAAGCTGTGGCCAGTTGGACTTATTTAGCTTCATTTTGTATCCATTAGGCTATTGTAGGAGTAGTGGGCCACCTTTGGTTAACTCTCCATAGCCCAATTGGGATTGGCGCCCATGGGTGAGCCCACCTTGGGCCAACCCTCCTTATCCACTACCCAGACCCATTAGTCTAGGATCCATTAGGGTTTGGAGGTGGAGGGCGTGCCCCACCTTCCCACCTCCTATGTGGTGCGCGCCCCTTCCCTTCCCCCTCTCATATCTTTTAGGAGATTATTTAGCCCCTTCCCTATTTTGTAGGCCAACCAAATTAAATTAGATTTTCTTATTATTTCTTTTAGGAAGTTAATTAGGGTTTTCCCCTCCCTCATATATATACTCTTGTATTATTATTGGAGAAAAAAATGAAGAATTATATTGGAAAATCATTGTGATGGCCACGGCCTCCCCACCTCCGCTCTAGGGTGCGACTCCCTCCCTCTCTCCCTCTCCTCTTGGGTGCGACTCCCAAGGTTTATTGTTGGTTCTTGGCTGCACCAACTGCAGGGAGGCAACCTCCCCATCATCTTCCCAAGCCAGGAGTTCATGTATCAAGAGTTTGCTGCAAGCATGGAGGAGATGATCCTTGCTGTCCTGCGCCCCTCCCTGGTTGCCTACCTGTAGGATTGAGCCGTGAAGAACAGGTTGGCACGCCCTTTCCCCATCCTCTGATCCCATCAATCCCTTCTTCACTTTTCTTCCTCTCTATGTCCCCCACATTTCCTCAAAATCTCACGCCCTAACCCGTCCTATAGCCAAAGTTTCCTTCATAGTGCATTTACCCACGCAGACTGCACCTGTGTGTCTGCCTGCTGGACAGAACCGTAAAGTTTGAGTTTTTTTCGCTCCCTTCCTATCCTCTGATCACGACCACCTATTCTGAACATTTCTTCCTCCACATGTCCCCCACACCCCATTAAAGTTTCAAGCCCTAATTCGTCTTGTGCCCAAAGTTTCCTTCATATCCTTTTTACCCGCACAGACTGTCTCTATGCAGGTCTGCCGAGATAGTGCCCAAACCATTCCAAATAGACGTCCCCCAATACGTCTCGAAACACCCTGAAATTTTGAGCACTGCTTACCCACATCCAAAACCTTCCCCCATAATTTTTTTACATTTTTATGAGCCCCTTTTCCCTTCTTACCCCGCCCATCCTTCCTGCCCCCAGTTCTAACTACACTGGATTGCAGAACTGAGCCGCATCTGTTTTCACTTACCACGCCCAAAACCCCCACTGCATGCTGCCCCGCCACTCCTACCCATCCTTCCCACGACCCTCCCCTAACCTCCAGAGAAAACCCAGCCCAATAGCCACCTGGAAACCTCAGTTCCAACCCTTTCTTCCCCCCTGTCCTGCTGCCAGCAGACAATCCAGAACGTGCAGGGTCTGCTACAAAATTCGCCATGACCTCCACAGTGCTTGGGTGTAGTTCTCCTTCCAGGGGCGTCTCTGGGACGTCCCCACCAGTGGCCACGTCAATTTTTACATTCAACAGACCTCCAGAAGGTCACTTCCCAGGTCGCGTTTCCTACTATTCACCTGCGCCAGTGCAGACTGGCCAACAATCTACCCACCTTTTGGCGACTCCGACGAGATGATTAGCCGGCTTCCTCAGCTGCCATCTTCATCCTGAGCAGTCGCCGTCCACAGCAGCCCATCACCTAGGTCCTTTGCTTCGTCCACGACGTCCTGGTCGCACCGCCCTCCTACTGGTTGCTGACCGGTTGAGGTGTTGTCCTACGCGCGCCGGTTCACAGCAGTTCATGGACGACGGGCTACACCGACCCGTGGCCCATCACCCCACTTCTCACGACCCCTGGATCGCTGTGTAGCCTTTTATCTCCCTGCGAGGTGTGGGCAGTGTTTGACTGTGTACTTGTTTAGCTCTTGTACCGGGTGGTTGTATGATTTGGCCGAGCGTCTTCCCCACGCCCCGAGCTCGGAGGTGTGCGTTTGCTCCCTCCTTTGAGTTAGCATGCTTAGCTAGTATATTCTCTTGATGCCGCTGCTTGTGTGCATATTAGGTTCCTAGCCAATTCTTTATATATATACTTCACAGCTGCGGTGAGAGTGTGTGACCGTCCCGTGACTCATCCGAGTCACGAGTGTGGAGTGGCCCACCCTAGACTCGACGGTTTCTCAACCATGCGGAACGACGTGCGTCCCTCTTTGGGGCGCTTGCGAGCTTGACTTACTTGTTTCTTTGGCATAGCTCTCCTCTTGGGAATCTTAGGTGTCGATTTGATGCCATTTGCGTTGTAGTGCCCCAGAATTTATATAAATAATTTTTGGATTATAAATGGAATTTTCTAGAATTTATAAGGGCTAAATAGATCAATAAATGGATTATTGAATTAATAAATGGGGTATAAGGCCCAATAGTGTTAAATAATTAATCTAACCTATTTAATTAAGACCCAAAAGGTTTAAGGACCTAGCGCAGTAAGTTTGGCCCATATTCTAGAAGTTATTTAGCTTATTCACAGATTTTATCTCTTAATTAGATAATTATATAGATAAAATGAATAAAAGAGTTTTATTAATTTGAAATTCTGCACACGTTGCATGTAATGGTCTATCAGGCGACCACCACATGCATGTAACGCATCAGGACTGGACCGTCACACCCTGTTAATTCCGTGAGTTGAAGAACTTACAAAAAGATTGGAACTTTGGGATCCTATCTGCAAGAGACCTAATTAGGAGAGCATCTAAGGTTACTAGGGACTCTTAGGGATCAGGTTTTGGCCAACTAAGGACTCTAGAATCGATCTAATCCTCAAACCCTAGCCAAATCCCTATAAATAAGACCCAGTTCTGAACTGAGCGACCCTTACTTTTGGCTCGTGAAGAATCAAGGTAAGGAGATAGAATTTCGGGTACGTTCTTTAGAACTTTTTGTTTAGAATACTAAGGTCTAACAACTCTCAAAATTTCATGTTAGGAGATCAAGTAACCAAGGAGATAAGGGCTTCCAAAGTTACTAGTTTCATCACGCCAACCCAGAAAACTGTGCAATGGGGTGCTGAAGATCAAGGAATTAGGACGTCTAAACAAGGTAATTAGAGTTAGATGCCTTAGAACTTTTGGTTCACCTTAGTATTATCTTCTTGGCCTCAAAATTTCACGTCCTTAGGTCAAGAGGTTGAGGAGTTAGAGCGTCGGGAAATTGCTGAAAAACTACAAGAAGAAGGGAACTAGGGCGTGTCTTGAAGACCCAAATTAGAAGTTTAAAGCCCAGGGAAAAGGGAGGTCATCTCATGAATAGCAAAAAAAATATGTTAGGGATAAAATCCCTCTGAATTGACTTGATTTCATGCATTATAGATTATGAATTTCATGTTTTAGTGACTTTATGCATACATGCATAACTTTAGCCTAATCAAAGATAAAAGACATCATCTTGTTCATTCACTGCAACCTATGCATATATCTGGCCTTTACTTCGTTTATCATGACTAGACTAGTTAGTGATTATGATTTTTCTTGCATGGACATAGTTCCTTATCTTTATCCTCAGCAGAAGTTCTGACGGATTAGGGTAGGACCGTCACATGACTGTAATGGCCTTACGATAAGCCGTCACACTCTCTGTTGTGTTTAAATTATTTTGTTGTCTCTGACGCACCATAGAAGGAGCATTACAATACTGTAACGGCCCCACAATAAACCGTCACAAGCTCTGTAACGCACCCATTCTTGACCGTGAGGGTATCGTGTTCTGTCAACCCGAGACAGATAAAGAACAGTCAAATTACTTATAAATACGCCTAGTTATCTATGTTTTGACCTGATATCATGACTTTGAGTTTATTTATTGATTCATGATAGGAATTACATGATTACAAGCATCTTGAGTTATTTTAAGTTATGTTAATTTCATTGGCTAAACTCTATAGTTTGTATTTAAATTATGATTTCAAATGATGTATTGACGGAGTTTATCATGGTTTCACATCGTTTCACAGTCTTTTCTATCTATAGTCAGTTTCTTTAAGTACATGACATATATTCCGGTATATGGCCATTAGTTCACACTTTGCACTATATGAACATTATCTTGAACATGAGGACCTCTCTATTAGCATATTCCTTCCAATGGATTAGGAAATCTTGTTTCAAGGCCTCTGTAATTCTCTGCGAGCTTGGGATTCCCACTAGGACGCCGTGTTGGTTGTACCATGAAAGCCCAATCATTAAAAAACACTATCGCTGGTTTCTGGTTTTCGAGATGTAACGGATCAATGTTGGACGTCAGGCTCATATAACGTCCCAATAAACGACCGTCACATTGCACCGAGTCCAATTTCTTTGTTTCGGATTCAGACCATTGTAACGTCCCAATACTGGAGCGTCACGTTATGTAACGGTCCAGTACAAGACAGTCACTAGTTCTATATTTCGTTAACCCGAGGTTTGACCAAGGGGTTGATATTCTAAAGTTCCTAGGTGGATCATTGATATTCTAGGACTTCTCATGATGATCAAGATACTTAATTTCAAAGGATGAAAAGTTAAGAAATGAGTCGTTATGCTGCCGAATTATTTTCACGAGCATAACATAGTATAAGTCATTCGTGATATTTCATATTCTAAATTGAAGCGTTCATTCTTTGATTATTGTTATCATGGGCTTATTGAACTTATTACATTCTTGGCTATACTTTATTCTTACATGCGTGGAAATAGCTTGATTTATACTTGAAGATGCGATCGAGCACTGATTATGTTCAAGGGCTCTATGCTAGTCTCCTCGGTTGATTGTCGGAAACATACTATTATAAACCATGGGGTATGATGCTACTGGCGTCGCATTGCGCTGGGAGTACTTTCTCTATAAATAAGTGAAAAGCCACGGCATCATGAAATTACTTGTACATGACTTTCTTACTTGTTACATGATATTCCACAGAAATTCACCAAATACTTGCTCATAAGCAAAAGATGTTTGGATGATGACTACATGATCTTGCTAGTACATTCTCGTTACATTCTTGTTCATGAAAGGCCATACTACTTTCTTGTTACATTCTTGCTAGTTCATACTTGCTCTCATTTCTATCTTAACGATCATCTTTGTTACTTTGGTTATTCGCATGATTGATCGCATTTCGCATGATTTTACTTAAATTCTTTAGAGCTAAAATACTAATTACTTAGACATTGCTAATCATGTTAATGCGAAGATGCCTACTGGGCAAGTGTTCTCATTACCTATTTCCAATCCTTTTCAGGAGATAGAAGTGATACGAATTCGGATTCAGGTTATACAAGTAGCGGGTCCGAGAGCGAATGAAAGATCTATAAAAAATGAGAGTGAAGACTTAGGAAGTCAATCTTGTTTAGATCGAGTCTTTGTAATTTTTCCTTTTCTTGAGTCTGATGGATTAGAGAAGGTTGAAGAGCTATTGTAAAAGAATATTTTGATCACTAATGAAATGAAGTTGGAGTTTGAATAATTATTGTGCAATTATATTTTTATGTGTGATTGTCTTGCACTCTGATCGTTCTTGATTGCAAGAGACTTACCATGCCGACTGTCCACGTTCCTCGAGCGAGTCTTCCGCTGTAATAAAGGGCTCGGGCATGATAGTTAAGTTGGTATCAGAGCCTAAGTCTCAGGACTTATGGAGAAGAATCATGTCATAGGATAAGTCCAAGGTTTAAGGACCCCTACCTATGAACTAAGGAAGAAACTTTCCATACCCATGTGAGAATGGGGTAGAGCCCGGGATAAGATAGTTAATTAGCTTTTATCTTAATTTCTTCCAATTTCACGAGAAATAACCAGTTGTTATATTTCTCGCAGGTACCTTATTATTACCATGGCTCAGTGCGTAGATTGGAATGGCATGCAACAAACTATTGCCGGCCTTACTCAGGCATTACAAACCATGGCACAAGCTGGCGCAGGGGCCAGGGCTGGCGATTTACACCGTAATTTTCAGAGTTTAAACCCTCCGCGTTTCTATGGTTCTTCTAATCCGGACGAAGCAAAGAACTGGATTGACGAGATGAACCGCATATTTGACGTCATCCAATGCACCGATCAAGAGAAGGTGCGTCTTTCAACCTTCCAACTCAACAAAGATGCCCGTACATGGTGGAAGTCGGTTCCGGCACCTCCGGCCGATGCACCTCATACATGGGATGGCTTTCTCACCTTGTTACGTGCCAAGTATTTCTCTAAGCATGTGAAAGAAAGAAAGGCTATGGAGTTCGCCTCTCTTTGACAGGGAATGATGACAATAGCTGAATATGAACTACAATTCTCAAGGCTAGCACCTTATGCACCACATCTAATCAGTACCGATCTATTGAAGGCAAATCGATTTATGGACGGGTTATGTCCCGGTTTTATTCAGCAGCTCGGGATCCAAAATATCCGTACTTATGCGGAGATGGTTCAGCGAGCATACTTATGTGAAAGGACCTTAGAAAAGGTCAAGAAATTGAAAGGGAAAGGAGAAGAGTCCAGCCGATGATCAGATCGGCATTACAAGAAAGAGAAATTTAGCATCACAAAGCCTCAGAAGAGCCGTGATAGTAAGAAGAGATCCAGGAGTGGGAACGGTGGAAGTTCCCAGAAGAACAAAAAGATTAAGGAGGAGGAGCAAGTCGCCACGGCTTGCACTTTTTCCGAAAAGTTCGGCCATTCGGATGAAGAGTGCTGGAAGCGCCTCAGAGCTTGTTTACGTTGTGGAATTAGGGAGCATCGCATGCCGTATTGCCCCCTTATGAAGGACCAGTCATCTGGTGGTGGACGCAGGAGGCAAGCTCGCCTCAATGCTGTTCTAGAAGAAGAGGAAGCGCCCAGGGGTGGTGGGCTTATAGAAGGTACTCTTCAAATTTGTTCTCGTCCTGCTTGATACTGGTGCCTCTCATTCTTTTATCTCCACTACTTTTGCAAAAATATTACCAGTTGCATCAGTTCTCTTACCTTCAGATCTCGCTATTACCACACCCTTAGGTTCTGGAACAAAGCTTACCAACTATTACCCTGATAATGAAGTGATAGTAGAAGGTCATAATCTCCCCGCAAACTTAGTATGCCTTGACATGAAAGGTTATGACGCCATTTTAGGGGTTGATTGGCATGTAGATCATGATGCTTATATCAATTGCAGAAACAAGATTAGATCCTTCCGAAAACTTGGTCTTCAAAGATTCTCTTTTCTTGACATCAAATACAAGAAACACCCCACTATCATATCCTCACTTCATGCTTGCAAACTTATGTCGCAAGGATGTGAAGCTTTTCTTACTTCTGTCATTATTACGAAGTCAAGGAAATCATCATAGCAGACATCCCTATCGTAAATGAGTTCCCAGATATATTCCCATCTGAATTACCCAGTTTACCACCCGAGAGGGAAGTAAACTTCACTATTGAACTCATTCCAGGAGCAGCACCTGTTTCTATAGCCCCTTACAGGATGTCCCCCACAGAACTCAAGGAACTAAAGAAGCAGTTGCAGGAACTACTGGATAAGGTCTTCATCAGACCTAGCACATCCCTTTGGGGTGCGCCGGTTCTATTTGTCAAGAAGAAGGATGGTTCTCTCAGGCTATGCATCGATTACCGGCGACTGAATCAACTTACAATCAAAAATAAGTATCCGTTGTCGCGTATTGATGAGCTCTTTGATCAGCTTTCAGGAGCAGAATATATCTCCAAGATTGACCTCAGATCAGGTTATCATCAGCTTAGAATTAAAGAAGAAGACATTTATAAATAGGCTTTTCGAAGTCGTTATGGCCACTATGAATTCGTGGTAATGCCGTTCGGGTTAACTAATGCCCCAGCAGCATTTATGCAACTTATGAACAATGTTTTCCAACCGTATCTGGACTAGTTCATCATCGTCTTCATTGATGACATCTTAATATACTCCAAGACAAAAGAGGAACATGAAGAACATCTGAGAATAGCTTTGCAGACACTTAGAGAACATAAACTTTATGCCAAGCTTAACAAGTGTGAATTCTGGCTCAGGGAAGTTTCATTCCTAGGCCACATTATTACAAAGGAAGGTATCGTTGTGGATCCTTCTAAAGTTGAAGCTATCAGAAATTGGAGCTAGCCATGACTGTATCAGAAGTAAGAGGCTTTCTGGGTCTAGCTGGTTATTATAGGAGGTTCATTTAGGGCTTCTCAAAGATTGCAGTTCCTTTAACAAGGCTCACAAGAAAAGAAAATCCTTTTGTTTGGTCCAAGGAATGTGAAGAGAGTTTTCAAACTCTTATGAATCATCTTACTACAGCTCCTATTTTATCACTACCGGTGGTAGGTGGTGGATTCGAAGTATATATGGATGCGTCTGGTATTGGCTTAGGATGTGTCCTCATGCAGAATGGAAAGGTAATCTGTTATTCTTCAAGACAATTGAAACGTCACGAGGAAATTATCCTGTGCGTGATTTGGAATTGGCAGCTGTTATTTTCGCCTTAAAAATTTGGCGTCATTATCTTTATGGAGAAAAGTTCACGGAATACTCGGACCACAAGAGCTTGAAATATTTATTTTCTCAAAAAGAGCTAAATATGAGGTAGAGAAGATGGTTAGAATATCTCAAAGATTTTTATTTTGCTATTCAATATCATCCTGGCAAGGTTAATACTGTAGCCGATGCACTTAGCAGAAAATCAATGGGAATGCTATCAAGTATTATGATTAGTATGACTAATCTTATTCCTCAGTTTGCTCAGTTGAATTTAGATATTGACACAAAGGAAGAGGATTGCTTCATGGCCAATATCCGAGCTCAACCAACATTAATAGAGGATCTGGTCAAGTTATAAAATGATGATCCTGCGTTACTAGAGATTAAAGTTAACATAGATCAGAGGCCGGATTTCTCTGTTTCTAATGAAGGAAGTTTGCTATTCAAGGGCCGAGTATGTGTACCGGATCACGTGGATACGAAGAAATTGATCCTATAAGAAGCACATAAGTCTAAGTACACCATTCATCTTGGTGGTACAAAAATGTATCAAGATCTCAAAAGAAACTTCTGGTGGCCCAATATGAAGAGGGAAATAGCCGATTTTGTGTCTCACTGTCTCACTTGCCAACCAGTTAAGGCAGAGCATTTTAGACCCGCAGGTAAATTACATCCTTTGAATATTCTCGAATGGAAATGGGAGAGTATAGGGATGGATTTCATCATGGGTTTACCTAAGACCAGAGGAGGACACGATGGTATATGGGTGATCATAGATCGATTGACTAAATCTGCACATTTTCTACCAATAAAAAGTTGATGGTCTGTGGATATTCTAGCAGCCTTATACATAAAAGAAATTGTCAAATTACATGGGGTCCCGGTCACTATTATATCTGATAGAGATCCTCGATTCACATCACAGTTCTGGAAGGGCCTACAACATTCACTAGGGACTAGATTGAACTTTAGCACAACCTTTATCCTCAAACTGATGGTCAGACGGAAAGAACAAATCAAGTAGTAGAAGATATGCTCAGGGTTGTGCTATCGATTTTGGAGGAAGTTGGCATGATCACTTGCCTCTGGTAGAATTTGCATATAACAACAGTTATCAAGCCAGCATACAAACGACACCTTTTGAAGTGTTATATGGAAAAGGCTGTAGATCACCTATTTGTTGGAATGAAATAGAGGAAAGGTAATTTCTAGGCCCCGACCTTATCAGGGATTCTATAGAGAAGATCACAAGAAAGAATGAAGATGGTGCAAGAAAGGCAGAAATCATATGCTGACAATCGACGGCGTGACTTGGAGTTTCAGGTTGGAGATCATGTATATCTAAAGGTTTCTCCGGGTCATGGTATTCGAAGATTTGGCATCAAAGGCAAGCTAACTCCCAGGTTCATTGGCCCATTTAAAATTTTTGAAAGGGTCGATGAAGTGGCTTATAGACTGGCTTTATCTCCACAATTAGCAGAAGTTCATGACGTATTTCACGTCTCTATGCTGAAAAAGTATGTATATGATCCTGACCATATTATCACTTATGATAATTTGGAGATTCAGAAGGACATGACGTACGAGCAAACACCAATAAAGATTCTGGAACGAGAAGTGCGTCAACTAAGGAATAAAGTTATTCCTATGGTCAAAATACAACGGAAGAAAATATGGCCATATGAAGCAACATGGGAAACCAAAGAAGCTATCCGGAAAAGATTTCTAGAATTATTCAACTGTAAGTACACTCTCCATAATCCATATATTGAATTTGGGGACCAAATTCTTTTAAGTGGGGGAGGGTGTAGTGCCCCAAAATTTATATAAATAATTTATGGATTATAAATATAATGTTCTAGAATTTATAACGGTTAAATAGATTAATAAATGGATTATTTAATTAATAAATGGGGTATAAGGCCCAATAGTGTTAAATAATTAATCTAACATATTTAGTTAAGACCCAAAAGGTTTAAGGACCTAGCCCATTATGTTTGGCCCACATTCTAGAAGGTTATTTACCTTATTCACAGATTTTATCTCTTAACTAGATAATTATATAGATAAAATGAAAAAAAGAGTTTTATTAATTTGAAATTCTGCACACGTTGGATGTAACGGTCTATCGGGCGACCGCCACATGCATGTAACGCATCAGGACTGGACCGTCACACCTTGTTAATTCCGTGAGTTGAAGAACTTGCAAAAAGATTGGAACTTTGGGATCCTATCTTCAAGAGACCTAATTAGGAGAGCATGTAAGGTTACTAGGGACTCTTAGGGATCAGGTTTTGGCCAACTAAGACTCTAGAATCGATCTAATCCTCAAACCCTAGCCAAATCCCTATACATAAGACCTAGTTCTGAACTGAGCGACCCTTACTTTTGGCTCATGAAGAATTAAGGTAAGGAGATAGAATTTCGGGTAAGTTTCTTAGAACTTTTTATTTCTAATACTAAGGTCTAACAACTCTCAAAATTTCATGTTAGGAGATCAAGTAACCAAGGAGACAAGGGCTTCCAAAGTTACTAGTTTCATCACGCCAACCCAGAAAATTGTGCAACGGGATGCTGAAGATCAAGGAATTAGGACACCTAAACGAGGTAATTAGAGTTAAGTGCCTTAGAACTTTTGGTTCCCCTTAGTATCATGTTCTTGACATCAAAATTTCACGTCCTTAGGTCAAGAGGTTGAGGAGTTAGAGCGTCGAGAAATTGCTGAAAAACTACAAGAAGAAGAGAACTAGGGCGTGTCTTGAAGACCCAAATTAGAAGTTTAAAACCCATGGAAAAGGTAGGTCATCTCATGAACGGCAAAAACAACATGTTAGGGATAAAAGCCCTCTGAATTGACTTGATTTCATACATTATAGATTATGAATTTCATGTTTTAGTGAGTTCATGCATACATGCATAACTTTAGCCTAATCAAAGATAAAAGACATCATCTTGTTCATTCACTGCAACCTATGCATATATCTGACCTTTACTTCGTTTATCATGACTAGACTAGTTAGTGATTATGATTTTTCTTGCATGGACATAGTTCCTTATCTTTATCCTCAGCAGAAGTTCTGACGGATTAGGGTAGTACCGTCACATGACTGTAACGGCCTTACGATAAGCCGTCACACTCTCTATTGTGTTTAAATTATTCTATTGTCTCTGACGCACCATAAAAGGAGAGTTACAATACTGTAACGGCCCCGCGATAAACCGTCACAAGCTCTGTAACGCGCCCATTCTCGACCGTCAGGGTACTGTGTTCTGTCAACCCGAGACAAGATAAAGAACAGTCCAAATTACTTATAAATACGCCTAGTTATCTAAGTTTTGACCTGATATCATGACTTTGAGTTTATTTATTGATTCATGATAGAAATTACATGATTACAAGCATCTTGAGTTATTTTAAGTTATGTTAAATTCATTGGCTAAACTCTATAGTTTGTATTTAAATTATGATTTCAAATGATGTATTGACGGAGTTTTATCATGGTTTCACATCGTTTCACAGTCTTTTCTATCTATAGAGTTATTTGCTTTAAGTACATGGCATATATTCCGATATATGGCCATTAGTTCACACTTTGCACTATAGGAACATTATCTTGAACATGAGGACCTCTCTATTAGATATTCCTTCTAATGGACTAAGAAATCTTATTTCATGGCCTCCATAATTCTCCGCGAGCCTGGGATTCCCACTAGGACGCCGAGTTGGTTGTACCATGAAAGCCCAATCATTAGAAAACACTATCAATGGTTTCTAGTTTTCAAGATGTAACGGATCAATGTTGGACCGTCAGGCTCATATAACAGCCCAATAAATGATCGTCACATTGCACTGAGTCCAATTTCTTTGTTCCGGATTCAGACCATTGTAACGGCCCAATACTGGTGCGTCACGTTATGTAACGGCCAAGTACAAGATCGTCACAGTTCTATATTTCGTTAACCCGAGGTTTGACCAAGGGGTTGATATTCTAAAGTTCCTAAGTGGATCATTGATATTCTAGGACTTGTCATGATGATCAAGATACTTAATTTTAAAGGATGAAAAGTTAAGAAATGAGTCGTTATGCTGCCGAATTATTTCCATGAGCATAACATAGTATAAGTCATTCTTGATCTTTCATATTCTAAATTGAAGCGTTCATTCATTGATTATTGTTATCATGTGCTTATTAAACTTATTACATTCTTGGCCATACTTTATTCTTACATGCGTGGAAATAGCTTGATTTATACTTGAAGTTGCGATCGAGCACTGATTGTGTTCAAGAGCTCTATGCTAGTCCCCTCGGCTGATTGCCGGAAACATACTATTATAAACCATGGGGTATGATGCTACTGACGTTGCATTGTGCTAGGAGTACTTTCTCTATAAATAAGTGAAAAGCCACGGCATCATGAAATTACTTGTACATGCCTTTCTTACTTGTTACATGATATTCCACAGAAATTCACCAAATACCTGCTCATAAGCAAAAGATGTTTGGATGATGACTACGTGGTCTTGCTAGTACATTCTCGTTACATTCTTGTTCATGAGAGGCCATACTACTTTCTTGTTACATTCTTGCCAGTTCATACTTGCTCTCATTTCTATCTTAACGATCATCTTTGTTACTTTGGTTATTCGAATGATTGATCGCATTTCGCATGATTTTACTTAAATTCTTTAGAGCTAAAATGCTAATTACTTAGACATTACTAATCATGTTGATGGGAAGATACCTACTGGGCAAGTGTACTCATTACCTATTTCCAATCCCTTTCAGGAGATGGAAGTGATACGAATTCGGATTCGGGTTATACAAGTAGCGGGTCCGAGAGCGATTGAAAGATCTATCAAAAATGAGAGTGAAGACTCAGGAAGTCAATCTTGTTTAGATCGAGTCTTTGTAATTTTTCCTTTTCTTGAGTCTGATGGATTAGAGAAGGTTGTAGAGCTATTGTAAAAGAATATCTGATCACTAATGAAAAAAAGTTGGAGTTTGAACAATTATTGTGCAATTGCATTTTTATGTGTGATTGTCTTACGCTCTGATCGTTCTTGATTGCAAGAGGCTTACCATGTCGGCTGTCCATGTTCCTCGAGCGAGTCTTCCGCTGTAATAAAGGGCTCGGGGCGTGACACGTGCTATTGTCGTTGCTGGTCGTAGTTGTCATTTAGGCCCGTCATTGCATAGATTCTTAATTCGCATAGCGTCCAGCATCAATATCAAAATGCAATAATAAAATTTTGATAAAATAATGATAAAATAATGATGAACATGATACAAAAATACCAAAAAAACCATAACAATGCACTCATTAAGTGATCTAATGGCATTTATCTGGAGTTCCTCCCTTTTGACCCTATGCGAAGGGAATATCAAAGATGCCCTTGCGGGACATGCTCGACCCCGGGGACCACCCCCATTATAGCCGTGGCATGACTTTGACCCCGGCCAATAGCCCACTGATTTTAAACTGTTTTGACGTGGATTTAACTAAATTTCTTCATCTTTCAAATATCAAATTTGTCGCACCCCAACATACATCTATCTCGATGTTCACTACGTATATTTGTGATGCTTTCAACCCGGACGCATGTCCGGACATGAAATGGTCAATATATGACCGACATGACTTTGAATACCCCTTTGCACCCTACTGTAGGGGATTTTAATGCTCTTCATTACACCTTTTGTTCATTTTATGAAAACTTATTTTTAGGCCATGGGGCCCCATATCTTGGCGATTAATCAAAGGTTTTCTTTATGGGGGCATCTCTTGCCCCTCCACATTTTTTCAGGGCTCGGATTGTTCGTCGGCAAGCGCCATTGTGTTAGTCATGTGTTTCTGAGCCTAGTCATGTAATTTTCATATTTTCTTTGAGTCATAAACTATGTAATTTTTTCTTTATTTGAGTCATGTACCTAGGTTAGTGAGTCATTTTCCTAAGTTAGTTGTCATATGGTTGGTTTGATAGGCTAATGGGCCCAACTAATGGGCTAGGCCCAGGGGCGCCCCTCCCTTAGACTACTTTGGTCATTACTTGGTTTGTCAGGATTACTATGGTCATATGAAAACTATGGAGTCTATAAATAGGCCCTCACTCCTCTCATATGTAACAACCTTTTATGATCAATTTAAATTGAGTGCATTTTAGAGTCTTATTGGAGTGGATTCTCCAAATCTCTCTCTCTCTCTCTATTGGGGTGGACTCCCCTTCTCTCTCTTCTTTCTCTCTCCAAAGAGGGGGCTGCGCTCCTTTCTCTCTCCTCCCCTCTCTCTCTCTCCTTCACATCATCAACCCTTTCTCTCCCCCTCATTATTCATCCTCCCAACTACCCCAACCCTCATTACTCCAATCCTTGTCCCAAAGGAATCCCCTCAATCCCCACTCCACCCTCCAACCACCAACCACCCCCTTCCCCTTCCCAACACAATCCTCCCTCTCCCCCATGCAACCTTGCAGCTCCCAAGAGACAATTTGAAAATTTCCCTCCTCCTTCACCTTCCCCCCCCAAGCCCTTGGGTTCCCTCATCCTCCCTCTCCCATTTCTTGTCCTATTGCATCCATCTCCCACCTCCTGCCCTCTCCAGCCAGCTTCAGACCAGTTCGCCCTCACCATTGCCCCCTCAGCCCTCCATCAAGCCTCCAGCAACTCCCCTCCACATCCCACAGCCATCAGCCATCCCCATCTCCTTGCTAAACCTCCACCACCCCTTTATCCATATCCCATTCATCTCTAGACCCAGTCCAGGGTCACAGGTAGCAGAGCACCAGCAGCTTTCAGAGGTAGCCATGATGGCATCTTGAGGCTTCGGGAGGCGTATCATATACGGGTGGAATCATCGTCACAACAACTTTGCAATGGTGGTGGTTTCGTCTCCGTCCGAGTTCATGACTGCCAAGGAGAGCCGTTCTCCTCCGACTGTGCAGGATAGGTCCGGTCAGCAACCTGAAGCAACTTCCAGAAGTTCCCACGGCCACATTCCTGTGCTTCTTGAGGCGCCACTTGGTTGAGAGTTTCTCCTACAAGTCCTCTATCATCTCCAGCAAGCAGAGCTAACTTTGGACCTCGGCATCAAAAGTTCCAAATTTCATTTCACAAGTGTGCCAGGTCAGTTTCCTGAGCCAGAACCGACACGTTCCTACTGTTCAGGCTTTCACAGTCAGCTCCAAGCTCCGCCTGTGTCCATTTTGGTCTCCAAGCAAAGAAGACTCGTCCATGATTCCAACGACCCTGGCCATGCTTGATTCAAAGATCGGGAGCACTTGTGGCGGCCTCATTTTTCTATTGCTGAGGCACCGTAACAGTCAAAGCCAGAACTCAGGGACCCTGTTCGCAGCTCTTCCCCGACCAGCACCGCCAACCAAGAAATTCCACAAAAAATGGACGTCTTCCTGATCCATTGCCGAAGATTTTGACACTAGTCTTGTCATCAAGAAAATTCGAGAGTGTTCTCAGCAGTGCCGAATTCGACTCCCTGTCCCATGTTCCAGAGGGCGGATAGAACCGTCAATGTTCTATCAATTAGTTCCTAGATCGATTCTCCCCTTCCCTAGCTTGGCCGGCTAAAGGCCTCTCCCTGCGTGGAGGTAAATTTGGCTATAACAACTTAACCCCCACCCCGAGATTCCCCCCTTGCAAGGGGTGTAGTTCATGTAATAATTCAATTCGCAGGTTTGAGGCTTCATCGACGTAGCGTGCGGGTGCATACCCACGCCTCCCCGCTCGCCCCCGTCTCCGGCCGGCTAGGTGAGCCTCGGTCCCCCTCTTGGCTGGTTTCAATTCATTGCTTAGCATAGTCTTATCGTTATTGTTTCGTCGGACGGAGGGTGAGAGCTCGGCCCTAAATTACTATTGACGTGAGTGATCACCGCGGGCGAGTTGTGAGTTATCCCCTACATCCCACACCCTTGGTGTGCTGGCCGCCCGTGATTTGGGCATCCCAGGCCCATTTGGGGTTCTCCCCAAGCTAGCCAACCATTGGAGCATCAAGGTCCCGCCTCGGACCCTCTCCATCATCACCGAGTCGCCTACGGGCACTAGTGTGTGCTACGCGAGCGTGTTCGCTAGAGTGAGTCCGTTGTTCAAGTGCTTGCTTGCAATTTAGGTCCATAGGTCGTCTCACATTAAGTGGTATCAGAGCAAGTTCAGAACTTGTCTCTATCAAGTTGGTCCTAGGGCGCGCATATGCATTTAGAGTCTTCCAATGCATCGCTCTTGTCCACTAGCATGGCCGCCTCATACCGACCTTACCCATTGGCTCTTTCCATGAGTCCAAACCCCCAAAGGATGCCTACCACTAACACACATGACCTCCCTGGCCACGTCAACTACCTCATGAAGGCCTTGACCTATCCCAATAAGCAGCTTGATAACCTATCTGGTCGACTCGACCAACTAGGAGAAAATGGGCCCGCCCCAAGGGCGGATGATAGTAGGGCTCCTCCCCCCACCTCCCACCTTTGATGGAACTCATCTTATTGACTATTTGGGTTGGGAAGTCTCAATGGATCATTACTTCACTTGGTATCCCATGCCCGAGGAAGAGAAAGTCCGATTTGCCAAATCACAACTTACCAAACAGGCTCAAACCTATTGGCTGCAAATTGTCGGACTAAGGATAATTAGAAGGGAAAATCCCATCACCACTTGGGGAAACATGAAGGAACAACTTAGGGCTAGATATGTGTCCCCTTCCTACTCAGATCACCAAAAACCAAAGAGCACTGCAACTTCCACATGCCCATCCGGCCAACCCAAGGCTCCAATTCCCCAAATCCCCACAACGCAACCCAAACCCCATTCCACAACCCACCTTACTCAAGCCCCTTTGGCTCCCACCTCCACCTCCACTCCTCATCTTACCCCTTCTCAAAAAGGAAAAGGTCCTATGGAGATAGAAGTGAGTGAAATAACCTCGGATAAGTACGAGCCGGAATGTTATAGGTGCCACCAATTGGGGCACATCGCCGGACAATGCCCCACGAGGAAGCATCTACCCATGCCCCTAGTGGTTGAAACCTCTCCCACTCCGGACACCATTACCCCTCCATCGTTCCCCGGAAAGGACACTCCTCCCAAGGACAATCTTCCCAACCCCCCTCAACCCACCCCTCTTCCTCTTCCTACCCCAACCCAACCCCAATGTAGACCTCCACTACTTCCCTTACCAATCCCAACCCAAGCCCATGCTTGTTCACCACCTCGGGTGCACCACACACCGGCTATCACCATCACCCCACCCCCAAATGACTGTCCCAGCCCCTTGGTAGAGGAGACCATGGCCCACACACCCACTCAAGAAGAGGTGAACCCACCTCCCACCATAGAAGAAATCCAAGAGCTTCCCATTTCATTCACCTCTCCTAGCCCGGTCCTTCAAAAACCAACCACCACCACTCATGGCACCCTCACCGTGAATGAGTCCATAATCCAATGGCTCAAGCAAGGCCCCACCATCCTTAGTTCACCCCCACACCTCTCACCCATGGGACATCAATCCCAAATTGTGGCCCTCCCCTCTTTTCACACCACGATCCAATCCTACAATGAGATAGAAGGTTGGGATGACCTCGTCAAAGGCCTAGAGTGGCAACTTGGGGTGACTTGTTTGTTGACTCTAGGGGCGGACCAACCCAAGAACCTTGACCTCATCCACCCATGCGCCGGGTCTATCACCTCGATTTGCACTATTGGTTGCTACACTAGCGACCTCCTTTTCTTTCTCCCCATAGTGGAAGAGCCCATCCCAGTCCACTCCCCTACCATTGTGATTCCTAGAGCCTTGACCAACCAACCCACCCTATACACTGGCCCAACCATTTCACTAGAAGAGGGCGACTCACCACCATATGAGGATCATGAGGACCTAGAGTTCCTCTCCCTAGGTGACCCTTACCATGACCCCTTCAACCCCTTCCTATACCCATGTAACCAACCTACCATACTCATCACTCACCTTTCCCTACCCCAACCAACCATGTTGGACCAAGTCCACCTCTTCCAAGACCTGGGCCACACAAACGGAACCATGACTAATGACGTGCCCCTGACCATGCTTCCCACCTTCTTAGACCCCTTTGACCCTTTCAAATGGGAGTTCAAAGACCACTCCGTGCACACACACATGGAGGTCATCTTTGGGATAGGAGTGCATAAGTCTTGGCACAACACACCACTTGGCGTGATTAGAAAGTCAGGTCAATTCATTCACATCACCCACATGACATGTAGGAAACATGAGTGGTCTCTATTTGGGTGTAACGGTCCTCTCCAATTCAGCATTGGTCTTATGTATGCTAGGAGCCTTCATGGATGTCTGGGTCCTCCGGCAGTCATCACACCCACGCATAAGAGGGACACCTATGGATGCCCCGATCCTCCCAAATCATTCAAAGTCTTCATAACATCCATGCACGATAGGTCTATATGTGGTTGCCCTGGACCACCTTTGCATACCACACATTACCCACTCACACCGCATCCTAGTGCATGACATATGCATCCAAGCAAGTATCAAGCAACAAGCGGTGAGATTCACAAGAAGCGGGCAAAAACTCATGAGCGCCACTTGGAATTCCAAGTTGGCAACTTGACGATAATGACTTTGGAGTGGCTCTACCCTAGGGTCACCTCCAAATCAAGGGCACGAGGACTTGGACCTTCCCAAGTTTCGAGTAGCTTTGGCAAACCAGCTTATGGGTTGAACTTACTAATGGGTTTTGGGATTCACCCCACTTCTCACGTGGCAGATCCGGCACCCTCTAAGGGCACCGCGGTGGATCCTAGTGAGTGCCTTGAGCTTACACCTATCCTTGCGAGAGACACCCTCGAAGTGCCACCACAAATTAGCCTAAGAGCTCGACGTGAGCACATGGCGGCAATACTAGGCAAGCAAGATCTCAACGCCAACATGAGGGTGTGTCCGAGCCACTTTGACGAGCTGAAGCGCCATTCCCCGGCTATGAACGTTGGTTGAGTTTGGAGATCGTGGCTCGCCCGGAGCTACATTTTGGTGTACTACTTCTCCGGTGGACCCATACTCGACGGGGTCGAGTTTTCACCACCCCGACGGTATGATGGGGACATCCCTTGCCCCTCCACATTTTTTCAGGGCTCGGATTGTTCGTCGGCAAGCGCCATTGTGTTAGTCATGTATTTTTGAGTCTAGTCATGTAATTTTCATATTTTCTTTGAGTCATAAACTATGTAATTTTCCTTTTATTTGAGTCATGTACCTAGGTTAATGAGTCATTTTCCTAAGTTAGTTCTCATATGGTTGGTTTGATAGGCTAATGGGCCCAACTAATGGGCTAGGCCCAGGGGCGCCCCTCCCTTGGACTTCTTTGGTCATTAGTTGGTTTGTCAGGGTCACTATGGTCATATGAAAAGTATGGAGTCTAAAAATAGGCCCCCACTCCTCTCATATGTAACAACCTTTTATGATAAATTTAAATTGAGTGCATTTTAGAGTCTTATTGGAGTGGATTCTCCAAATCTCTCTCTCTCTCTGTATTAGGGTGGACTCCCCTTCTCTCTCTTCTTTCTCTCTCCAAAGAGGGGGCTGCACCCCTTTCTCTCTCCTCCCCTCCCTCTCTCTCCTCCACATCATCAACCCTTTCTCTCCCCCTCATTATTCATCCTCCCAACTACCCCAACCCTCATTACTCCAATCCTTGTCCCAAAGGAATCCCCCCGATCCCCACTCCACCCTCCAACCACCAACCACCCCCTTCCCCTTCCCAACACAATCCTCCCTCTCCCCAATGCAAGCCTACATCTCCCAAGAGACAATTTGAAAATTTCCCTCCTCCTTCACCTTCCACCCCAAGCCCTTGGGCGCCCCCCTCCTCCCTCTCCCATTGCTTGTCCTATTGCATCCATCTCCAACCTCCTGCCCTCTCTAGCCAGCTTCAGACTAGTTCGCCCTCACCATTGCCCCCTCAGCCCTCCATCAAGCCTCCAGCAACTCCCCTCCACATCCCACAGCCATCAGCCATCCCCATCTCCTTGCTAAACCTTCACCACCCCTTTATCCATATCCCATTCATCTCTAGACCCAATCCAGGGTCACAGGCAGCAGAGCACCAGCAGCTTTCAGAGGCAGCCACGATGACATCTTGAGGCTTCGGGAGGCGTACGATGTACCGGTGGAATTTCCGTTGAAGCAGCTTTGCAACGGTGGTGGTTTGGTCTCCGTCGGAGTTCGTGACTTCCAAGGAGAGCCGTTCTCCTTTGACTGCGCAGGATACGTCTGGTCAGCAACCTGAAGCAACTTCCAGAAGCTCCCACAGCCACATTCCTGTGCTTCTTGAGGCGCCACTTGGCTGAGAGTTTTCCCCACAAGTCCTCTGTCATCTCCAGCAAGCAGAGCTAACTTTGGACCTTGGCATCAAAAGTTCTGAATTTTCCCTCACAAGTGCGCCAGGTCAATTTCCTGAGCTAGAATCGACACATTCCTACTGTTCAGGCTTTCACAGTCAGCTCGAGCTCCGCCTCCACTCATTTTGGTCTCAAGCGAAGAAGACTCATCCACGATTCCAACGACTCTGGTCACGCTTGATTCAGAGATCGGGAGCGCTCGTGGCGACCTCATCTTTCTGCTATTGAGGCACCGTAGCAGTCAAAGCCAGAACTCAGGGACCCTGTTCGCAGCTCTTCCCCGACCAGCACCGCCAACCAGGAAATTCCAAAAAAATTGGACGTCTTACTGATCCAATCTCGAAGATTTTACCACTGGTCTTGTCATCAACGAAATTCGAGAGTGGTCTCAGCAGTGCCGAATTCGACTACTTGTCCTCTATTTCAGAGGGCGGACAGAACTATCGACGTTCTATCAATTAGTTCCTAGATCGATTCTCCCCTTCCCTAGCTTGGCCAGCTGAAGGCCCCTCCCTGCATGGAGGTAGTTTTGGCTGTAACAACTTAACCCCCACCCCGAGATTCCCCCCTTCCAAGGGGTGTAGTTCATGTAATAATTCAATTCGCAGGTTTGAGGCTTCATCGACACGGCGTGCGGGTGCATACCCACACCTCCCCGCTTGCCCCGTCTCCGGCCGGAGTCGGCGTCTTCACGCCAGCTAGGTGAGCCTCGATCCCTCTCTTGGCTGGTTTCAATTCATTGCTTAGCATAGTATTATCACTATTGTTTCATCGGACGGAGAGTGAGAGCTCGGCCCTAAATTGCCATTGACGTGAGTGATCACCGTGGGTGAGTTGTGAGTGATCCCCTACATCCCACAGCCTTGGTGTGCTGGCCGCCCGTGATTTGGGCATCCCAGTCCCATTTGGGGTTCTCCCCAAGCTATCCAACCATTGGAGCATCAAGGTCCCGCCTCGGACCCTCTCCAGCATCGCCGAGTCGCCTACAGGCACTAGTGTGTCCTACGCGAGCATGTTCGCTTAAGTGAGTCCACTGTTCTAGTGCTTGCTTGCAATTTAGGTCCGTAGGTCGTCTCACATCATTTCCCCTTTTCGAGGGGATGTAATTAACGCTGTGACCTTTATGGCACGGCGGGTTCCAGTCCCGACCCGATATCTACTATCGTCTGATTAGTCAGATGGCGCACACCTCTAGCCCCAGACCACCTTGGTCTTGGAGCCCAAATAAACCATCTCTATGTGACTAGCATGCCCATGCACTGATAAATCGATATAAAATATAAACGATACAAACATATAACAATTTTAATAAACGATAAAAAGTACGTCTACAAGTCTGGCACGCCCGGTGGGACAGGATCACCTTTCATCTCATCGCCAAGATTTGGGGCCTCATGGCCTCCTCCTAAAATTTGAACCTCCTCTAATTTGAAATTATAGGGTTGAATTCCAACGAACGCGATGACAGTCACCTTTGGACCACTCGTGATCACCAGCCATGCCGAGCATGGCTACCTTGCTGTGGCGGTCCAATTCGGCAATTTCCCTCCAGTTGTCGGCTTCCCCAACTTCTTGGGGGTGGCCTTCGTGGACCTCCTAGATGTCCAGGAGATGAAGTTCGTCACCCCAGCAATGGCGACACTGAAAAAGACTGAAGCGGTGGGCTACTACGTCCACCATGCTCACCACCCCACCTCAGGCAACAAGAGGTGCGCCTCAGCTGCTAGGAGGGCGGCCAAGAAGAATGTCGGCACACTACGAAGCCGGCTCTCCACCTCGGGCAAATCCATGCTCATTGGAGGCGTCAGAGTATTTCTGAATGGTCGACATGCCAAGACCACACCCGATAGGGTGATTTTCACCGTGCCAGTGCGTACCTCCTTTTAGGCACTGGCCCAACGAAGAAGGGACCACTTAGAGTCTGAATCAAAGGGAGGATTGGCCCCCAAGCCAATCCGATTTAAACAGATTTGGGTGCCCAAGCAGCCACCGGCCCCGGCTCCAAGAAGGGAAGAAGAACCAAAAGAGGAGACCGAGATGCCGATCCAGGCGCCTCGCGAACCACCACTCTGGCCCTACATTCAGCAGGAAGATATCTGTCTGCAAGATAGAAGACATGGCAGAACGAACAAGTAGGGCTGCCTCGCCTACAAATCCCTGGCACGATTCAGCGTGCCTCAACCTATTACCTACCCTACTAAAGGGCAAAATTACATTGTTCGGGCTGTCCGGGGGCATTCCCATAGCTTCAGAAATACCTCCCTCGGGATGCAGCAACCCCTAGAAGCTGTAATGCTACGGATAAAGGCCGGGATCAGCAAGCCAACGCGGAGAAAATGAAATACGCAGGATCGGGCCGCTACAAGCCCCCCCTATGTGAAGATACTACACCGACAATCTCGGTGCTCAATAAATGGACCTGCCTTGGTCAGCCGGCCAAGAGAGTCGTCCGAAGAAGTCGACTGCTTCAGATACTCACTTGCAATATGGCTGGGGCCATCGGCTGCTGTGGGGCTTCACCCGCAGATCATGATGAGGCGGCACAAGCCTGCGTTGAAGAAATATATGCAGACCTGGTCACAATGACTGCAAATGTAATAATTGTTGGAGATGATGGTGAGAGACCACCTTCTCCGAATGCTCCGATGGAAGGGGGAGGTCAGGCTACTAGCTCCTCCATGCCCGATTTGGCAATAATGATGATGCTGCTCCTGAAGTCCTGTGATCAATGACACCCAAGAGGGGGGGGGTGAATTGGGTGATGGCAGATTTTAAACAACTTATAACAAAATTAATAGATATGTGAAGAACAAATGCCAACAAGAAGATATCTGAAGAGATATAGAGTGAATATGGCTAAAGCAACCCCTACAGCAGTTCCTTGGTACTAGGCGGAGTCAGGGAATTCTAAGATCCTCTCACACAAGGTATTTTCCTTCAGACAGGATTGACCGTGTTGATCAGAAGCAACCTTTTGATATACCAAGGATCTCACGTAAGAGGGTTAAAACAGTTCGATCTAAACAGTGAAACTAGATAAAGATGTAGTAAGCAAGCAAGCTATATCAAAACTGGAGGTAGGCGATAAGGAGCAAATCACACATAACACCATGATTTTTAGGTGGTTCGGATGCAACAATTGCAACCTACATCCACCCCTCACAGACCGTGAGGATTCACACACTATTTTGTAGAAGGTTACAAGATCAAGGCACACACACACACACTCGTGTGAGTTCGGAACTCGCACGAAGGTGCACATGCACCGAAACACAGAATGGTGAAGAACGAATAGATCTCTACCACACACACGCGTATCTTTGCAGATCCACACACACAGAGATGTTTGAATATTACAAGAACACAAAATGAAAGCCCAGCAAGATTGGAATAGAAGACACAAAAAGAGAAATTTCAGATTCAAGCACCCCCTTAGTTGATGAAGACAGTTTTGGATGCAACTTGATCTCCTCTTGGCTTGGGGTTGATCTGCTTCAGATGTTGCTTGAAGGTGGATGAAGCTCTTCCTTCTCGGAGCACTGTTCACGGCGACAGTACTAACTCTTGAATCTCCTTTTGATAGTCTCCCTTAGCCTTCTTTGATTGATTAGGGTTACAAGCCTCAATGTGATGTTTTTATAACTCTTGAATGGTTAAGAGACAAGCCTGGAACCAGATCCACAAATCATGGGAAGTTTGGTGGCTTTGGGATTAAACAAATCCTTGAAGAGAGACTTCCCACGTTGAGAACAAAAGGTCAACAATAGGGGATTTTTGATGCGGGACGAGACCACGGACACGACAAGCTCGTGACTGTCCCTTAACGAGGGAAGCGTCGGACGTGCGCGGTTGAGAAACCGGCAATGAGCTAGGGTGATCGGCTCTCTCGTGTGCCCGGATCGGGCCACGGGACGGTGTCGCACTCTCTCGCAGCAGCGGTAATGACTAGATAAAGCGAGCTAGATATCCCTACACATGCTCTCTAGCAGCGGCAAAAACAAGCATATATGAAATTAAGCAAAATGCCAAGTAAGGAGCGAGGACGATACCTCCACGCGCTCGGCGTGGGGACGACGGACCCGGCCGAAACTCGTACTCCCGGGATAAATATTACACAATGATGACAGCAATGAAATATCACCCACTCCACGTAGGGAGGTAAAGGGCTACACAACTGGGCCCGGGAGGACCGAATTCGGGTTGACGGGCGGCTTCTCGCGCTGTTTCGGCAACACCCGAACACGTGACGGTGGGGCCCACGTGCTGTCCGGAGGGGCCGTGTGGGACCCGGTGGCACCGCTGTAGTGGAGGATGCCTGGAAGGGTGCTCCCTAGAGTGGGGGCGCGCTGGTTCGCCGGTCAGAGATCGGGCGGCTCCGATCGGCACCGGTCGGAATAACCGGCCACGGGCTGCAACTTCTGATTTTCAGCGCGCGTCCCGACGAGAACGAGCGGTGTGATCAGCCCCAATGTCGGATCGACACGAGACCGGAGCCGTTGGAAATCTAACTTCAAATCCTTCAAACTAGGCATGGAGATCTGGCCTGGATCTGCACGGATCTGGACTTATGGAATTTCCAAGTTCCTATTGTACAGTTCCTGAAATCTTAGGTCAGTAGAGAACTTTCCTGTGGATTACCTTTGACCGCATGGTATACGTCCGAATCTGGGGTTGTGTTCTTCAAAAAATTTGTGGGAAATCAAGCTACGAAACAAGAACTATTTTTGGATATGGATTTAGAGAAGCCTACGAATTTCTATGATTTTTGCACTACCATTGGGTCGGATCTAGAATCTAGCTGACAACACTGTAGCTGAGGAAGAACACAAATTTCTAAAAATAGATAGAAGGCTGATAAAAAATTACGAAAATTTTTGGATATAGGGGGTGATGGACAGAACTCCCAGTAAAATTGGGAGAGTTTGGACAAATCAAAAATGACCAGAGGTGGGAAACACAGGGCTATTGTCATTGTAGACAGAGACAAAACAGAACTAGGAATGAAAGATGCACGAAAATGGGAAAATACTAAACGATGGAATTTGGGCGTGAAAATTTAGGTGGCGCTTGGGATACAAGGGAAGAACACACCATAACAATTGCAGCTTGAGATCTTCACGTGGTGGAGAGCAGATATTCAGACAAGAAGCCTCTATCCAGGATGGACAGAACACCGAAGGCGGCTCCGCGGCGGCGTGATGGAGGCACGAAAGGCGGCGGCGGCGGCACCGATGATCACCGGAGGTGGGGGGAAGGAGATATCACTCTAGAATGGGGGTTGGGGATGAAGAAACCAAGCGGAGAGAGAGGAGAGGTCGAAATTCTCCAAGAGAGGGGTTCTTGCACAATGACTTTTTCACTTTCATTAATATTCAAATGGAAAATACAAGTATTTATATGCCTCCAATCTAATCCAATCTCCACCATTGGATCTAGGGATGGGGAATGAATGGCCTAGATTAAATGTGACCAACACACACAAAAAAAATAAAATAACCCAAGTGGAAGACAAGCTTGACATGGTAGGTAGCCTACCTTAGACTTTTAACTCCCTTTGTCTACCCATGTGGCATTTAACATTCAACCCTTCTAGATGGCCACCTAGGATGGTTGACCAGCCCCACATAGGTGACATGGACCAATGGGAAAGGGCTGAGGGCCCCATTGCTGGTCGTACTGTATAATTGCATAAAAACCCACACAATCCATGGGAATGACTCCTTGACTTATAAAGCCTTACATTTGCGTACATACTTTCCCAAGGATATAAACACAAACTAAAAGGACATAAATGTAAAAGAAAAAGTACATGCTCGACGTCGATTCCCATCAACTCTCCCCGGGTGGGAGGAACTCGACCCCGTCGAGTAGGGGTATGGATGCTCGAGTACTCCGGCGGCTCAGTCACCGTGCCAAGTAACGCGGGTACGCTCCACTCCGAGTGATCGTCACCTACTCATTCCATATATACTCGATATGCGCAGACTGCTATGGGCCGAAGGTGGACACTCCGGGTGGGGCACTCTCAAAAGGGAAGGAAGCAGCTCGAAGACTCACTAGGAATCACTGCTGAGTCCCTGTAGGTGACTGATCCGGGTATAGATGTAGAACCGATCCCATACTCATCGAGTGAGTCTAATCGCTTCACACTCATAAGGGACTGACATCGATGAGCTTGCACAAGACACATGCAGACAAACAAACTACATACAAACCATGCAAACAAACCACACAAAGAAGAGATAATACAGACTCATGAATGACTCGAGACAAACCTACTGCTAGTCCGACCCGTACATGGGTGACGGCGGACCAGAACACCCGAACGTATGCCATGCATGCATCTGACGTAACCGATGGTTGACGTCAAGGAGAACTCCTAGACACCCGACGATGCACCAATCATGGAGATTGGGCTTGGATGTGGGAAGTCCGGGAGGGGCGGGTGGTTTAGATGGATCGGGGTAACCAAAGTTTTCATTACCCCCAAATGAAGGTTTGGACCTATGGCTATGTGGAGTTTGCTTGGCACGAGTGGAAAAGGCATGATAGTGAACTCCGCGGAAGAAGGGTAGTGAGTATGAAAGCTCGGGAGGTTCACTAGTGAAGGGGTCAAAGGGGTCGAAGAAGGTATGACCCCATGAAGTGGGTTCCCCCATGACTCGGTCCCAATTTAAGAATTCATAATCACCGTCATACATTGTGAGCGGTGGGACGGGGATCATAGTCAAGAAGTATGATTCCTCCCTCGGACAAAAGGGTATGAATTCGGGCTCGTCCGGTAAGGGGAGGAGTAAGAGGACCTCCGTGGTGACACAACCCACGGTGCACTCGGAGGTAATGGACCCGAAGGCCGGATGGGTGAAGCTAAGACTAGCGGGTTGGTCAAAGCTTCACGCCAAAAGATGCGTCAACTCCCATTGTGAATCTAATCCCATGACAAGATCGTCCATGTGTCAACATGGTGACTAGATCGAAAGGTGGTATGGAATGAGTTGACTGGCACTAAAGGTAAGGTGGGGTCCATGGATGCAAAGGGATGTGGGACCGAGCCTTCCTTGAGCCATCTAAGAAGTGGCTCAACTATATAAAGAGTACCCGATAGAAATACGGGGGGCTCGGGCTTTGGTAGTTCCAAATGAGATGGTTCCGAATCAAGTTCGAAAATAGAGAGTGATGACATTGGAGCTCTCATGGGTGACGAAGGAATGTCCTTCTCGTGGTGAAGGGGTCCTTGGGGTGGCTCCATGAACAACCAATCTACCCGGATAGCCCGATCTAGGCTAGTACTAAACCGATCTAGGCTTGTACTAAACCTTTGCACTTGTCCCATCATGGCTTGGAACATTGCGCCCACTTCATCGGGACTATAGGCTCGGGATGCGGCCATGGTTGTAAAGATGGGGTTGGGTCCCCTAGCAATGGAGATGCAAGACCATTTTTTTTTAAGTTTAAAAGTAAAATGTGATGCTAACTAATGCACCTAGACATAACCAAAACTCGGCACGTGGCGGAGTTAATCGATCCGAAGATCACTCGCGCAAGTGTGCGGCCTTCCCGATAGGCATAGCCTAACGTTCGGGCAACACCTTTTGATATAACGAGTTATTGGGATGCAATGCAAAAGACACTTTTTTTTGTTTGTTTTAAAACAATGATGACCCTAAACACGACTTAGACGTAAATGACTAATGAATGACACTTTTTTTTGACACCCTAGACTCAACTTGCTCTGATACCAAATTGATGTGGGACAAGACCACGGACACGACAAGCTCGTGACTGTCCCCTAACGAGGGAAGCGTCGGACGTGCGCGGTCGAGAAACCAGCAATGAGCTAGGGTGATCGTCTCTCTCGTGTGCCCGGATCGGGTCACGGGACGGTGTCGCACTCTCTCGCAGCAGTGATAATGACTAGATAAAGTGAGCTAGATATCCCTACACATGCTCTCTAGCAGCGGCATAAACAAGCATATATGAAATTAAGCAAAATACCAAGTAAGGAGCGAGGACGATACCTCCACGCACTCGGCGTGGGGACGACGGACCCGGCCGAAACTCGTACTCCCGGGATAAATATTACACAATGATGACAGCAATGAAATATCGCCCACTCCACGTAGGAAGGTAAAGGGCTACACAACTGGGCCCGGGAGGACCGAATTCGGGTTGACGGGCGGCTTCTCGCACTGTTTCGGCAACACCCAAACACGTGACGGTGGGACCCACGTGCTGTCCGGAGGGGCCGTGTGGGTCCCGGTGGAAACGCTGTAGTGGAGGATGCCTGGAAGGGCTCTCCCTAGAGTGGGGGCGCGTTGGTTCGCCGGCCGGAGGCCGGGCGGCTCCGATCGGCACCGGTCGGAATAACCGGCCACGGGCTGCAACTTCTGATTTTCAACGCACGTCCCGGCGAGAACGGGCGCTGCGATCAGCCCCGATATTGGATCGACACGAGACTGGAGCCGTTGAAAAGCTAACTTCAAATCCTTCAACCTAGACCTAGAGATCTGGCCTGGATATGCACGGATTTGAACTTATGGAATTTCCAAGTTCCTATTGCACAGTTCCTGAAATCTTAGGTCAGCAGAGAACTTTCCTGTGGATTACCTTTGACTGCACGGTATACGTCCGAATCTAGGGTTCTGTTCTTCAGAAAAGTTATGGGAAATCAAGCTACGAAATCACGACTATTTTTTGATCTAGATTTGGGGAAGGCTACGAATTTCTATGATTTTTTCAGTAGCAGTAGGTCGGATCTGGAATCTGGCTGATAACACTGTAGCAGAGGAAGAACACGAATTTCTAAAAATAGATAGAAGGCTGATAAAAAATTAAAAAAATTGGTGGATGTAGGGGGTGATGGACAGAACTCCAAGTAAAATTGGGAGGGTTTGGACAAATACAAAAATGGCCAGAGGTGGGAAACACAGGGCTGCTGTCACTGTAGACAGAGACAAAACAGAACTTGGAATGAAAGATGCACAAAAATGGAAAAATACTAAACGATGGAATTTGGGCGTGAACATTTAGGTGGCGCTTGGGATACAAGGGAAGAACACACCATAAAAATTGCAGCTTGAGATCTTCACGTGGTGGAGAGCAGATATTCGGACAAGAAGCCTCTATCCAGGATGGACAGAACACCGAAGGCGGCTCCGCGGCGGCGTGATGGCGGCACGAACGGTGGCGGCGGCGGCACCGATGATCACCGGAGGTGGGGGGAAGGAGATATCACTCTAGAATGGGGGTTGGGGATGAAGAAACCAGGGGGAGAGAAAGGAGAGGTCGAAATTCTCCAAAAGAGGGGTTCTTGCACAATAATTTTTTCACTTTCATTAATATTCAAATGGAAAATACAAGTATTTATATGCCTCCAATCTAATCCAATCTCCACCACTGGATATAGGGATGGCGAATGAATGGCCTAGATTAAATGTGACCAACACACACAAAAAAAATAAAATAACCCAAGTGGAAGACAAGCTTGACATGGTAGGTAGCCTACCTTAGACTTTTTACTCCCTTTGTCTACCCATGTGGCATTTGACATTCAACCCTTCTAGATGGCCACCTAGGATGGTTGACCAGCCCCACATAGGTGACATGGACCAATGGGAAAGGGCTGAGGGCCCCCTTGCTGGTCCTACTGTATAGTTGCATAAAAACCCACACAATCCATGGGAATGACTCCTTGACTTATAAAGCCTTACATTTGCGTACATACTTTCCCAAGGATATAAACACAAACTAAAAGGACATAAATGCAAAAGAAAAAGTACATGCTCGGCGTCGATTCCCATCAACTCTCCCCGGGTGGGAGGAACTCGACCCCGTCGAGTAGGGGTATGGATGCTCGAGTACTCCGGCGGATCCGTCACCGTGCCAAGTAACGCGAGTACGCTCCACTCCGAGTGATCGTCACCTGCTCATTCCATATATACTCGATATGCGCAGACTGCTATGGGCCGAAGGTGGACACTCCGGGTGGGGCACTCTCAAAAGGGAAGGAAGCAGCTCGAAGACTCACTAGGAATCACCGCTGAGTCCATGTAGGTGACTGATCCGCGTATAGATGTAGAACCGATCCCATACTCTTCGAGTGAGTC
This sequence comes from Amorphophallus konjac, assembly GCA_022559845.1. Taxonomy (NCBI): domain Eukaryota; kingdom Viridiplantae; phylum Streptophyta; class Magnoliopsida; order Alismatales; family Araceae; genus Amorphophallus; species Amorphophallus konjac. The sequence goes on from CM040122.1 coordinate 104,425,540, forward strand.
TAATCGCTTCACACTCATAAGGGACTGACATCGATGAGCTTGCACAAGACACATGCAGACAAACAAACTACACACAAACCATGCAAACAAACCACACAAAGAAGAGACAATACGGACTCATGAATGACTCGAGATAAACCTACTGCTAGTCCGACCCGTACATGGGTGACGGCGGACCAGGACACCCGAACGTATGCCATGCATGCATCTGACGTAATCGGTGGTTGACGTCAAGGAGAACTCCTAGACACCCGACGATGCACCAATCATGGAGATTGGGCTTGGATGTGGGAAGTCCGGGAGGGGCGGGTGGTTTAGATGGATCGGGGTAACCAAAGTTTTCATTACCCCCAAATGAAGGTTTGGACCTATGGCTATGTGGAGTTTGCTTGGCCCGAGTGGAAAAGGCATGATAGTGAACTCCGCGGAAGAAGAGTAGTGAGTATGAAAGCCCGGGAGGTTCACTAGTGAAGGGGTCAAAGGGGCCGAAGAAGGTATGACCCCATGAAGTGGGTTCCCCCATGACTCGATCCCAATTTAAGAATTCATAATCACCGTCATACATTGTGAGCGGTGGGACGGGGATCATAGTCAAGAAGTATGATTCCTCCCTCGGACAAAAGGGTATGAATTCGGGCTCGTCCGGTAAGGGGAGGAGTAAGAGGACCTCCGTGGTGACACAACCCACGGTGCACTCGGATGTAATGGACCCGATGGCCGGATGGGTGAAGCTAAGACTAGCGGGTTGGTCAAAACTTCACGCCAAAAGATGCGTCAACTCCCATTGTGAATCCAATCCCATGACAAGATCGTCCAATGTGTCAACATGGTGACTAGATCGAAAGGTGGTATGGAATGAGTTGACTAGCACTAAAGGTAAGGTGGGGTCCATGGATGTAAAGGGATGTGGGACCGAGCCTTCCTTGAGCCATCTAAGAAGTGGCTCGGCTATATAAAGAGTACCCGATAGAAATACGGGGGGCTCGGGCTTTGGTAGTTCCAAATGAGATGGTTCCGAATCAAGTTCGAAAATAGAGAGTGATGACATTGGAGCTCTCATGGGTGACGAAGGAATGTCCTTCTCGTGGTGAAGGGGTCCTTGGGGTGGCTCCAGGAACAACCAATCTACCCCGATAGCCCGATCTAGGCTAGTACTAAACCGATCTAGGCTTGTACTAAACCTTTGCACTTGTCCCATCATGGCTTGGAACATTGCGCCCACTTCATCGGGACTATAGGCTCGGGATGCGGCCATGGTTGTAAAGATGGGGTTGGGTCCCCTAGGAATGGAGATGCAAGACCATTTTTTTTTAAGTTTAAAAGTAAAATGTGATGCTAACTAATGCACCTAGACATAACCAAAACTCGGCACGTGGCGGAGTTAATCGATCCGAAGATCACTCGCGCAAGTGTGCGGCCTTCCCAATAGGCGTAGCCTAACGTTCGGACAACACCTTTTGATATACCGGGTTATTGGGATGCAATGCAAAAGACACTTTTTTTTGTTTGTTTTAAAACAATGATGACCCTAAACATGACTTAGACGTAAATGACTAATGAATGACACTTTTTTTTGACACCTTGGACTCAACTTGCTCTGATACCAAATTGATGCGGGACGAGACCACGGACACGACAAGCTCGTGACTGTCCCTTAACGAGGGAAGCGTCGGACGTGCGCGGTCGAGAAACCAGTAATGAGCTAGGGTCATCGTCTCTCTCGTGTGCCCGGATCGGGTCACGGGACGGTGTCGCACTCTCTTGCAGCAGTGATAATGACTAGATAAAGTGAGCTAGATATCCCTACACATGCTCTCTAGCAGCGGCATAAACAAGCATATATGAAATTAAGCAAAATACCAAGTAAGGAGCGAGGACGATACCTCCACGCACTCGGCGTGGGGATGACGGACCCGGCCGAAACTCGTACTCCCGGGATAAATATTACACAATGATGACAGCAATGAAATATCGCCCACTCCACGTAGGAAGGTAAAGGGATACACAACTGGGCCCGGGAGGACCGAATTCGGGTTGACGGGCGGCTTCTCGCACTGTTTCGGCAACACCCGAACACGTGACGGTGGGACCCACGTGCTGTCCGGAGGGGCCGTGTGGGACCCGGTGGAAACGCTGTAGTGGAGGATGCCTGGAAGGGCTCTCCCTAGAGTGGGGGCGCGTTGGTTCGCCGGCCGGAGGCCGGGCGGCTCCGATCGGCACCGGTCGGAATAACCGGCCACGGGCTGCAACTTCTGATTTTCAACGCGCGTCCCGGCGAGAACGGGCGCTGCGATCAGCCCCGATATTGGATCGACACGAGACTGGAGCCGTTGAAAGCTAACTTCAAATCCTTCAACCTAGACCTAGAGATCTGGCCTGGATATGCACGGATCTGAACTTATGGAATTTCCAAGTTCCTATTGCACAGTTCCTGAAATCTTAGGTCAGTAGAGAACTTTCCTGTGGATTACCTTTGACTGCGCGGTATACGTCCGAATCTAGGGTTCTGTTCTTCAGAAAAGTTATGGGAAATCAAGCTACGAAATCACGACTATTTTTTGATCTAGATTTGGGAAGGCTACGAATTTCTATGATTTTTTCAGTAGCAGTAGGTCGGATCTGGAATCTGGCTGATAACACTGTAGCAGAGGAAGAACACGAATTTCTAAAAATAGATAGAAGGCTGATAAAAAATTAAAAAAATTGGTGGATGTAGGGGGTGATGGACAGAACTCCAAGTAAAATTGGGAGGGTTTGGACAAATACAAAAATGGCCAGAGGTGGGAAACACAGGGCTGCTGTCACTGTAGACAGAGACAAAACAGAACTTGGAATGAAAGATGCACAAAAATGGAAAAATACTAAACGATGGAATTTGGGCGTGAACATTTAGGTGGCGCTTGGGATACAAGGGAAGAACACACCATAAAAATTGCAGCTTGAGATCTTCACGTGGTGGAGAGCAGATATTCGGACAAGAAGCCTCTATCCAGGATGGACAGAACACCGAAGGCGGCTCCGCGGCGGCGTGATGGCGGCACGAACGGTGGCGGCGGCGGCACCGATGATCACCGGAGGTGGGGGGAAGGAGATATCACTCTAGAATGGGGGTTGGGGATGAAGAAACCAGGGGGAGAGAGGAGAGGTCGAAATTCTCCAAAAGAGGGGTTCTTGCACAATGATTTTTTCACTTTCATTAATATTCAAATGGAAAATACAAGTATTTATATGCCTCCAATCTAATCCAATCTCCACCATTGGATATAGGGATGGGGAATGAATGGCCTAGATTAAATGTGACCAACACACACACAAAAAATAAAATAACCCAAGTGGAAGACAAGCTTGACATGGTAGGTAGCCTACCTTAGACTTTTTACTCCCTTTGTCTACCCATGTGGCATTTGACATTCAACCCTTCTAGATGGCCACCTAGGATGGTTGACCAGCCCCACATAGGTGACATGGACCAATGGGAAAGGGCTGAGGGCCCCCTTGCTGGTCCTACTGTATAGTTGCATAAAAACCCACACAGTCCATGTGAATGACTCCTTGACTTATAAAGCCTTACATTTGCGTACATACTTTCCCAAGGATATAAACACAAACTAAAAGGACATAAATGCAAAAGAAAAAGTACATGCTCGGCGTCGATTCCCATCAACTCTACCCGGGTGGGAGGAACTCGACCCCGTCGAGTAGGGGTATGGATGCTCGAGTACTCCGGCGGATCCGTCACCGTGCCAAGTAACGCGAGTACGCTCCACTCCGAGTGATCGTCAGCTGCTCATTCCATATATACTCGATATGCGCAGACTCCTATGGGCCGAAGGTGGACACTCCGGGTGGGGCACTCTCAAAAGGGAAGGAAGCAGCTCGAAGACTCACTAGGAATCACCGTTGAGTCCATGTAGGTGACTGATCCGCGTATAGATGTAGAACCGATCCCATACTCATCGAGTGAGTCTAATCGCTTCACACTCATAAGGGACTGACATCGATGAGCTTGCACAAGACACATGCAGACAAACAAACTACACACAAACCATGCAAACAAACCACACAAAGAAGAGACAATACGGACTCATGAATGACTCGAGACAAACCTACTGCTAGTCCGACCCGTACATGGGTGACGACGGACCAGGACACCCGAACGTATGCCATGCATGCATCTGACGTAACCGGTGGTTGACGTCAAGGAGAACTCCTAGACACCCGACGATGCACCAATCATGGAGATTGGGTTTGGATGTGGGAAGTCCGGGAGGGGCGGGTGGTTTAGATGGATCGGGGGTAACCAAAGTTTTCATTACCCCCAAATGAAGGTTTGGACCTATGGCTATGTGGAGTTTGCTTGGCCCGAGTGGAAAAGGCATGATAGTGAACTCCGCGGAAGAAGGGTAGTGAGTATGAAAGCTCGGGAGGGTCACTAGTGAAGGGGTCAAAGGGGTCGAAGAAGGTATGACCCCATGAAGTGGGTTCCCCCATGACTCGGTCCCAATTTAAGAATTCATAATCACCGTCATACATTGTGAGCGGTGGGACGGGGATCATAGTCAAGAAGTATGATTCCTCCCTCAGACAAAAGGGTATGAATTCGGGCTCGTCCGGTAAGGGGAGAAGTAAGAGGACCTCCGTGGTGACATAACCCATGGTGCACTCGGATGTAATGGACCTGAAGGCCGGATGGGTGAAGCTAAGACTAGCGGGTTGGTCAAAGCTTCGCGCCAAAAGATGCGTCAACTCCATTGTGAATCCAATCCCATGACAAGATCGTCCAATGTGTCAACATGCTGACTAGATCGAAAGGTGGTATGGAATGAGTTGACTGGCACTAAAGGTAAGGTGGGGTCCATGGATGCAAAGGGATGTGGGACCGAGCCGTCCTTGAGCCATCTAAGAAGTGGCTCGGCTATATAAAGAGTACCCGGTAGAAATACGGGGGGCTCGGGCTTTGGTAGTTCCAAATGAGATGGTTCCGAATCAAGTTCAAAAATAGAGAGTGATGACATTGGAGCTCTCATGGGTGACGAAGGAATGTCCTTCTCGTGGTGAAGGGGTCCTTGGGGTGGCTCCAGGAACAACCAATCTACCCCGATAGCCCGATCTAGGCTAGTACTAAACCGATCTAGGCTTGTACTAAACCTTTGCACTTGTCCCATCATGGCTTGGAACATTGCGCCCACTTCATCGGGACTATAGGCTCGGGATGCGGCCATGGTTGTAAAGATGGGGTTGGGTCCCCTAGGAATGGAGATGCAAGACCTTTTTTTTTTTAAGTTTAAAAGTAAAATGTGATGCTAACTAATGCACCTAGACATAACCAAAACTCGGCACGTGGCGGAGTTAATCGATCTGAAGATCACTCGCGCAAGTGTGCGGCCTTCCAGATAGGCGTAGCCTAACGTTCGGACAACACCTTTTGATATACCGGGTTATTGGGATGCAATGCAAAAGACACTTTTTTTTATTTGTTTTAAAACAATGATGACCCTAAACACGACTTAGACGTAAATGACTAATGAATGACACTTTTTTTTGACACCCTAGACTCAACTTGCTCTGATACCAAATTGATGCGGGACGAGATCACGGACACGACAAGCTCGTGACTGTCCCCTAACGAGAAAAGCGTCGGACGTGCGCGGTTGAGAAACCGGCAATGAGCTAGGGTGATCGGCTCTCTCGTGTGCCCGGATCGGGTCACGGGACGGTGTCGCACTCTCTCGCAGCAGCGGTAATGACTAGATAAAGCGAGCTAGATATCCCTACACATGCTCTCTAGCAGCGGCATAAACAAGCATATATGAAATTAAGCAAAATGCCAAGTAAGGAGCGAGGATGATACCTCCACGCGCTCGGCGTGGGGACGACGGACCCGGCCAAAACTCGTACTCCTGGGATAAATATTACACAATGATGACAGCAATGAAATATCTCCCACTCCACGCAGGGAGGTAAAGGGCTACACAACTGGGCCCGGGAGGACCGAATTCGGGTTGACGGGCGGCTTCTCGCGCTGTTTCGGCAACACCCGAACACGTGACGGTGGGGCCCACGTGCTGTCCGGAGGGGCCGTGTGGGACCCGATGGCACCGCTGTAGTCGAGGATGCCTTGAAGGGCGCTCCCTAGAGTGGGGGTGCGCTGGTTCGTCGGCTGGAGGTCGGGCGGCTCCGATCGGCACCGGTCGGAATAACCGGCCACGGGCTACAACTTCTGATTTTCAGCGCGCGTCCCAGCGAGAACGGGCTCTGCGATCAGCCCCGATGTCGGATCGACATGAGACTGGAGCCGTTGGAAAGATAACTTCAAATCCTTCAACCTAGGCCTAGAGATCTGGCCTGGATCTGCACGGATCTGAATTTATGGAATTTCCAAGTTCCTATTGTACAGTTCCTAAAATCTTAGGTCAGCAAAGAACTTTCCTGTGGATTGCCTTTGACCGCATAGTATACTTCCGAATCTGGGGTTGTGTTCTTCAGAAAAGTTATGGGAAATCAAGCTACGAAACCAGGACTTATTTTGGATCTAGATTTGGGGATGGCTACGAATTGCTATGATTTTTTAAGTAGCAGTGGGTCAGATCTGGAATCTGGCTGACAACACTGTAGTGGAGGAAGAACATGAATTTCTAAAAAAAGATAGAAGGCTGATTAAAAATTAAGAAAATTTGTGGATGTAGGGGGTGATGCACGAAACTCCCCGTAAAATTGGGAGGGTTTGGACAAATCAAAAAATGGCCGGAGGTGGGAAACATAGGGCTGCTGTCACTGTAGACAGAGATAAAACAGAGCTAGGAATGAAAGATGCACGAAAATGGGAAAATAATAAACGATGGAATTTGGGCATGAAAATTTATGTGGCGCTTTGGATACAAGGGAAGAACACACCATAAAAATTTCAGCTTGAGATCGTCACGTGGTGGAGAGCAGATATTCAGACAAGAAGCCTCTATCCAGGATGGACAGAACACCGAAGGCGGCTCCGCGGCGGCGTGATGGCGGCACGAACGGCGGCGGCGGCGACACCGATGATCACCGGAGGTGGGGGGAAAGAGATATCACTCTAGAATGGGGGTTGGGGATGAAGAAACCAGGGGGAGAGAGAGGAGATGTTGAAATTCTCCAAGAGAGGGGTTCTTGCGCAATGATTTTTTCACTTTCATTAATATTCAAATGGAAAATACAAGTATTTATATGCCTCCAATCTAATCCAATCTCCACCATTGGATCTAGGGATGGGGAATGAATGGCCTAGATTAAATGTGACCAACACACACACAAAAAATAAAATAACCCAAGTGGAAGATAAGCTTGACATGGTAGGTAGCCTACCTTAGACTTTTTACTCCCTTTGTCTACCCATGTGGCATTTGACATTCAACCCTTCTAGATGGCCACCTAGGATGGTTGACCAGCCCCACATAGGTGACATGGACCAATAGGAAAGGGCTGAGGGCCCCCTTGCTGGTCCTACTGTATAATTGCATAAAAACCCACACAATCCATGGGAATGACTCCTTGACTTATAAAGCCTTACATTTGAGTACATACTTTCCCAATGATATAAACACAAACTAAAAGGACATAAATGCAAAAGAAAAAGTACATGCTCGGCGTCGATTCCCATCAACTCTCCCCGGGTAGGAGGAACATGACCCCGTCGAGTAGGGGTATGGATGCTCGAGTACTCCGGCGGATCCGTCACCGTGCCAAGTAATGCGGGTACGCTACACTCTGAGTGATCGTCACCTGCTCATTCCATATATACTCGATATGCGTAGACTGCTATGGGCCGAAGGTGGACACTCCGGGTGGGGCACTCTCAAAAGGGAATGAAGCAGCTATAAAACTCACTAGGAATCACCGCTGAGTCCCTGTAGGTGACTGATCCGGATATAGATGTAGAAACGATCCCATACTCATCGAGTGAGTCTAATCGCTTCACACTCATAAGGGACTGACATCGATGAGCTTGCACAAGACACATGCAGACAAACAAACTACACACAAACCATGCAAACAAACCACACAAAGAAGAGACAATACAGACTCATGAATGGCTCGAGACAAACCTACTGCTAGTCCGACCCGTACATGGGTGACGGCGGACCAGGACACCCGAACGTATGCCATGCATGCATCTGACGTAACCGGTGGTTGACGTCAAGGAGAACTCCTAGACACCCGACGATGCACCAATCATGGAGATTGGGCTTGGATGTGGGAAGTCTGGGAGGGGCGGGTGGTTTAGATGGATCGGGGTAACCAAGGTTTTCATTACCCCCAAATGAAGGTTTGGACCTATGGCTATGTGGAGTTTGCTTGGCCCGAGTGGAAAAGGCATGATAGTGAACTCCGCGGAAGAAGGGTAGTGAGTATGAAAGCTCGGGAGGTTCACTAGTGAAGGGTCAAAGGGGTCGAAGAAGGTATGACCCCATGAAGTGGGTTCCCCCATGACTCGGTCCTAATTTAAGAATTCATAATCACCGTCATACATTGTGAGCGGTGGGACGGGGATCATAGTCAAGAAGTATGATTCCTCCCTCGGACAAAAGGGTATGAATTCGGGCTCGTCCGGTAAGGGGAGGAGTAAGAGGACCTCCGTGGTGACACAACCCACGGTGCACTCGGAGGTAATGGACCCGAAGGCCGGATGGGTGAAGCTAAGACTAGCGGGTTGGTCAAAGCTTCGCGCCAAAAGATGCGTCAACTCCCATTGTGAATCCAATCCCATGACAAGATCGTCCAATGTGTCAATATGGTGACTAGATCGAAAGGTGGTATGGAATGAGTTGACTGGCACTAAAGGTAAGGTGGGGTCAATGGACGCAAAGGGATGTGGGACCGAGCCTTCCTTGAGCCATCTAAGAAGTGGTTCGGCTATATAAAGAGTTCCCGATAGAAATACGGGGGGCTCGGGCTTTGGTAGTTCCAAATGAGATGGTTCCAAATCAAGTTTGAAAATAGAGAGTGATGACATTGGAGCTCTCATGGGTGACGAAGGAATGTCCTTCTCGTGGTGAAGGGGTCCTTGGGGTGGCTCCAGGAACAACCAATCTACCCCGATAGCCCGATCTAGGCTAGTACTAAACCGATCTAGGCTTGTACTAAACCTTTGCACTTGTCCCATCATGGCTTGGAACATTGCGCCCACTTCATCGGGACTATAGGCTCGGGATGCGGCCATGGTTGTAAAGATGGGGTTGGGTCCCCTAGGAATGGAGATGCAAGACCATTTTTTTTAAGTTTAAAAGTAAAATGTGATGCTAACTAATGCACCTAGACATAACCAAAACTCGGCACGTCGCGGAGTTAATCGATCCGAAGATCACTCACGCAAGTGTGCGGCCTTCCCGATAGGCATAGCCTAACGTTTGGACAACACCTTTTGATATACCGGGTTATTGGGATGCAATGCAAAAGATACTTTTTTTGTTTATTTTAAAACAATGATGACCCTAAACACGACTTAGACGTAAATGACTAATGAATGACACTTTTTTTTTGACACCCAGGGCTCAACTTGCTCTGATACCAAATTGATGCGGGACGAGACCACGAACACGACAAGCTCGTGACTGTCCCTTAACGAGGGAAGCGTCGGACGTGCGCGGTTGAGAAACCGACAATGAGCTAGGGTGATCGGCTCTCTCGTGTGCCCGGAGCCGGTCACGGGACAGTGTCGCACTCTCTCGCAACAGCGGTAATGACTAGATAAAGCGAGCTAGATATCCCTACACATACTCTCTAGCAGCGGCATAAACAAGCATATATGAAATTAAGCAAAATGCAAAGTAAGGAGCGAGGACGATACCTCCACGCGCTCGGCGTGGGGACGACGGACCCGGCCGAAACTCGTACTCCCGGGATAAATATTACACAATGATGACAGCAATGAAATATCACCCACTCCACGCAGGGAGGTAAAGGGCTACACAACTGGGCCCGGGAGGACAGAATTCGGGTTGACGGGCGGCTTCTCGCGCTGTTTCGGCAACACCCGAACACGTGACGGTGGGGCCCACGTGCTGTCCGGAGGGGCCGTGTGGGATCCAGTGGCACCGCTATAGTGGAGGATGCCTAGAAGGGTGCTCCCTAGAGTGGGGGCGCGCTGGTTCGCCGACCGGAGGCCAGGCGGGTCCGATCGGCACCGGTCGGAATAACTGGCCACGGGCTGCAACTTCTGGTTTTCAGCGCGCGTCCCGGCGAGAACGGGCGCTGCGATCAGCCCCGATGTCGGATAGACACGAGACTGGAGCCGTTGGAAAGCTAACTTCAAATCCTTCAACCTAGGCCTAGAGATCTGGCCTAGATCTGCACGGATATGGACTTATAGAATTTTCAAGTTCCTGTTGTATAGTTCCTGAAATCTTAGGTCAGTAGAGAACTTTCCTGTGGATTGCCTTTGACCGTGCAGTATATGTCTAAATATGGGGTTGTGTTCTTTAGAAACGTTGTGGTAAATCAAACTACGAAACCAGGACTATTTTTGGATCTGGATTTGGGGAAGGATATGAATTTCTATGATTTTTTCACTAATAGTGGGTCGGATCTGGAATCTGGCTGACAACACTGTAGCTCAGGAAGAACACGAATTTCTAAAAATAGATAGAAGGTTGATAAAAAATTAAGAAAATTTGTGGATGTAGGGGGTGATGGACAGAACTCCAAGTAAAATTGGGAGGGTTTGGACAAATACAAAAATGGCCAGAGGTGGGAAACACAGGGCTGCTGTCACTGTAGACAGAGACAAAACAGAACTTGGAATGAAAGATGCACAAAAATGGAAAAATACTAAACGATGGAATTTGGGCGTGAACATTTAGGTGGTGCTTGGGATACAAGGGAAGAACACACCATAAAAATTGCAGCTTGAGATCTTCACGTGGTGGAGAGCAGATATTCGGACAAGAAGCCTCTATCCAGGATGGACAGAACACCGAAGGCGGCTCCGCGGCGGCGTGATGGTGGCACGAACGGTGGCGGCGGCGGCACCGATGATCACCGGAGGTGGGGGGAAGGAGATATCACTCTAGAATGGGGGTTGGGGATGAAGAAACCAGGGGGAGAGAAAGGAGAGATCGAAATTCTCCAAAAGAGGGGTTCTTGCACAATGATTTTTTCACTTTCATTAATATTCAAATGGAAAATACAAGTATTTATATGCCTCCAATCTAATCCAATCTCCACCATTGGATCTAGGGATGGGGAATGAATGGCCTAGATTAAATGTGACCAACACACACAAAAAAAATAAAATAACCCAAGTGGAAGACAAGCTTGACATGGTAGGTAGCCTACCTTAGACTTTTTACTCTCTTTGTCTACCCATGTGGCATTTGACATTCAACCCTTCTAGATGGCCACCTAGGATGGTTGACCAGCCCCACATAGGTGACATGGACCAATGGGAAAGGGCTGAGGGCCCCCTTGCTGGTCCTACTGTATAATTGCATAAAAACTCACACAATCCATGGGAATGACTCCTTGACTTATAAAGCCTTACATTTACGTACATACTTTCCCAAGGATATAAACACAAACTAAAAGACATAAATGCAAAAGAAAAAGTACAAGCTCGGCGTTGATTCCCATCACTTTTCGAGGCTGGCGGTCGACCTGTGTAAGCTGGCGGTCGACCTGAATTTTATATGAAATGCCTGTTTGTTGTTGGGAAAACCGGGCGACCGTTATAGGCTGGCGATCGACCACTGGCTTGATTTTCTGTAAAAAAATAAAAGTCAGCTAATGCAATATAATACGTGAACGAATCAGGTTATGGCTACTTGATTTCAGTTATGCTGAGTGGGTTTAAGCTTAGCTTGGGTGGTTTAGAAACCAAAACATAGATTCTTGCATTTGGACGGGTTTAAACACTTATGCTTGCTTGTTACATGGTGAAGTAGGCTTTGAAAGGTGTTGAATTCGAACTTGATATATGAAATATGGCACGTGATAAAACATATAGCCTTGAGTTTGTTATCATCAAAATCACTTGGACATACTCAACAATCTCCCGCTTTTTGATGACGACAAAAATGAAGGGGTTTTGAAATACATGAACATGCCTTTAGCAAAGATGAAGATTGGGATCAAGGTTCGAAGTCAAAGCACTTCACTTACGTATCGTTACGCCAGCGAATACAAACCATTCAACATGTATATCCCAATTACAAGAGAAATGAACTATAAAAGCCAACCATTGAGATCAAACACCAGTTGCATTCAATTGATCATTTCATTACAAGATACATTGGTGCAAAAGTGAATGCACGACTCTAGACTCAAAGGACTGAACAAATGCATAAAAGAGTCATTATCTCACATGTCAAACATGCAAACACACAACCACACACTGACATACATAAATATATAAAGCCCTGCACTACTACTTCTCCCCCTTTGGCATCATCAAAAGGGAGCGGGATAGATGAAGAGGGACCCAAGTGACATAGAACCAAAGGATAGCAAACGAGAGGGAGAAAGAGTAAAAGTCATCGTGGTGCATCTGGAGGTGGAGGTGGCTGATTTTCTGGAGGAGGGGGCTGGTGCCCAAGGAGATGGTTGATGTCTGCAAGAGCATGAACCTGAGCATGAAGAGTATCTCGAATGTGGCCAATGTGGATGTCACGAGTCGCATCACGACGAGACATGCTAAGAAGAGTTTGGTTCATGATGTGGAAAGACTCGCTAGAGTCAGCAACACTATCGGTGAGGGTAGTTATATGAGTGGTGAGTGAAGCCATATGAGTGGAAAGAGTATCCAGAGCAGTGGAGAAGGAATCCATGCGGCCTGACATGGTGTCGACCACATGGCCCATAGTGTCTACGCGATCCCCGAGAGCAGAAAGTCCCTCCCCAAAAGTATCCATACGAGTCTCAAGTCTAGTAAATCATCTATCAAAAACCTCATAGTCTACCCAAGAAGGCTGAGTGGCTCCCTGAGTGGAGGACTCTCCATGATAAAACTGAGTAGTAGGAGGCATCTCCGGATCCATATGCTGCGGTGACGGTGGAAGCGGCGGCTCGGCATCCATGTGATGAGGTGAGGGTAGAGGAGGCTGCTCCTCGGCCTAAACTGGAGGGGGTATATCTCCTTGAACCTGCTGCTGTTGTGGTTTCTGCTTATCCTCACTTTCATATTCATCTTCATATGTAGGCACATCCCGACACAGTGCATCATCAGGACCATAGTAATAGCCCATGTCTATGCAAATCATATGCTTATTGTAGACATCATTCTGGCGAACATAGATAAACTGTTCTTCTGCCAAATTAATCCCAGCATGAATGAACACCCCGGTCAGCTGTGAGGCATATAGCAAAGATCATTGCCGGTTTGTTCTGCAAGCTCCAATGAGGGTTGTCATGAGGCAACCCATGTTGAGTTGTATACCATTCATGACATGGTAGAATAAGAATCTATGAACTTCTGTGACTTCATTTCTACTGTCAACCTTGGGATAGATAAGGGAGGTAAACATATGGTGTAAAACACGCTGCAATGGTGGGAAGTAATTTACATTTAACTCAATCAAATCGCTGACACCATGCATGTAATCACACTTGGTCATGGCAATAAAAGTATCTTCAACCTCCCCATGGCCATAAGGCATGTTGGCTCCTCTAGCCGCAACCCCTAAGCTCCTCTCAAACAGATCGGGGTTAATGTGAAGCTCAACCCCTCGAATAACAGTATATAGCTCATCATTTCTTGAAACCAAGTTCCCATAGAACTCCTGTACCAGGTTGGGGTAATAACGGTTATACCTAGTGACAAAATCAGTCCAACCCGGCTGCATTGCAAAAACAGCATATATATCGGGCAAGAGCTCATTCACCTAATTGAAATCGACCAGTCGGGGGTCGATGATGGGTCGAATAATTAACCTAGGTGCTCGACGTGGTGCAGGCGCCCACTGTGGTGGAGGGGCCGATGCCTCCCGTCTCTGTCCACTCCCTTCCCCTTGGGCAAGACGCCGAGAGCTTCTTCTAGGCGGCATCCCGAACTAGCAACCCGATGGAAAACCCTTGAAGATAAGATCCTCGTCCCAGGGAATGAAGAAGGATCTATGGACACTCTAGGGGCTTGCAAAATCCTTCTCCACTGACTGGAACCAAGGTGGGAACTCCATAAATGCACGAACGACTGAATGGAGTTCGTCCCGAGAATGTGACCAACAAGCCGGATCGTGTGCGGATGGAGAGGAAATGAGGTTTAGAAGCTTGGGAGGTGGAGAAAATGGGTTCTAGGGTTAGGGGAAAAGGTATGAGTATGAATGGGGGTGATAGAGTGGGAGAATGGGGTGTTAGACCCGCTTAAAAAATGGCTCAAACGTGAACCAGGTCGGGCCGGTTGCCGCAACCGGTCGACCGCTTCGGGGCTAGCGGTCGACCGCTAGTCCAAAGAACCCCAAAAAATTTATTTTTTGTTTCTTTTTCTTTTCTTTCTTTTCTTTTTTTTGTTTCCTTTTTTTTTAAAAAAAATGGGGGGACTAACAATCGACTTTCAGAATTGGGCCAACATCAAGAGGTAGAGAGAAGAATAATTAAATGCAAGTTTGAGGAAAAACTCTAACTTCCTTCAAGAGTTACCTTAGGTCCGACATCACTGAGTCCATAATTGTTTATCCAAGGAATATCTGGCCTTAGAAAAGTTTTTCAAGGAGGGCTATACATATAATTACATTCAAGCATTTAGGGATGTTTGAGAACACATAAGGTATTAGAAGTGAAGACAAAATGCATGTTTTTCTACCCTTGATGCATATGAGTTTCTATAAATGCAGAACTTAACCTAAGTGCAAGCCTATGCATGAATGCTCTCACCCTTGCACATCCCAAGTTCTCTTCTTATCTTGTTAAATTGATCCTGGTTGAGGGGTTTGGTGAAAATGTCAGCCAGCTGATTGTGTATGTCAATGAAATTCAATTCAAAGACCCCTTTCCCTACATGATCTCTCAGGAAATGATGACGAATATCAATATGCTTGGTTCTAGAATGTTGAACAGGGTTTTTAGACAACCTGATTGCACTGGTATTATCACACAGAATTGGCACACATCTCATCTCAATATCTAAATCAAGCAATTGATTTTTGATCCGTAGTACTTGGGCTCTACAACTTCCAGCGGCTACATATTCAGCATCGGCCGTTGAAAGAGCTACTGAATGCTGTTTCTTGGAGGCCCATGAGACTAGGCATCCACCAAGGAACTGACAGTACCCACTAGTACTTTTACGATCAACAATGCATCCAGCATAATCCGCATCGGTGTATGCAATCAAATCAAAAGAACTACCGATGGGAAACCGCAATCCAAAGTCAATTGTGCCAAGTAAATATCTAAAAATGCATTTAACACCCGATAAGTGAGATTCTTTAGGGCATGACTGAAATTTAGCACAAAGACATACGCTGAATTGAATGTCAGGACGACATGCTGTAAGGTATAGTAGTGATCTGATCATACCTCGAAACAGTGTAGGATCTACTGTTTTACCATTTTCATCTTCGTCTAACTTCGAGGTTGTAGCCATTGGAGTTGACAGAGGTTTTACTTCAGCCATCCCATATTTCTTCAAAAGTTTCATTGTGTACTTGGCTTGGCTTATGAAAATCCCCTCAGGTGTTTGCTTCAGCTGCAGTCCAAGAAAGAATGTTAGTTCGCCCATTAGGCTCATCTCAAATTCACCCTGCATGATTTCTGCAAATTCATCACATAGCACATTATTAGTAGCTCCAAAAATTATATGATTCACATACACTTGAACTACCAATATCTCTTTACCTGATTTCTTTGTGAACAGTGTTTGATCAACCTTACCTCTCTTGAAGTCATTTTCAATTAGAAATGACGTGAGCCGTTCATACCATGCCCTTGGTGCTTGCTTCAGTCCGTACAAGGCCTTCTGGAGCTTGTACACATGTTGTGGATGTTTGGGGTCTTCAAAACCTAGAGGTTGTTCTACAAAAACATCCTCTTTGATATACCCAGTTAGAAATGTAGATTTAATAACCATTTGAAATAATTTGAAATTCAATGAACAAGTAAATGACAATAAAATCCGGACTGCTTCAAGCCTAGCAACCGAGGCAAAAGACTCATCAAAATCAATCCCCATTTCCTAGCTATACCCCTTGGCTACAAGCAGGGCCTTGTTTCTAACAACCAATCCCGTATCATTTAACTTGTTCCTGAAAACCCATCGGGTTCCGATGATGGATTGATTCTTAGGTCGTGGTACAAGAGTCCACACTTGATTTCTTTCGAACTGGTGCAACTCTTCATGCATAGCCTGGATCCATGATTCATTTTGAAGACCTTCATGGATATCCTTAGGCTCTTCCTGTGAGATTAAGGCTATCAAATCTTTTTCTTCTACTTGCCTTAGAGAAGCTCTGGTTTATACCCCATCTTGAGGATTACCGATTATATTTTCAGCTGGATGATCCTTTAAGAATGTAGAGGTGCTTGGCAAATCAGGGTGCTGCACTTGCTGCTCTTGCAGTGTCTGAATTGAAGGATCTTCATCTTCTTCACTCTTGCTGGGTATTCCTTCCTTTGGTTCATCCTTGACTTTAGATGTTCCAGCATTGGTTGAATCTTTGGGGGCTTCTCCTGCATCCACAATTTGAGTAGTTAGTTTTAGTTCAGATTCATCAAAAATTACATGAGGACTTTCTTCAACAACTAAAGTTCATTTATTGAACACTCGATAAGATCTAGAATTAAGTGCATAACCTAGGATGGTTCCCTTGTCACTTTTCTCATCAAACTTACATAGGCTGGACTTACCATTGTTCAGGGTGAAGCATGAGCAACCAAAGGGTTTAAGATGGGAAATATTCGGCTTCTTACCCTTGTAGAGCTCATATGGGATTTTCTTCAAAATGGGCCATACCATCGCCCTATTGATGATGTAACATGCTGTACTTATCACCTCAGCCCAAAAATATTTTAGTAGAGAGTTTTCACTTAACATGGTCCATGCCATGTCTATCAATATTCTATTTTTCCTCTCCACCACTCCATTTTGTTGGGGCGTCCTTGGTGATGAGAAGTTGTGTGTATACTCGTGCTCTTCACAGAAATTGCTGAACTCATGGTTTTCAAATTCGCCATCATGATCACTTTGGATAGTGGTGATGAGGTAGCCTTTATCATTTTGGATTTTCTTGCAAAACACTTGAAATTCCATCAATGCATCATTTTTATTGGATAGAAATAATACCCACGTGAATCTGGAATAATCATCAACAATCACGAAACCATAGGATTTCCCACCTAGGCTAGATGTCCTAGTTGGGCCAAACAAGTCGAGATGCAGCAATTCCAAAGGCCGGGAGGTAGAAACAATGTTCTTATTTTTGAAGGATATACGTGTTTACTTGCCTTTTGTGCAAGCCTCACAAATTTTATCACTTTCAAACTTTAGTTTTGGCAAACCATTCAACAAATCATGTTTTGACAACTTGGAGATAACTCCAAAACTAGCATGACCCAATCTTCGGTGCCATAGCCATACGTTATCATGATTGTTAGCTACCAAGCACATATCATCACAAGAAACATCATCAATATCAATGGTGTATACATTGTTACTCCTCTTGCCGATGAATCTGATTTCATTGGAGGTTTTATTTAAGACAAGGCAATGGGTTTCATCGAAAATAATCTTGAAGCCTTTGTCATATAGTTGGCTTATGCTCAGCAAGTTATGATTCAAACCTTTCACCAAAAGCACATCTTCAATAAGAATTTCAGAATTCTTACCTATGTTGCCAATCCCAATGATTTTACCTTTGTCTCTGCCTCCGAAAACAACTGAACCTCCCTCTTTGTCTTGCAGTGTAGAGAGCACCTTCTTGTCCCCTGTCATATGTCTTGAGCAACCGCTATCCAAGTAACATTTGCTCCCCCTAGCTTCAAAACATATCTACAAGAAAGAATGATTCTCATGCAATTATTTTTGGTACCCAAACTCATTTGGGTCCATAGGCGTTAGTCCAATTCTTCGCATATCTCTTCTTCGTCCAAAAGACATGATTTCTTGGTGGGCTTTGTTTGAACCAGCAATTTGCTATAGCATGACCAAATCTACCACAATGATAATAGTTAACAGGTGCAAACTTTCTTCGAAATTGTCGTAGTTTGGGTTGGACATGTTTTGGTTTAGAATTGGAACATGAGGCATGGTTATTGTCCTTTTCATGAACAAAGGATGTGGTGATCTTATGCTCAAAAGATTTTTTATTTTGAGGCGTGTACCCCAAACCTTCCTTTTAGAAATTAACTTTAACCCCAACAAGTTATCCAGGTTTTGTTTCCCTTTAACAAACCTAGACAAGGTGAATTGAAGTTCAACCACTTCTTCACCCAAAAACCCATTTCTCCTTTCGAGTTCTAAATTTGTGGATTTCAGAATTTCTTCTTCCTTTTTCAGACTTTCACACATTTTTTCAATTTCAGACATTTTGCATGAAATCTCTTCTTTGGTTCTTTCAATATCTGAAACAGTTTGTAGTAAAGTTTCTTTTTCTTCAGTTACCTCAAACCATTCCTGTTCCAATTTTTCAAACTTGACAAAGATATCTTCATGCGACAACTCATCAATTCTCTTTTTGAAAGTTTTATTTTCAGATCTGAATTTCTTGTATTTGGTATACAGTTTTTCATATTCAGACTCACATTGTTCATTGGAGATAAAATCAGGGTCCGAATTTACCTCGGTTGAGTCATCCTCATGTGCCATGAGACACAAGCTCTCCACGAGCTCTTGTATCTCCTCCTCGGACGGTTTGTCCTCTTCATCGCTCCACGTGACGACCATTACTTTGGGCTTTATGAAATTATCCTTTTAAATATCTTCTTCAAATCTGGGCACTCTCCCCTCATGTGCCCGGGCTTCTTGCATTCGTAGCATATGATGCTACTCGGCTTGCTCGACTCACCCTTGGTTTCGATGGGCTTCCTTTGCCCCTTTCTGAAGTTGCCTTAAAATTTCTTTTCTTCCTCAGAAATCTTTTCACTTTGTGAGTGATCATGGCCAATTCTTCTTCGTCGTTGCTTCCGTCACTAGATTCTTCTTCTTGGGAGTCGTCATCGGATTGATGAGCTCTCAATCCAATCACCTTCTTCTTCTTGATATCTTCCTCAGCTATCCTCTTCACATTTATCTCATAGGTCATGAGTGACCCTATGAGTTCATCGAGAGTAAGTGAGGACAGGTTCTTGGAGTCTTCAATGACGGTGGCTTTGGTGTGCCACGCAGGAGGGAGGGATCTTAGCACTTTTCTTACGAGCTCAGAATTAGTGTAATCTTTCCCAAGACTTTTGAGACCATTCGTGATCTCAGTTAGCCTTGCGAACATCTCTGAAAGTGTCTCTTCAGGCTTCATCTTGAAGAGCTCATAATCTCGGATCAGAAGATTGGCCTTGGTCTCCTTGACCTCGAACATCCCCTCATATATGAGCCACAGTTTGTTCCATATTTCTTTAGCCGAGCTGCACATAGAAACACGAGAAAACTCATTAGGGTGTATCGCACATTGCATAATATTCATAGCATTGAAATTAACAGTGCATTTCTTAATTTCCTCGGGTGTCCATTTTTCTTCATCATCCCCAAGTTTGTAAGGACCCTTGTCCACAACTCTCCAGACTTCGTACTCTTGAGCCCTCAGAAAAACATGCATTTTATTTTTCCAGTACGAGTAGTTTGAGCCATCAAAGAAAGGAGGAGGTTAATGGAGTGTCCCTCGGGCATCACACCCTTGTTTGCCATTGATCTGGATCTCACTCTAGATCGTTAGATCTATGAAAGATAGAACCTGGCTCTGATACCAATTGAAGTCCCGTGATCAATGACACCCAAGAGGGGGGGTGAATTGGGTGATGGCAGATTATAAACAACTTATAACAAAATTAATAGATATGTGAAGAACAAATGCCAACAAGAAGAGATCTAAAGAGATATAGAGTGAATATGGCTAAAGCAACCCCTACAGCAGTTCCTTGGTACTAGGCGGAGTCAGGGAATCCTAAGATCCTCTCACACAAGGTATTTTCCTTCCGACAGGATTGACCGTGTCGATCAGAAGCTACCTTTTGATATACCAAGGATCTCACGTAAGAGGGTTAAAACAGTTCGATCTAAACAGTGAAACTAGATAAAGATGCAGTAAGCAAGCAAGCTATATCAGAACTGTAGGTAGCAGATAAAAAGTAAACCACACATAACACCACGATTTTTAGGTGGTTCGGATGCAAAAACTACAACCTACGTCCACCCCTCACAGACCGTGAGGATTCAAACACTATCTTGTAGAAGGTTACAAGATCAAGGCACACACACACACTCGTGTGAGTTCGGAACTCGCACAAAGGTGCACAAGCACCGAAACACAAAGAAGGGTGAAGAACGAATAGATCTCTACCACACACACACACGGATCTTCGCAGATCCACACACACAGAGATGTTTGAATATTATAAGAACACAAAATGAAAGCCCAGCAAGATTGGAATAGAAAACACAAAAAGAGAAATTTCAGATTCAAGCTCCCCCTTAGTTGATGAAGACGATTTTGGATGCAGGTTGATCTCCTCTTGGATTGGGGTTGATCTGCTTAAGATGTTGCTTGAATGTGGATGAAGATGGATGAAGCTCTTCCTTCTCGGAGCACTGTTCACGGCTACAGTACCAGCTCTTGAATATTCCTTTGATAGCCTCCCTTAGCCTTCTTTGATTGATTAGGGTTACAAGCCTCAATGTGATGTTTTTATAACTCTTGAATGGTCAAGAGACAAGCCAGGAACCAGATCCACAAATCATGAGAAGTTTGGTGGCTTTGGGATTAAACGAATCCTTGAAGAGAGACTTCCCACGTTGAGAACAAAAGGTCAACAATAGGGGCTTTTCGAGGTTGGCGGTCGACCTGTGTAAGCTGGCGGTCGACCTGAATTTTACAGAAATGCCCATTTGTTGCTGGGAAAATCGGTCGACCGCTATAGGTTGGCGGTCGACCGCTAGCTTGATTTTTTGCAAAAAAATAAAAGTCAGCCAATGCAATATAATACGTGAACGAATCAGGTTATGGCTGCTTGGTTTTAGTTAAGCTGAGTGGGTTTAAGCTTAGCCTGGGTGGTTTAGAAACCAAAACATAGATTCTTGCATTTGGATGGGTTTAAACACTTATGCTTGCTTGTTACATGGTGAAGTAGGCTTTGAAAGGTGTTGAATTCGAACTTGATATATGAAATATGGCACGTGATAAAACATATAGCCCTGAGTTTGTTATCATCAAAATCACTTGGATATACTCAACAGCTCCAAGAATATAGACAGGAGGTCGAAGTGCTGAAGAGGCAACTCAGCGAGCTGGGCATGCACGCTTCAACCGCAAGACAGGACGAGGTCCCCCCTGAAGGCTCGCAGTGAGGCGCCAATGAATTGGAGGCTTCGCCTTAGATAATGGCCTCTTAGCCGGCATTCGATTACGCTAGGGGCATGACCCCGCAACCTGCTCCTCAGCCCGAAGGGCCTGCTACCATACCTCAAGCAGCAGCGGTGGCGACGCCATAAATGTAGCAAGCTCAACTCTGCCCGAGTCCGATCGACCCAGTGATGGTGAATAAAATGATGATAGAATAAATGATCGAGAAGAAGCTAGCCGACAGAAGCAATGATGACTATGCTACTTTTGATATGTACAAGGTACCTTACCATGTTCATCATGCTACCAAGAGATTGCCTCTCGGCATCAACAAACCACTGAAGTTCGATAAATTCAACGGACAAGGTTCGCCGAAGTTGCATATAGCCTATTACATCAACATGATGGGCGATCTGGCGGCCGATGAGTCCTACTTGCTCAAGTTCTTCAGGTCCTCCCTCATAGGACTCGCTTTTGAATAGTATTTGAACTTATCAGCTGGATCCATCAATAATTGGCCAGACATGCATCGGCAATTCCGGGAGTGATTCCACGTCACTGAAAGAGAAGTAACTGTGGCCGAGCTATATGCTTCCAAGCAGAAGAATGATGAAGTTTCTTTGGAATATATCAAAAGATGGCGAAACCTCAGCATGAGGTACATGCGCCCGCCACAGTAGGAAGATGTAGTACATATCTGCAAGCAAAACCTGAAGCGGGGAATCCTCAAGAAGATGATCGATATTGAAATCATGTCTTTTGACCGGCTGAACAATGTGGTGGCGGAGATCGAGGCCTTCCTCTCCAATCACTGCTCTGCTCTTGCTACTGCAAGCCAAAAGGCCAAACTAGATGTTAGGTGGCCTGTCCCCGAGGAAGTTCACACGGTTGACTTCAAGGCATTTGAGCAGCAAGAAGATAAAGATAAAGGGGTTGCCAACCCTCCTCCGGCTAAGCCTGCTGAAAAACAACAAGAAGGCCCTTCTTTGCGGGCCAAGATGAAGAAGCTTTATTCGTTCCCAAAGGATAGAACCCGAGTCCTGTTTGAATGGGCCAGTAAATACAACAAGATCACTCTTCCGGAACCGAGGAGACCGGGAGATGCTAGAAGAAAAGATGATCCCCGCTTTTACCATATCACCAAATGATCAGGTACCCCATCGAAGATTGCTACATCTTCATGGATGCTATTGAAAGTCTGATCAGGAAGGGGGAATTACAAATGGGCGAGCACAAAGTGGATCCTCCACGTGCTCATGAACTGCCCGATCTGAAGAGAGCTGTCAACATGATATCTGTATACCGGTAATCAACCGAAGAGGTGTCCGAAGCTCATACTGCTGACGAAAACGATGAAGAGATATGTCTTGCGCCGGTAAGCGCGGATCAAGCTGAAGCCGCTACTTCACATCATGATGATTGGTCCCCGGAGAATCGAGGGCACTTTCAACCACCTAATGAAGAGGCGTGTTGTTATACCCCTCCCCCACCCGAGGGCATGGGGGCAGGAATTTCAAATGCTGAGAGACTAGATGCGTCCAGCAATGATAATAGGGTACCGATGGTCCCACCCGAAGTCCAGACGGGAAGCAGCATTCCTGGCTCCTACCAATCTAGCCCTGCCATGCTGGTGGAGCTATGTCAAAAAATTACAAGAAGTGGAAGTGCTAAAAAGAAGACTAATCGGGACGGGTTTATACCCGGCTTAACTCGGGCGGGCGGGACCCTCATCCAAGGCTTTGCATGGCAGTACTGAGCCACTCGAACCCTCACCGGCGCTAGTAATGCCCCACATGACGCATGACCAGGCTAGGAGTGATGGCTCGCGAGGTCCGTCGTTAAAACACACGCGGCAACCAATCTTAAAATTTACCGAACTCGCAATTAAAATAAGCAACGTAGTACAACGGCGAGTCCGAGTCGTATCCACGGAGAGGCTTAGTTTTCTGAATTGAGATCCTGCGTTCTAGGTGGAACGTTAACTTCAAATGATTATATGCTTCTTAAAATAAAAATTACATTAAGTAAATGTATCTAATGAAATCTGGAGGGTTGTAGAGAGAGAAAGAAGAGAGGGAGAGGAAGACGAAGAAAGAGATGAGAGAGAAAGTAAACAGTCATGATTTTTTACTAATTAAAAATACAATGCTTACAATATGAAGTGCGGAAATGAAAATTACAACTTAAAATAAAAAAAAATCCTAAATAACACCGAGGAAGACAATGGTACAAAGATATCACAGCCATGGTGTCAGGGTGACCGTCTCCTTGAGCCTTTGACTTTCGCTCAACCCGGAGCCGAGGACGCCCATCTTGCACTGACTTTGGAGGGGTTAGAGAGAGAAGAAGGAGATAGAGAGAGAAAGTAGAGGGATGTAGAGAGAGAAAGAAATAGAGAAAGGTGGGTTTTTAAATCAACATAAAATAAATAAAAAATTAAAAATGCGTCTGTGCTTGTGTGAGAAGTGAGTGAGAGAGAGAGAGAGAGAAAAAAAATGGAGAGGGAGGGCATGAGAGGGAGAAAGGGAAAGAGAGAGGGATCGTGAGAAAGAGGGGGGTGGCGGAGGAGTGCGTGTAAAAGAGAGGGGGTGAGCGGCTATGGCGAGGAGAGCTGTGAGGATGGGAGGCTTACGCAGGTGAAGGCTATGTGTATCCATGGAGGAGAGAAAGAAGAAGACGTAGGCGGTGGCGAAGCGCAATGACAGAGAGGTGTGTGGTGTGCAGGTTAGAGAGAGGAGATGGCCGCGGTGCTGCCGTGGCTGGACTGTATGTGCGAAGAGGAGAGGACGAGTGTGGGGGGGTGGGTGTGAGCTGTGCGGACGGGTTAGAGAGAGAGAGGGAGTCACGGCGGCGAACACGGTGGTTGGATGGTGTGCATGGCCGCGGTGGTGTGGGTGACATGGTTGTGATGGGTGTGTGTGAGAGAGGGTTGAGTGAGAGGGACGACGCCGTGTGTATGCATGAGTGTGTGTGTGCGTGTATGCCAAAGAGGAAGAGAGTGCGGCAGGGTGCTGCAGACAGTGATGGGAGGCCGGTGCTGGGAGAGAGCTGGAGTGAGGGGAGGAGGTGTTTGCAGGATGCCGTGGGATGGCGAGAGAGAGGGGACGCGGCGAAAGAGGGTGCCACGGTGATGTGGGAGGAGTTGTCCGGAGGGAGGAGAAAGAGAGAGAGAGGGGAGAGAGTGTGTAAGAGAGAGAAGAGACAGGGGGAGCGAGAGAGAGGGCCAATGAGAGGCGTGCGTGGTGTTGAAGAGAGAAAGAGAGAGAATAAAATTGGGAGAAGAGAGGTGAGTGAAAGGGATGACACGGTGTGTCCCGCAGAGAGGGAAAGAGCTCGCTAGGGAGAGGGTCTTATGGGGGTTTGGTGAGGCCACCGCCTCCATTGTTGTCCCTGCATGCCGCTCGCTTTAACGCCCACTGCGCGTTGCTTCAATAACCATTGCGCGCCTCTGCCATTGCTGCCATGTCTACTGCGCGCCGCTACTACACCTGCATGCGCCACATGCCGCTGTCCGTGAACACACACGGCTGGAGCTACCGCAGTCGGAGGATTCGCTACCGTGTCCTCCTGCCCATGCCCATGTTGCTAAAGCTGCCCATGGGAGCTATTTCGGCACGCACACGCGAGAGGGCCACGCCCCTGCTGCCACTATGCCGTGTCTCACGCGAGAGACGTATGGAGAAGGGGCATCTCCAGCTGGCCTCATGTTGGAGTGATCTGTTCACAAGTTAGAAGAATATGTGAAAAATTATATATAGACCCCTCAATCAAAAAGTTATAAGTAAATTTTGTAAAAAGTAATTATACCCACATTTCATATGAACCAAATTTATTAAAATTTAATTATGCAAATATCTCAAGTCTAATTAATTATATACAAATCTTTGTTTTGTGTGAGATTGAGATTATCGTGTAAAATTGCATAACTAACTTAATTAAAGCCCAAAAAATGATGTGTGAGATATAAATAAATATAATCAAATAAGCGCTTATCACACCCCCCAACTTACTCATTGCTAGTCCCTTAGCAATGCAAACAAGTTAACAATTAGGGACCAACAAGAGTTTAAATGATTTCACACCTCATGATAAGATCCTCCTTCATGGAATCGACTACAGATGAGGACTTTGGACTTACTAAAGTATACTTGCCATAGGATTACTTTGAATACTCCCAAGGTCTCATGGCACTTGTGCTCGTGAAATCTAAATCCACAGTTTAGACAATTGCATCCTCCAGATTGCCATTTTAGCTTGGTGTCTTTCAACTCTACCTCCCATATCAGAGCCTTGATCACAATAGCCTTCACTTTTTCTTCTTCTTCTTTTTAACACATGGTGCTGCACAACTCTTCACCGTTTGATGCAAACCTCAACTCTTACCTTAGGAGAAGCAAGCCCGGTTACTAAGATCAAGGGTATTTTTCATATTTTCTCTCTTTTTTTTTTAACGCATGGTGCTGCACAACCCTTCACCGTTTGACGATAACCTCAACTCTTGCCTTAGGAGAAGCAGGCCCGGCTACTAAGATCAGGTGCATTTTTCATAGTTTTTTTTAATCTAAATCTTCACTAGGGAGGGCAGAGTATCACACACCATACCAAATGACAGAAGGCTTGTCCTTCGTGCTTCATTAGTGTACAAGTGATTTTTTTTTGAATGCTAAGAGACCTTAAGAAATTCTAAATTAGTTCCCATGACTAGACATAAAAAATCATTCCATCATCCTTCTCCACAGTCTTCTCCATTCTAGAATCTATTCTATGAAAGCATGAATCATGAGCACTCAGTTGGGGCTTTTTTTTTAACAAAATGAGGCAGCAGGTTGCATGAGATTTTTATAATGATTACCCTTACCCCCCAACTTGAATAGCATCGTCTCTGATGATATGAACAATGTATGAAAAGAACAATGCCCATGCATGCTTGAGAAGGAAAGATACAACCTGAGGCGAGCAGACATGGTTCTAGCCGGGCATCCTCCTGGTCCTACAAACACAAAAAAAAATAAAATGACTTATTGAAACATAAAAGAGGAAATATTGGGTTCCCTCCCAACAAGCTCTAAGTTTAACGTCCTCAGCTAGACATAATGAGGCCCAATAACCCACAAGTTGATTTCATAATTAGCCACCATGTAATGTCATCCTCCTTCAAATTCCAGCCCTTATAGTATTGGAGGAAGATATGATATGGATGCACAAGTGGGCAAGAGGTATGCCAGGGGAGGCCCTGTTCAGAGAACGGAGGTGGATCACTGTTAAAGATCATGTCTTCGATTATGAAATATTCCTCCTTATAATCAAGGTCCCTAAAAATATTATATGTGTTAATGCTGACCTTATTATTCCCCGCATGTTTATTTTCAACCTCAATTTTAAAATTTTCAAGCACAATGTTGAGGTGAGAAAAAGTAGAAGTGGGAGGAGTTTCCAAGGATTCCACAAAAGGGTTAGTGTCTAGGAGACAAGGAGGGTCGAGAGCGAATTGGACGTGCTCCTCAACACACGGATGATCATGAGGCTCATGTGGAATCGACCAATCGGCTAGCCGCAGGATGTCGGGGACGTGTATAGAGTGCCGAGGTCAGGAATAGGTGAAAGATTAACTTCCTCCCCAAGATCATAAGATGCCCGATTAGAATGGATTTTAAGAGGGAGATCCAGCTTCTCCTTTACCCGAAAAAAAGAGTCCATGTAAACACCCAATTCTCTCTCTACCATTTCATCTTCCTTGTCCGTCACTTGGAACAAGGACTCCTCAAATATAGGAAGGGAAATTATAGGTGTTTGATCATCAACAAGCACATCCACTTCCTTTTCCTCTCCCCCCAACTTAGGCTCATCATACTCCTCATAGCCCTTTTCGAAGGTGGAATTGGACTTTGGGTCTATGGGTGGCTCTTCACTAACTTCCTCTACGTCATCTTGATGTTACTCCTCCATGACTTTCTTCTTATCAGGGTTAAAAATGCTTTGGGTTTGAGGAATGATGGGTTGATTATATAGGCTAGCATATGAGTCATAATCCGAAATTGGTGTATAAGGTTTTCAGTAGGGTCCCTAGATAATTGATTTCTTTCCATGCCCTTGAGATTTTCAGATAGTTGGTCCAATCGGGCCTGGGTGGATTGATTTTGAGCCATGATGAGCTGATAAAACTATTGAAAGCTCTCCTCCTTATTGAAATCCGAGCATGGACGAGATAGATGCGGGGGGTGAGAATCAGACTGTGATGGGTAAGAATTTGAAGGGTGATCAGTCTGAGAGTGAGGTGGTAGAGAGTATATGGATTGTCCTCCATATTGTGCTTGATCATAGGAATTATTTGGGTATTGAGCCCAATTTGGAAGGATTTGGTCCGGAGGACTTTGAGGTGGGCCTTGGTAAGATTGCCAAGAGGTACTTGGTTGGCCTTCCCATCCAGAAGTGAATGCAAATGGAAATGAATCATAAGGAGTGGGAAAACCTTGAGATATTTTGGCTCGCTCTTGGGTAATAAATGAATCGTAGGCCCCATTATCAAAGAATTGTGTGATTTGGGCCTGGCTTTGGGTAAAGAATGGAGATGGGGACGCCATAGGTAGATTGCTCTCATTATAGGTCGACCAGGAGTATGGATTTTGAAAATAGGTCAGGCCATGAGGGGTGAGAGATGGAAAGTGTTTGAGCAATCACCATTATATTGGATCGCAGTGGTCCACATGTGAGTGTTCTCCTGGGGCCTAGGTGGCGATATTGAGGAATTTAATTTCATGGCCAGGAGTTATTCAAGCTTATTGGCTGCTTGGTCCAACATGTCATATTTGTGTGCTCAATCCATGATTGCGAATAAATTATCTCACCTCTCCCTTTTTAAATTTTTTTAATTTTCTTTTTTATAATTTTAGCTTTTGTTTTTGTTTCTCTTCATTTTCCCTTTATTGATTGAGTTTTTTTCTTCCTTTTTTTAGATTAGAGACCCACCATGCTTCTTTTGCTTTTGATCTTTTTCTTTTCCCTATTTTTTGGCTAACACTAATTAGGACGAAGAGAGAAAAGATGAGAATTTTTTATTTTATTTTCTTTTGTTTTATTTTTTTATGCAGACACAAACAAGTTAACACACAAATTACCTACCGACCTAGATGTGGCCTAGACCTATAAATGGGGTTTCACAAAATGACTAAAGTGCGACTTAAGTTCACCCTCAATATTTTCACAGGTCAGGTAAGTGGTGGGGTAGTGGGAGGCTCCTCCTACTTTCATAGGGACCTAATTAGAGAACCACTAGCCCGCTTAAGGTGTTTACCATCCGATCGTCTTACCTTAGGTACCGATTTCAACAAGAGGGAAAACCCAAATAACATAAGAATCACAATGTGAACCTAAGGTCAATATCTACTAAATTTTATTTAAGGCTTAGGACATACAAAGATGCAAGGGGAATGTGATTTGTTGGCTAAGGAAGGGTGGTGAAATCCCCACCTTATCTTATTTAGGGGTAGTGCCCTTAGAGTATTTTAGAATAATGCAATGCAACAAGTAAATTCAAACAAAGGGTTTAAAATGTAATATCCATGAAAAATTATTTTCTAAAACCAAATAAATAAATAAAAAGATTAATGTAACCTACATGATGCATGACCTAGAGCATGATGCATGATTTCTAATCTTGAAATGACATCTTTTATTTGAGTTCAAATATTTTTGATTTTTTTTGTGAACCTATCTAACCAAGGGAATATAAAACTAATGAATAAGATTAAATGAAATGAGGGAAATTTAAGATACTTACTTGAAGCATGGTCCCTCGTTCTTAAGTAAAAAGACACAAAATGACGGGGAATAGGGAAGAGGAGGCTTACCTTATTGGTAGATAACATTTTTTATTTTTTTTATTTTTCCTACAAGCAAACAAAAGAAAAATTATTACTGTCGAGTTAATATAAAAGACCACAAGATAGTCAATTCAAAAATCATAAACCTCCACGATAATGGCGCCAAAAATTGAAGGCCCGCGAGGTCTAACGTTAAAACACACGCGGCAACCAATCTTAAAATTTACCGAACTTGCAATTAAAATAAACAACGTAGTACAACGGCGAGTCCGAGTCGTATCCACGGAGAGGTTTAGTTTTTCGAATTGAAGATGATGTGTTCTACACGGAACATTAACTTTAAATGATTATATGCTTCTTAAAACAAAAATTACATTAAGTAAATTTATCTAAAGAAATTTGGTGGGTTGTAGAGAGAGAAAGAAGAGAGGGAGAGGAAGATGAAGAAAGAGATGAGAGAGAAAGTAAACAGTCACGATTTTTCCCTAATTAAAAATACAATGCTTACAATATGAAGAGCAAAAATGAAAATTACAACTTCAAATAAAAATAAATCCTAAATAACACTGAGGAAGACGATGGGACAAAGATATAGTGGCCGTGGTGTCAAGGTGACCGTCTCCTTGAGCCTTTGACTTCCGCTCAACTCGGAGCCGAGGACGCCCGTCTTGCGCCGACTTTGGAGGGGTTAGAGAGAGAAGAAGGAGATAGAGAGAGAGAAAGTAGAGGGATGTAGAGAGAGAAAGAAATAGAGAAAGGTGGGTTTTTAAATCAACATAAAATAAATAAAAAATAAAAAATGTGTGTGTGCTTGTGTGAGAAGTGAGAGAGAGAGATAGAGAGAGAAAATGGAGAGGGAGGGCATGAGAAAGAGTAAGGGAAAGAGAGAGAGGGATCGTGAGAAAGAGGGGGGTGGCGGAGGAGTGCGTGTAAAAGAGAGGGGGCGAGCGGCTACGGCGAGGAGAGCTGTACGGATGGGAGGGTTACGTAAGTGAAGGCTTTGTGTGTGCATGGAAGAGAGGAAGAAGAAGACACAGGCGGTGGCGAAGCGCAATGGTGGAGAGGTGTGTGGTGTGGAGATTAGAGAGAGGAGATGGCCGCAGTGCTGCCGTGGCGGGACTGTGCGTGTGAAGAGGAGAGGACGAGTGTGGGGGCGTTGGTGAGAGCTGTGCGACCGGGTTAGAGAGAGAGAGGGAGCCACGGTAGTGAACGCGGTGGTTGGCTGGTGTGCATGGCCGCGGTGGTGTGGGTGAGATGGTTGTGATGGGTGTGTGTGAGAGAGGGTTGAGTGAGAGGGACGACGCCATGTGTGTGCATGAGTGTGTGTGTGCGTGTGTGTCGAAGAGGGAGAGAGTGTGGCAGGGTGCTGCGGATGGTGAAGGGAGGCCGGTGCTGGGTGAGAGCCAGAGTGAGGGGAGGAGGTGTTTGTCGGACGCCGTGGGAAGGTGAGAGAGAGAGTGACGTTGCAAAAGAGGGGCGCCATGGCGATGTGGGAGGAGTTGTTCGGAGGGAGGAGAGAGAGAGGGGGGGGAGAGAGTGTGTGAGAGAGAGAAGAGAGAGGGGGAGCGAGAGAGAGGGCCAGTGAGAGGCGTATGTGGAGTGGAAGAGAGAAAGGGAGAGAATAAAACTAGGAGAGGAGAGGTGAGTGAGAGGGACGACGCAGTGTGTCCCACATAGAGGGAAAGAGATCGCCGGGGAGAGGGTCTTATAGGGGTTTGGTGAGGCCACCGCCTCCATTGTTGTCCATGCATGCTGCTCGCTTCAACGCCCACTGCGCGCCGCTTCAGTAACCATTGCGCGCCGCTGCCATTGATGCCGTGTCTACTGCGCGCCGCTGCTACACCTACATGCGCCACATGCCGCTGACCGCAAATACACGTCGATGGAGCAGCCGTAGCCGAAGGATCCGCTACCGTGTCCGCCTGCCCATGTTGCTAGAGCTGCCCATGCGAGTTGTTCCTACACGTGTACGCGAGAGGGCCACACCCCTACTGCCACTATGTCGTGTCTCACGCGAGAGACGTATGGATAAGGGGCATCTCCAGCTGGCCTCATGTTGGAGTGATCTGTTCACAAGTTGGAAGAATATGTGAAAAATTATATATAGACCCCTCAATCAAAAAGTTGTAAGTAAATTTTGTAAAAAGTAAATATATCCACATTTCTTATGAACCAAATTTATTAAAATTTAATTATGCAAATATCTCAAGTCTAATTAATTATATAAAAATCTTCATTTTGTGTAAGACTGAGATTATTGTATAAAATTACATAATTATCTTCATTAAAGCCCACAAAATGATGTGTGAGATATAAATAAATATAAACAAATAAGCACTTATCAGGGAGCACCCTCCCTCAGCATCTACAACACGCGGCCTCGGCGCATCCCTCAACTTCCCGGGCATGCCAGGAGGCAATTGTTATGCCTCAGGTAATCCCACCAATAAACCTGCTCCTGCAACTAGCCAGCTCTTGTCTGAGTTCGATAGCTCCTGTCACGCCCCGTGATATATGTACATCGGAAGATATTCGAGAACATGGACAGTCAGCAATATGCCTCAAGCTAGCAATATAATCAGAGCGCTAATCATTCATACATAAGAAGAATGAACATAATGTGATATACTCAAAATTCCAACTTTATTGAATAATAATAATCAAGATTTACAAACGACATGACTCCTTTAATTCCAGACTCAAGAAAAAAGGAAAATTACGTGACATGATCAACTTCACCGCCTATTATAGTGAAGGAACTTAACTATCAGAAGACTTATGACTAGATTAACTATTGCTTCTCTTGTCCATCAATCGCTCTCAGACTAATCACTTGAGTAGTCCGAATCCCCGCAAGAGTTTCCTAAAAAGATTGGAAAAGTAGAGAATGAGCACACTTGCCCAGTAGCTATCTTCGTATCAACATGAAGGCATGATTTATGTAATTAGCAATTTATCTCTAGAATGTAAGGTAAGGAAAATGCGATAAAACACGGGGATGAAACCAAAGTAATAACACAAGTAGCAAGATATAAATCATAGAGATATGAAAGTTTATGTAGAATGAGAGCATGATCAAGTAAGAATATAATGTGTCCATTAATGAACGAGAATGTACTAGAATGTAATGAGAATATACTTTTCATAACCATAAAGGCTATGCACTAGAAAGTCATGTAACAAGAATGTATAATTTCATGATGAGCCTCGTGGTTTTCACCCATTTATAAAAAAAGTACTCCCGACGTAATGTGACGCCAGTGTTCATCACACCCCATGATGCGGGACGGACTGAGGAGACGACGCTATATGAGACGGACACGACTCAACCAGCAACGACACGACTACTAGAGCGACCTCGGCTCGACACTAAGAGCTCCTATAGGCTACACGTCGCTAACAGAAGTGCAAACTCACTCATCGTCCCATGCGAGGGAAAGCGTGGATCGTGCGCGGTTAAGGAGCCGACAGAGTCCAAGGTAGTCTGACTCAACTTCCAGACTCGGATCGAGTCGCGGAACGGGTCACTCTCACACTCACAGTGGCGACATGAACACACAGGCTAGGAACCTACACTCTCGCAGCGGCATAAGACCGTATACTAGCTAAGCAAAGTAACGCTGAGAAGTTTAGTCCGTTACCTCCACGCACCCGGCGTGGCGAAGACAACCCCGGCCGATTTACGGACTCCCGATTAAACAATATTACAGCGGTACAAATATATGACCCACTCCACATAGGGAGGTAAAATGTCACATGCGGGGCCCGGGAATCACACGAATTGGGTTGACGGGCAGCATCTTGATGTCGCCCGGTGGTGCCGAACACGCGTCTAAAGTGCTGTCCGGACGGCGCGATCTACGGGTCCATGGGGCCCACGGATGGCACTGTCCTCCCGGCCTACTGGGGTGGGGCCCATTGTGATGGGGACCCCTGGTGGCGCGCCTCCCTGGATGGCGGTCGGTCGAAACTCCGGTCGGTGGCCGATCGGCTCCGATCTCCACGTTGTGAAGTGGCTGCCCACGGATTCTGGTTTCTATTTTCCGGCGCGCGCTCCGACGAGATCGGCCGCTGCGACCAATCCCAATGTCGGATCGGGGCACAAGAGCTATTATTGGAAAGCTCTCTTGAAATCCTTCAATCTAGGCCCAGAAACAGGACTTGGATCTGCGTAGATCTGGATGTCGTTGAATTTTGAAGCTTCTGTTGTACAGTACCCGAACTCTCATATCTGTAGGTGCGTTGTCTGAGAACTGCCGTTGACTGCGATGTAGACGTCCGATTCAGCTTCTGAGCTCTTCACCAAAGTCGTAGGGATTTGAACAAGGAAAATGGCAATAATTTTTATGGAAGGATTGGTGGAGGTTATGATTTGTTATGATTTTAACACTGGCGGGTGGTCGGATCTGGAAACTGACAGACAGTACAAATTTTGTGGGACGTGGTGGACACCTCTGGAACACCTCCTATAATTTTCAGCTCAAAAGGATTCCGTGGCTGGCTGCAGAAATTCGTGGAAGTGGCAGTGGTCGGCTGAAGACAGAACTTCGACAAACTCGATGGCGGTGCGATGGCGGCTCGTGGCGGCGGCGACCAGAACTGATAGGGGAGGCGTCACACCTCAGAAGGGCAACCGTCACAGCTGCAAGGGGGAGAGGGAGGAGAGAGGAAGGGGGCGCCCAAGGCTGCTCCAACAATTTCTTTGACTCAAATGCATTAATTCTATCCAAAATGGGAAAATACAAGCCTTTATAGGTTACATATCAAATCTAATATCCACCCTTGGATCTAGGGATGGGGGAATGGATGGCTTGGATGAGATGTGACCAACACACAAAAATAAAAAATTAAGCGGAAGCCAATTCCTAATTTTAACACATGTGGTCAAAGAAAGAGAGGAAAGAAAGAAAAACAAATAACCTAGCCTAATGCTTCCAAAAGATGGTGCGCCCCCTTCTTGGGCCCCTCTTGGGCCAAGTTGGCTCAAGCCCATCTAAGGCCATTCACAAACCCATTCTACTCCAACCTAGATGGCCCATGTGGAAGGGAAGCTTAATGGGGCCTTAAGTGGCTTAAGATCCAATATGAAGCTTAATGAAGCCTCATAGCCCATTATGACAATCAACCCTTAATGGACTCTAAAAGACTTACCCAATTGGCTTATGAAGAGCCTTACAATGACCCCAAAATGAAAAACCCAAATATAACATTCATTACAAGCCCAATTACAATGCAAATAATTGCTAACACAAGGCAAGTAAATGCTAAAAGTGTCCAAGAATCAAGGCGGGGGTTCCAGGCTATCCCCGAGCCAAAGAGAAGCTGATGTGACTCGAGTGGTGCTCCGCGTACTGTATTGACGGCTCGCCGGTTCGTGCTTCTCGCTCGCTTTTGGTGTCCGCACCAATTCTCCCCGGGTGGGAGAAACTCGACCCTGTCGAGTAAGGGTCTGCATCGCTCCGGTATCGCTCCAGAAGGTTCGGATCAATCCGCTACAACTTGCCATGTGTGATCCATGTGTCCTCGGTAGCGGGCCGTCCTCTCCATCGCACTAGGTAGCGCGGGTAGGATCCACCCCTGGTAACTGTCACCTGCTCATCTAGTATATGATCTATATGCTCACGCTACCGTGACAAAGGGGGCTGGAGGTGGACACTCATGTGTGGGATCACTCTCAAGGGGAGGAGATGGCTCGAAAGGCTCACTAGGGATCACCGCTGGGTCCTTATATGCAACTAGATCTGAAATATTAAAAGTAGAGCTTATACCGCATTCCTCGGGCAGGTCCACAACATACGCATTGGATCCAACGCGTTTCAACACTCTAAATGGACTGGCTCTGCGAGCTTGCAACTTCTTAACGGTTCCAGAGGGAAACCGTTCAGGTCTTACCCTGATCATGACATATTCGCCCTCTTCGAAGTCTCGGTGGTGTCGATGGGCATCGGCTAGCTCCTTATACCGTGCATTGCTGGCCTCAATGTGACGACGGATGTCGTCATGCAAACTCCTAACATGCCTAGCAAACGACTCGGCAGACTCACTATGCTCTCCTAATATGCTGGACACATGTATGTACAGACACACAAGACCCTAGACAAACCTACTATTAGTCCGACCTGTACATATGTGATGGCGGACCAGGACACCCAAATGCGTACCATGCATGCATTTGACGTAACAGGAGGTTGACGTCATTGTTGGCTCCAAGACACCCAAGTACAAACCAGCATGGCAATGACGTCCTATTAGACTTGGGTGTGGGAGGGTCGAGTGGTTCGGGTGGTCTAGGTGGACCCGGGAAGCAAAATTCACTTTCTCCATTTCTCGAGTGAACTGAAGGGTTGGCCCATGGAGAAAGGGCGTGGATGGGAAGTGGTGGGTCACAGGGCTCCCTAGGGAAGGGGTTGACAGGATCGAGGAAAGTGTGACCTACCCTGATGAATTCCCATGGAAAAGGATCAAAAGGATCAAGAAGAGTTATGGATCCAGTGATGTGGCTCTCTTTTGACCCTGGGTAGAAATCCCCAATGTAAGCCAACCCCTCGTCACCTGAGGGGATCAGGGAAATAGCTGTCTCCCTAGGATGGGGGGACTTTCCTATGGGAGAGAAGGGGTCATGGAAGGGAAAGTGGTGGAGCTCGTCTGGTAGAGGTAAGAGCAAGATGAGCTCACTGGTGAAGGGACCCACCGTGCAAACAAAGGTGGAGGATTGGCAAGTGGTGCTAAAAGCTGTGGTGGACACTATCTGTAGGGTTGGTTCTATGGGAGGGTAGCAAGGGAGTGTGGTATCTAGGAATAAACCCTTCCTTAGCCAACTAGCTAATGGCTCCTCAATAATTACCTCACCCTTTTGGAGCACGATGGGCTCCGTATGGAGTTCCATGGGTGAAGGCCTTGATGAATTGTCACCCTCGGATGGGGAGTGGGCATCCTCCATGATGGGAAGAGGGCTTGGGGACTCCGTTGATGGGGCCGGGTTAAGACTACCGATGATGACCTCCTTAGGCTCGGGTAGGAGTACATCACTAGGAGTACGTGTCCTATCCATCCCATCCAACCGGTCCAAAATCATTTGCATAAGTTTGACAACGGAGTGGGTTGGAATAGGGATATCATGGTGGACTCGCCCGTAGTCAACCGTCCTAGGATTGGGTCTT
Organism: Amorphophallus konjac; assembly: GCA_022559845.1. Taxonomy (NCBI): domain Eukaryota; kingdom Viridiplantae; phylum Streptophyta; class Magnoliopsida; order Alismatales; family Araceae; genus Amorphophallus; species Amorphophallus konjac. The sequence continues at coordinate 104,461,966 of CM040122.1, forward strand.
GGCTCATCTACGTGTGGGGCTCTTTGCCTCCGACTAGGACCCACTTGGTTGGAAGTGATTGGGTGGGGCCAGTTGGAGGTGACCGGTTGGGGCACGTAGACCTTCCTAAGCTTTCTCTTCATGTCCCACCATGACTCGATGGGCCATTGCCTCCTAACCTCTCTCATTCTTTCGATGTAATCCCACTTTTCGGCAGCCTCATGAAGAATCCGCTCTTTGGCGAAATAGAATTGCATTGCCTCGACATAGTATATGTCACGTCCCGAGAGCGGAAGATACCCGGAGACGCGTGACGAGTTTATATCAATCATGTCAATCAGAGTATTAGTGTATTCGACACCAAAATCAGTGATGCGCAAAAGTAAAGATAACCCAATCCTTTATTCCTTCATAAGAATGTCTATTACAAACCTTTGAAGTACTAACTAAAATAAAGGAAAAATACAAAGCTTGACTCAAGAAAATATGAAAGAAGACTAGATAACACGGAAGAAGCTCTCTCTCTTTCACTCTTGATTTTCTCCATCCGTTCGAGTTCCCTCATCGTCGGACTTACCTGAAAAGTAGGGAAACACTAAGTGAGCGAACGCTCAGTAGGAAATTATATCTCAAGAACTAGCAAGGGGTTTAAGTGATTACATCTTTCATGAATGCACTATAGCTATGCATGCTCGCATAAAACGACAAGATAGAGAGAGTGTATAACAATCAGATAGCAACGAGAACTAGTCATGAACTTTCAAGAACTTATATCAAAAGATATCAAGATATTCAAGCAAGTGTATTCATCATGTCATGTTAGAATTTGGCTATCACGTTCAAGCACGTAAGTATGCAATTACCCTTTTCCGGGTCACGCAAGTCATGTAATATCAAGTCAAGTACAAGTACAAGATTTGTGGAATGTTCAATCAAGCTAGTCATGCACTTCGGTATAATGCCAATACCGTGATCAATCAACTCCCATGGGCACAAGTACTTTCGGGTGCTCCTCTTAGGACCAGATCGGGCCCTATATGCGCAGGCATTAATCATGTATTTTAACATCCACTTTTGTGTATAGCCATTATGGAATTTCAAGAATAAAGCTTGTAGACATGTAGGATAAACTTGGATAGAATAGAGTCCAAAATATGACACTTGACATAGATAGGCGATAATAACAGTACAATCACGATTATCGATAAAACTAGGTGGAATTGGTTCCCTAACTTGGGTACCATGACAAACAAGTATGGACATTCTTTATATAGAATTGAGGTCCACAAGAACATCAAGTTTAATATAGAATTGGGGTTTATAAGAACAGCATCAAATGACATGATAACCTCATCCCATTAAGAGAATTCTCATGATACACACTTTGCATAACATGAGGGCCGGTATACCATGTTTCTATAGAGTGACATGGCAAAATAGTGTAATGGGTTTTTATGGTACAACCAGCTCAGTCGGCCTTGAGGGAATCCAAGGCTGCGAGGAGACTTACGGATGTCTCTATGACTAACTCGCTAGTCCAAAGGAACGGAATGTCCAATGGAGAGCTTGTATGTCAATGAGAATTGAGGGTAGTGCGATAAAACATCATGAAACATGGGACTATATTCACGGAATGGAATTATAGTGCCGATATAGATATATATATATATATAAAACCCTTCGGTTGACAGTAATCAGTGTAAAACAGTAATACAGAAAATAGCGACTTAAGCTAAGTCATTAATTATCTAATTAACGCCTTACTCAGGGGCGTTTATTCACAATTTGACGACTTATACAATAGTCGTCCCTTCAATATTTCCATTCTACAGAAAATCAATATTCTGGAATTTTAACACAAACGCGCCCTGGACATGGGCGTTACTTTTCAATTAGCGCCCTGGTCTGGGGCGTTAGTTCAATAAGAGACGACCTTGTGCAGGTCGTTAATTCAACAATTTATCAATTTTCAGATAATAAAATTTCAGGAAAACAATTTCAGTGTCAGGACAAGAAAAATAGCAGGATTCGATAGGTATGATCATGCATTAATTTAGATTCATGGTTTCATAGTTATAGAATTTTAAACATGGATAATTATCAATTATATGAAATTGACGACTCCTGGGTAGGGCGTCAAAACAAGAATTAGCGACCTTGTCTGGGTCGCTTCTTTAAAATCACTTAGAAAATATTTAGAAACGCAGTAAAACTATATGCATGAGATCATGGATGAGTTTATTTCATAATTTATACTAGTTAGGCTACGTTCTTGAGAAAACCTACCTGACGAATGTTCTGGTGAAGGAACGTGAAGAGAGTTGAAGAGAGCACGATACTCTGTTCTAAACAGAGTGTTCTGATCACCGGAAGAAGAAGATGATGATGAAGAACTCCACGTTCTTCAACTATACGAGAGTTCTTTCTCGATGCAGGCAACCTACAGGAGAATAAGATGAAGAAGCATTAGTTTTCTCCAAAATACTCAACTGAAGGCAGAGGAAGAAGAACACCTGTTCTTCACGGTTGACAGCAGCAGCACGATGAAACAGATCGCCAAAATAGCGGTCTAGGTCGATCGGGAGGATATTTATAGAGTTTTAGGAACCCTAATAGAGTTAGAGTTTGATTGGAAGATCTATTTCCCTGTTAGAGTCCTTGCTATAACATATCTTTTATGTAGTAATCCAGAAACTTGCTCTGGATAGTCTCCTGGGTCGAACGAAACTCGAACTGAATTAACGTCTTAAGCGAGGATGTTAATTTAAATTGACGCCTTGTCAAGCGTCATTTCTTATGTAACACGCGCCCATGTAGAGGGCGTCACTTATACCTGCCCTTTATTTATTTTCGGCCTTTTGGGAATTGACGCCCTTTGGTGGTGGCGTCCTTTTTATAATTAACGCCTTATGTAAGGGCGTTTCTTTTCGAAGTCGCGCCTTGACCAAAGGCGTTATTTCTTCTTGATTAATGATTTACCCAATTAGGCTCTTTGTCATCTATTTACATATCTTTTATTTTAGTTTGATTTATTAAAAAATCTTATTTTTATCAGGGTTGCTACACCCTCCCCCACTTAAAAGAATTTGGTCCCCAAATTCAATAGTATACATAAGTGGAGAGTGTAGAGTATATACCTTAAAATAATTCTGGAAATCGCTTCATCATGGATTCCTCGGTCTCCCATGTAGCTTCATGTTCGGAGTTCTTATTCCATTGTACCTTAAGCATGGGAATAGCCTTATTCCTTAGGGTACGTACTTCACGATCTAGTATCTTCATAGGCTTCTGCTCATATGTGAGATCCTTCTGGATCACTAAGTCTCCATGATCAATAATATGTGATGGATCGTGCACATACTTCTTCAACATAGATATGTGGAATACATTATGTACATCGGACAGTTGAGGAGGCAATGCGATATGATAAGCAACCTCGCCAACTCGTTCCAGTATCTCGAAGGGTCCGATGAATCTTGGTGTAAGCTTGCCCTTAACACCAAATCTCCGTATGCCACGTCCAGGCGATATCTTGAGAAATACATGATCTCCAACTTGGAATTCAAGATCTCTCCTTCTCGTGTCGGCATAAGCCATTTGCCTAAACTGAGCAACTCGCAGTCTTTCTCTAATCAATTGTATCTTCTCAGTGGTATCCCTTACCATGTCTGGACCTAATAGTTGTTTTTCTCCAACTTCATCCCAGCATAAGGGTGATCGACATCTCCTTCCGTATAAAGCTTCGAAAGGTGCCATTTGTATACTTGCCTGGTAGCTATTATTGTATGCAAATTCTACCAACGACAAGTGATCATGCCAGCTTCCATCGAAATCAATGATGCAAGCTTTGAGCATATCTTCAACCAGCTGGTTAGTTCTCTCGGTCTGACCATCCGTTTGAGGATGAAAAGCTGTACTAAAGTTAAGCCTTGTTCCCAACGAATGTTGTAGTCCCTTCCAAAAATGAGAAGTAAAACGGGGATCTCTGTCAGACACGATTGAAATAGGAATACCGTGTAATCTGACTATGTCCTTGACGTATAATGCAGCCAACACATCGACTGACCATTGGCTCTTGATTGGCAAGAAATGCGCCGATTTAGTCAACCGGTCAATAATAACCCATATTCCATCATGTCCTCCCTTTGATTTAGATAAACCCATGATGAAATCCATACCAATATCCTCCCACTTCCATTTAGGGATATCTAGAGGATGTAGTTTTCCAGCAGGCTTTTGGTGTTCCGCCTTGACCTGTTGGCAAGTGAGACAACGTGATACATAGTCTGCTATTTCCCTTTTCATGTTGGGCCACCAAAAATTTCTTTTCACATCTTGGTACATTTTGGTAGATCCAGGATGAATCGTGTACCTTGATCTATGAGCTTCATCTAAGATCTTCTTCTTTAACTCGGGACAATCCGGTATGCAAGTTCTATTCCTGAACATTAATCTTCCTTCACAAGTTATTTGGAAATCAGATTGTCCTTCCAATCTGCCCTTGATTTCCACTAATATTGGGTCATTATCCTGCAGTGCTTGTGTTTCAGTTAATAGGTCTGGACGAATGCTTATGTGAGACAATGTGACACTTTTGAAGTCCGTGTCCATGCTTATATTGAGCTTAGAGAATTGCTCCAGCAACTTCCATTCTTGAATCATACAATTGGCTAACAGTGCTCTCGGCTTTCGACTAAGGGCATCTGCTACATGATTACCCTTTCCAGGATGATATTGTATATTGAAGTCGAAGTCCTTGAGATATTCTAGCCAACGCCTTTGCCTCATATTTAGTTCCTTTTGAGAGAAAAGATACTTGAGACTCTTGTGATCGGAGTATACAGTAAACTGCACTCCATATAGATAATGTCTCCATATCTTTAGTAAATACTACCGCGGCTAATTCTAAGTCATGGATGGGGTAGTTCTCTTCATGCTTCTTTAATTGGCGAGAAGAGTAAGCTATAACCTTTCCTTGTTGCATTAGAACACATCCGAGGCCAATGCCAGAAGCATCAGTGTATACCTCGATTTTCTCTCCTTCCATTGGTAAAGCTAAGACAAGAGCTGTAGTAAGATGATCCCTGAGAGTTTGGAAGCTTCTTTCACATTCCTCACTCCATTCGTAACGGATCTCTTTGCGAGTTAACCTCGTAAGTGGTACGGCGATCTTAGAGAAATCTTTGATGAATCGCCTGTAATAGCCCGCAAGACCTAAGAAACTTCGGATCTCGCCAGCATTGGTCGGTCTTTCCCAATTTCTTACAGCTTCAACTTTTGATGGATCTACTGATAAGCCATCTTTTGATATAACATGTCCGAGAAAAGTCACTTCTTCGAGCCAGAATTCACACTTGCTGAGTTTTACATATAATTGGTTTGCCCTTAATATTTGTAATGCAATCCTTAAATGCTCCTCATGCTCTTCCTTGGTCTTGGAATAAATCAATATATCATCGATAATGATCACCACGAATTGATCTAAATAAGGCCTGAATATACTATTCATTAACTGCATAAAGGCAGCAGGGGCATTCGTTAGTCCGAAAGGCATAACAACAAATTCATAATGGCCGTACCTACTTCTGAATGTAGTCTTATGAATGTCCTCATCCTTGATTCTTAACTGATGATATCCCGACCTAAGATCAATTTTGGAAAAGTACTTGGATCCTGAAATTTGATCAAACAACTCATCGATTCTCGGCAGTGGATACTTATTCTTGATAGTGAGATGATTCAACTGTCGATAGTCGATGCATAACCTCATGGATCCATCTTTCTTCTTTACAAATAATATAGGCGCTCCCCATGGGGAAGTACTTGGTCTTATGAATCCTTTCTTAATGAGTTCCATCAATTGCTCTTTTAACTCCTTGAGTTCGGCAAGGGACATTCTATACGGTGCCTTAGAAACTAGACCCGCACCAGGAACTAAATCGATGGTGAAGGCCACTTCTCTTTGTGGGGGTAATCCAGGCAAATCTTCCGGAAATACGTCCGGAAATTCTTGTACCACCGGAATGTCTTCTATCTTAGTTTCCTTAACCTCCTTAATCGTGACGAATGCAAGGAAAGACACACATCCTTTCCTGATGAGCTTGCTAGCTCGGAGAGCCGAAATAAGAGGGGTTTTGCTTCGCCTCTTGGGGCTAGTAAAGATCAGTTCGGGAAATTCCTCGAAAGTAACCTTGCTATTGCGGCAATCGACCGTTGCCTGATATTTAGATAACCAATCCGCTCCTAGTATGACATCATACTCCTTTAGATTTAAACATATAAGATCAATAGGGAGATTCTTACCATGAACCAATACTTCACAGTTCTGGTAATGGTGTGTAATATCAGTCTCGTTTCCTAGAGGAGTATACAAGACTAATTTTATCCATTCCGGTTCTAGGGGTAACGGATCAGCGAACTTCTTGGAAACAATTGAATGTGAAGCACCAGTATCAATTAAGACATATGCAAACTTGGAAAAACTTTCAATGTACCTTCTACTAGTCCGCCTTCTTTTTCTTGTTCGGTCTCCTTAATTGCGTGAAGACGAGCATTCTTGGTTACTGGGTGCTTCCCGTCCCCGGCTTGATCATTAAGTAATGGGCAATGGGGAATTCGATGATCGCGACTCCCACAGCGGAGAAATGCTCCTAGTTTCCTCCAGCATTCTTCTGCTTTATGGCCCACCTTGTCACAATGCTTGCACACTATATTTGATGGGGTAGTGGTGATGGAGAAAGGCTTGGTCTTCTTAAACTTCTGATCTTGTGAGGAAAATATCTCCATTGCTAGGCCTCTTCTTGAAGTTGGGTTTAAAGGAACCCGAACTTGTAACTTATTCTTTCTTGTCCATCCCACGGATTCTATCAGATAGTTCCGTGGCGTCTTCTAATAGCTGAGCTCGGCGCACAATTTCTGAGTAGACTTGGATATCCATTGGCGCCAGCTGTGTGACATATTGGGGCCTGAGCCCATTTAGGAACCTCCTAGCTTTCATCTTCTCGGTGCTAACTAAGTGCTTAGCATACCGAGATAATCTAGAAAATTGGGCCTCGTACTCGGCCACTGTCAAGGACCGTTGCTTCGGTGCAACAAATTCTGCAACTTTCTTTTCTTGTACTCGGTCCAAAAAATATTTAGCGTTGAAATGTTCAACGAATTCTTCCCAAGTAACTTGGTCTTGATTTAAAGTATCTTCTATTGATTCCCACCAGCATCGGGCATCCCTTTCCAACTGAAAGGTAGCTAATAAGACTTTATCTTGATCCGTGCACTGCATAACACGGAATATACGTTCCGTCTCCCTGACCCAGTGCTCTGCGTCGTCCGGATCAATAGAACCCGTGAATTTAGGCGGGTTCATGTTTTTAAAAACTTGGTGGAGACTTCCGACTCGTTGTGCACCTCCTTGTGCTACTTGTTGCAGCACCTGAGTCATGCCTTGAAGTGTACGCTGCATGTTGCGCCACTGAGCACGTTCGGCAGCCATCGTCCTACAATTACAATAACTAGATCAATACGTGATCTCATTTAGAATCTAGCATTTCTATGTTAACTTTAACCCTTGGTTCTACCCAATCTCACCGGTTAAAGATTAAACCTATCCTTGGACTTGGGTTTTCCTAGGAATTGAATACCCTAGGCTCTGATACCATAAAAACTGTCACGCCCCGAGAGCGGAAGATACCCGGAGACGCGTGACGAGTTTATATCAATCATGTCAATCAGAGTATTACTGTATTCGACACCAAAATCAGAGATGCGCAAAAGTAAAGATAACCCAATCCTTTATTCCTTCATAAGAATATGTCTATTACAAACCTTTGAAGTACTAACTAAAATAAAGGAAAAATACAAAGCTTGACTCAAGAAAATATGAAAGAAGACTAGATAACACGGAAGAAGCTCTCTCTCTTTCACTCTTGATTTTCCCCATCCGTTCGAGTTCCCTCATCGTCGGACTTACCTGAAAAGTAGGGAAACACTAAGTGACCGATCGCTCAGTAGGAAATTATATATCAAGAACTAGCAAGGGGTTTAAGTGATTACATCTTTCATGAATGCACTATAGCTATGCATGCTCGCATGAAACGACAAGATAGAGAGAGTGTATAGCAATAAGATAGCGACGAGAACTAGTCATGAACTTTCAAGAACTTATATCAAAAGATATCAAGATATTCAAGCAAGTGTATTCATCATGTCATGTTGGAATTTGACTATCACGTTCAAGCACGCAGGTATGCCATTACCCTTTTCCGGGTCACGCAAGTCATGTAATATCAAGTCAAGTACAAGTACACGATTTGTGGAATGTTCAATCAAGCTAGTCATGGACTTCGGTATAATGCCAATACCGTGATCAATCAACTCCCATGGGCACAAGTACTTTCGGGTGCTCCTCCCAGGACCAGATCGGGCCCTATATGCGCATGCATTAATCATGTATTTTAACATCCACTTTTGTGTATAGCCATTATGGAATTTCAAGAATAAAGCTTGTAGACATGTAGGATAAACTTGGATAGAGTAGAGTCCAAAATATGACACTTGACATAGATAGGCGATAATAATGGTACAATCACGATTATCGATAAAACTAGGTTGAATTGGTTCCCTAACTTAGGTACCATGACAAACAAGTATGGACATTCTTTATATAGAATTGAGGTCCACAAGAACATCCAGTTTAATATAGAATTGGGATTTACAAGAACAGCATCAAATGGCATGATAACCTCATCCCATTAAGAGAATTCTCATGATACACACTTTGCATAACATGAGGGCCGGTATACCATGTTTCTATAGAGTGACATGGCAAAATAGTGTAATGGGTTTTTATGGTACAACCAGCTCAGTCAGCCTTGAGGGAATCCAAGGCTGCGAGGAGACTTACGGAGGTCTCTATGACTAACTCGCTAGTCCAAAGGAACGGAATGTCCAATGGAGAGCTTGTATGTCAATGAGAATTGAGGGTAGTGCGATAAAACATCATGAAACATGGGACTATATTCACGAAGTGGAAATATAGTGCCGATATAGATATATATATATATATAAAACCCTTCGGTTGACAGTAATCAGTGTAAAACAGTAATACAGAAAATAGCGACTTAAGCTAAGTCATTAATTATCCAATTAACGCCTTACTCAGGGGCGTTTATTCACAATTTGATGACTTATACATTAGTCGTCCCTTCAATATTTCCATTCTATAGAAAATCAATATTCTGGAATTTTAACACAAACGCGCCCTGGACAGGGGCGTTACTTTTCAATTAGCACCCTGGTCCGGGGCGTCAGTTCAATAAGAGATGACCTTGTGCAAGTCGTTAATTCAATAATTTATCAATTTTTTAGATAATAAAATTTCAGGAAAACAATTTCATGGTCAGGACAAGAAAAATAGCAGGATTCGATAGGTATAGTCATGCATTAATTTAGATTCATGGTTTCATAGTTATAGAATTTTAAACATGGATAATTATCAATTATATGAAATTGACGACTCCTGGGTAGGGCGTCAAAACAAGAATTAGCGCCCTTGTCTGGGTCGCTTCTTTAAAATCACTCAGAAAACATTTGGAAATGTAGTAAAACTATATGCATGAGATCATGGATGAGTTTATTTCATAATTTATACTAGTTGGGCTACGTTCCTGAGAAAAACCTACCTGACGAATGTTCTGGTGAAGGAACGTGAAGAGAGTTGAAGAGAGCACGATACTCTGTTCTAAACAGAGTGTTCTGATCACCGGAAGAAGAAGATGATGATGAAGAACTCCACGTTCTTCAACTATACGAGAGTTCCTTCTCGATGCAGGCAACCTACAGGAGAATAAGATGAAGAAGCATTAGTTTTCTCCAAAATACTCAACTGAAGGCAGAGGAAGAAGAACACCTGCTCTTCACGGTTGACAGCAGCAGCACGATGAAATAGATCGCCAAAATAGCGGTCTAGGTAGATCGGGAGGATATTTATAGAGTTTTAGGAACCCTAATAGAGTTAGAGTTTGATTGGAAGATCTATTTCCCTGTTAGAGTCCTTGCTATAACATATCTTTTACGTAGTAATCCAGAAACTTGCTCTGGATAGTCTCCTGGGTCGAACGAAACTCGAACTGAATTAACGTCTTAAGCGAGGGCGTTAATTTAAATTGACGCCTTGTCAAGCGTCATTTCTTATGTAACACGCGCCCATGTAGAGGGCGTCACTTATACTTGCCCTTTATTTATTTTCGGCCTTTTGGGAATTGACGCCCTTTGGTGTTGGCGTCCTTTTTATAATTAACGCCTTATGTAAGGGCGTTTCTTTTCGAAGTCGCGCCTTGACCAAAGGCGTTATTTCTTCTTGATTAATGATTTACCCATTTAGGCTCTTTGTCATCTATTTACTTATCTTTTATTTTAGTTTGATTTATTAAAAAATCTTATTTTTATCAGGGTTGCTACAGTATAACAATCAAAGTAGGTGTCCATGGTGGCCTCCCACTTGAGGTAGATGACCGGGTCATTGGAGCCAAAAAAATCTGAGGCTTCAGGCCTATAGAAGCAGAGAGGATGGTTGCCAAGCCCTTGGGTGGGCCAACGGTCATATCGCCTAGGCGACCGGGAGTCCATGGGAATTTGGGGGAACTAAATGTTAGACATGCCGACACTTGGACAAGACCGACTGACACTTATTGGACCACACATGAACTAGGAGACACAAACTGATGCAAACACCGACTAACGCATCTAGACCTAAACTAATATCCGGTACGTGGTGGAGTTAATCGATCCAAAGATCACTCCCGCAAGTGTGCGACCTTCCCGATAGGCGTAGCCTAACGTTCGGACAACACCTTTTAATATACCGAATTATCGGGATGAAATGCAATTTTAAAACACTCTTTTTTTTGTTTTGAAAAATAAGGATGATCCTAGACTCGACTTAGACCATGATGCATGCAAGACTTATGCAATGACTACCCTAGACTCAACATGTCTCTGATACCAAACTGATGCAGGATGGACTGAGGAGACGACGCTATATGAGACGGACATGACTCGACCAGCAACGACACGACTACTAGAGCGACCTCGGCTCGACACTAAGAGCTCCTATAGACTACACGTCGCTAACAGAAGTGTAAACTCACTCGTCGACCCATGCGAGGGAAAGCGTGGATCGTGCGCGGTTAAGGAACCGGCAGAGTTCAAGGTAGTTTGACTCAACTTCCGGACTCGGAGTCGCGGGACGGGTCACTCTCACACTCACAGCGGCGACATGAACACACGGGCTAGGAACCTACACTCTCGCAGCGGTATAAGACCGTATACTAGCTAAGTAAAGTAACGCCGAGAAGTTTAGACCGTTACCTCCACGCACCCGGCGTGGCGAAGATAACCCCGGCCGATTTACGGACTCCCGGTTAAACAATATTACAGCGGTACAAATATATGACCCACTCTACGCCGGGAGGTAAAAGGTCACATGCGGGGCCCGGGAATCACTCGAATCGGGTTGACGGGCAGCATCTTGATGTCACCCGGCGGTGCCGAACACGCGTCTAAAGTGCTGTCTGGACGGCGCGATCTACGGGTCCGTGGGGCCCACGGATGGCGCTGTCCTCCCGGCCTACTGGGGTGGGGCCCGCTATGATGGGGACCCCTGGTGGCGCGCCTCCCTGGATGGCGGTCGGCCGGAAACTCCGGTCGGTGGGCGATCGGCTCCGATCTCCACGTTGTGAAGTGGCTGCCCACGGATTCTGGTTTCTGTTTTCCGTCACGTGCTCCGGCGAGATCGGCCGCTGCGACCAATCCTGATGTCGGATCGGGGCACATGAGCTATCGTTGGAAAGCTCTCTTGAAATCCTTCAATCTAGGCCTAGAACGAGAACCTGGATCTGCGCGGATCTGGATGTTGTTGAATTTTGAAGCTTCTATTGTACAGTACCCGAACTCTCAGATCTGCAGGTGAGTTGTCTGAGAACTACCATTGACCGCGATGTAGACGTCCGATTTAGCTTCTGAGCTCTTCACCAAAGTTGTAGGGATTTGAACAAGGAAAATGGCAATACTTTTTGTGCAAGGATTGGTGGAGGCTATGATTTGTTATGATTTTAACACTGGCGGGTGGTCGGATCTGGAAACTGGCAGACAGTACAAATTTTGTGGGACGTGGTGGACACCTCTGGAACACCTCCTGAAATTTTTAGCTCAAAAGGATTCGTGGCTAGCTGCAGAAATTCATGGAAGTGGCAGTGGTCGGCTGAAGATAGAACTCCGACGAACTCGATGGCGGTGCGTTGGCGGCTCGTGGCGGCGGCGGCGGCGGCGACCGGAACTGATAGGGGAGGCATCACACCTCAGAAGGGCGGCCGTCACAGCTGCAAGGGGGAGAGGGAGGAGAGAGGAAGGGGGCGCCCAAGGCTGCTCCAACAATTTCTTTGATTCAAATGCATTAATTCTATCCAAAATGGGAAAATACAAGCCTTTATAGGTTACATATCAAATCCAATATCCACCCTTGGATCTAGGGATGGGGGAATGGATGGCTTGGATGAGATGTGACCAACACACAAAAATAAAAAATTAAGGGGAAGCCAATTCCTAATTTTAACACATGTGGTCAAAGAAAGAGAGGAAAGAAAGAAAAACAAATAACCTAGCCTAATGCTTCCAAAAGATGGTGCGCCCCCTTCTTGGGCCCCTCTTGGGCCAAGTTGGCTCAAGCCCATCTAAGGCCATTCACAAACCCATTCCACTCCAACCTAGATGGCCCATGTGGAAGGGAAGCTTAATGGGGCCTTAAGTGGCTTAAGATCCAATATCAAGCTTAATGAAGCCTCATAGCCCATTATGACAATCAACCCTTAATGGACTCTAAAAGACTTACCCAATTGGCTTATTAAGAGCCTTACAATGACCCCAAAATGAAAAACTCAAATAAAACATTCATTATAAGCCCAATTGCAATGCAAATAATTGCTAACATAAGGCAAGTAAATGCTAAAAGTGTCCAAGAATCAAGGCGGGGGTTCCAGGCTATCCCCGAGCCAAAGAGAAGCTGATGTGGCTCGAGTGGTGCTCTGCGTACTGTAACGACGGCTCGCTGGTTCGTGCTTCTCGCTCGCTCTGGTGTCCGCACCACCCCATGGTTTACAACATGTTTCCAGCCATCTGCCGAGAGGGCTAGCGTGGAGCCCTTGGACATTGTCCGTGCCCGCTCTTGCATCTTCAAGTGATAAATCAAGCTACTTCCACTAGAAATACAAAGTTCGGCCGATAATGTAAAGTTCAAACAATATGTTCATGATAGCAACATCAAGGAAAGAATGCACCAAATATGACTCATGAGAGTCCAAGGATGAATTAATGACAAGGTCATGCTACGGGAGGAATCCGACAGCATAACGGTACATTCATTACTTTCCATAATTTATTAATAACTTATTGGATAATATTTTGGGTTCCAGATAATCATTAGACCTTCTAGGAATAGAATATTATCAACCCTTGGGTCAAACCTCGGGTTGAACAGCATGCAGGTAGAACGCGGTCATGTATGGACCGGTTCTTGAAGTAGCGGTCATGCAAGGATCGTGTTTAAGTAGAGTCGACGCCAGAGAGGGAAAGGGTCGATGCAAGGATCAAACTGGAAGAACGCGGTCACGATCCGACTGCTATCATGAAGTAGCAGTCGTAGCAAGGCCGCGTCTAGGCCAGTTTACAGAAAATGCAAAATTCATCAAGTGCTTTCTAGACCATTGGGTTTTAGGGTACAACCAGCTCGGCATCCTAGTGGGAATCCCAGGATCGCAGAGACTTATGGAGGCCTTGAAACATGATCACCTAGTCCGATGGAAGGAATATCCAACGGAGAGGATCATAAGTCTAAGAGAGTGTGCCTATCATGTGCGTGTGTAACTAATAGCATCGTACCGGCATACAAGCTATGTACTTAAGAAAGACTAGAGATAAGAGTGAATCGTGTAAAACAACGATCAAAAACATCAATGTAACAAGTTCATAAATCATATGAAAAGAACTTTAATACAAGACTATATGATTTTGGCATGAAATTAACATAAGTTTAAAATAAGTTTATAACACATGGAGATCGTGAAATGTGTCACGATTGATGCACAATATAACCAAAATCACGAATATAAGGGTAATACTAGGAGTAGGACCTAATTACTTAGGCTTAGAATATAATTATAAGGGCTGATCTGCAATCTGTTTAGAGTTAACAGAACGTAGAAAATAGAAAGCAGAAGGCGGTCTATACAGAACCACTACTTTGAAGTAGAGGTTAGGATGGGACCGCTTCTTGTCAGTAACGGTTCTTGAGGAATAGCCTTTTGTCTGTAACAGACAGAAGATTAAATGATGCGTGTAAGGCCTATCCTAGGGCAAATAATGCATGAAACGCATGGTAATTACAAGATAAAGCATGCCAAAACATGATTGGGACATAGGGACGCATGTATTTACATGATTTGTAGCACCCCGAGAATTTAATAAATAATATAAAAAGTAATAATTGAGAAAATTATTTACTATTAAATTGGAAATTCCTTTAAGTGAAGTTTTAACTAATTTATAAAAAAATCTAGAAAATTCATACTCGTGTAGAGGACTAAAAGTTTAGATAATTTGTCTTCTTTGTTGAACCCTAAATAAAAGTTTAATCAAGCCGAATTAATGGAATTAGGGCTAAAACCGAGTTTAAACTAACCAGACCTTAGATCACAAAATTCGAGCCCAAATCGTAACCTTTCAAGCCCAAACCAGACCCATTCGAATGGCCTTGATGGGTAGCCCATTTCCCCTCTCATTCTATGCAAAAACCCTAACCGTAGGAGCTCAATTTTGAGCAAGAGGGGGCGCGACCAAATCAAGCGTGAGTTTCACGCCTGATCGACTTTGAGGACTCTTCTTAGCCTTATCTAGCCCCCTAGATTGAATTGCCTCCTATAAAACTAACCCTAGCCAACCTAGAAACCATATTTGCTGCGACGACCGGCGAGGAGCACGATCAAGGGAGGAAACATCATGTGGAGTGAGGGTGTTCTTGTGTGATTTCGGCGTCTAGCGTCCCCTTTGTTCCTTCGATTAAGGTAGGTAATCGAGGTCTAAACTTGAAGTAAAATATACCATGAGAAGTGTCTTCGAGTCCTCTTCTCGTCAGTATTAAAAGCCCTAATTTTTATTCAGTATATCATGAGTATTTTCTGGTTCAGTAGTAGCATGTCACAGTTAGGGTTCCGACCATGTCCTATTCTTTTGATCTATTCAATGCTTGGTATAGGTAGGCCCAAACTCTAATTAAACATGATATGCTGTGTATCATTATGTTCTCTTTCTGTTCATACCATTTTGCCTAATTTTTAACCATTATATCGCCCTAATTAGTTCCTAGAATTGGGGTCTATCGGAGTTTGTCAGAGACTAGACGCGACGTCTCTGTTGCGGTCGTAAAAGGAACCGCCCTGGAACCTAGCGATCTCGCGATAGGCCGTTTCTTTCATTGGACCACCCTGGCCCTTTGAGGCCCTTGTTAGACCATTTTTATGCAGAGCGGTCGCTCGATAGACCATCTCTCCCTATTGTTTCAATTATGATAAATCGTAAATCGTATCGTAGAGCGGTCTATTGTTTGACCGTTTAGCTTGTTTAGCGACCCTTGACAGACCGCCTTGGATGCACAGATTATACTTGATTTGATGTTTTATCAAGGGTGTTTTATCTTCTTAAAGTATATGCGTAGGATAGAAACCCACATAAAAATTTGGAATATATGAAACATGCTTGATTAAGCAATGTCATGACTGAATTGCACCTTGTCCATCTACAGTCATATCAAATTTTCTTTTACAAAAATTAATAAACATTAATTGTAAAGTAATTGTAACATGGATTATAATGTTTTACAATTACTAGGTTTGTTCTGAAAGACACGCCACTCCGGTGGTGCTGGCTGACCGTTATACACGACTTTTTATGTTTTATTAGCCCTTAATATTGTAATGGTTAGGACTCTCTGCCGGATACTCCTTATGTCGGACTAGGACCTCTATTACGATACCTCCTTAAGTCCCCGCGGGCCTGGGATTCCCACTAGGACGCCGGGAAGGTTGTACCCCCAAAACCTAAACTTAACGACTTGATCGAATCGTGTGTTTCCACAGCCGAGAATCGGGACTGTCCTGTTAATTACGGCTCTTCTGGGGCCACTACCATCAGGTTGCGGCCTAGGCCTGACCGCTTGACCCCTGAAGCGGCCCTTTTGTGACCGCATCTAACTGGCTAAGTGCCAGGCTATACTAGTCGATTTTCCTTGAATAACATCGATCTAGCCATGTTTGAGTCGACCTATAGCCTCTAACTCGACCTGAGAAGTGTGGGCTATACCTGGTTTGGTTCCACCTTGTCTCGAGCGGGCTGGGATCCCATTATGACGACTGCTTTAGTCTTGTTGGGCCCAAATCAGTTGCGGTTGTCACTGGATCGTTTTATCCACTAAACGGCCCTCCGAGGACCGTTTATGTGGTGGGGCGGCCTAGTGGGGACCGTTTCCTTTTAGTTTTGGCCCACGAGCCTTCCTACTCTAAACGGCCCACTCGGGACCGTTCTTGTCATATTGTGGCCCATACTGGACCGTTTTCATCCTTTGACGCTGGGCTTCGTCCCTATGGCCAGTTTTAACCCTTGCGGTCCAGCATAGACCGTTTTATTCATCTTGGCGTCCCGCTCATGACAGCAACTTGTCCAGAGCTTGTTTTCATGTGTGTGTCTTGTGTACTTTATTCCCCTTAATCTAATGGCTTCATTTTCAATTATTGAAATGTCACTTGGTCCTAGATGGTAAGTTACATAGCTTGACCTTGGAATTCCAAGCTGAATTCAATGAATGTCTAAGATGGTCACTTGGGATCTTGGATCCACCAAATCAATGCCAACGCATCATAAGGGCCCGGTCTGGTCCTAGGAGGAGCACCTGAAAAGTACTAGTACCCCGGAGAGTTGTAATGACATGGTGAGGCATTGCACAGAGTGCATGACAAGCATGTTATCTATGACATTCAGTTTCCCTATACATTTCTGCAAGTTGTTAGATTCCTATATGGAATTTATCTCCGAATGACTTGCTTGTTCATGTACTTGATCGGCCATTTTCCTGGAAATAATATATCTCTGTTCAACTCATTCTATTACTTTCATTCCATCATTTCATATGTTAGTTTGTTTTATCATCCATTTATTCGCATGACATTTAATTAAATTGGTTAATTACTTAAACTTTGCCTGCTATTACCTACTGAGCGTTCGCTCACCCAATTTTCCCCCCCATTTCAGGTAGCTCCGATGATGAAACGCAAATGGACAGGGATGGGCAAGAGTGAAGACCCGGAGTGGACCCGTTAGATGAGAATAGACCGTTGTCTTAGTAGAATTGTGGAATGGTCACATAGTGGTTTTGATGAGTCATTGTTTAGTAATGTCATTAAGAGCTGTCGTTAAGAGTTGTAATCTTTTCCTTTATTTCCTTTTCTTTGAGTCGTAATGTAAATGTTATGAGATTGTTGGAAACATTTTATTCTGTTATTTATAAGTAAATTGGTATCTTCGGAGTAATTCTTTCTCTTTGTAATTATGTTCTTTTAAGTCCATTATCGCTCTGTTTATCGTGAATGTATATAACTGCTGCGTTCCGATATTCCGCATCGGGGCGTGACATGATTTAAGTCAAAGTTCCTATCTTTTTAATTCAAGGTGCAATGTTATGCATACAGTAATAATCTAAATTCCCAATCATGATAAAACATGAAATTCTCTACATACAGTGCATGAAACTTCGAGGAAAGAGAGGGTTTTTACTCCTAATTTGTAGTTTGAGCCTTTCATGAGATAACCTACCTCTGGGAATGCTCCTAGAGTTCAAATTTGCTGCTGGAAGAATAGCCTAGTTCGGCGCGTCCTGCGTGGAACCAGCATGTTCCCGACCTTCTAACTCTTTAACCTCTTGACCTAACTTTGCGAGATTTGGAGAGTGATTATAAGCCATAAAGGGCAACAAATAATTCTAAAGGATGAACCTGAAAATACATCTGCTAGGATCCCTATACCTCGAGTCTTCACTAGACGGACACGCTTGTTCCTGTGTGCTCTGCAGAGAAATATCAACTTGCAGGTTTTCTAACTCCTCAACGGCTAGATCTCCTAGCATGGGGTTTAGAGGGAAGTTAGACAAAACTAAAGAGAACAAAAAATTCCAAAGGACTAACATAAAATACCATCATCTTACCATCAAACCAGGCGAGCGAAAATGAGTCCTAATTTGGAGTAGGATCGATCCCTAAGAGTCCTAAACATATTTTCTCATTGGACAGCATCGATCCATGGTGATTGGGATGGTAAAAATCCCATTTTTTTCACTATAATAGTTAATCTAGTCATAAGTCTTCTGATAGTGGTCGTCTCCCCTAGACCGCTTTCTTGAGAACGCGGTCGCGCGATAGACCGCATTCTGGCAGTTTATCCAAAATTTTCAGATTTTTTGATTTATCCCTTATTTATCCCCTATTTGCCCTATTTATCCAATTTGAATCCGAAATTAGCTGTAATTACGTCTCTATAAATGGGCTTGGGCCAAAAGGGCTTAGAAATTGGTCTATGGGCCCAATTTAAGTGGGCTTATTTATTTGGTTAATAATGGGGCTTTTAGACTAAAAGCCTTAAGCATTAAATAAATAAATTAACCCATTATTCATTAAATGGCCCATTAAGCCTTTTTAAATGCTTAATAAGTATATTTAATTCCTAAAAAATCCTAGAAAAATTTGGGGTGTTATAGCTCTGGCGATAATGATCCAGCTAAAGATGCAACAAATCGCTGAAACAAAGCTAGCCGAGGAAGAAGTTACCGAGGCACAACTATATATGACTGAGCAAAAGGATGGTGAGTCTGCTTCGGTCTACATCCAACGATGGAGAAATCTCGATGCAAAATGCAGACATCGGCCCAGCTACGGGGATGCTATCCAAATATGTAAACACAATATGAAGACGGACGGCCTACTAAGGGCCATTGGCGTCGAGGTCAAATCCTTCGACCAAGTAAACGATCTTGCAACTGATATTGAAGCCCTCCTGGCAAAGCACTGCCCGGCTATTGCTACCCAAATTTAGAAGAATAAGCCAGCCGACGAACGGCAAGCACAAGAAGTGATGCACGCTCCTGATTTCAAAGCTTTCGAGTAGTAAAGGCAAAAATTAAAAGAGGCGGTTGGCCCTCCTCCCACCAAGCCCACTGAGTAAAAATCCTCACTAAGGGGAAGAATGAAGAAGCCATATTCCTTTCCAAAGGACAAAGCTCAGACGCTGTTTGAGTGGACCCGTGAATACGACAAGATTGTCCTCCTGGGTGCCCAAGAAGCCAAATGATGCCAGATGGAATGATGATCCTCAGTTCTGCCCCTATCACCAACAGAGGGGGCACTCCTTTAAGGACTACTATGTATTCAAGGATATCGTTGAAGGCCTGATTCAGAAAGATGAATTACAAATGGGTGAATACAATGTGGACCCACCTCACCTGCACCAATTCCCTGTCTTTAAGATGTCTGCCAACATGGCCTCACTATACCAGCTGAAGCGATACATGCTCTAAGGGGCATTCCAAGCCCCTCAAGCTATGGCCAGAAGCCAGAAAAAGAAGTACAAGATGTAGATGGTGCTCCATTTTGGGGGCAGATGCTGAAAACAAAAGAAGAAAGAAAGTTGAAGATAAAAGAAGAACTGCTACTTCGCACGCTTCGCCACATGGTGAAGGATGCTCGTGATCCTCCTCCAAGAAGGTGTGCTCCCACTCGCCACAACCCCTTATACCAGATGAGAAGCGGTAGTGCTGATTCAACACAATGATAAAAATGATGATGTAGGCCCATCAAAAGTCGATCGATTACAGATCTCTCTACCGTGCATATATGATAGTGATGATGATGAATGATCATGAATGAAGAATGATGTTGAAAAGAAAATGAAAACAAATGAAATGTTGACCCAAATGATGAGAAAGTGATGATGCTAAAAAAAAGAAAGCTACTCCCGGAGGGTACCAACCTTAGGTCCCGCTCGCCGGTCATGCTACCTTCGATCTCGACGCCCTTTGGAGGTCAGATTTCCTATCTCTCGGCTTAGCCATCTCAGCCAAAGTCCGCTTTTATATATCCCAGATATCCAATCCTTCGGCTTAGCCGTCTCGGCCGAAGCCGCTTTCATAATACTTCAGATATCCTGTCCATTGGCATAGCCACCTCGGCCAAAGCCTGCTCCGTATATATATTCAAGATATCCCATCTTTCGATTTAGTCATCTCGGCCAAAACCCACTTTTATATATCAAAAATCCCACTTTTCGGCTTAGCCATCTCGGCCAAAGCCCACTTTCATCTATTTCAGATATTCTATCTTTCGGCTTAGCCATTTTGACTAAAGCTTGCTTTCATATATCTCAGATCTCCTAGCTCTCAGCTTAGCCATTTTGGCCAAAGCCCACTTTCATCTATTTCAGATGTCCTATCTTTCAGCCGAGCCATCCTGGCCAAAGCCTGCTCTCATACATTGCAGATATCCTATTCTTCGGCTTAGCAGTCTCTACCAAAGCTTGTTTTCACATATTTTCGGCCAGAGGCCGCTATCGGGACCACACCGCGATAACCAATACAACTCAATGGCTTAGACCCTCATTCGAAGCCTACTCCCCCAACTTTAGCTTTTACAGCCTGCTCTCCCAAAATCCGTCGGCTTCCGTAGCCCGCTCTCCCACTATCTTTTGGGCTCTCGCAGCCTACTCTCTCGAATTTGGCTATGCAAAGCCCACTTTTCTGATATTTGAGAAGGAAAAGATGTTTAAAGATAACAAAAAAACTTGACCATCGGCATCTAAGCTGACAGCTCTTCAACCATCAGCGCCTGAGCCGACAACTTTTAAATCATCGACGTCTGAGCCGACAGCTTTTCCATCAGCTTTTCAACCATCGGCATCTAAGCCAACAACTTTTTAACCATCGACGTACGAGCCAACAGCTTTTCCACCATCGGCGTTCGAGCCGACATCTTTTCAAACATCGGCATCCAAGCCGACAGCTCTTCAACCATTGGCATCTAAGCCGACAACTCTTCAACCATCAGCATCCAGGCAGATAGCTACTCAAAGATGTTCAAAGATATCCAAAAACATTCAACCATTGACGTCCAAGCTGATAGCTATTCAAAGATGTTCTAAGTTATCCAAGTATATTCTACCTTGGCGTAATGACACACCATTTAAGCCAAGTCGTTCGGTATCATGACCTTCCGTCTAAGTCGATAACTATTCTACCTTGGCATCATGACTTTCCGTCTAGGCCAAGTTGTTTGGCGTCATGACATTGCGTCTAAGCCGATAAATGTGTCACATCCCGAGCTTTTAATACAGCGGAAGGAATATCAGGAACGTGAATAGTCGACAGGGTAAGCCTCTCGCAAGTAAGAAATCAGAGTGCAAGATAATCACACAAAAATAATTGCACAAGTATATGTTTCTAAAAATGTGTTTTATTCATAATAATGATCCAAATGTACATAAGATCATGATTTTTAAACATCCTTACATCATATACTCAAGAAAATAGAAAATTACAATAGGACTCGACTAGACACTTGACAACTAGGTCTTCTCTTGATCCATTTGATCGTCAATCACTCTCGGACCCCCTACTTGTATATTTCGAATCCGATCCATCAGTACTTCTTGAAAAATTAGAAAGTAGGTATGAGCACACTAGCCCAGTAGGTATCTTCGCATCAACATGAAGGAAGTATTTAAATGATTAATGGCTTAGCTCTAGATCTTAAGGTAAAAATAAGAACGCGATAAACAAGCCATATAAACCAAGATAACCAAGAATATAGAATCATGAAATAACTAAGCAAGTAGATGTGTGCAAGTGTAGACCACGAACAAGCAAGATTAATCATGTAGATATAAATTTGGCCTTTCATGAACAAGAATGTATGAGTAAGAATCTAGAAAGTACTTTACACAACCTTGTAAAGGCTATGTACTAGAAAGTCATTAACAAGCATATAATTTTCATAACGAGCCTCGTTGTTTTTCACTCATTTATAAGAGAAAGTACTCCCAGCGTAATGCGATGCCAGTATCATCATACCCATGGTTTATAGCACGTTTCTAACCATCGGCCGTGGGGGCTAGCATGGAGCCTTTGGACACAATCCGTGCCCAGGTCTTGCATCTTCAAGTTATAAATCCAGCTACTTCACGAGATATAACAATAATTTTGACCAATAACTCAATTCCAAATAATAAGTTTCATGACCAAGTAACAGAGGTATAGAACATACCAAAACTGATATGAGATATCAAGGAAGAGTTAAAAGAATATTATACCCAGGCGACATTCCGGCAGCATAACGGTACATTCATTAAGTTTCATATCTTAATATTGACTTATTAAACATGTGTTGAGACTCCAGATAATCCGAAGACCATCTACGAACTCAAGAAAACCAACCCCAAAGGTCAAATCTTGGGTTAGATAGGTTTAGAGATAAAGAGATCGTTTACTGGACCGTTTCATGCAGAAAGCGATCAGAGTCTAGACCGTTTCATAATTATAGTCGACGCATGAAAAGAAGTGTCAATGCATGAAAACTTTCTAGGTTTTTAGCTGGTTTCGTGAATGACCGCTTGGTATCTTTTAGCGGTCGTCCATAGGGCCGCTAAGGTCCAGAACACGTAAAACACCGATAAAGTGCTTCCTAGACAATTGATTTTGATGGTACAATCAGCTCGGCGTCCTAGTGGGAATCCCAGGCTCGCGGAGTCTTACGGAGGCCTTGAATCATAATCCTTTAGTCCGACAGAAGGAATATCTAGTGGAGGGGTTCATAAGTCCAAGAAAGTGTGCCTATAAGTGCAAAGTGTAACTAATGACATCATACCGGAATATGTGCCATATAATTAAGAAAATGACTCAAGATGAGAGAGATATCGTGAAAGTCATCGACCAAAACTTCATAATAAAGTCTATGCATGAAATTATGATCATTAATACAAGAGTATACATTTTGGAATGAAATTAACATAAGTGTAAAATAAGTCCCGAGTGCAAAAAGAACATGAAACCAACTACGATGAACAAAAAATGTAACCAAGTATATGATACAATACTTAAAACAGGAGTAAAACCTAATTAACTAGGCTTACTATATGATAAATAACGCTATTTTGCAATATGCTTCGAGTTAACATCTATACAGAACTCAGAAAACCAAACGGTCTTGTGATGACCATTTCACTAGGCTTAGTGGTCTATCGCGGGGCCACTAAGGAAACATATGTGGTCTATGGAAGACTGTTTCTTCATGTCTACTGTAAATAGAAATAAAACCTAAATATATACTAATCTAGGGCCTTTACATGCATAATAAAACATGGCAACAGGTAAATATGGCCTCATAACACCATACTAAGACATGGAGATGCATGGGTTTGAGTGAAATAAGCTAGAATTACCATTCTCTTGTTTTAAAGGTAAGGTTCATGCATGGAAATTACACTAGATGCACAGTCTGAATAAAACATAAAATTCTCTATGTACAGTACATGAAAATGACTAAAATCAGAGGGCTTTTATTGCTAACATCATGTTTAAGCCATTCATGAGATAACCTACCTTTGATCTTGGCTTTAGACTTCTAATTTTGGGCTGGAACTTGACCCTAGTTCTGCTCGTCCTGAATCGAAACAGCAACTGCGTTGCCTTCTAACTTCTGATCCCCTTCACCTATGGTCACGAAATTTTGAGGGTAAGAAGATGGTACTAAAATGAACAATTTGTTTTAAAAAACCCCCATCTAATTACATTGTTTAGAGCTTCTATTTGACCGATCAATTTGGGTCCGTTGTACAGGTTCCTGGGTTAGTTGCTCTGAACCAGCGACTTTGCAAGTTTCTAACTTCCCGATGGCTTAATCTCCTAAGATGAAATTTGGAGGGTAGTTAGACCTTAGTATGATGAACAAAATATTCTAAAGAACATATCTCAAATTCGTCCTCCATACCTTAGTTCCATGTGAGCCAAAAGTAAGGGTCGTGCAGGTTGGTTTTGGGTCTATTTATAGGTTTAGCTAGAGTTTTAAGGATTTACACAAACTTAGAGTCCTAATTAGGTCACCAATTCGATCCTCAAGCACTCTAGAGTCTTCTAGCCAACATATTGCATCAATCCAGAGGATTAAGTCTGAAGAAAATGGAGTTTTTGTGCGATCTAAATTGCTCACGTTCGGACGCTAAAAAGTGGTCTAGGTAGGACCGTTTCTTGTCCCAAGCGGTCGCTTGATATACCGCTTTTGGTCTTAGGCGCCGAATTTTGATTAGATTCAAACTCTTCCTATTATTTATTCGGTTATTTATCTAATAAGGAGTAATAATCCCCATAAATTTCGTAAATACACTAATTTAAGCTTCTAGAATATGGGCTAAACCTTATGGGCTTGGTATTAGGTTATTTTGGTCTTATTTAAAAGGCCATGTTAATTATTAAATTTTGGGCCTTATTATTTGGTTTTAAACTAACCCAAATTCTTTTAATAATCCATTTATCTCTATAAAACTTAGAAAATCTAAATAAATTCTAGAAAATTCTAAACTATCATATAAAAAGTTTTGGGGTATTACACCCTCCCCACTCAAGAGAATTTGGTCCCCAAATTCCGATACATAGGCTTTAAGGAAGAGTGTACTTACATTCAAATAGATCGGGAAATCTCTTGCGCATGGCTTCCTCCGTCTCCCATGTTGCTTCATGTTGACAAGATTAGGTCCACTAGACTTTGATCATGGGAATGGTTTTATTCCGAAGTTGACCTACCTCTTTTTCAATTATTTTAATTAATTAGCTTTAGCTCCTACGTCAAATCCTTTTGGATCTCCAGATTATCATAAGTGATAACGTGGAACGGATCGTAGACATACTTCTTTAACAAAGAGACATGCAACACATCATGAACTCTAGCCAACTGTGGAGGTAATGCTAGACGATAAGCCACCTCTCCAACCCTTTCAAGAATTTCAAACGGGCCAATGAATCTTGGTGTAAGCTTACCTTTGATGCCGAACCTTCGAATACCCCGACCGGGAGAGACCTTGAGAAATACATGGTCGCCTATTTGGAATTCCAGGTCGCGCCTTTGATTATCAGCATATGATTTCTGTCTATCTTGGGCCATCTTGAGTCTTTCTCGAAGTAGCTTAACTTTTTCGGTAGTATCCCTTATCAATTCTGGACCTAGAAGTTGTCTTTCCCCAACTTCACTCTAGCAGATAGGTGAGCGACAACTTCTCCCATATAGTACCTCAAATGGTGCCATTTGAATGCTAGCTTGGTAACTATTATTGTAGGAAAATTCCACTAGAGGTAAATGGTCGTGCCAGCTTTCACTGAAGTCTATAATACATGCTCTTAGCATATCTTCTACCACTTGATTAGTTCTTTCAGTTTATCCATCAGTTTGCAGATGAAACGTAGTGCTAAAATTCAATCGGGTTCCCAAAGAATGTTGCAGACCCTTCCAGAATTGTGAAGTAAATCGAGGATCTTGATCGAAAATAATAGTGACAGGGACACCATGTAACTTAACAATCTCCTTCGTGTATAAGGCAGCTAAGATATCCATAGACCAACGGCTTTTAATAGGTAGAAAATGAGCCGATTTTGTTAAACGGTCTATGATCACCTATATTCCATCATGTCCACCTCTTGATTTAGGTAGTCCCATGATAAAGTCCATCCTATACTCCCATTTCTACTCTAGAATTTCCAAGGGATGTAATTTTCCAGCAGACCTTTGATGTTCAGCCTTAATTTGTTGACAAGTGAGGCAATGTGACACATAGTCTGCTACTTCCTTTTCATATTGGGCCACCAATAATTCCTTTTAAGGTCTTGATACATCTTGGTAGCACCAGGGTGAATGGTGTACTTAGATTTATGAGCTTCTTCTAGGATCAATTTCTTAGTATCAACATGATCCGGTAAATAAACTCATCCTTGAATAAGAATCTTCCATCATTTGTAATAGAGAAATCCGGCCGTTGCTCCATATTGGCTTTGATCTCCAATAACACAGGGTCATTATCTTAGAGTTTGACTAGACCTTCTATTAATGTGGGTTGTGTCCTAATATTGGCTATAAAGTAATACTCTTTCTTCTTCAAATTAATATCTAAATTCAACTGAGTAAATTTAGAAATAAGATTGGTCATACCTTTCATAAGACTTGATAGCTTTCCCATCGATTTCCTGTTGAGCGCATCGGCAATAACATTCGCCTTACCAGGATGATATTGTATAGCAAAATCAAAGTCCTTAAGGTACTATAACCATCGCCTTTGCCTCATATTTAGCTCTTTCTAAGAGAATAGTTATTTCAAGCTCTAATGGTCCGAATAGACCGTGAATTTCTCTCCATAAAGGTAGTGATGCCAAAATTTCAAGGCAAATATAACAGCAGTCAGTTCCAGATCATGAACATGATAATTTTTCTCATGCCGCTTTAACTGTCTTGAAGTATAGCAAATCACCTTGCCATTTTGCATGAGTACACACCCTAGGTCAATGCTGGATGCATCTGTATAAACTTCATAACTGCCACCTTCTACGGGCAATGCTAGTATAGGTGCCGTGGTGAGATGCTATTTAAGGGCTAAGAAATTTTCTTCACATTCCTTTTGTCCACTCGAAAGGATTCTCCTTCCTAGTGACTCTTGTTAAAGGAGCGGTGATTTTGGAGAAATCCCTGATAAATCGCCTATAATAACCAGCCAGGCCAATGAAACTTCAAACTTCAGATACGGTGTTCGGTCGGCTCTAGTTCTTAACAGCTGCAACCTTAGAAGGATCTAGTGCAATGCCTTCTTTAAAAATAATATGGCCATGGAAAGAGACTTCCTTAAGCCAAAATTCAGATTTGTTTAACTTAGCATAAAGTTGGTGTTCCCGCAAGGTTTGCAAGGCAACCCTTAGATGTTCATCGTGTTCCTCCTTAGTCTTTGAATAGATGAGAATATCATCAATGAATACGACTACAAATTGGTCAAGATAAGGCCGGAACACATTATTCATTAATTGCATGAATGCAACATGTGCATTAGTTAAACCGAACGGCATAACCACAAATTCATAATGTCCGTATCAGCTTCGGAAAGCAGTATTGTGAATGTCTTCATCCTTGATCCTCAATTGATGATAGCCTGACCTGAGGTCGATCTTGGAGATGTACTCCGTGCCAAAAAGTTGGTCAAACAGCTCATCAATACGGGGCAGTGGATATTTATTTTTGATGGTGAGTTGATTCAACTACCGGTAGTCAATGCATAATCTGAGGGAACCGTCCTTCTTCTTAACAAATAAGACTGGCGCACCCCAAGAGGATGTGCTAGGTCGATTGAACCCTTTTTCTAGTAATTCCTGAAGTTGCTTCTTTAGTTCCTTCAGTTCCGTGGGGGACATCCTGTAAGGAGCTATTGACACTGGTGCTGCTCCAGGTGTGAGTTCAATGCTGAAGTTAACCTCCGTTTCGAGCAGTAAGCCAGGTAACTCAGAAGGGAAAATATCAGGAAATTCCTTAACTACGGGGATTTCTTCTATCTGAATTTCTTAGACTCGGTAACTACTACGGAGGCAAGAAAAGCATCACATCCTTGCGAAATGAGTTTGCAAGCGTGAAGAGAAGAAATAAGAGAGCGATGCTTCTGGTATTTAATTTCAAGAAAGGAAAATCATGGGAGACCTAGTTTTCGAAAGGAAATTATCCTACTGCGACAATTTATATAAGCGTCGTTGTCTATAAGTCAATCAACTTCTAATATGGCATCGTAGCCTTCCATATCAAGGCATACGAGATTAGCAGGAAGATTATGCCCTTCTACAGTGACTTTACTATTGGGGAGATAGGTTTTCAATTCCGTTCCCGACCCTAAAGGAGTAACTATGGTTATATCCGATGGTAAGGGAGTAGGTGAAATAGGTAATATTTTTGCAAAGGAACTAACAATAATGGAATGAGTAGCACCTGTATCAAATAACACAAAACCAGAATGGGAATAAATATGAATTGTACCTTCAATGAGCTCCCCTTCATTGGTTGGTTCCTCCTCCAATACGGCATTCAATCTAGCTTGCCGCTTTCGTCCACCATTGCTCCTTGTGGATGATTGCTCTTTCATCATAGGATAGTCGGGCATGCGGTTCTCCCGACTTCTACATCTTAGGCATGCCCCCAATCGCTTCTAACATTGTTCGGTCGCACGACCAAATTTATCACAGAATGAGCAAGCTGCCATGACTTGCTTATCTTCTTCTTTACTCTTCTTGTTCCGACGATCATCCTTGCCATCCCCATTCCGAGAACTCTTCTTGCTATCCCAAAGTTATAGGTGATGCTGAATTTTTCTCGCTTCATACCTCGCCGATCAGACTTTCGACTCGGCTCCTCCACTTTGCCCTTGAATTTATCGACATTCTGCAAGGTCTGTTCACATAAGTGTGCTCGTTGGACCATCTCTGCGTAGGTCCGAATGTTTTGTGGGCCAAGTTGCTAGATGAAAATGGGTCGCAGCCCGTCCATAAAGCGATTTACTTTAAGAAGATCCGTGCTCACTAGATGTTGAACATAAGGTGCCAGGCGAGAGAATTGTAACTCATATTCTGCCACTGTCAATATGCCTTGACGTAGTGATGCAAATTCAGCCGCCTTCCTCTCCTTGACATGCTCGGAGAAATACTTGACTCGAAAAAGAGTAAGAAATCCATCCCATGTGTGTGGTGCGTTTGCAGGCGGTATTGGAATAGACTTCCACCATGTACGTGCGTCTTTGTTTAATTGGAACGTAGCAAGACTAACCTTCTCTTGGTCGGCACATTGCATGACCTCGAATATACAGTTTATTTCGTTAATCCAATTTTCTGCCTCATCGGGGTTAGAAGAACCCGAAACCCGTAGAGGGTTTAAACTCTAAAAATTACAGTGCAGATCACCAGCTCCTGCCCTATCGCCAGCTTGAGCCATATTTTGCAAGGCCTGAGTGAGACCTGCAGCAGTATGTTGCATTCCACCCCAATCAACACGGTGAGCCATTATAAAAGTAAAGTACCTGAGAAGAGTAATGGTTTTATTAATTTTAATGGAATTGATGGATTAATCCTAAAGATAATTTCTAATTACTAGCTCATCCTAGGTTCTACCTAATTTCTCTCATGGGTTGGAAATTTACTTTCCTTGTTTCATAGGCATGGGTCCTAAATCCTTTGACTTAACCTATGACATGACATCTTTTCCTAGGACTTCTTGACCTAGGCTCTGATACCACTTTAACTGTCACCTCCCAAGCTTTTAATACAGCGGAACGAATATCAGAAACGTGAACAGCCGGCAGGGTAAGCCTCTCGCAAGTAAGAAATCAGAGTGCAAGATAATCACACAAAAATAATTACACAAGTATATATTTCTAAAAATGTATTTTATTCATAATAATGATCGAAATGTACATAAGATCATGATTTTTAAACATCCTTACATCATATACTCAAGAAAATAGAAAATTACAATAGGACTCGACTAGACACTTGACAACTAGGTCTTCTCTTGATCCATTTGATCGTCAATCACTCTCGGACCCCCTACTTGTATATTTCGAATCCGATCCATCAGTACTTCTTGAAAAATTTAGAAAGTAGGTATGAGCACACTAACCCAGTAGGTATCTTCGCATCAACATGAAGGAAGTATTTAAATGATTAATGGCTTAGCTCTAGATCTTAAGGTAAAAATAAGAACGCGATAAACAAGCCATATAAACCAAGATAACCAAGAATATAGAATCATGAAATAACTAAGCAAGTAGATTGATGAGGGCATCTCACAGCGCTCTCTTTGGCTCGGATCGCCTGCATCACTTTGAGGATGTCCGACTACAATGATCGCATATTATCTTCATTTCTTTGAGGTCTTATTTATGTATTTTCTTTATTGAGTCACGTGGTCATGAGTCCAATTTCCTTTGTTTTGTATTAATTGGGCTTTTGTATCCTAGTTTGGGCCCATGTTGGTTGTTTAGGATAGCTTTGGTCTTTTATGTAAATGCTAAGGGTATTTCGGTCATGTAAAGAGTTGGGTGCCTATAAATAGGACCCAACCCCCTCCCATTTGGAAGACTTGATGCTTGAGAGATTGAAGTCCATTTTGAGTGAATCCTCCCTCCCCTCTAGTTGGAGTGTGACTCTCCTCTCTCTCTCTCTCTCTCTACTCCCCTCTCCCAAGATGAATTCAAATTCGAATCTCCCTCCACTCCCACTTCCCAAGACGAATTTAAATTCGAATCTCCCTCCACTCCCAATTCCCAAGATGAATTTAAATTCGATTCTCCCTCCACTCCCAATTCCCAAGATGAATTTAAATTCAATTCTCCCTCCACTCTCACTTCCCAAGACACTTCCCCTCTTCCCAAGGTCTCCTCCACCCTTCCCTAGGCACCCTTCTCTCTTCCCAAGGTCTCCTCCACCCTTCCCAAGGCACCCACTAACTCCCCACCCCATCCCCAACTCAAAATTCAAATTTGTATCTCCCTCTATTCCCACTCCCCAAGACCCCTTCCCACTTCCCAATAGAACCATCCCTCTTCCCAAGGCATCCTCACCCTTCCCTAGACACCAATTAAATCCCCTCCCTATCTCCAATTCAAATTTAAATTTCATCCCCCACACCCCAAGATAGAACCCACGAATTCCCCCCATTCCCCCCCTCTCTAGTGCACACCCAGCCCAACCCCCTTTCCAGCAACTCTAGCCCCCTCCACACCCTCCACACATCCCCCTCTACTCCCCCCTCCACCCCCTTCACCATTTGGCATCAT
This sequence comes from Amorphophallus konjac, assembly GCA_022559845.1. Classification (NCBI taxonomy): domain Eukaryota; kingdom Viridiplantae; phylum Streptophyta; class Magnoliopsida; order Alismatales; family Araceae; genus Amorphophallus; species Amorphophallus konjac. The sequence continues at coordinate 104,492,917 of CM040122.1, forward strand.
CCCTTCACCCCCTTCTCTTGTCCTCTTGGAGATACACCGGAGGCCTGTTCGCAGATGTGGACCTTCAGAGAACCAGTCACTTGCATCTCCAGCCACAATGTCATCTCGGCATTTCTGAAAGCCCAAGAGGTACCGTTGGAAGCGTCTCCCTGTCTTCATCGCAACGGCGGTGGTCTTGTCCCGTTCTGAGCTCATGGCTGCCTGGTGGATCCGATCTCCTCCGACTGTGCGTCTTCCACCAGACTGCCAACCTGAAGCTACTTGCAGAAGCTCCCACAGCGGCCATCTGAAGATCTAGAGGCGGGGCTTTGCTGAGATCTTCTACGACGAGTCACCTTCCAGTACCAAGAAGCGGCTTCCCGATTGGACCCCGGACAAGTGAGTTCTTAATTTCCTCCCCACGGTGTGCAGTTCTGTCCCCTCTAGGACTGAACCGACCCCTGTCCACTGTTCGGGCTCTCCCAATCTACTCTGACTTCCTCTGGCATCCCCGCGGGCCCCGTTTGGAAGAGGACTCGACAACAGATCCAACGTCTCTAGCCACGCCTGAATACAAGCCCAGCAGCCCCCGGGTGACCTTGTCCTCCTACTACAGTGGTGCTTAAGCAGCCAGAACCAGAGCAGTCTGGCCCTATTCCAGGTCCTACCCCAACCATCAAATTCATCAGGGGAATTCAAGAAAATTCAGGCGTCCTCCTGGGTAAAGTATGAGACTTTCGAATTGGTTTTAGCCCATTTGCAGTTCAGTGGTGACTGTGGCGGTGACATCTTTGACTGTCTGTCCGGTGGTCCCAGAAGCTGGCAGCATCGGCGGAACTCGGCACGACGATTGCTAGCTTCACTTCCCCTCCCCGCCTGGCCGGCTTACAGCTCGTCCCTGTGTGGAGGTAGTATTTGGTTGTAAATCTCCTAACCCCCACCCCGAGATCCCCCCTCCTACGAGAGGAGTAGTGTTGTAACCCACTTAGTTTCAGGTCAAGCGCCATCACCGCGGCGTGCGGGCGTATGCCCACGCGTCCCGGCGCGCCCTCGTCTCAGGTCGGGATCGGTGTTTTCACACCGGTCAGGTGAGCATCTGATACCCCCTTGTTTGGTTGCAATCTTTGCTTATTTAGTATAGTCTTTACTTGCCGTCGGTCGGAGAGATGAGAGCCGGGACTCGCACACCACCTTAAGTGTGCCCACCGCGGACCGTGCATGAGTGCCTCCAAACCCACGCCCTGACGTGCCAGCCACCAACAAAGTTGGGAACCCCAGGCCCGTAGGGGTCAGCCTAAGACTGCTGCATCTTTAGAATCGATTGGATCCCACCTCGGACCCTCACCATCATCCCCCGGTCACCATTGGGAGATCGTGTGCGCCATGCGAGTGAGCCGCTAGCGTGAGACCGACTTCTACTTTGTATGCTTGCGGGTCTAGGTCTTAGGTTCAACAAGTCATCCCTTATCACCCTAGGGCTGTGCCACATCATAGATGTGTGCAAGTGTAGACCATGAACAAGCAAGATTAATCATGTAGATATAAATTTGGCCTTTCATAAACAAGAATGTACGAGCAAGAATCAAGAAAGTACTTTACACAACCTTGTAAAGGCTATGTATTAGAAAGTCATTAACAAGCATGTAATTTTCATAACGAGCCTCGTGATTTTTCACTCATTTATAAGAGAAAGTACTCCCAGCGCAACGCGATGCCAGTATCATCTTACACCATGGTTTATTGCACGTTTCCGACCATTGGCTATGAGGGCTAGCATGGAGCCCTTGGACACAATCCGTGCCCGGTCTTGCATCTTCAAGTTATAAATCAAGCTACTTCTACGAGATATAACAATAATTTCGGCCAATAACTCAATTCTAAATAATAAGTTTCATGGCCAAGTAACCAAGGTATAGAACGTACCAAACTTGAAATGAGATATCAAGGAAGAATTAAAAGAATATTATACCCCGGCGGCATTCCGGTATCATAACGGTACATTCATTAAGTTTCATATCTTAATAATGACTTATTAAACATGTGTTGAGACTCCAGATAATCAGAAGACCATCTAGGAACTCAAGAAAGCCAACCCCAAAGGTCAAACCTCGGGTTAGACAGGTTCAGAGATAAAGCAGTTGTTTACTAGACTATTTCATGCAGAAAGCGGTCAGAGTCTAGACCGTTTCATAATTAGAGTCGACGCATGAAAAGAAGTGTCGACGCAGGAAAACTTTTTAAGTTTTTAGTAGTTTAGTGAATGGCCGCTTGGTATCTTTTAGCGGTCGTCCATAGGGCCGCTAAGGTCCAGAACACGTAAAACACCGGTAAAATGCTTTCTAGACAATTGGTTTTGATGGTACAACCAGCTCGGCCCCCTAGTGGGAATCCCAGGCTCGCGGAGTCTTACGGAGGCCTTGAAACATAATCCCCTAGTTCGATAGAAGGAATATCCGACGGAGAGGTTTATAAGTCCAAGAAAGTGTGCTTATAAGTGCAAAGTGTAACTAATGACATCATACCGGAATGTGTGCCATATATTTAAGAAAATGACTCAAGATGAGATAGATATCATGAAAGTCATCGACCAAAACTTCACCATAAAGTCTATGCATGAAATTATGATCATTAATACAAGAGTATAAGTTTTTGCATGAAATTAAGATAAGTTTAAAATAAGTCCCAAGTGCAAAAAAAACATGAAACCAACTACGATGAACAATAAATGCAACCAAGTATATGATATAATACTTAAAATAGGAGTAAAACCTAATTAACTTGGATAACTATATGATAAATAAGGCTATTTTGCAATATGTTTCGGGTTAACATATATACAGAACTCAGAAAACCAAACGGTCTTGTGATGACCGTTTCACTAGGCATAGCGGTCTATCGCGAGGCCGCTAAGGAAACATATGCGGTCTGTGGAAGACCGTTTCTTCCTGTCTATTTATTATAAACAGAAATAAAACTAAAATATATACTACTATAGGGCCTTTACATGTATAATAAAACATGGCAACAGGTAAATATGGCCTAATAACACCATACTAAGACATGGAGATGCATGGGTTTGAGTGAAATAAGCTGGAATTACCATTCTCTTGTTTTAAAGGTAAGGTTCATGCATGGAGATTACACTAGATGCACAGTCCCAATAAAACATAAAATTCTCTATGTACAGTACATGAAAATGACTGAAATCAGAGGGCTTTTATTCTTAACATCATGTTTAACCCATTCATGACATAACCTACCTTTGATCTGGGCTTTAGACTTCCAATTTTGGGCTAGAACTTGACCCTAGTTCTGCTCCTCCTGAACCGAAATAGCAAATTCGTGGCCTTTTACCTTCCGATCCCCTTCACCTATGACCACGAAATTTTGAGGGTTAGAAGATGGTACTAAAATGAACAATTTGTTCTAAAGAACCCCTATCTAATTACCTCGTTTAGGGCTTCTATTTGACCCATCAATTGGGTCCGTTGCATAGGTTCCTCGGTTGCTTGCTCTGAACCAGCGACTTTACAAGCTTCTAACTTCCCGATGGCTTGATCTCCTAAGATGAAATTTGGAGGGTAGTTTGACCTTAGTATGATGAAAAAAATATTCTAAAGAACATACCTCAAATCTGTCCTGCTTACCTTAATTCCACACGAGCCAAAAGTAAGGGTGTCGTAGGTTGGTTTTGGGTCTATTGATAGGTTTAGCTAGGGTTTTAGGGATTTGCACGAACTTAGAGTCCTAATTAGGTCACCAATTCGATCCTCAAGCACTCTAGAGTCTTCTAGCCAACAGATTGCATCAATCCAAGAGGATTTAGTCTGAAGAAAATGGAGTTTTTGTGTGATCTAAACTACTCGCGTTCGGACTTTTAAAAGCAGTCCAGGCAAGACCGTTCCTTGTCCCAAGCGATCGCTCGATAGACCGCTTTTGGTCTTAGGCATCGAATTTTGATTAGATTCAAACTCTTCCAATTATTTATCTGTTTATTTATCTAATAAGGAGTAATTATCCCCATAAAATTTGTAAATACACTAATTTAAGCTTCTAGAATATGGGCTAAATCTTATGGGCTTGGTTTTAGGTTATTTTGGTCTTATTTAAAAGGCCAGGTTAATTAATAAATATTAGGCCTTATTATTTGGTTTTAAATTAACCCAAACTCTTTTAATAATCTATTTATCTCTAGAAAATCTTAGAAAATCTAAATAAATTCTATGAAATTCTAAAATATCATATACAAAATTTTGGGGTATTATAAAAGGTCCTGCGTTGGACCCAGATCTTCGGCCTTTGCTGCCTGGTCCCCCACTACCCTTCAGCTTACGGTCCGCTCCCCCTAATTTCGGCTTAGACCGTTGCTCGAAGCCTTCCCTTCCGATTTCGGCCTATCAAGCCCGCTCTATCGATTTTGGCCCCTCGTGGCCTACTCTCCCAATTTTGACTTCGACCTTCGGTCAAAGCCTCTCTTCCAATTTTCAGTTTGGACATCGTCTGAAGCCCGCTCTCTTGCTCTCCGCTTAGACTTTCTATCAAGGCCTGTTGTCCTACTCTCGACCCTACCGGGGTTCACCTCAACGCATAAAACTCTTTCTCCCTTGCTTGAACATTGATCTTATACCCGCAAATAATACATAGACATAGTATACATATTGTATAATGATATATGTATATGCAAAAAAAAGGAAGAAAAAATAAAAAAAAGGAGGCTCTCTTGAGTGCTCTTGATTTTGAATGCTTGATTGCCCTGCTGCTATGCTTGTCCATTATACATTTAATACACTTCCTTCGAATTTCCTAGGACAATGTGTCCTTACTAAATAATGCTGCCCCGGTTCTCGGTACATTTGCGCCCCGGCAAACTCTAAGGGGGAAAGCCATTTTTTGGTGAGTGCATGTGTCGATGGAAAGTGTCATAGCTATATTGTTAGTGTAACTCGCAAAATACACACGAGCAAAACTCCCACACTCCACACACAATACGATCAATGCTTTTTAACTATAAGGATTTCAAAATTTCTTCCTAACACTCTATGGATAGTTGAATGCTTACACTCGCATGAAGGCAATCATGAGGAAAAAACTGCCTGCCCCCTTCAAAAAAATTGAAAAAAAAATGAATGATGAAGAAGTGAAATGTGAATCCAAGTAGCTGGGAATCCCCACTGAAATAAATGAGGAAACTCGCTCGAAAATGGTGAAGCAAATTCTGTAATAAAATCGCAATAAGGATGAATCCTAGTGGTCGGGAATCCCCATTGAGACACATGAGAAAACTCACGCCGAACGGTGAAGTCTAAAATTCAAACAAACAAGGGGGCTGTGTGAAGTTACCGAAAGTCGAGAACTTGAATTGTGTATGTAGGCGGTAAAGTAATCCTTTAAGTGTTACTTATAACGTCTGCATATCTCTATGTTTAAGGTTCACTGCTCATGTACCTGCACCTTCGCACCATGGAGAAATTGCCTCGGGTGTATATTGTGATTTAAGCTATGTGCATAGGCTACGCAATATCCTCTTGACGAGTGCACATCTCCTTTAGTTGTACTTCGTGTGCCACACTCTACTGCTGAGTCATAGGCACTATTCTTACCCTATCCCCGATAGAGGGGAGCTATGCTATATACCTATTTTCATGTGGTCACTAACAATGGATGCCTACATGCCTGAATGAAAAGATAATAATAATAGAAAACGAATGAAAATAAAATGAATGAATGAAAGCTCTCTTAATTTCAGCTCTTACAGTCTGCTCTCCCAATTTCACCACTTAAAGCCTGCACTCCCAATTTTGGCTTCCGCAACCTGCTCTCCCACTATCCTTGGCTCTCGCAGCCTGCACCCTTGATTTTGGCTCTCGCAGCCTGCACTCCAAATTTCAGCTTCGACAGCCCGCTCTCCCGCTATCCTTGGCTCTCGCAGCCTGCACCTTTGATTTTGGCTCTTGTAGCCTACACTCCCAATTTTGGCTTCCGCAGCCCGCTCTCACATTATCCTTTGGCTCTCGCAGCCTGCACCCTTGATTTTGGCTCTCGCAGCCCACACTCCCAATTTTGGCTTCCGCAGCCTGCTCTCCCATTATCCTTTGGCTCTTGCAGCCTACACTCTCATCATTTGCTCTCGTAGATGCACTCCCAATTTTAGCTTCCGCAGTCCACTCTCCTACTATCATTGGCTCTCGCAGCCTGCACTCTCATCTTCAGCTTTGCAAAGCCTACACTTAAGATTTCGGCTTTCGTAACCCGCTCTCCCACTATCTTTGGCTCTCGCAGCCTACACCCTCGATTTCAGCTTTGCAAAGCCTACACACTCAATTTCGACTTCCGCAGCCCACTCTCCCACTATCTTTGGCTCTCGCAGCCTCCACTCTCGATTTCGGCTTTGTAAAGCCTGACCTCCCAATTTCGGCTTTCACATCCAACTCTTTTGATCATGATAAAGATAAAAGACACATAGATAAACGCCTTCCAATGGGCTACACCCGTAGTCCCCGCTCTCCCATCCCTCACTCTACATCCGAGCTGATAGTATTTTAACCATTGGCGCTCGAGCCAACAACATTTCAATCATTGGCATCCAAGCTGACAGCTTTTCAACCATTGCCATTCAAGCCAATAGCATTCCAACCATCAGCACCTGAGCCGACAGCTTTTCAACCATCGGCATTTGAGCTGACAGCATTTTAACCATTGGCGTCTGAGCCGATAGCATTTCACCCATTGGCATTCAAGCCAACAGCATTTCAACCATCGATGCTCAAGCCGATAGCTTTTCAACCATCGGCGTCTGAGCTGACAGCATTTCAGCCATCGGCATTCAAGCCGACAACTCTTCAACCATTGGCATTCAAACCGACAGTTATTTGAAGATATTCAAGCTCTCCAACCATCGGAATCTGAGCTGACGGCATTTCAACCATCGATGTTTGAGCCGACATCATTTTAACCATTGGCGTTCGAGCCAACAACATTCCAACCATCGATATTTGAGCCGACAGCTCTTCAACCATCGGCGTCCAAGCCGACAGCTGATCAAAAATGTTCAAAGATGTTCTGCCCCGATATCAACCGCCTACCGAGCAAGAAGCCGCACCCGCAGGCCCCGCTCCCTCGTCCCTCGTTCGTGACACTCGTGGGTGGGGGGCATCTGTGGACACTAAAAAGAAGAAGAAGAAGAAAAAAAATTGATCAGTGATGAGTAGTGCGTCGACGCACCGAAGCTGGCACATCGACTCCCAAAGGCAAAAAAGAAAGAAAATAAAAGAAGAGATGAGAATGGGCCAAATGAAATGGGCCCAAACAATGAAATGGGCCAAATGCGGAATGGGCCAAGTGAAATAAAAGAAGAAATAGAGGAGAAAAGATAAAAAAGGGGAATAAATAAGAAAAAATGCACGTGTTGACCTCCCTTCCATGTTTCCTTCCACCCGCGAGCATTCATTGCTCGTTGACCCCCCTTACGTATGCGCGCTGGGAACGACCCCCTTCATGCACGCTCAGACGTTGCTCCCCTTACGTGGCCAATGGCCCGAGTGCCAGCTCGTTTGGGTGGTTAGGCCGCCCTGTTCGCCAATGTAACTGCTCCGTCAGCTCCGCCGCACCCCCCTTGCGAGGTGACAACAGCAGCAACAGCGGTGACATTAGTAATAGTAGGAGGCAACGTCAGCTGTAGTGAACAAAAAGAAGAAACAAGAAAAAAAATATGATGGGGACATCACCTCCCATGCCCACGTTCACAGCTCGTCTCCTCGCCCCGGTTGCATCCGGAATGTTCTAGTCATTTAATTTTGAGTCCTATGTAATTTTTATTTGAGTCATTTGATGTATTTTCCCTTTTATTTGAGTCATGTTCCTAGGTCTTGTGTTCATTTCCCTAAGTTTGAGTGTCATCAGGTTGTCTAGTTAGCTATTGGGCCCAATTCATTGGGCTTGGCCCAAGGGCTCTCCCCTACCCCCTCGGTTATTTGTCATTGAGTCAATTGTCAGGGACTTTTGTAGAAATGTGGGTTTCCTATATATAGGACCCCATTCCCCCCATTCCAACTTAATGAATCAATGAATGAAAAAAATTGCCATTTTGAGAGTTTACACTTCTTATCTAGTGGAGAGATTCCATTTTTTGGGTGAGAAACCCTAGGGGAGAGATTCCCCACCCTTCCCTCTCTTAATCTCTCTTTTTCACTCCACTTTCTCTCTCCTCAACACCCAAATTCGAATTTTCTTCTCTCTCCTCCCTTCCCAACCACCTCCACTCCCCACCTACCCCATTTAAGCCTCTTCCCATTCCCCACAACCCTCATCAATACTCCACCCCTTCCCAAGACCCCCTCCACCAATCCTCTCCTCACCATCCAACCCCCAACTACCCCTCCCACTTTCCCAAGCACCCTTCCCATTACCCCAAGCACCCCTTCCCTTCCCCAACACAACCCCCCCATTCCCAAGACAAAAAATTAACCCCACCCTTAAACCTATTTTCGAATATCCTTTCCCTCTCTCCATTCCAACCAAATTCGCAGCCCCCACTACCACCATCTATTGGACCCTCTTCCATACCTTATTCTCCACCTCCCACACCTTAGAACACCCCCTCCAAGACCCCCTTACAACCAGGGGTCACTCCCACACTCATCTAGCCCCTTCCCCTTCTTCTTTCTTGGTCATTGGAAGCTACTTCGAAGTTGCTGTTTGCTGTCCAGAGGTTACAGATGAATCAACAACTTGCAACGGCCACCACGACTTCCTCCGGACGAGTTTGAAGATCCAATAGCCATCGTCGGAAGCGTCTACCAGTCTCCTTCGCAACAGAAGTCGTTTCATCTTCTTCCGATCTCCGAGCCGTCCAGGAGGTCCATTCTCCCACAACTGCGCAGTTCTACCTCGGCTGAGGACCTGAGCCAGATTAGAAGCTCTGCCACGACGAACCCTGAAGGAATCAGTCCACGAGTTCTTCTTCAAAGTTCTTCATCGCCTAGTCTACTTCCAGAATCAAAAAATAGAACTTCATTCGGCATTCATGATCCAGAGTTCTCATTTTTCTCCCTCAGCTACGCAGATCTGCTACTCATAGTCTGCACCGACCAGTCACCATTGTTCTGCATCCCCTAGTCTTCTCCGACATCGGTTGGCTTCCCCGTCAGTTTTTCTGTGAAGAGGACTCGTCCACGATTCAACGACTCTCACGGTGCTTGATTCCAATGTCGGGAGCTGCCGGGGCATCCTCTGCAACCTGCTGTTGGAAACCAAGAGCTAGCTCTGCAGAGATCCTGATCCGGAGAGAAAGCTTCACCACGACAAACCCCGGAGGAGTCAGGCCACGAGCTCTTCTAAAAAGTTCTTCCTATCCCTGTCTACTTTCAGAACCAAGAAGCGGAACTCCGTTCGGCATCTTGCAGCAGAAGTTACCAATTTTCTTCCTTAGGCGTTCGACTCTGCTTCCCACTGTCTGCATCGACCACTCCTCACTTTTTTGAGTCCTATGATCTTCACCGGCATCTTTTCGAATCCCTGTTTATTCTGCTGTAAAGAGGACTCACCCACGGTTCCAACGGTTCCAACGGCGACTGATTCGGAGTTCAGGAACGGTCGGGGCAGCCGCGTCTTCCTGCTGTTGATAATCTGTTGCAGACAATCCGAGAATCAGCAACCCTGTTCGTGCTCCCGCCCAAGCCGGCAGCTACCTTTGAAGAAATTGAAAAAATTCAGAGGCACTCCTGTTCCAGAGATGAAGAGATCCCCACTGGTCTCACCCTCAGCAAAATTTCTGAGCAAGTTCTACAGCTGAAACACCGGCTATCTATCCTTATCGCAGACAGCAGGCAGATTCGGTGTCATCACTTATTCCTCACTCTTTGCTTTGATTTCCCCTCTCCGCTTGGCCGGCTGAAGGCCCCTCCCTGCGTGGAGGTAGTATTGATTGTTATATCATTAACCCTCACATCAAGGTCCCCCCTCCTGCGAGAGGTGTAGTGTTGTAATAGCTTAAACAGGTCAAGCTACCCCGGCGCGACGTGTGGGGAACCCACGCTTCCCCGCTCGCCCTCGTCTCCGAGCGGGACCGGTTTCTTCAAACCGGTCGAGTGAGTGCTCCAAAACTTTGCTCTAATTCATGCTTGTTCTTTCAATATTAGTTCATAAACTCCGCTGGCCGTGACGAGAGCCCGATCCTTAAGCTCATTGCTATAAGTGATCATCGTGGGAAGAGAGTGGAACCCGTGCCCTTTGGCACTTCGTCGGACCCTTGATTTGGGCAGCCATACCCTTGTGGAATCAAACCTTGGCCTTGCTGGCCCTCTACCAGCAAGGGCCCAGCCCACACAACCTCCCCTTGGCATTGCCAAGTTACCCCCGGGTCTTAGTGAGCATCGGGTGAGCGGTTGCCATTATCGGTCCGTTTTGAATGCTTAATTGTGCTTGCTTGTTGAGTCCTAGGTTGTGTCACATCAATTGGTATCAGAGCAAGTCATTGACTTGTCTCTATCAAGTCAAGTCCTAGGGCATGCTTGCATTGGTGTCATCATCAATCCGACCCTTGCATTGATCCCCCCGATCATCATGGCCTCCTACTTAGCCTACTCGCCACCCATGGACTTCATCCTAGATAGGGATATTACCTTTGACGGATCACATTCTAGTGACTATCTTAGGTGGGAGGCTACCATAGAAAAGTACTTTGAAAAGACTTGGGTATATGGATGCGCGAGAGTCCGAAAGGCCAAGGGACGACTTCGGGGTCAAGCCAAGAGTAAGTGGGAACACATAGAGGGCTTAAGGAGGGTTAGAAGACAAGAACCTATTCACTCATGGGAAGAGATGAAGGTAGAACTTAGAAAGATCTACATCCCCAAACATTCTCACCCCTCCTACTCAAGCACCCCTAACCCGAGGAGTACTACTACTCCTCCATCCCCACCCGGCCAACTTGAGACCGACCTTTGGTCTCCACCTCCACCAACCCCAACAAATCACCTCTCAACCATCATAACTACACTTCGCAACCAAGTCCTCTCCCTTAAGACCCAAATAAACCAAGCATCCACCTCTCCACAATTCCCCTTGGTCCACACCACTATCCCTCCATCTTCCCCTAAAAAGGGTACCCCCCCAATCAACCCAAACTGAACCAACCCACCTTCCACTTCCAACCCCAACCCTACCCCAACCCAGGCCACCACTACTTCCACTCCCAACCCAAGTTCGACCTCACTCACCACCCCGGGTGCACCATGCCCCAACCATCATCACCCCATCTCCAAAAGACCCTCCCATTCCCTTAAGAAAAGAGGCCACACCCACTCACAGGGGAATAGTTGCCAACCCAGACCCTCTCCCCACCCATGAGGAAACCCAAGTTCACACCAATGGTGAGGAAGAGCTTCAACCCTTTACCACTTCAAATTGTCTTGAGTCTTCAAGAGCCACAAACCTTCACAAATGGCACCATAATCATAGATGGGCCCCTAGGTAGATGGCTAAAGGAGAAACCAATTCACCCCATCACGTCCAATGTCTACCCTCTCATGGAGCTAAACCTCCCCATGGTACCCTTCTCCACCTATCACACCACCATCCAATCATCCTACCAAGTGGAAACTTTAGGGGATCTTCTTAAGGGCCTAGCATGGCAAATTGAGTTCACTAGCATGTTGACCCCTATGGCCGAACAACCTAGGAGCCTTGGCCTCCTACACCTATGCATCGGGTCTATCACCTCGGTTTGCACCATTGGTTGCTACACTAGCGACCTCCTTCTATTCCTCCCCACACCCGATGAGCCCGACCTTCTCCTCCAATTGGAGCTTTTTATATCGGGTAGAGAGCCAAGCCCTCCCCTCATGGCCAACCCACTCACCAAGAACATTGACCCAATTATCATTGAGAGGGATGACTTAGCACCTTTTGAGGACCTTGAGGACATGGAGCTCCTTCCCCTTAGTAACCCATTTTATGATCCCTATGATCCATTACAATGGGAGTCAAGGAACCCGGGTGACCCAACTACCTTAACCACCACCTACCTTTCCCTATCCCAACCCACCATGTTTGACCCAATCCACCCCATCCTAGACCCGGGTTACACCTTGGGAGCCATGACCTTGAGCCACATATCCCTAGGTAATAAAGTTATGCCCCACCCTATGATGACCACCTTCTTAGATCAATTCGATCCTTTCCAATGGGAGTTCAAGGGTTGTCCCACACCTATACACATGGAAGTCACCTTTGGGAAAAGCATGCATGTGTCTAGGCTTACCATACCCCTTGGCATGAACACTATATTGGGTCCATTCATTCATATCACCCACATGTCAAGTAGAAAGTATGAGTGGTCCATATTCGGATGTCATGGTCCACCTTCATGCATCATGGGTCTTAAGCATGTCAAAGGCATCTACGGATGTCCGGGTCCCCCAATATTTATCACCAATTTGCATGATAGGGCCACCTACGGGTGCCCCGGCCCACCTAGGCTAACCAAAGTCTACACTGCATCATTACATGATAGGTCTACTTTTGGTTGCCCAGGTCCACCCATCACCCCTAGAATGTCTGCATTCACAACATTACATAAAGAGATCCGCAAGCACATTAACAAGAAGAATGTGACTTATAAAAGGCGAGCCGACTCTCATCGACGTCACCAAGAATTCCATGAGGGTGACTTTGTGATGGTAAGGACGGAGAGGCTCTCCCCGGGAGCCATCTCCAAATTGAGGCCACATGGGGCTGGTCCCTTCCAGGTCCTGAGGCGCATTGGTGCAAATACCTATGAGTTAGATCTCCCCGAGGAATATGGGGTAAGTCCCACATTCAATGTCGCCGACCTAGTGCCATACAAGGGACCCACGGTGGTACCTAGTGAGGATATTGAGCCTATTCCCTCTGTTGAGAGAGCACACACGCGTGAGGAGAGTCCACCAGCCAAGAGAGCCCAGCGTGAGCACATTGAACGAATATTGGATGAACATGTCACTACCACCAGGAGCAAGGTATATGAGCGCTATCTCGGCAGGTGGATAGATCGGTCTCGTTCGGAAGACTTGAGGGAAGTACCACTTCTACATCCTCCGAGGAGGGAAGGACACTTACTCGACGGAGTCGAGTTCTCCGCACCCCGAGAGTATGATGGGGACATCACCTCCCATGCCCACGTTCACAGCTTGTCTCCTCGCCCCGGTTGCATCCGGAATGTTCTAGTCATTTAATTTTGAGTCCTATGTAATTTTTATTTGAGTCATTTGATGTATTTTCCCTTTTATTTGAGTCATGTTCCTAGGTCTTGTGTTCATTTCCCTAAGTTTGAGTGTCATCAGGTTGTCTAGTTAGCTATTGGGCCCAATTCATTGGGCTTGGCCCAAGGGCTCTCCTCTACCCCCTCGGTTATTTGTCATTGAGTCAATTGTCAGGGACTTTTGTAGAAATGTGGGTTTCCTATATATAGGACCCCATTCCCCCCATTCCAACTTAATGAATCAATGAATGAAAAAACTTGCCATTTTGAGAGTTTACACTTCTTATATAGTGGAGAGATTCTATTTTTTGGGTGAGAACTCCTAGGGGAGAGATTCCCCACCCTTCCCTCTCTTAATCTCTCTTTTTCACTCCACTTTCTCTCTCCTCAACACCCAAATTCGAATTTTCTTCTCTCTCCTCCCTTCCCAACCACCTCCACTCCCCACCTACCCCATTTAAGCCTCTTCCCATTCCCCACAACCCTCATCAATACTCCACCCCTTCCCAAGACCCCCTCCACCAATCCTCTCCTCACCATCCAACCCCCAACTACCCCTCCCACTTTCCCAAGCACCCTTCCCATTACCCCAAGCACCCCTTCCCTTCCCCAACACAACCCCCCCATTCCCAAGACAAAAAATTAACCCCACCCTTAAACCTATTTTCGAATATCCTTTCCCTCTCTCCATTGCAACCAAATTCGTAGCCCCCACTACCACCATCTATTGGACCCTCTTCCATACCTTATTCTCCACCTCCCACACCTTAGAACACCCCCTCCAAGACCCCCTTACAACCAGGGGTCACTCCCACACTCATCTAGCCCCTTCCCCTTCTTCTTTCTTGGTCATTGGAAGCTACTTCGAAGTTGCAGTTTGCTGTCCAGAGGTTGCAGATGAACCAGCAACTTGCAGCGGCCACCACGACTTCCTCCGGACGAGTTTGAAGACCCAAGAGCCATCGTCGGAAGCGTCTACCAGTCTCCTTCGCAACAGAAGTGGTTTCATCTTCTTCCGATCTCCGAGCCGTCCAGGAGGTCCATTCTCCCACAACTGCGCAGTTCTACCTCGGCTGAGGACCTGAGCCAGATTAGAAGCTCTGCCACGACGAACCCCGAAGGAATCAGTCCACGAGTTCTTCTTCAAAGTTCTTCATCGCCCAGTCTACTTCTAGAATCAAAAAATAGAACTTCATTCGGCATTCGTGATCCAGAGTTCTCATTTTTCTCCCTCAGCTACACAGATCTGCTACTCATAGTCTGCACCGACTAGTCGCCATTGTTCTGCATCCCCTAGTCTTCTCCGACATCGGTTGGCTTCCCCGTCAGTTTTTCTGCGAAGAGGACTCGTCCACGATTCCAACGACTCTGACGGCGCTTGATTCCAACGTCGGGAGCTGCCGGGGCATCCTCTGCAACCTGCTGTTGGAAACCAAGAGCTAGCTCTGCAGAGATCCTGATCCAAAGAGAAAGCTTCACCACGACAAACCCCGGAGGAGTCAGGCCACGAGCTCTTCTAAAAAGTTCTTCCTATCCCTGTCTACTTTCAGAACCAAGAAGCGGAACTCCGTTCGGCATCTTGCAGCAGAAGTTACCAATTTTCTTCCTTAGGCATTCGACTCTGCTTCCCACTGTCTGCATCGACCACTCCTCACTTTTCTAATTCCTTTGATCTTCACCGGCATCTTTTGGAATCCCCGTTTGTTCTTCTGTAAAGAGGACTCACCCACGGTTCCAACGGTTCCAACGGAGACTGATTCGGAGTTCGGGAACGGTCGGGCCAGCCGCGTCTTCCTGCTGTTGATAATCTGTTACAGACAATCTGAGAATCAGCAACCCTGTTCGTGCTCCCGGCCAGGCCGACAGCAACCCCTGAAGAAATTGGTAAAATTCAGAGGCACTCCTGTTCCAGAGACGAAGAGATCCCCACTGGTCTCACCCTTAGAAAAATTCCTGAGCAAGTTCTACAGCTGCAACACCAGCTATCTGTTCTTATCTGCAGACAGCAGGCAGATTCGGTGTCATCACTTACTCCTCACTCTTTGCTTTGATTTCCCCTCCCCGCTTGGCCGGCTGAAGGCCCCTCCCTCCGTGGAGGTAGTATTGATTGTAATATCATTAACCCCCACCCCAAGGTCCCCCCTCCTGTGAGAGGTGTAGTGTTGTAATAGCTTAAACAGGTCAAGCTACCCCGGCGCGGCGTGTGGGGAACCCACGCTTCCCCGCTCGCCCTCGTCTCCGAGCAGGACCGGTTTCTTGAAACCGGTCGAGTGAGTGCTCCAAAACTTTGTACTAATTCATGCTTGTTCTTTCAATATTAGTTCATAAACTCCGCTGGCCGTGACGAGAGCCCGATCCTTAAGCTCATTGCTATAAGTGATCATCGTGGGAAGAGAGTGGAACCCGTGCCCTTCGGCACTTCGTCGGACCCTTGATTTGGGCAGCCATACCCTTGTGGAATCAAACCTTGGCCTTGCTGGCCCTCTACCAGCAAGGGCCCAGCCCACACAACCTCCCCTTGGCATTGCCAAGTTACCCTCGGGTCTTAGTGAGCATCGGGTGAGCGGTTGCCATTATCGGTCCATTTTGAATGCTTAATTGTGCTTGCTTGTTGAGTCCTAGGTTGTGTCACATCAAAATAGAAACATGTGTTTTCTCCTACAGGGGACCCCTGTAACGACCCAAGATCCGGATACTGGAAAAAATCCGATACCATTCGAATCTTGGCTCGCCGCCCACGAGCCGGGAGGACTCGGAATGGCTAAAAGGAGTGTGGAGGTACAAAGAAATAGGAAATAAACCAGGATAATTCAACAATTAACAGAAATAAATAAACAACTACAATAGAGTCCAGTCCAATAGAAAGTACAATCTAAGGTAGAAGAACGTACCCCACATCAAGAGAACACTCGGCCCGGTGAACTGTCGACTAAGAACCTCCGCACAGCACCCTCAAACCACGAGGAAGAATCACCACACCTGAAAAGCAGGGGTGAGCCTCCTGTCACTGGCTCAGTAGGGATCCCACGGAACCCCAACTGTAAATAATAGCGGTAACGAAACTAGCAACGACAATAGGAACAGCAAACCGGTGGCCGGTAAAAACTCGGCACTAAAGCTACTCCTACTGTACCTAAAAACACACCCCGATCTCATAATCGGGGGACCACCGAACTAACGGGAAAACCTTTGGCTACGCTACCAGAAGAAACATCATGACTATACTGCCGTGGACCTAACACCGTCTAGGGAGAACCCTCGGTGACGCTCACTGGAACCCTAAACCTCTACCTCGGGAACACACCCTGAACTGCACGTATAACCACATCTCGCAGATGGGAAGAGGAAACTCAAGTCACAAGAAACTCACGTCACGTGACGGGAGCACTGCCCACCAGAAGTAAAGCCAGATGTGTCCACTGACGACTTAGTCCGCACCTCAGGTGTCTCATTGCAACGCCCCAGGTGGAGACTGAGACACACAGTAACCAGTACCACGAACAAGGACTAGTTGGGGTTCGGCTCGAGCTTGGTTGTCTTCAGAGGGGAAGACGTCCTTTCAGTCATGTTCCCTTCAGTAGGTCACGTGGAAGGACTTTGTTAGGATCTTCGAGCGTACTTACTGCCCATCTTATGTCGGTACGTAGAAGATGCGTCAGTTTCTAGAGCTGGTTCAGGGTGACATGTCAGTGTTACAGTATAGGACTCGGTTTGTTGAGTTAGGTCGTAATGCTCCCCATATCATGGAGAATGAGGAGTTGAAGACCGAGCAGTTCGTCTAGGGTTTGAGGCAGGATCTAAGGCACCTCTTGATGGTGAACGTTGCCACTGATTTGGAGACATATTCCCATGTAGCGGCATCATTAGAGCTGGATATGCAGAAGATTCGAGGACAGGTTGGCTAGGGGCAGTCCCAGTCAGGCAGTCAGTAGACGGCTACCCAGCAGTAGAGCACCTTTCAGCACTCTACGGGTAGTACGGGAGCATCGGCACTAGCGACGTCAGCGACAGGATCTCCGTCTTTCTATGGTTTCAGGTGAGGCAAGGCTTCAGGGGAGCGCTTCTAAGGCTCCACGTGGTTCTAGTGCCTAGGGTTAGTTGCCAGTTGCCAGAGCCGGGGTATGCCCC
Organism: Amorphophallus konjac; assembly: GCA_022559845.1. NCBI lineage: Eukaryota > Viridiplantae > Streptophyta > Magnoliopsida > Alismatales > Araceae > Amorphophallus > Amorphophallus konjac. The sequence continues at coordinate 104,510,261 of CM040122.1, forward strand.
GTGTAGTTGTACCTTTTCTTTCTGGACTGTACTAGTTGTGGACTACTGTTATATCTTAGACTGTTGTTATGTTGTGGACCATGTTAATTGTTTAATGTTATTTATTATTTTCTACTTATTCACATAGACTGCATAGTTCTGCAATTATTTTAGATTCTCGTGTATATTCCACACCATCCCTTTAACCCTTCCGAGCCTTTGAGCTCGTGCGTGGAGATTTGGGATTCGGGTTATTGGGCCTCTCTCGGTATTCAGATCTCGGGCCCTTACAACCCTTGCGTCCCTATAAATACAAGCCCCCATGGCTGAAGAAGAAGAGGAGATGCTACTGGATACACCCTGCTCAAGAGGCAGAAGAGAGAGAAAAAAAGAGTGAGAGAGAAGACAGAAAGGTGAGGGATGGGAGCATGGAGATGCGGCCCATGTCTCCCCCTTTTTCTTCTATAATTTTTTTCTTTGCTTTTGCTCCTCGATGTATTCCTTCGCCTCATTATATGAAATAGTAGAAATTCTCCCCTCTAGGAGATTTTGTTAATGCTACAAGCTCTTTTGATATTCAACCTCCGATGTCCATGATCTGTTCTCCTCCTTGTTTTTTTTTGGTGATGTTTCTGATAGAAATACCAGAGAGTGATCTAGAAAGGGGGATGAATAGATCACCCCAAATTAAAACCAAATCAAAGGAACACAATTGATGAACTTAAAGAGACGATGCAGAACGTTTAAACACAGATGAGCACAATCTTAACAATCTATCAAAGGTTAAGATAACCATAATGAAAAGAGAGATATCATCAAACTTATGATCGAATAGTAAATGAGCATGGAAGGACAATGTAAACGATGTAGTTTAAACACTCAATTCAGATTCAAGTAATAGAGAAATAGATGTGAATCTGCAGTTGGCCTGCGGTACTTGGCGGAGGTTTGAAATGAGAGACTCCTCACGCAAGAAACCAATCTTTCAGATAGGGCTAACCTATCGTTCGGACTGGGTCTTTTAATATACCAACAGGACACAGTAAATCCACACTAACAGAGAAGATCAATGAGGCAATCACACCAGAAGACAGAGGATTTTTTAGGTGGTTCAATCTCAATCCGAGATCTACATCCACCCCTCGCTCACACCGAGCGAGGCTTCCTTGCACTACTGTAAATGAAAAAGCAGACTCAGTCTGCGGACAGATACTGCCTGATAGCTTGCCCTGAGGGAGACAAATCCCTCGACCCAGGTCCCGTACCCCATAGAACCTGGACTCTGGCCTTGCAAACCACAAGTCCAGAACCGAAGAATCTTTCCTTTCTTCCTCTGAATCAGAGGGAACCCATGAGTGACCCCAAGTCACTCGCAACCAGAGACAATGTCTCCCTTCCTCCAAGAGTACTCAGACGGAGATAGAAAACAAAAACGTAGAGCTAGGATCAAATGAAAACATAAAATGGAAAATAAAAATAGAATATAGCTTCGATGAAGCACTTTCATATGCAATGGCTGGCTGCTCTCAAATTTTCTTTTCTCTCTCTCTTTCTTCGAAATGAACTTCTCACTCTCTCTATTCTTCCTAAAGCTACTCTCTTTCTTTTTCTTATGGGGGTGGCTCTCTCTCTCTGAATATGCAATGGAAATTTTGGCCACTCTCTTCTTCTTCGAAGGAGGAGGCACCCTTTAAATAGAACAGGGTCTCCGTAAAGATTGGATGAGGTACAAAACCTAGTGAGCTTTGATTGGTCCACCTGGCATACTGAATATTCTCCAATTATTGGCCTCTCAAGGGATTTGCCACGTGGACATTTCTTTTTGCGCCAAACGGAAGTCCTAGGTAGCAAATCGTCTTGTCACGTGAGTTGGATTACGTGCCTGGGTTGCACGTGATCACTTGACCTTCAACGAACCCTCCACGTGTCCGTTGAATGGTTGACCAGGTGCTCTGACTTAGCTTAAGTTGTTAACTCTTACATTCAGCTACTTTGAACTTGTTCAGCATGATGGTCTTCATTGCATAGACCTTAAGTTCATGGAGTCCCTTCAGCTGCACCGACCTTGATAACAAGAAGTTCTTCATCTGCATCGACCTTAGCACAAGGTTCTTCATGTGCTTCGACCTTAGTATCAAAGAGTTCGCATCTGCACCGACCTTCACATGCAAAATATATACATGTGCACCAACCTTGATATGCAAACTATATGCATGTGCACCGACCTTAATATGCAAAATATATACATGTGCACCGACCTTGATATGCCAACTATATGCATGTGCACCGACCTTGATATGCAAAATATATACATGTGCACCGACCTTGATAAGCAAACTATATGCATGTGCACCGACCTTAATATGAAAAATATAAACATGTGCACCGACCTTAATATGCATGTGCTCTGACTTGCCTAATGCAGTGCAATCTTGTGCATATGCTCGGACTTGACTTGTGCGGACTTGTACATATGCTCTGACCTGACCATGCAGACTTGTTCATATGCACCGACTTTACTATGATGTGAATATGCAAGTATGCTCAGACTTTGGTGGAGTTACGCAGACTTGCATGACTAGGACTTAATGCATGTGCATCGACTTTGGGTATGAATGTGCTTGGACTTAAGTGACTAACCTTTGTGCATGTGTTCTATATTAGCATCGACCTTAGTGTTATGTGCACAGACCTGAAGGCGATATGCATCGACCTTATATGACACAATGAATGTATGTGCACCGACTTATCTATCAAAGGAATCATTCAACAATTATGACATCATGCACAGGAAAATAAGTACATCTCAACACTTATAACATCATCATCATCATTTAATTCAAGTTATTCATCAAACTTCACCCTTTTCTAATTTTCAGTCAAATATAGTCATAATGGTTGGCATCAAAAAAAATATTGACATCATCAAAACGTAGAATGCAACACACTCCCCCTTTTTGATGATGGCAATCATATGAGTTATTGATGAAGATTTTATTGAGATTTTATTGGTGAAGTTTGGGCAATCAAAAAAAAGTAGATTCAAAGATGAGATAATAAACTGAAGTATGCACACTGTTCCTGACATGCATGCAGTATGACACTGACTCCTTCACACTAACTCCCCCTGACAATGACAACATTTTAATTTCCATCAAATCAACAAAGACACAAAGACTCAAGCCACAATGACTCATGCCAGCCAAAATCACTGCCCCTTTGACATCATCAAAAGGAGTAGAGAGAGAACTGAATGAAATACAGTAAATTCACAGTATAGAAAACTTCAAATCCATCTCTTAAAGGAGTAAGTAAGAGAACTGAATTAAGCTCAGGTTCTTCAGGTCTAATAATCAGGATAGACATAGAGTAAGAGTGAAGATTACCATCGTACAGAAATAATAAGAGAAACCAAGGTTTAACAGTTATGCCAAGAGAGATCTTTCTAGATGCTGTACTGATCAGATGACTAGAAACTCATCTACTGACGGTTGTTCCAAAGGTATTGAGGACAAACAGTCTACAATTTATTTCAAAAATAGAGGGGTTGATAGATTTTTCTTTTCTGAGCAGCGTAATTGCCAATGAGTAATTTTGGTAAATCACACATTGTTACATGAGGAGACACCTTGATTAGAGGCTGAAATCCCCAGTTACTCAGTGTGATAACCGTATTACTTCTTTTTAGAGAACATAGTTAGCATTTGAAGTGTCTTTTTACGTGAGGAGACACCTTGATCAGAGGCCAGAATCTCCAGTTACTCGACACTTAAATGCCATTGCTCTGCCATTAATTTTGATTTTCCATAAACTTTTTAAACGGAGATATTCTGGCACTTCATGACATAGAATTTTTTTATTTCTTTGATGAATCTTCTAGTTTCTCGGTAACCAGATCATTGCTATGAGATTTTGATACCCCCAAAAGTTTTTATTTTATTTTGGTATGTGATGTTTGAAGACAATACCGTATGTACTGATCCTCAGAGAATTTGCTTCTAGAAATCTAAGTTTCAAACTTCTAGGAGATTTCATGACATAAGAATTTTAACTTTGATCCATGCTCATTAATTATGTAGGAAGACATTCTTCAGATTCTTTGTCCAGGTCTTTGCAGGATTATTAGGTAGAAGCTTCTTAGCTATATTTCAGTTAATCAAACTTAAAAGTTTAAGAGAGTCATGAGTTTCTATCTGTTATGAATAGACTGTATAAGATTTTCAATGAGCTTTTTGCAGCAACTAGATCTCTCAACATCTTTTGAATCAGCCCCCTAAATTTACCAACTGATAAAATAACGAAGCTCCCCCTCACACTATGAATCAGGAATGTAGACACTTCGAATGCAAAATGTACTGCTATGCTGAGAAAAAAAATGTTGATGGACATTAAACCTGATCTACACGTAAATGAACCTGTGGTACCAGGCGGAGAACGTAGGTCATATGACCACCTCATACATGATGTGGGTTTCCAGTCAGAAGAGATCTGACCTTCTCCCAGCTTTCCATTTGATATACCAACATGCTATGCATGCCAATGCAATTCATTAAAGTATGACAAATGTTAAATGTAGATGCATGCAAATGAGGACGGTATGCAGCTCAATGTTGACACAGAAACATGGATGCATTTTATTTAAAGAATTCAGAATTCAAGGAGATTCAAAGATGCCCAATTCTCTCCTCAAGGTGGTGAATTTTTCATTGTCCAGTGGCTTAGTGAAGATATTAGCTATCTGATGTGCAGTGCCAATATGGATCAATTTAAAAGTACCTTTAGAAACCTCATCTCTGATAAAATGATGTCTGATTTCAATGTGTTTGGTGCGTGAGTGCAAGACAGGATTTTTTGCAAGATTAATGGAACTAGTATTATCATAGTATATGGGTGTGCAGCCCAGGTCTACTTGGTAGTCCTGAAGCTAGTGCTTGATCCATATTACTTGTGTACCACAACTCCCTGAAGCTACATACTCAGCTTCTGCAGTGGAAAGGGCCACAGAGTGTTGTTTCTTGGAGGCCAAAGAAACCAGACACCCACCTAAAAATTGACATTGCCCACTTGTGCTTTTCCTATCTAGTTTGCAGCCTGCGTAATCAACATCAGTGTATGATATGAGATCTAAAGCATTTGATGCAGGGTACCACAATCCTAAGTTATGAGTTCAATAAATGTATCTAAGAATTCTTTTTACAGTAGCTAAATGTAATTCAGTAGGGCTATATTGATATCTAACACACATACCTATACTGAATTGAATATCAAGTCTCGAGGCAGTTAAATAGAGTAAGGATCCAATCATACCTCGGAATAATTTTGTATCAACTTCTTTACCCGATTCGTCTGCATCCAAAGATGTATTGGTACCCATTAGAGTTGAGATGTGCTTCAACTTGTCCATACCAAATCTCTTGAGAATTTCCATTGCGTACTTGGTCTGGCTAATGAAGCACCCATCCTCCAATTACTGTACCTGCAATCCAAGAAAATATTTCAGTTCACCTACCAAGCTCATTTCAAATTCATTAGACATTAAATCAGCGAATTCATTGCATAGTTCAGTGCATGTTGAGCCAAAAATAATGTCATCTACATATCCCTGAACTATGATGATATTTTTATTTAGAACCTTTGTAAATAAAGTCTGACCCACCTTACCTCTTTTGTAGCCCTTGCTGAGCAGAAATTCTGTCAGCCTTTCATACCAGGCCCGAAGAGCCTGTTTCAGTCCATATAAGGCTTTATTCAACCTGTAAACATGGTTAGGGTGTGAAGACATCTGAAATCCAGGGGGTTGTTCTAAAAAAATCTCTTCCTTAATGAATCCATTCAAGAAAGCACTCTTAACATCCATTTGGTGAAGTTTAATGTTTTTGGAACAAGTAAAAGCTAGTAAAATTCTTATTACTTCTAATCTAGCAACAGGAGCATATGATTCATCAAAATCTACTCCAAACTCCTGGTAGTAGCCTTTAGCTACCAATCTAGCTTTATTTCTTGAAATTATTCCATCTTCATTTATTTTATTCTTAAAAACCCATTTTGTTCCAATGATAGTTGCATTTTCAGGTCTGGGAACTAGTTTCCAAACATCATTTCGTTCATATTGTCCTAGTTCCTCATTCATTGCATTAACCCAAGATTCATCATTCAATGCATCTTCTACAGTTTTGGGTTCAATTTGAGACATTAATGCAACTAAGTCTTGGTTATTTACATCTCCGTAATATGACCTACTCCTAGGGGGATCATGTAAGTTGCCTATAATATTCTGTACATGATGATCTTTCACAAATTTTAAATTTATTGAGGACTCACCTGGTTCGGCTGACTAACCCTAATCAGGACCCCTTGATGCTGTAGGTGCTGAATTTTCTTCATTCAGCTTGTCCTCTAGGAACTCTCCATCATGCTTGGAGTCCCTATCATCATTTTCAAGATTAGTGGTAATTTTTGTTTCATCAAAAATAACATGTGGAGACTTTTCAACTTTTTGTTCAGAAATATTGAAAACCTTGTATGCTCTAGACACTTCAGAGTATCCTAAAAAGATTCCAGGGCTACTTTTAGCTTCAAATTTATCCAGGTCCTTCTTGTCGTTATTATAAACAAAACATTTGGAGCCAAAATTTCTGAAGTGATCTAAGTTTAGTTTCTTACCTTTCAGAAGTTCATAAGGGGTTTTCTTATGGATTTATCTTACCATGGCCCTATTGGTTGTATAACATGCTATTTTGGCCGCCTCTGCCCAGAACTTCCTTGGTAGTTGACTCTCAATCAGCATAGTTCGGGCCATCTCCACAATAGTTTGGTTTCTCCTCTCCACAATTTCATTTTGCTTGGGTGTCCTGGGAGAAGAAAATTTATGAGTTAGTCCCTCATTTTCACAAAAATCAGAAAATATGGAGTTTTCAAATTCACATCCATGGTCAGACAGAATTGAACAGTTTTATGTTTTCCTTCTTATTTAATCTTACTGAAAAACTGTTTGAATTTTAGAAAAGCATCATTTTTATTGGTTTGGAAAAATATCCATGAAAACCTAGAATGATCATCAATAATCACAAAACCAAACCTCTTACCATTCAGACTCTGAGTTGTAGTAGGACCAAAAAGATCCATATGCAACAATGCCATTGGCCTTGAGGACAATGGCTCAAATCTTAGTTTAAAGAACTTCCAGGTTTGTTTACCCAGAGCACATGCATCACAGATTTTTGAATTTGTGTTGAATTTTATTTTAGGTAACCCTCTAACCAGATCATGTTTCACTAATTTATTTAAGGTACTATAACTAGCATGGCCTAACTGTCTATGCCAGTTGTAAGCATTATTATCTAAATCAGCAGATAAACAAAGGTTTGATTCTGAATTTTCATTAAGGTCTACAATGTAGACATTATTCACTCTATGTCTTATGAACATGATTTTGTCAGCATTAACTTCAAAAATTTTGCATGCTTTATTATCAAAAATTACTCTGTTACCCTTGTCACATAACTGACTAATGCTAAGCAGGTTGTGTTGAAGACCTTCTACAAGTAAAACTTTTTCAAAGACATTTGAGGGAAACTTACCAATTGTACATGTTCCTATGATCTTACCTTTATTCTTCTCTCCAAATTTGACCAAACCTCTTGCCTTCATTTCCAATTCAGTGAATTTGGTCTTATCACCTGTCATGTGCCTGGAGCAGCCTCTAACCAGGTACCATCTGTTATGTTCGGCTGCTAGACCAACCTGCAATCAATTCAGACAAAGAGAATTTGGAACCCAAGAAAGGTTGGGTCCAAGCAAGTTGCTCATTCCTTCCAGAATAGTCTTAGGAATCCAGATCTATCTGGTTCCCTTCCTGTGAACTAAGTTTTTGTTTTCATCATGGAAAATTTTATTGGCTCTAGTCATTGGATTTTGATGAGTTTTGTTCTTATTGTAGAATGAGTTCTTCCAATTGTAAGTATTTCTTTATGAATTTTTCCAGAATTTTTATGATTGAATTGCTTCTATGAATTATTAGAATGTGCCCAATTTGATGTATAATGATTCCAGTTTCTGTTTTGATTGGGCCATCTTTGTTGATTCAACTGCTTCAAATTTTTAAAATTGTTACCTCGATGCACCCCATTAAAGTGAGCTGTATTTGCTCTGTAGACGTCGGGATTCCTTGAAGCAGCAGTCTTGCTGCGTTGATGCAGTGTAGGCTTAGCATGAAAATTTTTATTGATGATTTTTGATGGAATGAAATTTATTTTTACATATTTTTGGGATTTGCTATCTGAGCTAGATGAGGTGTCTAGCTTCTCCTTTCCCTTTCCATGGCAGAAAGTTACTGTTTTAAATTCAACGAGTTTTTTATTAGAGGGGTCATAGCCCAAGCCCTCTCTGTTGAAATTCACTTTAACTCCTAGCATGGTATCCAAGTTTGTCTTGCCCTGCACAAACTTTTCCAAAGTTGATTGTTTATCTTCAAGCTCCTTTTGAATTTTCTCACAATGTTTTTGAATTTTCTAGTTAGCCATTTTTACAGCTTCATACTTCTCAAGAATGAGAGCATTTTCTTTTTTTAGTTCTTGAAATTTTACTTTGAACTCATCCAGATTTGTTTTAGCTTGTTCAAATTGATTTTGAAGATTTTTATTGTCATCCTTCAGGGAGCTTACTTCTTCAAATTGATTTTTCAATTCTTCATTTTCTTTTCTCAAATAGTTTTGTTCCTCAACCATGATATTCAATTTTTTCTTCAGCATTTTGTAATCCTTTGTTTGACAATTAAACTTATCTAGTAAGTCAAAGTAAGCATCCTCCCAATCATCTAAGGTATATTGTTCCAAAGGATTGCTTACCTCAGTGTCTATGTTGGCCATCAGACACTGTCTTTCCTCTTCCTCTTCAGAAGAGCTTTCTTCAACATCTTCCTCCACATCGCTCCATGTGCAGACCATAGCTTTGGGCTTCTTCTTCTGCACCTTGGTGTTCTTCTTCAGAAGATCGGGGCAGTCACTCTTCATATGACTGGGTCTGTGACAGTGAAAACAAGTAGGCTTGTCAGTAGTCTTGAATTTGCCAGATTTGGAGTTAAAATTCTTACCAGACGATTGTGACCTTCTTTTTCTAAATGTCTTACCCTTGGATCTCAGGAATTGTTGGAACCTACGAGTCAGCATGGCTTGCTGCTCTGAGTCAAAATTAGAGAAACTGTTACATTCCTCTCTGCTTTCACTATCACTACTCCGGGACACTTTAAGAGCAATGTTTTTGACCTTCTTGTGGTTTTCTTCAACATTTTTTTTCAAATTTAATTCATACGTCATTTGGGATCCAATCAACTCTGTGACTGTCATTTTTGACAAATCCCTAGATTCCTCTATGACTGTGGCATTAGTGTGCAATGTTGGAGTCAATGACCTGAGAATTTTCCTAACGAGATCCACTTATGGGATCTATTTCCCTAGACCCTTGAGATTGTTCGTGATCAACGATAGTCTAGCATACATCTCAGTAATTGTCTCCTCAGAATTCATCTTAAACAATTCATACTCAGAGGTTAGCATGTTTACCTTTGTAGCCTTGACCTGGGAAGTACCTTCATACATAAGCTCTAGTTCATCCCACATTTTGTTTGCTGTCTTGCAAGATGATATCCTAACGTACTCCTATGGATGGACTGCGCACTGCATTATATTTAGTGTCGTCCAGTTCATAGTGGAAAGCCTGATGTGTTCCCTTGTCCATGTATTCTCGTCCTCTGGAAGCTCGAACGGTCCTGAGGTTATCACTCTGCAAAGTTCATAATTTTGCACTCTTAAGAACACTTCCATCTTTTGTTTTCCAGTAAATAAAATTGACACCATCAAAGAAGGGAGGACGGTTAATTGAATGTCCCTCGGCAATGAAGCTGCGAGGATTGTTAGTTCCATGTCTACCCTCGTCGTTAGACCACATGTTGGGTAACCTGCTCTGATACCAATTGATAGAAATACCAGAGATTGATTTAGAAGGGGGGGATGAATAGATCACCCCAAATTAAAACCAAATCGAAGCAACAGAGTTGATGAACTCAGAGAGACGATGCAGAACGTTTAAACACAGCTGAGCACAATTATAACAATCTATCAGAGGTTAAGATAACCGAATGAACAGAGAGATATCGTCAGACTTATGATCGAACAGTAAATGAGCATGGAAGGACAATGTAAATGATGCAGTTTAAACACTCAATTCAGATTCAAGTAATAGAGAAACAAATGTGAATCTGCAGTTGGGATGCGGTACTTGGCAGAGGTTTGAAATGAGAGACTCCTCACGCAAGAAACCCATCTTTCAGATAGGCCTAACCTATCGTTCAGACTGGGTCTTTTAATATACCAACAGGACACAGTAAATCCACACTAACAGAGAAGATCAATGAGGCAATCACACCAGAAGACAGAAGGATTTTTTAGGTGGTTCGATCTCAATCTGAGATCTACATCCACCCCTCGCTCACACCGAGCGAGGCTTCCTTGCACTACGGAAAATGAAAAAGCAGACTCAGTCTGCGGACAAATGCTACCTGACACCTTGCCCTGAGGGAGACAAATCCCTAGACCCAGGTCCTGTACCCCACAGAACATGCACCCTGGCCTTGCAAACCACAAGTCCAGAACCGGAGAATCTTTCCTCCCTTCCTCTGAACCAGAGGGAACCCACGAGTGACCCCAAGTCACTCGCAACCGGAGACAATGTCTCCCATCCTCTAAAAGTACTTAGAGGGAGACAAAAAACAAAAATGCAAAGCTAGGATGAAATGAAAATAGAAAACAGAAAATAAAGATAGAATATAGCTTCGATGAAGCACTTTCAGATGCAATGGCTGGCGGCTCTCAAATTTTCTTTTCTCTCTCTCTTTCTTTGAAATGAACTTCTCACTCTCTCTCTTCTTCCTGAAGCTACTCTCTTTCTTTTTCTTCTGGGGGTGGCTCTCTCTCTCTGAATATGCAATGGAAATTTTGGCCACTCTCTTCTTCTTCGAAGGAGGAGGCACCCTTTAAATAGAACAGAGTCTCCGTAAAGATTGGATGAGGTAGAAAACCTAGTGAGCTTTGATTGGTCCACCTGGCATACTAAATATTCTCCAATTATTGGCCTCTCAAGGAATCTGCCATGTGGACATTTCTTTTCGCGCAAAAGGGAAGTCCCAGGTAGCACATCGTCTTGTCACGTGAGTTGGATTACGTGCCTGAGTGGCACGTGATCACTTGACCTTCAACGAACCCTCCACGTGTCTGTGGAATTGTTGACCAGGTGCTCTGACTTAGCTTAAGTTGTTAACTCTTACATTCAGCTACTTTGAACTTGTTCAGCATGATGGTCTTCATTGCATAGACCTTAAGTTCATGGAGTCCCTTCAACTGCACCGACCTTGATAGCAAGAAGTTCTTCATCTGCATCGACCTTAGCACAAGGTTCTTCATGTGCTTCGACCTTAGTATCAAAGAGTTCGCATCTACACCGACCTTCACATGCAAAATATATACATGTGCACCGAACTTGATATGCAAACTATATGCATGTGCACCGACCTTAATATGCAAAATATATACATGTGCACCGACCTTGATATGCAAACTATATGCATGTGCAACGACCTTAATAATAATAATAATCATCATCATCATCATCAAAGCCTTATCCCAATTATTTGGGGTCGGCTACATGAATCCTATTTCACCAAAGATTTCTATCAAGTGCAATATTAATATTTAAACCTATGAAACTAATGGCCTTCCTAATAACATCACACTATCTCATTTTAGGCCTTCCTCGAGCTCTTGTACTAGCATCCACTAAGATTCGGTCGCATCTTTTAAGCGGCACTGAGTTATGGTGACGAAACACATGTCCAAATCACCTGAGTCTATTTTCTCTCATTTTACTATCAATTGGGCTATCCCTAAGTCCTTACGAATGCGCTCATTCCTAATCTTGTCTTTCTTAGTCTTGCCACACATCCATCTCAACATCCTCATCTCTACTACACACATTTTGTTGATGTGTTCCTTTCGTACTGTCCAACACTCGGTATCATATAATAAAGCAGGTCTCGCAGCCGTTCTATAAAACCTTTTTTTGAGTTTCACAGGCATACGATGATCACAAAGGACTCCTGATGCACTTCTCCATCTTAACCTGTCACGCCCCGAACCGATAGTAGCGGGAAGCAGCGTTCGGAACATACATCGAAACAGTCATGATAATAAGGGCAAAATAATTAAACACAAATGGACACATGGAGGCCATACAATTTGATAAATATATATTTTTATTGATATTGGAAATTTAAAATACAATGTGGACTCAATAAAAGAAATAAAGATGAGAAAATAGTAAGACCACTATACTATTTAGACTCAAGAAAATAAAAGACAGACTCTGGTCTCTAAAGCTCCAAGTTCACTCGATCACGCTGTCCCGATCCCAATTGCAAGCGTTCTATCTACCGCATTACCTGAAAAGGGTTGGAAAGAAGGGGTGAGCAAGAAGCTCAGTAGGAATTGCACTCTATCATCAGACATAGTTTAAGTAATTGACCAATTTCATGAATCTACAAATAATGCGAGAAATTCAAACAAGGTAAACTAGTAACTAACAAGATTAAAATGGAGAGGAATATAACAAGTCGAAATAGCGAGTCAAGATGGCACGAGCAAGTAACTAGAATTTCATGCGAATGGCCATATATCAACTCAAGTCGAGTCGAGTCGAAGCACGCAAGCGAGCAAGTACTTCATGCTTCAAGCATGAATAACAAGTTTCACGAGAATGTGGAATGTCGTAGACTTAACACGGTAGATATTACTCGGTGCCAAATGCCACACCTAGTCATTCACCTCCCCGGGGATCAAGTACTCTTCGGGTGCACCTCCCAGGACCAGACTGGGCCCTTTAATGTGTTTGCCTTGGCATTGATTTAATTGGATCATAGATCCCATGAAATCTAGACATCCACGAATAATAATGGCCAAGAGTTCCAAGATCAAGTTCACGTAATCAAGGTAAAGCACATAAGAATATTGATTCTTAAGAGTCAAGAAGAAGAGTCATTCAAAATGACTTAAAATGGATTAATAGACCTGGCAATAGGTCGCAACTCGAAATACCATAGCCTGGATAGGCTAGAGCAGCTCACACCAATCAAAAACATGAAACATCAGTTTCGGAAAGCTGGAAGATACGCGGTCAATACAAGGCCGCTCAAGCTATATACAGTCCCAACTGGGCCGTTCTAGAAAGCACTGGGCTGAGGATCTGCCTCACCAAAGTCAATGATAAACGGACCACTATGGGCCGCTCTTGGAGAAGAACAGTCAAAAATGGGCCGCACACTGCCAGAAAGATTTGAAGCTCAAGAACAGGATAAACGGGCCTCATTGGGCTGCTCGGCGGATGGACGGTCCAATAAGATCCGCTCGTCAATCAAGGATGGGCCAAGATAGTCTGCTCAACTGGGCCTGACGGGTAAACTAGAAATCAACCCAAAATGGGCTCTAGGCTGCCATAAGTGGGGCAGGACTAAACCAGGGTCCATCCCACTCTCCACTGGCCAGTCTAGGGCTTGTTGGGTCGATCAAACCATGATCTGGTCGAAGATAGAACAAGAATAATCGACCATTAGGAAGTGGCATTTAGCCAGGGATGCACGGTTCCTAATGGGCCACCTATTGAGTTAAACAGTCCCAATCCGGCCGTTCAAGACTCAGTCGGTCCAAATTGAGCCGTGACTCACAACACAACAATCCAAGAGATTCGATCACGTGAACAGGTTTAGGTCTTGATGGTACAACCTGCCCAGCGTCCTTGTGGGAATCCCAGGCTCGCGGGGGCTTACGGAGGTCCCGTAATGAAGGTCCTAGTCCGACGGAAGGATTATCCGGTGGAGAGTCCCAACCATTACAAGGAATAGAGGCTAGTAAAACATCGGAAACCAGTATAGCGGTCAGTCAATCCTACCAGAGTATAACGACTGTCAAACAATCCTAGTAACATGGTTCATGTAATCATATTTGAAACTTACTTAATTGAAATAATAAACCAAGGTCATGATGAAAAATAAACCAGCAATTGAATCTTCCATATGTTCCATTTACATGTTGGTTGCTAGCCTATCATTAAGATTAAATACTTAGGGGTGAAACATGCTAGATTTGAAAATTTACACAGTTTTGGGAAGATGAACGGTTCGTCCAGGACCTTTCAAGAGGTTTATGCGGTCGTCCACAGGCCGTTCACGCTCTATAGGCAGGGGCTCGGCAGGAGATGAGCGGTCTATAGATGGCCACATGACTCGTTGAGCGGTTTTGATCTAGCCGCTCGTCTCTTGAAAAAATATAAACGCAGATACACATAGCGGTCGCAATCTGGCCGTTCATATAGACATGCGGTCTATTGAATGGCCGCTCATAAAATGAGAGCATAATAACGCAAGGAATATATGCGGTTAGGGTCTGGCCGTGCATATAGACAAGCGGTCTATCGCATGGCCGCCCATCCTAGAAAAATCTCTGCTACCTTCGCCTTGCCCGCCTCCAACGAGTTTGGCTAGGGTTAGGAATAATAGCTAAAATCACAGTATACAGAGCATGAAAATTGGGGCTTTTATAATTACTAAAACGAGCACAAAAAGTTACGCACGATAGCATGATTAATTTAATGTTTAGTGCCTGAAATCCCTACTTAAATTAAGGTGGAACATAGTTAACCCTAATTATGACATGCTTCCACTAAAACTATAAATTCTCGCAGGATACTACATGAAATTTAGGGCTTTATATAGCAATAGAAAGAGGACTCAGAGACGAACAAGATGATCTATTACTTGTGGGTTCAGCCTGAGAGAAACCTACCTTATTCGAAGAAGAAGGAGGAAGACGCCCGAAACCCTAATCTGTGATCACGCCTCCGATCCTCACCCAAATTCGCTCTCGATCGACCACCCTAAGTCACGCCGCCGGCTGGGGAAATAAATAAGGTTCCATGGGGTCGAAGCCCTCTACTTATAGGGTCTAAGAAGGTTCCTACAGATCGAATTAGCCTAAAGAGTCCAAGGGTTTAAACTCGGCGAAAAACTCGGTTCTTCTATCTAATCCATGCCGCCGCTGCCAATAGAAGGCTCTAGAAGCTAGGGTTACAGAGGGGAAACGATCTACTAGGGTTTATCTATCAAATGGGTCTAGTTTGGGCTCGAATGGTTGAGAAATGGGCTCGAATTTGATCTTTTAAGGTTGATGTGGTTTGAGTTATTAAAATAACGATTTTTAACCATTAATTCCTTAATTCAGTCTAATCTAATTTTTATTAGGGGTCGGCCCAGTTGACACTATTGTTAAACTCTTCGTTCGCTACAAGATGTGATTGTTTTCATATTTTTAGAAATTAGTCAAAACTTTGGCTTATGGTTGAAATTCAATTAATTTAATCTATATACATATAAAATTCAGATTATCATGAAAAATTTGATTGTCTCCTGAAATATGAAATTTCATTAATGATAATTGTAGAAAAATAATTATTCTTTTTTATTGATATACTTTAGCCACTTTCAAAATAAATAATATTCTTTAATTAAGAGAAATCATTGAAGTCATTAAATAGCAAGTAAATAGCTTTAATTCCAATATATATATTCTCAAAATTGTGCCCTTTACATTTTATTATTTAACCGGGGTGTTACATAACCAGCCTGCCTTAATCTTATGTGTAACGTCATCATAAATCTCCCCATTCTCTTGTATGATAGACCCTAAGTATCGAAAGCTACTACTCTTGGGAATGTTATGTCCATCAATTAGAACCATGTCTTCCTAAATCACTCTCCCATTACTAAAATTATAATGCATAAACTCTGACTTACTCCTACTAATTTTAAAATATTTAGACTCCAAGGCAAGTCTCCAACGCTCTAACTTAGCATTTAGAGCATCAATACTCTCATCAATTAAAACAATATCATCTGTAAATAGCTTACACCAAGGGATATCATCATGCAATTGTTTAGTTACTTCATCCATAACCAAGGTAAAGAGATACGGACTTAGTGCAGAACCTTGATGCAAACCTATAGAAATGAGCAATTCACCAGTCTCCCCAGCAATAGTTCGAACACTAGTAATAGCACCGTCGTACATATCCTTAATCAAATCAACATATCCTTGAGAGATTCCTTTCTTTCTTAATGTCCACCAAATCAATTCTCTCGGTACTCGATCATACGCCTTCCATAAATCAAGAAAAACTATATACAAATCTTTTGTCATCTCTCTATACTTCTCCATTAGCTGTCATAGTAAGAAAATAGCTTTTGTAGTAGATCTATTCGGCATAAAACTAAACTAATTTTCTGATACAGTAGTCATATATCGGAGGCATTTTTCAATTACTCTTTCCCAAAATTTCATAGTATGACTCGTAAGTTTAATTCCACGATAATTATTACAACTTTGAATATCTACTTTGTTTTTATAGAAAGGAACTACAACACTTTTTCTCCAAACTTCTGGCATTCTCCGTTCCTTTAGAATTTTATTAAAAAATTTAGTTAGCCACTGGATACCAATATCTCATTGGCCTTTCCATACTTCAATAGGTACGCCATCTAGTCCTAAGTCCTTGCCCACTTTCATTTTCCTTAAAGCATCCTCCACTTCTGACATCTTAATACGCCTGAAATATTGATATTTATCAAATATTGTGGACTCTTGGGTACCTTCTAAAGATAAATCTTTGACGTAATCTCCGTTAAGTAACTTCTGAAAATAGTTATGTCACCTCCCTTTAATCTCCAGATCCTTAGTTAAAACCATTTGATCTTCACCTTTAATGCACCGAACATGATCTAAATCTCTAGTTTTCCTTTCTCTTAATTTAACAAGTTTAAATATATCCTTTTCACCCTCTCGGGTTCCTACTTTATTATATAAATCTTCAAATACCTTTGATTTAGCTTCGCTAACTATTTTCTTAGCTCTCTTTTTAGCGATTTTATAGGCTTCTAGGGTTTGATCATTTTTATTAGTTTGCCAAACTTTAAAGCATTCCTTTTTTACTCTAATGGTATTTTAGATTTCCTCACTCCACCACCAAGTCACTTTTTCTAAATTCTTTTTACCTTTAGATTCACCTAAGAGTTGTTTAGCAACCCTCGTTATACAATTTGTAACATTATTCCACATTACATTTGTTTCTTGTTCTAAATTCTAAATATTTTCCTTTAATAGATGATTTTTAAATATTTCTAAACTTTTACCTTTTAAAATTTACCATTTAATCTTGGAATAATTATTTATAATGATCTTTCTTTTGAATTTAGGGATAGTGACATCCATTACTAACAACCTATATTGAGGGGCTAGACTCTCACCAGGAACAACTTTACAATCTTTACATAAAACTCTATCGACCTTCCTAATGAGAAAATAGTCAATTTGACTTATATGTGTTCCACTCTTGTATGTTATTAAGTGTTCGTCCCTCTTCTTAAAGAAGGTATTAGTAATTGCTAGATCATAGGCCATAGCAAAATCAGGAATAGTATAACCCATATCATTTCTATTGCCAAAATCAAGCCCTCCATGAATCCTCTCATAGCCTCTATTATCTTTACCCACATGACCATTAAGATCCCCTCCAATAAAGATTCTCTCTTCAATAGGGATATTTTGGATCAAACTATCAATAGCCTCCCAAAATTACTTTTTAATGCTCTCTTCTAATCCTACTTGAGGTGCATATGCACTAATTATATTCAAAATATCCTCACCTAAGATAGGTTTAATTAACATTAGTCTTTCCCCCAATCTATTTACTTCCACAACTCTATCTTTTAAGTTTTTATCTATTATTATAGCAACACCATTTCTAGAGTTATTATTACCCGTATATCAAATTTTATATCCATCAATGTCTTTAGCTTTATGTTTTTTTCACCTAGTTTCTTGTAGGCAAGCTATGTTAACCCTCCTATCCTTCATTAACTTAACTAATTCTAAACCCTTAACCGTTAAAGTTCATATAATCCAAGTAGCTAGACGAATCCTATGTTTTTGGACTTGGTTCTTTACCCGTGTGCGTCCAACCCCACACGAGAACCTTTGCCTATTTAACACCGCAATCGGGCGCCATTGCGGCGCGGCGCTTACGGGGAACGCCCTAGCTAGCCCTTGCTCACTTGTCATTCCATCCGGGTTCCGATGTAACGCGTCGCTTACGGGGAACGCCCTAGCTAGCCCTTGCTCACATATCATTCCATCCGGGTTCCGATGCAACGTGTCGCTTCCGGGGAACGCCCTAGCATTAGCACAAAATGTATTTAGATCAGAATTGTAGCAACCCTAATAAATGAATAATTGAAATGAATTAAAACATATATATTACAGAAGTAATATATATAAAAGGAATAGGGTTAATTGGACGAAATAAAACAAATTAAAAATAACGCCTCTTATTAAGGCGTTAATTTATAAAGAAACGCCTCTACCCATGGCGTGAATAAAGAAAGGACGCCCACACCTACGGTCGTCAGTTCTCACGCGACCAAATGGGTAAGTAAAAGAAACGCCTCTATCTTGGGCGTGTTTTAAAACAAGAAACGCCCTTTTTCAAGGCGCTTTTTAAGAAACGCCCTTATTCAAGGCGTTAATTCAAGAATACACGCCCTGACCTAAGGCGTTAATTCAGTTCGTGAACCGATCGAACCCAGAGCTTATCCAGGAAAGATTAACCTAATCTAGTAAGTGTCTATTAGAGTAAGGACTCTATTAAGGATATATTACCCTCAATCAAACACTACTCTTGTTAGGACTTCAAAATCCTATAAATAACATGTTCGATCGAACCCTAAAACCCATTTGATCGAACGTCTGCTGCTAGGTACGTGAAGAACAAACAGTTCTTCTTCCTTTCCTTGCTTTTGATAAACACATGAGGAGGTTTTAACCATCCTTCATCGTCTTTGCTATAGGTGGCTGCTTCTAGTGTTTGAAGACAAAGGGTCTTCATCATCATCGTCTTCATCACCATCAGGTGAAGTTCTTCTTTTTCCCTTGCCTTCAGGTTACGTAGGTAAAGAAGATTGATATCTTCTCTTCCTTTACAGGTAGCTGTGGCAATATCTTCCTGAAGAACGAAGGTTCTTCATCCACGAAGGTTCCAAACAGAGTATCAGTATTATCAAACCATAAGGTAGGTTTTCTCAAGATACTGTAGCCCAAATAAAATTAGTGAAAGATATTATATAAGCATGGCATGCATACGGTCTATATATATATGGTTTCGGTGTGTTTTCTGAATTGTTTGAAAGAAACGCCCTGGAATAGGGCGCTATTTTAAAATAAACGACCATAACAGCGGTCGTCAATTTATTAAGAAACGTCCTGTACACAGGCGTTAATTTTACGAGATCATGACTTAAGCATGTTAAGAACGGATTATATATGAAACCTTGATTATTAATGCATGATCCTGTCTCCAAATCTAATGTCCTGCAATTTCTTGAATTCACGGCCTGTACAAGGTCGTTTTCCACGTATTAACGCCTTATCATAGGGCGTGACTTTAAAAGTAACGCCCCTTACTAGGGCGTGTATATGTTAAAATCTTGAAATTCACGACTTGGACAAAGTCGTTTTCCATATGTAAACGCCCCATCATAGGGCGTGAATTAAAAATAAACGCCCCTTACTAGGGCGTGTATCTGTTAAAATCCTGAAACTCACATATTCTGTAAAATGGAATTAGAAAGTAACGCCCCTTCCAAGGGCGCGTTTTTGATAAATTTCTGAGAATAATTATATCCTGTCGAATATGTAAATGATGAGACGCCTGCCCCTGCAGTCGTCAACTTTGAAGAAACGCCCCCAGGAAAGGCGTGTTTTTGATAAATTAATGAAATAAATGGAAATTCTGCAAATTGGCAATACATGTAAACGCCCTTCTGTTAGGCGTTAATTATTCAATACACGACTTGACCTAAGTCGTTATTTTACTGTAAACTGATTTTTCCTCTGATTTGCTAACCGATGGTTTATATATTATACATATATATATATATATCGGCACTATTCTCCACTCCGTGAGTATAGTCCCACGTTTCATGTTGATTTATCGATCACACTCAACTCTCATTGACATACAAGCTCTCCATTGGACATTCCGTTCCTTTGGACTAGCAAGTTAGTCATAGAGACCTCCGTAAGACTCCTCGTAGCCTTGGATTCCCTCAAGGCCGACTGAGCTGGTTGTACCCTAAAAACCCATTACACAGTTTTTGCCATGTCAATCTAAAGAAACATGGTATACCGGCCCTTATGATTATACAAAGAGTATATCATAAGAAATTCTTAATGGGATGATGATATCATGCCATATCATGTCGTTCTTGTAAACCTCAATTCTATGATAAGAATGAGGGTATCTTGCTTGATCTAATGTTCATGTGGACCTCAATTCTATATAAAGAATGTCCATATTGATTTGTCATGGTACCTAAGTTAAGGGAACCATATTCTACCTAGTTTTATCGAACTCGTGATTATACCGTTATTATCGCCATTCTATGTCCTTTGTCATATTTTGGACTCTATTCTATCAAAGTTGTCATACGTATCTACAAGCTTGATTATTGAAATTCTATATTGGCTATATAAACAAGAGTGGATGTCAAAACACATGATAAATGCCTGCGCATATAGGGCCCGATCTGGTCCTGGGAGGAGCACCCGAAAGTACTTGTGCCCATGGGAGTTAAAATGATAAGGTATCTGGCATTATACCGAGTACTTGACTTGCTTGATTGGACATTCCACACACATCTTGTACTTGACTCGTACTTGACATGAAATGAAATGCGTGGCCCGAAAAAGGGTAATTTACTTGCTTGATACATGATAGCCAAAGTTCTTGACATGACTCGATAATGGTACTTGCTTGAATATCTTGAATAACTTGTATCTTGTTCATGAAAGTTCATCTTATTTCTTTGATATTACATTCTCTCTATCTTGTCGTTTCATGCGAGCATGCATAGCTTTATTGCATCCATGAAAATGTAATTACTTAAACCACTTGCTAGTACTTGAGATATAATTTCCTACTGAGCGTTCGCTCATTCCGTTTGTCCCTTTTACTTTTCAGGTAAGTCCGACGACGATGGAAGTCAATCGGATGGGAATGGTCAAGAGTGAAAGTGATAGAGCTTCTACAAGTGTCGTCTAGTCTTTTCCATAGTTTCTTGAGTCAACTATGTATTCTTTTCCTTTTTATTTAACAGAGTATTGGATTTGTAATAGTCTATCCATTATGAAATAAAGGATTGGGTTATCTTGCTATTTTGCGCATCTCTGTCTTTGTGTCGAATACACGACCACTCTGATTGACATGATTGATATAGACACGTCGCGCATCTCCGGGTATCTTCCGCGCTCGGGGCGTGACAGTCTTTGTGGTATCAGAGCCTAAGGTATTCAATTCCTAGGAAACCCAAGTCCAAGGATAGGTTTCAAAACCTTTAACCAAGTGAGAGTGGGTAGAACCAAGGGTTAAATGATCAATGAGTCCTTTATAAGATCATAGTGATATAATACTAACATAGCTATTATAATTGTAGGATAATGGCTGCCGAACGTGCTCAATGGCGCAACATGCAGCGTACCCTTCAAGGGATGACCCAAGTGCTACAACAGGTAGCACAAGGTGGTGCTCCACGAGCTGGAAGCTTACACCAAGCCTTCAAGAATATGAATCCCCCGAAGTTCATGGGATCGACCGATCCAGACGATGCCGAGCATTGGGTTCGGGAGATTGAACGTATATTCCGTGTTATGCAATGCACGGATCAGGACAAAGTCTTATTAGCTACTTTCCAGTTAGAAAAGGATGCTAGATGTTGGTGGGAGTCGATTGAAGCTACAATTGACCCAACTCAAGTTACATGGGGAGAATTCGTTGAATATTTCAACGCCAAATATTTCTCTGATAGGGTCCAGGAAAAGAAGGCCGCCGAATTTGCCTCATTAAAGCAAAGATCTTTATCGGTGGCTGATTATGAAGCACAGTTCTCTAGACTGTCTAGATATGCTAAGCATTTAATTGGCACGGAAAAGATGAAAGCCCGTAGATTTCTTAATGGGCTTAGGCCCCACTACATTACTCAACTGGCGCCTATGGATATTCAAGTTTATACTGAAATAGTGCGCCGAGCTCAGTTGCTTGAAGATGCCACGGAACTATCTGATAGGATCCGTGGGAAAGACAAAAAGGAGCAAGTCACAAGTTCGGGTTCTTTTAAACCCAACTTTAAGAAGAGGCCCAATAATGGAGGTTCTTCCTCTCAAGATCAGAAGTTCAAGAAATCCAAGCCTTTCTCTATCACCACTACCCCTTCAAACGTAGTATGCAAGCATTGTGACAAGGCTGGTCACAAAACAGAAGAATGCTGGAGGAAACTGGGAGCATGTCTCCGTTGTGGGAGTCGTGAACATCGGATTCCCGATTGTCCATTAATGAATGACCAAGACGGTGAGGGTAAACGCCCAGTGACAAGGAACGCGCGTCTTCATGCAATCCAAGAGACCGAACCAGAAGAAGAAGGCGGATTGGTGGAAGGTACATTAAAAATTTGTTCCAAATATGCACATGTCTTATTTGATACGGGTGCATCGCATTCCATTATTTCCAAGAAGTTTGCTGACCCATTACCTCTAGAACCAGAATGGATGAAGATAATATTGTCTACTCCTCTCGGAAACGAGACGGATATCACACATCATTACCAAAATTGTGAGGTATTGGTTCGAGGAAAGAATTTTCCTATTGATCTTATCTGCTTAGATCTAAAAGAGTATGATGTTATACTAGGAGCAGATTGGTTATCCAAATACCAGGCAACGGTTGATTGCCGTGATAGCAAGATTGTTTTCAAGGAATTTCCGGAACTGACTTATACTAGTCCTAAGAGTCGAAGCAAATCCCCTCTTATTTCGGCTCTTCGAGCAAGCAAGCTCGTCAAGAAAGGATGTGTATCCTTCCTTGCTTTTGTCACTATTAAAGAAGCTAAGGAAACCAAGATAGAAGACGTTCAAGTAGTACGAGAATTCCCAGACGTATTTCCAGAAGATTTGCCGGGATTACCCCCGCAAAGAGATGTGGCCTTTACCATCGACTTAGTCCCTGGTGCTGGTCCGGTTTCAAAGGCACCATATAGAATGTCCCCTGCTGAACTCAAGGAGTTGAAGGAGCAGTTGATGGAACTAATCCGAAAAGGGTTTATTAGACCAAGTACTTCCCCGTGGGGAGCACCAGTCTTATTTGTAAAGAAGAAGGATGGATCCATGAGATTGTGTATTGACTATCGACAGTTGAATCATCTTACTATCAAGAACAAGTATCCACTGCCGAGAATCGATGAATTGTTTGATCAGATTTCAGGATCCAAATATTTCTCCAAGATTGATCTCCGGTCAGGATATCATCAATTAAGGATCAAGGATGATGACATTCACAAGACCGCATTCAGAAGCAGGTATGGCCATTACGAATTTGTTGTTATGCCTTTTGGACTAACAAATGCCCCTGCTGCCTTTATGCAGTTAATGAATAGCATATTCAGGCCTTACTTGGATCAATTCATAGTAGTCTTCATCGATGATATATTGATATATTCTAAGACTAAGGAAGAACATGAAGAGCATTTGAGGATTGCATTGCAAGTCTTGAGGACAAATCAATTATATGCTAAACTCAGCAAATGCGAGTTCTGGCTTGAAGAAGTGGCTTTTCTCGGACATGTCATATCCAAGGACGGTTTATCTGTGGATCCGTCAAAAGTTGAAGCTGTGAGAAACTGGGAGAGACCCACTAATGCAAGCGAGATCAGAAGTTTCTTAGGTCTTGCAGGCTATTATCGGCGATTTATCAAAGATTTCTCTAAGATCGCCGTACCACTTACAAGATTAACTCGTAAGGAGATCCGATATGAATGGAGTGAGGAATGTGAAAGCAGTTTCCAAACTCTCAAGGATCATCTCACCACAGCTCCAGTCTTAGCCCTACCAATTGAAGGAGAGAAATTCGAGGTCTACACTGATGCTTCTGGCATTGGCCTCGGATGCGTTCTAATGCAACATGGGAAGGTCATAGCATATTCTTCTCGTCAACTGAAGAAGCATGAGGAGAATTACCCCGTCCATGACTTGGAATTGGCCGCGGTAGTATTTGCCCTAAAGATATGGAGACACTATCTCTATGGGGTACAGTTTACTGTATACTCCGATCACAAAAGTCTCAAATATCTATTTTCACAAAAGGAGCTGAACATGAGACAAAGACGTTGGCTAGAATATCTCAAGGACTTCGACTTCAATATACAATACCATCCCGGAAAGGGTAATTATGTTGCTGACGCCCTTAGTCGAAAGCCGAGAGCAATGATAGCAAATTGTATGATACAAGAATGGAGGTTACTTGAACAATTCTCTGAGCTCAATATAAGCTTGGACATGGAATCCAAATTTGTCACACTATCTCATGTAAGCATACAGTCAGATTTGTTATCTGAAATACAAACACTTCAGGATGATGATCCTATGTTAGTAGAAATCAAAAGCAGATTAGAAGGACAATCTGATTTTCAACTAACTTCTGATGGAAGATTATCGTTCAAAGATAGAACTTGTATACCCGATTGTCCGGAATTAAAGAAGAAGATCTTAGATGAAGCTCACAGATCAAGATACACTATTCATCCTGGATCAACTAAAATGTACCAAGATGTAAAGAGGAACTTTTGGTGGCCCAATATGAAAAGAGAAATAGCGGACTATGTATCACGCTGTCTCACATGCCAACAGGTCAAGGCGGAACACCAAAAGCCTGCGGGAAAACTACATCCTCTAGATATTCCTAAGTGGAAATGGGAGGATATTGGTATGGACTTCATCATGGGTTTGTCTAAATCTAAAGGAGGACATGATGGAATCTGGGTTATCATTGATCGATTGACTAAATCGGCACATTTCTTGCCAATCAAAAGCCGATGGTCGATTGATGTGCTAGCTGCACTATACATTAAAGAAATAGTCAGGATACATGGAATTCCTGTCTCAATCGTGTCTGATAGAGATCCCCGTTTTACTTCTCATTTTTGGAAGGGATTACAACATTCGTTGGGGACAAGGCTCAACTTTAGTACTGCTTTTCACCCACAAACGGATGGTCAGACCGAGCGAACTAATCAAGTTGTTGAAGATATGCTGAGAGCATGCATTATTGACTTTGGAGGAAGCTGGCATGACCACTTACCTTTAGTTGAATTTGCATATAATAATAGCTACCAAGCTAGTATCCAAATGGCACCTTTCGAAGCCTTATACGGAAGGAGTTGCCGATCTCCCATATGTTGGAACGAAGTTGGAGAAAAACAACTATTAGGTCCAGACATGGTAAGGGATACAACCGAGAAGATACAAGTAATCAGAGAAAGATTACAAGTTGCTCAGACAAGGCAAAAGGCTTATGCTGATACCAGGAGAAGAGATCTTGAATTCCAGGTTGGAGATCATGTATTTCTTAAAATATCCCCTGGACGTGGCATACGAAGATTTGGTGTTAAGGGCAAGCTTACGCCAAGATTCATCGGACCATTTGAGGTACTCGAAAGAGTTGGCGAGGTTGCTTATCGCATCGCGTTGCCTCCTCAGTTGTCCGAGGTACACAATGTATTTCACATATCTATGTTGAAGAAGTATGTGCACGATCCGTCACATATTATTGAGCATGGAGATCTGGTGATCCAGAAAGATCTCACATATGAACAGAGGCCCTTGAAGATATTAGATCGAGAAATACGAGCTCTAAGGAATAAGGTTATTCCCATGATCAAGGTGCAATGGAATAAGAATCCTGAACGCGAAGCGACATGGGAGACCGAGGAATCTATGAAGAAACGATTTCCCGAGTTATTCTAAGAGGTATATGTCCTACACTCTCCGCATGTATAATTATATATATATTGAATTTGGGGACCAAATTCTTTTTAAGTGGGGGAGGGTGTAGCAACCCTAATAAATGAATAATTGAAATGAATTAAAACATATATATTACAGAAGTAATATATATAAAAGGAATAGGGTTAATTGGACGAAATAAAACAAATTAAAAATAACGCCTCTTATTAAGGCGTTAATTTATAAAGAAACGCCTCTACCCATGGCGTGAATAAAGAAAGGACGCCCACACCTACGGTCGTCAGTTCTCACGCGACCAAATGGGTAAGTAAAAGAAACGCCTCTATCTTGGGCGTGTTTTAAAACAAGAAACGCCCTTTTTCAAGGCGCTTTTTAAGAAACGCCCTTATGCAAGGCGTTAATTCAAGAATACACGCCCTGACCTAAGGCGTTAATTCAGTTCGTGAACCGATCGAACCCAGAGCTTATCCAGGAAAGATTAACCTAATCTAGTAAGTGTCTATTAGAGTAAGGACTCTATTAAGGATATATTACCCTCAATCAAACACTACTCTTGTTAGGACTTCAAAATCCTATAAATAACATGTTCGATCGAACCCTAAAACCCATTTGATCGAACGTCTGCTGCTAGGTACGTGAAGAACAAACAGTTCTTCTTCCTTTCCTTGCTTTTGATAAACACATGAGGAGGTTTTAACCATCCTTCATCGTCTTTGCTATAGGTGGCTGCTTCTAGTGTTTGAAGACAAAGGGTCTTCATCATCATCGTCTTCATCACCATCAGGTAAAGTTCTTCTTTTTCCCTTGCCTTCAGGTTACGTAGGTAAAGAAGATTGATATCTTCTCTTCCTTTACAGGTAGCTGTGGCAATATCTTCCTGAAGAACGAAGGTTCTTCATCCACGAAGGTTCCAAACAGAGTATCAGTATTGTCAAACCATAAGGTAGGTTTTCTCAAGATACTGTAGCCCAAATAAAATTAGTGAAAGATATTATATAAGCATGGCATGCATACGGTCTATATATATATGGTTTCGGTGTGTTTTCTGAATTGTTTGAAAGAAACGCCCTGGAATAGGGCGCTATTTTAAAATAAACGACCATAACAGCGGTCGTCAATTTATTAAGAAACGTCCTGTACACAGGCGTTAATTTTACGAGATCATGACTTAAGCATGTTAAGAACGGATTATATATGAAACCTTGATTATTAATGCATGATCCTGTCTCCAAATCTAATGTCCTGCAATTTCTTGAATTCACGGCCTGTACAAGGTCGTTTTCCACGTATTAACGCCTTATCATAGGGCGTGACTTTAAAAGTAACGCCCCTTACTAGGGCGTGTATATGTTAAAATCTTGAAATTCACGACTTGGACAAAGTCGTTTTCCATATGTAAACGCCCCATCATAGGGCGTGAATTAAAAATAAACGCCCCTTACTAGGGCGTGTATCTGTTAAAATCCTGAAACTCACATATTCTGTAAAATGGAATTAGAAAGTAACGCCCCTTCCAAGGGCGCGTTTTTGATAAATTTCTGAGAATAATTATATCCTGTCGAATATGTAAATGATGAGACGCCTGCCCCTGCAGTCGTCAACTTTGAAGAAACGCCCCCAGGAAAGGCGTGTTTTTGATAAATTAATGAAATAAATGGAAATTCTGCAAATTGGCAATACATGTAAACGCCCTTCTGTTAGGCGTTAATTATTCAATACACGACTTGACCTAAGTCGTTATTTTACTGTAAACTGATTTTTCCTCTGATTTGCTAACCGATGGTTTATATATTATACATATATATATATATATCGGCACTATTCTCCACTCCGTGAGTATAGTCCCACGTTTCATGTTGATTTATCGATCACACTCAACTCTCATTGACATACAAGCTCTCCATTGGACATTCCGTTCCTTTGGACTAGCAAGTTAGTCATAGAGACCTCCGTAAGACTCCTCGTAGCCTTGGATTCCCTCAAGGCCGACTGAGCTGGTTGTACCCTAAAAACCCATTACACAGTTTTTGCCATGTCAATCTAAAGAAACATGGTATACCGGCCCTTATGATTATACAAAGAGTATATCATAAGAAATTCTTAATGGGATGATGATATCATGCCATATCATGTCGTTCTTGTAAACCTCAATTCTATGATAAGAATGAGGGTATCTTGCTTGATCTAATGTTCATGTGGACCTCAATTCTATATAAAGAATGTCCATATTGATTTGTCATGGTACCTAAGTTAAGGGAACCATATTCTACCTAGTTTTATCGAACTCGTGATTATACCGTTATTATCGCCATTCTATGTCCTTTGTCATATTTTGGACTCTATTCTATCAAAGTTGTCATACGTATCTACAAGCTTGATTATTGAAATTCTATATTGGCTATATAAACAAGAGTGGATGTCAAAACACATGATAAATGCCTGCGCATATAGGGCCCGATCTGGTCCTGGGAGGAGCACCCGAAAGTACTTGTGCCCATGGGAGTTAAAATGATAAGGTATCTGGCATTATACCGAGTACTTGACTTGCTTGATTGGACATTCCACACACATCTTGTACTTGACTCGTACTTGACATGAAATGAAATGCGTGGCCCGAAAAAGGGTAATTTACTTGCTTGATACATGATAGCCAAAGTTCTTGACATGACTCGATAATGGTACTTGCTTGAATATCTTGAATAACTTGTATCTTGTTCATGAAAGTTCATCTTATTTCTTTGATATTACATTCTCTCTATCTTGTCGTTTCATGCGAGCATGCATAGCTTTATTGCATCCATGAAAATGTAATTACTTAAACCACTTGCTAGTACTTGAGATATAATTTCCTACTGAGCATTCGCTCATTCCGTTTGTCCCTTTTACTTTTCAGGTAAGTCCGACGACGATGGAAGTCAATCGGATGGGAATGGTCAAGAGTGAAAGTGATAGAGCTTCTACAAGTGTCGTCTAGTCTTTTCCATAGTTTCTTGAGTCAACTATGTATTCTTTTCCTTTTTATTTAACAGAGTATTGGATTTGTAATAGTCTATCCATTATGAAATAAAGGATTGGGTTATCTTGCTATTTTGCGCATCTCTGTCTTTGTGTCAAATACACGACCACTCTGATTGACATGATTGATATAGACACGTCGCGCATCTCCGGGTATCTTCCGCGCTCGGGGCGTGACAAGAATTCATGTTGGAGATGTGACAAAATTTTACTGCTGGCTGTCGACCTAACGCAAACCCTCCTCTTTTCTCATCCCAGCTTGGGACCGGCCATGGCAGAGCCATGCACCGACCTTAATATGCAAAATATATACATGTGCACCGACCTTAATATGCATGTGCTCTGACTTGCCTAATGCATGTGCACTGACATGAATGCATGTGCTTCGACCTTGTGCGTGCAATCTTGTGCATATGCTCAGACATGACTTGTGCGCACTTGTACATATGCTCTGACCTGACCATGCAGACTTGTTCATATGCACCGACTTTACTATGATGTGAATATGCAAGTATGCTTAGACTTTGGTGGAGTTACTCGGACTTGCATGACTAGGGCTTAATGCATGTGCACCGACTTTGGGTATGAGTGTGCTCGGACATAAGTGACTAACATTTGTGCATGTGTTCTACATTAGCATCGACCTTAGTGTTATGTGCACAGACCTGAAGGCGATATGCATCGACCTTATATGACACAATGAATGTATGTGCACTGACTTATCTATCAAAGGAATCATTCAACAATTATGACATCATGCACAGAAAAATAAGTACAGCACAACACTTATAACATCATCATCAGCATTTAATTCAAGCGATTCAGCAAACATCACCCTTTGCTAATTTTCAGTCAAATATAGTCATAATGGTTGGCATCAAAAAAAACATTGACATCATCAAAATGTAGAATGCAACAGTTTCTTCTTGCTGGTTGTCACGAATGATCAAGATTTCAGTAGGCGGATTCATCCACTCTCGAAATCCCACGTTGGGGTTTGGCTGGTTGCATGGCCATGATGGCAATGGGGTGACGGATGTGGGGGCTTGGGTCTGACTAACATTTCTAAAAACGTCTTTGCTACTGCGGTTTTAAAGGGGGAGATGCATCTAATAGACTTTACGGAAGGGTTCTGGGTTTACATAACCCCATAAGTATGATTCGGAATCCATGCCCGTCTAGGCTCCTTTGGGCTGCTCCCCGGTCGATTTCAAAATCCCTGGCTCTCTTTTGAAGTTTTCCGATCACTCTCAGATCTCCGGGGACTTGCTTCCTCATAGCATGGTCCCCAGATGATCTCCTTCAAATGTTGAACATTGATGGCCATATATCTTGACGATAGTTTAAGTCTACGTCTTAGAAACGTGATTGTGGCAGCCCGTGGGTCAATGGAGTCCCTTGTAGGCTAGTCCTTGGGATTTCCGTGCTCGATTCAGGTCATATGATGTTGCCGCTTCCGTGCACATCCTTTTTTATTTTAGGGCTGTCTTAGAGTTTCTCCATGGGTGTGTACCTAATTAACACCCCCAAAGCTCCGGGTCTAGGGGAGGTGCTGCCGGATTTTCTCCGAGAATTTGAACTAATGATGAAACTTATAACATAAAAAGATGAAAAGAATGAATGAACTGAACAAAAATCTACCTGGCAGACGTGCAGCAAACATGAAATGAAGATCTCAAACAAAGAAAAAGAGCAAGATACAATGACCACTCTAATTTAAGTAAATTGTCAAAGATGAGAATGAGCAAGATAAAAAAATGAATGAAAGAAAAGATGGACAGAGAGTAGGTTCTCAGATCAAGAATCGAGTTTTTTTTTTCTGAATGAGTGTCTGCATATGGCATGCACTTTGTCCTTGAGCAATTGATGCTCTTCAAAAAGTAGTGACTTTAGACTTCAGAGCTTGTTGTCTAGGAGCCTCCCTGTGCATAAATCTGCACAGGGGTCGACCACCTGACAAAAGGGGTCCACCCCCTTGAAGGCCGGTCAACCCTATAAAAAAGGGAGATAAATAAAAGGGGTTTCACTTGCATGATATCTTTCACACAAAGGAATTTTGTCCAATTGCATGAACATGACAAAGCTTCATCAGATTTACATGAAGTGGGCACACATGGCATGTTATCACCGAAATAGAAATTGCATTTCTGCATATGCATTGCTTGGTGTATGAATCTTAAATGCAGATAAAGTTCCATATGCATTTTAACTTCATACGTTGAAGTTTTATAACCTTCCACTAAAATTCCCTGCACATCACACCATCACCATATTGCATGAATATTGGCATATCTGCCCTCTCATTAATCTTCTAGGAGAAGTTGGGCGTCTGCATTCTCATGCATGCCTTGATTCATCATGCATTGGCTTATGATTCCAGATAGGTTTCATTGCGTGTTTCATTCTTATATGATTGCTTGTCATTACTCCTTGGGTATATCAAATGGTGAACGGTGGAAGTCCGGATCCTGTCCGAATGGATACCCTCACAATGCGTGAGTATGATACGCCGCCATGTACCGGCGGTCACCCTTCATGAAAACACAACTAAATTCTTCCATGCCTTATGCATATAGCTTGCAAAATCACTCTCACACCTAATAGGGTTGCATGCTTTCTTCAAAGCACACCCAATACATAGGTTTAGTTTGAACACCCTACTATAGAGTAGAGTATAAAGCTTACTGGTAGGAGGGGTGCGTCGACGCACCGTGTATAGTGCGCCGATGCACCCTTGATTGGGGTGCCTAGCCTCGCTGCTTTTAATGCTTACTGGCATTTGATATCCTTGGACTTGGGTTCTTAAAAACTTGAATACCTAGGCTTTGACACCACAAAAACTGTCACGCACCGAGCGCGGAAGGAACCCGGTACACGTGACGAGTTTATATCAATCATGTCAATCAGAGCATAAGGAATTCGACACATAGACAGAGCGTGCAAAAGTAGAGATAATAAACCAGATCTTGTATTTCATTAATAACTCCAAAGATATTTCAGTTACATACTCTATTTGCCAAGGTAAAGCTGTTAGACACAATAAAAGGAAAATATAATAAGGACTCAAGAAAATCGAAAAGACTCGACTAGATAACGGCTTCAACAAGCGGACAGCTCTACACTCTTCACTCGTGTCCATTCCCATCCGAATGATCTTCATCATCGAAATTACCTGAAAAATAGGGGAAAAATTAGGGTGAGCGAACGCTCAGTAGGGATTATATCTCAAGAGACAAGCTTGCTTTAAGTAAATAACATGTTACGTGAACTATGCATGATAACTACGCATGAACAATGTCGAGAGTGGAATAACAAGAATCGATATAGATGGACTAGCAAGATTTCAAGATATTCATGTAAAACTATCAAGAAGTTCAAGTACACAATATCAAGTCATGTCAGAAGAATTGGATATTATAATTTCAAGCAAGTAAATACCCATTCTGGGCCACGCAAGTCATGTCAAGTCAAGTCAAGCACGAGATTCGTGGAATGACATAATCAAGCAAGTCATGCACTCCAGTGCAATGCCACACCATGGTCAATGTAGCTCCTATGGGCACAAGTACTTTTGGGCACTCCTCCCAAGACCAAACTGGGCCCCATAACTACCAGGCATTGAGTCATGTAAATATTTCGACATCCACTACAGTTTATAGCCAACAAAATTCTAAAGGAATAAGCCATTGTAGGATCATAAGGTAGATTTCACGGAATAGGGAGTTCAAGGACAAAACTTGAATAAGGATGACTAGGCGATAAATCACATGTAAACCATGACAATTCGAGAATCTGGGATAATTGGCACCCACTCAGGCTGCCATTAATTACAGAAATAGTGCCCACTATCTGGTCACTGATTCTATGAACAGTAATAGGCATGATGGAAAATGGCGATCGTTTACACGGTCGCTCATTTAATTGGCATCCTGTGTCTAGTCGCACATTCCAGATAGAGACAGAACTCTCACAGAACACCATAAACAACGTTCTATGACGGCTAGGGCATCATGTTTCTTCAGAGTGACATGATTAAAAGGGTTCCAAGATTTTTAGGGTGCAACCTACTCGGCTGCCTTTAGGGAATCCAAGGCTAGCGTAGACTTACGGAGCTCTCAATGAAGAAAGCACTAGTCTAAAAGAAGGAATATCCCGCAGAGGGTTCAATCAACACCAAGAGTTAGTGTGTAAGCGTAAAACAATGAGAAACAGGGACTCCATCTATGGACGTGAGATGAGAGTGCCAAAAGACCCACGATGTGGGTCAAAAACTCGATAGAAACCGCGAGAGCAAGAATCTGCGACCACTCAAAAGTAGTTATATCAACAAATAGCGGCTCTTTGAAAACTCACCCAATCTCATATTTAACAGAATTCTCAGAAAAAATACTATGAATTAGCGACTCTGTAGGAGGGCGCTGATTCCAGGATTTTCCATAAATCAATAGAATTTAATTATAATTGGCGACCATATACGACGGCGGTCAATCTTTAAATAACGTCCATGCTTTTTTCGTAGATTCATGATTTTCAGATTATTTCTATTTTACTAGATTTTAAAGAAACAACCACTCCTTGTAGAGGCGCTCATTTATTAATTAGCGACTGCTTGAACAATCGTCCAATCTTCTATTGCTACAATTAAAAACACAACGGGCAGGTACATTCTCAGGTACTTAGCACTGTTCATTTCTTTTAAGGGTGCATGAATAGTAGCCCTTTGATGTTTATGCGGAATTTCATGAAACTAAAGTTATAGTCACGTAGAGAAAAATATGCAGGTCCTATGATCATGCTCATAATAATTTTTATGCATCTGGTTACATGGTTATTTAATTTTTAAGATGGGTCAATTATTAATTTGGTTACAATTAAATAGCGGCAGTGAGTTGGTACATTAATGAGTGGCCACTGATCTGGTCACTATTTACATATGAAATAGCAAGGTGATAGTTCTACAAAAAACTTAAAACAGAGAGCATGGAATCAAGATATTTCAAGATATAGAGATGCTATTGTAGACACGTCGAAATTGACATTACTGTGAGTACATCTCATATTACCTTATAATATCCCAATTTGACCCTCAAATTATCTTATTTGAGTGATTTTTTTAATTTTTGCTTAGATTTTCCACCTTTTCCTATTTTTTTGGATTTTTCTAGAATTTTCTGGGACTTTTCTCTATTTATTTGGGCTTTAAAGAATTGGAGCCGAATACCCTGGACGACATTTAATAAGCGGCTAAGAAAGTGGACGCTATTTCCTTTTCTGACAATTATCAAAAAAATTTAACAATTTATGAAATGCGCCGGTACTGAAGGACACTATTTGTTTATTATCTCAGAAAATTAAGAAGTAGCGCCTGTGCATATAGACGCTATTTTGAAATCTTATTTTGCTAATTTCTGAAAATCAAGAATCAGCGTCTTCCCATCGGGACGCTATTTGCTTGGCGATTTTTTTGGTAATATTCAGCTTTCTGAAAATTGATCAAGAATTAGCGCCCACTGCTGCAGCCGTTGTTTCTTAATAACGTCCATTTCTACAGACGCTATTTTCCTTGCCATTTTGTGGAGATATTCTCGATCCATCCAAATTCAGAAACTTTGAATTTGCGTCGGGTATACCAGATGCTATTTATTCTTTAAATTTGGAAATTCCTAATCCTTCTAAAAATTGCTTGGAAATAATGTCCGTGTAGGTGGACGCTAATTGAATTAACGTCCAGGGTGTTAGGCACCATTTTTATGAGATTTCCGAATTCGGCCACAGCCCTTCCTTCCCCATTTTGCCACCTGCTTCACTGGGATTCTTTCCCAGTTTTATCACCTTCCGTCGAATTAACTTTCCCCAAAATCAACTCCCCCTTTTCCCTTATAAATAGAGCCTTACGGCTCTCTGCATGGGGGGAGGCCAATTCCGATCACAGGGGGAGGTCCTGCCCAACTTGTTGCTCAGGGAGGAAGAAGCCCATATGCATAAAGCTTCATCTGATCGGGGACTTCCTCTGAACATTCACGTTGAAGTTCCAGCTAATGGAGAATAACCTCAGCCCTTTCTTTCCTTACCTCTTCTCTTTTCTGTTTCTTTTACTGCATTAGTCTGTGCATGCATGCATCATTTTTTTATTATCTCCACTTCTCACCCACGGTGAGCACCACAGTGCAGCACTTGCACAATCTTTCTTTATCATTCATTCATCATTTTATCTCCATCCCTTTTGCATATGGGTTAAAGGGGTAGTGCCCCGACAAGTGTGTTCACCTCCATTCTTTTCATGCTATATGCTTTCATTTGGGAATGATACTACACCGCGGTTCTAATCCATTTATTTTATTGGTGTTTTGTATTTCGTGCAAGGGTAATCAAACACAAAGAGGACTCTCTCCGTCGGTCGATTGGATGAGAAGGAAGTCGACCCATAATCTCCCACATATTTTTGAGGTAACCCCTCTCGCGATCACCTTTCCCCTGAGCATCTACGTATGCCCCCGTTTCTCTCCTTTTTCCCAATCTTATTGCTTACATTTTCTTTATTTATTCTTTAGTGGATATTTTCAATAATCTACAAATTGGCGATCACGGTGGGACTTCCTACCATTTTCTTTGATTACCCACCCTTGTGGAGTTGACGTCCTCCCACATGGACGCTTATTGATTTTAGCGCCTCACCCTGCAGGCGCCATTTGTTTGTCATTTATTGATTAACTGAAATTTCTGTGATCTGCGTCCTTATAGGAAGCCGTGATTTACATTTTAATTCGACATTTCTGTTATCTACGTCTTTCCTGATAGACGCTATTTTCTGGTAGATATTTTAAAGAGAAAATTCATTTTGATTCAACGTCATCTGGGTAGACATTATTTTGATTAGCGTCCTACCCCGTAGACACTATTTTTCTGTGACACCTCCCACTCGCTGTGTGCCTTGCCTGCTGCCTACCTTGTGCCAAAATCATCTTTACAGAATTATCTTTGTGGCATCTCCTTCTTTTTTTTGCATTGTCTATTGCATTTCATTTGTACAACGTCATTTGCATTTCACTGTTCATATCACTACTGTATATTGTTCGCTTGTGAGTGTGTTCTCTGCTTCCTATTAGAATGTTGCGTATCATATTCCTTTTTACGTTTCATTAGTTGCACATCATATTTCACTTTCTCTATTGCATTACTTGTCATTGCAGGCCACACTTTGCATTTTTTGTCATTTTGTATTTCACTGTTCATAGCAATATTGTATACTAGTCATATAGTTAGCACTCTCATCCATTCTGTTCTTCTTCCACATTTGCATCAGTTCGTGTGCTCTTTTAGTTTTCTTTGTGCATTAGCATTTGCATCAGGAGCATTTGCATCGGTTTGGGAGACCTCCTCTCCCCACACCTTCTATGATCCACTTCTTGGACTTATAAGCACCCTCCATCGAGCATTCCGTCTCATGGACTGGCACCTATTTGTCTAAGACCTTCGTAAGTCCCTGCACCCGTGGATTCCCTCACGAAAGCTTGGGCAGGTTGTACCATTTGGAGTCCCCGAGTTTAGTTGGCCTATGCATGGTGAGAGAGTGTTCCTAGTTGGCACCAGAGAAAACTCATTGAAACTAGGTTCCTCCCTTGTGTGAATCACTCCGAAGTATGTTAAAAGTCATTAACTCACCAAGGTTCAAACAAAAGAAATCAAGGGTAACCATTCCAACTTATGTGCTTCTTTGCAAATTGTTTGATTACATATTAATTTTGTTTGGATTACCTTGATAAGAAAGCCAAAATGTTTAATTCCATTTATATTAATGAGGGTGATCAACCTAGCACATCTTATTCCCCTCAACCTCATAATTCTAACCACAATTTCTTGAAGGGACCACATCCTCATTCCTATGGTATTGCCCAACCCATGGGCAATGTCCAATCCCATGGTCCCTCGCCTCAATCGTAAGCCACTACTCCTGCGGGACCATCTCCTCCTGACGATGAGATGGTCTCCCAGATCCTGCATGCATTAGATCATCTCACCCCTCAACAAATCCAGGCCCTTTAGGCCGCTGTTTAGGGTGCATCTCATTCTTCTCATCCTCCTACTCCTGTTTGGGTGGCCCATCACCCGCCCCCCTCTCCTGTTCTTATTCCTATTTGGGTGGCCCATCACCCGCCTCCTCATATGATTCATCTTCCTCGGGTGACCCATCACCCGCTTCCTTCCATTCATCCTCCTACAAGGCCCCAAGGCCCATTTATTCATTACAACTCGGCCCGACCGGGTCCTTCTAAGGGTCAGCCCATTACTTCCCCTCCACGGCCTTTTTATGCGGCCCCTTCTTCAAGGCCCTTTTAACCCTCTACTCTTCAAGTTACACCTCTCTAGCAGGTCCTCGTTGATAAAGTTGCTTCGTTGGGGGAACAATTGAAGAGGGTTACGAGCCCACGGCCCACTCCTCCTCCTCCTACTCCAGTCAATCCCCTTTATGCTGCTCTAAGCGACATTACCAAGATGGAAAGGGATTAGAAGGATAGGAGAGACGACTATGGCATCGGCATTTCAAGCAAGCAAGAGCTGGCAGATTCCAATGCTCAAGTGGACGTCGTCCGCCCTCCACCCATTCCACCCATTCACTCATATGGCCCTCCGCCTCCACATCTGTAATATCATTACACTCCTCCACCCACATATACGCCTCCACTATGGTGTCCACTTGAGCCTTCTAATGAAGAACCGGCGATTGAATAATTCAAGGCGACGCACGATGAAGCTCTACAGGCACCCCTTCCGAGTTTCCTTCACTTTCCTCTCCCTCTGCTACCACTGAATGAACCCCCTACTCAGGATGAAGCCACCGTCCTCAATACAACCCCCGTTTCTAAGACTTACTGGTGTTATGATGATGGGTCGATACTTCGATCACCCACACCGGTGCATCTTTAGTCTCCTTCGGCCCCTAACACCGCTCGCCCCTCTCATCGTTTCCTCCGCACGAAACCTTCACCAATTACACCTACACCCAATACACCATTAGCCTCCACACCATCGGCCTCCACCAAGCCCACCATCGAACCTTCCAATAAACCTCCACTACTTATGCCATTTGCCTCCACGCCATCAGCCTCCACCGAGCCCACCATCGAACCTTCCCCAATTAACCCCCATTGCCACCACCTCGGCCCTCCATTATCCCTTTAACCCCAAAACCCACTTTGCCTTTCCTTCATCTATCCATTCACCCTTACCCATGGCTAGTCTTAAGTAGGATCCACCCCTTTTTGCACTCTAGCCAACCCCGATTGCTTCCGAGCAAAAGGGGAAGCTCGACGTGTTTGAACCTCCGCTTCCACGCACCCATTCTCCAACACCTTCCATTGCACCACCACCCATGGAGCCTTCTGCCTCCGCTTCACATTCCTTTACCACTCGGAATGGGAGTCCCTCTTCAAGCACATGTGCAGAAGATGATCAAGAGCCGGGCAAGAAGGATTTGGCCACGGTTATGACATTTAAAGTTCAAGAATTTATTTGCCGGATGCCAGTCCGTGTTTTTGTGCCAAGCATGGTTGAAGAGGCCAAACCCCCGCCGCTGCTCGTAAGAAGATAATGTCAAGTGTTGATGCCGTATGAGTCTACACCAAGGGCCGGGCAGGGCACCCCTTGTTCCAACATTCCAATTTCAAACCCATTCTTCCGTGCAAGGGGCAAATGCCCATTTTGTTCAAAACTCTTTATACGCCACGGTCCTTGGACGTGACGACGCTTCCCATTCCCATCTGTCAACTCCCTCGCACTGTTGTTTTTCACTCTAAGGGGTTATCATTTACTATTGAAGCTTCGTCACGGGCTTGTACTTTATCCATTGGGCCAATAGGCTATATACTCTTGTTGTTGTAGAGGGGAAGGCATTCTTCTGCCAAGGGGCCGTCCTCCATCCTATCCATCTTTTATTCAACTCCACCCTCATTTATCACCAATTCTTCATGGGCCACTCCAGGGGTAAGAAGGAGGATCTCATCTTTTCATATTCTTTGCATCTCATGCATTCTGTTGCATCCATGTCTTCATCGCATCCATTTTGTTGCATTCACATGCATTTGCACTTCTTCTTTCCCAGGTTTCTGGACCCGTATCTTCCCGCCTTCCGGAACCTCCGGATCTTCCGCATTTCCCATCTTATTCATCTTTATCCTCGAGATCCCCGGGTCCCCTTACACATCATGGGTATTGCACCCCCTCCAATCTTCTCTCAGGGCATCGTGCCCCTTTCCACCTCCTATGTCTGGATCCTCTGGATTTTTCTCTGCCTGGTGAGCATCGCGCCCTCTCCAGATTTCTCCCAGGGCATCGCGCCCCTTTCCAACTCCTGTATCCGGACCCTCTGGATTTCTCACTTATCTTCCTAGGGCATCGAGCCCTTTTCTATTTCCTTCCTCTGGAACCTCCGAATTTCCATTCTAGGGCGTCGCGCCTCTCCACACCTCCACTTCTGGACCCCCTGGATCTTTCTCTCCTTCCAGGGCATCACGCCCTTTTATATCTTCCTCCTCTGAAACCTCCAGATCTCCATTCTAGGGCATCGTGTCCCTCCTCATCTCCATTCCCAGACACTCCGGATTTCCTTCCAGGGCATCACGCCCTTTTCTACCTTCTTCCTCTAGAACCTCCAGACCTTCCCCTCGAGGCATCACGCCCCTCTGCACCATCACGCCCGAGTCCTCCGGGCATCTCACTGATTTTTCTTGGGCAACATGCCCTTTCTGATTCCATTCCTCCAGAACCTTCGGATCTCCATTCTGGGGCATCGCGCCTCTCACCTCCTCCACTTCCGGACCCTCCAGATCTTTCTCTCCTCCCAGGGCATCGTGTCCCTTCTGATTCATCCTTCCGAAACCTCCAGACTCTCTTTCCTTCCTCCCGGGGCATCGCGCCCTTTTCTATCTTCCTCCTCCGGAACCTCCAGATTCTCCATCTTACTCTCTCTATCTTCTTCTGGGACATCCCAACCCTTCTGATTCCATTCCTCCGGAACCTCCGGACCCTCCATCATTCCTCCGATTCATCTTCCTGTTCCTCCGGGACATCGCGTCCTTCATTCTACTCCTTTTTCATCATCTTTTTCATATTTCTTCCTAGGGCACCGCGTCCCTCGATATTTTTTCCCTCCGGATCAACCAGATTCTCCTTCCCATCATAGTTCTCCTCCTTCACCTCGGACCCTCCAGATCCTTCTCTCTCCATCTACCAATTCTTTCTTTTAATCCCTTCTCATCCCGGGTCCGACCCGACTTCTTCTACATCCACTGCCTTGGGCATCTGCCCTTTCTCTCACTGCTTTCGAGGCTTTAGTCCTCACTCCTCCTCTTGATTTTTCGCTTCTTCTGTAGACTGTTCCATGTTATCAGGGTCTCCGCGCCTTAGCGAGGGAGTTTTAGCCCTCGCCTCTCTTCCTTTTCTCCTTATTCGTCTGAGTCTGGCCTTAGTACCACTCCTTCTTGTTAAGCCACTTCAAACCTTGGCTTCCAATCTTTTATCTACCATTTGAGGACAAATCCCGCAAGGATCAACATTGTCTCCGGCAGTTGCTATTTCAAAGGAGCACAAGGTAACATATTGGCGTAAGTGTGTATTTTTATGATATCATTACCTCATTACTTCACGCATGGTTTTCAAAATGAAGTGCTTCTCAACATGATTAAGAGTGGTAGTCAAGACCTTTATCCTAGGTTTTTATCTTTACTGAATCTCATAAAAGAGTCTTTAGGCTTGCTTTTGCGACACCTTTGGCTATGAGAACCCCGCGCTGGGAGTTCAGCATTCCCTCCCTGCTTGTTAAGGGCAACCCTTAGTTGGGCATTCCACACACTTCACGGCGCCCTTAGCCGGCCTCCTTTGGTGAAACATCGCTACTGCTTTGGCCATGCCATGAGTATACCTGAAAGTCATTTCTCTTCTCTACTCGGCTAAGTGCAGGGACAAGAGGTTGACGGATGAGATGACCGACCTAGGTACTCCCCGATACGAGGGAAGTCTCAAATAGGGGCAGTCTTGACCCAAAATGAAATGAGTTTTCATGATATACATCTCGCCAAAAGGGTTATTATGAACTCAAATCAAAATATGACAAAATTAGAATAAAGGCATGTCAAGAGAGGCAAAGTCCCCGCACGGAAAACCCTGGTCGTATGCATGTCAAGGGTCTAAAAATCAAAGGCACAAAGCCCCAGCGTAACAGACCACCTCTTTGAGGGGTAGTATCTTGGATGGAATTCAAGTCATGATGCCCCCCTTCCTACATAAAGCTTATCCCCAATTATTCTTCTCATCTCCCGCCGAGGTCGAATGTTTCTCAAGTATGGCCTTAGCAGGGGCACCGTTAACCATGGGCAGTCGTCTATAGGGGGGCACCCTCAAATTCACGCCTGGCTTTGGGCAGTTCTTAGTGAGAGGGGAGGGAACAAGGACCCCCAGCCAGTGGTTTAGATACTTATTTAGTGCTGCACTAGCAATGTCTAAATCAAAATCAAAAAAAAATGATGAATATTTTCAAAATTTAACAAAAAAAATTGAATAGTTCACAAAAATCCAAAAAATGAATGTTTCTCAAAATCCAAAAAAATCGAATATACTCCAAAATTCCATAAAAATTTAAATATCTTTTCAAAACCCATAAAAATTTGCATATTCCAAAAATAAAAAAAATGCATTGTATTTTTCTGATGGTGTTATTTTGCAGGGACACTCTTTGCAAGGACCTCAGAGCACGAGATGAGTCCTCTCCACTCATTGCTATCAATCTGTTGATTCTTCCCAATATCTCATGACATGCCACCCTAGGCATTTTGATTATCATCTCCCTATATCATTCTGATTATTCACGCCAATCTCCTGCCACGCTCAGAGCATCAATCTACTGATTACTCATGCCGCCCCGCGCATCATCCTCCTTCAAGGCATTCTCACCAAATTCTTATCTGGGCATTTTTTTTATCAATCCAGTCCACGTCAACTGATTAGCCAAGTTGTCATCCTCATGACAAACAACAAACAATGATGCCATGCTTTCATGATATTTATGCTATGCCATGCTCTGATACGCTTAAGGATGCTTTGATTCATGCTTGCCATGCTTGTTATGCTTCAATTGATTATTCACTGTTATTCTCTATATCTTGGCTAATGAATTTTGAGTGCAGGAAGAAGCTCTTGGTCCCACCGACTGGGGATCATCATCCAAGTCTCACGGTGTTTGCACCTCATTCTATCTCAGTTCCCTCCATGCTCATTGCTATCACCATCTCCCTGTATGCATTTTACTATATGTTATCTATGCTATTAGATTATATCAAGGACCTTGTGGCTTTGGTAAATCTGGAATTTGAATTCTCTTTATCAAAAATAATGATGATTCTAGAGAGTCTTAGTCACACGGATAGGCCATTGAGCCGTCTAAGACTGGGGACGATGGTTCCCTTTTTGTGAATTGGTGCGCGGATAAACGGGCTTCGGCTTAGTATCAGCTCACGAAATTGGTTTCTTGACTCAGTCTGGGCAGCTTAACAATATTATCCTTGATTATCTTCTATTTTAATTTGTTTTAATTTTTCCTTTAAACCTAGTATGCATTCATGTAAGACTTTGAATCAATGTTGGAAAATCTTTCTAATAAGCTAATTTTTGAGAGTCAAAGTGATCTTAATGTTCAAAATGTGAGATATTCATTGTCGGATTGAATCCTTAGTTCGTCGCGTCGCCGATTTTGGGCTATTTTCTCGAAAACTCTTTGTTTGGATTTCTATCCTCTTATTTTTCACTCTCTTTTTTTTTAGATCAGTCTTGACTGCAGCACGTCCACATTGGCTGGTAACCGCTCTCCAATGACGAAACCTACGGGTTTGTGACCCGGGGTACTTCCACCACGCTGGAAGTTGATCATTCCTTTATCTCCTTCGTGCCCGCGTGCACATTCTCTCCCCTTTTATCCAAACATTGTTGATTTCATTAAAACCTCCTAAGATTACTTCATCTCGAGCTTTGGATTTAATTCTCATCAAGTGATGTCGATCGCGTGTCTCATCACACCTTGACATCTACTTTTCAGTTCGCTCTACTCCCTTGCAAAGCAGACGCCAAGGCGGCGTAGCTGTAGACATGCCAAAATTGACGTTACTGTGAGTACATCTCATATTACCTTATAATACCCCAATTTGACCCTCAAATTATCTTATTTGAGTGATTTTTTAAATTTTGCTTAGGTTTTCCAGTTTTTCCACTTTTTCTGGATTTTTCTAGATTTTTCTAGAATTCTCTGGGATTTTTCTCTATTTATCTAGGCTTTAAAGATTTGGAGCCGAATACCCTGGACGCCATTTAATAAGCGACAGAGAAAGTGGACGCTATTTCCTTTTCTGAAAATTATCAAAATTTTCAAAAATTCATGAAATGCGCCGGTACTGAAGGACACTATTTGTTTCTTATCTCAGAAAATTAAGAATTGGCACCTGCGCATATTGGCGCTATTTTGAAATCTTATTTTGCTAATTTCTGCAAATGAAGAATCAGTGCCTTCCCATCGGGACGCTATTTGCTTGGTGATTTTTTTGGTAATATTCAGCTTTCTTAAAATTGATCGAGAATTAGCGCCCACTACCGCAGCCGTTGTTTCTTAATAACGTCCATTTCTACAGACGCTATTTTCCTTGACATTTTGCGGAGATATTCTCGATCCATCCAAATTCAGAAACTTTGAATTTGCGTCCGGTATACTAGACGCTATTTATTCTTTAAATTTGGAAATTCCTAATCCTTCTAAAAATTTCTTGGAAATAACGTCCGTGTAGGTGGACGCTAATTGAATTAACGTCCAA
The DNA here is from genome assembly GCA_022559845.1 of Amorphophallus konjac. Taxonomy (NCBI): domain Eukaryota; kingdom Viridiplantae; phylum Streptophyta; class Magnoliopsida; order Alismatales; family Araceae; genus Amorphophallus; species Amorphophallus konjac. The sequence goes on from CM040122.1 coordinate 104,554,101, forward strand.
CGTGTTAGGCGCCATTTTTCTGAGATTTCCAAATTTGGCCGCAGCCCTTCCTTCCTTGTTTTGCCACCTGCTTCACTAGGATTCTTTCTTAGTTTTATCACCTTCCGTCGAATTAACTTTCCCCAAAATCAACTCCCCTTTTTTTCCTTATAAATAGAGCCTTGCGGCTCTCTGCATGGGGGGAGGCCAATTCCGATCACAGGGGGAGGTGCTGCCCAACTTGTTGCTCAGGGAGAAGAAGCCCCTACGCATAAAGCCCTTTCTTTCCTTACCTCCTCTCTTTTCTGTTTCTTTCACTGCATTAGTTCGTGCATGCATGCATCATTTTTTTATTATCTCCACTTCTCACCCACGGTGAGCACCACAGTGCAACACTCGCACAATCTTTCTTTATCATTCATTCATCATTTTATCTCCATCCCTTTTGCATAGGGGTTAAAGGGGTAGTGCCCCGATAGGTGTGTTCACCTCCATTCTTTTCATGCTATATGCTTTCATTTGGGATTGATACTACACCGCGGTTCTAATCCATTTATTTTATTGGTGTTTTATATTTCTTTTTTTTTATAACATCGGCTCACAGTACCATGATCTGGTCGAATGCATGTTTCCCCAGAAGGGAAACCTGTTCTCACTCCCCCAGGATGATACCATAGCCAAATTTTGTATTAACACTTGAAAGAGTACATTTTCAAAGGGGCATACCCCTGAATATATCAACCTCCTAACAGGAGGGAGGAAAAATAATTAAAAAGGGCTGCACAGAGCCAACAAACAACAAAGCAACCTCGTGTTGTTTTAACTGAACAACATCCTTGCATGAAAGATGTTCAAACTGCAGACAAGTTGTTTTGAAGTGGACAATGCACACCTTTGCAGCAGTCGCCAATTAGATGAGCACTATACACTTTTAACTCTAAAATTTGGCAATCCTATTGCATCTGCAATAGCATAACCTTTAGCAATCAAAGGTAACTCCCGAACTGACAGAAATTCTATATTTCTTCCCATTGTAGTTGCATAGTTTGCCAAGGCATCTGCAAGTTGGTTTCCCTCTCTGTAAGAGTGTACAATGGAGCTTTGCAAAGAAATATGCAGCTTTAATAAATGTTGCCACCAAGGGAGTAAAGACCATGGAGGATCTTTCTTAGATTTCAGCAAGCCAACTAGAGTAAGGGAGTCCGTATATATGACAACCAGTGGTATGTTATGTAGTTGAGCCAACCGTAGACCATCAAGTAGTGCACGTCCTTCTGCAACCATATTAGAACCATGGCCATAAAAGTATGCAAATCCCAGAATTAATTGGCCTTTGGAGTCTCTAATGCAGCCTCCCCCCCCGGAGATGCCAGGATTCCCTTTACTTGCACCATCAACATTTAAAGAGTATCCTGTTGCAGGGGGAATCCACCGAACTAAAGAGCAAATTGGTTGAACACATGAGATGTTAATGCCATAGCTGTTAAGCAGTCTCTGGTAGTCCGAGCTGATACATTGCTTAAATTTAATCTGCCCGACCACACAAGGAACCTCAGTTGAGATATGTTCAAACACTCTCGTACCATTTATATGGTGTCCTTCATACCTGACAGAACACCTACATTTCCATGTTTCCCAGACAATCATAATTGATAACATAAGCCGAATGAATCCTTTAGGCTTATTAATCACTGTCCTATTTATGATGTTTCTCAACCTACTGGTGATACTGTTGTCATCCAAACATGATCTACTAAAGAGTGGAGCAAATTTACACCATAAAAAACTAGCAAGATCACTCTTTATAAACAAATGATTTTCATCCTCCATATCATGAGAATTGAAACAACAGTCACATTTGGAGACCATGACAATGCCACTCTGTTGGATGCGACTGTCAACAGGAATGGCATGGTTTAATAGTTTCAAGCAGAATAAGGATGCCCTTGGGGAAAGTCTATTATGCCAAAGTTTCTTAAGCTGAGGATTAAATCTAACAGTCTGCCCTTTCACCAGAGAAAATGTAGATTTCATACTGAATGTACCTAATTTGGAATAGGACCATATAGGGGTATCATCTCCAGTTTGAGTACAAAAGCTTTGTATTTGTTCTTTCAGCAGCTGGTCTTCAATGGTTTCCCAGATTGGGTGTTGATGATTTTCTAGAGCATCTTTAACAGAACAATTCTCCTGAATATGTGAGGATAGGAGTTCAGCCAAAGGTTTGTCTTTGAACCAAATGTCTTTGAGAAAATTAGTTTTAGCCCCATCATAAACTATAATTCTTGAACCTGTCAGAAACATTGCCCGAGCCTTCTCATAATCCAGCCTTTTGATCCCTGCAGGGAAGGGAGTATTCCTGTTTGTAATGTGCTGATCATGCAAATATTTGCTCCTCATAAAACTGGCCCATAAAGAATTGCTGTAAATAGTATTCCACATTAGTTTGATATAGAAGCATATTTGAATATCAAACAGACTTCTAATTCCCAAACCACCTTCCGATATGGGGCTACAAATCCTATCCCAGGACACCCAGTGCTTTTTGTTCTCCGTTTCCAATCCCTGCCAAAAGAAGTTGGAACAAACTCTCCCAATATGCTTTATAATTGTATAAGGAATAGATGCAGCAGCAGCATATAAAGGAATGGTGGTCAGAACATACCGAATTAAAACCAATCTCCCAGCCTGAGATAAGAGTTTGCTCTGCCAGCCAGCAAGTTTGTTGTTTACCTTATCAATCAGATATTTAAAATGTGGAATCTTGGCTCTGCCCTTAAAGAGAGGAATTCCTAAATAAGTGATGCTTCCACTTCTATGATGATAACCAGATATCTGATTCATATGAGCAATAGTTCTATGTGACATTTGCTTTACAGCAATAAAACAACTTTTGTGAGTATTAATCCGTTGCCCCGAAGAAGACTCATATCTCCCCAAGAAAAGGAGCAGTTGTTTAAAAGATGATATTCCACCACTCATAAAGATCAGAGTATCATCTGCATATAGAATGTGAGAAATTGGCTGCACTCTGCGAGGGAGGTGGTAATATTTACAAAGACCAGTAGAAAAAATATGATGAAGGCCCCTGCTCAATATCTCCTCTGAAATAATGAATAAAGCCGGGGCTATGGGATCCCCTTGTCTAATCCCTCTTGATGATTTAAAGTAGCCACAAATTTGGCCATTGAAAGAAACAGAGAACCAGCAATTTACCAACATCTGTGAAATTAATGAGATAAACCTATTGCAGAAGCCAAACTTTTTGAGGGCCTAGAATAGGAAATCCCACTCCATTCGATCATATGCCTTTGTCATATCCAGTTGGACTACCATGTTATAGCCCCTCACAGGTCTGTCAAGCTCCACAAAAAGCTCCTTGGCTAAAAGAAAATTATCAACAATCTGTCTGCCACTGACAAAGCCACTTTGTTCCTTGGATATAATAGATGTAAGGATTGGCTTCAATCTTTCACAGACAATCTTTGAGACAAATTTATAAGTGAAATTACATAAACTAATTGGTCTAAAATCTGCAAAAGAGGTGGGGCTTTTAACCTTTGGAATCAGACTTATAATGGTAGAGGTAACCCCCTTGGGCAGACCAAGACCCTGAAAGAAACTTTGAACATCCTGAATCACTTCTTCTCCAACAATATCCCAGCAGTGAGATTAAAAACTCCCTTTAAAGCGATCCGGTTCTGGGGAACTATTTCCAGATAAGGCGAGCATAGCATTTTTCACTTCCTCTGCTGAAGGTATAGAGCATAAAAGACTGTTGTGATTAGCATTAATCAAGGAGGGGATAATAGAGAAGAGGTTCTCATAAATTGTATGTTGTTCAGATGGTGTTTTGTATTTCTTGCTAGGGTAATCAAACACAAAGAGGACTCTCTCCGTCGACCGACCGATTGGACGAGAAGGAAGTCGACCCATAATCTCTCGCATATTTTTGAGGTAACCCCTCTAGCGATCACCTTTCCCCTTAGCATCTACGTATGCCCCCATTTCTTCTATTTTTCCCATTCTTATTGCTTACATTTTCTTTATTTATTCTTTAGTGAATATTTTCCATAATCTACAGCTATCATGATCGTATATGCATGCAACACTTAGTTCTTGAGAAAACCTACCTTTTTGGTTGATAGGAACGACGAAACATGAGAGATATAAGAGCAGAGAAGAAGATGCAACAGTAGGCCAGCAACTGCAGCAGCAACACGCTGCAATATCACCAGCAATAGCCGCAGGAAGATGAACAACAACAACCGCTCGAAACAACAAGGGAAGGAAATGGGTTCTTCCCTTAGTTCACGGCAGAAGGATGCAGCAACAGGAGGAAGACGACAATGGCAGCAACATAGCAGGAGGACGTCGATGCACAGCATGAACAGCAGCAGTAGCAAAGGTGCTGCTGCGTTCGATCAAGGGTCTTATTTATAGGGATAGAGTCTTTTGGTGGCATTAGAATCCTAGTGGGAACTACATTTCACACATAGCAATCCTAAAGGGTTTAAAATTTCCATGTAAATCTCCCTATTGCCATGTTCGCTGCCGCTATCCTGGTTGGGGTTCAAAACCCTAACTCCCATGCAAGTATCGAACGTGATAAAGGTTTTAGGATTTACTAAAAGCTCCATTATATGTATGTATTTATATACATACCCTTAATTCAAATCATAAGGCCCCTTTGTATTAGCCATAAGGCCCATATAGGTTAAGTGTTAATGCTTTTGAATGTGTATGGGTTGAGGCCCAATGGTGATGGTTTGTGAGTGGGACTTTATATTTTGTTGAAGTTGGGCCCTTGTCTGGCTTATTTATTATGTTTCATTGATTTAGAAAATTATATTTCATATAATTTGATCCAAGGTGCTCACCCTCTCCCACTTAAAAGAATTTGGTCCCCAAATTTAATTGCATATAGTCATGGAGGGTGTAGAGTACTTACAATTTTGAAATAAGTTGGTGAATCTTTTCTTCATAGATTCTTCGGTCTCCCATGTGGCTTCATGTTTGAAACTTTTATTCCATTGAACCTTCACCATGGGAATAACCTTGTTCCGCAGTACATGAATCTCTCGATCAACGATCTGTACTGGCTTTTGTTCATATGTGAGGTCCTTTTGTATCACCAGGTTATCGTGATTTATGACGTGGAACGGATCATGAACATACTTCTTAAGCATAGAGATGTGAAATACATTGTGACTTCGGATAAATACGGTGGAAAGGTAATTCGATAGGCAACCTCACCAACTCTTTCTAGCACTTCGAAGGGACCAATATATCTTGGTGTAAGCTTGCCCTTAACACCAAATCTTCTAATGCCTCGTCCGAGGCAAACCTTAAGAAAGACGTGATCTCTGACTTGGAACTCCAAGTCTCTTCTCCTAGTATCAGCATATGTCTTTTGTCTCGATTGAGCCAACTTGAGTCTTTCTCTAATGAGTTGCACCTTTTCGGTTGTATCCCTTGCCATATATGTGCCTACAAGTTGTCTTTCCCCAACTTCATCCTAGCATATTGGCGAGCGACAACTCCTTCCATATAATGCCTCGAAGGGTGCCATTTGAATACTTGCCTGGTAACTGTTGTTATATGCAAACTCGACCAGGGGTAGATGATCATGCCAGCTTCCACCAAAATCAATAACACAAGCCCGTAGCATGTCTTCTACAACTTGATTTGTTCTCTTAGTCTGACCATCCGTTTGAGGATGAAAAGCTATGCTAAAATTGAGCCTCGTCCCCAACGAATGTTGTAGACCCTTCAAAAAATGAGAAGTGAAGCTCTAGTCTCGGTCAGACACGATCGAAACAGAAACTCCATATAGTCTGACGACTTCTTTGATGTACAAGGCAGCTAGAACATCAACCGACCATCGGCTCTTTATAGACAAGAAGTGAGCCAGCTTTGGTCAATCGATCTATGATGACCCATATTCCATCATGTACGCCTTTAGATTTAGACAAACCCATGATAAAATTCAATCCAATATCCTCCCAGTTCCACTAGGGAATATCTAGAGGATGTAACTTACCGGCCGGCTTTTGGTGTTCCACCTTGACTTGTTGGCATGTGAGACAACGAGACACAAAGTCCGCTACCTCCCTTTTCATGTTGGGCCACCAAAAGATTCGCTTCAAGTCTTGGTACATCTTGGTACCTCCAGAATGAATTATATACCTTGATCGGTGAGCTTCTTCTAAAATTTTCTTCTTTAATTCCGGACAGTCTGACACACATGTCCTTTCTCAAAATAGTAATCATCCATCAGATGTTATCTTGAAATCAGGTCGCTCCTCTAACTTGGCTTTAACTTCCACCAGTACCGGGTCATTGTCTTGAAGTTCCTTGATCTCAGAGAGTAAATCTGATTGTATCCTTATGTGTGATAGAGTAATACACCCTTTCTTCTTGTCCGTGCTTGTATCAAGCATGGAAAATTATTCCAGCATCTTCATTCTTGGATCATACAGTTGGCCAATAACGCTCTCGGCTTTCGACTAAGGGCATAAGCTACGAAATTTCCTTGCCAGGATGATATTGTATTGTGAAGTCGAAGTCCTTGAGATACTCTAGCCAACGTCTTTGTCTCATGTTCAATTCCTTTTGGGAGAATAAGTACTTGAGACTCTTGTGATCGGAGTACATGGTGAATTATTCTCCATAGAGATAGTGTCTCTAGATCTCTAAAGGAAATACTACCGCGGCCAACTCTAAGTCATGCACCGGGTAGTTCTCCTTGTGCTTCTTCAATTGACGGGAAGAGTAAGCAATAACCTTCCCTTGTTGCATTAACACACATCTGAGGCCAATACCGGATGCATCGGTATATACCTTGAATTTCTCCCCTATTATTGGTAGTGCTAAGACCAGGGCAGTCATCAAATGATCTTTTAATGCTTGAAAGCTTCATTCACAATCTTTATTCCACTCATAAGGAATCTCTTTGCGCGTCAGCCTAGTAAGAGGGACAACGATCTTGGAGAAGTCCTTGATGAATCGTCGATAATATCCGGTAAGACCCAAGAAACTCTGGATCTCAATTGCATTGGTCGGCCTTTCCTAATTCTTCACAGCCTCGACCATTGATGGATCAACAAATATGCCATTCTTCGAAATCACATGCCGTAAGAAAGATACTTCCTCAAGCCAGAAATCACACTTCCTAAGCTTGGCATGGAGTTGATTCTTCCTTAATATTTGTAATGCCGTCTTTAAATGCTCTTTTTGATCCTCCTCGGTCTTTGAATAAATCAATATAGCATCAATAAAGACCACAACAAATTGGTCTAGAGGAGGCCTGAATATGATGTTCATCAACTGCATAAAGGTTGCAGGGGCATTTGTTAGTCCAAAAGGTATGACAGTAAATTCGTAATGCTCATACCTACTTTGGAATGCCATTTTATGAATATCATCATCCTTGATCCTCAATTGGTGATATCCCGACCTAAGATCAATCTTTGAGAAATATTTAGCTCCAAATATTTGATCAAATAGTTCATCAATCCTCGGTAGTGGATACTTGTTCTTGATAGTAAGGTGGTTCAACTGTCAATAATCGATGGATAGTCTCACTATCCATCCTTCTTCTTGACAAAAAGCACAGGCGCTCCCCACGGAGAAGTACTCGACCTGATGAATCCTTTCTTCAAGAGCTTCATCAATTGTTCCTTCAGTTCTTTTAGCTCGGTAGGGGACATCCTATAGGGTGCCTTAGAAATCGGGCCAGTACCAGAGACAAGGTCGATGGTGAAGGCCAGTTCTCTTTGTGGGGGTAATCTTGGCAATTCTTCTAGAAACACGTCGGGAAAATCCCGAACCACGCAGATGTCTTCTAGCTTGGACTCCTTAACCTCCGTGGCAGTCACAAATGCTATGAAAGCCACACACCCCTTCTTAAGAGCTTGCTAGCTCGGAGAGCCGAAATCAGGGGTAACTTGTCTCGATTTCGGGGACTAGTGTAGACAACGTGCGGAAAGTCTTCAATGGTTACTTTTGTTGTGCCCCTTATGCTTTGTTGATGATGTGATGTTTTAATGATAGCAACATGAATGAGTCACCACATTGTCTTGAATATGTCTGACCTTTTCTGTGGGAGATTGCATAAGTGTGCCATGTCTGAATTGTGAAGAACGCATGTGTATGCTTGAGTCATGCTGTGATATATTGGCTTGTGCTTGATTTCTGTTCTTGATTTCTGTTCTGTGCATTGCTTCTCTGCTGATATGTTCATGCATTGTCTTAGGCTAAGTCTATACAGACCTTAGCGTCTCATTTAGCGTCTAAGGCAAAGTCTACACATTGGCTAAGTGTGTACATCGCTTACATTTCTTGAGATCAAGTCCATACGTTGCACTGTTTCTTCAAGTCCATACAGTGGCAAAGTCTGGACATTGTGCTTTGAAGATCACCAAGTCCATACATCGTGAAAGTCTATACACTCCTCTTGGCCTTAGCATCTGTTTTGAAGTCCATACATTGGTCTTCAGTTCAAGTCTGTACAGCGTTACGTTCTCTTTGGAAAGTCTGTACAGCGTGAAGTCTGCACATTGGTCTTCGAATTCAAAGTCTGTACATTGGGTTTTTCACATGAAGTATGTACAGCCGCTCACTGTTGAAGTCCATACACTGGTCGGTGGAATTTGAAGTCTGTACACTGACTCGTTTCATTTCCTCAGATGTCTATACATTTGCCTCCATGATTCTAAGTCTATACATTCGCTGCAGAGATCTCTGTCAAGTCTATACATCGACTGTCTTGCTTGAGCTTAAGTCTGTACCGAGTCAGCGTCTCGTTCACCGTCTCTTGTTGTGTCCTCATGTTATTTCTGTTGGTTTTCTGTCTTCGTGTTAACTTTTGCTTTTATGTCTTCGTGTTGTTTTTATGTCTTCGTGTTATCTTTTGTTTTTATGTCTTCGTTTAGTTTTTATGTCTTTGTGTTATCTTTTATTTTTATATCTTCGTTTTGTTTTTATGTCTTCGTGTTATCTTTTATTTTTATGTCTTCGTTTTGTTTTTATGTCTTCGTGTTATCTTTTGTTTATGTCTTCGTGTTATCTTATATTTTTATGTCTTCGTGTTATCTTCTATTTTTATGTCTTCGTGTTGTTTCTTTCTATCTTCGTCCAGGTTTTCTCTGATCGCGTGTTTTACTACCGTTTTACCTCGTGTCGTTCTCTCTTACCTCGTGCTGTTCTCATCTGACTTCGTGTCGTTATCCTTGTAGTGTTAGCTTTGATACTGTATGTACCTCGTGCCATTCTCTATTTATCTCGTGCTGTAGTCATCTTATGTACCCCGTGTCGTTTTCAGTAGAGTGCACCTTTTGCTGTTCTAATGTCTATACATTCATTTCTAAGTTCAAGTCTACACACTTGTTATCAAATCTTAAGTCTATGCACTCGTGGCTAGTTGTTCAAGTCAATACACTCGTTGGCTAAGTCTTCAAAGTCTATACATTCTATCCTTCTGATTAATCTCCTATGATTGTGTGACAGGTACTATTCGTGAAGCCTATACAGAGTGGGCACGTGATACGAGGCTGGCATCTGGCACGTGATCCGAGATGCAAAGGAGCCTCCACGTGGACTGAAGCATTTGGGCGGGAATCGTGGAGAGCACACGCCGCCCTAATCTGCTACTGCTATATATATATGTGTCTTCTTCCTCTGAAGAAGGGCGTGCGTGGGTAGAGAGTGACTGAAGGAGAAGCAGCCAGAAAAGAAGAAGAGGTGCAGAAGAGAAAGAAGAGATAGAGAAGGCTCAGAGCTAGATCGGCAGAGCAGAAGAAGAAAAAGAAAGAGAAAGGAGTGAGATATCGAGAGTGAGAAGAAGGTGAAGGCAGAAGTTGTGAGAAGAAGAAGAAGTAAGAAAGAAGAAGAAGAAGAAAAGAGAGTTCGTGCTAGGAGGAAGAGAGAAGCAGTAGAAGAAGTTCCTGCTGGACCGTGGATCAAATCCAGGCCAGCCAGCTCCTGCGAGAGCCACATTTGATTTTATCTTTTCAGCTTTCTGTTGCTGGGTTTTGATTTTCTTTTGAACTATTCACTTGTTGTTCTTCCGATTGCCCTGTTGGGGATCGGGTTCCTCCTGTGGACTCAGGAGAAGGGAGATCTTGTGTCTTCGGTTTGCAAGTAGCTGGGTGCTACTTGTGGTTGGTTCCCTCCGGTGTGGAGGAAGAGAGACTTGCGTCTCTGGTTGCCTTTGACAGGGTGTCATCGGTTGTTTCCCTCCGGGTTAGAGGAAGGGAGATTTATCTCCGGTTGTGCTTCCCTCTGGGGTCCAGAGGAAGAGAGACTTGGGTCTCTAGGTTCCCCTCCGGTTTGGAGGAAGGGAGGTTTGTTCCTCCGGTTCTGGGCTTGTGGGTAGCAAGTCCAGGTGTTCCCTCCTGGTCTGGAGGAAGAGAGACCGTGTGTCTCTGGTTTCCAAGTGGCTGGGAGTCACTTGGGGTGTCCCTCCAGTTGGGAGGAAGAGGGGAGGTTGTTCCCCTGGTCAAGCTGTTTGGCAGCCTTTGTTGCAGACTGAGTCTGCTGTGCTAGTGTTACTAGTGGAAGCCTCACTCTGGTTTGGAGTGAGGGGTGGATGTAGGTCTGTTGACCGAACCACCTAAAATCATCGTGCAGTGGTTTGTTTGATTTCCTGCTTCCGCTAGATGCATGCTAGGACCGTGATTTAATTGATTATCTATATCCTAGAGGTTAATTGAGTTTCTTATATGTTCACTTAATTGCTGCGCATTAGATGCTTGCTTAGGATCGTTTGAGGGCTTCTTGAGTTGCTGTCTTGCTTTGATCCTTCTAAGGTTCCTTAGGCTATTTCTGCAACAGTTTTAATTCCGCATTACTGAGCATTAGAGTTTTAATTAGGCCATAATTGTAGAGGGATACATTCACCCCCCCTCTGTATCCGGGCCTTACATTCTAACAATTGGTATCAGAGCGGTGTCTGCATACAAGGTCCAGCGACCTGCAGATTCGATCTTGCTGTCTTAAGTGCTAATTTGTTTTTAGTGCATAATTGTTCCTGTTGCCTTGAACTTATTCGCTATTTGTTTTTCAATGGCTTTACCACCCGTCTTTAATGGTTCTGGTTTCAGTCAGTGGTACACTGCTTTACATGCCTATGTAAATTCTGCTAATCCTGATTTGTGGAAATTAATTTCACAAGGTCCTCACACCTTACCAACGAAAGTGTCCAAATGGACCGACAGACACAGATCAAAGGATGGAGAAAATCAGAAAGCCTTTAACCTGTTGAAAGCAGCTACTGACAGAGCCTTATGGTCTTGTCTTCATAATTGCAGCTCAGCAAAGGACATCCTGGATAGGCTGAAGCAATTTCACAGGGTAAACGAGGACAACTGCATGATGGCTAACAGAAGTAATCCAATTGACAGCAATCAAGGCAGCAGTCAGACTGAAGATGATGATGATGAGGTAAATCTCTTCGAGAACTTTTCTCTAGAAGATTGGGAGAATGCATATGCTGAATTATTTGAATCTCATGAACTGTTAAGAAAACAGTATAAAAAATTGAAGAAGGGTACTGGTTTAGATAGTTCAAATTCTCCTTGTAGAAAGTGTGTTGAATTGAAAAATATTCATGATGCCTGTATGTCTGATTCTCTAATGTTGAAGAAACAAATTTCTTTATTGAAAACTGAGAATCAAGATCATGTGAAAGAAATCTCTGAACTTGAAAAGAAGCTTAGTCTAGCTAGTCATGATTCTGTTCAGAGCAAGGATTTGCTGAAAGAAATTGAATGTGTTAAGTCTGAATTAAACAAGCTGAAATCTGAAAATGACTCTCTTAAAGAGTTCTCCAATAAAAATGATGAAAAATCAGAGAAACTTAGACAGGAGAACAAATTGCTGATTGAAAAGCTTAATGCCATAAAATCTGTAAACATAGAATTACAGAAAGATTCTGAAAAACAACAGGAAATGTTTCATGAATGTCAGTCTCTCTCAGATGAATGGGTGGTTGATGCTGATCTCCTAGAGCAGAATGGTAAACTGCAAGAGGAAATCAATGAGTTGAAACATCTAAACACCCAGTTGACAGATAGGCTAATAACAATGGAAAAAGGCAAGTGTGTGAGTGTGGATAATTCTGATAGGTTGATGAATGCTGAACAAGAAATTGAGAGTCTAAAAACCATCAACTTAATGTTAAATGGAAATGTCAGTTGCAGTGAACAGAAAATAGCTGGATATGAGCTTACTATCACATCCCTTCAACAAGAAGTTGATGATCTTTACAAGTCCTTATCTGAAGCTGACAAGGAAATAGAATTAAAACAGGAAGTAGAAAAACTCAAAAGTCTGAATGATGCCTTGCATCAACAAGTAATTTCCTGTGAAACAGATTTGTCCAAATATGAAGCTAAAATTGATGATTTGAATTTTGAGATTAAAGATTTGAAAGATTCTCTATCAAAATTTGTCAAAGGTAAGGACAATCTGAATAAGCTTCTTGGAAAGAGTGATAACTTTGAGAGAAAGGGACTGGGCTATAGTCCGACAAAGAAAAAGAGTAATGGGAATGAAACATCTACTGTTTTTGTCAAAGCCACCAATCAGAACACAACCTCTGCTCCTTCTGTTTTCAAATTCACTGCACAAAAATCCACTGTAAAACCCAAAACTGTGGAACAAAATCAAAAACTGAAAAAGGATGAAACTTCACAGAAGAAGGATAAAGACACTCCTGTTACTATAAAGAAGGCTACACACAATTCACATGATCCCTCACACACTCACATTAAAAAGGGTTCATGTTATTATTGTGGGAAAGGAGGTCACATAATGGAGGATTGTGGATTGATGTTAAAGGATGAGCATGCTAGTAGAACTTTACATTCTAGAAACTCTTTTGATAGAAACCATGTTGCTAGGAAGCCTGATGCTTCATGTTATTATTGTGGGAAACATGGTCATCTCATGAATGATTGTTTTATCATGAAAGAAGACAACAAACTACAAGCCAGGTCTTCCATGCACTTTCATGGTCCATATGGATCTAAACACAATTCTAGTCAGCACATTGTGTGCTTCAACTGCAATAAGCCTGGGCACAAGGCTGCTGAGTGCTGGTTTAGATCTACTTGGGGTAAAAATGTTTTTCATAGAAGAAATTCTTTTGCTTGCTCCCACTGTGAGAAAAATGGGCATACAGTCAAGGACTGTTGGTATGTTCAAAAGAACTATGTTAAACCCCATTTTGTCAAATTCCCTGCAAAACCTTTTGTGAAAATTTCATGCTATAACTGTGGGAAGCCAGGCCATAAATCTGCTGAATGTTGGATGGTTAAGAACAAGCATCAAACTGCTCATGCATATAACAGAAATTCTTATGAACATGTTTATAAACATCACCCTGCTGTCAATATGCATCATAAGAATCAAACACCAGCCATTTCATGTAGATACTGTGGAAAATTTGGACATTCTATCGATGACTGCTCACTGATGAAATTTGATGATAATGTTGCTGTGAAAATGTTTAGAAAACCTGTCAGGACTAACGCAGGACCCAAAGCTGCTTGGGTCCCTGCAGGATCAAGATGATCAATTACTTTGCAGGTGTGCCTTGGAGGGAGAAATAAAAGGGGTTAACCAAGGCACTCAAAAAGGAAAACCCCATGACTCAACTCTTCAGGTTAGTTCTGAACATCTTGTTTTAAATTTCATCAACTAAAAATGCTGATTTGTCTGTTTGATATCTGAAATTGATGAATTGTTTGCTTGATGGATGATGATCTCTTCTTGTCTAGCTGATCAGTCTGCATTCCAGACTCAGCTACTGAGTTTACTTCTGCATATATGATGCTCTTCTCTCACTGATTATTGCACTGAATAAATGGACTGCATGCTTGTTGTTGAATGCATAACTTGCTGATTGTGAATAATTCTTCAATGTATAGAGTCATTGCATGTGTCTAATGTCTGCACACATTCTTTGCATGACTGACTTTGAAGTTGTTCAATGCATAATAGGACTGCTTTGCACTGCATCATATGTTGAAAAATCTGAAAAAGGATGAAAATGCTTATAACTTAGATGCATAAATCTGAATTGATTGCATATCTGTCTCATGTATCCTTGGTGCATAATCTGTATGTAGGACAGTATATTGTATAGCATATCTCTTGCATCATGATGTCAGGGGGAGTCAATGCATTGCATAAAGGTTGTCAAATGCATACTCATGTGAAAATTCATTGCATATCCTTTCATTGATTCTCTTTGACCAAACCTTGAGCATATTTTTGAAATCTTAAGCTTCAAAATCTCTCCTATCAATTGATAACAATTGGTATCATTTGGTATCAGAATTTCTATCAGTCATTCATGAAGATTTCAATGGGACTATCTCGATCATAAATCTGAAAATTCTTGAACTAGAAATCTTCTATTATACATTTTTATGAATGTCTGAAATAACTCATGTGGTTTAAGCTTAATGTATTCATGGAGTTTAACTTTAAAATCTCTTAACATATCTGAAGCATGTTTAATAAACCTTAACCATCTGGTTCATGTTGAGTCTTGTGAAAACTTCTCAAATCTGCACTCTTGAATACATGACTTCAACTGATTAAGTACATGAAATTATTATTGACTTGAAGCAATGAATTTTTCTGAAAAGTCTAAAGGGTAATATCTGTCAGAGCAATGACCTTGGTCACTGAGAAACACATGTCCAAAGGACTGTGTCATGAGGTATCATAGTTAACTCTGATTAAGAAGTCATTGAAATTCAGGCAGAGCAATGGCATGCACACTGAGAAATACAATTCACTCATCAAGAAATGATTTGCAGTGTGTCATGATGTGTATATGCTATCTCTGTTCATATAAAGCATGACAGTTAGTCACATTAAGTGCTTAGGGATATTGGCCTCTGATCAAGGTATATCCTCTAGTTACAAGGTGTGCACTGAACTAGAGTGCTCGTAAAATTTGTAGCATGAAAATTGTTGAACGAATTGAAATATCTGAATATTGATGCAAAAATCAAATTGCTACAACCCTAGACAAAATCATATGACTTCATAATTGCTTGATTTCAATACTGATGCATGTAATTCTGAAAGAAGTCAATAAATTTGATTGTGTAAGACAAAGGGAGGATAATCAAGATAAATATGAGGGCTTGGTTCATTTTTATTAAAACATGGTTTTAGATATCAATACAGAATTTTATTGATAAAATCTGCATACATCATGTTTAAACCATGCTGTTCAAAAAGCTCATTCATAAGCCCCTATAATGGAAGACTTTGAAAACTTATGTTTTGGATTTATGAGAGTGACATTTCCTTGAAAATCTGACTGAAATTCTTGTAGTTGAAGCCTCTTTAGAAATCTGCTAATTGAACCTGTTCTTGGCTCATTGACCTGAACTTCTCCTTGTTAGCCCCTGTGGTCTCCTCTCATCTATCTCATAAGATTCCACTTATTGAGGGGGAGCTTCCATGTCATGCATCACTTGCATATCAATTGGCATCTATTCAGGGGGAGCATTCCTTGTCACACTGAATCATGTTCATATCATTTGTGACCTTGCATTCAAATCCCTCATGATCAGATTTATGCATGATCAACAAAAACTGTATAGTCAACTCCTTTCTTATCAGTTGACTGATTCCATCTGCATTTTTTTCTGACCATACAAATGTGAGGTGCCACTCCCTTTATTACCTTGTTCACTTGCAGCCTTCTGAACCTCAGAATCTTTATGATGGTGGATTTCAGATTGATTCTTGAGATGTATTTCTCTCTACACTGTTGGAATCTTTCATCTTGTTCTGCAATAAGTTCTGATTCTGTGGTATCTTCACCAGAATTCAGATTCTTTGTAATGGCTGATTTCAGATTGATTTTTTGGATAACCAGAGTCCATTCCTGTGCTTCAGTGGGAGTTATGGTTTATTTTCATCTAAGGGGAGAGTAGTCAATCATGCATGTTGATAGGGGAAGAACTGTTTCATTGTCATAAGGGAGATCTTCATTTTAAAGAACCTTGACTCATTCTCTGCATTGTTGTGCTGCATTTGACTATCAAACCATTTCCCTTCTTTTTGATTATGCCAAAGGGGGAGAATAGTTTGATGAGTCAGTGTGACTCATTATGTTGCCATCATCAAAAAGGGGGAGATTGTTGTGCCCCTTGTGCTTTGTTGATGATGTGATGTTTTAATGATAGCAACATGAATGAGTCACCACATTGTCTTGAATATGTCTGACCTTTTCTGTGGGAGATTGCATAAGTGTGCCATGTCTGAATTGTGAAGAACGCATGTGTATGCTTGAGTCATGCTGTGATATATTGGCTTGTGCTTGATTTCTGTTCTTGATTTCTGTTCTGTGCATTGCTTCTCTGCTGATATGTTCATGCATTATCTTAGGCTAAGTCTATACAGACCTTAGCGTCTCATTTAGCGTCTAAGGCAAAGTCTACACATTGGCTAAGTGTGTACATCGCTTACATTTCTTGAGATCAAGTCCATACGTTGCACTGTTTCTTCAAGTCCATACAGTGGCAAAGTCTGGACATTGTGCTTTGAAGATCACCAAGTCCATACATTGTGAAAGTCTATACACTCCTCTTGGCCTTAGCATCTGTTTTGAAGTCCATACATTGGTCTTCAGTTCAAGTCTGTACAGCGTTACGTTCTCTTTGGAAAGTCTGTACAGCGTGAAGTCTGCACATTGGTCTTCGAATTCAAAGTCTGTACATTGGGTTTTTCACATGAAGTATGTACAGCCGCTCACTGTTGAAGTCCATACACTGGTCGGTGGAATTTGAAGTCTGTACACTGACTCGTTTCATTTCCTCAGATGTCTATACATTTGCCTCCATGATTCTAAGTCTATACATTCGCTGCAGAGATCTCTGTCAAGTCTATACATCGACTGTCTTGCTTGAGCTTAAGTCTGTACCGAGTCAGCGTCTCGTTGACCGTCTCTTGTTGTGTCCTCATGTTATTTCTGTTGGTTTTATGTCTTCGTGTTATCTTTTGCTTTTATGTCTTCGTGTTGTTTTTATGTCTTCGTGTTATCTTTTGTTTTTATGTCTTCGTTTTGTTTTTATGTCTTCGTGTTATCTTTTGTTTTTATATCTTCGTTTTGTTTTTATGTCTTTGTGTTATCTTTTGTTTTTATGTCTTCGTTTTATTTTTATGTCTTCGTGTTATCTTTTGTTTATGTCTTCGTGTTATCTTTTATTTTTATGTCTTCGTGTTATCTTCTATTTTTATGTCTTCGTGTTGTTTCTTTCTATCTTCGTCCAGGTTTTCTCTGATCGCGTGTTTTACTACCGTTTTACCTCGTGTCGTTCTCTCTTACCTCGTGCTGTTCTCATCTGACTTCGTGTCGTTATTCTTGTAGTGTTAGCTTTGATACTGTATGTACCTCGTGTCGTTCTCTGTTTATCTCGTGCTGTAGTCATCTTATGTACCCCGTGTCGTTTTCAGTAGAGTGCACCTTTTGCTGTTCTAATGTCTATACATTCATTTCTAAGTTCAAGTCTACACACTTGTTATCAAATCTTAAGTCTATACACTCGTGGCTAGCTGTTCAAGTCAATACACTCGTTGGCTAAGTCTTCAAAGTCTATACATTCTATCCTTCTGATTAATCTCCTATGACTGTGTGACAGGTACTGTTCGTGAAGCCTATACAGAGTGGGCACGTGATACGAGGCTGGCATCTGGCACGTGATCCGAGATGCAGAGGAGCCTCCACGTGGACTGAAGCATTTGGGCGGGAATCGTGGAGAGCACACGCCGCCCTAATCTGCTGCTGCTATATATATGTGTCTTCTTCCTCTGAAGAAGGGCGTGCGTGGGTAGAGAGTGACTGAAGGAGAAGCAGCCAGAAAAGAAGAAGAGGTGCAGAAGAGAAAGAAGAGATAGAGAAGGCTCAGAGCTAGATCGGCAGAGCAGAAGAAGAAAAAGAAAGAGAAAAAAGTGAGATATCGAGAGTGAGAAGAAGGTGAAGGCAGAAGTTGTGAGAAGAAGAAGAAGTAAGAAAGAAGAAGAAGAAGAAAAGAGAGTTCGTGCTAGGAGGAAGAGAGAAGCAGTAGAAGAAGTTCCTGCTGGACCGTGGATCAAATCCAGGCCAGCCAGCTCCTGCGAGAGCCACATTTGATTTTATCTTTTCAGCTTTCTGTTGCTGGGTTTTGATTTTCTTTTGAACTATTCACTTGTTGTTCTTCCGATTGCCCTGTTGGGGATCGGGTTCCTCCTGTGGACTCAGGAGAAGGGAGATCTTGTGTCTTCGGTTTGCAAGTAGCTGGGTGCTACTTGTGGTTGGTTCCCTCCGGTGTGGAGGAAGAGAGACTTGCGTCTCTGGTTGCCTTTGACAGGGTGTCATCGGTTGTTTCCCTCCGGGTTGGAGGAAGGGAGATTTATCTCCGGTTGTGCTTCCCTCTGGGGTCCAGAGGAAGAGAGACTTGGGTCTCTAGGTTCCCCTCCGGTTTGGAGGAAGGGAGGTTTGTTCCTCCGGTTCTGGGCTTGTGGGTAGCAAGTCCAGGTGTTCCCTCCTGGTCTGGAGGAAGAGAGACCGTGTGTCTCTGGTTTCCAAGTGGCTGGGAGTCACTTGGGGTGTCCCTCCAGTTGGGAGGAAGAGGGGAGGTTGTTCCCCTGGTCAAGCTGTTTGGCAGCCTTTGTTGCAGACTGAGTCTGCTGTGCTAGTGTTACTAGTGGAAGCCTCACTCTGGTTTGGAGTGAGGGGTGGATGTAGGTCTGTTGACCGAACCACCTAAAATCATCGTGCAGTGGTTTGTTTGATTTCCTGCTTCCGCTAGATGCATGCTAGGACCGTGATTTAATTGATTATCTATATCCTAGAGGTTAATTGAGTTTCTTATATGTTCACTTAATTGCTGCGCATTAGATGCTTGCTTAGGATCGTTTGAGGGCTTCTTGAGTTGCTGTCTTGCTTTGATCCTTCTAAGGTTCCTTAGGCTATTTCTGCAACAGTTTTAATTCCGCATTACTGAGCATTAGAGTTTTAATTAGGCCATAATTGTAGAGGGATACATTCACCCCCCCTCTGTATCCGGGCCTTACATTCTAACAACTTTGACCGTTCGACAGTCTACCACCGCCGTGCGTGTAGCTAGGCAATCGGCTCCTAGGATGACATCATAGCCTTCCATGTCCATGTAGACTAGGTCGGCATGTAAGTTATGTCCTTCAATGACTATCTTGGTTTCCAGGTAGTGGTGTGTGATTTTGGAACCAATTCCAATTGGGGTGGTGATAACCAGCTCCGAATCCAACAAAACAGGTTTCATAGATAATGACTTAGCAAATCTTCGAGAGATGAATGAATGTGTTATGCCGGTATCAAATAAAACTAAGGCAGACTTGGAACATATAGTTAAAGTATCTTCCACGAGTTCGCCTTCATTTTGTTCTTCTTCTTGAAGAGCTTGTAAACGGCCTTGTTTCCTCGCCGGGCTCTTGTCCTCTTTGTTAGTTTGCTCATTCAACAACGGACAATCGAGAATTCGGTGATATAGACTCCCGCAATGGAGGCACGCTCCTAACCTTCTCCACCACTCTTCGGCCTTATAGCCGGCCTTGTCACAATGCTTGCACACCTCTTTGGAAGGTGTGTTAGTAATAGAAAAGGGCTTGTTGCCCTTCTTAAACTTCTTCTCTTCGGAGGAATCTCCTCCATTGCTAGACCTCTTCTTATTGAATTTGGGTTTGGAAGTGCCGTAGCTTGTAACGTGCTCCTTCTTGTCTTTCCCACGGATCTAGTCGAACAGCTCCGTGGCGTCTTCTAATAACTGAGCTCGCCGTACCATTTTTGAGTAGACTTGAATGTCCATCGGTGCCAGTTGGCTAATATATTACGGTCGAAGCCCATTAAGAAATCTCCTAGCCTTCATCTTCTCGGTACATACTAGATGTGGTGCATACCTCGATAGCCTAGAGAATTGGGCCTCATACTCGGCCACTGATAGAGTCCTTTGTTTGAGCGTGGCAAATTCTGTGGCTTTCTTTTCTTGTATCTGGTCTAAGAAATATTTGTTATTGAAATATTCTACGAACACGTCCCACGTAACTTGCTCATGGTGTAAAGTAGCTTCCACCAACTCCCACCAAAAGCGAGCATCCCGCTCTAGTTGAAAAGACGGTAATAATACCTTTTCCTCATCCGTGCATTGCATAACACAGAATATCATTTCTATCTCCTTGATCCAGTGTTCGGCATCATCGGGGTCGGACGAGCCGATGAACTTTGGCAGGTTCATATTGTGAAAACTACGGTGGAGATCTCCCACTCCACAATTCGCCCCGCCCTGCGCCACTTGTTGTAACGCCAGTGTAAGGCCTTGAACGGTGCGTTGCATTTCGCGCCATTGAGCTCTCTCGGCGGCCATGATCTACAAGAGAATTTTAAGTCTAATTATTTTCATATTTTAACTATAGGGTTGGATGTCAACATAGGATTTAACCCATGGCTCTACCCATCTCAACGGGTATAAGGAATAACCTATCTTTGGACTTGGGTTCCTAGGAATTTGAATACCTAGGCTCTGATACCACAAAAACTGTCACGCACCAAGCACGGAAGGAACTCGTTACGCGTGACGAGTTTATATCGATCATGTTAATTAGAGCATAAAGAATTCGACACATAGACATAGCATGCAAAAGTAGAGATAATAAACTAGATCCTGTATTTCATTAATAACTCCAAATATAATTCAATTACATACTATATTTGCCAAGGTAAAACTGTTAGACTCAATAAAAGGAAAATACAATAAGGACTCAAGAAAATCTAAAAGACTCGACTAGATAACGGCTTCAACAAGCGGACAGCTCTGCACTCTTCGCTCATGTCCATTCCATCCGAATGATCATCATCATCATAATTACCTAAAAAATAGGGAAAAAACTAGGGTGAGCGAACGCTCAGTAGGGATTATATCTCAAGAGTCAAGCTTGCTTTAAGTAAATAACATGTTACATGAACTATGCATTATAACTACGCATGAACAATGTCAAGAGTGGAATAACAAGAATCGATATAAATGGACTAGCAAGATTTCAAGATATTCATGTAAAGCTATCAAGAAGTTCAAGTACGCTATATCAAGTCATGTCAGGAGAATTGGCTATTATAATTTTAAGCAAGTAAATACCCATTCCGGGCCACACAAGTCATGTCAAGTTAAGTCAAGCACGAGATTCGTAGAATGCCATAATCAAGCAAGTCATGCACTCTGGTGCAATGCCACACCGTGATCAATATAGCTCCCATGGGCACAAGTACTTTCGGGCGCTCCTCCAAGGACAAGACCGGACCCCATAATTGCCAGGCATTGGGTCATGTAAGTATTTTGACATCCACTTATAGCCAATAGAATTCAAAGGATTAAGCCATTGTAGGATAATAAGGTAGATTTCACGGAATAGGGAGTTCAAAGACAGAACTTGAATAAGGATGACTAGGCGATAAATCACATGAAAACCATGACAATTCGAGAATCTGGGATAATTGACGCCCACTCAGGCTGCCATCAATTACAGAAATAGCGCCCACTGTCTGGTCGTTAATTCTATGAACAGTAATAGGGACGATGGAAAATGGCACCCGTTTACACGGTCGCTCATTTAATTGGCGTCCTCTATCTGGTCGCACATTTCAAATAGAGATAGAACTCTCACAGAACACCATAAACAACGTTCTATGATGGCTAGGGCATCATGTTTCTTCAGAGTGACACGATTAAAAGGGTAACATGGTTTTTAGGGTACAACCTGCTTGGCTACCTTGAGGAAATCCAAGGCTAGAGTAGACTTACAGAGGTCTCAATGAAGAAAGCACTAGTTCGAAGGAAGGAATATCCCGCGGAGGGTCCAATCAACACCAAGAGTTAGTGTGTAAGCGTAAAATAACGAGAAACAGTGAGTCCATCTAAGGACGCGAGATAAGAGTGCTAAAAGAACCGCGATGTGGGCCAAAAACTCGATAGAAACAGTGTGAGCAGGAATCTGCGACCACTCAGAAAGTCGTTATATCAAGAAATAGCGGCTCTTTGAAAAGTCACCCAATCTCAAATTTAATAGAATTCTCATAAAAAATACTAAGAATTAGCGACTCTAGAGGAGGGCGCTGATTCTAGGATTTTCTAGAAATCAATAGAATTTAATTATAGTTGGAGACCATATACGACGACGCTCAATCTTTAAATAATGTCCATACTTTTATCGCAGATTCATGATTTTCAAATTATTTTATTTTACTAGATTTTTAAGAAACAACGACTCCTTGTAGAGGCACTCATTTATTAATTAGTGACTACTTGAACAGTCATCCAATCTTCTATTGCTACATTTAAAAACACATCGAGCAGGTACATTCTCAGGTACTTGGTACTGTTCATTTCTTATAAGGGTGAATGAACAGTAGCCCTTTGATGTTTAGGAATTTCATGAAACTAAAGTTACAGTCATGTAGAGAAAAATATGCAGGTCCTATGATCATGCTCATAATAATTTTTATGCATCTGGTTACATGGTTATTTAAATTTTAAGATGGGTCAATTATTAATTCGGTTACAATTAAATAGCGATAGTGAGTTGGTCGTTCATTAATTGACGGCCAGGAGACTGTCGCCAATTCAAGATTTGGCGGTCTTTCACGCAGTCGTACATTAATGAGCGGCCACTAATCTGGTTGCTATTTACATATGAAATAGCGAGGTGATAGTTCTATGAAAAACATAATACAAAGAGCATGGAATCAAGATATTTCAAGATATAGAGATGCTATCATGATCATATATGCATGCAACACTTATTATTTTGATCTTAGGCTTTAGTTCTTGAGAAAACCTACCTTTTGGGTTGATAGGAATGACGAAACGTGAGAGATATAAGAGCAGAGGAAGAAGATGCAGCAGTAGGACCAACAACTGCAGCAACAACACGCGGCAATATAACCAGTACTAGCCGCATGAAGAAGAACAACAATACCCGCTCGAAATAGCAAGGGAAGGAGATGGGTTCTTCCCTTCGTTCATGGCACCAGGATGCAGTAACAGGAGGAAGATGACGATGGCAGTAACACAGTAGGAGGACGTTGACGCACAGCATGAATGGCAGCATCAGCAAAGGTGCTACCGCGTTCGATGAAGGGTCTTATTTATAGGGATAGAGTCCTTTGGTGGCTTTAGAATCCTAGTGGGAACTATGTTTCCCACGTAGCAATCCTAAAGGGTTTTAAATTTCCATGCAAATCTCCCTATTGCCATGTTCGCAGCCGCTATCCTTGTTGGGGTTCAAAACCCTAACTCCCATGCAAGTATCGAACATGATAAATGTTTTGGGATTTACTAAAAGCTCCATTATATGTATGCATTTATATACATACCCTTAATTCAAATCATAAGGCCCCTTTGTATTAGCCGTAAGGCCCATATTTAGGTTAAGTGTTTATGCTTTTGAATGTGTATGGGTTGAGGCCCAATGGTGATGGTTTGTGAGTGGGACTTTATATTTTGTTTAAGTTGGGCCCTTGTCTTGTTTATTTATTATGTTTAATTGATTTAGAAAATTTTATTTCCTATAATTTGATTCGAGGTGCTACAACTGACTACTATTCTTCGACCCCCAATCACCAGGGAAGTCCTAAACCTCGTCCTCTCTCCTCTAGCCTTCTTTTCCTTCACTATCTTCCTATGTTTTCACACAGTCTTCTGCACAATTTTCTACATACTTCTACACACATTTGCACTTTTGCATCACGTTTCTTACCTCATTATACTATGTTTAAACCCTCATTTGCACTCTTTTCTCATCACAATACACACACCTACATTTTGTTCACTTTTACGGGGGTTAAAAACCCTCACTCGGTGCGTTCTCTCTCAATTTCTCATGCTATTTTTTACAATCGGGATGTATGCTACACATGCGAGTTAGGGTTTGTTTCCATGAATAACAAAATGTGAAAATGTGAAAATGTGAAATGTGAAAATGTGAAATGCGAAATGTGGAAAAATGATATGTGAAAGTGTGAAAATATGGAAATGTGATAATGTGTAAATGCTTATTCACCGTGGTTTTAGCGCATACATGGGTATCTTATATGTCAGCTTAAGAATGTGTATTTTCCTCTTATGAGTTATTTTCAGCAGACTATAATGAATGGATTATGCTATTGTTAACATCTGAATTATGTATATAATTTGGTTATATAAATGCAAGTTAACCCCGATTTGTTTAGGCTGCCTACTGAGCGTCACACTCACCCCTTTTGTGACACACGTTTTTAGGAGACATAGAGAAGGAGGTTGAGGAGGAGGCTATAGCTGAGGAGTAGTGCGAGTGCATAGTTCGACTGGGTATGCTATGGATGAAGGTCTCTCTTATATGTATAGCTATAGGGCAGTGAGCATGTATGGGCTCAAGTTTATTTTGGAACAATGGTCATGTACTCTTCTTTGGAAATTATGAATGGTTGATATGATATTTACATTTTTGTAACTGTGGTTTCTCTCTCTCATGCGAATGTATGCATGTTTATGTATTGTGCTTCCGCGACACGTACGAAGTGATGACTCGAGGTCTGATGAAAAAAAATATACCCATAAATTGGGAATCAGATCCCGGGGCGTTACAACGTGGTATCAGAGCACGAGAGACAAACCATGGTTACAACCATTCCAATTATCCACATAGTAGAAGAGGAGATAGGCTAGGGTGGAAAAAGGGGAAGAGTATATTTATAACCCATATTAAACAAACCCTCACCGGTAACAACTGAAACCATCAGAAATTTTGGGACATATTGGGTTAGGTTCTAATGAATACCTATGTATAGGTTCATCAAGGAGCAGAAGATGATGGGCAAGGGGCCTAGGCAGGCAGAAGGGAGGCAGGGCATGGAAAAGGTGGCACATTCGGAGCCGGTGCCAAGGAACAGGTTGGGGGTTCCAGTCTGTGTCCATTGTAAGCGCTCCCATCCGGGGTAGGAGTGCAGGAGGACAGAGGGCAAATGCTAAGAATGAGGCGAGGTCGGACATTTTGTGAGGGACTGCCCTAAGAAGGCTCAGCAGAAGCCAGTACCACCGCAGGAGAAATCTGATGGGAATTAGAAAATGCCGGATGCTATTGTTAGCAATGTAGATTCTTGAATGTAAATGGGAGGGGCTATCTTCTACTCATGGTTATCCTAACTTCAGGTTTGTTAGGCCTTCTGAATTGAGAAAGGATATACAATCCTTTATTCCATCCACTATTAAGTACCATTGAAAAAAATAGATAATCCTGCCTGACATAGTTGCAGCAAAGGGGGAGGGACCAGGTGTTTCTAAAGATGTCTCTTCCATTGAAGTCATGCGCTTCTGGGAAAAGGGCAAGCTTGGTTCTAGAAATATCGGGCCTTCCGAGATTTTGCAAAGGGCTGACGAGGGGGCTTATCGACTTGCACTTCCGCCTGCCCTGTTGCATGTGCATCCGGTCTTTCACGTCTCTATGCCCATGAAGTATGTCCTGCATGCCCCACATGTTATAGAGTACACTCCCTTGGAGGTTTGAGCAGATATGTCTTATGTGGAGCAGCCCAGTGAGATCATAGACTGGAAGGAACATGTGTTGAGAAATAAAAATCATCCGACTGGTGAAGGAGTTATGGAGGAATTCTCACTCCAAGGAAACGATATGGGAGCCGGAGGACAAAATACGTCGGGACTACCCTCAACTATTCGGTGAGTAAATTTTTCCCCTAAAGAGAAGTTTTAAATTCAATTTCGAGGATGAAATTATTTTAAGGGGGGGAGGATGTTATGGCCGCCAAATTGGGCACTGACCCAATTGAGAATAAATCAGACCCATAAGCTCAACGAACTAGAAAATCTGGAGAGATTTTCTAAGAACCCTTAGAAAATTAGTAACTTAACGTAAGAAGATCAGAATGGGATGAAACTAGGCTCATTAGAAAGCTTGGGCCCTTATCCCAAACTCTTATGTTGAGGTGGAAACTCAATTCGCTTCAGAACCCATGGTTCGGAGCCCTTTTCTACCAGATGCCATGAAGAGGTGTGACTATTGGGCGAATTCACACGTAATTAATGGAAAAATCCTAACTTTGTCTTTATTCAATGAAATGACCTGAAACTAAGACCACAATTTTGAGTAGGATGACGGCTACAACTCCTATGTTGAGGTCAAGGCCGAATACACTCTGGATGCTAGAGTTATACCGAGATTTTCTCGGGCTACCAAAAGGTCGGGACTGGAATGCGGGAAAATAAAGATTAATTATTACAAAAATCATAACTCATGCTAGGAATACTTAAATACAATGAAACCAAGACCAAAAGTTATATAGGAATATTCTGTTTATTTCATCAGAAGACACCCCAACCCAAATCCTAACAAAAAATTGCGCTCACTCGCATTTATGATTAGGTAGACGAAGGGTCGCGACTGGAATGCGGGAAATAAATGTTAATATTGCAAAAATCATAACTCATGCTAGGGTTTATGAAATTTGATGAAATCATGACCCAGAGTTAGATATTCAAGTCCTCTTCATTTCATATGCAGACATCCCAACCTAATTTCTAACGAAAAAGCACGTCCACTCACATCTATGACCGGGTAGATGAAGGGTCACCTCTCTTCTAACCCAAGGGGTGCTTAGCATTAACCCCTTCTTTAACCAGCGACCTTGGTGCATGTTAGAGCCTTGAGGGACGTGGATAAACCCTTGGGAAGCCTGAAAACTATAAAAAGAAGGGGGTGTCATGGGTAGTCAGCCTTTTTAGCAACAATAATCTGCCGTTCTCTGCCACCTACTATTTCTTTGGGGTTAGGAAGAGAGGTGAGGAACCTTGGCATTTCATAGAAAGGTGAACCCACGGCGGAGTCTTGGGAGGATCTGGGGTGTGGATCTCATCCCCGGATCGAAAGGGTAAAGCTGAGGAGGATCTGGGGTGTGGATATTATCCCCGGATCGTTGGTTAACATCTCAAAGGAAGGCACCTAACCTCAAACTTTAGGGGTCAATGAAGCATTAGAATGATTTCAAATGCATGGGATGCCGTTAGGATATGATACTCTGCTTTCACGAGATGGCGCTCCCTCGCCCACCACCGCCCCCGTGGGCTCTCCACCTCTACTCTCAGACCGCTCACCGTCCACGTCCGGAGTTGCTCCCCTGCACCATCCACCGTCCGTGCCTGTCATGGCAGCTGCAGCTCCTTCCGCTATGGTCCCCTATTTTGGCTTCGACCACTCCTCCCCCTTTTCCTCCTACCTCGCCAGCCCTCCCCTTCATCCCTCTACTCCCCCTCCCGTAGCCTCCCCCGTCCCCCTGCCTCCCTTGCTCCGCACCCCCCCTCCTGACCTCTATCCTCCACCTTGTTCCCCAGCTCCTCCTTGCTTTCTCGTTAGCCCTCTGGCCTCCCTTCGGTTGCTCTGTGCCCCTCTAGCCCGTCAGGGCCATCGGCGTAGCCCTCATGCTCCCATCCTTCCTCTCCTACTCCCCTCCTACCCTCTTCACCCCTCCTGACTCTCCTGCTCCCCCTCCTTGTTGTGCTCCTCTAGCCCGTCAGGGCCCTCAGTGATGCCCTCCTCCCTTCCTCTGCTTGCCTCCTGCCTCCCCTTCTCCCTACCCCCCTTCTGTCCTTCAAACCTCCCTCTGGCCCTCCTGCCTTCCCCTCTGACCTCCTGGCCTCCTGCCTCCCCCCGCCCCTCTCCTCTTCGGTTCTTCTAGCCCTGCCTTCCCCCCTACCCTCCTGCCTTCCCCCCTCCCCTCTCCTCTTTGGTTGCCCTTGCTTCTGCTCGGCCCTCCTGCCTCCCTTGGCCCTGTCTCTTTTCCTTCTCCCTTCGTCTCTCTTCTACCGTCAACCCCTTGGCTCACTCTTCCTCTCCCCCAGTCGATACAGTCTCTCGTTGCACCTCCCCGTTCAGGTCGTTGCTCCCATGGCTCCCCCACGCACCTTGGTCGATGCCCCCCCGTTCAAGTCGATGCTCCCTCCCCTGCTACCGCTCCGGTCGTCGCACCCCCCGTTTAGGTCGTTGCACCTCCCCGTCCAGGTCGATGCTCCCACGGCTCCCCTGCTGCTCCTCGCACCCTGGTAGATGCCCCCCCGTCCAGGTTGATGCTCCCCCCTGCTACCGCTCCGATCCGTCAAGGTTCGCCTGCCTGCCGCCGTTGGGATGGTGGCCCAACCAACGTGCGCCACCGACCGCCGGCCAAGCTGCACCCACCGGCGGGTGGGTTGTGCTTCAGTGTTGCTTCGCCCCTTGTTTTGGGCCTCGTTGTAGTTTTCCTTGTTGGGTTTTTTGGGCCTTGCCCACTTGTTGTTTGCCCCTGTATTGGGCCTCGTTTCAGGTTCTCCTCTTTTGGGCCTTGTGGGCCTTGCTCACATGTTGTTTTTGGGCTCCTCCCTTCCTTTGTAGGATGCCCCCTGACCTTCGTGGTCCCATGTACCCCCAACCCTTTTCTTTCTCTTTATGCTTTTCATGTATAAAATATCTTGTAGGGTGGACGGGGTTGAGTAGCTCCCCTTGCCCCCTTACAAGTATGACCTAAGTCAAAAAAAAATGATTTCAAATGTATTTTATACACTTTAAAGAGGGATTAAGGGCATGTGAGGACCACCACCATGTTCATTTTTGGTTTTTGGTTTCATCAAGTTTCGGGCCTCCAAAAGTTACCTCTGAGTCTCTAAGGATTTGTACAGTCCCTACGAAGGTCAGCCTTTGGGACAAGGTCTGTATATATTTCATGTGGGTCATAGCAGGGTTTCTTCATACTTCATGATGACCGTAGCAAGGTCTGTGAAAATTTCATATGGTTCATCACAAGGCCTGTGCATAGTACCTAAAATCCTAAGTAAGGTCGGTGCATGTTTTAAATAAGGTCGGTGCATGTTTAGTTCAAATCATAAGTAAGGTCAGTGTATGTTTAGTTCAAATCCTAAGTGAGGTCGGTGTATGTTTAGTTCAAATCCTAAGTAAGGTCGGTGCATGTTTAGTTCAAATCATAAGTAAGGTTGGTGTATGTTTAGTTCAAATCCTAAGTAAGGTCGGTGCATGTTTAGTTCAAATCCAAAGCAAGGTCGGTGCATGTTTAGTTCAAATCCTAAGCAAGGTCGGTGCATGTTTTATAAGGTCTGTGCATGTTTTATAAGGTCTGTGCATGTTTAAGGTATGTTCATGTTTTAGTTATAGTAAGGTATGTGCATGTTTTGTAAGGTCTGTGCATGTTTCAGGTCTGTGCATGTTTTATAGTAAGGTCTGTGCATGTTTTAGTTGTAGTAAGGTCTGTGCATGTTTAAGTTATAGTAAGGTCTGTGCATGTTCAAGGTCGGTGCATGTTTTAGTTATAGTAAGGCCTGTGCACATTTTGTAAGGTCTGTGCATGTTTTAGTTATTGTAAGGTCTGTGCATGTTTTATAAGATCTGTGCATGTTTAAGGTTTGTGCATGTTTTAGTTATAGTAAGGTCTGTGCATGTTTTATGAGGTATGTGCATGTTTTATAGTAAGGTATGTGCATGTTTTAGTTATAGAAAGGTATGTGCATGTTTTAGTTATAGTAAGGTATGTGCATGTTTAAGGTCTGTGCATGTTTAAGGTCTGTGCATATTTTATAAGGTCTGTGCAAGTTTAAGGTCTGTGCATGTTTTAGTTATAGTAAGGTCTGTGCATGTTTTGTAAGGTCTGTGCATGTTCTAGTGAGGTCGGTGCAGGTTTAGTTCAAAACATAATTGAGGTTTGTGCATGTTTCAGTGAGGTTTGTGCATGTTCTAGTGAGGTCGGTGTAGGTTTAGTTCAAATCATAAGTAAGGTTTGTGCATGTTTCAGTAGGTCTGTGCATGTTCTAGTGAGGTCGGTGCAGGTTTAGTTCAAATCATAAGTGAGGCCTGTGCATATTCCAGTGAGGTCGGTGCACGTTCCAATGAGGTCGGTGCATGTCTAGCCTTGGCCACAAGCAGGGTCTGTGCATGTTCCAATAAGGTCTGTGCATGTTCCAGTGAGGTCTGTGCATGTTCTAGTGGGGTTAGTGCACCTGTTGCATAGACCCAATTTCCAGAAACCAAGAAAAAGGGGATTTTGAAAGGGCTTTTTAATTCGTAAAAATCTGGAAAAATAGGAAATGATGGGAAACCAAGGCAGCTCCTGTAAAAGTTTCACGCACCCATAAATTCTATACTTGCAGATGCAAGACATTCTTCATGCATGTGTGGCCTAGAAGAATAGACCTGTTCTTTTCATATAGTAACCTAAATATGACCGCAAGTATATTTAGCCCTCTTAAATTATAGAAGCACATCTGTGAAAATGTTTAGACTACTAGAAGCACATCTGTGAGCATGTTTAGAATATTAGAAGCACAACTGTGAGTATGTTTAGCCCACTTAAATCAGTGAAAGCATGCTTGTTATGATAAAGTATCATACTAATATGTATGTATGTGAATGCAAATATGATGTAAATGATGTAAATGGAAACATTAGCCTTCTGTGAGATAGGACTTCGGTCCCTATGGGAGGATGGCCCTGGTTTAAAATCCTATTGATTCAGTCTTCGGTCCCATTGTTGGGCGGCCCTTGTGATGTGGCGTTACGTAACGTCTCGGGGCCACAAGAATCTAGGTGGGAGTTTGCTCTCGGGTCTGTGCAGTACTCTTTCGTTTGTGTGTGTGTGTGGGCCTCCTATGATTGTGGCAACTGTTTGTTTCATGAATAACAAAATGTGAAAATGTGAAATCTGAAAATGTGAAAATGTGAAATGTGAAAATGTGAAATGCGAAATGTGGAAAAGTGATATGTGAAAGTGTGAAAATATGGAAATGTGATAATGTGTAAATGCTTATTCACCATGGTTTTAGCACATGCATGGGTATCTTATATGTCAGCTTAAGAATGTGTATTTACCTCTTATGAGTTATTTTTAGCAGACTATAATGAATGGATTATGCTATTATTAACATCAGAATTATGTATATAATTTAGTTATATAAATGCAAGTTAACCCCAGTTTGTTTAGGCTGCCTACTAAGCATCACACTCACCCCTTTTGTGACACACGTTTTCAGGAGATATAGAGAAGAAGTTGAGGAGGAGGCTGTAGCTGAGGAGTAGTGCGAGTGCATAGTTCGACTGGGTATGCTATGGATGAAGGTTCCTCTTATATGTATAGCTATGGGGCAGTGAGCATGTATGGGCTCAGGTTTATTTTGGAACAATGGTCATGTACTCTTCTTTAGAAATTATGAATGGTTGAGATGATATTTACATTTTTTTAACTGTGGTTTCTCTCTCTCTCATGCGAATGTATGCATGTTTATGCATTGTGGGGCGGCCCTTGTGATGTGGCATTAGGTAACGCCTTGGGGCCACAAGAATCTACGTAGGAATTTGCTCTCGGGTCTGCACAGTACTCTTTCGTTTGTGTGTGTGTGTGGACCTCCTATGATTGTGGCAGCTGTTTGTTTCCATGAATGTGAAAATGTGAAAATGTGAAATGTGAAAATGTGAAATGCGAAATGTGTAAAAGTGATATGTGAAAGTGTAAAAATATGGAAATGTGATAATTTGTAAATGCTTATTCACCGTGGTTTTAGCGCATGCATGGGTATCTTATATGTCAGCTTAAGAATGTGTATTTTCCTCTTATGAGTTATTTTCAGCAGACTATAATAAATGGATTATGCTATTATTAACATCTGAATTATGTATATAATTCGGTTATATAAATGCAAGTTAACCCCGATTTGTTTAGGCTACCTACTGAGCATCACGCTCACCCCTTTTGTGACAGACGTTATATATTTCATGTGGGTCATAGCAGGGCTTGTGCACACTTCATGATGACCGTAGCAAGGTCTGTGAAAATTTCATATGGTTCATGGCAAGGCCTGTGCATAGTACCTAAAATCCTAAGTAAGGTCGGTGCATGTTTTAAGTAAGGTCGGTGCATGTTTAGTTAAAATCCTAAGTAAGGTCGGTGTATGATTAGTTCAAATCCTAAGTTAGGTCGGTGCATGTTTAGTTCAAATTTTAAGTAAGGTTGGTGCATGTTTAGTTTAAATCCTAAGTAAGGTCGGTGCATGTTTAGTTCAAATCCTAAGCAAGGTCGGTGCATGTTTAGTTCAAATCCTAAGTAAGGTCGGTGCATGTTTTATAAGGTCTGTGCATGTTTAAAGTCTGTGCATGTTTTAGTTATAGTAAGGTCTGTGCATGTTTAGTTTAAATCCTAAGCAAGGCCAGTGCATGTTTAGTTCAAATCCTAAGCAAGGTTGGTGCATGTTTAGTTCAACTCCTAAGTAAGGTCGGTGCATGTTTTATAAGGTCTGTGCATGTTTAAGTTATAGTAAGGTCTGTGCATGTTTTGTAAGGTTTGTGCATGTTTCAGGTCTGTGCATGTTTTATAGTAAGGTATGTGCATGTTTTAGTTATAGTAAGGTCTGTGCATGTTTTGTAAGGTCTGTGCATGTTCAAGGTCAGTGCATGTTTTAGTTATAGTAAGGTCTGTGCACATTTTCTAGGGTCTGTGCATGTTTAAGGTCTATGCATGTTTTAGTTATAGTAAGGTCTGTGCATATTTTGTAAGGTCTGTGCATGTTTCAGGTCTGTGCAAGTTTTATAGTAAGGTCTGTGCATGTTTTAGTTATAGTAAGGTATGTGCATGTTTATGGTCTGTGCATGTTTTATAAGGTCTGTGCATGTTTAAGGTCTGTGCAGGTTTTATAAGGTTTGTGCATGTTTAAGGTCTGTGCAGGTTTTAGTTATAGTAAGGTATGTGCATGTCTAAGGTCGGTGCAGGTTTAGTTCAAATCATAAGTATGGTATGTGCATGTTTCAGTGAGGTCTGTCCATGTTGTAGTGAGGTCGGTGCAGGTTTAGTTCAAAACATAAGTGAGGTATGTGCATGTTTCAGTGAGGTCTGTGCATGTTATAGTGAGGTCGTTGAAGGTTAGTTCAAATTATAAGTGAGGTCTGTGCATGTTTCAGTGAGGTCTGTGGATGTTCTAGTGATGTTGGTGCAGGTTTAGTTCAAATCATAAGTGGGGTATATGCATATTCCAGTGAGGTCGATGCATGTTCTAGTGAGGTCAGTGCATATCTGGCCTTGGCCACAAGCAGGGTCTGTGCATGTTCCAATAAGGTCTGTGCATGCTCCAGTGAGGTCTATGCATGTTCTAGTGGGGTCAGTGCACATGCTGCACAGACCCAATTTCCAAAAACCAAGAAAAAGGGGATTTTGAAAGGGCTTTTTAATTTGTAAAAATATGGAAAAATAGGAAATGATGGGAAACCAAGGCAGCTCCTGTAAAAGTTTCACGCACCCAGAAATTCTGTACTTGCAGATACAAGAAATTCTCCATGCATGTGTGGCCTAGAAGAATAGACCGGTTCTTTTCACATATTAACCTGAACATGACCGCAACTGTATTTAGCCCTCTTAAACTATAGAAGTACATCTGTGAGCATGTTTAAAATATTAGAAGCACAACTGTGAGTATGTTTAGCCCACTTAAATAATTGAAAGCATGCTTGTTATGATAAAGTATCATACTAATATGTGTAAAATGGGTATGTATGTGAATGCGAATACGATGTAAATGATATAAATGGAAACAACAGCCTTCTGTGAGATAGGACTTCGGTCTCTGTGGGGGGACGGCCCTGGTTTAAAATCCTATTGATTCAGTCTTCGGTCCCATTGTTGGGCGGCCCTTGTGATGTGGCGTTACGTAACTCCTCGGGGCCACAAGAATCTAGGTGAGAGTTTGCTCTCGGGTCTGTGCAGTACTCTTTTGTTTGTGTGTCTGTGTGGGCCTCCTATGATTGTGGCAGCTGTTTGTTTCCATGAATAACAAAATGTGAAAATGTGAAATGTGAAATGCGAAATGTGGAAAAGTGATATGTGAAAGTGTGAAAATATGGAAATGTGATAATGTGTAAATGCTTATTCACTGTGGTTTTAGCGCATGCATGGGTATCTTATATGTTAGTGTAAGAATGTGTATTTTCCTCTTATGAGTTATTTTCAGTAGACTATAATGAATGGATTATGCTATTATTAACATCTGAATTATGTATATAATTTGGTTATATAAATGCAAGTTAACCCCGGTTTGTTTTGGCTGCCCACTGAGCATCACACTCACCCCTTTTGTGACGCACGTTTTCATGAGATATAGAAAAGGAGGTTGAGGAGGAGGCTGTAGCTGAGGAGTAGTGCTAGTGCATAGTTCGACTGGGTATGCTATGGATGAAGGTCTCTCTTATATGTATAGCTATGGGGCAGTGAGCATGTATGGGCTCAGGTTTATTTTGGAACAACGGTCATGTACTCTTCTTTGGAAATTATGAATTGTTGAAATGATATTTACATTTTTGTAACTGTGGTTTCTCTCTCTCTATCTCATGCGAATGTATGCATGTTTATATATTGTGCTTCTGTGATATGTACGAAGTGATGACTCGAGGTCTGATGAAAAAAAATATATACCCATAAATTGGGAATTGGATCCTGAGGCGTTACAACGTGGTAATAGAGTACGAGAGACAAACCATGGTTACAACCATTCCAATTATACAAACAGTAGAAGAGGAGATAGGCTAGGGTGGAAACAGGGGAAGAGTATATTTATAACCCATTTTAAACAAACCCTCACCAGTAACAACTGAAACCATTAGAAATTTTGGGACATATTGGGTTAGGTTCTAATGGATACCTATGTATAGGGTCATCAAGGAGCTGAAGACGATGGGCAAGGGGCATAGGCGGGCAGAAGGGAGGTAGGGCAAGGAAAAGGTGGCACGTTTGGAGCCGGTACCAAGGAACAGGTTGGGGGTTCCAGTCTGTGTCCATTGTAAGCGCACCCATCCGAGGCAGGAGTGCAGGAGGACAGAGGGCAAATGCTAAGAATGCGGCGAGGTCAGACATTTTGTGAGGGACTACCCTAAGAAGGCTCAGCAGAAGCCAGTACCACCACAGGAGAAATCTGATGGGAATTAGAAAATGTCGGATGCTTTTGTTAGCAACATAGATTCTTGAATGTAAATGGGAGAGGCTGTCCTCTACTCTTGGTTATCCCAACTTCAGGTTTGTTAGGCCTTCTGAATTGATAAAGGATATACAATCCTTTATTCCATCCACTATTAAGTACCATTGAAAAAAAATAGATAATCCTGCCTGCCATAGTTGCAACGAAGGGGGGGGGGGGGCAGGTGTTCCTAAAGATGTCTCTTCCATTGGAGTCATGCGATTCTGGGAAAAGGGCAAGCTTGGTTCTAGATATATCGGGCCTTCCGAGATTTTGAAAAGGGCTGACCCCTTATCGACTTGCACTTCCGCCTGCCCTATCGCATGTGCATCCGGTCTTTCACATCTCTATGCCCAGAAAGTATGTCCCGGATGCCCCACATGTTATAGAGTACAAGCCCTTGGTGGTTCAAGCAGATATGTCTTATGTGGAGCAGCCCGGTGAGATCATAGACTGGAAGGAACAGGTGTTGAGAAATAAAAATCATCCGGCTGGTGAAGGTGTTATGGAGGAATTCTCATTCCAAGGAAACGATATGGGAGCCAGAGGACAAAATGCGTTAGAACTACCCTCAACTATTCGGTGAGTAACTTTTTCCCCTAAAGAGAAGTTTTAAATTCAATTTCGAGGATGAAATTATTTTAAGGGGGGAGGATGTTATGGCCGCCAAATTGGGCACTGGCCCAATTGAGAATAAATCAGACCCATAAGCTCAATGAACTAGAAAATCTGGATAGAATATCTAAGAACCCTTAGAAAATTAGTAACTGAACGTAGGAAGATCAGAATGGGATGAAACTAGGCTCATTAGAAAGCTTGGGCCCTTACCCCAAACTCTTATGTTTAGGTGGAAACTCAATTCGCACCAGAACCCATGGTTCAGAGCCCTTTTCTACCAGCTGTCATGAAGAGGTGTGACTATTGGGCGAATTCACACGTAATTAATGGAAAAACCATAACTTCATCTTAATTCAATGAAATGATCTGAAACCAAATCCAAATTTTCTAGTAGGATGACGGCTACAACTCCTACGTTGAGGTCAAGGCCGAATAAAGTCCGGATGCTCGAGTTATACTTGGATTTTCTAGGGCTACCGAATGGTCGGGACTAGAATGCGAGAAAATAAAGGTTAATATTGCAAAAATCATAACTCATGCTAGGGATACTGAAATTCAATTAAGCCATTACCAAAAGTTAGATAGGAATATTCTCCTTATTTCATCTAAAGACACACCAACCTAAATCCCAACAGGAAAATGCGCTCACTTGCATTTATGATCAGGTGGACGAAGGGTCGCGACTGGAACGCGGGAAATAAATGTTAATATTGCGAAAATCATAACTCATGCTAGAGTTGATGAAATTTGATGAGATTATGACCCAGAGTTAGATCTTGAAGTCCTCTTCATTTCATATGAAGACATCCCAACCTAATGTCCAGCAGAAGGGTCACCTCTGTTCGAACCCAAGGGGAGCTTAGCATTAACCCCTTCTTTAACTAGCAACCTTGGGGCATGTTAGAGCCTTGAGGGACGTGGATAAACCCTTGGGAAGCCTGAAAACTATAAAAAGAAGGGGGTGTCATGGGTGGTCAGCATTTTTAGCAACACTAATCTTCCTTTCTCTGCCAGCAACGGTTTCTCTTGGGTACGAAAGAGAGGTGAGGAACCTTGGCATTTCGTAGCAAGGTGAACCTGCGGCGGAGTCTTGAGAGGATCTGGGGTGTGGATCTCATCCCCGGATCGAAAGGGTAAAGCTGAGGAGGATCTGGGGTGTGCATATTATCCCCGGATCGTTGGTTACCATCTCAAAAGGTAGGCACCTAACCTCAAACTTTAGGGGTCAATGAAGCATTAGAATGATTTGAAATGTATTTTATACACTTTAAAGACGGATTTAAGGGCATGTGGGGAGCACCACCATGTTCATTTTTGGTTTTTGGTTTAATCAAATTTCGGGCCTCCAAAAGTTACCTCTGAGTCTCTAAGGATTTGTACAGTCCGTAGAAAGATCAGCCTTTGGGGCAAGGTATGTATATATTTCATGTGGGTCATAGCAGGGTTTGTGCATACTTCATGATGACCGTAGCAAGGTCTATGAAAATTTCATATGGTCCATGGCAAGGCCTGTGCATAGTACCTAAAATCCTAAGTAAGGTCTAAGTAAGGTCGGTGCATGTTTAGTTCAAATCATAAGTAAGGTCGGTGCATGTTTAGTTCAAATCCTAAGTGTGGTCGGTGCATGTTTAGTTCAAATCCTAAGCGAGGTCTGTGCATGTTTAGTTCAAATCCTAAGTAAGGTCGGTGCATGTTTTATAAGGTCTGTGCATGTTTTATAAGGTATGTCCATGTTTAAGGTCTATGCATATTTTATAAGGTCTGTGCATGTTTTAGTTATAGTAAGGTATGTGCATGTTTTGTAAGGTCTGTGCATGTTTTAGTTATAGTAAGGTATGTGCATGTTTTGTAAGGTATGTGCGTGTTCAAGGTCAGTTCATGTTTTAGTTATAGTAAGGTCTGTGAACGTTTTGTAAGGTCTGTGCATGTTTAAGGTCTGTGCATGTTAAAGTTATAGTAATGTCTGTACATGTTTTATAAGGTATGTGCATGTTTAAGGTCTGTGCATGTTTTAGTTATAGTAAGGTCTGTGGATGTTTCAGGTTTGTGCATGTTTTATAGTAACGTCTGTACATGTTTTTGTTATAGTAAGGTACGTGAATGTTTAAGGTCTGTCCATGTTTTATAATGTTTGTGCATGTTTAAGGTCTGTGCATGTTTTATAAGGTCTGTGCATGTTTTAGTTATAGTAAGGTCTGTGCATGTTTTGTAAGGTCTGTGCATGTCTAAGGTCGGTGCAGGTTTAGTTCAAGTCATAAGTGAGGTCTGTGCATGTTTTAGTGAGGTCTTTGCATATTCTAGTTAGGTCGGTGCAGGTTTAGTTCAAATCATA
Organism: Amorphophallus konjac; assembly: GCA_022559845.1. NCBI lineage: Eukaryota > Viridiplantae > Streptophyta > Magnoliopsida > Alismatales > Araceae > Amorphophallus > Amorphophallus konjac. The sequence continues at coordinate 104,592,087 of CM040122.1, forward strand.
AGTGAGGTCTGTGCATGTTTAAGTGAGGTCTGTGCATGTTCTAGTGAGGTCGGTGTAGGTTTAGTTCAAATCATAAGGGAGGTCTGTGCACATTCTGTTAGCGCAGCGAAGAGTGATATAGAAGGGGGGGATGAATAGATCACTCCCGATTTGGAAAACTTCAGCGGAAAATCACTACTTCGAAATACAACCCTTCAGAAATAGCTAAACAATATAGCTAACACAGTAAGAAACTAAGACAGAATAATAAGGTGCGATTGGAAGAGGCCGTCCACATACAAACACAATGCCAAGCAGAAGGAGAGCACAAACGATAATAGCAAACCACAGAGGAGACAAGAGATTTTAAGGTGGTTCGATTGTAGTCAACAATCTACATCCACCCCTCACTCCAACTAGAGTGAGGATTCCACTAGCCACTGCTAGAAAACTGCAGACTCAGTCTGCGAACAATATGATGCCACACAGCTTGAACAACCAAGGGAAACAAATCCCTCAACCAAACTCTGCTATCCATAGAGCTTTACACCTGGACCTGCTACCAGCAAGACCAGAACCGGAGATGGCTCTCCCTTCCTCCAACCCGGAGGGAACCTGCTAATGACAACCCGTCACTGGCAAAACCAGAGATCACAGATCTCTCTTCCTCTGCAGCCCAGAGGGGAACCGGAGTAACTCTCCCTTCCTCCAAACATTGGAGGGTAACAACTCGGAATTAGATATATGAAGAAATGAAAGGAAAAATAGAAATGTAAACAAGACCAACGATGAACAACAATCGTTTCAGAAAACCAAAATCAAATGTAGCTTCCGAAGAAGCAAATTAGACTCTTCTCTCACACTCAGACTTTTCTCTCACAGCAATACTCTCATATCTTTTCTCTCTATCTTCTTTCTGGAACGTGGAGGCTCTCTCTCTTTTCTTCTTCTGCTCAGGGATTCTTCTCTTCAGCTTTTTCTCCATTTCGATCCATCTAATCGCAGAAGACACCTTTTATATGGCATTTGACCTGACTTTCAGGCCTTCACACGAGTGGGTCTCGTTCCGTCCTTTTCCAGAGCATCCTCGGATCACGTGCCAGGCATCATCCTCGGTTCACGTGCCCAATCATTAACCTGAATCATCTGCAGGTAGAAACAAGGAATTGTGATTAGTTAGTTCAGTCATATATCAATGAATGCATATACTTTAGAATAGCAAATGAGCAAGTGTGTACACTAAGAGAGTGTATAGACTTGTAGGTCTTCATGCGACCTCAGTGTATGGACTTGCAGTAAAGTGCATTAACATAATAAGGGGGAATGTGAGACTTCTATGAAGTGTATGAAGGAATAGAGTGTATAGACTTGGAGACATCAATTAGGCAAGTGTGTCAAATGTGAGAGTGTATAGACTTTTACAAGTCTTCAGCGTCCTCAGTGTATAGACTTGAAATCTGATGCATTAACAAGCCTATCCAATGTATAGACTAGAAACATTTGAACACATGGGCAATGTATACACTTGGCCTTTGAGGAATGGTGTATTGACTCTGAACGTGAAGGCAGGCTGTATAGACTTGGAGAATATTGAAGCACTGTATAGACTTGGTAAACCTGAACCAATGTACATACTTGGAACGCCTGAGGACCAGTGTACAGACTTGGAATCAATGAAAGCATTGGTTGTATAGACTTGCATGAACGATGTATACACTTTACCAATGTGTAGACTTAGGGTGTAGCTAAAGCAGCGAATGTAGGAATAGGTTGGAACGTGTAGACTTACGTTCGATCAGCAATGTACAGAGTTCACCTAGGGAAGCTACAGTGCTATGACTAGACTTAATGATGCAAGCCTTGTATAGACATTGGAACGCTTGAAGCGATGTACAGACTTGGTGAGCGCCAAGCAATGTATAGACTTTGATGAACGCCGCTCGCTGTACAGACTTCGAATCAAGGCATGAATAGTAAATCAATGTCTAGACTTGGATGCCCAAGCCAATGTATGGACTTGTGCAGTGTAGCCAGTGTATGGACTTGTACAGTGCAGCGTAGTGTACAGACTTTGAAGTGCAACTAGGCAGGATGTGTACACATTGAACACAACCAGAATGTCTAGACTTGTTATGAAGCAATGCACATGCTGTACATACTTGAAGTAATGCTTGCAGAAGGTGATGTATGGACTTGGTTTGTGACTAGAGGTTGTACAGACTTTGGGACATGATGCGTGAGATGAAGGACAATGTATTGACTTTGAAATGGCAGACGATGTATAGACTTGGAAGATGTGAGGTGATGTGTAGACTTGGGGTTCAACTGAGGATGTATAGACTTGGGGTTCAACTGAGGATGTATGGACTTGGAAGATGTGAGGTGATGTGTAGACTTGGAAATGAACGGGAGAATGTATAGACTTGGCCCCTTGAAGGAAGTATAGACTTCAGATGTGCAAGCTATAGTGCCGTTGTATGGACTTGATCTCAAGGAATGGCTATACAGGCTTTGAATATGAAGACCAATGTATGGACTTGGAAAACAAAGGGGGCGTCGACCCATCAGAAGGGGGCGTCGACCCATCAGAAGGGGGCGTCGACCCACAACTGTCCAGACTATGCAGACAGAGTGTAGACATGATCAAGTAGTGCATATCTATCTGACAACCATATGAACTGCACTATCCTACATGATGAAGCATGAATTAATCTAGAGATAGAAGATTGATTTATAGTGTGAGACATCATCAAAACCGTAGGGATGCAACAATCTCCCACTTTTTGATGATGGCAACACTATGAATCAAGCAATATGAAAGCTTAACAAGAAATTAACTGTAGTTTCAACAATCAAAGCAAATTCAAAGCAAGTGCAAGCACAGCCAAATTAAACACTACTGCAGAAGCACTTCTTTCTCCAAAACCACTCCCCCACAACTCACTCTCAGCTCCCCTACATCCCATTCTCAGATAAAGCCATCACATGACAAGGTAATCTCCCCCTTAGCTCATGAACAAAACTCCCCCAAAAGTCATGACAATACATGATCTATTGATATTGCAAAATCTCTCTCCCCCTTTGACATCAGCAAAAGGAAATGCAGAATATATGAAAGTGCTGGAGACATGAAGAAGAAGTACAGTACCTTCTTAGTGCAGAAAGACACAAGCAAGTCTTAAGAAAATAAGTGAGGTGCTAAACTCAAGTGAAGATTCTTGAACTCCAGTACACACTAGAGAAATAGGATGATAGAAAAGTTTATCAGCATACATAGAGTATGATTTATAGCAGGAGTTAACAAGTATGGCCAGATATAGCTGAACTGTCAACAATCCAAAAAGACAACAAGAGACAAAGTCAGAGAGGTGTTCTCAAGGTATTGAGGACAAGCAATCCATTAGTTGCATAACAACAAGGATTTTTTTTTTGAAATGATTTTCAAGAAGATCAATGAGTAAGTTGGTAATTCACTCTTTTGACATTAGGGAGACACATTGATTAGAGGCCTGAATCCCCAGTTACTCAGAGTGAGTACCTCATTACTTCCTCCTTTTTTTTATTAAAGGAACAAAGTTAGTAACTGTGGCTTTTGACATGAGGAAACACCTTGATTAGAGGCCAGAGTCCCCAGTTACTCACCAGCAAGCCACCATTGCTCTGTCATGTCTTTTTCATTCATTTTAAGCATTTGACACCTCATGACATAGGAGAAATATTCATTTCATTGATGAAGCTCCCAGTTTCTCAGTGAACAAAACAAGACATGTTTGTTTAGTTAAGCCCTTGTGTTGAAGAGATGGATTGATTGAAAACAATACCAGAAGGACTATTACTTGAAGTGAATCTTGAAGTCTAGATTTCAAGCTGATTGGGTCAGATATCAAGACATACAGGTTTTGGCCTGAACCAGAATCATTGACAATGTAGGAAGATATACTTTTTACAATTAATCCAGATCTCTGAAGGAATACCAGAGGAAAGATACTAATTGGACTTTAGTATCACTGACTTATAGACTTAAGAATTAAGTGACCTTCTACTGTCTGAGAGAACCACACTAGATCTGTCATGAAAACCAGCAAAGACACACATCTGGTCAATCTTTTTGAATCTGTCAAAGAACACTTCCTCTCACAGCTCAACCAGCTCTCCCTCACTCACAGCATTCCTGAAATCTAACCAACAGTCATACAGAACTCCCCCTCACAAAAAGAACAGACTACACAATTAAGATAATTTGTATAAGCCTAATTCTCTTCTCAGTGTTGTGAATTTTTCACTATCCAGAGGTTTAGTGAAGATGTCAGCAATCTGATTATCTGTGCCTACATGAATCAGTTCAAAATTGCTTTTAGAAACCTCATCTCTTATGAAATGATGCCTTATCTCTATGTGTTTGGTGCGTGAATGCAAAACTGGATTTTTGGCAAGATTAATGGCATTGGTATTATCACAATAGATAGGTGTGCACCCTAGGTCTACTTGGTAGTCCTGAAGCTGGTGTTTAATCCAAATGACTTGTGTTCCACAACTCCCTGTAGCCACATATTCAGCTTCTACAGTGGAGAGGGCCACAGAATGTTGTTTCTTGGAACCCCAAGACACTAAACACCCACCCAAAAATTCACAATGACCACTAGTACTTTTCCTGTCTAGTTTACATCCTGCATAATCAGCATCTGTGTATGCAACTAAGTTAAATGTGTGTGATGCAGGAAACCATAAACCAAGAGAATGAGTAGCTGACAAATATCTGAAAATTCTTTTCACTACAGCTAAATGTAGTTCAGTAGGTCTAGACTGATACCTTGCACACATTCCTACACTGAATTGTATATCAGGTCTAGAAGCTGTCAAGTAAACAAGAGATCCAATCATACCTCGATAGAGCTTGGTATTTACTTCTTTACCTGTCTCATCTGCATCCAGTGAGGTATTGGTACCCATGGGTGTTGTAATGTGCTTCAGGTTTTCCATACCAAACCTCTTGAACAGTTCCATTGTGTATTTGGTCTGGTTGATGAAGTACCCATCCTCTAGCTGTTGTACTTGCAAGCCAAGAAAGTACTTTAGTTCACCAACCAAACTCATCTCAAATTCAGCAGACATCATTTTAGAGAATTCAACACATAGTTCATGCTTATTTCATCCAAACACAATGTCATCTACATATACCAGAACTATGAGGAGATCTTTATTTGTACCCTTGGTAAATAAAGTTTCATCTACTTTACCTCTTTTGTAGCCCTTGCTGATCAGAAATTCAGTCAATCTTTCATTCCATGCTCTTGGAGCCTGCTTTAGACCATACAAGGCTTTGTTTAACCTGAAAACTTGGTTAGGTTGAGGAGAGAATTAAAATCCGGGGGGTTGCTCAACAAAAACCTCTTCTTTAATGACTCCATTTAAAAAGTCACTTTTAACATCCATTTGTTGGAGTTTTATATTCTTTGAACATGCAAAAGCAAGCAACAATCTTATAGCTTCCATCCTAGCAACAGGTGCATAGGATTCATCGAAATCTACACCAAATTTCTGACAGTAGCCCTTGGCTACTAATCTGGCCTTATTCCTAGAAATGATTCCATCTTCATTCATTTTATTTTTGAACACCCACTTAGTTCCAATTATATTAACATTATCCGGTCTTGGAACAAGTTCCCAGACATTATTTCTTTCGAACTGGCCCAATTCCTCAAACATGGCATTGACCCAAGCTTGATCAGCCAAGGCCTCTTCTATTGATTTGGGTTCAATTTATGAGACTAAAGCAAATAAGTCTTCATTATTCACATTCCTAAAATGAGACCTAGTCCGAAGAGGATCTTCAGGATTGCCTATGACATTATCTATCGGATGATCTTTAAGAAATCTAACATTTATTGAAGACTCACCTGCTTCTCTTGGCTCTTCCTGGTTGGGAGGATTTGCTGTTCCACTTGGCTGAGTCCTCTCTTCTTCTTGGTGTTCTAGGAATTCCCCATCATGATTGGAATCCCTGTCAAAATTTTCAATGTTAGAAACACCTTTATTTTCACTAAAAATAATGTGTGGAGACTCTTCAACCTTTTTGTCTGTTATGTTAAAGACCCTATATGCCCTAGACACTTCTGAATATCCCAAAAATATTCCATGGGAGCTTTTAGCTTCAAACTTGTCTAAATCTTTCTTGTCATTGTTATGAATAAAACATTTTGCTCCAAAAATTCTGAAATGAAACAAGTTTGGTTTCTTACCTTTTAGAAGCTCATAGGGTGTTTTCTTGTGAATGGGTCTTACCATGGCCCTGTTGATTATGTAAGTTGATGTATTGGCCGCCTCTGCCCAAAACCTCCTTGGTAATTGACTTTCAATTAGCATGGTTCGGGCCATCTCCACCACATTTCTATTTCTTCTCTCCACAATTCCATTCTGTTCAGGTGTCCTGGGAGAAGAAAATCTGTGTGTTAGTCCCTCTCTTTCACAAAGATCAGAAAATATGGAGTTTTCAAACTCACCTCCATGGTCAGATTGAATAGAACAGATCTTGTGTTTTCCTTCTTGTTTGACCTTATTGAAAAATAGATTAAACTTTTGAAATGCATCACTTTTATTTGCTAAGAAAAAGATCCATGAATATCTAGAGAAGTCATCTATGATGACATAGCCAAATCTGTTCCCATTAAGACTCTAAGTTCTAGTAGGACCGAAGAGGTCCATATGGAGAAGTTCCATTGGTCTAGAGGACAATGGCTCAGATCTTAATTTGAAAGAATTCCTGGTCTATTTGCCTAGAGCACAGACATCACATGATTTTGAAATAGAATTGTATTTAATTCTAGGCATGCCTCTCACTAAATCATGCTTGACCAATTTATTTAAAGTAGTAAAGCTAGCATGACCTAGACGTCTATGCCATTCAAAAGCATCATTTTCAGAATTGGCAGATAAACAAATATTAGATTCAGATTCCTCATCTAAGTCTACCATGTAGACATTATTAATCCTGCTGGCTACAAATTTAACCACATCAGAATTTATTTCAAAGATTTTGCATGAATTATCATCAAACACAACCATGTGACCCTTGTCACATAACTGACTAATGCTAATCAGGTTGTGTTGAAGACCTTCCACAAGTAGAACTTTTTCAATGGAGTTTATGAAAGACTTACCTACTGTACCAAGTCCAATAATCTTACCTTTGTTCTTTCCTCCAAACTTGACCAGACCCCCTACCTTCATCTCTATCTTGCTGAACTTGGATCGGTCTCCTGTCATGTGCCTGGATCAGCCACTGTCGAGGTACCAATTGTTATCTTCAGCTGCCAGGCCGACCTACACAAATAACATCAAGCAGAGTGATTTGGAACCCAAGATGAGTTGGGTCCAAGGACATTATTCAAATCTCTAATCAAATGTTTAGGAATCCAAATTTGCTTCAGCGTGGATTTCCCTGGCACCTTTTCTTCTGGTTTATTGAAATTAAGTCCAGTTGGTCTGGAGAAGTAAGTTCTATTCCATTCATTAGGCTTGCCATTCCTAGGATTTCTCCTATAAGTTTGTTGATCAACAGATTTTTGAAGATGATGATCATTTCTCGAGTAGGTCCTCTTTGGACCCATCTGATTGTAGTAATTCCAGCTTTTCTTCTGATCCACTTGCTTGGTCCATTTACCATTTATATTCTGATTGGTAGGCTTAGTGAAATTCTTCACAAAATTCATTCCCATTTTAAATGGTTGACCAGCACTATTTTTAGAACTTTCCTTCTGACCTTGAGTTCCCTTACTGCTGTTTGAGCTGGATGGTGTGTCCAGCTTTTCTATTCCCTTCTCTGGGCAGAAGGTAATGGTTTTGAATTGTAAGGGTCTTTTGTTAGTTGGGTCATAGGCTAGACCCTCCTTATTGAAGTTAACCCTAGCCCCCAGTATAGCATCCAGACTAGATTTTCCTTGGAAAAATTTTTCCAAAATTTTTTGTTTGTCTTCCAGCTCCTTTTGAAGGGACTCAGAATTTTTTAGAAGTTCACCATTGACTTTCTTAACAGCTTCATATTTTTCTAAGTTCACTCTACTTTCATTCAAGGTTTCTTCAATTTTTATTTTGAGTTCATTGAGCTGATTTTGACTTTCTTGGTTTTCTCCCTTGAGCTTATCATTTTCTTTTCTTAGTGAGGTCATTTCTTCTAGTTACTCTTTTAGTTTCTGATTTTCCTCACAGACCTGGGTTTGTTCTTCAACATTAGTATTAAATTTTCTTTTCAGTACCCTATGCTCTTTACTAAGAGAATTGAACTTATCTAATAACTCAACATAAGCATCTTCCCAGTCATCAATCGTAAAATTTTCAAAAACATTGGTTACCTCCTCTTCATTGTTTGCCATTAGGCAAATTCCTTCTTCATACTCCTCTGAGGAAGTGTCTTCGGGATCTTCTTCCTCCTCGCTCCATGTGCAGACCATCGCATGTGGCTTCTTCGTCTTCTACACCTTTGTGTTCTTCTTCTGGAAGTAGGGACCATTCTTCTGAAGATCTGGGCATTCGCCTTTCATGTGTCCCTGTTTGTTACAACGATAACAAGTCAGTCTCTTAGGATTTCTATCCATATGATTGGTAGATTCAACATTCTTGTTAAAGGAGTATGGCTTTTTCTTCCTAAAGGTCTTCCCCTTTCTCCTTGAAAGTTTACTGAACTGACGAGTGAGCATTGCCTGCTCCTTCTGGTCGAGATCGGAGAAGCCATCAGACTCACCGCTACTGCTGCTGCTGCTGCTACTCTTGTTGCGGGATGCCTTGAGAGCTACATTCTTAGCCTTCCTATCACTTCCTTCACCACCTCCTTTGAAATTCATCTCATAGGTCATGAGGGATCCTATGAGTTCATTCACTATCAAGGTCGTCAGATCTTTTGACTCTTCAATCACGATGGCCTTAGTGTGCCATGCTGGGGATAAAGATCTAAGAATTTTCCTGACTATATCTACCTCAGCTAGATCCTTCCCTAACCCCTTAAGAGTGTTTGTGATCAAGGATAACCTGGCATACATTTCAGTAATATTCTCCTCTGCATTCATCCTAAACAGTTCATACTTAGAGGTGTAGAGGTTTACCTTCGAGGCTTTCACTTGAGCTGTACCTTCGTAGATTAATTGCAGCTCATCCCACATTCGCTTGGCAGTCTTGTAGGCAGATATACAGGCATATTCCTCTGGGTGAACAGCACACTGGATGATGTTCAGCGCCGTCCAGTTGAGTGAAGATAGCTTGACATGGTCATCTATCCACGCGTCCTCGTTGGGTGGCAGATCATACGGCCCAACAGTAATTACCCTCCACAGCTTGTGGCTCTGTGCCCTGATAAACACTTCCATCCTGTTCTTTCAAAAGAGATAGTTATTACCATCAAAAAATGGAGGGCGACTAATGGATTGACCTTCAGCCATGAAGCTTCTAGGACCATTAGCATTTCCCTGACCGTTCGTCCACATGATGCAAACCTGCTCTGATACCAAATGTTAGCGCAGCGAAGAGTGATATAGAAGGGGGGGATGAATAGATCACTCCCGATTTGGAAAACTTCAGCGGAAAATCACTACTTCGAAATACAACCCTTTAGAAATAGCTAAACAATATAGCTAACACAGTAAGAAACTAAGACAGAATAATAAGGTGCGATTGGAAGAGGCCGTCCACACACAAACACAATGCCAAGCAGAAGGAAAGCACAAATGATAATAGCAAACCACAGAGGAGACAAGATATTTTAAGGTGGTTCGATTGTAGTCCACAATCTACATCCACCCCTCACTCCAACTAGAGTGAGGATTCCACTAGCCACTGCTAGAAAACTGCAAACTCAGTCTGCGAACAATATGCTGTCACACAGCTTGAACAACCAAGGGAAACAAATCCCTCAACCAAACTCTACTACCCACAGAGCTTGACACCTCGACCTGCTACCAACAAGACCAGAACCGGAGATGGCTCTCCCTTCCTCCAACCCGGAGGGAACCTACTAATGACAACCCGTCACTGGCAAAACCAGAGATCACAGATCTCTCTTCCTCTGCAGCCCAGAGGGGAACCGGAGTAACTCTCCCTTCCTCCAAACACTGGAGGGTAACAACTCGGAATCAGATATATGAAGAAATGAAAGGAAAAATAGAAATGTAAACAAGACCAACGATGAACAACAATCGTTTCAGAAAACCAAAATCAAATGTAGCTTCCGAAGAAGCAAATTAGACTCTTCTCTCTCACTCAGACTTTTCTCTCACAGCAATACTCTCAGATCTTTTCTCTCTATCTTCTTTCTAGAACATGGAGGCTCTCTCTCTTTTCTTCTTCTGCTCAGGGATTCTTCTCTTCAGCTTTTTCTCCGGTTCGATCCATCTAATCGCAGAAGACACCTTTTATATGGCATTCGACCTGACTTTCAGGCCTTCACACGAGTGGGTCTCGTTCCCTCCTTTTCCAGAGCATCCTCGGATCACGTGCCAGGCATCATCCTTGGTTCACGTGCCCAATCATTAACCTGAATCATCTGCAGGTAGAAACAAGGAAATGTGATTAGTTAGTTCAGTCATATATCAATGAATGTATATACTTTAGAACAGCAAATGAGCAAGTGTGTACACTAAGAGAGTGTATAGACTTGTAGGTCTTCATGCGACCTCAGTGTATGGACTTGCAGTAAAGTGCACTAACATAACAAGGGGGAATGTGAGACTTCAGTGAATTGTATGAAGGAATAGAGTGTATAGACTTGGAGACATCAATTAGGCAAGTGTGTCAAATGTGAGAGTGTATAGACTTGTAGGTCTTCAGCGTCCTCAGTGTATAGACTTGAAATCTGATGCATTAACAAGCCTATCCAATGTATAGACTAGAAACATTTGAACACATGGACAATGTATACACTTGGCCTTTGAGGAATGGTGTATTGACTCTGAACGTGAAGGCAGGCTGTATAGACTTGGTAAACCTGAACCAATGTACATACTTGGAACGCCTGAGGACCAGTGTTCAGACTTGGAATCAATGAAAGCGTTGGCTGTACAGACTTGCATGAACGATGTATACACTTTACCAATGTGTAGACTTAGGGTGTAGCTAAAGCAGCGAACGTAGGAATAGGTTGGAACGTGTAGACTTACGTTCGATCAGCAATGTACAGAGTTCACCTAGGGAAGCTACAGTGCTATGACTAGACTTAATGATGCAAGCCTTGTATAGACATTGGAACGCTTGAAGCGATGTACAGACTTCGTGAGCGCCAAGCAATGTACAGACTTTAATGAACGTCGCTCACTGTACATACTTCGAATCAAGGCATGAATAGTAAATCAATGTCTAGACTTGGATGCCCAAGCCAATGTATGGACTTGTGCAGTGTAGCCAGTGTATGGACTTGTACAGTGCAGCGCAGTGTACAGACTTTGAAGTGTGACTAGGCAGGATGTGTACACATTGAACGCAACCAGAAGGTCTAGACTTGTTATGAAGCAATGAACAGGCTGTACATACTTGAAGTAATGCTTGCAGAAGGTGATGTATGGACTTGGTTTGTGACTAGAGGCTATACAGACTTTGGGACATGATGCGTGAGACGAAGGATAATGTATTGACTTTGAAATGGCTGACGATGTATAGACTTGGGGTTCAATTGAGGATGTATAGACTTGGAAGATGTGAGGCGATGTGTAGACTTGGGGTTCAACTGAGGATGTATAGACTTGGGGTTCAACTGAGGATGTATGGACTTGGAAGATGTGAGGTGATGTGTAGACTTGGAAATGAACGGGAGAATGTATAGACTTGGACCCTTGAAGGATGTATAGACTTCAGATGTGCAAGCTATAGTGCCGTTGTATGGACTTGATCTCAAGGAAAGGTTGTACAGGCTTTGAATATGAAGACCAATCTATGGAATTGGAAAACAAAGGGTGTGTCGACCCATCAGAAGGGGGCGTCGACCCACAACTGTCCAGACTATGCAGACAGAGTGTAGACATGATCAAGTAGTGCATATCTATCTGACAACCATATGAACTGCACTGTCCTACATGATGAAGCATGAATTAATCTAGAGATAGATGATTGATTTATAGTGTCAGACATCATCAAAACCGTAGGGATGCAACATATTCTAGTGAGGTCGGTGCATGTTTCAGTGAGGTCCGTGCATGTCTAGCTTTGGCCACAAGCAGGGTCTGTGCATGTTCCAATAAGGTCTGTGCATGTTCCAGTGAGGTCTGTGTGTGTTCTAGTGGGGTCAATGCACATGCTGCACAGACCCAATTTCCAGAAACCAAGAAAAAGGGGATTTTGAAAGGGCTTTTTAATTCGTAAAAATCTAGAAAAATAGGAAATGATGGGAAACCACGGCAGAACCCTCATGTAAAAGTTTCACGCACCCAGAAATTCTGTACTTGCAGATACAAGACACTCTCCATGCATGTGTGGCCTAGAAGAATAGACCTGTTCTTTTCATATAGTAACCTGAACATGACCGCAAGTGTATTTAGCCCTCTTAAACTATAGAAGCACATCTGTGAGCATGTTTAGACTACTAGAAGCACATCTGTGAGCATGTTTAGAATATTAGAAGCACAACTGTGAGTATGTTTAGCCCACTTAAATCATTGAAAGCATGCTTGTTATGACAAAGTATCATACTCATATGTGTAAAATGGGTATGTATGTGAATGCGAATACGATGCAAATGATATTAATGGAAACAACAGCCTTCTATGAGATAGGACTTCGGTCCTAGTGGGGGGACAACCCTGGTCTAAAATCCTATTGATTCAGTCTTCGGTCCCATTGTGGGCCAGCCCTTGTAATGTGGTGTTACGTAACTCCTCGGGGCCATAAGAATCTAGGTGGGAGTTTGCTCTCGGGTCTGCGCAGTACTCTTTCATTTGTGTGCGTGTGTGGGCCTCCTATGATTGTGGCAACTGTTTGTTTCCATGAATAACAAAATGTGAAAATGTGAAAATGTTAAATGTGAATGTTAAATGTGAAAATGTGAAATGCGAAATGTGAAAAAGAGATATATCTGAAAGTGTGAAAATATGGAAATGTGATAATGTGTAAATGCTTATTCACCGTGATTTTAGCGCATGCATGGGTATCTTATATGTCAGCTTAAGAATGTGTATTTACCTCTTATGAGTTATTTTCAGCAGACTATAATTAATGGGATTATGCTATTATTAACATCTGAATTATGTATATAATTCGGTTACATAAATGCAAGTTAACCCCGGTTTCTTTCGGCTGCCTACTGAGCGTCACACACACCCCTTTTGTGACACACGTTTTCAGGAGACAGAGAAGGAGGTTGAGGAGGAGGCTATAGCTGAGGAGTAGTGCGAGTCCATCATTAGACTGGGTATGCTATGGATGAAGGTCTCTCTTATATGTATAGCTATAGGGCAGTGAGCATGTATGGGCTCAGGTTTATTTTGGAACAATGGTCATGTACTCTTCTTTGGAAATTATGAATGGTTGAGATGATATTTACATTTTTGTAGCTGTGGTTTCTCTCTCTCATGCGAATGTATGCATGTTTATGTATTGTGCTTCCGCGATACGTACGAAGTGATGACTCGAGGTCTAATGAAAAAAAAAATATACCCATAAATTGGGAATCAGATCTCGGGGCATTGCAACGTGGTATCAGAGCACGAGAGACAAACCCTAGTTACAACCATTCCAATTATCCAAACAGTAGAAGAGGAGATAGGCTAGGGTGGAAAAAGAGGAAGAGTATATTTATAACCCATTTTAAACAAACCCTCACCGGTAACAACTGAAACAATCAAAAATTTTGGGACATATTGAGTTAGGTTCTAATGAATACATATGTATAGATTCATCAAGGAGTAGAAGATGATGGGCCAGGGGCCTAGGCGGGCAGAAGGGAGGCAGGGCAAGGAAAAGGTGGCACGTCTGGAGCCGGTACTAAAGAACAGGTCGGGGGTTCTAGTCTGTGTCCATTGTAAGCGCACCCATTCGGGGCAGGAGTGCAAGAGGACAGAGGGCAAATGCTAAGAATGCGGCGAGGTCAGACATTTTGTGCGGGACTGCCCTAAGAAGGCTCAGTAGAAGCTAGTACCACCGTAGGAGAAATCTGATGGGAATTAGAAAGTGTCGGATGCTATTGTTAGCAACGTAGATTCTTGAATGTCAATGGGAGAGGCTGTCCTCTACTCATGCTTATCCCAACTTCAGGTTTGTTAGGCCTTTTGAATTGATAAAGGATATACAATCCTTTATTCCATCCACTATTAAGTACCATTGAAAACAAATAGATAATCCTGCCAGACATAGTTGCAGCAAAGGGGGGGGACCAGGTGTTCCTAAAGATGTCTCTTCCATTGGAGTCATGCGCTTCTGGGAAAAGGGCAAGCTTGGTTCTAGAAATATCGGACCTTCTGAGATTTTGCAAAGGGCTGACGAGGGGGCTTATCGACTTGCACTTCCGCCTGCCCTGTTGCATGTGCATCCAGTCTTTCATGTCTCTATGCCCAGGAAGTATGTCCCGGATGCCCCACATGTTATAGAGTACATGCCCTTGGAGGTTTGAGTAGATATGTCTTATGTGGAGTACCCCAGTGAGATCATAGACTGCAAGGAACATGTGTTGAGAAATAAAAATCATCCGGCTGGTGAAGGTGTTATGGAGGAATTCTCATTCCAAGGAAACTATATGGGAGCCGGAGGACAAAATGCGCCGGGACTACCCTCAACTATTCGGTGAGTAAATTTTTCCCCTAAACAAAGTTCTAAATTTAATTTCGAGGATGAAATTATTTTAAGGGGGGAGGATGTTATGACCGCAAAATTGGGCACTGGCCCAATTGAGAATAAATCAGACCAATAAGCTCAACGAACTAGAAAATCTGGACAGATTATCTAAGAACCATTGGAAGATTCGTAAGTTAACATAGGAAGATCAGAATGGGATGAAAAAAGGCTCATTAGAAAGCTTGGGCCCTTAGCTCAGACTCTTATGTTGAAATAGAAACTCAATTCGCACCAGAACCTATAGTTCGGAGCCCTTTTCTACCAGCTATCATGAAGAGGTGTGACTATTGGGCGAATTCGCACATAATTAATGAAAAAATATTAACTTTGTTTTAATCAATGAAATGACCTGAAACCAAAGCCAAAATTTCTAATAAGATGACGGCTACAACTCCTATGTTGAGGTCAAGGCCGAATTTAGTCTGGATGCTAGAGTTATACCTAGATTTTCTTGGGCTACCGAAAGGTCGGGACTAGATTTTCATGCTACAGATACTTAAATTCAATGAAACCATAACCAAACGTTAGATGGGAATGTTATCCTTATTTCATCCTAAGACAGCCCAACCCAAATTCCAACAGAAAAATGCGCTCACTCGCATTTATGATCTGGTAGATGAAGGGTCGCGACTGGAACGTGGGAAATAAATGTTAATATTAAGAAAAGCATAACGTTGATGAAATTACAACCCAGAGTTAGATCTTGAAATACTCTTCATTTTACATCAAGACATCCCAACCAAATTCCCAACGGAAAAGCACGTCCACTCACATCTATGACTGGGTAGACGAAGGGTCACATCTGTTCGAACCCAAGGGGTGCTTAGCATTAACCCCTTCTTTAACCAGCGACCTTGGAGCTTGTTAGAGCCTTGAGAGACGTGGATAAACCCTCGGGAAGCCTGAAAACTATATAAAGAAGAGGGTGTCGTGGGTGGTCAGCCTTTTTAGCAACACTAATCTTCCGTTCTCTGCCACCTACGGTTTCTCTTGGGTAAGGAAGAGAGGTGAAGAACCTTGGCATTTCGTAGAAAGGTGAACCTGCTGCGGAGTCTTGGGAGGATCTGGGGTGTGGATCACATCCCCGGATCGAAAGGGTAAAGCTGAGGAGGATCTGGGGTGTGGATATTATCCCCAGATCAATGGTTAACATCTCAAAGGTAGGCATTTAACCTCAAACTTTAGGGGTCAATGAAACATTAGAATGATTTCAAATGTATTTTATACACTTTAAAGATGGATTAAGGGCATGTGGGGACCACCACCATGTTCATTTTTGATTTTTGGTTTCATCAAGTTTCGGGCCTCTAAAAGTTACCTCTAAGTCTCTAAGGATTTGTACAGTCCCTAAGAAGGTCAGCCTTTGGGGCAAGATCTGTATATATTTCATGTGGGTCATAGCAGGGTTTGTGCATACTTCATGATGACCGCAGCAAGGTCTGTGAAAATTTCATATGGTTCATGGCAAGGCCTGCGCATAGTACCTAAAATCCTAAGTAAGGTCGGTGCATGTTTTAAGTAAGGTCGGTGCATGTTTAGTTCAAATCCTAAGTAAGGTCGGTGTATGTTTAGTTCAAATCCTAAGTGAGGTCGGTGCATGTTTAGTTCAAACCCTAAGTAAGGTTGGTGTATGTTTAGTTCAAATCCTAAGCAAGGTCGGTGCATGTTTAGTTCAAATCCTAAGTAAGGACGATGCATGTTTAGTTCAAATCCAAAGTATGGTCTGTGCATGTTTTATAAGGTCTGTGCATGTTTTATAAGGTCTGTGCATGTTTTAGTTATAGTAAGGTCTATGCATGTTTTATAGGGTCTGTGCATGTTTATGGTCTGTGCATGTTTTTGTTCTAGTAAGGTCTGTGCTTGTTTTGTAAGGTCTGTGCATGTTTCAGTTATAGTAAGGTATGAGCATGTTTAAGGTCTGTGCATGTTTTATAAGGTCTGTGCATGTTTAAGGTCTGTGCATGTTTTATAAGGTCTGTGCACATTTAAGGTCTGTGCATGTTTTAGTTATAGTAAGGTCTATGCATGTTTTGTAAGGTCTGTGCATGTCTAAGGTCGGTGCAAGTTTAGTTCAAATCATAAGTGAGGTCTGTGCATGTTTCTGTGAGGTCTGTGCATGTTCTAGTGAGGTCGGTGCAGGTTTAGTTCAAAACATAAGTGAGGTTTGTGCATGTTTCAGTGAGGTCTGTGCATGTTCTAGTGAGGTCGGTGCAGGTTTAGGTCAAATCATTAGTGAGGTCTGTGTATGTCTAAGGTCGGTGCAAGTTTGGTTCAAATGATAAGTGAGGTCTGTGCATGTTCTAGTGAGGTCGGTGCAAGTTTAGTTCAAATCATAAGTGAGGTTTGTGCATGTCTAAGGTCGGTACAGGTTTAGTTCAAATCATAAGTGAGGTCTGTACATGTTTCAGTGAGGTCTGTGCATGTTCTAGTGAGGTCGGTGCAGGTTTAGTTCAAAACATAAGTGAGGTCTGTGCATGTTTCAGTGAGGTCTGTGCATGTTCTAGTGAGGTCGGTGTAGGTTTAGTTCAAATCATAAGTGAGGTCTGTGCATGTTTCAGTGAGGTCTGTGCATGTTCTAGTGAGGTCTGTGCATATTCCAGTGAGGTCAGTGCATGTCTGGCCTTGGCCACAAGCAGGGTCTGTGCATGTTCGAATAAGGTATGTGCATGTTCCAGTGAGGTATGTGCATGTTCTAGTGGGGTCAATGCACATGCTGCACAGACCCAATTTCCAGAAACTATGAAAAAGGAGATTTTGAAAGGGCTTTTGAATTCATAAAAATCTGGAAAAATAGGAAGTGATGGGAAACCAAGGCAGAACCCTCTTGTAAAAGTTTCACGCACCCTGAAATTCTGTACTTGCAGATACAAGACATTCTCCATGCATGTGTGGCCTAGAAGAATATACCTGTTCTTTTCATATAGTAACCTGAACATGATCGCAAGTGTATTTAGCCCTCTTAAACTATAGAAGCACATCTGTTAGCATGTTTAGACTACGAGACGCACATCTGTGAGCATGTTTGGAATATTAGAAGCACAACTGTGAGTATGTTTAGCCCACTTAAATCATTGAAAGCATGCTTGTTATGATAAAGTATCATACTAATATGTGTAAAATGGGTATGTATGTGAATGGGAATACGATGTAAATGATATAAATGGAAACAACAGCCTTCTATGAGGTAGGACTTCAGTCCCTGTGGAGGGACGACCCTGGTTTAAAATCCTATTGATTCAGTCTTCAGTCCCATTGTGGGGCGGCCCTTGTTATGTGGCATTACGTAACGCCTCTAGGTCACAAGAATCTAGGTGGGAGTTTGCTCTCGGGTCTGCGCAGTACCCTTTCGTTTGTGTGTGTGTGTGGACCTCCTATGATTGTGGCAGATGTTTGTTTCCATGAATAACAAAATGTGAAAATGTGAAATGTGAAAATTTCAAATGCGAAATGTGCAAAACTGATATGTGAAAGTGTGAAAATATGGAAATGTGATAACGTGTAAATGCTTATTCACCGTTGTTTTAGCGCATGCATGGGTATCTTATATGTCAGCTTAAGAATGTGTATTTACCTCTTATGAGTTATTTTCAGCAGACTATAATGAATGGATTATCCTATTATTAACATCTGAATTATGTATATAATTTGATTATATAAATGCAAGTTAACCCCGGTTTGTTTAGGCTACCTACTGAGCATCACACTCACCCCTTTTGTGACACACGTTCTCAGGAGACATAGAGAAGGAGGTTGAGGAGGAGGCTGTAGCTGAGGAGTAGTGCGAGTGCATAGTTCGACTGGGTATGCTATGGATGAAGGTCTCTCTTATATGTATAGCTATAGGGCAGTGAGCATGTATGGGCTCAGGTTTATTTTGGAACAATGGTCTTATACTCTTCTTTGGAAATTATGAATGGTTGATATGATATTTACGTTTTTGTAACTGTGGTTTCTCTCTCTCATGCGAATGTATGCATGTTTATGTATTGTGCTTCCACGATACGTACGAAGTGATGACTCGAGGTCTGATGAAAAAAAATATACCCATAAATTGGGAATCAGATCCCGGGGCGTTACAACATGGTATCAGAGCACGAGAGACAAACCATGGTTACAACCATTCCAATTATCCAAACAGTAGAAGAAGAGATAGGCTAGGGTGGGAAAAGTGGAAGAGTATATTTATTACCCATAGTAAACAAACCCTCACCGGTAACAACTGAAACCATCAGAAATTTTGGGACATATTGAGTTAGGTTCTAATGAATACCTATGTATAGGTTCATCAAGGTGCAGAAGATGATGGGCAAGGGGCCTAGGCGGGCAGAAGGGAGGCAGGGCAAGGAAAAGGTGGCACATTGGGAGCCGGTACCAAGGAACAGGTCGGGGGCTCCAGTCTGTGTCCATTGTAAGCGCTACCATCAGGGGCAGGAGTGTAGGAGGACAGAGGGCAAATGCTAAGAATGCGGCAAGGTCAGACATTTTGTCAGGGACTGCCCTAAGAAGGCTCAGCAGAAGCCAGTACCACCACAGGAGAAATCTGCTGGGAATTAGAAAATGTCAGATGCTATTGTTAGCAATGTAGATTCTTGAATGTAAATGGGAGAGGCTATCCTCTACTCATGGTTATCCTAACTTCAGGTTTGTTAGGCTTTCTGAATTGATAAAGGATATACAATCCTTTATTCCATCCACTATTAAGTACCATTGAAAAAAATAGATAATATTGCCTGACATAGTTGCAGCAAAGGTGGGGGGACCATGTGTTCCTAAAGGTGTCTCTTCCATTGGAGTCATGCGATTCCGGGAAAAGGGCAAGCTTGGTTCTATATATATCGTGTCACGTCCCGACGCGGAATATCGAGGGCACGACGAGTCGTAAACAAGCGTGTCGATCAGAGCATGTACAATTTTATTTCTAAAGTAAGAAATGAATGGGAAAATAATACTTTTATTCCTTCAAAATGAAGTTTACATTGCAAATTCATAAGCCATAAAGGCAAATTACAATCTTTCAATCCAAATTACATCATTCTTGTAAAAACACTAATGATCTACATAACCCTAGGTAAAAAGGAAAATCACTCTTTTCACTCTTGTCCATTCCCTTGTTCAATGTCATTTCCTGCAACAATTCACCGAAAACATAGGGTGAGCAATAAGCTCAGTAAGATTTTATATCTCTAAGAACCAAGCAATCTTAAAGTATTTAGCATGTTGAACCATTTTCCAAGTTAAATCGGGAAATGTTTAATCATGAAATTCGAATAGACTTTTGTATAAGGAATTTCAAGTACCAACAAGATAAGAAGATATCAAGAGAAGTTTTCAAGTAATAACCTTTGAACAAGTAAAGAATTTCACGAATTTGGCCATTTCACGCAAGTCAAGTAATTCATGTAATTTTTCAAGTAGTCATGTAAACAAGTAAACACGTACGAGTAGTGGAATACCGTATCAAGTAAATCTATCATGCACTTCGGTGCAATGCCACACCGTTGGTCAATCAACTCCGATGGGCACAAGTACTTTCGGGCGCTCCCCCCAGGACCAGATCGGGCCCCATTAATGCCAAGCATTGAGTCATATGGATCCGAAGATCCCAAGTACGTTTAGACATCCACTTAATGTATATGGCCAACGATTTTCAAGAAAATGCTATTTGTAATAAGCACAGATTTGGCAAAAATTCAGAAGTTGTAAGAAAGTAGATAACAATTTTAAGGCATCATGTTTAACGACATTAAGTAGTGGAGTTCAAAAATGAACTGTAAGTTGGAAGAAAATTTAAGATAGTAATTTTTTAGAATTATTTTTAAATATCTTAGCTTAATCTCAGAATCATAAAACATCAAGTTTTAGTTATGTAAATATATGCTTATGAATTAAAATCATAGTTTAGATATTAGTATTTAATCATGCATTAATTTACCATATACTAAGAAAATAGATTTAACATGTTGAAAGTAGTTTTTATACATCAATATGATAGAAAATATCTTTTTCCATTGTGAGATAATTTTCATACATCACTATGATAGAAAATAGAATAGTTATAGGCTGAAAAGATGTTACTGTCTGTGAACGCTCTATAGCTCAGGTCGCGTTCATACAACATATATATAAATACAGTATACATATACAAAATATTATATTTTAATTTTAAAAAATTTTAGGAATGATTTAAGAACGTGCTATAGGTAACAGGCGGGATCTTCATGAAGGCGCTATAGGTGACTGGCGCGTTCAGGATCTCATATGCATATTTAAGATTTTTCAAAACTAGATGAAAGAGATAGGTTCTGTATAAACCATAAGACTTATAGACACCTGATATATATATAAACACCTTGTGTATTTGTATTTATATTAGAAGCATTATACTTTTGACCCCTGGTCATCAGGGGTTAAAGGTCTGAACGCGCTAGCATAGACTAGCGTGATCTTGATGAACACGCTATGGATCTATAGCGCGATCATGATCAGTTCATTATATTATTATATGTTTAATATGAAAATTTGTAGAAAGAGACGGGGTCTGTCTGAACGCGCTATATCGAGCTGGCGCGTTCAGAACGCACTACGGAGGTATAGCATGTTCTGGACCTGATGCAAAAAATGAGAATACCCCTCCAATCAAATGACCATATTACTCATTTCATAACAGAATTTAATAAATGAGCTATCAATGGAAAGAGGATAGAAAAATACACTAGATAGCATGCTTTAATTAGAGTTTAGCATGAGAGACACCTACCTTTTGTCAGATCTAAGGAAATATCGCCAAATATAAAGAAATCCTTTGATCTCCAAATCCTCCTTCAAATCTCCACAAATCTTCGCAGTAGCATATACTTAACCTCCAGGGATGGTTTAAGGGTCGAATGAGGTTCTATTTATAGCCAAAACATGGCCAAATTTGTCAAGATTCCTCACCTAATTCCACCAAACCTATTAAGTCCGGATTAGAAGAAAAATGCCATTTCTCCTCTTAATCTAGCCCATCCTAGGTGTGAAAATAATGTAAAAACGGCTGGTCCAAGGTGGGCTGTTAGGTAAGGGTTGATTCTTGAGTCAAACTTCTAGAAATGGGGTTATTTTAATCCCTTAAATATCATATTAAACATGTGTTACAAATTTAAGGTTAATTTAACCGTTATTGAATCCTTTAACCATTAATTCAGCCCATTATGGATTATCCAATGGGTCAATTGTAATCCTAATCCATTATATCGACTTTTATTGGGCTTTCTATGATTTATCTAAGGTTTAAAGTATTTAATCTCTATTTACTTCTAGTAAATTCAATAAACTAGTTTATTTCATATAGTAAAGATGTAATTTCATTATTTCATGAAAATTTTAATTACATAATGAAATTGAAAATTTTATTTCTCATTTTTAATTATCGGGTTTCTACATCCTCCCCCACTTAAAAGAATTTGGTCCTCCAAATTCACATCATATAACTAAAAGTCAAAGATTCAAGTAGAAATGTCAAATTTCTAACCTGAGATTAAATCGGGTATTTCTTCTTGATGGATTCTTCCAATTCCCAGGTTGCTTCCTCGAATCCACGCTTGCTCTATTGGACCTTTACCATCGGAATGGCCCGATTCCTCAGTTGGTGCAATTTCTGATCCAATATCTTGATCGGTCTTTCTTCATATGATGAGTCCTTTTGGAGTTTCAATTCTTCAAATTGAATCACATGTGAAGGATCATAGATGTATTTCCTTAGCATGGATACATGGAATACGTCGTGTACACCGGCCAGTTGCGGAGGTAAAGCTAGCTTGTATGCTACCTCGCCGATTCTCTCCAGAATCTCGAAAGGGCCGATAAATATCGGACTTAGCTTTCCTTTGATGTCGAATCTTCTAATTCCTCGTGTGGGTGAGATCTTTAAGAAGACATGCTCTTCCACTTCGAATTCAAGGTCTCTCCTCCGATTGTCGGCATAACTCTTTTGTCGTGATTAAGCGACCTTTAATCTTTCTTGTATCAACTGGATTTTATCAGTTGTGTCTTGTACAATGTCGGGACCAATCAATCCTTTGTCACCAACCTTGCTCCAGCATAGAGGTGATCTGCAACTTCGGCTATATAATGCTTCGAATGGTGCCATTTGAATACTCGACTGATAGCTATTATTATAAGCGAACTCAGTCAGCGGTAAGTGTTCATGCCAACTACCACCGAAGTCAATCATGCAGGCTCTCAACATATCTTCAATAATTTGGTTCCTCCTCTCAGTTTGTCCATCCGTCTGAGGGTGAAAAGCCGTACTATACCTTAGTCTAGTACCCATAGACGATTGTAAACCCTTCCAGAAATGAGAAGTGAATCTCGGATCTTGATCCGAAATAATGGAACTTGGAATACCATGCAACCTTACGATCTCCTTGATATAAAGCGGCTAGAACATCCATGGTCCATTTAATCTTGATAGGTAAGAAGTGAGCGGACTTGGTTAACCGGTCCACAATTACTCATATAGTATCAAATCCACTTCGGGTCTTCGGTAATCCAACAATGAAGTCCATACCGATATTATCCCATTTCCATTCCAGTATTTCGAGAGGCTTGAGTTTACCAGCCGGTTTGAGGTGTTCGGCTTTGACTTGTTGACAAACCAAACATCGGCTTACGAACTCGGCTACCTCTCTCTTTATATTCGGCCACCAGAATGTTCTCTTGAGGTCTTGGTACATTTTTTTAGCACAGGGGTGAATAGTATACCATGACCGATGTGCTTTCTCTAATATTTTACCCTTGAGAGTAGAATAATCGAGTATGCAAGTTCTTCCTTTGAATAATAACCTTCCATCATCAGCCAGAAGGAAATCCGGTCGTTGATTTAATTTCTCTTTGATTTCAACGATCATCGGATCATCACTTTGCTGTTCTTTAACTTCCGAGAGTAACTCGGGTTGGAGTCGAATATTAGCAATAAAGACTCCATCTTTCTTCTCCTCCACATTAAGGTTTAAATTTGCCATTTGCTCAAGTAGATGCCATTCTTTAACCATCATGCTCGATAATAACGCCATTGGCTTCCGGCTAAGTGCATCAGTTACGGCATTGCCTTTTCCGGGGTGATATTGTATAGAGAAGTCGAAATCCTTTAAATATTCCAACCACCGTCTTTGTCTCATATTGAGCTCCTTTTGAGAGAATAAATATTTGAGACTCTTGTGATCAGAATACACCGTAAAGGCTTTGCCATAGAGGTAATGTCGCCAGATCTTCAATACAAAGACCATAGCTGCTAGTTCTAGGTCATGTATGGGATAATTTTCCTCGTGCTTCTTCAATTGCCGTGAGAAATAAGCTATGACCTTGCCATGTTGCATTAATACGGAACCTAGGCCAATCCCGGATGTATCAGCATAAACTTTGAATCCACCTCCTTCCGTAGGTAATGTGAGAATAGGAGCAGTCGTCAGACAATCCTTTAAAGTTTGAAAGCTTTTCTCGCATTCCTCGGACCATATAAAAGGATTCTCCTTCCTTATCAATCTCGTTAAAGATACTACGATCTTTGAGAAATCCTTGATAAATCTTCGGTAATATCCAGCCAATCCCAAGAAACTTCAGATTTCCATCACACTAGTAGGTCTTTTCCAGCTCTTTACGGCCTCGACCTTGGAAGGATCGGCGACGATACCATTTTGGGAAATTATGTGACCGAGAAAAGAAGCTTCCTCCAGCCAGAAATCACATTTGCTTAATTTGGCATAAAGCTTGTGATCTCTTAATAATTGAAGGGCCTTCTTGAGATGTTCCTCATTCTCTTCCTTTGACTTGGAGTAGATCAAAATGTCATCAATGAAGACAACCATAAATTGATCGAGATATGGCCTGAATACACTGTTCAATAATTGCATAAATGCGGCAGCCACATTTGTTAAGCCAAAAGGCATAACGGTGAGCTCGTAATGTCCATACCTACTCCGGAATGCAGTCTTGTGAATATCACTTTCCTTGATTTTTAATTGATGACAACCAGATCAAATATCAATCTTTGAGAAATATTGAGCTCTAGAAATCTGGTCGAATAATTCATCAATCCTCGGCAATGGATATTTATTCTTGATGGTAAGTTGATTCAATTACCAATAATCAACACATAACCTCATCAAACCATCCTTCTTTTTAACAAAGAGGATCGGGGCTCCCCAAGGTGAAGTACTTGGTCGGATAAACCCCTTTTCCAATAACTCCAATAGTTGTTCTTTTAATTCCTTCATTTCAACGGCAGACATCCGATATGGAGCTTTAGAAACTGGTGCAACTCCCGGAATTAAATCAATAGTGAAAACCACTTCTCTCTCGGGAGGAATACCAGGCAACTCGTCCGAAAATACATCAGAATAATCCCGAACGATAGGAATGTCCTTTAGAACGGGTTTCGTATGCTCGGTCATAGTGATAGAAACTAAGAAACCGGCACAACCCTTCCTTAACAATTTCTCAGCTTTGAGGGCCGAAATGAGAGACAAGTGTCTAGAATGCCGGATACCAAAAAATATGAGGTTGGGGTAACCCATAAAAGTTACCGTACCCAACTTGCAGTTGACACTAGCACCATGTGTAGATAGCCAATCGGCACTCAAAATAACATCATATCCTTCCATCTCCATGCATACCAAATCAGCGGGTAAGTTATAACCGCTAATTAGAATTTCACTAGCAGGATAGAAATGTTTAATTTCCGTTCCCATGCCAATAAGGGTAGTGATAGTGAGTGTAGAATCTAATGGAACAGGCTTCATAGGTAAAAGACCAGCAAATCTTCTAGATATAAATTAATGTGTGGCTCCAGTGTCAAATAAGACAGAGGCAGGCTTGGAGTATATGAAAAAAGTACCTTCCACGACGCCTCCTTCCTCGGTAGGTTCCGCATCCATAAGAGCTTGAAGTCTTCCATGCTTTTTGGCAATAATAGGAAGCATTGCCGGTGATGGAGCTTGCTCGTTGAGAAGAGGGCAATTCGGGATCCTATGCTCCCGACTCCCGCATCGAAGACATGCACCGAGCTTTCTCCAACATTCCTCGGCTTTGTGTCCGGGCTTCTCGCAATATTTGCATAGTTCGTTTGATGTTGTCGATATAGGGACAATTTGCTTGTCAAAGGTTCCTGGCTTCTTGTCCTTTTGAAAATTACATCCACCTTTGTTGAAATTACGCCCGTCATTGGGCCTTTTCTTCCCGAAGGAAGGTTTGAAACTTCCAGACCCAATAACTTGCTCTCTCTTGGCTTCCTTTCCTCGGATGCGATCCGATAACTCCGTTGCATCTTCCAAGAGTTGTGCTCTCCGTACCGCATCAGAATAAATTTGGATATCCATCGGGGCCAGTTGAGTAATATATTGTGGCTTAAGGTCGTTAAGAAATCTTCGTGCCTTCATTTTGTCAGTACCCACGAGATGTGGAGCGTGCCGAGATAACCTCAAAAATTGAGCTTCATATTCCGCAACCGATAATCCCCTTTGTTTCATAGCGGAAAATTCGACAGCCTTTCTTTCTTGTACTCGGTCGGAGAAGTATTTACTATTGAAGTGTTCCATGAACTCTTCCCATATAATTTGGTCATGCGGTAAAGTAGCTTCGACCGATTCCCACCAGGCACGTGCATCCCTTTCCAGTTGAAAAGTAGCGAGTAGGAACTTTTCCTCATCGGCACATTGCATGACTCAGAAACTCCTCTCGATTTCCTAAATCCAATGTTCAGCCTCATCCGGATCCGTAGATCCTACAAACTTGGGAGGGTTCATGCTCCGGAAATTTCTATGCAAGTTTCCGGCTCCTCAGTTTGCTCCTCCTTGAGCAACCTGTTGGAGGGCTTGGGTTAAGCCTTGAACGGTCCGCTGCATCTCGCGCCATTGAGCTCTCTCGGCGGCCATTTATGAGAATTAGCCTGAAACCATAATTCCAAGGTTTAATTGTTTTATTCATGTGTTTATTTCTTGATAAATCTTTTCTTTAAAACTTAACCCGTGTTTCTACCCAATCTTACTGGGAAAGTTCAAGATCTATCCAATTTCTAGATATTGATCTAGAACCTATGTTTGAGGGAAAACTATGTTTTAAGAATGAACCTATAATTGTGAAACCTAGGATTTTATGTAACCTAGGCTCTGATACCACAAAGACTGTCACACCCCGACGCGGAATATCGAGGGCGCGACGAGTCGTAAACAAGCGTGTCGATCAGAGCATGTACAATTTTCTTTCTAAAGTCAGAAATGAATGAGAAAATGATACTTTTGTTCCTTCAAAATGAAGTTTACATTGCTAATTCATAAGCTGTAAAGGCAAATTACAATCTTCCAATCCAAATTACATCATTCTTGTAAAAACACTAATGATCTACATAACCCTAGGTAAAAAGGAAAATCACTTTTTTCACTCTTGTCCATTCCCTTGTTCAATGTCATTTTCTGCAACAATTAAACGAAAACATAGGGTGAGCAATAAGCTCAGTAAGATTTTATATCTCTAAGAACCAGGTAATCTTAAAGTATTTAGCATGTTGAACCATTTTCCAAGTTAAATCGGGAAATGTTTAATCATGAAATTTGAATAAAATTTTGTATAAGGAATTTCAAGTACCAACAAGATAACAAGATATCAAGAGAAGTTTTCAAGTAATAACCTTTAAACAAGCAAAGAATTTCACGACTTTGGCCATTTCACGCAAGTCAAGTAATTCATGTAATTTTTCAAGTAGTCATGTAAACAAGTAAACAAGTACGAGTAGTGAAATACTGTATCAAGTAAATCTATCATGCACTTCGGTGCAATGCCACACCGTTGGTCAATCAACTCCCACGGGCACAAGTACTTTCGGGCGCTCCCCCCAGGACCAGACCGGGCCCTATTAATGCCAGGCATTGAGTCATATGGATCCGAAGATCCCAAGTACGTTTAGACATCCACTTAATGTATATGGCCAACGATTTTCAAGAAAATGATGTTTGTAATAAGCAGATATTTGGTAAAAATTTAGAAGTTGCAAGAAAGTAGATAACAATTTTAAGGCATCATGTTTAACGACATTAAGTCGTGGAGTTCAAAAATGAACGGTAAGTAGGAAGAAAATTTAAGATAGTAGTTTTATTAGAATTATTTTTAAATATCTTAGTTTAATCTCAGAATCATAAAACATCAAGTTTTAGTTATGAAAATATATGCTTATGAATTAAAATCATGAGTTTAGATATTTGTATTTAATCATGCATTAATTAACCATATACTAAGAAAATAGATTTAACATGTTGAAAGTAGTTTTTATACATCAATATGATAGAAAATATTGAAAGTAGAATAGTTATAGGCTGAAAAGATGTTATTGTCTGTGAACGCGCTATAGCTCAGGGTCGCGTTCATATAGCATATATATAAATACAATATACATATACAAAATATTATATTTTAATTTTCAAAAATTTTAGGAAAGATTTAAGAACGCGCTATAGGTAACTGGCGCGATCTTCATGAAGGCGCTATAGGTGACTGGCGCGTTTAGGATCTCATATGCATATTTAAGATTTTTTAAAACTAGATGAAAGAGATAGGTTCTGTATAAACCATAAGAGTTATAGACACCTGATATATAAATAAACATATTATCTATATGTATTTGTATTAGAAGCATTATACTTTTGACCCATGGTCATCTGGGGTTAAAGGTCTGAACGCGCTAGCATAGACTAGCATGATATTGATGAACGCGCTTTGGATCTATAGCGCGATCATGATCAGTTCATTATATTATTATATGTTTAATTTGAAAATTTGTAAAAAGAGGCGGGATCTTTCTGAACGCGCTACTGAGGTATAGCATGTTCTTGACCTGATGAAAAAAATGGGAATACCCCTCCAATCAAATGACCATAACTTGCTCATTTAATAACAGAATTTAATAAATGAGCTATCAATGGAAAGAGGAAAGAAAAATACACAAGATAGCATGCTTTAATTAGAGTTTAGCCCGAGAGACATCTACCTTTTGTCGGATCTAAGAAAATATCCCTAAATATAAAGAAATCCTTTGATCTCCAAATCCTCCTTCAAATCTCCACAAATCTTCGCAGTAGCATATACTTAACCTCCAGGGATGGTTTAAGGGTCGAATGGGATTCTATTTATAGCCAAAACTTGGCCAAATTTGTCAAGATTCCTCACCTAATTCCACCAAACCCATTAAGTCCGAATTAGAAGAAAAATACCATTTCTCCTCTTAATCTAGCCTATCTTAGGTGTGAAAATAATGTAAAAACGGCTAGTCCAAGGTGGGCTGTTAGGTAAGGGTTGATTCTTGAGTCAAACTTCTAGAAATGAGATTATTTTAATGCCTTAAATATCATATTAAACATGTGTTACGAATTTAAGATTAATTTAACCTTTATTGAATCCTTTAATCATTAATTCAACCCATTATGGATTATCCAATGGAACAATTGTAATCCTAATCCATTATATAGACTTTTATTGGGCTTTCTATGATTTATCTAAGGTTTAAAGCATTTAATCTCTATTTACTTCTAGTAAATTCAATAAACTAGTTTATTTCATATAGTAAAAATGTAATTTGATTATTTCAGGAAAAATATAATTACATTATGAAATTGAAAATTTTATTTCTCATTTTTAATTATCAGGTTTCTACATATCGGGCCTTCCGAGATTTTTCAAAGGGCTGACGAGGGGGCTTATCGACTTGCACTTCCGCCTGCCCTGTCGCATGTGCATCCGGTCTTTCACGTCTCTATGCCCAGGAAGTATGTCCCGGATGCCCCACATGTTATGGAGTACAAGCCCTTGGAGGTTCGAGCAGATATGTCTTATGTCGAGTAGCCCGGTGAGATAATAGACTGGAAGGAACGGGTGTTGAGAAATAAAAATCATATGGCTGTTGAAGGTGTTATGAAGGAATTCTCATTCCAAGGAAACAATATGGGAACCGGAGGACAAAATGCGCCGGGACTACCCTCAACTATTCGATGAGTAAATTTTTTCCCAAAAGAGAAGTTTTAAATTCAATTTCGAGGATGAAATTATTGTAAGCGAGGGAGGATGTTATGACCGCCAAATTGGGCACTGGCCCAATTGAGAATAAATCAGACCCATAAGCTCAACGAACTAGAAAATATAGATAGATTATCTAAGAACCCTTAGAAAATTTGTAACTTAACGTAATAAGATCAGAATGTGATGAAACTAGGCTCATTATAAAGCTTGGGTCCTTATCCCAAACTCTTATGTTGAGGTGGAAACTCAATTCGCAACAGAACACATGGTTCGGAGCCCTTTTCTACCAGCTGTCATGAAGAGGTGTGACTATTGTGTGAATTCGCACGTAATTAATGGAAACATCATAACTTCATCTTTTGTCAATGAAATGACCTGAAACCAAAGCCAAACTTTCGAGTAGATGACAGCTACAACGCCTATGTTGAGGTCAAGGCCGAATACAGTCTGGATGCTAGAGTTATACCTAGATTTTCTCGGGCTACCGAAAGGTCAGGATTGGAATTTGAGAAAATAAAGGTTAATATTGAAAAAAATCATAACTCACACTAGGGATACTGAAATTCAATGAAACGATGACCAAAAGTTAGATAGGAATGTTCTCCTTATTTCATCTGAAGACACCCCAACACAAATCCCAATATAAAAATGCGCTCACTTGCATTTATGATTAGGTAGATGAAGGGTCACGACTAGAACATGGGAAATAAATGTTAATATTGTGAAAATCATAACCCGTGCTAGAGTTGATGAAATAACGACCCAGAGTTAGATCTTGAAGTCCTCTTCATTTCATATGAAGACATCCCAACCTAATGTCCAACGTAAAAGCGCATCCACTCACATCTATGATTGGGTAGACGAAGGGTCACCTCTATTCGAATCCAAGGGGTGCTTAGCATTAATCTCTTCTTTAACCAGCGACCTTGGAGCTTGTTAGAGCCTTGAAGGACATGGATAAACTCTTGGGAAGCCTGAAAACTATAAAAATAAGGGGGTGTCATGGGTGGTAAGCCTTTTTAGCAACACTAATCTTCCGTTCTCTGCCACCTACGGTTTCTCTTCGGTAAGGAAAAGAGGTGAGGAACCTTGGCATTTCGTAGAAAGGTGAACCTGTGGCGGAGTCTTGGGAGGATCTGGGGTGTGGATCTCATCCCCGGATCGAAAGGGTAAAGCTGAGGAGGATCTGGGGTGTGGATATTATCCCCAGATTGTTTGTTAACATCTCAAAGGTAGGCACCTAACCTCAAACTTTAGGGGTCAATGAAGCATTAGAATGATTTCAAATGTATTTTATACACTTTAAAGAGGGATTAAGGGCATGTGGGGGCCACCACCAAGTTCATTTTTTATTTTCGGTTTCATCAAGTTTCGTGCCTCCAAAAGTTACCTCTGAATCTCTAAGGATTTGTACAGTCCCTAGGAAGGTTAGCCTTTGGGGCAAGGTCTGTATATATTTCATGTGGGTCATAGCAGGGTTTGTGCATACATCATGATGACCGTAGCAAGGTATGTGAAAATTTCATATGGTCCATGGCAAGGCCTATGCATAGTACCTAAAATCCTAAGTAAGATCGGTGCATGTTTTATGTAAGGTCGGTGCATGTTTAGTTCAAATCCTAAGTGAGGTCGGTGCATGTTTAGTTCAAATCCTAAGTAAGGTCGGTGCATGTTTAGTTCAAATCCTAAGCATGGTCGGAGCATGTTTAGATCAAATCCTAAGTAAGGTTTGTGCATGTTTAAGGCCTGTGCATATTTTATAAGGTATGTGCATGTTTAAGGTTTGTGCATGTTTTGTAAGGTCTGTGCATGTTTCTGGTCTGTGCATGTTTTATAGTAAGGTCTGTGCATGTTTTAGTTATAGTAAGGTCTGTGCATGTTTTAGTTATAGTAAGGTATGTGCATGTTTTGTAAGGTTTGTGCATGTTCAAGGTCAGTGCATATTTTAGTTATAGTAAGGTCTGTGCAACATTTTGTAAGGTCTGTGTATGTTTTAGTTATAGTAAGGTATGTGTAATGTTTATAAGGTCTGTGCAGGTTTAAGGTCTGTGCATGTTTTGGTTATAGTAAGGCCTGTGCATGTTTTGTAAGGTCTGTGCATGTTTCAGGTCTGTGCATGTTTTATAGTAAGGTCTGTGCATGTTTCATGTCTATGCATGTTTTATAGTAAGGTCTGTGCATGTTTTAGTTATAGTAAGGTATGTTCATGTTTAAGGTATGTGCATGTTTTATAAGGTCTGTGCATGTTTAAGGTATGTGCATGTTTTAGTTATAGTAAGGTCTATGCATGTTTTGTAAGGTTTGTGCATGTCTAAGGTAGGTGCAGGTTTAGTTCAAATCATAAGTGAGGTCTGTGCATGTTTCAGTGAGGTCTGTGCATGTTCTAGTGAGGTCGGTGCAAGTTTAGTTCAAAACATAAGTGAGGTCTGTGCATGTTTCAGTGAGGTCTGTGCATGTTCTAGTGCGGTCGGTGCAGGTTTAGTTCAAATCATAAGTGAGGTATGTGCATATTCCAATGAGGTCGGTGCATGTTCCAGTGAGGTCTGTGCATGTTCCAATAAGGTCTGTGCATGTTCCAGTGAGGTCTGTGCATGTTCTAGTGGGGTCAGTGCACTTGCTGCACAGACCAAATTTTCAGAAATCAAGAAAAGGGGGATTTTGAAAGGGCTTTTTAATTCGTAAAAATCTAGAAAAATAGGAAATGATGGGAAACCAAGGCAGAACCCTCTTGTAAAAGTTTCACGTGCCCAGAAATTCTGTACTTGCAGATACAAGACGTTATCCATGCATGTGTGGCCTAGAAGAATAGACATGTTCTTTTCATATAGTAACCTGAACATGACCGCAAGTGTATTTAACCCTCTTAAACTATAGAAGCACATATGTGAGCATGTTTAGACTACTAGAAGCACATCTGAGAGCAAGTTTAGAATATTGGAAGCACAACTGTGAGTATGTTTAGCCCACTTAAATCATTGAAAGCATGCTTGTTATGATAAAGTATCATACTAATATGTGTAAAATGGGTATGTATGTGAATGCGAATATGATGTAAATGATATAAATGGAAACAACAGCCTTCTGTGAGATAGGACACCGATCCCTATGGGGGGACGGCCCTCGTTTAAAATCCTATTGATTCAGTCTTCGGTCCCATTGTGGGGCGGCCCTTATGATGTGGTGTTACGTAACTTGTCGGGGCCACAAGAATTCAGGTGGGAGTTTGCTCTAAGGTCTGCGTAGTACTCTTTCGTTTGTGTGTGTGTGTGTGGGCCTCCTATGTTTGTGTCAGCTATTTGTTTCCATGAATAACAAAATGTGAAAATGTGAAAATGTGAAAATGTTAAAAGTGAAAATGTGAAATGCGAAATGTGGAAAAGTGATATGTGGAAGTGTGAAAATATGGAAATGTGATAATGTGTAAATGCTTATTCACCGTGGTTTTAGCGTATGCATGGGTATCTTATATGTCAACTTAAGAATGTGTATTTTCCTCTTATGAGTTTTTTTCAACAAACTATAATGAATGGATTATGCTATTATTAACATCTGAATTATGTATATAATTCGGTTATATAAATGCAAGTTTACCCCGCTTTGTTTAGGCTGCCTACTGAGCGTCACACTCACCCCTTTTGTGACACACATTTTCAAGAGACATAGAGAAGGAGGTTGAGGAGGAGGCTGTAACTGAGGAGTAGTGCCAGTGCATAGTTCGACTGGGTATGCTATGGATGAAGGTCTCTCTTATATGTATAGCTATCGGGCAGTGAGCATGTATGGGCTCAGGTTTATTTTGGAACAATGGTCATGTACTCTTTTTGGAAATTATGAATGGTTGAGATGATATTTACATTTTTATAACTGTGGTTTCTCACTCTCTCATGCGAATGTATGCATGTTTATGTATTATGCTTCCGCGATACGTACGAAGTGATGACTCGAGGTCTGATGAAAAAAAATATACCCATAAATTAGGAATCGGATCCTGGGGCGTTACAATGTGGTATCAGAGCACGAGAGACAAACCATGGTTACAACCATTCCAATTATCCAAACAGTAGAAGAGGAGATAGGCTAGGGTGGAAAAAGGGGAAGAGTATATTTATAACCCATTTTAAACAAACCCTCACCGGTAACAACTGAAACCATCAAAAATTTGGGACATATTGAGCTAGGTTCTAATGAATACCTATGTATAGGTTCATCAAGGAGCAGAAGATGATGGGCAAGGGGCCTAGGCCGGCAGAAGGGAGGCAGGGCAAGGAAAAGGTGGCACGTTCAGAGCCGGTACCGAGGAACAGGTCGGGGGTTCCAGTCAGTGTCCATTATAAGCGCATCCATCCGGGGCAGGAGTGTAGGAGGACAGAGAGCAAATGCTAAGAATGCGACAAGGTCGGACATTTTGTGAGGGACTGCCCTAAGAAGGCTCAGCAGAAGCCAGTACCACCGCAGGAGAAATCTGATGGGAATTAGAAAATGTCGGATGCTATTGTTAGCAATGTATATTCTTGAATGTAAATGGGAGAGGCTGTCCTCTACTCATGGTTATCCCAACTTCAGGTTTGTTAGGCCTTCTGATATAAATGATATACAATCCTTTATTCCATCCACTATTAATTACCATTGGAAAAAAATAGATAATCCTGCCTGACATAGTTGCAACAAAGGGGGGGGGACCAGGTGTTCCTAAAGATGTCTCTT
This sequence comes from Amorphophallus konjac, assembly GCA_022559845.1. Lineage (NCBI taxonomy): Eukaryota > Viridiplantae > Streptophyta > Magnoliopsida > Alismatales > Araceae > Amorphophallus > Amorphophallus konjac. The sequence continues at coordinate 104,626,608 of CM040122.1, forward strand.
CCATTGGAGTCATGCGATTCTGGCAAAAGGGCAAGCTTGGTTCTAGATATATCGGGCCTTCCGAGATTTTGCAAAGGGCTGACGAGGGGGCTTATCGACTTGCACTTCCGCCTGCCCTGTCGCATGTGCATCCGGTCTTTCACGTCTCTATGCCCAGGAAGTATGTCCCGGATGCCCCACATGTTATAGAGTACAAGCCCTTGGAGGTTCGGGCAGATATGTCTTATGTGGAGCAGCCCGGTGAAATCATAGACTAGAAGGAACATGTGTTGAGAAATAAAAATCATTCGACTGGTGATGGTGTTATGGAGGAATTATCATTCCAAGCAAACGATATGGGAGCCGGAGGACAAAATGCACCGGGACTACCCTCAACTATTCGATGAGTAATTTTTTTCCCAAAAGAGAAGTTTTAAATTCAATTTCGAGGATGAAATTATTTTAATGGGGGGAGGATGTTATGACCGTCAAATTGGGCACTGGCCCAATTGAGAATAAATCAGACCCAAAAGCTCAACGAACTAGAAAATCTGGACAGATTATCTAAGAACCCTTAGAAAATTCGTAACTTAACGTAGAAAAATCAGAATGGGATAAAACTAGGCACATTAGAAAGCTTGGGCCCTTATCCCAAACTCTTATGTTGAGGTGGAAACTCAATTCGCAACAGAACCCATGGTTTGGAGCCCTTTTCTACCAACTATCATGAAGAGGTGTGACTATTGGGTGAATTCACATGTAATTAATGGAAAAATCATAACTTCATCTTTATTCAATGAAATGACTTGAAACTAAAGCCACAATTTTGAGTAGGATGACGGCTACAACTCCTATGTTGAGGTCAAGGCCGAATACAGTCTGGATGCTAGAGTTATACCTAGATTTTCTTGGGCTACTGAAAGGTCGGGACTGGAATGTTGGAAAATAAAGGTTAATATTGAAAAAATCATAACTCATGCTAGCGATACTGAAATTCAATGAAACCATTACCAAAAGTTAGATAGGAATGTTCTCCTTATTTCATCTGAAGACACCCCAACCCAAATCCCAACAGAAAAATACGCTCACTAGCATTTATGATCAGGTAGATGAAGGGTCGCTACTGGAACGCGGGAAATAAATGTTAATATTTAAAAAATCATAACTCATGATAGAGTTGATGAAAGTTGATGAAATTATGACTCAGAGTTAGATCTTGAAGTCCTCTTCATTTCATAAGAAGACATCCCAACCTAATTGCCAACAGCAAAGAGCGTCCACTCACATCTATGACCGGGTAGACGAATGGTCATCTCTGTTCGAATCAAAGGGGTGCTTAGCGTTAACCCCTTCTTTAACCAGCGACCTTGGAGCTTGTTAGAGCATTGAGGGATGTGAATAAACCCTTGGAAAGCCTGAAAACTATAAAAATAAGGGGGTGTCATGGGTGGTCAGCCTTTTTAGCAACACTAATCTTCCGTTCTCTGCCACCTACGGTTTCTCTTGGGTAAGGAAGAGAGGTGAGGAACCTTGGCATTTCAAAGAAAGGTGAACCTGAGGCGGAGTCTTGGGAGGATCTGGGGTATGGATCTCATCCCCGGATCGAAAGGGTAAAGTTGAGGAGGATTTGAGCTGTGGATATTATCCTCGGATCGTTGGTTAACATCTCAAATGTAGGAACGTAACCTCAAAGTTTAGCGGTAAATGAAGCATTAGAATGATTTCAAATGTATTTTATACACTTTAAAGAGGGAGTAAGGGCATGTGGGGACCACCACCATGTTCATTTTTCGTTTTTGCTTTCATCAAGTTTTGGGCCTCCAAAAGATACCTCTGAGTCTCTAAGGATTTGTACAGTCCCTAGGAAGGTCAGGCATTGGGGCAAGGTTTGTATATATTTCATGTGGGTCATAGCAGGGTTTGTGCATACTTCATGATGACCGTAGGAAGGTCTGTGAAAATTTCATATGGTTCATGGCAAGGCCTGTGCAGAGTACTTAAATCATAAGTAAGGTTGGTGCATGTTTAGTTCAAATCAGAAGTAAGGTCGGTGTATGTTTATTTCAAATCCTTAGTGAGGTTAGTGCATGTTTAGTTCAAATTCTAAGTAAGGTCGGTGCATGTTTAGTTCAAATCCTAAGTAAGGTCCGTGCATGTTTAGTTCAAATCCTAAGCAAGGTCGGTGCATGTTTAGTTCAAATCCTATGTAAGGTTTATGCATGTTTAAGGTCTGTGCATGTTTTATAAGGTCTGTGCATGTTTTAGTTATAGTAAGGTCTGTGTATGTTTCAGGTCTGTGCATGTTTTATAGTAAGGTCTGTGCATGTTTAAGGTCTATGCAGTTTTTAGTTATAGTAAGGTCTGTGCATGATTTGTAAGGTCTGTGCATGTTTAAGGTCTGTGCATGTTTTAGTTATAGTAAGGTCTGTGCATGTTTTGTAAGGTCTGTGCATGTTTAAGGTCTGTGCATGTTTTAGTTATAGTAAGGTATATGCATGTTTTATAAGGTCTGTGCATGTTTAAGGTCAGTGCATGTTTTATTTATAGTAAGGTCTGTGCATGTTTTGTAAGGTCTGTGCATGTTTCAGGGTACGGTTTGTGCATGTTTTATTTATAGTAAGGTATGCACATCTTTAAGGTCTATGCATGTTTTATAAGGTTTATGCATGTTTTATAAGGTCTGTGCATGTTTTAGTTATAGTAAGGTCTGTGCATGTTTTGTAAGGTCTGTGCATGTCTAAGGTCGGTGCAGGCTTAGTTCAAATCATAAGTGAGGTCTGTGCATGTTTCAGTGAGGTCTGTGATTGTTCTAGTGAGGTCGGTGCAGGTTTAGTTCAAAACATAAGTGAGGTCTATAAATGTTTCAGTGAGGTCTGTGCATGTTCTAGTGAGGTCGGTGCAGGTTTAGTTCGAAACATAAGTGAGGTCTGTGCATGTTTCAGTGAGGTCTATGCATGTTCTAGTGAGGTCGGTGCAGGTTTAGTTCAAATCATAAGTGAGGTATGTGCATATTCCAACGAGGTCGGTGCATGTTCCAGTGAGGTCAGTGCATGTCTGGTCTTGGCCACAAGCAGGGTCTGTGCATGTTCCAATAAGGTCTGTGCATGTTCCAGTGAGGTCTGTGTAGGTTCTAGTGGGGTCAGTGCACATGCTGCACATACCCAATATCCAAAAATCAACAAAAAGGGGAATTTGAAAGGGCTTTTTAATTCATAAAAATCTGGAAAAATAGGAAATGATGGGAAACCAAGGCAGAACCCTCTTGTAAAAGTTTCACGCGCCCAAAAATTCTGTACTTGTAGATACAAGACATTCTCCATGCATGTGTGGCCTAGAAGAATAGACCTGTTCTTTTCATATAGTAACCTGAACATGACCGCAAGTGTATTTAGCCCTCTTAAACTATAGAAGCACATATGTGAGCATGTTTAGACTACTAGAAGCACATTTGTGAGCAAGTTTAGAATATTGGAAGCACAACTGTGAGTATGTTTAACCCACTTAAATCATTGAAAGCATGCTTGTTATGATAAAGTATCATACTAATATGTGTAAAATGGGTATGTATGTGAATGCGAATATGATGTAAAGATATAAATAGAAATAACAACCTTCTATGAGATAGGACTTCGGTCCCTATGGGGGGATGGCCCTCGTTTAAAATCCTATTGATTCAGTCTTCGGTCCCATTGTGGGGTGGCCCTTATGATGTGGCGTTACGTAACGCGTCGGTGCCACAAGAATCTAGGTGGGAGTTTGCTCTCAGGTCTGCGTAGTACTCTTTCGTTTGTGTGTGTGTGTGGGCCGCCCATGTTTGTGCCAGCTGTTTGTTTCAATGAATAACAAAATGTGAAAACGTGAAATGTGAAATGTGGAAAAGTGATATGTGAAAGTGTGAAAATATGGAAATGTGATATTGTGTAAATGCTTATTCACCGTGGTTTTAACGCATGCATGGGTATCTTATATGTCAACTTAAGAATGTGTATTTTCCTATTATGAGTTATTTTTAACAGACTATAATGAATGGATTATGCTATTATTAACATCTGAATTATGTATATAATTCGGTTATATAAATGCAAGTTAACCCCGGTTTGTTTAGGCTGCCTACTGAGCGTCACACTCACCCCTTTTGTGACACTCATTTTCAAGAGACATAGAGAAGGAGGTTGAGGAGGAGGCTGTAGCTGAGGAATAGTGCCAGTGCATAGTTTGACTGGGTATGCTATGGATGAAGGTCTCTCTTATATGTATAGCTATGGGGCAGTGAGCATGTATGAGCTCAGGTATATTTTGGAACAATGTTCATGTACTCGTCTTTCGAAATTATGAATGCTTGAGATGATATTTACATTTTTATAACTGTGGTTTCTCTCTCTCTCATGCGAATGTATGCATGTTTATGTATTATGCTTCCGTGATACGTACGAAGTGATGACTCGAGGTCTGATGAAAAAAAAATATACCCCTAAATTGGGAATCGGATCTTGGGGCGTTACAACGTGGTATCAGAGTAGGAGAGACAAACCATGGTTACAACCATTCCAATTATCCAAACAGTAGAAGAGGAGATAGGCTAGGGTGGAAAAAGGGGAAGAGTATATTTATAAACCATTTTAAACAAACCCTCACCGGTAACAACTGAAACCATCAGCAATTTTGGGACATATTGAGCTAGGTTCTAATGAATACCTATGTATAGGTTCATCAAGGAGCAGAAGATGATGGGCAAGGGGCCTAGGCCAGCAGAAGGGAGGCAGGGCAAGGAAACGGTGGCACGTTCGGAGCCGGTACCAAGGAACAGGTCGGGGGTTCCAGTCTGTGTCCATTATAAGCGCATCCATCTGGGGCAGGAGTGTAGGAAGAGAGAGAGCAAATGCTAAGAATGCGACAAGGTCGGACATTTTGTGAGGGACTGCCCTAAGAAGGCTCAGCAGAAGCCAGTACCACCGCAGGAGAAATCTGATGGGAATTAGAAAATGTCGGATGCTATTGTTAGCAATGTAGATTCTTGAATGTAAATGGGAGAGGCTGTCCTCTACTCATGGTTATCCCAACTTCAGGTTTGTTAGGCCTTCTGAATTTATAAATGATATACAATCCTTTATTCCATCCACTATTAATTACCATTGAAAAAAAATAGATAATCCTGCCTGACATAGTTGCAACAAAGGGGGGGGACCAGGTGTTCTTAAAGATGTCTCTTCCTTTGGAGTCATGCGATTCTAGGAAAAGGGCAAGCTTGGTTCTAGATATATCGGGCCTTCCGAGATTTCGCAAAGGGCTGACGAGGGGGCTTATCGACTTGCACTTCCGCCTGCCCAGTCGCATGTGCATCTGATCTTTCACATCTCTATGCCCAGGAAGTATGTCCCGGATGCCCCACATGTTATAGAGTACAAGCCCTTGGAGGTTCGAGCAGATATGTCTTATGTGGAGTAGCCCAGTGAAATCATAGACTAGAAGGAATAGGTGTTGAGAAATAAAAATCATCTGGCTGGTGATGGTGTTATGGAGGAATTATCATTCCAAGCAAACGATATGGGAGCCGGAGGATAAAATGCACCGGGACTACCCTCAACTATTCGGTGAGTAAATTTTTGCCCGAAAGAGAAGTTTTCAATTCAATTTTGTGGATGAAATTATTTTATGGGGGGAGGATGTTATGACCGTCAAATTGGGCACTGGCCCAATTGAGAATAAATCAGACCCATAAGCTCAACGAACTAGAAAATCTGGACATATTATCTAAGAACCCTTAGAAAATTTGTAACTTAACGTAGGAAGATCAGAATGGGATGAAACTAGGCTCATTAGAAATCTTGGGCCATTATCCCAAACTCTTATGTTGAGGTGGAAACTCAATTCGCAACAGAACCCATGGTTTGGAGCCCTTTTCTACCAACTATCATGAAGAGGTGTGACTATTGGGTGAATTCACACGTAATTAATGGAAAAATCATAACTTCATCTTTTGTCAATGAAATGACCTGAAACCAAAGCCACAATTTCTAGTAGGATGACGGCTACAACTCCTATGTTGAGGTCAAGGCCGAATACAGTCTGGATGCTAGAGTTATACCTAGATTTGCTAGGGTTACCAAAAGGTCGGGACTGGAATGTTAGAAAATAAAGGTTAATATTGAAAAAATCATAACTCATGCTAGCGATACTAAAATTCAATGAAACTATTACCAAAAGTTAGATAGGAATATTGTCCTTATTTTATCTGAAGACACCCCAACCCAAATCCCAATAGAAAAATGCGCTCACTCACATTTATGATTAGGTAGATGAAGGGTCGCTACTGGAACGTGGGAAATAAATGTTAATATTGCGAAAATCATAACTCATGCTAGGGTTCATGAAATTTGATGAAATTATGACCCAGAGTTAGATCTTGAAGTCCTCTTCATTTTATATGAAGACATTCCAACCTAATTACCAACGGAAAAGTGCGTCCACTCACATCTATGACCGGGTAGACGAAGGGTCATCTCTGTTCGAATCAAAGGGGTGCTTAGCATTAACCCCTTCTTTAACCAGTGACCTTGGAGCTTGTTAGAGCCTTGAGAGACGTGGATAAACCCTTGGAAAGCTTGAAAACTATAAAAATAAGGGGGTGTCATGGGTGGTCAGCCTTTTTAGCAACACTAATCTTCCGTTCTCTGCCACCTACGGTTTCTCTTGGGTAAGGAAGAGAGGTGAGGTACCTTGGCATTTCGTAGAAAGGTGAACCTGCGGCAGAGTCTTGGGAGGATCTGGGGTGTGGATCTCATCCCCAGATCGAAAGGGTAAAGCTGAGGAGGATCTGAGCTGTGGATATTATCCTCGGATCATTGGTTAACATCTCAAAGGTAGGAACCTAACCTCAAACTTTAGCGGTCAATGAAGCATTAGAATGATTTGAAATTTATTTTATACACTTTAAAGAGGGATTAAGGGTATGTGGGGACCACCACCATGTTCATTTTTGGTTTTTGGTTTCATCAAGTTTTGGGCCTCCAAAAGATACCTCTGAGTCTCTAAGGATTTGTACAGTCCGTAGGAAGGTCAGCCTTTGGGGCAAGGTCTGTATATATTTGATGCGGGTCATAGCAGGGTTTATGCATACTTCATGATGACCGTAGGAAGGTCTGTGAAAATTTCATATGGTTCATGGCAAGGCCTGTGCATAGTACCTAAAATCCTAAGTAAGGTCGGTGCATGTTTTGTTCAAATCCTAAGTAAGGTTGGTGCATGTTTAGTTCAAATCCTAAGCAAGGTCGGTGCATGTTTTGTTCAAATCCTAAGTAATGTCGGTGCATGTTTAGTTCAAATCCTAAGCAAGGTCGGTGCATGTTTAGTTCAAATCCTAAGTAAGGTCGGTGCATGTTTTATAAGGTCTGTGCATGTTTAAGGTCTGTGCATGTTTTATAAAGTCTGTGCATGTTTAAGGTCTGTGCATGTTTTAGTTATAGTAAGGTCTGTGCATGTTTTGTAAGGTCTGTGCATGTTTTATAGTAAGGTCTGTGCATTTTTTAGTTATAGTAAGGTCTGTGCATTTTTTAGTTATAGTAAGGTCTGTGCATGTTCAAGGTCAGTGCATGTTTTAGTTATAGTAAGGTCTGTGCAGGTTTTGTAAGGTCTGTGCATGTTTAGTAAGGTCTATGCATGTTTTATAAGGTCTGTGCATGTTTAAGGTCAGTGCATGTCTTAGTTATAGTAAGCTCTGTGCATGTTTTGTAAGGTCTGTGCATGTTTCAGGTATGTGCATGTTTTATAGTAAGGTTTGTGCATGTTTTAGTTATAGTAAGGTATCTGCATGTTTAAGGTCTATGCATGTTTTATAAGGTTTGTGCATGTTTAAGGTCTGTGCATGTTTTATAAGGTCTGTGCATGTTTAAGATCTGTGCATGTTTTAGTTATAGTAAGGTATGTGCATGTTTTGTAAGGTCTGTGCATGTCTAAGGTCGGTGCAAGTTTAGTTCAAATCATAAGTGAGGTATGTGCATGTTTCAGTGAGGTCTGTGCTTGTTCTAGTGAGGTCGGTGCAGGTTTAGTTCAAAACATAAGTGAGGTCTGTAAATGTTTCAGTGAGGTCTGTGCATGATCTAGTGAGGTCGGTGCAGGTTTAGTTCAAATCATAAGTGAGGTCTGTGTAGGTTTCAGTGAGGTCTGTGCATGTTCTAGTGAGGTCGGTGCATGTTTAGTTCAAATCATAAGTGAGGTCTGTGCATTTTCTAGTGAGGTCGGTGCATGTTCCAGTGAGGTCAGTGCATGTCTGGCCTTGGCCGCAAGCAGGGTCTGTGCACGTTCCAATAAGGTCTGTGCATGTTCCAGTGAGGTCTGTGCATGTTCTAGTGGGGTCAGTGGACATGCTGCACAGACCCAATTTCCAGAAACCAAGAAAAAGTGGATTTTGAAAGGGCTTTTTAATTCGTAAATATCTGGAAAAATAGGAAATGATGGGAAACCAAGGTAGAACCCTCCTGTAAAAGTTTCACGCACCCAAAAATTTTGTACTTGCAGATACAAGACATTCTCCATGCATGTGTGGCCTAGAAGAATAGACCTGTTCTTTTCATATAGTAACCTGAACATGATCGCAAGTGTATTTAGCCCTCTTAAACTATTGAAGCACATGTGTGAGCATGTTTAGACTACTAGAAGCACATCTGTGAGCATGTTTAGAATATTAGAAGCACAACTGTGAGTATGTTTAGCCCACTTAAATCATTGAAAGCATGCTTGTTATGATAAAGTATCATATTAATATGTGTAAAATGGGTATGTATGTAAATGCGAATAAGATGTAAATGATATAAATGGAAACAACAGCCTTCTGTGAGTTAGGACTTTGGTCCCTGTGGGGGACGTCCCTAGTTTAAAATCCTATTGATTCAGTCTTCGGTCCCATTGTGGGGTGGCCCTTATGATGTGGCGTTAAGTAACGTCTCGGGGCCACAAGAATCTAGGTGGGAGTTTGCTCTGAGGTCTGCGCAGTACTCTTTCGTTTGTGTGTGTGTGTGGGCCTCCTATGATTGTGGCAGCCGTTTTTTTCCGTGAATAACAAAATGTGAAAATGTGAAAATGTGAAATGTGAAATGTGAAAATGTGAAATGTGAAATGTGGAAAAGTGATATGTGAAAGTGTGAAAATATGGAAATGTGATAATGTGTAAATGCTTATTCACCGTGATTTTAGCGCATGCATGGGTATCTTATATGTCAGCTTAAGAATGTGTATTTTCCTCTTATGAGTTATTTTCAGCAGACTATAATGAATGGATTATGCTATTATTAACATTTGAATTATGTATATAATTCGGTTATATAAATGCAAGTTAACCCCGGTTTGTTTAGGCTGCCTACTGAGCGTCACACTCACCCCTTTTGTGACACGTTCTCATGAGACATAGAGAAGGAGGTTGAGGAGAAGGCTGTAGCTGAGGAGTAGTGCAAGTGCGTAGTTCGACTGGGTATGCTATGGATGAAGGTCTCTCTTATATGTATAGCTATGGGGCAGTGAGCATGTATGGTAGGTTTATTTTGGAACAATGGTCATGTACTCTTCTTTGGAAATTATGAATGGTTGAGATGATATTTATATTTTTGTAACTGTGGTTTCTCTCTCTATCATGCGAATGTATGCATGTTTATGTATTGTGCTTCTGCGATACGTACGAAGTGATGACTCGAGGTCTGATGAAAAAAAATATACCCATAAATTGGGAATCAGATCTCGGGGCATTGCATTTTTAGCCTGGTTCCATCATCCTTGGGCATAGTTTTGCATTGATTTTCATGCATAAGGCCTGTCTGTCAGCCCATTCATAGAGTCAAGTAGCAGTCATCCCAAGACCGCCTTCTTCCCAGAGGTCTTGCCTTCTCCTCGTCCTTCACGCCCTTTCTTCCCTGGTTGTATTCCCACTGATTTTTCTGTATCAAGTCTCTACCTCTCTCATGGAGCGCTGCTTTAATTACATGTACCCTTCTCTTTCCCAATCATCCTACTCCCATGTGGAATCTTCTTCCCACGTGGGCCCTTCTTCCCGTGGTCCCTCTAACCCATCTGAAGAGCAAGCCAATCTCATTACCCAACTCTCTTGTCTCGTTCGCCAAATGGACCCGGTCTATGCCCGAAAGCTTATTTCAAATCATCTTAATGGGCCTCCTTCTTCTTCTTCACATGCTACTGGCCCAGTTGGTCTTTATGCTCATGTTCAGTCCAAGTCCATGTATCCTTCACCTCCCGGAATGGGCCCTCATTATTCTAAGCCCGGATCCTCTTATCTGGCCCATTATCCCGTTCCTGGTCCAAATTCACAACCCCTTGCTCAAGCTGGCCCCTATTATCCTTGATCTCTCCCTACCCCGGAGTTGATTGCTCAAGCCCAACGCCAGCTTGATGAGCTCCAATGCCGAATCGATCCCAAACCCTCCCTGAGTGTCCCATTTACATTCCAAAGTCTTCATCTTCTACCTCCTTCACAAATCCCTGCTTATAACCGTTATGGTTGAACCGGCGACCCCTTTGTGCACGTAAAGGAGTTTGTTTATTAGTCGGCCCAATTTCGGCATGACCAACGCTTGATGGGATATTTATTTGGTCTATTGTTAGAGGACCGAGCTCCGGATTGGTTCTTTTCTTTGCCGCAAGTGCAGATTGTGAATTTCCAAGTTGTTCAAGAGAAGTTTTTTAGTAGTATCGAGACTAGGTTGGGCCCAGGTTTTCTGTTGTGGATCTGGCCCATGAGAAGATGAATCCTGATGAGGAGTTCTCCACTTTCGCTGATCACTGGCGTCACCTGGCCGCTCAAGTCCCGGGGCATATTCCGGAGCAGAAGGAAATCAAGATGTTCATTTCTAATGTAATGCCCGAGTACCGTTTCATCTTAGCCCTAAATGACATTACCTCTTGGCAACAACTATACAGCCGAGCCCGCTTCGTTCGTCAACAACTTCGCAATTCCCTTGACTCCGAGTCCCCTCAACATTCCATGTTCACATACACCTCATCGTCCACATATACCCCTTTTGCACCCTCTACGGGTCAGCCATCCACCACATATCCCTCCGTGAGTCCACCCTCCACGAACCCATATGCTTCCATGAGTCAATCCTCCATGAGTCCGCTACATCAACCTTCAACGAGTCAACCTTCTGCCATCCATGGCCAACCCTCCGCATACCCACATGTGTCTCTGTCTCCACCTCCATTCAAGGGAACCCCGAATCCTGAGCAAGTGGATGTCGTCCACTATGTACCCCCTCATCCCACTCACCATACATCTCCACCGAGTCCCTCCACTAGTCACCGCGGACCCATGCCTTTGCAACCACCACTTCCCTCTCTTTCATCCCATACCCCTCAGCATCTGCCTTTCCCGAAGTGGGCTCTTCATCCTACATTGTCGGAGTCTTTTTTAGATATTTTCTGGGCTTTGATGGCTACTCACACGCTGCAGCTCCATCTGGTTGTACCCTGCCGACCCGCGGTCGGGAATTCGCTTCAATTTTGTAAATATCATCGTCAGTAGGGGCATTTGGTCGAGGATTGCCCCGAGTTCCGGGAGTACATTTGTGACTTGGAAGATAAGAAGAGGATCGATTGGTCCGCCATTCATAAAGTTGTTATATGTCTTTGCAGCAAGCAACAGCAGTAGCATGCACTACCCAGGCAGTCGTCTCCATTACAAGACCAGGGGCACGCCTGTGATCCTTTATCTGGCGTTGGACCCGCTCCGCCACCTACTCCACCATCTATCCCTTCACCTGCTCCACCACCCCGTCCGTCACCCATTCGCTCACCTAGTTCATCGCCTATCCCTGCGCCTACCTCATCACCCGCGGCATTGCCCACCCCATCTCCCATGCCATCTCCATCACCTCCACAAACCCAAGCCTTTGCTCAGGCTAGTGCTCCCATTGCCACTGAAGTCCCGTGATCAAATGGCACCCAAGAGGGGGGGTGAATTGGGTATCAACAAATTTTAACAAAGCCTTAACAGATTTTAGCGCGGAGGTGAATATCAATTGTAGGGCGAACAATATTAACGCAAGAACTAACAAATGCACTACACTAATAAGCAAGGATAGAATTGGAGGTAGAAGATGTGGATCAAATCACTCAAGAGACATCGATTTTTAGGTGGTTCAGATGCAACAATGGTAACCTACGTCCACCCCTCACACACCGTGAGGATCCACACACTATCTTGTAGGAAGTTACAAGATCAACACCACACACACACACACGTGAAGATTATAGAACTCCCACGAAGGTGCAAGAGCACCGACACACAAGAACAGTGAAGAACAATGAGGAACTCACACACACACGGATCTGTCTAGATCCACACACACACAAGTGATTGATGGTTACAAGAAGACACAACTCAGCTCAAACAAGAATGGAAGAAGAAGAACAGAAAATGAAAGCACAAAACAAGCTCCCCCTTAGTGGATGAAGGTGGTATAGGATGAAGCTTGCTCCCAGCTTGATTTCCACTTGATTTGGATGCAGATTTACTCTTGAAAACTTTAGCTCCTGGATGTAGAGTTCCTCCACGGGTTACTGTTCATGGCTACAGTAATAGCTCCTTCTTCCTTGATAGCCTCCCCTTGTTCTTCCTTGAAAAAGCATTATGGTTTTGACCCCAATGAGATCATTTATAGATCTTGGGAGGTTTAGGGACATGCCCCAGACCATATCCACACATCCTGTCTTGATTGGGGGCAATGGGCTTGAACAAATGGGGGAGAGAATCTCTCCTCATGCTTGGATTAGAAAGTCAACAAAAGGGGCTTCGAAGGGTTCGGTCGACCGGAGGCACTGGATCAGTCGACCGAATTTTGTAGGGTGAAGAACTTTCATTTCTGGAAATTTTGGTTGACTAGACACTACCCATTGGTCGACCGAAATCTTGTAGGGTTGGGAGTTCTTCGTTTCTGGAAATTCTGGTCGATCGGCCCTAGGGTGTTGGTCGATCGAAATGACCCAGTCTTGCAAAATGGAATTGTTAGCCCAATGAAATACATCAAAATGACAAACACTTTAAGTGGATGCTTGTTTCAAAATCATTCAAGGAGAGTCAACAGCCACCACCACCACTAACACTCCTAACGTCGCGCGGCGTGTCGTATCGATACACCGACAGTGGACGCCACGGCCCTCCTCTTCACCCTCTCCATCACCGACGTAGTCTCCATTGCCTCCATTTCCATCATCACCATCTCCACCACCGTCACCATTACCTGACCCATCACCGTCGCCTTCGCCACCTCCTCTCCCAAAATCTCCATTACCCTCACCGCCTTCTTCATCTCCATCATCTCCACCACTTTCACCTTCTCCACCATTGCCCTTATCACCCGAGCCTGAGCAAGCTCCACCTTCACCTTTACTTACGCTTTCACCTGAACCTATCATTCCCGCATTGCCCTTGCCGCCACTCTACAATACATTCTCCATTGAAGCCTCCACACCTTCCAAACCTACCACCACTACTCCATCTACTTCCACCTGATGGAGCGAGTGTACGCTACCTTTGGTGCCCCTTGGGTCTGGTTCCTATGGAGAGAATGAGCCGAGTCAGGACGGTTTGGTGCCGGTTATACGCTTTAAGCTTCAAGATTTCATCTATTGCATGCCGATCCCCATCTTGGTCTCTGGCTTTTTTGGCAATAATGTGCCTGTTCTTTCGAAGATAGTTGCTAAGAAGAGTTCTCTTGCTCTAGTACCAGTACCTTCACAAGCAAGACCGGCGGCAATCTCATTGCTTGTCGAGAGGTCTACCATTGATGCTATTATTAACTCTCGCTCTGTTGCTATTCAAATTACTGGTCAATAGGGGTTCTCTACCCGGGTTATGCTAACTCATACAGCGGCTAGGAAGCTTATGGAGCTTATGTTCAAGGGCAGTTTGCCGCATCTTCAATGCTGTCGAAGGACATTTTGCAAGTTTTCTACAATTTCTCTCGGTTTATTGGTGAGCCGGCCACACCAACGCCACGCATTACTCTCCCTCAGTTTCACCTTTCCCCTCTGTCAAGGGAGTTATGCTTCATGCCTGATTGCCGAGTGGAGTTGTCGAACCTCATGCTTCTTGTCCCAAGTTATAAAACTCCACGGTTTCACGATGTTCATCATTCTAAGGAGTTATCCATTCAAGAATGTCCACATGATGTTAGCACCGGGTGTCTAGGGGCAACCGCCCCGATGAAGCTTCATGTTCATAATCGGGCTAGGCCATCGGCCAGATGGGCCCGCTATTTATGAAGATATTGCAAGTCAATACGCCTGAAGGTCTGAGCTTGCGCCAGGTAGATCCATTACAAGGAAGTTCCTGCTAAAAAGAGGTGGCAGTGCAAGTTCAAGGGCCATCGGTTGTGCACTCAAGGGATCACTTCTCCTTCTTTTCCCTTTCATTCATCATTTCTTCTACTCAACTCCCACCCTTGGGTGGTGTACTTGCCCTCTTCTAATCCTATTTTTGTGATTTTCTCCTCTCTTCCCAGGTCTATGAACCCCCATTTCTCTCCTTCTTATCCGGACCATCCAGATTTTCCTTATTTTAGTGATTCTAGGCCTCTGCCTAGGCCCTCATTTCATCCCGATTTTGAAACATTTTCCGATTCTTCCTCTCCTCATCCAGGTCCTCCGGATCTTTATAATCTTCATTCTCTATTCCACTCACACCATCCGGAGCCCCCGGGTCTCCTTAATCATCCGATCTTCAATTTTCATTCGTTCCTTCTCCTCTGGAATTTTTGGATTCTACCTCTGATTCTTCTCTGACTTCGTGAGATGATTACTCCTCTTCTTCCTTATCTATGCAACAATCCAATCAGTGTTTCTCTATTTCTTCTTTATCACCCTTTCAGGGTTCTTACCCTTTTTCTTGCTATTTTTGAGGCTTTAGTCCACCTTGATCTCAGTTGATTTCCGATTCTTCTGTATGCTGTTATTTGTTATCAGAGTCTTTGCACCTAAGCGAGGGAGTTCTAGCCCTCACCTCCCTTCCTTTTATTCTTCTTCGTCCAGTTTGGTGTCTATCACTCTTTTGTGTCAAGGAATCTTCCAAATCCCTTGTTATCCTCTCCATTTTTGTCCTGTCAAGCAAGGAGAACAAAGCTCGTGCTACTCAAAGCTCGATGATCAAGATCGCTTCAGGACGCTGGCTTCCACTTCATGGGTTTCAAGGTATCTTTATTTTACGTAAGAGCATGCTATCACTATTTTTGTTTCTCCTACGCATTGAGTGGTTTAGAAGTTTTAGGTTCGGTCCAAAATGAGTTCGCTTCTACAGCATCTCAGGCTGGTGATAGCTCTGCGCTGGGAGTCCAGTTCTTTCCTTGATCGTTGAGGGTGTCCTTTGAGCATAGGTTTTCACACACTACACGGTGAGCTACAACCGATCTTCTCTACGGCAACGTCATTGCTACTTTGGCCATCGTTTGGGTATGCACGAAGGTCTTTTCTTTTCTCTGCTCGGCCAAGTGCAGGGGTGAGAGATTGACAAATAAGATGCCCATGTTGAGTCTCTCCAAGTGATTTTGGTGATAACAAAACCCTGGACTTAGTTTTCGTCTAGTACCGTGTCGAAGTGATCAAGAGCAAGCTTTGAATGTGTTTAAGGCAATTTTGTGTAATGACAAATTGCTCAAATGTGTTGAACCTTCCAAATGCATAAACATAGCTAAATCAAACCAAGAAATGAATGGATTATATGATGACATAAGGCTCTTGTCATATGGATATGTCTCATTGGGCTAACAATCTGTTTTTACAGTTTTTCTAGAGGTCGGTCGACCTTTGGGCATGATTCGGTCGACCTATTTTTCCAGGGATCAGAACTCTATAAAAGTTACAGAGTTCGTTCGACCTATTGAGCATACCAGTCGACCGAAATTGATAGGGATGAAACTTACAAGATTCTTAGAGTTCGGTCGACCGACCTGAGAATTCGGTCGACCAAACCCCACGAGGCAGCAAATGTTGACTTTGTTTTTCTTGAACGAGAGAAGCCCTTCTCTTTAGATTTTTTAATCCCAAAGCCACCAGACATGAAATGATTTGTGGATCTGGTTCCTGGCTTGTCCCTTGACCATTCAAGTGTTATAAAAACATCTCTTTTGGGAAAGAAACCCTAATCAACTCAAGGGAGATCAAGGGAGACTACAAGAAGAGAAGGAGTGTTGCTGCAACGCCTCCGTGAATAGTGTTTCATCCAGGAGATTCCTTATCAATCTTCAACTTCTGCAAGATCCTTTGGAGCCATTCAAGTGGAAATCAAGAGGAGATACAAGCTTCATCCAAAAGTAACATCATCTATTCAGGGGGAGCTTAAATCAGATTTTTATTTTGTGTTCTTCTTCTAAAATTTATTGAGCTTCAAGTGCTTTGTGTTTGTAATCTCTAAACATCTGTGAGTGTGTGGATCTACCAAGATCCGTGTGTGTGTATGTGTTGTGTGTGTGTGTGTGTGTGTGTGTGTGTGTGTGTGTGTGTGTGTGTGTGTGTGTGTGTGTGTGTGTGTGGCTTTTCTTCATTTCTGTGTGGTTCGGTGCTTGTGGATCTTCGTGAGATTTCCAAACTCTTCACGAGTGTGTGTGTGTGCTTTGATCTTGTAATCCTTCACAAGATAGTGTGTGAATCCTCATAGACCACAAGGGGTGGTCATAGGTTGCCGTTGTTGCATCCGAACCACCAAAAAACCGTTGTCTCTTGTGTGGTTTGATCCCTTTCTTTTATCTCCATTCCGTGCAAGCACACGCGTAGATTAAATCTTTTGTATCTCTTGATCTAGATCTACCATAACTTATCATTTTAACATTAGATCTCTGGTATATCAAAAGGTGGGTTCGGATTGACAAGACTAACCTTGTCAGAAAGATAACACTTTGTGTGAGTTGAATCCTCGGATTTACACCTCTGCCATAGTACCCAGGATTCGGTGTGTGTGATATATTTTATTAGATCTAATAGTTTCTATAATAGATCTAAACCTCATTGCTACTTTCTTCACATTTATTTAAATAGGCTAAGGTTTTACTAAAATTTGTAATCACCCAATTCACCCCCCCTCTTGGGTGTCATTGATCGCAGGACTTCAATTGGTATCAGAGCTAAGGCTCTACATTTTTCAGATCTAACGATCTAGAGTCGGATCTAGATCAATGGCCAACAAGGAGATGATGCCTGAGGGTCACTCCATCCACCGTCTTCCATACTTCGATGGCTCGAATTACTCCTATTGGAAAAATAGAATGCATATTTTTCTGAGAGCCCAAGAGTACGAGATCTGGAGGGTGGTGGACAAAGGCCCACATGAGCTTTCCAAGGATGAAGATGAATGGACTCATGAGGATATTAAAAATGATATGGATCTAGAGGGGGGGTGAATAGATCTACCCCAAATCTTAAACCAATATTAAGCAGATAAAATGCAGAATTAAAAGTTGCTTAATCAGAACAACCAATGTAGATACAGAATCACCAGAGTCACTGAATTAACAAAAGACTTAGTCTAGTGATATGAACAGAGAGAATGAGTAAATTCAATTAGACAGGTGAAACACAACAACAACAAAGCAAAATTCCAGAGTGATGGAGTGTGAAGAGGTACTTGGCAGAGGTAGAACTCAAAGAGTGTCCTCACGCAAGATAAACCACTTTTCAGATAAGCCTAACTTATCCTTCCAACAGTACCTTTTGATATACCTTCTCCACTCTCTAGAATACTCAATATATCAGTCAAACAAAGCAAGATAACAACCAGATGTATAAATACAGCATTCACAAACCATCAAGCATAGGCAAGCGATTTTTAGGTGGTTCGATCTCCTGCAGAGATCGACGTCCACCCCACCCTTAAATCAAGTGTGGCTTCACTGTTGATACACAGCTTTTAATCCGCTGATCCACAGCTTCGGGGAAAACTTCCCAACACACGCTGAGCCTTACAACTTAAGCTATCAGAGGAATCCTCCTCTACTGCTGGGGATTATAGCTTACCAACCGCTGACTCATTGCTTGCTATAATAAGAGTTTGAAATTGAAAACAAAAGCAACAGAAAAATAGAAAATAATATGTAGCTCTCACAAATAGCAGATCGGCTCTGGTATTGTACCAAGAAGCCGGAAACAATGACTTACAGAAATTTAGGCTCACACCCTTCAAACGAATCTATGCTCTCCTCTCAAAGCTCTCTCAAATCTCTAAACTCTTTTTCTCTCGATTTTGCTGGAATGTCCTCTTGACTTGGTTGCTGCTATTCTCTCTGAATATTCTCTTGTTGTTCGCTCGGTGTCTTCGTGTCCTTCGACACTGGGTGATTTGCCCATTTTTATAATGCAACAGATGATGGGTGCGTGGAAACCACGTTTCTCACCCAAAAGTACGTTCAGATCTGATTTGAAAAGGCCACGTGGCAGCATGTTGATTGGGTTGCTTTCCACGTGTCACGAACACAACGCTTCACCTTTTTCCTTGGATCACGTGCCTTTTATCCTGGTACATTAGTTGCTCATGAATTAAAGTTCGCAAGTAGTTGGGACACGCGTCAGGTGTTCTTATATGTCAATATAACGAACAAGGATATCAGTCACGTGTTATGGACTTAGACAACTCACAAGTCTATGTGTATATGCACAGACCATATAACATGACTTAAATGCGTGCACTTAATATGAAGATGCATCGACCTCAATATGAACATGCACAGACCTCAGTATGAAACCAGACTACTAGCTTTGACCTTGAACACAAGACAATGCATAATAGCATCGACCTTATGCACAGGGCAAGGACTAGCATCGACTTTAGGTGCAAGAGACATGGTGCTTGCACCGACCTTTCATGCAGTGAACATTATGCTTGCGCCGACCTTAAATGCTCAAAGGCAAAGACTAGCATCGACTTTAGATGCAGCCAGCTAAGTACTAGCACCGACGTTATATGCAAGATACACAACTTGCATCAACCTTAGTTGTGCATGGAATGCTGCTAGCACCGACCTTACATGCAACTTGCACTGACCTTAAATGCTCAAAGGCAAAGACTAGCATCGACTTTAGATGCAACCAGCTAAGTATTAGCACCGACGTTGTATGCAAAATACACAACTTGCATCGACCTTAGTTGTGCATGGAATGCTACTAGCACCGACCTTACATGCAACTTGCACTGACCTTAGTATGCACAAAGTGCAACTAGCATAGACCTGAGTTTAGTTGGCACCGACCTCACTAGCTAGCATCGACCCTTGTATGTTTAAGGAACAACTAGAATCGACCTAAGTCATGCCTATAACCAATATGCGCTGACCTACACATGCATAAGGTAACAATGAGCATTGACCCTTACATGCATATGGAAAATGTACATCGACCTTGGTCTTGCACAAACAGAATGTGCACCGACCTTTTTCTTGTACAATCAGAATGTTCACTGACCTTGGTCTTGAACAAACAGAATGTGCACCGACCTATTTGACTGACTGAGGCATATGTGCACTAACATGACTTACATAGATACAGTAACTAGCACCGACCGATATGACTAACTGAGGCATATGTGCACCGACCTTGATATATGCAAACTGGTAGCTAGCACTGACCTGACTTACACAGATACAGTAACTAGCACCAACCTGACTATTCAAACAAGATGACTAGCACCGACTTCAGTGAACCAAGTCTGATGCATGCACTGACTATAGCTGAATTTAGTTTGAAAATGCAGAATTATTTTATGCAAATGTCTGACATATAAGAGATTCATCAAAATACACAATATTACCATGGTCAAGATAAAGTCACCAAAGTCAACTTCTACAGTCAACCAAGTCAACTCTACTGTTGCCAATCATTCAAAACACAATCAATACATAGCAGTCTCCACACTGCTGATCAGCTCCAGAGGAGACCCAACATTCTCCCCCTTTTTGATGATGGTAACACCCATAATTATGATATATTTTGATGAGACAATTTTAATCCAATATAAGATGTGTTTAATATGTAACACAGTCAAACAATGCAACAGATAAACATACAGATGCATACCTATCCCCCTGAACTTGCCAAGTGTCTCTCTACCTCCTGAAGAAACTCTCCCCCAACATGCTCCACTATTTACTCTTCCCAAGCACATTTACCCCCTGAAGATGGTCTCCCCCTTTGATAATCTCTCCCCCATAATCTCTCCCCCAACCTCAAAATACCACGAAGTACTTTTTCTCTCCCCATTTGCCATCAGCAAACAAGGAGTAAGGAATACTGTGGAAGAAAAGAGGGGTGGCCAGAGGAAGAAGGGAATAAAGTAACACTCTGTGCAATAGTTCAGTAGATAAGCAGATTGTAGGGAAAGTCTTCAGACATAAAAATCACAATTATGCATTCTTCACAAGTGTCTAGTTTAATAGTGATAAACAGTAGAGTAGATGCACTGAATGTCATATATAAGGGTGCAGTACCCGTTTATAGCAATAAACCTAAGTCACATAACCATGATAGAATTGGTTAAAACAATATTCTACTCATTTCAGAACCAATGAATATCTGTGGGAGTCGCTAGGGTATGTATTGAGGTTAAACAAATTGACACTTAGTAAGACTGGAATTGCAAGGGTTACAGCCAATCCTTTTGAATTTTGATTTTAAAACTAAGATTATTGAACAAGCAGGTATCATCTATGCCTTTGACATTAAGGGTACACGTGGGTTAGACGCCAGTACCCCCAGTTACTAAACATAAGAAATGCCACATCTGTCTCTGATCAAAAAATAGCAGTCATGATTACACCTTTTTGCATAAGGGTGCACGTTTATTAGATGCCAATACCCCTAGCTACTCAATGAAACCAATTATTCAGAAATTGATCTTGTAAACAGAGTTAACATGAAGCACTTCATGACATGAATTTGTCTCCATTTCATTGATGGAGTACTCAGTTTCTCAGTGCAGTTCAGTCATTGCTCTGCCAATAGATTTATTCATTTCTTCTATGAATGCTTTTCTTTTTGCTACCCTTATAATTTTTTAAAGTGACTTGTTTAAAATAATACATTGTCTGAGTTTCTCAACCTAGATTTCACAAAGTCTTTCTTTTTCAGATACTGCAAGATCTTATCTGTCACAACATGAGAATGAGATTGAGAGCTATGAACGGTTTTCCACCACCCTATTTTCTGAATACAGTCTTTAAACTCTACAGTTTATTAAGATTAAACCATCAGTTCATTCATGAAGCAAACATGATCCTTATAGTAGAAGACATATGATAGTTGTTGCTTAAGATAATGAACTGATTGCAAGACTGCCATCTATTCAGAAAGAGGGAATTGGAATTGAAGCACAGAATCAGCTCTTGGGGAATATCAAGAAATGAAAAGACACCAATTGATGGGAATGGATACCACGTGATGCAATTTATGTAATTGAATCCAAAAGAGACTAGGCGATGAGGGTTTCTGTATCTGGAGAGGATTTAAATGATAGGGGTTTGAAGTTTCAAAGCACACTGATCTGACTCTAACTGAATATCTTGAACAGATCACCCTTAGACTAGATAGAATCAAACACCCCCTGACAAAATAATGTAGCATGGACAGGCAAACTTGTGCTAAGCCAAAACTCCCCCTGTCTATATGCATATTTATTCAAACACTCAGACACACTTATTAACAAAACACTAGACCCAACATTTAAGAGATGCAGTGCAATGCATAGACTCTCTTGATTCATGGTACTTGGTAGTGGATAATCCTCTACTCATGGTATGGGCTTTCAGACAGACAAAATCTGTCCTTCCACCACATATCATTTGATATACCTATGAAATCAAGATGAGTCAACAATGACACTGATATAGATATTAGCAAACAGGCTTGAAACAACTCAAGACCAATCAGAACATTTATTCAAGAATGAAATCAAGATTATTCATCATGCTAAAATTTACATAAACCTAATTCTCTTCTTAAGAATTTAAATCTTTCATTTCCCAAAGGTTTGGTAAATATGTCAGCAATCTATTTTTCAGTTTCAACAAAATTCAGTTCAATTTCATTCTTACTTACTTCATCTCTAAGAAAATGGTGTTTAATTTCTATGTGCTTAGTCCTAGAGTGATGAACATGATTTTTAGTCAAACATATAGCACTAGTATTATCACATAAAATAGGAATACATCCCAATTTTATCTGATAATCAGTGAGTTGGTGCTTGATCCAGAGTACCTGTGTTGGGACTCCTCTGGGTTGATAAGCAGTTCGTGCACTGCTTTGTGATGAAATGGTTTGATGATTGACAATAGTTGTTTTGATAATTAGCAACAGTGGTGTGTGACTTAGTTGACTTTATTTCTATATATGATGGTGTAAGTATTTTCATGCATTCATATGTCAGATAATCACATCAATGGTGTGTGCATCTTAGTCTGTGCATTGAATAGAGTCGGTGCAACACATGGTTAATTTTGCATTAAGTCTGTGCAATCCTCGCTGATGCACACGACTAGTCGGTGCAATTCTTCTCGATGCACACCACCGAGTTGGTGCAACCTCTGCACCAGACACTTAGAGTCTGTTCAATATGTCTTAGGTAACTCGGTGCATAGATGTTCATGCATTTGCCTTTTACACATTAAGTCCGTGCGAGCTCAACGTCTTCAGTGGCAAGTCATTAGGTCAGTGCAATACTTGCCCATTACACACACCCAGCCGATGTATCCATAGGTTTTGTGTTGAAACCATGTCTGTGCATCTACTTTTGAAGAGATGATTGAGTCTGTGCATGTGTATGTGAACACCACAATTGAGTCCGTGCATCAAAATCTCTACTCTGTGCAATCTTCTTTTTATATCGTATAATTGTCTAAATATGACCTATATCTGATGCCTTGACAAGTGCCTTTTCGTAAAGACTAAGAAGGGCACGTGATCCAAGATTGAAGAAAGTGCCAAGATCGTGACATGTGGAAAGCAGCTAAGCTGTGATGCCACCACGTGACGAAGGTGTTTGGACGGGAATTATGGTGACCACACGCCCTATCCTTCTACTGCTCTATAAATAAGAAGCTTCTTCCTCAGGAGAAAGGTGATCGTGAACATACTTCGAAACAGCAAAAGCAGAGAGAGCTTGCACGATCCAGAGAGAAGAGAACAAGAAGAAAGAGAGAAGAAGAGAAGGAGAGAGTTGAAAGAGTGGTGTCAGAGAGAATACTATGAGTGCTTGTTTCTCAGTCTCTCGGTTCAGAATCGGAGCTAAAATTGCTCAGTGTTGAGCTACATTCCCCTAGTCGGTTTGTTTGTTTCTTCGCTTGTTTTCTTTTTCATTTCGGAAACTGCGTTTCCAAGCTGTGTGTCAGCGGAGCAAGCTATGAAGCTTAAGTATTTGCAGAGGAGGATTCCTCTTGACGGGTAAAGTTGTAAGCCCCCAGCGGTTTGCAGAGGTGGATTCCTCTGGATGGCATAAGCTGTAACGCCCAGCGGTCTGTAGGGTTTTGACCCCAAAGCTGTGGATCAGCGAAGCTGTGTATCAGTAGTAGAAGCCACATTCCGGTTTGGAGTGTGGGGTGGACGTAGATCTCGGGTTTGAGATCGAACCACCTTAAAAATCTCTGACTATTGTACGATTGTTGTGTGGATTGTGTGCATCATGTTTATTTCTTTGATCCGTTGTAAATGAAAGCTTAGGACCGTCTTTATTTAGATCTGTTAGGTCGGCTTTCATTGATAGTGTTGTTTATCCGTCTGTCATCCAATAGCAGCTTGTTTTACATCCGCACTTGGAGCTGTTGTTGTTGGTTTA